>OX451737.1:878274535-879709535 GCA_948472305.1 Vicia faba
AGAGAAGAGAGAGAAGAAGAAGAAGAAGAAGAAGAAGAAAGAGAAGAAGAAAGAGAAGAAGAAGAAGAGAGAAGAAGAAGAAGAAGAAGAGAGATGAAGAAGAAGAGAGATGAAGAAGAAGAAGAAGAGAGAAGAAGAAGAAGCAGAAGAGAGAAGAAAGAGAGATTGTTGAGTTAGTTAGTGTAACTAACTCTTAAAACTAAAAACGGTTATTATTATTGCTGCAGTTATATGGATTACAAAGTAATGACCCTTTATATAGGCAATATGCCCAACCTCAAATATAAACTAAAGCTCAAATAACAACTAACAAGAATTAACGAACTAACACACCCCCTTAATTTTTGTTATCAAGACTTCTCATCCCAATGCCTTTCTTTAACTCTCTGAATATCACTTTCTTCAGAGGTTTGGTGAATATGTCAGCTAGTTGCACTTCTGTCTTGCAATGTTCTATTTGAAGCTTCCCTTTGTTTACTTGGTCTCTCAGAAAATGATACCTTCGTTCAATGTACTTACTTTGACCATGACACATTGGATGATTCGCAAGATTTATTGTTAACTTGTTATCAACAAACAACTTTATCTTCGATTCCATTATTCTGAGCTCTTCAAGTAGCATTTCGATCCATGTTGCTTGGCATGCAGCATATGATGCAGCCACATATTCTGCTTCGCATGAAGACAAAGCCATAATGTTTTGCTTCCTCGAACTCCAGAAGATTGGAGCTCCTCCGATCATGAAAATGTACCATGCAATACTCTTTTTTTCATCTTGATCTCCACTGAAATCTGAGTCAGTGTATCCATGCACTTCGACCTATGTACTGTTCTTAGGTCCTTTGGCAACAACACACCATGATCAACAGTTCCCTTGATGTATCTCAACACCCTCTTTAGTGCAATGAGATGACATTCCTGAGGCTTCTCCATAAATCTGCTCAACAATCCTACACTTTGACAGATATTTGGTATAGTATTGCAAAGATACCTCAATGATCCAATAATTTGTTCATAAAGGGTCGAACTTACAAACTCATCATTTGACTCCTTCTTCAGCTTTGCTCCAGTCTCTAATGGAGTTACAACTGCCTTACAGTTGCTCATATTGAACATCTTCAATATATCTTGAGCATACTTCGTTTGATGCAAGAAAACTCCTCCTTCGATGTCTTTGAATTCCATTCCCAGGAAGTAGGAAAGATTCCCTAAATCAGACATTTCGAATTCATGCATTAACTTTGACTTTACCTTCATTATCTCAGCTTCATCTACTCCTGTAATGATTAAGTCATCAACATAGAGACATAAAATGATTCGATTGGCACTTTCGACATCTCATTTACATACACTCCATGTTCAGAGACACACTTTGTGAACTCTGCTTCGATTAGGAAGCTATCTATCCTTTTATTCCAAGCTCTAGGAGCTTGCTTCAAGCCATATAGAGCCTTCCTCAATCTATAAACCTTCGACTCCTTCCCTTTGACGTCGAAGCCTGGGGGTTGAGTGACATAGAATTCTTCTTCCAGAGGCCCATTCAAAAATATTGACTTCACATCAAGTTGGTGCATTTTCCATCATCTATATGCAGCTATCGAAACAACAATCCTGATTGTTTCAATCCTAGCAACAGGCGCATACACTTCATCAAAGTCAATACCTGGTTGTTGTAGAAAACCTCTGGCCACCAGTCTTGCCTTGTACTTTGCAATCTCACCATCTAGCCTTTGTTTCACCTTGTAGATCCATTTCACATCAATTGGTTTTTTGTTGGTTCTTTCGACAAGTTCCCAAGTGTTGTTCTTCTCAATGGCTCTAAGTTCTTCTTTCATGGCTTCACACCAATTTGAATTGCTCAAGGCTTCACCCAAGTCAATTAGTTCTGCTTCAGCCATCATCATGACTTCTTCGATTAAGTCACTATCAGAATCTATTGCTTGATCTAGAAACCTCTCATATCCAGTCATCCTAGTTGACTCAGTTCTCGTTCTTGTGGATCTTCTTTCATTTTGCACAGGTGGTTCTTCATTTCGACCAATCAAAGTATCACCTTGTTCATTTTGACTTGTCGAAACTTCATCTTCTTCGAACACAGTTGTGACTGTGTCTGATTCTTGTCGCACTGCACTTCGACTCCAATCTCATCCTTTGCTTTCGTCTACAAGAACATCTCTACTGATCACTAGTTTATCTTCGATTGGTGAATACAACTTGTATGCACCAGTCGAATGATAACCTATCAGCACCATGACTTCACTTCGATCATCCAGCTTCTTTCTCAATTGTTCAGGTACATGCCTGAAACACATTGATCCAAAAATTCAAAGATGACTTACATTTGGCTTCGACTCTGTCCAAGCCTCGTGTGGTGTCTTTTCGACCATCTTCTTTGTTGGGCATCTGTTTAGAATGTATACTGTTGTCGAAGCTGCTTCAGCCAAAAATCTCTTAGGCATATTCTTAGCTTTCAACATACATCTGGTCATGTTCAGTACACTTCTATTCTTTCTCTAAGCGATGCCATTATGCTGAGGCGTATAGGGTGCAACAACCTCATACTTTATACCTTTCTCATTGTAAAATCTAGTAAATTATGCTGAAGTATATTCACCACCACCATTAGTTCTTAACTTTTTCAATTTGCAGTCACTTTGTTTCTCAGCATGCAACTTAAACTTCTTGAATTGTGTGAATACCTCACTCTTCCTTTCAATGAGGTAAATCCACATATGTCTGATGAATTCATTAATGAAAGTAAGGAAATACTTGTTACCTCCATTGGACTTTACTTTGAAAGGTCCACACACATCTGAATGAACCAGCTCCAATTCTTGCCTTGACCTTATAGGCAAATCACGTTTTAATGCCTTCCTTTCCTGCTTAGCTTTGCAGCATTCTTCACATATCTACTTTAGTTCCTTCACATACGGCAACCCAAGTACAATTTTCTTCTGATTGAGCATACATAAACTTTTGAAGTTTAGATGTCCATACCTGTGATGCCATAGCCAGTTCTTGTCTTCTTCTGCACTGGAAGCAAGACATTTTTCATTTGATGTGTGCAGTTCGACTCTGAAGGTTTTGTTCTCCGCCAATGGTGCTTTCATGATTAGCCTTCCATCAGCCCTTTATACCTTCATCTGATTATTCTCCAACTTCATATTGAAGCCTTTTGCAAGTAGTTGACCTAAACTTATCAAGTTACTTGTCATCCAAGGTACATACAGAACTTCAGTGATAGTAGCCTTTCGATCATCCTTCCTGATGATCAAAATGTCTCATTTACCACCTGATTTGATATGTCTGCTATCTGCAAACTTTATCACCTTTTCGACTGACTCATCTAACTTGGTAAACCAGTTTTTATTGCCAGTCATGTGGTTGCTACATCCTGAATCCAGATACCACATGTTATTTTTCTCAGTATTCGATTGAGTGTTCACCGGCAACAACACATCATCAGAGTCACTACTTCCAGCGAGTGCATATTGAGCTTCATCACTATCTTTCGACCTTGCAGCTTTCTTGCTTCGACAATCTCTAGCATAGTGGCCAAAACCTTGACAATTGTAACATTGCACCCCTTTCGTGTCAACTTTCTTTCCAGAATACTTGTTTCTCACTCCTTTCGAATCAGTATTCTTGCTTGGCTTCTCATCACCAACAAGATTCTTACGCTGCTTCGATTTCTCTTTTCCAGCTTTCTTGTTGAATCTTGATTGCAATACTTGTTCAGATGTCTTCTCCCTTTCTGAATTTCTTTGCTGCAGCCTCATTTCATGAGCCTTCAAAGAAGCTTGAAGTTCTTTCAACTTCATCTCAGATAGATTCTTGGCCTCTTCGATTGTTACAACAAAGTAATCAAAATCTGCAATCAGAGATCTTAATACCTTTTCTATCTTCTACAAATCCGTTAGCGCTTCACCACACGCTTTCATCCGGTTTGTTAGCATCACCACTCTTGAGAAATATGCTGAAACAGATTCATCCTCTTTCATCTGCAGCATCTCATATTGCTTTCTCAGTCTGCAAGTTCACCTTCTTCAGTTTCTCATCTCCACCTTACAAAGACTTCAGCTTTTCCCAAACTCCTTTTATTGTTTCTTCTTCGATTATCTTCTCAAACACATCACAATCCACACACTGGTGAATCAAGAACAACGCTTTGCCATCGTTCTTCCTCTTATCTTTGTGCACAACTTTCTGGGCTTCCGTAGCATCTTCCTCCAATTGTGACATTTCATCATTCACGATTTCTACAACATCTTGAAATCTGAAAATAACTTTCATTTGTGTCACCCATCTTTGATAGTTTTCACCTTTGAAAATCGGAAGATTTGCTGGAAATTGTGTTGAGGTTGTTGATCTGTTTGCCATTAGATTCTCTCTGAATCGCAAACAAGCTCTTGATACCAATTTGTTGGAACAAAGGATTCAAGAAAGATGAATATTGTGAAAAATAAGAAGAAGAAGAGAGAAGAAGAGAGAGAGAGAGAGAGAGAGAGAGAGAGAGAGATTGCTGAGTTAGTTAGTGTAACTAACTCTTAAAACTGAAAACGGTTATTATTGTTGCTGCAGTTATATGGATTACAAAGTAATGACCTTTTATATATGCAACATGTACAGGCCTAAATATAAACTAAAACTCAAATAACAACTAACAAGAATTAAACAACTAACAATTATAATGTCAAGAATTTAAATGCCTCTTAATCAATCAATAACATGAACCAATAATATGACCTAAACCCTAGAAACTGAACGAAGTATCAAACATGGCCTTTGAACTTGAGGTCGTGATTGGGCTTACAAGTAGCACGAGATATATTATATCCCAGTCCTTCACGTGCAACTACAGTAGTCATAAATCAAGAGCGGAAACAATTAACATGAAGGCATTTCAAGTATTGAAATTTGAAACAAAACAAAACAAATTGTTGGCAAACACACCTCATTTGGAGTCAGCTCTTCCCGTAGCTGCTTCCTATTATAGATAAATCTTAATAATTCAGGACCCGTAGTGTTAAGATCACTTGAATGATTCATGAGCTTTTTCAGTTGAGCGCTTCAGTTCACTCTATAAAAATGTACTCCCATTCTGCAACACACAAACACCCCGAAAAAATCAGCAAACTTGTGTTTTTGAATTCTTGACAGTAACTAGCTCTTGATTTTTTCTTCTATTTTTTCTTATATTCATCCTCATGAAGCACATAGTCATCCTGCTGTCAAAATCCCAAAACATAGATTGAATCCACTTAAAAAATCAGATAAAAAAGGATCAATAATCAAAATTAGAGAAAACACGATGAGTACAAATGAGAGAGAAAGAATGATTGTTTCTGTGTGTTCCAGGAAATTTTAAAAATATCTCCTTTTTTTTATTTATTTTAAAATTATTTTATCTTAGTTGAAAAGAAAAGAGGGAAAGATTTAGGATAAGGAGGGAAATGAAAATAATAGAAGGGAATTTATTTTCATCTAAATTTTCAATTAATTTATTTAATAATTTATTTATATCAAGTATATTTTCATTTTTATATAATATAAATATTAGTTTTTTTTATTTAAAGAATAAAAGATAGCTTTTTCTTTTTAATAAATAAAATTTATGATAGTCATATTTTTAATTAATTAATAATTAAATTTTAATTTATTTTACTTTAATATATAATCCTACTTTAATTATGTGTAATTTTAGCATATCAAAGATTACAATATAATTAAAACAATTTTTAATTTCAATTTATTTTACATAAAATAATATATTAGGGAGGGAACATTTCCCTCACAAAAATATCTAATACATTTATGAGGGAAATTGTGACGGAAATACTAGTGAATAGTTTATTAAATTTACTTTTTTTTTTCAATTTTGTGAGGGATTCTATGAGGGATTTTTTGTGACGGAAAAATTGTCTCACAAATTTCTTCGTTAATTTTATTCATCAACAATTTATTATCTATACAATTTTCCCTCACTAAATCATTGCAATTAGTGAGGGATTTACTTCCCTCACAAATTTATGTCCCTAATTTGCATTTTTTTAGTAGTGGTGGTGATTAGACAATAAGTCGTAAATTTGAGTTGTTTAACTTTGAACTAATACTATCATAGTGAATTTCCTTCTTGGTTTGGTAGCCTCCAGAGTAGGTGAGTTGCACCGAACTAAGTTAACAATTGATTGTGTTCTTTATCATTCTGAAATTTATTTGTATAATTTACAGTTTGATATATTTGTTCTATCAGTTAGCAGATGTCGTAACATTTGTCTTGACATTGTGTTCTGGTGTTGAGACAACAGTATTAACATGTTTTGAAGTGTCAGATTTTTAATTGGTACAGAGTAGGCACTTTGTTATGTTTATTGGGTGAGCTCCAGGGAGAATTTTTTCTGATACTATATGTCTTTTGGAAGGATAGAACGATAGCATTCTTGAAATCAATGGATAGTTGAACTTGGAAATTTGTTAGGTTGAGAGAATCCCGGTGCTAAGGATATAGAAGGAAAGAGTATGAGTTGGCTCTTGTTAACTATAAAGCTTTGAATGTCATATTCAATGGAGTTGATAAAAATATGTTTAGACTGTTGAACACATGTGTCGTGGCCAAAGATGCTTGGAAATTTCTCAAGACCTCTCATGAAGGGTTATTCAATGATATTGTGTTCCTTGAGAGACAATTCAACCAGGTTCTGAGGAAAGTAGAAAGAAGGTCAAAGCCAAATGTCAAGAACATCAGTCAGACATCAGCAAGAACTATGTTGCTCAAAGAAAAGTTGGAACAGATGAAAAGGACAGTCCATGTAAAGGCATTTAGTGTCACGAATTTGAATAATTTGGACATTTTCCATACCTTTCTCAAGAAACAACTTAAGGGGCTTTCTATTCCTTGGTCTAATGAGGGAAGTGTTTCTGATGATGAATCTATCAAGCTTGTTACTGCTTTAATTGAAAGGTGAGATTCTGATATAGACTTATTTAATAAAGAAATATCTTATGATGAGTTGGGTGCTCCTTATAAAGAACCATGCTTCAAAACTAAAGAAGTATGTCAACAAGGAGAAAAACAAAAGGTAATTATTTCTCAATTACAGGCTGAAAAGGAAGAATGTTCATCTACTATCTTTAACCTGCAGAATGGGGTAACTTTATTTTCCTCCAAACTTGAAAACTGGTCAATTATGTAAGGAGGTTGATCAATGGTTCTGACATGTTGGATGAGATTCTTAAAGTTGGGAAGATGAGTGGAAGCTTAAAAGGGATAGAGTTTTATTTTCAAGGCTCTAACAAGCAAAGAAAAACTTAAGTGACAAATTTGTTCCCCGTCAAAAGGCAGGTTGAGTTAATAATGTCAAACAAAATATCTCAACATCATGCCAGACATTAGAATACTCAAGGCATGTAATTACTAAAAAGATGTCACTTATGTGGTAAATTTGATCGTATCATGCATTTTTTGTTTGTTTCAAATTGTATGGTTATCCCAAAGGTCCATTTCAGCCTAAGGTTAACCAAGTGATGGTTAAAACTAAAAAAAAAAGGTGTTAATTGCCTTATTGCTCACGCCTCTATTGGAACTTCAACAAAGAAGATTGGTATTTTGACAGTGGTTGTTCCAGACATATGACTGGAGTATAAAAGTTTCTGGTAAACATTAAATCTCACTCTACCAGTTATGTTACTTTAAATGATGGTGCCAAAAGTAAAACTTAGGATGTTGGGAAACTGGAGTGTTCAAGATTTCTTAGTATTGATGATGTCCTCATTATTAAAGGTTTCACAACTAATTTGATAAGCATGATTCAGTTGTGTCATCATGATCTAAAGGTAAACTTTCCTAAGGGAGAAGGGTTAGTCTCTAATGGAAAGAATGAAGTTCTGATGCGGAGACTTAAGTCCAAAGACAATTTATCTTTGTGGGTATCTATAAAATTTGTTTGCTCATCCACGTGCTTAATATCCAAGAAAAATGAAGTAAATATGTTACACCAGAAGTTGCAACATCATATTGCTGCAAATGTTCTAGAACTTCCTCTTGTGAATCTAATGAAGCCAATGCAAGGTAAAGTTATGGTGGGTAGAGGCATGTCTATATGGTTGTTGATGAATTTTCTAAAATGACCTGAGTGTTCTATAGCAAAGAAAAATCAAATGCCTTTATCAAAACAAATGGATGTTTCTGGATTACTCTGCTGATAGTAGAACTTATGGATGTTAACTCCAAAATCAAATTCAATGGTTCAATCCGTGAGAAAAGGACTGATGTCCAAGATATTGGAACATCATATTAGCATACTGAAACTTTAGAAAATAAGACAGACTCTGAAGAGCTAGGAGACACTGGTTCAGAGATCTCTCAAGCCAACAAAGTTCTCTCTTGAGTTTAAAAAAAAAATTATTCAAGGGAATTCATTATTTTTTAAGAGACCTCCTTTAGATTCAGAGATGTAATATCTAATTCTGGTTTTTTTCTCAAATCTTGTATTCAAAAATTGAAGGAGATCTTGTCAGGTGATTTTTTTAGTAAAGTTATTGGCACAAAATTAATTTACAAGAACAAATCATTATATGAAGTTTGTGTTAATGGAGGATGTTTCTTCTTGGGAAACAATCTTGTCTCTTGGATTAGTAATAAGATGATTTTTGTATCCTAGTCTTTCTCTAAGGCTAAGTATAATGCTGAAGGAAATTGTTGCTCTCAATTGATTTGGATGCTAAAAGAATACAATGTCTAACAAGACGTCATGATATTGTATTGTGGCAAGTTGGTTATAGTCAACATATTCAAGGAAGCTATGAAAAACATTTTAATAAATAATCGATGTTTTATCCATTTTGATATGAAGCACAAACTAACATTTTATTCCTCCCATGCGCGAGTAGCAAGCAACATTTTCGGCTCGAATACGATCAAAACATAATCCGATGGATTTCCGGATCATGTTTTATCCATTCTGACGCGAAACACAAACAACATTCACTTCTCTCATGCGCGTGTAGCAATCAATATTTTACCGCTCGAATGAGACCTAAACATCTTTCGCTAAAAGCAATCAACAAACATACATTTGCTACCTAGAACTACGTAGCGTTGAGTTCTCCATCACACCTAGAAATACGTAGGAGCGAGATTCAACGTCTCGTCAAACATCCTAATTCTCTTTTGTAAATACATTGAATAATTAGAAGAAATCAAAAAAAAATTAAACTAGTAATCTTATTCGCAAAGCTAGTTAAACGATTTCTGTTAAGTACAATAAATATGTGGAGTACTAATACCTTCCCCACACATAATCGACTCTCGAACCTGAACTTAGTTGCGATGACTATTTTTTTGTTCTTTTAGAATTTTATCGATGTTTTCTCTTTCAAAAATAAGTTTCGGTGGTGACTTCATTGAATTTCGAGCGTTCATCTACTTAGGTATTTTTCGTACCGCGACATTATGTGCATAGGAAAGAAAAACAATATAATTCCTTTTAAATATATATTTACATCTTGTGGGACATGTGACTTTTAAATACTGTACTTTGATTTATTTATTTTTTGCATGTTTGTTGTTGTTGGCATCTTATCATCTCTATGAACAAGTGATTGACTAAGTGATGTATTTTTCCCACGTGAGGCGAGTCTTTTTCATGTATATATGAAATTGTGATCCAAATTCAAAGATGATTTAAAGCAAAGTTGATTTGAATCTTGAGAAAAGTTCATATCAAAACACTTCAATGGTTTTATTCATGTTTTTCTGATTGATATTAAGGAAATTCTCCATCCATCAATTAGGATAATCTCGATCTTGATTTGACTTTTCTTGAACTTCCTTACGATTTTGCAAATTGAAAGATTTTTTTCAAAAATCCAAATAAAAATATCTATATAATTACTATGATAAATGTATATTAGAATAGAGTTAATTCTTTTCTCCAAGAAAAATATTTCTTCCAAGACTGTTAATGTCAGACAACAAACAAGAACATAACTTGTTTCAAATATTATAAATAAAACTCATACTCACAATGGTGATGACAGTACAAGAAATGTTCTTTATCCAGTGGCCCTTGGTCAAAATTCATGGTAGAGATGAGACACACAATGAGATGTACCAACAAATATTAATGCTCAGGTAAAAAAAGTTTCTTGAGTGAGCGTGTGGTATAATGTGATACAATCCTTGATAAGTGATAATGTGAGAGTTATATAATTTAGAAGCCACATTGATCTAATATGATCAATAAAAAGTCTATTATGCAACAATTATTACGAGACAACAGAATAAAAGATTAGAGTAAACCAACTCAAATTGAAGAAAATCTATTGGGGGAAATCACAAACATATAGTGTGCGAGTTATTATAATGATATGCCTTATTAAGATTCTATTTTCAATAATTCTCTTATTTGGTCGATATGGATTTTCTAAATTGATATTATTTTTTTCTATAGTATTCAATAGGGGTGTTCATGGTCCGGTTTGGATCGGTTTTGAGACAAAATATCATCCGATCCAAAAAATATGTAAAGCATACGGTTTGGTTCGGTTTTTGGATGACAACAAGAAAAATTCAATCCAATCAAATCCAATTTATACGGTTTATTTCAGTTCGGTTGAATCGGTTTTATTCGGTTTTTAAGCCAACACTATTTAGAAATTTAAAAAGAATATATTTCAATACCAGTTACAATTATGCCACCAACGTCTACTGAGACAATATCTAATTGCTATGTTCATATGGCTATTTGATGTCATTATTGCAAAGTTTCATTATAATATATGTATAATATCTATCCCAACGAAATAGACATGGATATAATATATAATATATATGGAGATATGATTAGTTCTTATATGGAGATTTGTATTATAAATTAAATATATGACAAATATATAAAACAGTGAACAAATGAAGATTCCAAAGCTATATTAAAGCGAATATAATAATAAAACTTCAAGAAAAATATCAATGATTGAGATTCTCTAGAGAAATTAGTGCTGGCTAACATAATTAATTTGGGAGGATGGCTATAAATGATTCGATATTAATTTATTTTAAATAATAAATGGCAAGTAAATGGAAGTAATACCGGTTCGGTTTGGACCAGTTCGGTTCTCATGAAGCCAACCGTAAATCGAACCGAACCGGTCGGTTATGCTACATGGTGATCCAAATACATCCAAAAAAATTCGTTTTTTTTTTTTATTTCAGATTTTTCGGTTCGGTTTTTGGATTTTTTTTGGATCGGATTGGATCTGAACACCCCTAGTATTCAATAAACTTGAAGGATGTAGAAAAAAAACGTTGGAAATGATATTTTGGTAAGTATATGGCCAATTCATTATAATGAAAGAAAATTGATTTCTTGTTTATATATTTTGTCCTTGAATCAGAGAACTTTAGGTTTGGACTTGCCACCGACGGAATAAATTCTTTTGGTAATTTGAGTATCAATCATACGTCATGGCATGTTCTTCTCGTAATTTATAATCTATATCTATGGTTGTGCATGAAGTGCTAATATATGATGATATCAATGATGATTTTAGGTCCAAGACAACTAGGGAATGACATATATGTTTATTTAACGCTATTGATTGAATTTAAGACTTTTGTGGGAGGAAGGTGTTGATCTTGATGATGCGTATACAAGTGATAACTTTGATCTGTGTGTCATATTGTTTTGCATAACCATTGACTTTCTTGCATATGGTAATTTGTCTGGGTAACACGTCAAGGGGCATAAAGCGTGTCCTATATGTTAATTTGATACATGTCACCACCAATTACAAAAAGGAAAAAAGACAAATTATCTTGGGCATTGAAAATTTCTAAGACCTAATCATCCATATCGTAGATTGCATAAGGACTTTAATGGAGAGCAGGAGTTTGGTATCGCTCCAAAACCCTTAACCGGGAAGGAAGTTTATAAAAGACAACACCATATTAATTTTGTCTTTAGAAAGAAACAAAAAAATCCCGCAGAGAAAACTATTTGGAAAAAGTGGTCGGTGTTCTTTGATCTTCCATACTAGTCTAGTCTAGATGTAAGATATTGTCTTGATGTGATGTATGTGAAGAAAAATGCATACGATAGTTTGATTGGAACACTTCTCAACATTAAAGGAAAGACAAAAGATACTAAGAGATCCCACAAAGATATGGTTGTGATGGGTATGCGGAAAAGAGTTAGCCCAAAAAGAAATAGGAAAAATAACATATTTTCACCCCAGCATGTCACACTCTGGCTGAAAAAGAATAAAAAAAGCTTTTGCGAATGTTTGCAATGTATCAAAGTTCCCCAAGGGTACTCATCAAATATGAAGAAAATTGTATCAATGAATGATCTCAAGTTAGTTGTCTTAAAATCTCATGATTGTCATGTCCTGTTGAAATAACTTCTACCAGTGGCTATCTGTGTTATTTTACCAAGAAATGTAAGGCTAATTATAACAAGAATATACGTATTCTTCAATGTTATATATAGTAAATTTATTGATCCTGAAACATGAAGCTGCAATTATCTTATGCCAATTAGAGATGTTTTCCCTCCATCATTCTTTGACATTATGGTTCACTTAGTTGTTCAATTAGTAAGTGAGATTAGATTTTGTGGTCCAGTTTATTTATGGTGGATGTATTCGGTAGAGCGATACATGAAGATTTTTAAAGGGTATACAAAGAATCATCACCGTCCAGAAGCTATGATCATTGAAAGATACATCACAGAAGAAGCTATTGATTTTTTTATAAACTATTTGTCAGAAACGAACTCTATAAGAATTCTCGAGTCTCGCCATAATGAATATTATGATAGTAGAGGTATTCCAGGTTTAAATGTTAAAACATTTGAACTAGAAGTAGTTCTTCAAGAAAATTTGTATATATTGAATAACTTTAGTGAAGTTCAACCTTACTTGACCGCTCACAAAAGTGTTATAAAGGAAAAATACCCCCAGATAAATGGAAGATGGTTGTTGATAGAGAATAACAAAACTTTTATAACTTGGTTTAATGAAAGTGTTTCTAAAGAGAGTAGCACATCGGATATAATTAAATGGTTGTCATGTATGCCTAAGTTTAATGTAATTGTTTGGAGTGCATACGATATTACTAAATATTCATTCTATATAAAATTAAAGGATGATTGTAGCACTATGCAAAATAGTGGGGTTATGGTTGAGGCTGAATCTATGTACTTTTCTAGTTCCAAATATAACAATAATGTACTAGCATCTAGAGCATACTTTGGGGGTCATTTATGAGATATTAGAGATTGACTATGTTGATTTTAAAGTTCCTTTATTTAAGTGCAAGTGGATTGACAGGAACACTGGTGTAGAAACCGATGATTTAGGATTCACACAGATTGATCTTCGAAAGATAACTTATAAGAACAGTCTATTCACCATGGAAATCCAAGCAAAACAAGTTTTTTACGTCAATGATATTGCTAACATTAGATGGTCAATTTTTCTTGAAGTAAAACATCTTCCTGGTAGTAACGATGAAAATCAAGATTTAAACTTTGAGATGCCTTGTTTAGCAACAGATGTACGACAATCATCTGATGAAAATGATTCAAATGATGTGCATGCTATTCGCCGTGATCATGAAAAGGGGATATGAGAAAACTAGTAAGTAAATGTTTCATATCACATAGTAATTTATAATTATTCATTTTACTTTTTTTAAACCTTGTAATATAAATGTGAAGTTGTTATTGATTATCCTAATTGGTTTTAAATGTTGTTCAAATTATAAGTGCTTAATGACCAATGACAAATCCTATTGGACAACCTACAACTTTCCAGTTTGATTATTGCTTTTGTTGGTTAACCATATGTTTTAATTTTGTTGTAAAATTACATAGCGTGTGACATTTTGGGTTTGTATTTGGTATAAACAATGAATATTTGTGGTATAATATTTCAGATTGAGAAATTAGCAAAATGCACAATGTTTTTGTTTCAGGAATCTATAAAATATGGTTATGTAATACAGCTTCATACGATAGTACTAAAAAAATTATCCCACCGGTTTTTACCTAAAACTAAGGTAATAACACTGAGTTATTACCTTGGTTATTGATAATCCACATTTTTGTGAGTTATTACATACCTTAGTCTTTCTTTAATTAATAGTTAAATTGCTTTTTAGTTATTGCTTTAGTTCATTTTAGTTTTTTTATAGTGTGATCGGTGGATCTGGAACTGACTGTTTAACGCTGGTTCGCGAAATGTCGCGGAAGCAAGAGTCGCCACCGTCTTTTATTTTCTCCAAATGGAAAGGACAAAAGCACAGGAAAAATTCCTTATAGAGATTGCTCTCGGTTCGGGAGGTAGGTTATAGAAAGGGAAGGTGTTAGCACCCTTTCTATCCATGGTTATCCATGGGCTCTTAGATACTTGCTCATTTGTGTTTTCAAAAGGTTTGTTTGCTTTTCAATTGTGGGTTTTAAAAAAGTTTCTTTGAAAATTCCAGTTCGACTCTTGTATCGGTCCTCAAGAGTGTTTGAAAAATTGCTTTCGAAAGCTTTTTGAAAAGGTGTCGGTGTGAAAAGTATTTTTGAATTTTTGTTTGAAATTTAGAGCAAGTATCTATGAGAACCTACCTACCCTAAGGAATTCGTCTGTGTAAATGTCCTTTAAAGTAGTGTCATCCCACCATTGAGAGGTAGGTAGCATCACCGTTGGAGGTGTTCGGGTCAATTCGAGGTTCGGGACATGGTGATCACCAGAGCAATGGAAAGACACCTTAGAAGCTACCCTCATGCCAGGTTCCCGGATCATGAGGACTTACTAAGACATCCTCTACTCGACGATCACCTTTCGAGGCAAGGCAACAGTGAGGCGTACCCTAGGGGTGGTGTGTGCGATTTGTGTGTCGTTTTCATTTGCATTTATCTTGTCATGTCATTGGTGATCTATGTGTTTGTTTTTATTTTGTCCATACATTCTTTCATGCCATTATTTAACAGTTAAAATATTTGCGGGAAAGTAAAGATCTAAAGCTATTACAAAAGGCGCGGGTCCACATCGCCAAAATTAAACCAGGACCCGATTTAACAGAAAATAAAGAATTAAAAGAAAAGTGCGAGAAAATTAAAAGGTTACATGGCCTTGGGAGAGATACATAAATATTATAAAGAAATAAAATAAATATGCGAATAAGAATTAAATCGAAACGAGGGCGTTGGACCCTTTTTGCAAAATTAAAATTATATGGAATTAATTAAAATTAAAAGAAAGAAAGAACTTGTTTTTTTTGGTATTTTTTAGTATTTTAGGATTTAAGATGAAAAAGAGTTAATTAAAATAAATACTAACCCTAATTCTAATGGCTTTTAATTTATTAAGAAAATATTGGATTTTAACCTAAATTAACCCTAATTTTTATATACAAATTTAATTATAAAAATAAATAAATTAAATAATATTAAATATTTGATTACCATGAAAGAAAAAATAAAAGGATGAAAATTAAACCCTAATTTAAAACTAATTAATTTACATGCAAATTATTTATGAAAATACTGAAAATAAAAATATTTATTGTTTTTTTCTCTTTTCTGATTTTTGGTGGTATTTTTTATATTTATGAAAATAATAAAACTAATTAATAAAACAATAATAAAAAGAAGTAAAAATAATAATAAAAAAAAGTAAAGAAAGAAAAAAAAATATGCAAACCTGGGGGTTCAGACCCCAAATAGGAGGTGAAAGCCCAATTAAATTGCTGGCCTTGTTGGACTTTTCCACTAGCGTGTAGCAGCGTTGACTGCAGCCTACCATACTCCCCAAATCCTGTCCCTTGGATGGATGAAATTGGACGCGTGGACGTTGGATTTGGAAGGTGTATTGTAATCCTCAAGGCTTGAACTGCATGTGAACATGAATTGGAAAATAATATTGAAAGGGTGAAGACCTGGGGCTCGAACCCAGGTCATGTACGTTGCCAACACTATGCCTTGCCACTGAACCAATTTACGCGTTTTGATTATTAAACAACTAACAAATATTATAAAAGAAAATAAAAGCGTTAGTGGACTTCGCGCGCGAACTTTCAAACCAGCCACCCATCGCTTGCCACGAGTTCATCTTCTTCGTTGTTTTTTTATTTTCCTGAAATACAAACATCATGAGCAACGGTTTTCACATGTTCTCTTAGGCTAGCTTCTGAAAAATAGCGACTAGCCCTGTGACGCTCATAAATTGAGCGCGAGAGTCCCATTGTCTTCGTCCAAGTCCCCTGAATCCATTCCTGGCATCGTGGTTTGCTAATTTTACAAGACCAAGAAACCCCCAATTCGAAATCCTGTAAACCCTAAAAATTGACAATGGTATCTTGGCATACAGTGCGTAAAACTTCAATCAAAGCACACGATTAGCTTGCAAACATCATTACAAACACAAAAATAGCAACAAAATATGTTAATAATGCATGTATGATAGAAACCGATTCAGAAATTTTCTTTACCAACTTCAATGTTGATCTTGCGTTTTCTTGAGTATGGGGCTTAGTTTTTGATTGGAATATGTCCTATGATCCTTGAGGAAGCTAATGGAATAGGTTTTGAGGCTTGAATCGACCTGCAAGTTGGTTTTCAGTTATGGAGTTTTTTGACAAATTTCAAGTTTTGTTTTCCAGGTTTCTGAGCAGCTGCGTGGGTTAATGGCATTAGGTTTTCGTTCTATGCTTATGTATGAATAAATTAGGTCAACAATTCTGATCAAAATCTCTTGCAATGATGGCTTTTGAGATTTGATTTTCAAGCATTATTTTTCAATCTTTTTCCATGTGTTTTTGCTCTCAATCATATCAATTCTCTCCAAATATTTCCATATTGGATCATGCACGAGTTATTGAGTGGATTTCATGCAAAAAAGGATTGTAAAACTTAGGTTAAATATTTTCCATGTATTTAATTTGATTTAAATGAATTATTATAAATAAAAATTCAAATAAATAAATAAAAAATGAAGAAATACTTCCCTTTGGGCCAAGTGGTCGTGCACATGCCATGGATGATGAATTATGGAAGAAAAATGGGCCCATTAGCAATTTTAGGTCATTTGAATCAATGTTGACTTTTCAAAATATCCAAAAATTTCCCAACTTCTACAAGGCATAACTTGCTCAATTTTTAAGCTTTGCTCATGTTCTTGGACATTTTGGAAAGGTCTTTGAGTCCTCTAACCAATGTCTTTGGTCCCATGTCATTTTGATTTACCAATCTCAAGTTATGGCCTTTGACTTAAAGTCCCTTTTTGTTGACTTTTGAAAATGACCTATAATGTTAAAATTGATAACTTTTTGTGAGAGCATTTCTTGGACTTGAAGTATGAAGATGAGTTGTAGGAAATGTCTTTCTATTAAAAATGAGCTTTGGATGGAATTTTTCTGATAATCCATGTGAAAGTTATGCCCTGGTCAATTTACAGTTGACTTTTTCAGCTGTCCAAATAAGGAAACTTTTGCATCTTGATGATTTCTGAGCCAAGCTTTGAGAATCATGATCAAGCATTGATCAAATGATGTTTGAGGCTTCAAAATGACATGTTGACCAAAAATTTGAACTTTTGACTGTCAAATGACCATTTTGCCCCTACAGTTGACTGTAGTGCAATTAGGGTTTTTGACTGTGCAATCTTGTGCTGAAAGTCTTGAAACTTGATATGAGGATGCTTGACCATATTTGTAGGCATGTGAGACTTGATTGGACCTTTGGAAACTTCATTTTCTTGATCAGAACACAAACCCTAATTTTGACTGCTTAGGAGGCCCTTGCACTATGCAACCCTTGGGGAATTTTGAAGCTTGACTTGGCAATTTCTTGAAGAATATGGGAGGGCAAATTTTGGGGTACAACAGTTGCCCCTGTTCAATCTTCTTAGACCTGAGGATGCAGATTGGCTGACGTGCCATTCGTAATCCGAGGGTAGAAGATGATTGAACACTAGAGTGCCCAGAAATTTGCGCTCACATAGTAGCAGTGTGATGATGGGAATGGGCTTATAGATGCCATTTGGAGATTGATGGGGGATGATGGGCTTATAGATACCATCTGGATGTTGATCGCATAAGAGACTCCTTAGCGAGAACCTGTATACCTGCAAAAGAAAAATGAGTACCTGACACGTTGCGGGAGCTGGTTTTCAGATGCTTTGTATAAATGCGTCCTGACTGGTTACAGGAGTTGGATCTGGAGCTTCACAAGATGATGAATGAACCAGGGGTGGTTACTACCTCAGCATGAACAGTGAGAGAACCTTGGGTGACTTTAACTTCAACAACGCTCGTTGAGAAAATCTTCGTGGGAATTACCATCTTCGCAGTATCGGGAAGAGAACCAATAGGCAATTATAATCTGAAAGGGAATTACATCTCACGCACCGTCGGGGAGAGAACCATAGGAAATTATAACCTGAAAGGGAATTACATCTCACGCACCGTCGGGGAGAGAACCATAGGAAATTATAACCTGAAAGGGAATTACATCTCACGCACCGTCGGGGAGAGAACCATAGGAAATTATAACCTGAAAGGGAATTACATCTCACGCACCGTCGGGGAGAGAACCATAGGAAATTATAACCTGAAAGGGAATTACATCTCACGCACCGTCGGGGAGAGAACCATAGGAAATTATAACCTGAAAGGGAATTACATCTCATGCACCGTCGGAGAGAGAACCATAGGAAATTATAACCTGAAAGGGAATTACATCTCACGCACCGTCGGGGAGAGAACCATAGGAAATTATAACCTGGATAACTTCTACTGAGTCTTCATCAGAAAAATCTGTTGGGAGTCGATTTAGCTGGACTAGAGAAGGCCTTGGACTAGACAACAAATCTTTGGAGTCGATTAACTGAACCGGTCTAGGTCTTGAAATATGATTGAGAATTTAGTTGAATCCTTCCTGAAAGGTAAAGGTCAGTCATATGCAATGCAAGATATGGACCAAGCAATGATGTTCTCAACATAAATGAGATTTGTAAGATATGATGCGTCTATGCATGCTATAATGATGTATGTGATGTTTATGTATGCTTTCGTCTAGGAAAGTAAATCCTTGACGGGTGCCGGGAAGTCACTCCTGGGCTAATGTTGAAGAATAGATTTTGCTTCCGCTGGGGATGATAACTGCAAGAATACCGGTAGGAGAAGATGACTCCGTTGAGGAACAAACTTGGCGAATGGAAGATTCTGCGGGGAGAAAAATACTCTAGCGACCACGCTGGGGAGCGATACTCTGTGGGGAGAGAGATACTTTGTTGAATGTTGATAATAACTTGCTGAGGATACTCTTGTTGTGTTGGAAGTGCTGATAGACTTCGCTGGGGATAAGAAGGAACTGTGTTGACGACGACCTTTCTGTGGCTCTTGGCTGAGGATAACCCAGTTATATCCTGCTAAGGAAATAACTCTTTAAATAAGGCCGGACGACGCGTTCGTGTTCTGCGAGGATAAGCTTCCAGAATCTACTGGGGATAAGCTTACTACTTGGGGAGATAAATTCTAACTTTCCTGGGGAACTAGATTGGACTCTTCTGGGGAAGTTTTGATATGCTGGGGAAGTGATTCCTTTGAATGTTTGGTATACCGCCGGGGAACAATCTTTAGGTTAAGACTGCCGGGGATGCTTGTTAAGAATATGTGCATATGGCTACTGGGGAAGTATTGAGATCTACTGGAGGATACTTAACTTCCTTGAGATTTGATAACTCTGCTTGGAGAAGAATGCACTGACCTGCCGGCTCACTTTCTGGGGAATTAGGATATCTGGTTATGTTCTTTAGCTGAACCTACCTTGGTACCTTGGCGGACAGAACAATTAGATTGTTTAGACAACTCTTTATTGCCCCTGTTTCTAGTGTTACCTGTAATAAATCCTTTATTTCGTATGCAAATATTCATGAGTCAGCAAATTATTGTCGATGCATATATCACAAATTGAACCTTGGACGTTCTTCGCAAAACAAAACAGAAAAAGAAAAACAGTTGGCACATTTAACTGAAAAGTATATTTGTATTGATTTTGAATGGCCTGAAAATAGGCGTTTGGTGTACAAGAAGCTGACGTCCTAGTAAGAGAACGCCGCCGATCAAAAGAGTTTATACAAGTTTTGTACAAAAGAAAATAAAACAGCTGTGTGAAATGAATGATCCCACTGGGTTTCAACTCTGCTATTGCCTTTATAACTCCGAGCGTCTCATCACTTGATGACCTTGGTTGAAGGTGAAGCTGACTGATCGATGCCGTCTGAACTTGATATAGATACCGGATTCTGGATGCAAGGTGATCCAATGAGACATAGTATTACGCTTTTATCCCTAATTTTTGCCTGGACTGCTGTTGTACCCCAAAATTTGCCCTCCCATATTCTTTAAGAAATTGCCAAGCCAAGTCACAAAAATCCTCAAGGGTTGCACAGTGCAAAGGGCTCCTATACAGTCAAAACTAGGGTTTGTGTGCTGATCAAGAAAATGAAGTTTTCAAAGGCCCAATCAAGTCTCACATGCCTACAAACATGGTCAAGCATCTTCATATCAAGTTTCAAGACATTCAGCTCAAAATTGTACAGTCAAAACCCTAAATTGCACTACAGTCAACTGTAGGGGCAAAATAGTCATTTGACAGTCAAAAGTTCAAATTTTTGGTCAACATATCATTTTTAAGCCACAAACATCATTTGATCAATGCTTGATCATGATTCTCAAAATTTGGCTCAGAAATCATCAAAGATGCAAAAGTTTCCTTATTTGGACAGTTGAAAAAGTCAACTGAAATTGACCAGGGCATAACTTTCACATGGATTATCAGAAAAATTCCATCCAAAGCTCATTTTGAAGAGAAAGACATTTCCTACAACTCATCTTCATACTTCAAGTCCAAGAAATGCTCTCACAAAAAGTTATCAATTTCAACATTATAGGTCATTTTCAAAAGTCAACAAAAAGGGACTTTAAGTCAAAGGCCATAACGTGAGATTGGTAAATCAAAATTACATGGGACCAAAGACATTGGTTAGAGGACTCAAAGACCTTTCCAAAATGTCCAAGAACATGAGAAAAGCTTAAAAATTGAGCAAGTTATGCCTTGTGGAAGTTGGGAAATTTTTGGATATTTTGAAAAGTCAACATTGATTCAAATGACCTAAAAATGCTAATGGGCCCATTTTTCTTCCATGATTCATCATTCCAAGCATGTGCACGACCACTTGGCCCAAAGGGAAGTATTTTCTCATTTTTTATTTATTTATTTGAATTTTTATTCATATTAATTCATTTAAATCATTTTAATATATGGAAAATATTTAATTCACCCTAACCAATCTTTTTGTACACATTTCAGCCTTAATATTTCGTGCACATCCCAACATGGAAAGATTTGGTTTGATTTGAGCATAATTGACACAAAATACACATGAAAAAAGATATGGAAAATCTTAAGAAATCAAATATTGAAAACCATGATTGCAAGGGATTTTCATCAATTTTCTTAACCTAATTGATTCACTACAAATGCTTGAACACAACCCTAATGCCCATAGACAAAAAGCTGCGCAGAAGAACTAAGCAAAAACTTGGAAAATTGTTGAAAAAAGTCAAAACTGAAATTAGTGTTAGAGGTGGATTCAAGGCACGAAATTGGTTTCAATAGCTTCCTCAAGTCTCCCTGAACATATTCCAATCATTAGCATCCATTCAAACGCCAAGAATCGGTAACATGAACCGGAACTGTATCGAACAAACTTCATAATCTTACATTCCATTCTATGCATTATTTGTGAAATATATTACTTGATTCATGTTCATAATGAAGTTTTAAAGCTAACCATGATGTTTAATTTGATTATTACGCTGTATATGAGATTTCACCATGCTTGACTTTTAGGGTTTTCAGAGTTTTGAATTGGGGTTTTTCACCCAAGGAAAAATTAGGACTCAAGGCCACTACCATTGCAATCAGCAGACCTGGACGATCCAAAACATGCCCTCGCGCCTAATTTATGTTCAAGGATAGCCTAATCGCTATTTTCCCAAAAGACCCATTCTGAAACGCATAAGAAACCGTGGCCTAATACTTTATGTTTCAGGAAAACGAAGAAGATAGAGGCGTGGCAAGAGAGGATAGGCCAATTCAAAATTTCGCGCGCTGGATGCATTAAGGGATTGTTTTCCTTTATTATATTTATTTGCTTATTATATATCAAAACGCGTAGTGATGGCTTAGTGGCACAGGTGTTGCTTTGCAATGTCCAAGACCTGGGTTCGAGTCCCAGGTCTGTATAATTTCTATATTATTTTTCAATAACGTTTCCCATGCAGCTTCAGTAACATAGACGCATCATATTGCCCCAGATCAAGCCTTGCCACGTTCATCTGGAGATCTAATCAAAGGCCAAGAATCAAAGAACATGCTACGCTCCATTCAACACATCAGCGTGCTAGCAAAAAAGTCAAAGAAGGCTATACTAAATGGGCCAGAATTTCACAAACTCATACCTCCATATTTGGGACTTCCACCCCCCCTGGTTTGGCAATTTTCTTTTTATATTTTGTTTTTCAATTATTATTTTCTTTATTGTTTTAATTTAATTAATTATTTTTTTCACAAAATACAAAAATACATAAAAATTCAGAAAAGATAAAAAATGTAATAAATAATTTTTATTTCTAATATTTTCATAAATAATTGTATGTAAATTAATTAATTTAAATTAGGTGCTTTAACTTTAATTCTTTTAATAAAAATATAAAAAATGTAGAACTAGGTTTAGTTGATAATTTGTATTCCTTTTAATCTTCCTTTTTTCCATCATATTATTTATTTATTTATTTTTATAATTAAATTGTACACAAATAACTTAGGTTAAATTAGGTTAAGAACTTCAACATTTTTCTTAATAAGTTTAAAAATAAATAGAATTAGGGTTTGCATTCAATTTTAATTTTCATTAATTCTCTTTTTCATTAAATCCTAAAAATACCAAAAACAAATTCTTGCTTTCTTTTAATCTTGATTAATTAATTCATTAATTTAATATTTTGCAAAAGGGTCCAACGCCCTCGTTTCGATAATTCTTTTATTTCGCACATTTATTTTATTTTGCTTGAATAATTATGTACCTCTCCCGAAGCCTTGTAACGTTTTAATTACTTCTCGCACTTTACTTTACTTGCTTTATTTATTTTCCGTCAAATCGGGTCCGGTTTAATTTTGGCGATGTGGACCCGCGCCATTTGTAATAGCCTTAGATTTACTTTTTCCCGCAAATTTTAACTGTTAACAAAGCATGCAAGAATGAATGACCATAATAAAATCAAGCGTGGATCACTTTAACATGACAAGACAAATACAAATGAAAACGACACACGAATCACACACCACCCCTAGGGTACGCCTCACTGTTGCCTTGCCTCAAAAGGTGATCGTCGAGTAGAGGATGTCTTAGTAAGTCCTCATGATCCGGGAACCTGGCATGAGAGTAGCTTCTAAGGTGTCTTCCTATTGCTCTGGTGATCACCATGTCCCGAACCCTCGAATTGACCCGAACACCTCCAACGGTGGTGCTACCTACCTCTCAATGGTGGGATGGCACTACTTTAAAGGACATTTACACAGACGAATTCCTTAGGGTAGGTAGGTTCTCGTAGATACTTGCTCTCTTCAAAAACAAACAAAAATCTTTTCACACCGACACCTTTTCAAAAAGCTTTCGAAAGAAATTTTTCAAACACTCTTGAGGACAGATACAAGAGTCGAACTGGAATTTTCAAAGAAACTTTTTTAAAACCCACTCACAGTTGAAAAGCAAACAAACAATTTTGAACACACAAATGAGCAAGTATCTAAGAGCCCATGGATAACCATGGATAGAAAGGGTGCTAATACCTTCCCTTTCTATAATCTACCTCCCGAACCGAGAGCAATCTCTATAAGGAATTTTTCTGTGCTTTTGTCCTTTCCATTGGGAGAAAATAAAAGACGGTGGCGACTCTTGCTTCCGCGACATTTCGCGAACCAGCGTTAAACAGTCAGTTCCAGATCCACCGATCACAGAACTGGCGACTCTGCTGGGGACGATCTTATAAAGTGGGGTGTACCTTAGGATTAAGATCACTGTGTTTTCAATTGTCTTCTTTGCTTGCTTTACTATTGTGGGTTGCATCGGAGTTACATAGATCCTAACCCGGATCTGGGGATACCCTGTTTAGGTAGCATAAGCTGTGAGGGACCTGTCCGGCGTAGACCGACACGGGTGAAACAGTGGCTACGTTGGTGTGGCACCTTGGTCTGTACCGATATCCCTTGTGTCGCAACGAGGAGAATATGGGTCTTCTGAGGAGTCATTAAGCACCAATAGACCTTAGAACCTTAAATGACACAACTTGGCCATTAGAACAGTAGCAGTATGCTACGCCCATTGAGGCTAAACTCTCGTGATGGTTCTGGCCGCAAGAAAAGATTGCGATGCTGGAGTTATGACCGATTGAGGGTAGTCAATGATATTGGGATCCTCTAAGAACCCGGTTACTTTGATAGGACAGGTGTGAACCAACAAACTGAAAGAGGGTAGTACCTAGACCCCATGCTGGCCTAAACTCTAAGGGTTTCTCTTGTGTGACTTGTGTGCCTTCGTACTTGACTATTTGCATGCTTGTTGTCTGACACTTGAGCTTCTTGCAGGTTTTGTTTGTAGTCCTTAATTAGGACTCATAACAAGGTTTACTAAGTTTCTTGCAGGTTTCGTTTATAGTCCTTAATTAGGACTCATAACAGAGTTTACCAAGTTTCTTGCAGGTTTTGGTCTGCAGTCCTTAATTGGGACTCATAACAGGGTTACTTACCTTACCCCATGCATAGCATAACATCATACCATTGCATACATCCTACATAAGGACTAACCCATTTCGAGGATCTCAAGGGCTTGTGATGCAGGTCATGATGAATCAAACATCTAGCAAGGGGCAAAGAGGATTTATTTTCCTCTAGCCAAGGTTGTCAGGGGCTATGACCCACTTGATATGGTGAGCTCTGACTCCTAAAGAAGGTTCCCTAACCAAGGTTGCTTGGAAATCAAAACCAGACATGATGACTAAAGTCAGGGGCTATGACCCACTGGATATGGTGAGCCTTTGACCCTTGAAAAAGGACGCTCAACAAATATGAAGTTCCTTCAATCAAGCTACCGGATCCCAGCTCTAACAAATTTCTTGTTTACCCCGCGAGGTCCTTGAAAACATTACATGCATGTCATACTCATCATTGCATAACAGGTATCCTTGTTGCAGGTCACTTACCCTTCTCGCTGTTTATTCCAGCAATGGCTTCCCAACAAGACAGCCAGGACCTTCTGGCTCAAGAGACTCGGTTCGGGGAAATCCTCCTGAATTTATCCAAGGGGCAGGAGGAGCTAAGGACACTTCTCATAGAGGCTTTTGTCAAGAACGGTGCTGAGGACGAACGGCCGAAACACCTACAAGCTGAGATGGATGCAATGAAAGCCCAAATGCTGGGGCAGAGGAATTCCATTCAAGGTTTAGCTCAAAGACAAGATGAGCTCCGGTTTCTCGTCAACCAACTGCTTCAGGGTAACCAACTGGGGCAAATGTCTAAGGGTAAAGAGCCAGTCATCGTTCGACCATCTTTGAGACAAAGAGGCAAGGAGAAAGCTCCTCATATGGCTTCAGTATCACCAATTCAGTATCAACTTCACCAGCTTCAGCCAGGCAAGCCCAGGAGGCAATTCACCCAGCTCAATATGTCGCTGTTTCAAGCTTTGCAACGCCTGTTGAGGTTGAACCTGATCACATTAAGGGCTCATCCCCGAAACCCCAACACAGCATCTCCTGTCTATGACCCCAATAAAAGGTGTGCCTACCACTCTGCCTGTCCAGGACATGATACAAATGAGTGTTGGGCTCTGAAGAACAAGATCCAGGACCTGATTGATGAAGGAGCACTGGAGTTCACCCAAGATGGTCAGGCTGAATTTTTCTACCATCCCTCCAAGGCTCACCATTTGAAGTGACAAGCCCTGAGATGAAAAGACTTTTGTTCATTCGAATGTTCAAGTTGTGTTGTTCTTTGGTTGTTGAGACATTTATTCATGTTAAACATTGTTATTCCATTAATGCATCGCTTATGTCTATTTTGAATCAATATATTCGTATTCACTAAATGCAAATTATTTTCATATTTTTTCTGATGGTCAACTCTCAATTAATAATTCTAAGCCTCTTGAGGGAGGATGACGAAAACGATATCGCGATCATTACAGTATGCTTTTGAACAGACCCCGCTTATGAAGTACAGGCATTGTTTCAATTCCTAAACACTGGAGTAATAAGGAAGATAATCCCTCGTCAACCCCTCTGAGCCAAAGAAGTAGAAGTTTTTATTTTCGAAAATCAAAACCCATAATCATAACCTGGGGCAGGGTAGTTCTCTCAGTTGATCCAAGTGCATAACGAATGGCACCAAAAAGTCCTTACAAAACAAAAGACAGTGATGGTTCCCTACAATCATAAAGACAGGCAGTCGTTATCAAAAATCATAAATGAAAAGCCCAATAGGTCAAAACCTACGAAGGGGACTTACGAAACTGGGGCATCCCGCTGACTGTAATTCCAAAAAGGAAACAGCTCAGGCAAAAAATAGGGATAACAAAAAAAAATCAGACAAGAAAGAGGTCTTACAAACCCTCAACAAAAAAAAGGAATGACTACCTATTCAAAATAAGTTATCAACATCCGAATCATCACCGGAAAATCAGAACAAAGACTCAAACAAGGTCTAACGTATGATCAACTGAGTTTAGGTTTGGAGAACATCACGAAGAGCGGGTGGGTACAAATAAAATTTGAGCCTTTATCCTTTGTTTCTTAAACCGTGAACCAGGCCACGTTATAACCCTAAAAAGTCCTAGCTGAAGTATGGGTTAGTTCAAAAGCATATTGTGACGAAAGGTATCCTGACTCCTTAAGGCTTACTATAAAGAAGGAGTTGACATCACGTTTTACAAACATTCATTTGTTTTATGAAAAAAAGAACGCATTTTCAAAATCTTCAAGACAGACATAAGCTTTGCATTTTTGATATAACATTGTTTGCATATGACTCTTTGTTTGAACAGCAGAAGTTCGCACGACGAATGCCTAATGAACAGAAGTACCTCCAATCAAGGGGCAGACATGGGCATGGTCCATCATCTGGGGCAGTCCAATCAAGATTCGGAGAATCTCTCAAAGGCCAAATCGCCTGGGGCAAATCTCCGCCTGAGTCACTTGGGACATTCCAGCAACAAATCTTGCCTGATCAAATACCTTCTGGTGGCATGACAAAGCACTTCTAACAGGGGCAACTCCTTACATTCTGAGAACACGGACGTAGTCGAAAAAAAATACTACGCACAATCAAAGACCCGCTAGGTTGACATACCTAGGAAAAAATAAGGGCTTCCCGACGAACCAAAAGGGTTCGAGCAAAATGAAGGGATGAAATGAAAAAATCTGTACACCCGGCAAGTCGAAAACCTGAAAAGGCGGCTTGGGCAAAAATGGGTATCCCGGTGGACTAAAAACCCGAAAGGGCGGTCCAGACAAAAGTTAGGGATCAAAGCGTACGACTATGTCCTGTCATCTTGTCACTGGTCTACCAGAAGAAGGTTTGTCCATCAACAACCATCAGTACCTCACAGGTCTTCCTCTCCCACCTTAGAAACAGGGGCAATAAAGAGTTGTCTAAGCAATCTAATTGTTCTGTCCTCCAAGGTATCAAGGTGAGTTCAGCTGAAGAACATAACCGGTACATCTTAATTCCCCAGAGAGTAAACAAGTCAGTGTACTCTCTCCAAGCAGAATCATCAAATCTCAAGGAAATTGAATATCCTCCGGTAGATCTCAATGCTTCCCCAGCAGCATATATATTCTTAACACGCATCCCCGGCAGTCTTGGTCTAAAGATTGTTCCCCGGCGGCATATCAACATTCAAAGGAATCACATTCCCCAGCATATCAAAACTTCCCCAGAAGAATCCAATCCAGTTTCCCCAGGAAAGTTGGAGTCCATATCCCCAAGCAGTAAGCTTATCCCCAGTAGATTCTGGAAGCTTACCCTCGCAAAAGCACGAACGCGTCGTCCGACTTTATTTAAAGAGTTATTTCCTTAACAGGATATAACTGGGTTATCCTCAGCCAAAAGCCATGGAAAGAGCGTCCTCGACGAAATTTTCTTATCCCCAGCGAAGTCTGTTCATACTTCCAATACAACAAAGATATCCTCAGCAAGTCATTCTCAACATTCAGCAAAGCATCTCTCTCCCCACAGAGTATCACTTCCCAGCATGGTCGCTAGAGTATTTTCTCCCCGCAGAATCTTCCATTTGCCAAGTTTATTCCGCAACGGAGTCATCTTCTCCTACCGGTATTCTTGCAGTTATCGTCCCCAGCGGAAGCAAAATCTATTCTTCAACATCAGCCCAGGATATGACTTCCCGGCACCCGTCAAGGATTTACTTTCCTAGACGAAAACATACATTCATAAAACATCACATACATCATTATAGCATGCATAACGCATCATATCATACAAATCTCATTTATGTTGAGAACATCATTGCTTGATCCATATCATGCATTGCATATGACTGACCTTTACCTTTCAGGAAAGACGCAGTTGAAATTCTCAAACATATTTCAAGACCTCCTCTAGTCCAGCTAAATCGATTCCCAACAGATTTTTCTGATAAAGACTCAGCAGAACCTATGGTCCCCTCTCCGACGGTGAGTGAGGTGGTAATTCCTTTTTCAAGATGTTTCCCTCTCCGACGGTGAGTGTGAGGTGATAGTCTCTTATGGTCCCCTCTCCAACGGTGAGTGAGGTGGTAATTCCTTTTCAGATGTTTCCCTCTCCGACGATGAGTGTGAGGTGATAGTCTCCTATGGTCCCCTCTCCAACGGTGAGTGAGGTGGTAATTCCTTTTCAGATGTTTCCCTCTCCGACGGTGAGTGTGAGGTGATAGTCTCCTATGGTCCCCTCTCCAACGGTGAGTGAGGTGGTAATTCCTTTTCAGATGTTTCCCTCTCCGACGGTGAGTGTGAGGTGATAGTCTCCTATGGTCCCCTCTCCAACGGTGAGTGAGGTGGTAATTCCTTCTCAGATGTTTCCCTCTCCGACGGTGAGTGAGGTGATAATCTCCTATGGGCCCCTCTCCGACGGTGAGTGAGGTGATAATTCCTTTTCTTATGGTTTCCTCTCCGACGGTGAGTGAGGTGACAATTCCCTTTCAGATTATAAGTGCCTATGGTTCTCTTCCCGATACTGCAAAGATGGTAATTCCCGCTAAGATTTTTCTCAACGAGCGTTGTTGAGGTTAAAGTCGCCCAAGGTTCTCTTACCATTCATGCTAAGGTACTTTTTTCTTTTGCAGGTACGCAGGTTCTCGCTAAGGAATCTCTTATGCGATCAATATCCAGATGGCATCTATAAGCCCATCATCCTATTCATCGAACTCTAAATGGCATCTATAAGCCCATTCCTACCACACTGCTAACATGTGAGCGCAAATTTCTGGGCACTTTAGTGTTCAATCATCTTCCACCTTCGGATTACGAAAGGCACGTCAGCCAATCTGCATCCTCAGGTCTAAGAAGATTGAACAGGGGCAACTGTTGTACCCCAAAATTTGCCCTCCCATATTCTTTAAGAAATTGCCAAGCCAAGTCACAAAAATCCCCAAGGGTTGCACAGTGCAAAGGGCTCCTATACAGTCAAAACTAGGGTTTGTGTGCTGATCAAGAAAATGAAGTTTTCAAAGGCCCAATCAAGTCTCACATGCCTACAAACATGGTCAAGCATCTTCATATCAAGTTTCAAGACATTCAGCTCAAAATTGTACAGTCAAAACCCTAAATTGCACTACAGTCAACTGTAGGGGCAAAATAGTCATTTGACAGTCAAAAGTTCAAATTTTTGGTCAACATATCATTTTGAAGCCACAAACATCATTTGATCAATGCTTGATCATGATTCTCAAAATTTGGCTCAGAAATCATCAAAGATGCAAAAGTTTCCTTATTTGGACAGCTGAAAAAGTCAACTGAAATTGACCAGGGCATAACTTTCACATGGATTATCAGAAAAATTCCATCCAAAGCTCATTTTGAAGAGAAAGACATTTCCTACAACTCATCTTCATACTTCAAGTCCAAGAAATGCTCTCACAAAAAGTTATCAATTTCAACATTATAGGTCATTTTCAAAAGTCAACAAAAAGGGACTTTAAGTCAAAGGCCATAACTTGAGATTGGTAAATCAAAATTACATGGGACCAAAGACATTGGTTAGAGGACTCAAAGACCTTTCCAAAATGTCCAAGAACATGAGAAAAGCTTAAAAATTGAGCAAGTTATGCCTTGTGGAAGTTGGGAAATTTTTGGATATTTTGAAAAGTCAACATTGATTCAAATGACCTAAAAATGCTAATGGGCCCATTTTTCTTCCATGATTCATCATTCCAAGCATGTGCACGACCACTTGGCCCAAAGGGAAGTATTTTCTCATTTTTTATTTATTTATTTGAATTTTTATTCATATTAATTCATTTAAATCATTTTAATATATGGAAAATATTTAATTCACCCTAACCAATCTTTTTGTACACATTTCAGCCTTAATATTTCGTGCACATCCCAACATGGAAAGATTTGGTTTGATTTGAGCATAATTGACACAAAATACACATGAAAAAAGATATGGAAAATCTTAAGAAATCAAATATTGAAAACCATGATTGCAAGGGATTTTCATCAATTTTCTTAACCTAATTGATTCACTACAAATTCTTGAACACAACCCTAATGCCCATAGACAAAAAGCTGCGCAGAAGAACTAAGCAAAAACTTGGAAAATTGTTGAAAAAAGTCAAAACTGAAATTAGTGTTAGAGGTGGATTCAAGGCACGAAATTGGTTTCAATAGCTTCCTCAAGTCTCCCTGAACATATTCCAATCATTAGCATCCATTCAAACGCCAAGAATCGGTAACATGAACCGGAACTGTATCGAACAAACTTCATAATCTTACATTCCATTCTATGCATTATTTGTGAAATATATTACTTGATTCATGTTCATAATGAAGTTTTAAAGCTAACCATGATGTTTAATTTGATTATTACGCTGTATATGAGATTTCACCATGCTTGACTTTTAGGGTTTTCAGAGTTTTGAATTGGGGTTTTTCACCCAAGGAAAGATTAGGACTCAAGGCCACTACCATTGCAATCAGCAGACCTGGACGATCCAAAACATGCCCTCGCGCCTAATTTATGTTCAAGGATAGCCTAATCGCTATTTTCCCAAAAGACCCATTCTGAAACGCATAAGAAACCGTGGCCTAATACTTTATGTTTCAGGAAAACGAAGAAGATAGAGGCGTGGCAAGAGAGGATAGGCCAATTCAAAATTTCGCGCGCTGGATGCATTAAGGGATTGTTTTCCTTTATTATATTTATTTGCTTATTATATATCAAAATGCGTAGTGATGGCTTAGTGGCACAGGTGTTGCTTTGCAATGTCCAAGACCTGGGTTCGAGTCCCAGGTCTGTATAATTTCTATATTATTTTTCAATAACGTTTCCCATGCAGCTTCAGTAACATAGACGCATCATATTGCCCCAGATCAAGCCTTGCCACGTTCATCTGGAGATCTAATCAAAGGCCAAGAATCAAAGAACATGCTACGCTCCAGTCAACACATCAGTGTGCTAGCAAAAAAGTCAAAGAAGGCTATACTAAATGGGCCAGAATTTCACAAACTCATACCTCCATATTTGGGACTTCCACCCCCCCTGGTTTGGCAATTTTCTTTTTATATTTTGTTTTTCAATTATTATTTTCTTTATTGTTTTAATTTAATTAATTATTTTTTTCACAAAATACAAAAATACATAAAAATTCAGAAAAGATAAAAAATGTAATAAATAATTTTTATTTCTAATATTTTCATAAATAATTGTATGTAAATTAATTAATTTAAATTAGGTGCTTTAACTTTAATTCTTTTAATAAAAATATAAAAAATGTAGAACTAGGTTTAGTTGATAATTTTTATTCCTTTTAATCTTCCTTTTTTCCATAATATTATTTATTTATTTATTTTTATAATTAAATTGTACACAAATAACTTAGGTTAAATTAGGTTAAGAACTTCAACATTTTTCTTAATAAGTTTAAAAATAAATAGAATTAGGGTTTGCATTCAATTTTAATTTTCATTAATTCTCTTTTTCATTAAATCCTAAAAATACCAAAAACAAATTCTTGCTTTCTTTTAATCTTGATTAATTAATTCATTAATTTAATATTTTGCAAAAGGGTCCAACGCCCTCGTTTCGATAATTCTTTTATTTCGCACATTTATTTTATTTTGCTTGAATAATTATGTACCTCTCCCGAAGCCTTGTAACGTTTTAATTACTTCTCGCACTTTACTTTACTTGCTTTATTTATTTTCCGTCAAATCGGGTCCGGTTTAATTTTGGCGATGTGGACCCGCGCCATTTGTAATAGCCTTAGATTTACTTTTTCCCGCAAATTTTAACTGTTAACAAAACATGCAAGAATGAATGACCATAATAAAATCAAGCGTAGATCACTTTAACATGACAAGACAAATACAAATGAAAACGACACACGAATCACACACCACCCCTAGGGTACGCCTCACTGTTGCCTTGCCTCAAAAGGTGATCGTCGAGTAGAGGATGTCTTAGTAAGTCCTCATGATCCGGGAACCTGGCATGAGGGTAGCTTCTAAGGTGTCTTCCTATTGCTCTGGTGATCACCATGTCCCGAACCCTCGAATTGACCCGAACACCTCCAACGGTGGTGCTACCTACCTCTCAATGGTGGGATGGCACTACTTTAAAGGACATTTACACAGACGAATTCCTTAGGGTAGGTAGGTTCTCGTAGATACTTGCTCTCTTCAAAAACAAACAAAAATCTTTTCACACCGACACCTTTTCAAAAAGCTTTCGAAAGCAATTTTTCAAACACTCTTGAGGACAGATACAAGAGTCGAACTGGAATTTTCAAAGAAACTTTTTTAAAACCCACTCACTGTTGAAAAGCAAACAAACAATTTTGAACACACAAATGAGCAAGTATCTAAGAGCCCATGGATAACCATGGATAGAAAGGGTGCTAATACCTTCCCTTTCTATAATCTACCTCCCGAACCGAGAGCAATCTCTATAAGGAATTTTTCTGTGCTTTTGTCCTTTCCATTTGGAGAAAATAAAAGACGGTGGCGACTCTTGCTTCCGTGACATTTCGCGAACCAGCGTTAAACAGTCAGTTCCAGATCCACCGATCACAACTGCCCTTTCGGGTTTTCAGTCCACCGGGATACCCATTTTTGCCCAAGCCGCCTTTTCAGGTTTTCGACTTGCCGGGTGTACAAATTTTTTTCATTTCATCCCTTCATTTTGCCCGAACCCTTTTAGTTCGACGGGAAGCCCTAATTTTTGCCTAGGCATGTCAGCCTAGCGGGTCTTTTTTCATGCGTAGTATCTTTTTACTATGTCTGCATTGGCGGGGTGAGGAAGGTCGTCACCATCCATGTTGGTTAGAATCATGGCTCCTCCTGAGAACACATGCTTAACCACAAATGGCCCTTCGTACGTAGGGGTCCATTTGCCCCTTGGATCACTCTGAGGAAGGATGATTTGCTTGATTACCAGATCCCCAACTTGATATTCCTGTGGTCTGACCTTTTTGTTAAATGCCATGATCATCCGTTTCTGATACGTCTGACCATGACAGATAGCAGCGAGTCTCTTTTCATCAATGAGGTTGAGCTGATCAAGTCGTGTCTGGATCCAATCATCCTCGTTCAGATTTGCATCCTTCATTATCCGGAGAGAGGGTATTTGCACTTCAATCGGCAAGACTGCCTCCATACCATAAACCAAAGAGAAAGGAGTTGCCCCGGTTGACGTCCTAGCTTAGGTACGGTACCCATGTAGAGTGAACGGTAACATCTCGTGCCAATCTTTATAAGTCACTGTCATCTTCTGCACGATCTTCTTGATGTTCTTATTTGCTGCTTCTACAGCCCCATTCATCTTCGGTCTGTAAGGAGAAGAATTGTGGTGCTGTATCTTGAACTGCTCGCAGAGCTCAGCGATCATCTTATTGTTCAGATTGGTACCGTTGTCTGTAATAATTCTCTCAGGGACGCCGTATCGACAGATCAGATTATGTCGAATGAACCGTGCCACAACAGTCTTGGTTACCGTCGCATAGGATGCTGCCTTAACCCACTTCGTGAAGTAATCAATCGCCACTAGGATGAAGCGATGCCCATTGGATGCCGTAGGTTTAATCTCGCCGATCATGTTTATGCCCCACATTGCAAACGGCCAAGGCGCAGTCAGAACATTCAGGGGAACTGGAGGAATATGCACCTTGTCTGCATAAATCTGGCACTTATGGCATGTCCTGGAATGTTGGTAACAGTCAGTTTCCATTGTGGACCAGTAATATCCTGTCCGTAGGATTTTCTTTGCCATAGTGTGCCCACTGGAGTGTGTACCAAAGGTCCCTTCATGTAACTCTTCCATGATTCTTTCTGCTTCAGTCTTATCCACACAACGCAGTAAGGTTGAATCATGGTTTCGCTTGTACAAGATGCCGTTGCTAAGGAAGAACTTGGCTGCGAACCTTCTCAGGAACTTCTTATTGTGGACAGATGCACCTTCAGGGTATTCCTGAGCTTCCAAATATCTCTTCACTTCATGGTACCAAGGCTTCTCAGTCACCAATTCAGTCTCGAGATCGCAACAGTATGCCGGTTTGTCCAGTTTCCAGATGATGATCTGAGGAGCCTCATTATCCCATTTGACCTTAAACATAGAAGACATTGTAGCTAACGCGTCCTCCAACTGATTCTCTTCTCTTGGAAAGTGTTCAAAGGTTATCTCTGTGAAGTGGGGGATCAGGGTCAACACACATTCTCTGTAAGGAATCAGGTTTGGATGTTTCGTATCCCACTCTCCTTTAATCTGATTGATCACAAGAGCGGAATCTCCGAAGACACTTAGAAACTTGATCCTTAGGTCAATCGCAGCTTGAAGACCCATAATGCACGCCTCATACTCCGCCATGTTGTTGGTACAGTTGAAACACAGTCGGGCAGTAAGCGGCGTATGAGTACCTTGAGGTGATATGATTATGGCGCCGATACCATTTCCCAAAGCGTTGGAGGCTCCGTCAAAGTGCATAGACCATCGGGATCCTGGTTCAGGTCCTTCATCCGGTCCAGGTACTTCACAATCAGTCACAATCATGATGCTTTCATCCGGAAACTCAAAGTTCATTGACTGATAGTCATCTACAGCTTGATGTGCCAAGTGGTCTACCAATACACTCCCCTTGATGGCTTTCTGGGTTGTGTACTGAATGTCGTATTCCGTCAAGATCATTTGCCATCTTGCAATTCTCCCAGACAGAGCAGGCTTTTCGAATATGTACTTTATAGGATCCATCTTTGAGATCAACAAAGTAGTGTGAGTCAGCATATACTGTCTCAGCCGGCGAGCAGCCCATACCAAAGCGCAGCAAGTTTTCTCGAGCAGTGAGTATCGGGTCTCACAGTCGGTAAACTTTTTGCTAAGGTAATAAATGGCATGCTCTTTTCGGCCAGACTCGTCATGTTGCCCCATCACACACCCCATTGAGTTGTCAAGCACTGTCAGGTATAATATCAGAGGTCTCCCTTCAACCGGTGGCATAAGGATAGGTGGTTCTTGGAGATACTCTTTGATTCTGTCGAAAGCAGCCTGACATTCATCATTCCAACGTACTACCTGATCTTTCTTCAGCAGCTTGAAGATTGGCTCACAAGTAGCAGTTAGGTGTGAGATGAACCGAGCAATGTAATTCAGGCGTCCTAAAAAGCCTCTGACTTCCTTCTCTGTCTTAGGAACTGGCATCTCTTGAATAGCTTTGACCTTAGCAGGGTCCACTTGAATACCCTTGTCACTTACCACGAAGCCTAGCAACTTCCCAGATCTTACCCCGAAGGTGCACTTGTTCGGGTTCAATCTCAGCTTGTATAGTTTCAACCGGTCAAACAACTTCTGCAGATGATCTAGGTGCTCTTCCTCAGTCTGGGACCTTGCGATCATGTCGTCAACATACACTTCTATCTCATGATGAATCATGTCATGAAATAAAGCAACCATGGCACGTTGGTAGGTTGCCCCAGCGTTCTTTAGTCCAAAAGGCATGACCTTGTAGCAGAAGGTGCCCCACTGAGTAACAAATGTAGTCTTTTCCATGTCTTCAGGTGCCATCTTGATCTGATTGTAACCTGAGAAACCATCCATGAAAGAGAACACCTTATGCTGAGCTGTATTATCAACAAGGACATCAATGTGAGGTAAAGGGAAGTCATCTTTGGGGCTGGCCCTGTTCAGATCCCTGTAGTCGACACACATTCTGACCTTACCATCCTTCTTAGGTACCGGCACCACATTAGCAACCCACTGAGGGTAAGAAGTCACTGCAAGGAACCCAGCATCAAACTGTTTCATCACCTCGGCTTTGATTTTCTCAGACATTTCTGGACGCATCCGATGGACCTTTTGCTTAACTGGAGGGCAGTCTTCCTTAGTTGGCAAGTGATGGACCACAATATCGGTATCCAACCCAGGCATGTCTTCGTAGGACCAGGCAAAGATCTCCATATAATCATGCAGCATCTTAGTCAACCGTTGCTTCACGCTGAGCTCTAGGTTGGCACCAATCTTTACCTCTTTCCTGTCTGCCTCAGTACCCAGGTTTATTGTTTCCACTGGCTCTTCATGGGGTTGAATTGCCCTCTCTTCCTGAAGCAACAGTCTTGCAAGCTCGCCAGGCACTTCGCAATCATCTTCACCTTCGTCTTCGGCTAAGTTGATCGGATTTTCGAAGTCATAACTGGCAGTAGCAGAGTCGTTACCAGTGAGATCCAGAGTGGATTGAAACCTGTATGAGTGAGTGTGTGTGTAAATACAGCTGTTTTGAAATATATATAAAAGAAAGAAAGACAGAAAAGGAGCATAAGATTTGCAATGCGAGAAAACGTCCAAGATTTTCATTCATGATATATGAAATGACAATTTATATGCCCTCACAAATGAAACCACGGTGCCTCGGGTAAGACACCGGGCCATAGAGTTTATTATTGTTCATTACAGATACCAAAAACATAGGAATTCATTACTTAGTAACAAGAGAAACAGACAGATTGTCCTTTGCACTCCAATTGTTAAGTCCACTGTCGGTTGCAGGATAAATCCAGCTATCAAACTCAGCTTCATCCACTTCGTCTTCGTCCCCAATAGCATTCACTCCATGAGCAGGCAGGGGAGCTGACACTACATTAGGCTTCTCAGATGCCTCAAACTACACTTCTTTGGCGTCAATAAGGTCCTGCAGCTTGCTCCTTAAGGCCCAACAGTCATCGGTGGAATGCCCCGGGCTATCAGAATGGTAAGCACAACGAGCATTCGGGTTGTACTTAGGAGATGCAGTATTTGGAAACTTTGGCGCCTCTCTGACAGTTACTAAATTGGTGGATAGCAACTGTGGCAGGATCTGCGATAGGGTCATGCTTAACCGGGTAAATTCTCTCCGGGGTCTTTCAGCCCTTTGAGGATTGGTCGGCCGAGGAGCGGCAGCAGGCTTAGCAATCATTACCGTACTGACAGATTGGCGGCGCTCAGGTCTCTCTGATCTCTTGGAACCATACACGACACTAGCCTCCTTCTTGAAGGGTTTCTTCTCAGAACTAGACGATTCACCCTTCGGAATCTTTCCAGACTTCAATCCAGCCTCAATTCTTTCTCCAGTCAGAATCAAATCAGTGAACCCTGCAGACGAATTCCCGATAAGATGGTTGAAAAACGGCCCAGATAGGGTCCCCAAGAACATGTCTACCAACTCCCGATCAGTCAATGGTGGCTGCACCCTGCCAGCCAAGTCTCTCCACTTCTGAGCGTACTCCTTAAAACCTTCACTTGAACCTAACGACATACCCTGGAGTTGGGTACGTGTAGGGGCAAGGTCGGTATTATATTGATACTGCTTATAGAAAGCAGTAGCCAACTCCTCCCAGTTACGAACCTTGGTCCCATCCAGCTGATAGAACCATTCGAGATGAGTCCCTGAAAGACTCTCCTGGAAGAAGTGGATCCACAAATTCTTATCCGCTGAGTATGGTTGAATTTTCCTAACATAGGACCTGAGATGTAGCTTGGGACAAGACGCCCCGTCATATTTAGAGAAAGATGGTGCTTTGAACTTCCGAGGAATAATCACACCAGTAGACAAACCCAAATCTCCAAAATCCAGCCCAGGTACCTGTTGAATCTCCATAGCATTCAACCTATCCTCCAATTGCTTGTAACGGTCTTCTGCCGGAGGATATTGCTCTTCATCAAAATCAGTCTCGTTGTCGGAGACTACCGGACTAGGAACCCTTGCTTCTGCCTGAGGAGTACTCTTGCCAACAGAAGAACCAGCCTCTTCCTGCTGCAGAGCATTGCCAAACCTTCGGCCCGAGTTGAACAGAACGGTCCTTCTCTTCTTCTTCTTCTCTTTCTTCAAGAGCAGAGCCTTCAGCTCTTCTTGGCCTTGAGCCAGACCCTTGATTAATTCCTGAAACTGTGCATTCTGCGCCTGGAGAGCTTTGATGGAGGTCTCAGTTGATGAAGAGTCAGGATTCATGATGCTGAAATAAACAACGAAGAACTGTAAGCAACCTGAAAAGAGGAAAAACCTGCTATGCACATGATGAATGAGATGTGTTTATGCAATGCATTCAAGGGTTCGAAAATCCAAATTTGTTGTAGACAAAAAGAACACACGTTATCATTAAGGAAATAACTGTTTAGTACATTAAAGCCTCATGGGCAAAATAATACAAAAATCAAATCAATCCCAAAATATGCTACGCATCCTCTTTGGAGCTATGTAAGTGTTGAGATTTCTCTCCTCATGCAACAGGCGGGTGAGCTCCAAGACCTTCTTTTCACTGGCATGTAGACTAGTCTCAAGAGAATTCCGTTCTTCCTTAAGCTGGATCCAGCTCTTCTGCATCTCTTCCCAGGATGTGGGCATATCAGGGTGCTGAATAGGGTAGGACATTTCTCCTTCCAAGACTGGCTCTTTGATCACAGGGAGCATATGGGGATAAGGCATCACTAACTTCTGGGAGCGGGCTCGTACCCACTTGAGATAAGGTTCCAATGGGATGGAGTTCCTATGCCCCAGTGTCTTGCTGTCTATCCTACTTGGCATCCTCCAGGCTCTGATAAACCTCTGGCGAAGTCCTTGAGTATCATTGTCGAAGTCAAAAACTATGTCAGGAATTAACATGTCATGAGGACCATCCCTCCGAGCATAACCAAACTGTCTCCAAGCCAGGCATGGGTTGTAAGTAATACCTCCTCTGACTCCAAGTAAAGGAACATTAGGGTACTCCCCGCAACGATCAATGATAGTGACATCTTCTCTGGACCTAGGGCACCAATGTATATCAGCATGTGTAAGAGTCATCAACCGTTGTGACCATCTCAAACCCCGCTCATTCTTCAAGACTGATTGTGGAAGGTGCGAAATAAACCACCTTCCCAGGAGAGGAGTGCAACACATAAGGACACCTCTTTTTCTCATGGTTCGAGTGTAACATGAGTGAAGGATGTCCCCCAGCAATGTAGGTATAGGATTCCTGGACATAAAGATCTGGACAGCACTGATATCAATAAGCTGATCTGGGTTAGGGAACAACACCAAACCATAGACAAGGAGGGCCACAACTTCTTCAAAAGCTTGCAAGTCAAGGGAGTTCCAACATTCATGGGCCTTTTCAAACAGAAACCTGGTTAAGAACCCTTTGATACCACTTCTAACTTCCCAATGTCCCTTGAGGTCAGATGACTGTAGGTGCAAGGCTTTAGCAATCTCTTCAAGTTTAGGTTCCTTTTCTGTACCGTTGAAGGGTAGCTGCTCAAGGATAGGGATCTTCAGGAGCCGGGAGAACTCCTCCAATGTAGGTATCAACTGATAATCCAAGAAGGTGAAACAGTGATGCAGAGGGTCAAAGAATTGGAACAGGACCTTTATCATATCTTCCTCAATGCTGGTGTTGACCAAGCTGATGAGGCTTCCATGTCTTTCACTGAATGAAGAGTTCTCGGGAATCCTGGATATAAGCTCCTTAAGCTGAGGAGGGATCCTTACAAGACTGATTTGAATTGTCTTTCTACGAACAATTTCCATGTCCTACAAAACAAAGAACAAAGATGAAGATTCGAACCCCTGAAATGGTTAGTCAATGCATATGATGCTGGATGATGTCATGATGCTATGATTAAACACACCACAGATATTTACAAAGACAAACATGTAAGGCACATAAGGCACACAAGACAAGCCCTTAGGGTTTAAGGCCAGCATGGGGTCTGGGTAGTACCCTCTTGAAGTTGGTGGGTTCAACCTGTCCTATCATGAGTAACCGGGTTCTAAGGTTCCCAATATCACGGGATTGCTTTCATTGTTCATCGTTTCGATTTAGCCACTGAACTGGCGACCGAAATATTCCAGGAAAGCAACCCTCAATTGAGTGTAGTATCGAGTATCAACCAACCTCGGACTGCACCAAAGTCAGTTATCTCACTACCCTAAAGAGGCCAAGATAGTTCAATTAAGGTTCCTAAGGTCTGTTGATGCTTCACGACACCACGCGGAGGCCCCGTACTCTCCTTGACTGAACTCAAGGGTTACCGGTACACACCAAAGTGCCACATCAACGTAGCATACTGCTTCAACCATGTCGGTATACCCCACACAGTTCCCTCGCAGCCTTGTTGCTACTTTCTAAGAAGGTATCCCCCAGATCCGGGTTAGGATCTATAGAACTCCCAAGCAACCCACAATTTAAAGCACACAAGGAAAACAATTGAAAACACAGTTATGAGCTATCCCTAAGGTACACCTCACTTTAAGTTTATTCCCCAGCAGAGTCGCCAGTTCTGTGATCGGTGGATCTGGAACTGACTGTTTAACGCAGGTTCGCGAAATGTCGCGGAAGCAAGAGTCGCCACCGTCTTTTATTTTCTCCAAATGGAAAGGACAAAAGCACAGAAAAATTCCTTATAGAGATTGCTCTCGGTTCGGGAGGTAGGTTATAGAAAGGGAAGGTGTTAGCACCCTTTCTATCCATGGTTATCCATGGGCTCTTAGATACTTGCTCATTTGTGTTTTCAAAAGGTTTGTTTGCTTTTCAATTATGGGTTTTAAAAAAGTTTCTTTGAAAATTCCAGTTCGACTCTTGTATCGGTCCTCAAGAGTGTTTGAAAAATTGCTTTCGAAAGCTTTTTGAAAAGGTGTCGGTGTGAAAAGTATTTTTGAATTTTTGTTTGAAATTTAGAGCAAGTATCTATGAGAACCTACCTACCCTAAGGAATTCGTCTGTGTAAATGTCCTTTAAAGTAGTGCCATCCCACCATTGAGAGGTAGGTAGCATCACCGTTGGAGGTGTTCGGGTCAATTCGAGGTTCGGGACATGGTGATCACCAGAGCAATGGGAAGACACCTTAGAAGCTACCCTCATGCCAGGTTCCCGGATCATGAGGACTTACTAAGACATCCTCTACTCGACGATCACCTTTCGAGGCAAGGCAATGGTGAGGCGTACCCTAGGGGTGGTGTGTGCGATTTGTGTGTCGTTTTCATTTGCATTTATCTTGTCATGTCATTGGTGATCTATGCGTTTGTTTTTATTTTGTCCATACATTCTTTCATGCCATTATTTAACAGTTAAAATATTTGCGGGAAAGTAAAGATCTAAAGCTATTACAAAAGGCGCGGGTCCACATCGCCAAAATTAAACCAGGACCCGATTTGACAGAAAATAAAGAATTAAAAGAAAAGTGCGAGAAAATTAAAAGGTTACATGGCCTTGGGAGAGATACATAAATATTATAAAGAAATAAAATAAATATGCGAATAAGAATTAAATCGAAACGAGGGCGTTGGACCCTTTTTGCAAAATTAAAATTATATGGAATTAATTAAAATTAAAAGAAAGAAAGAACTTGTTTTTTTTGGTATTTTTTAGTATTTTAGGATTTAAGATGAAAAAGAATTAATTAAAATAAATACTAACCCTAATTCTAATGGCTTTTAATTTATTAAGAAAATATTGGATTTTAACCTAAATTAACCCTAATTTTTATATACAAATTTAATTATAAAAATAAATAAATTAAATAATATTAAATATTTGATTACCATGAAAGAAAAAATAAAAGGATGAAAATTAATTAATTAAACCCTATTTCTACATTTTTTTAGATTTTTGTTATGAAAATATTAAATTAAACCCTAATTTAAAACTAATTAATTTACATGCAAATTATTTATGAAAATACTTAAAATAAAAATATTTATTGTTTTTTTCTCTTTTCTGATTTTTGGTGGTATTTTTTATATTTATGAAAATAATAAAACTAATTAATAAAACAATAATAAAAAGAAGTAAAAATAATAATAAAAAAAAGTAAAGAAAGAAAGAAAAAAATATGCAAACCTGGGGGTTCAGACCCCAAATAGGAGGTGAAAGCCCAATTAAATTGCTGGCCTTGTTGGACTTTTCCACTAGCGTGTAGCAGCGTTGACTGCAGCCTACCATACTCCCCAAATCCTGTCCCTTGGATAGATGAAATTGGACGCGTGGACGTTGGATTTGGAAGGTGTATTGTAATCCTCAAGGCTTGAACTGCATGTGAACATGAATTGGAAAATAATATTGAAAGGGTGAAGACCTGGGGCTCGAACCCAGGTCATGTACGTTGCCAACACTATGCCTTGCCACTGAACCAATTTACGCGTTTTGATTATTAAACAACTAACAAATATTATAAAAGAAAATAAAAGCGTTAGTGGACTTCGCGCGCGAACTTTCAAACCAGCCACCCATCGCTTGCCACGAGTTCATCTTCTTCGTTGTTTTTTTATTTTCCTGAAATACAAACATCATGAGCAACGGTTTTCACATGTTCTCTTAGGCTAGCTTCTGAAAAATAGCGACTAGCCCTGTGACGCTCATAAATTGAGCGCGAGAGTCCCATTGTCTTCGTCCAAGTCCCCTGAATCCATTCCTGGCATCGTGGTTTGCTAATTTTACAAGACCAAGAAACCCCCAATTCGAAATCCTGTAAACCCTAAAAATTGACAATGGTATCTTGGCATACAGTGCGTAAAACTTCAATCAAAGCACACGATTAGCTTGCAAACATCATTACAAACACAAAAATAGCAACAAAATATGTTAACAATGCATGTATGATAGAAACCGATTCAGAAATTTTCTTTACCAACTTCAATGGTGATCTTGCGTTTTCTTGAGTATGGGGCTTAGTTTTTGATTGGAATATGTCCTATGATCCTTGAGGAAGCTAATGGAATAGGTTTTGAGGCTTGAATCGACCTGCAAGTTGGTTTTCAATTATGGAGTTTTTTGACAAATTTCAAGTTTTGTTTTCCAGGTTTCTGAGCAGCTGCGTGGGTTAATGGCATTAGGTTTTCGTTCTATGCTTATGTATGAATAAATTAGGTCAACAATTCTGATCAAAATCTCTTGCAATGATGGCTTTTGAGATTTGATTTTCAAGCATTATTTTTCAATCTTTTTCCATGTGTTTTTGCTCTCAATCATATCAATTCTCTCCAAATCTTTCCATATTGGATCATGCACGAGTTATTGAGTGGATTTCATGCAAAAAAGGATTGTAAAACTTAGGTTAAATATTTTCCATGTATTTAATTTGATTTAAATGAATTATTATAAATAAAAATTCAAATAAATAAATAAAAAATGAAGAAATACTTCCCTTTGGGCCAAGTGGTCGTGCACATGCCATGGATGATGAATTATGGAAGAAAAATGGGCCCATTAGCAATTTTAGGTCATTTGAATCAATGTTGACTTTTCAAAATATCCAAAAATTTCCCAACTTCCACAAGGCATAACTTGCTCAATTTTTAAGCTTTGCTCATGTTCTTGGACATTTTGGAAAGGTCGTTGAGTACTCTAACCAATGTCTTTGGTCCCATGTCATTTTGATTTACCAATCTCAAGTTATGGCCTTTGACTTAAAGTCCCTTTTTGTTGACTTTTGAAAATGACCTATAATGTTAAAATTGATAACTTTTTGTGAGAGAATTTATTGGACTTGAAGTATGAAGATGAGTTGTAGCAAATGTCTTTCTCTTCAAAATGAGCTTTGGATAGAATTTTTCTGATAATCCATGTGAAAGTTATGCCCTGGTCAATTTACAGTTGACTTTTTCAGCTGTCCAAATAAGGAAACTTTTGCATCTTGATGATTTCTGAGCCAAGCTTTGAGAATCATGATCAAGCATTGATCAAATGATGTTTGAGGCTTCAAAATGATATGTTGACCAAAAATTTGAACTTTTGACTGTCAAATGACCATTTTGCCCCTACAGTTGATTGTAGTGCAATTAGGGTTTTTGACTGTGCAATCTTGTGCTGAAAGTCTTGAAACTTGATATGAGGATGCTTGACCATATTTGTAGGCATGTGAGACTTGATTGGACCTTTGGAAACTTCATTTTCTTGATCAGAACACAAACCCTAATTTTGACTGCTTAGGAGGCCCTTGCACTGTGCAACCCTTGGGGAATTTTGAAGCTTGACTTGGCAATTTCTTGAAGAATATGGGAGGGCAAATTTTGGGGTACAACATATAGTAATTTACTTGGAGTCCAATATATGCTCTCTTTAGTTGTTTTAATGTGTTTGTTGCTTGATTTAAAGTTAGCTATATCGAGCTGAGGCAAGGCTGTAGTGGACAGCACCTGGGAGTGCAAGATGAACCAAAGAGCTGAACTCAAGAAATGGAGAAGGCAACTAGGTTCCTAGAGAAAATATGGAAGGATTGATTCATTGGATGAAATCTTTGCTTGCATTGAAGAAAATTCCTTTTAATATAGTGGATAAGACCAAGGGATGTAACACCCAAAAAACCTTGATTAATTGTTATTTAATTAGTTAATTAATTGATTTAGCGTGAATATATGAGTCATTATAATTATTTGTGGTTTATTGGTGATTACGTGATGTATTCTTGAATATGATGTGTTGAGATGATGTGTTGTGGGGTAGAGCGAACTAAGATGATTATGAGGCTTATTTAAATAATATTTTGGTATATAGAATAATTAGTTAGAATTATTTTAAATAGTAAAATAGAGTAATATTGGTGTTAGAGAATATAAGGGCAAAGTAGTCAATTGTAATAGGTTAAGTGAGGGAAAGGGTGGAAAAACCTATTAGGGGTCCAAGAGGTAAGTTTGACAAAAAGAAAAGTTGAGGTTGAGAAATTGGAAGAAGACAGAAGAGGCTAGGGCATAAAGAAAGAAGAATATAAACCAATAGAACGCGAGGAAAAAGAATAAATTGCTGGAAATCTAAGGTAAGGGGGGTGATCCATGTTATTATAATTGATACGGTACTTTATGTTTTATGATGAAATATGATGAGAAACCGGTTAGCTCCTAAATTTGACACCCAGACACATTGGCCTTATTGGCTAAAAATAGATTGAAGAAATTTAAGAGATTGAAGATATCTAAACTAAAGACCCTTCGATTTGGAAACATAGTCTAATTCGAAGATACTTTGAATTGAGAGCCTTTGAAAAGGCCTATCGAAGTCATCCTTGTTAAGAAGGATAAAACACTTAGACAATTCTTTAAGTTAGAAATGGTCTTTGACCTAGAGGCTTCGATCTTGTAAGAGCCTTCGACCTGGAAGCGTTCGTATCAGCAGCAAACTAGATTCGAACTTGTGGAACCTTCAATCAAGAAGCACTTGGATCATAAGCAAGAAGATTTGAATTCTAAGAGTCTTCGATTAAGAGACTCTAGTATCAGCAACAATTTGAATTCGAATTTGAATAAAAGAGGGAAAGGCAGTTCACTTGGCAGTTGAAGAAAGTAACGTGGAATGGAGTTGGAGATTGAAGAACATAAAAAGGACACTTTTCCTAATCCTGGGTCGAAGTAACCGTCTAGCAGTTACTTTTTACTAGTATAAATATAGGAAGTTTATGTAAATTTTTTGTGTGTTCAACTAATTGTACAAGTCACTCAATAGTATTCAAGTACCCGCTGCATGAGAAAGAATACTGAGAATGTATGTTTGAAACACCATATTTTATAATCAAAGTCTTTTACATTCCTTGTCATTATTGCTTACAGCCTTTTATCTTACTTGCAAAGTTTATTTTCCCTTGCATTTTACTTGCACTTTTCACCAGATTTCTACACTTAAACTTATCTCAAACCTCTACCTTTCTCGGTCGAATGTTTTCTTTATTAAAATTAGCATTTTTATCAAAACAACACAAATATTTAGCATATGTCCTAGGATCAAACTGATCGATCCTACAAGTAACCAAAAATTACCCTTTTTGGAAGATCAACGGTTGTTTACCAATTTTCACAGTAAACAAATTGACACACCTGGTGAGACGTTGCTAATTTTTGTTTGCTTTTTTATATTAACATAAATGATTTACATAATTTCTTTTATTTTACAAAGTGTTGTATGTTATTAAGAAGTGGTAGATTAACCACCAACGAGTGTAAAACTAGGAGAAGAAATAGTGAAATGGCTAATCAGCCAAATAATGGAGAAATACCTCCATCAATTACTGCGGAAACAGCCGTTATACCAACTGTTAGTGAAACTATCCCATCAATCGTTGGTTCGGCACCAACGTTGACAGTAACACAAACGGGACCAATACTTTCGTATGTAGGTTCCAGAGGTCCATTAGGAACACCCCCACCAAGGGTAAATCCAGGATCTCGACCCTATGTTCCCCCAGGATTTTCGACAGCCTGGATGAGTCGAGACCAGCCTTATGGCATGTCAACTACTGAAATGGCTAGTCTTATGAATGCTACATCCATATTTTCAGAACCTTTGGTGAGTGCGTCTTTGCCATTACAGGGATCTGGAACCGGTATGGAGAATTTGGGTAGAAACCAACTCTTAGGAGGGGAATCTCATGCAATACCAAGCCTCACAAATGCTTCTACGACAATTTTGAGGCAACAAATGGACGAAAGTAACCATGATATGGTACAAATGTTGGCACAAACTTTGAGTACAATGCTGAACCCTCTAATACAAAATACCACCCAGTCGAATCAGCAAATGAAAGCTTAAATGACGCACATGGCTGAATTTTTTGGGGTTCCCCAACCTATTAGACAACCCCAAAGAGCGCCAATAAGAGGGAATCAGGGTATAGTCTTAGAGGAAGATGTGACCATTAACCAAAATCCACAGCCAGTTAGAATGAACCATAGAATGGAGATCGAACAACCTAGGGTCGAAATACCAGAGTTCCCCCACAGATTCCTAGAGATGTCGATCAAGGTGTAATTGTGGTAAATAGAAACCAAAATGTTGATTAAGTGATACAACAGGTTCGACACCATAATTATGGAACAGATGATAATTTGACAGGCATGATCGAAAGAATCATGATACAGAATGGAATGGACATTGCTTTCATAGGACAAACTTTACATCCTCATTATCAGAGTATATCTTGCAAACAAATTTACCCCCTAGGTGGAAAGTTCTAAAGTTCACCAAATTTTCTGGGGATACAACAGAATCTACGGTGAAACATGTGGCGAGATATTTGATAGAAGCTGGGGAAATCTCAAATAACGAGAGCCTTGGGATTAAGTACTTCCCAAGTTCCCTAACTAAAAATGCTTTTACTTGGTTTACCACCCTCCCATCCAATTTAATCCACAATTAGAATCAATTGGAGAGATTGTTCCATGAACAATTTTACATGGGACAAACCAAAATAAGTCTGAAAGAACTGGCTAGTGTGAAAAGGAGATTCATTGAGCCAATAGATGAATATCTAAATAGATTTTGACTGCTCAAAGCCAGATGCTTTGCACAAGTGTCTGAGCATGAGTTGGTCGAAATGGAAGAAGGGGGCCTAGATTATTCTATTAGGAAAAAATTAGATACCCAATACCTGAGGGATATGGCCCAATTGGCCGATAGAGTTCGACAGGTAGAACGTCTTAAAGCTGAAAAAGCTAAAGCAACTAAGACTCATTGAAGAGAAAGGGTAGCCTATGTCAAAATGGATGATGACAATCCAAAGACATCTAGTGATCCTATAGCTGCCGAAGAAAGCGAAATAGATTTAGAAGAATTAAAGCAAGGGCCACCGTACTCTTGCAGATTGCTAATGCCCTCAAATGGGAATAATCCTACCGAGTCTGAAAAGAACAATGATATATTCCAAAAGGAAACATATAGTTTCAACGTCACAAAATGTGACGATATATTTGACTTGTTAGTTAAAGATGGCCAAATGATAGTGCCCCCAGAGGAAAAATGCCTCCTTTAGAACAAAGAAAGAAAAGAGGTTTTTGTAACTATCATAATTTTTTAGGCCATAAAATTTCACAATGTTTTCTTTTCAGGGATCTCGTTTAAGGAGCGATCAAAGAAGGCAGGATCAAGTTTTCTGACAAACCTCCGATTAAAATTGATGCAAACCCATTGCAAGTTGATGCCCGCTATGCTGAACCATCAAGCATCAACATGGTCGAAGTTTCAGAAGACTTCGTCAATAAGCCTGTTTTTGGCAGTTTCACTGGGAACATCTCCATAAAGACTGTCGAAGGGGTGAGAAAGGCTACTGAAGGCCTAAAAAAAGGAGCTACTGAAGGCTCAAATAAAGGGACTACTGCAGGTTCTTATTTGGCTGTCGTCACGGGTTCGATAGAGGACCTAGAAGCCAATATGCAAAGGTTGAATCTCGCTGCCAAGAGCGACGTAGAAGTCAATATGGTTGAAGTATCTGAGGCGAAGCCTTCAGAAGATGCCATCAAACAAGAGGAAGTCAATAAAATTGCATTTCCTAAAGAGAATGAGAATCTGGCAGATTTTCTGCAATGATGCCAGAAAAAGAAGTCTAAAGTCATGATGTGTTCAAGATGCAGCTTCATCTTCGACAAAAAGGATGCAAAACACATACAGGGTGTGAGGGCAGCAAAGGAGAAATGAGGCACCAATGCCCAACCCAACATGGATCCTAAGGTCAGATATGATCCCAGAAGAGGATATCAGTAGGGACCAATGAACCAGATGAAGAGGCCATTAACTTTCAGGCCTCCAACAAATGTCCTTGTGGACATTTAGCTGAAAACAACAAGCAGGAAAAGGCCCAGTGAGGAGAAATGGCGAACATTTGATGTGCCAAGAGGATCATCCTTGGCCTATAGGAAGGAATTCCAAACTACAACAACAAACAAAGTGGCTCATGTGTCGAGCAACTACAAGGGAAAAAAACTCACGTCGTGCTCCCAGTGGAGGAGATATCAAAGACGGCGAAAAGCCGAAAGAGAGGCTACAGAGGAGCCTCAACCAGAATCAATCACCAATGTGCCACATAGAAAGGGAAAATGCAAACAAGGAAAGCCTTTAGAAAGAAAATCAATTGCTAGAAGATTGGTGTGGCCAGAACAAGGTGAATAAAAAATGTTTGCATTGGTTTGTACTTTTTATTATGAAAATAATTTGCGATTTGAACCGTAATAAAGTCTGAAAGTGAAAATAGAGCGGGGCTCAGTCTAAACCGATTAACTCTACTCCACAAGACTAAACTGCATATGATTCACATCTTCCTTTATTAAGTGTTCTAGATTTGCCAAGAAAAATAGGTTTTAGTTTTAAGGATGCAAAAAGAAAAGAAAAACATCTAAGGGAAACTATCTAGATCTATCCCTAATGTTATCATACAATGATGGCTCTAAGGTTTAGATAACAAAAAGGGAAATATCTACCTACGTTAGCATGCATAGATTACAACCTAATTTCAAACTTGAATCAACAACGAGAGAAGCAATCCTAAGGGAACATGCAAAGGTTATAACCTAATATCCAACTTGAATCAAAAACAAAACAAGCAATCCTAAGGGATCATGTAAAGGTTACAACCTAATATCCAACTTGAATCAGAAGGAAAAAAAACAAGTAATCCTAAGGGATCATGCAAAGGTAGAAGCACAACCATAAGTGAAATCAAACATAAAGTTGAGCCTAATCCAAAACAAACATCGGGTGCAAGCTAGCAACAAACAAATGAGTCTAATGGATCTCAAAGTGGGAGTAAGGAACTCTTTCAGCTTAATTTGCTCGAGCACCACCATCGAGTAACAACTTAGAGCATCAACATCGAGCGACGTAAGCTAACATCATTGAAACGAATGACAAAGCGTAGGGGGTTGGTTACTGATCTTACCGGATTAGAGATGGACCGTCACAGCTGGCTCGGGTAGAAGTTGAGTGAGATGGGGGAGGGGGTACCTGCAAGGTACTCCGATGGCAAAGTAAGAAGCGGAATAAGCAAGAAAGTAAGAGTTCTAAGATATGAGTTGAATACCTGACCCTCTCGGAAGATAGGGTATTTATAGCCCCCAGCGTTGGGCCAATGTCTCTTTACTGAGCTGATCAAACAGGCCCAACAAAGAGACTGTCAAGTTCTACGTGTGTAGTGGGGACCCGCACGTAGCCCCCTACATGGATAACATCCTCTGCAAGACAGGGAGGATAGGGACGCGATCTTTCCGGGACCATGAAGGCTCTACGAAATCCTGAGAGGTTGGAAGTCAGCCATACGAGGAAGGTGCTTGGGAGGAGTGCGTGCTCGTTGGAGATGGTCTCTGCGAGCACCGATGGGAAGCAGTCTTGGTCAACAAGACATCTGTGGTCGGGATGTGCTCGAGGGAAATACTGCTCAGCGCATCAGGCTGGAAAGCTTGGATTAGGCCTCACTGGTAGTTGGGCTAAGGGAAGGCCCAGTATAGAATAGGAGCCCCCCAAGTTGTTTCTCCTGGTGAAGGAGTTATGACTTGATTCAAGTTCGCCCCTTCGTGAGACTCGTTGCGCGACACAGGGTTTTTCTACCGTGGACGGAAGACATCGCCTGGTTCATGATTTGCTTCATGTATTGGTCGAAGAGTGTTCGAGGAATACTCGCGGGAAGAGGATGATACACGAGTCAGACACGTGGCGTGGCTCTTGGAAACCATAATGGCGACCTAGGGAGTATGGGCCATCATTGCCTATGCGAGTAGGTGTCAAGGATAAGGGCGGTTTATGATTTCCTGACGCGACGTTTCACATTCTACGTCATCTCTATAAATAGGGCTTCAGGGCCCATAACTTGTTTTCACATTTTCACGCTCCCATATTTTCTCTGTCGTCAACACCGCTCGTTTTTCCTAGTGTCATTGAGACCGCCACACAGTCTGCTGTGTACTTATCTCCACAACCGTCGTTCCTCAATTTTCCTCCAAGTAAGTGTTCTTTTTCTTTGATATCTTGTGTTGTAGATAGATTTTGATAGTGTTTAGTGGTAGAATTTCGTGTCTAGGGATTATGCCCGGGGAATTCAAGCGCTTTAGGCATCTAATTCATGATCATGCCCGCGGCGTTCATACGTTTAGGCATATGGTTTATGATAATGCCCGTGATATTCATGCGTTTAGCTAATAAATTTATGAACTTGGTCGGGAGATTCATCCTTTCGTTAGTATGTAGGCTAGTTTTCCCTGTGGTATTCTTGTATCTGGCTAGCAATGTTACGAACTTGGTTGTGAAATTCATCCTTTGCTCGCGATATTCTTATTGTGCCTGTGATATTTATGATTGATATATATGTCCACCGTTAAGGTCAGTGTTCGATCGAGGTCCATGTGTTCCCCCTCCTTCAAGCAAATGGTCGTTGACTTGGTCTGAGTGTTGCTTACTTCTCTCCGTCTGTCACGGAAAAGCGGATTTGCTGTCAAATTTACCAGTTTCCTATACTTTGCAGGTAAATGGACGATATTCCTGAGTCCTCAGAGCATATTGACACCGAGGAAACCAGCACTGCTGAGGAAAGCATGAATTTGGTCGACATCATCGACGACCTTACTATGGACTGGGTCGGTACGGAACCCAGGAGGATAGCTTCGATCTATAGCTATACCGGAAGGCAAGCTTACACTGTCGTCGAGCACAGTGGTAGCCAGGAGGGGTTTCGGAGAAATTTTAAGATCATGAGGCCGACAATGGACCCTCGCATTTGCTCGGAGTTTACTCAGGAGACCTTCCCTATGTACGAGATCATATTTAAAGATCTTGGGCTCTGGCTACCTTTCAACAACTTCCAGATGGGAGTGTTCAATCACTTGAACCTGGCTCCTTCCCAGATTCATCCCAACGCGATTGCCTTTATCTGGGCATTCGAACTCACATGCCGCTTCCTGAGGATCGGGGCAACGATCCCCCTGTTATTTAGGATTTTTCCCTTGCAACAGCAATCCCGAGGAGGGAAGCATAGCTGGGTGTCCCTTAAGCAGTCAAAGAGGTTGTTTAGGATGTATATGGATTTTGTTCGGGATTTCAAGGATAAGTGTATATTTTACAACTGTCTACTCAGACAGTCGTGGATTCGCTGTTCGAACCGGCTTCCATGGTGGACGAGGACGGGGAGCTGTGTTTGGATTCTGAGGGTAATCCCGAGATTGGGAAAGTCTCAAAGTTTCCCATCCACTGGTGTTCGGGCCATTACGACCATGGACCTAGATACTACCACACTCCCGCTGGCAGTATGAGCTCCGAGGACGAGGAGGCTTATGGCGCCCTAAACAAATTTGTCGATGATTTCTTCCCTGCTTGGTGGGTTACGAGGGAAGGGAATAACATTCTTAATGAGGATGGTGAGCCGACGTTCGAGGTACGTCCGATCAATACCAAGGCGCTCGTCGAGTGCTAGTCTTATGGGTAGGCCGTAGAGCTCTTAGGTTTCTTGCTTACTCTATTGATAGCCTTCTTTTTTTTGTTTTCTTCGATGTGGCTAACCCAAGTACATTTCCTTTACAAGTCACATGGCAGAACGTCGAGAAAGGTTGCTGAAGCTGACCCAAGATAAGAAGATCAGTAAGAGGTTGGTGAAGCCGTAACAAGCCACGCGAATGGCTCCGACCCCTGAGTTGGGAAGGGAAGGATCTAGTGGGTCCTCAGGTTCCCATGACACCGAGCGCCAATCTGCTTTGATTAGCAAGAAACAAAGTCGACCAAAAGGTGGAGTCGAGGTGACCAATAGAGGGGCGGGTGCCCGAGCCTTCAGCCTGCCACCCTGTTTTATGGAAAAATATTTCTTTGAGGGGTTTCCCTTGACCGTGTCTGACAACGAGGCCGATATCATCAGACGGCTCGATAAGGAAGGTCATAGGAAGCACCTCGCTTCCAGCATGATCGGGGTGGTGAAAATGGCCGAGATGGCAGTTGTCCTTGCGGGCGAAGGGTCAGACTCCTTGGATCGGGTTAAGGAGCTGGAGTCGGAGAAGGCGGCTCTCGTGGCCAAAACTCGCAAACTGAAGGCTGCTCTTGAACGCTGCTCTTGAACGCTCCAAGGAAATGTTTCAGGAGCAGTCCGACATGCTATCGAGGGAGAAGGAGAGGTCCGACAGATCCCTTGAGGACAAAGACTGCCTCTAGCTTGATAAGGATCGGTTGGAGAGTGACAACCAACGGCTCTTGAGAGAGGTCAAAGATCTGAGGGATGATATGCTACCCGCGGAGAAAGAGCCTGAAGGGGTGGCCGACTTGCACATGTGTGCTGACTTCATTGCTCGAATTCAACTTCTGGAGTCGGACTGTGTCAACGCTTTGGCCTATGGCTTTGAGTCCGCTGTGAATTAACTTTCCATGCTGAATCCGGGGTTGAATACCGAAGGGACTGGGGTTCTGTCCCAGGTTGTTGATGGCCGGGTGGTGCCTCCTCCTAACTCTCCTGAGGTCGACTTTGGTACTCCGGGGAGTGATTAATGATTTTATTAGCGTATTTGGGCTTGCGCGTCCGCTGTTATTTTGAGGCCTACGTGCACGCTTTCATTCCTTTAGTTTTTTGGTCGTCGTGCCTAAATTTTAATTTTGGACAACATCGGCCCTTGTGGTCGGTATATCATTGATCTTGTTTATGACTGTTTACTCGATGAATTCTTTGTTTATAGTAGTTATCTGATAATAATATTTGATGTATGTGCCCAACCGCTATCTTGGTTATGAATTTTTCACGAAGTTTGTGTTCGTGTGGAGATATTTGTTCGACCCTAATATTAGTTCGACGCACTTCGAAATGTGTCGAATGCGTAGAGTGGGGATCCACGTGACGGGCGTATGATCACGATCGGGATCCTACGCTCGTGGCATAAACTGCCCATCGCGAGCTGGGTGTTCTGCCATGTTGGGGTACTTTGACAGCGGAGCTCGATCGAGGTGTTCCTGTTGGGCATGTATGTTTTGTTCGTCGAAGTGAACGACATTATGCCTTTGTTGTTTGGTAAGTCAGGCTCGTACCTCGACTCGCCTATGTGGTCAAGCTTTTCCCTTCGTCGACTGAAGGTGAACATTCGACAACACAAGTCCCCCAGTAGGTGAGGGGCTTTAGCTATAATATTGTTTTAGCTTCGCAGCATTCCAGGGTCATGGTAGTGGTTCTCCGTTTAATTACTCGAGATAATATGCTCCAGTGCCCGTAGCTCCCTGGACGCGATAAGGTCTCTCCCAGTTTGCGGCCAACTTCCCTTCGCGGGAATCCTTCTGGTTTCTCCATAAGACTAGGTTGTCGACCTGGAATTCGCGTTTTATGACTTTGTTGTCATGGCATAGGGCTACCTGTTGTTTCAGAGTGGCATCGCGCAGAGCTGCTCTTGATCGGATTTCTTATACAAGGTCGAGCTCATCTCTCAAGGCCTCGTCGTTCATCTCTTCGTCGAGGGGCCTTTCAGTTCACCTGGATAGCTCTATGATTTCCACTGGGATGACCGCCTCGGTACCGTAAGTCAGTTGGAATAGAGTCTCACCGGTAGTCGAGTGGGGTGTCATTTGGTAAGCCCATAAGACGCTATGTAATTCTTTGACCCATCCCCTATTGGCTTCGCCTAACCTGCATTTGATTCCTCGCACGATAACCTTATTTGTGGCCTCGGCTTGCCCGTTAGTCTGGGGGTTGTTCGACTGATGTAAAGTGTTGTTTGGTGCCGAGTTTGGCAACGAATCTTTGAAAGCCTTGGTCGGTGAACTAGGTACCATTATCTGTGATGAGTTCCCGAGGGATTCCAAATCGAGTGAGCATGTTTCGTTTGTAAAATCGTAGAATGTTGTGTGAGGTGATTTTCGCAAGGGCTTCAGCCTCTATCCACTTTGTGAAGTAATCTATGGCCACGACGAGGAATTTGTTTTGGTATGTCCCTTGTATGAATTGTTCGAGGATGTCCATTCCCCACCAGGCAAATATCCATGGGGACGACAATGTGTTCAGCTTGTATGGCGGGGCGAGATGTATGTCGGTGTGCCTTCGGAACTTATCACATTTCTTGACATGGTCTTTGGCGTCTTGCTGCATTTGTTGGCCAGTAGTACCCCACTCGCAGTGCTTTCCGTGCTAGGGACTTTCCGCCCATGTGTTAGGCATTAATCCCTTCGTGCATTTCCCATAGTACCACGGAGACCGCATATTCTTAGATGCACTTCAATAGTGGGATGGAAAATCCCCTTTGATATAGTTTGTGCTCGAGCACTATGTAGGAGCATGCTCGTCATTTGGTCGCGGTTGCTTCTCTTTGGTCCAGGGGAAGTTCCCCCTTCGTTAGGAAGTTGAATACCGGGGTCATCCAGCACGAGTCGTCTCCGATGGCATTTACCTCGGGTAAAGTCGTGGATTTTTCGATACTCGGGCGAGATAGAGATTCTTGTATGATAGATTTATTTCCACCTTTCTTTTTCGTACTTGCGAGCTTCGAAAGTATGTCGGCCCGTGTGTTTTGCTCACGTGGTACGTGCAAAATTTCTACTCGGTCGAACTTTTTCATATGTTCTCTGACCAATTTCAGATATTCGATGAGGTTGTTGTTCTTAGCCTGGTATTCCCCTTGAACTTGGGACGCAACGAGTTGAGAGTCAGTGAAAATTTGTATCTCACGGTCGCCTAAATCCTCGGCCAGTCTTAGACCGGCGAGTAAGGCCTCATATTCTGCCTGGTTGTTTGAGGTTGGAAAGGAGAGGGTGAGTAAATGCTCGATCACCACACCTTCCTCATTTTCGAGGAGGATCCCCACACCGCTCCCGGTCGAGATGGAGGCTCCGTCGACAAAGATGATCCACTTGTGCTCCTTCCCTGCGGGGGGGTTATAAGCGGTCATCTTTGCGATAAAATCGGCTAGAGGCTGTGCCTTCAGGGCCTTCTTTCTCTCGTACTGGACTTCGAATTCTGAAAGTTCCAAGGACCATTTCAATATTCGACCCGCCATGTCTAGTCAACCTAGGAGCTATTTCACGGGCTGGTCTGTTTGCACAACGATCGTGTGCGCGAGGAAATAGTGTTTGAGCCTTCTCGTTGGATTGACGAGGGCTAGAGCAACCTTTTCTATCTGTTGGTACCTAACCTCGGGCCCTTGAAGCGCCTTGCTCATGAAATAAACGAGTTTTTGTCCGTCATGAGTCTCACGAATGAGGGCCGCACTGACGGCTTCGACCGAGACAGACAGGTATAGAAACAGGGTCTCCCCGTCGACTGTTCGTGATAACACGGGCGGCTGCGAGAGGCTCTATTTGAGATGGAGTAGGGCCTGCTCGCATTCCTCTGTCCATTTGAAAGCTGCTTCCTTGCAAAGGAGTTTGAAGAAAGGGAGGGCGTGTTGAGCGGATTTTGCAACGAAACGGATAGTGAGGCGAGCATGCCATTCAAGACTTGTATGAATTTTTTCGACGTAGGTGTAGAGAGGTCAGAGAAAGCTCGACACTTGTCGGGGTTGGCTTCGATTCCTTGTTCTGTTAAATAGAAGCCGAGGAACTTGCCCGCCTTGACCCCGAACATGCACTTCTCGGGGTTAAACCTCATTTTGCATTGCCTTGCTTAGGAAAAGACTTCCCTGAGATGAGCAACATGGTCGGTGTCTACTCGGGACTTGACGATCATGTCGTCCATGCATACCTCGAGCATATCTCTAATTTGGTTGCGGAAGACTTTGTTCATCATCTGCTGATACGTTGATCCTGTGTTTTTCAGACCGAATGGCATTACGTTGTAGTAATAGTTGCCCGAGCTAGTCATGAAAGCAGTGTAGTGTTTGTCGCCTATTGCCATTGGGATTTGGTTGTAGCCCGAATAGGTGTCCATAAACGATAGAATTTTATAGTCGGCCGAGTTGTCGACCAGCATATCAATATTAGGTAAAGGAAATGCATCTTTGGGGCATGCCCGGTTAAGATCGGTATAGTCAACGCACATTCGCCATTTTCCATTATTTTTCTTAACAAGTACAACATTTGACAGCCAGGTTGAATATCGGGCTTCAGAAATAAAATTTGCCTCTAGGAGGTCTTTTACAGCTTTTCCAGCAGCCTCCGCTTTCTTCGGAGACTGCCTACGTCTACGTTGTACTACTGCCCTAGCGGCTGGATCAATGGAGAGTTGATGACAGACAATCTCTGAGTCGAGACCGGGCATCTCCGCAGCATTCCATGCAAACAGATCCGTGTTTTCCCTCAAGCAGGCCTTGATCTGCTTTCTCTCCAAGTTGGGGAGTCCAGTGCCAATCTTTACTCCTATGCTTGGGTCTTCACCAAGGGGGACGAGCTAGAAGTCCCTATCCGGAATTGGTCGGAGGGGAACATGCTCGCTGCTGGAGGGCTCGTCCTGGTCGAAGCGAGTGTCTAGAGCGATCGAGTCAACTTTTGGAGGGGCACTCTGTTCTTCTACTCTGACGGGCTCTGACCGCTGAGGCTCTGATCAAGCAATTGCAGCTTTCTTGGCGGGCCGTGTGCTGGTGCTGACTGTGTTGTGTCCCTTGGGTGCCGCGTTGAAGCACCTTCGGGCGGATGCTAGATCGCCTTGAATAATGGCGACATGTGCCCTCTTGGTGTAGAACTTCATCTTTAAGTGGACGGTGGAGGGCACCGCAGTCAGCTCTGCCAATGTTGGCCTCCCGAGGATGCAGTTATAGAGGGATGGGCAGTCGATGACGAGGAAGCGGACCTTGACCTGCCTGGTAGCGGTATCCTCTCCGAATTTGACCATAAGATCCACATACCCCCACGGCTTAGAGGTCGAGACATTAAAGCCCTGCAGGTCTGACCCTACGTATGGTGAAAGGTGAGAGTCATCGAGCTGCAGGGTTCTGAACAGCAGGTTGTACATTACGTTGATGGAACTACCCTCGTCGACCAGGATGCGATGTACGTCGAAGTTGTCCATTCTCGCCCTTATCAGAAGAGGGGTGGCTGAATTGGGGGCCCCCTCCGGGAAGCTCCTCGAGGTAAAAGTTGATCAGCTATGATCTACCTTTCACCCTTTCGAAGGTCATCGTTTGCGGGGGAGCCGTGTCGACCAGTTCGTCCAGCTTTCTCTTTGTTGGATTTATGGTCAAATCATTAAACCATCCACCGTTGATGACCATGGCAGAGGGGAAGTTTTCCCACCTATTGTGCATAGACAGAGGCTCTTGCAGATGATTGGGGACGTAGAAGTCCTCGAGTCTTGTGACAGAGAACGCGGTTTGGATGGGAACCGACTCGTCAGATGGTCGGGCATTCTCTTCTACTTCCATCATCTCACGGGCATCCTGACGAGGAGTGTCGCTTTGCCAATATTGTGCAAGTCTTCCCCCCTTTATGAGGGTCTCGATAGCGTCCTTAAGGTGGATGTAGTCTTCGGTCAAGTGCCTGTGGCTCGGGTGATACTGACAGTATTTGCTTCGGTCTACCTCGGGTTTGGCAGGAGCGGGGCGAGGGCACTTGACGCTACCGTCCTTGAAGTATGTACTTGCGCATTCTGCTAAGATGCACTCGTGGGAAGCTGTTGGCTGAGTGTATTCAGTGAACCTCCCCGAGGGCCCCCTTTGTTCCCGGGTGTCTCGGGGTTTATCGTCCCTTCTCTTCTCGCTAGTTCGTCGAGGAGGGGCGGTGTCCTGTCGCGAATTACTGCTGGATCTGCGGTTCCTGGGATCTCGGGCCCTGTTGGCCGCTTCTCTCTCCTTGTAGTCCATATAGGCTCTGGCCTTCTCGAGGAGGGCATCAAACATCCAGGGTGGTTCGATACCTATGGCTTTTCTGAATTCGGTGCCCGGGAGGAGCCCCCTCTCGAGCAGGTATCTTTTCATGTGGTCCGTGCATGGGACCTGGATGGCCTCCCGGTTGAACTGGTCAATGAATTCCCTCGGGGTCTCATCGTGTCTCTGGACGATGGCCTCGAGGGCTGCTTCGGTCTTCGGGTGTCGCCACGAAGCAATGAACGAGCTGATGAATTGGTTTTTCAGATTTCTCCAAGAGGTGATTGACCCCGGGGTGAGACCTTTGTACTAATCCATTGCAGCTTTCCTCAGTGTTGTGGGGAACAACCGACATTTAATCGGTCCCCCGACATTGTGATAGTGCAGCATGGCCTCAAACCCGTCTATATGGTCGACTGGGTCGGCGATATCGTCATATTCCTTTAGGTGGGGAGGCTTCTCCATGCCCGAGGGAATGAGCGCCTCCATGATAGCTTACAACAAGGGACCGTGGGGGTCTTCCTCGTCACTCCATTCGGGCGAGCGAGATGGAGATCTAATGTCGTGGCGATCACGGTGGCCCTGTTCACGCTGAGCGGTCCTTGTGCGGTATGACCGTTGATGGTTTCCCCTGTTCCTGTCTCCAGGGGGTCTTCGTTCTTGACGCGATGGGACATGATTGTGCCTTCTCGCGTTGACGAGTTGTTCCCTCTCCAAAGGGGGTCGTCGCCCGAGTGGTCGGGGCAACGGGCTTCGAGAGATGTCCCGATTATGTCTCCACGGGGGAGATTAAGGATGTTCATATGATTGTCGAGGAGGAGGAGATTGAGGTCTCTTGTGTCTTCTCGGGGGCCTCTAATCGTTCTCGAGCGCCCTCAGTCTTTCCCCCTGGGCGAAGATTAGATAGTTTGTTTGATTGATTTCCGCGAACAGTGCCCTGGTCATGGTGTCTGCCCCGGCGGGGACGGGGACCTCGTGGAATTGGATGCGTTGACAACTCTGGGGAGGTGGCCGATCATCTTCGTGTTGGCGAGGCAGAGATGATGTTGAAGCACTTACTCTGTCTCTGTATTCAGAAGGTTTGGGAATGTTGACGCTAGGGACTATGTTATGGTCGGTGGTACCGGTGTTGTCGAGGTCGACATTGTTATTAGTGATGTTGTTGTTAACATCAATGACATAGACGTTCAGGTTGTTTGGAGTCTGGTCAGCCATGACAGTCGAGGATTGTTTAGATTTTGGTCTCAAGTGAATAGAAGACGGGGAAGCTTAGTTTCCCACAGACGGCGCCACTGATCTTACCGGATCAGAGATGGACCGTCACAGCTGGCTCAGGCAGAAGTTGAGTGAGATTGGGGGGGGGTGCTTTCAAGACACTCTGATGGCAAAGTAAGAAGCGGAATGAGAAATCAAGTAAGAGTTATGAGATATGATTTGAATACCTGACCCTCTCGGAAGAGAGGGTATTTATATCCCCCAACGTTTGGCCAAGGTCTCTTTATTGGACTGATCAAACAGGCCCAACAAAGAGACTGCCAGGTTCTACGTGTGTAGTGGGGACCCGCACGTGGCCCCTTACATGAATAACATCCTCTGCAAGACAGGGAGGATATGGACGCGATCTTTCTGGGACCATGAAGACTCTGCAAAATCCAGAGAGGTTGGAAGTCAGCCCAACGAGGAAGGTGCTCGGGAGGAGCGCATGCTCGTTGGAGATGGTCTCTGCGAGTACCAGCGGGAAGCAGTCTTGGTCGACAAGACATCTGTGGTCGAGATGTGCTCGGGGGAAATACTGCTCAGCACATCAGGTTGGAAAGCTTGAATTGGGCCTCACTGGTAGTTGGGCCAAGGGAAGGCCCAGTTCAGAACAGTTATTAACCCTTGTATTCCACTTTATTTGACTCAATGGACAAGAATAGGCACGATTCAAAGCATCAACGCATGGCATGAGCTAGGAACGATGCAGACTAGAATGTGTGGGGGCCGATTGCGAGTTGTCCTCCACTTTATTGACTCGATAGCAAGCACAATATAAAAGGGAAATGGAATTGCCTACTTCAAGGACTTTAGCAAAAATTCCTCTTTTTAGGTCGTTAAACAAACAACAAGAAATTACTCATTTTCGAGTCTTTTGCAAACAAAAACATTTCCTCATTTCGAGGTATTTAACAGAATAAACATCGCCTCATTTGAGGTCTTTAAATAGATTTCCCACCTAAAGTAGGGACTCACGGTCATGCATTTATATCCCCACGTCTCATGGCAAGGAAAGCAGTAAATGATGCAGAAACATAAACCAGAATCAATACAATATCAAACAAACAAGAGTTCGTAGCAACTAAGCAAAAGCATAATAACCCTGGAAAACTTCGTGCAAGGTAGCATCAACAATACAATAGTCAGAATATGCGTCAAAGCATCAAAAAATTACTATAAGCATGTGTGTCAGATACGTCCACAATAAACAAAACACCTGCACAAAAATTCATATCCAGACAAAAACACAAACAATGCATATATCTCATGAAATATGAATCAAAGTAAATCGCATCGGAAGTGAATCCATAAATCCACAAATAAAGTGGCATAGCATGCTTTTCGATCGAATAATCAATACATTAATTAAATGATTAAAAGCTCTCAAAGTCCCTTGCACAAGTCAACAAACATGTTAGAAATAACAAGGAAAAATCGGAGTTATGAATTCTCATCACAATTAACTTTGGAATTAAATCATGAAGAAATTATATGCAAACATGCATTGCAATGTCAAAATGAAACTTCAGGCAACAACTTATCACACACACGATTGTGAAAAGAGTCGGAATAAAAATTACCAAAAACGGTACCGATAGACACCAAACTTACCAACAAGCTCAAATAAACCAAAACCATGAATTAAATCACCCCGCAAGTATTACTTACCACTCTCGGGCAGCAACTCCGCTAACACACGAATCATGCAAAATTTCGATCTGAAATCGGCACAACGTAATGCACATGTCAAAAAAATACCAAGGCAAGTGTAATAATGCATAAACCAACGATTAAAATGCATTTGAAGCTCACATTATAAAGATTGGGCAGCACTACATACACGCCATGAAATTATATGAAAAACACACTGAGATCGTGCAAACTCAACAATAATCATTAACAAATTCACAATTAAGCATAAACATGCATCAAATGAATATCAAAACACAATGTACATGTTAAAATACAATCCGGACATCATTGTTTCCATTTACAAAGTGCACGAAAAGTTCTCTCAAAATTCAACCGAAATGACATCAATGCTTCCTAATCAACCGATTAAAGCCAAATACACATTAAGCGCGAATTAAATCTTAAACCAAATGTGTTTTCAAAATATGGACAACACTATACTGTATCTCAATATTGCATGAAATATCGATCAGAAAACCTTGAAACTTGACGTAAACCTCATCTAAATGCCAAAACAAACTCAATCAAGCTATAGCCAACAATTAAATCAAGTTCCAAGTGCGTTTTCAAAATCCAGACAACACTACACCGTATCACAACATTGCTTGGAAAATTATACCATAAATGATTAAATTCAACCGTAATGGTCCACAAACATGCAATTATGCATGGATAAACATCAAACGAGTTTTAGAAAGCATTTTGCAACATATTTACACTTTTCGGGCAGAAATGCATACTTGAACCAATATCGATAAAAATCGATTTCAACAATTGCAAACAGACGCAAAAACATACTTATCGGTTCAAGTATTATCGCTAAGAAATTGTAAACAAGTTAGAAACGATTAATTCACATCAAAACACGAGTTTCTGATCACAAAAAACATAATTCATGAATTGACACAATTGATTGAATCAAACATTTTAACATCAGAAAAATATGAATCACCATTTAATTCAACTCAAAACTATATCAACTCATGAATTCGACATTATTTTCCAACAAAAACCAATCGGAAACAAAATCGACGCGCAAATTCAAATAAATATCATCAACACAAATTATCTGACGCGCAAAACTTATTGAATCCACATAATTATCACCAATTCAACAATAATTTATCCAACTCCACATCTATTAATCATCATCAACATAAATTCAACTCCAATTTCAAGATATAAATTCAATTAAACTCATGAAATTCAAATCAAGTTTATATCAATTCCTCAATTCCATAACAATTATCTCAAGAACTTAATTCAAATGAAGTTAAGATGAATTACCGATTGGAAGCAAAGAGGAAAAGATGATGTTGCTGGAATCACGAAAACGGAAGGACGAAGCGGTCTGGAATTGAGACGGAGATGACGGAAGAGAGTTTGCACGAAGGAGCAAGGCGCGGCGTGTAACTCCCGTAATTTAATTAATTATTAAATTAAATTATTTTTGGAATATTTGTGAAGTTGTATTATAATTAATTGGATTTAATTATTTTATTAAGTGGAGAAATAATATTAGAGATATAATATTATGTGGTGAAATAATATTAGAATTATAATATTATTTGATGTGGGCTTATTTTGAAGGAATAGAAGTAATAAGGGGGTGTATTAGTTTTAAGCCCATTAAGGAGTAAATAGAATAATAGGTGTTGCACCCCAAAATTTGCCCTCTCATGTTTTCTAAAGTCTTCCCCCTGCATGGTTGACCAGAAACCCTTGCCTAAGGAAAAAGAAAATTTTTGAGTGGTGCTTTAAGTACCTTTCGATTGGCATTCTGAAAGACCCTTCGATTGGTATTCTGAAGGAGCCTTTCGATTGGCATGGATAATTCCCTTCGATTGGCATTATGGACAAACACTTCGATTAGCATTGTGTCAAGGCCTTCGATTGGAATTCTGAAAGACCTTTTCGTTTGGCACCCTGAGCCAAGCCTTTCAATTGGCATGCCAAGAGATCCTTCAATTTAGCATTGTGTCAAGGCAGCTTCGACAGGCATGTTAACGATGTCCTTCGATTAGCATGAACAACACCTTTCGATTGGCCTGTTAACAAAGCCTTTCGATTGGAATTTTAACAAGTACCCTTTGATTGGTATATGGACAAATACCCTTCAATTGGCATTTCAAAAGGTCCTTTGACTGGAACTTCAGAGTTTCCCTTAATAAGAACATCAGAATGAAATGACCTTCAAATGGCATTTCAGTGCAGAGTTTCTCTTAATCTAAGATGCTCTGATGAAGGAAGTTCTGAACACTTCAAATCAGAACTTAGACTCATCACAAGGCCAAGGGTTGGTCGAAGTTGTCTAATAGGGAATGTTCTAAATAGATTCGAATTGGACTTTGAAGCTGGCAAAGAAGGCCCATTCGAAGGGTACATAAGAAATCCATTCGAAGGAGGCAAATCAAGACCAATCGAAGAGCAGGGCCTGAAGGCATTCGAAAATCAAAAGTGTCCAGGTTCATTCAAGATTCTAAAGAGACATGAATATTTCAAAAAAGAAAATCTTTTAATATGTCTGATTCTTGTCTCATGGCTTTAAAGGCCTGCTTAATTGGTTGTCTCTTGCTGTTACTAGACCATCATACTCCTATAAATACAAGGGCCAGCATACAGTGCCAGGGGGAACAAAAAGGAAAAAGGGGGAACAAAAATAAAAATAGAAAAAAAGAGAGAAACAGGGAGGATTTGGAGATACGCTGCCCACAAACCCACCAAAGGTTATCAGCATTTTCATAAGTAATCCAAGCCAAAGCAGCCATCCAGCGAACATTTCCACACCTAGAGCCACAGATCATACATATTTAATTGGTAAGGGTTTGCAAAACCAAAATTGCACCTTCATGACATTTAAATACACATTGTATATGTATTCTTGTTATTATTGATTATGTTGCATGTAAGCTGAAGCGCAAAGGTGAGATCGTGCCATTGCTGGGGCATGATCTAAGTTTCTCCTTCGAATCTCAGGATAAAACAAACCCAGGCCCAGATTCAGCAGATTCAAATTGAGGAAGGATTCGAATTGGGAGGAGATTCGAATTAGGGGGGGTAAAGTCCCCCCTGGATCTTTAACATTTGTCTCGTTTTGCAGGAAATATCTTCTCAGAATCTTGTTCAGAGCTTCGAAGCTTAGCAACTTAGCTTCGAATTGGATCCAGGGTTCCCAGATCGAAGGATGACATATCCAGATCGAACACCCCCAAAGTGCAGCCCCTCATGCACCTTCGATCAAGCCTCTTCACTGGATCGAAAGACAGCCCACACCTCTTTCGATCCAGGCCTTCAGAATTATACATTTACTGCCTGTTCCTTCGATTTCATCTTTGTTTCGACTATTTTATTTCTTTTTTTTAATCAACATAAAATCAATTAAAAAAAACCACAAAAACATTAGGCTAGTTTTTTCTATTAAATTAACTTTGTTAATTAATCATTTAATTATCTTAACATTTTCTCAAAACTAAAATTAAGAAGATTTAGATCATTTTCCCAAAATAAAATAAAACAACAAAAGATTTTATTCTTAGGATTTTTAGAGGTTATTTTCAGATTCGCGCACGTTTATTTTATTGTAACTGCCTACTGGTTTGTAATAATAGCTTAACTAAGATTTTTACACTTTACTGCTTTATTCCCCCAATTTTGGACATGTAAATAATCCCCCTCCCCGAAGCCTTATAATAGCGTAGGATTTACAATTCCCGCACTTTAAATTCCTGTACATATATTAACTGTTTAGATGTATGCTAACTAGGATTGCATGACAAGATCTGAAAACAAACGGTAGAACACCTACATGTACAAAGATAATATAACTGAAAAACAATACACTCGCACATGCCACTCTTAGGGTACACCTCACTTGGTTGCCTCGAACGTGGTCATTGAGTATAGGATGTTTTAGAGGTCGCCCTCTCGTCCAAAGATCATAAGTTGCCTCGAAAAGGTTGCCTCGGATAAAATGATCTAAGACATTAGGGTTACCACTAAGGCGTCCTAACATTTCTTTAGTAACCACACGTCCCTTAAATCGAATTGACCTGAAAACTCCAACGACAGTGCTACCTATTCCTCAATAGTGGGATAGCATTGTCTAAAGGACATTTGCATAGTTTAATTCCTTTTTGAGTAGGTAGAGGTTCTTAAGTACTTGCTCCTTTTAAAATAAAACAAAACTTTTCGCACTTACACCCCTTTTAAAACAAAAACTCTTTTCAAACCCACAAACACAAAGAAAAGCAATCTTTTGAAAACATAGTGAGCAAGTACCTAAGAGCCTGTGGATAACCACGGATAGAAAGGGTGCTAACACCTTCCCTTTCTATAATCTACCTCCCGAACCCGAAAAACATCTCGAAAAGGAATTTTTCTGTGCTTTTGTCCTTTCCTTGTTGGATAAAATAAAAGACGGTGGCGATTCTTGCTTACCGCAACATTTTGCAAAAACAAACGCAAACGCGAACCAGCATTCCAAAACAGTCAGTTCTCATTCCCATCGATCACAGAACTGGCGACTCTGCTGGGGAGTATTTCTAAAAGTGGGGTTACCTTAGGGTTTTAGATCACCTTTACATGCTTACTTTGATTGCTTTGATTGCTTTGATTGCTTTACTTTTTGGGTTCCTTGTTTGGGTTTGTTGTAAATCCTACACCCGGATTTGGGGGCACCTTTTTAGGTAAATAACAATAAACTGTGAGGGAACTGTGCGGGGTATACCGACATGGTTGAAGCAGTAGCTATATTAGTGTGACATATTTGTGGGTACCGGTAGCCCTTGAGTAGTCAAGGAGAATACGGGGCCGCTGAGTGATGTCATGAAGCACTAACGAACTCTTAGAACCTTACTTAACCATCTTGGCCTCTTTTAGGGGTAGTGAGATGACCGACTTTGGTGCAGTCCAAAGTTGGTAGATACTCGATACTACACTCATTGAGGATTGTTTTCTTGGAATATTTTGGTCGCCAGTTAAGTGGCTAAACCAAAACAATGAACATAGAAAATAATCCAATGATATTGAGCTCCTTAGAACCCGGTTACTATTTTTTAGGACAGGTCTTAACCAACTGAAACTGAAAGAGGGTAATACCTAAACTCCATGCCAGCCTAAACTTAAGGCTGTTTGTGTGACTTGTGTGCCTTCAAACTTGAACTACTTGCACATTCTTGTTATCTGACAACATGAGTTCCTTGCAGGTTTTGTTTACAGTCCTTATCCGATAATTTGGATTTATTGTAGGGTTTACTTATATCACTTCACACTTTTGCTTAAACGCATATCATACACATCATAACATCATGCCTTAACATTTCCTTAACCATTTCAAGGATCTCAAGGGCTTGTGATGCAGGTTATGGTAAATCAAATGTCCAGCAAGGGGCAAAAGGGATTTATTTTCCTCTAGCCAAGGTTGTTTAGAAATCAAAACACGATAACTTGAGTCAGGGGCTATGACCCACTCGATATGGTGAGCTTGACTCTTGAAGAAGGACTCTCAGCAACATGAAGTTCCTTCAATCAAGCTACCAGATTCAAATCCTAACAGTTTCTTGTTTACCCCGCGAGATCCTTGAAAACATTGCATACATATATCATACATATCATTGCATAACAGGTCTCCCAGTACAGGTCTCTTATCTTCTTTGCTGTTTATTTCAGCAATCATCATGTCTATTGAACCTTCAACCGAGCAAGCTATCAAGGCCCTCTAGGCCCAGAATGCCCAATTTCAAGAGTTGTTCATGAATCTGGCTAAGGGACAGCAGGACCTGAGGACCTTGATTCTAAAAGAGAAAAAGAAGAAGAAAAAGAGGACCATCATGTTCATCACTGGACGCAGGTTTGGAAACAGGCTGCAGAATGAAGTTGACCTGACCACCTCATCTGGAGAGAAAGACAGTCCACAAGAAAGGAGGGCTCCTAGCCCTGAAGTCTCCGACAACGAGACAAACTATGATGAAGAATAGTATCCTCCTGCTGAGGATAAGTACAAACAACTGGAAGACCGTTTGAACGCTATGGAAATACAGAAGGTGCCCGGTTTGGACTTCGAAGATCTAGGTCTATCCTCTGGGGTGGTGATTCACCATAAATTCAAGGCACCTGCCTTTGCCAAGTACGACGGAGCTTCCTGTCCAAAGCTACACCTCTGGTCATATGTGAGGAAGATTCAACCCTATACTGCTGATAGAAATCTCTGGGTTCATTTCTTTCAAGATAGTCTGTCAGGGACTCAATTTGAATGGTTCTGTCAACTGGAAGGAGCTAACATTCGCAACTGGGAGGACCTTACTGCTGCTTTTTACAAGCAATACCAGTATAATGTCGACTTTGCTCCCATGCGTACTCAGCTTCAGGGTATGTCTATGGGTACAGGCGAAGGCTTTAAGGACTACGCTCAGAAGTGGAGAGATCTTGCCGGAAGAGTCCAACCCCTCTGTCTAATAGGGAGTTGGTGGATATGTTTCTTGGGACTTTGTCTGGTCCCTATTTCAATCATTTGATCGGCAACTCGTCAGTGGGTTTCACCGAACTGATTCTGACTGGAGAAAGAGTAAAAGCTGGGATCATGAGTGATAAGATCCAGAAAGATACCTCTTCGAGTACAGAGAAGAAGTCATTTGGTGGCAAGAGGGAACCAATGTTGTGCACGGCCAGAAGAGGTGTAGCCAGACAGACTACCACCAATCTGTGGGGGCAGTGTTGATCTCTAATTCGGAATGCACACAACGACCACACCAACGAAATAATCAGCCAAAAGGGGAAAGACTTCAAAGGAAGTTCACCCAAATCAACATGCCATTGTCACAAGCATTGCAGCACGTGTTGAAGATGAACCTGATTACGGTGATAAACCCTCATCCAAACCCTAAGACTTCTTCTCCTAACTACAACCCAGATGCAAGGTGTGCTTATCATTCCGGTAGCCCGGGGCACGATACTAATGATTGTTGGGCACTGAAATACAAGATTCAGAATATGATTGACACTAAGGAGATCGAATTCGACCCTCCTGAGACTCCCAATGTGATCACTGCTCCCTTGCCAAAACATGGCTAGGATTGAAAGCACTTTTGTTCATTTGAATTCTGAAATTGTATTTTTCTTTGCTTATTCAAACAATTATTGTCATGTCAAAAAAAATTTATTTCATTAATGCATTGCACGTGTCCGTTTTGAATTAATTGTTTTCACTATGCTTAAATTGCTTCATATTTCCTTTTTGTGATGTTCAACTCTCGATTAAAAAAATTCTAAGCCTTTAGAGGGAGGATGACGAAAACGATACCACGATCTTTACAGTATGCTTTTGAATAGACCCTGCTGATGAGGTACAGGCATTGTTTCAAATCCTAAACAGTGGAGTTATAAGGAAGATAATCCCTAGTCAACCCCTTTGAGCCAAAGAAGTTGGAGTTTTTCTTTTCATGAATTAAAACCCTTAATTATAACCTGGGGCAGGGTAGTTCTCTCAGTTGATCCAGGTGCACAATAAATGGCATCAAAGAAGTCCTTCTAAAACAAAAGATGGTGTTGGTTCCGTATAATCGTAAGGACAGGCAGTCATTACCTCTCAAAATAAAAGCCCAATAAGTCAAAACCTATGAAGGAGACTTACAAAAAAACTGGGGCATCCCGCTGACTGTAATCACAAAAGAAACAGTTCAGGCAAAAAGACAGGGATAACGCAATCAAAAAGAAAGAGGTCCTGCAAACTCTTATAAAAATGACTGCCTGTTCAAAATAAATTGTCAGTATCCGAACCATCACTGGTATATCAGAGCAAAGACTCAAACAAGATCTAATGCACGATTAGCTGAGTTTAGGATCGAAGAACATCACAAAGAATGGGTGGGTACAAATAAAATTTGAGCCTTTATCCTTTGTTTCTTAAACCGTGAACCAGGCCACGTTATAACCCTTAAAAGTCCTAGCTGAAGCACGGGTTAGTTCGAAAGCATACTGTTACAAAAGGTATCCTGACTCCTGTAGGGCTTGCTGTAAAATCCTGAGTTGACATCACATTTTACAAAAATTCGCTTGTTTTACTGGAAAAAGGCATTTTCAAAAATTTCAAAACAAACATAAGCTTTGCATTCTTAAAATAATATTGTTTGCATATGACTATTTGTTCAACAGCAGAGAAATTCGCACGACGAATATCTAGCGAACAAAAACCTGTTCAATAAAAAGGGTCACCTCAAGTGGAAAAAACACTTCCAACCAAGGGGCACGACGTGATCATTTTCCATCATCTGGGGCAGTCAAGTCAAGATTCAAGGAATCTCTCAAAATGCCAAATAGCCAGGGACAAATCTCCATCTGAATCAATTGGGGCATGGGACATGAATTCCAGCAATGAATCTTGCATAATCAAACGAAGATCTTCTGTTAGTATGGCAACACAACACTACCGACAGTGACACCTCTCTACATCCTGAGGGAATGGACATAGTCAAAAGAAAATACTGCGCATGAACAAAGACCCGCTAGGTTGACAGGCCTAGGCAAAAATAAGGGCATCCTGACGAACCAAAAGGGTTCGGGCAAAAATTAGGGATAAAAACAAAAAAATATTTGTACACCCGACAAGTCGAAAACCTGAAAAGGCGGCTTGGGCAAAAAAGGGTATCCCGGTGAACTGAAAACCCAAAAGGGTGGTCCAGGCAAAAATTAGGGATCAAAGCGTACGACTATGTCCCGTCATCTCGTCACCTAGAAGACTTGTCATTTCAATCGGCAATTACCCAGCACCTCATAGGTTGGAATAATACTCGATCCACAAGGCCTCCGCAGGCACCTTCTTCTACAGATACAGGGGCAGAAAAGTCTCGATGCAAAGTCATTGTCATATCCTCAGCCCGCGTCCCAGTAACATCTATACTCCCCGCAGAGTAAGAAAAGGACAGTGGTGTTAATTCTCCCCAACTGAGGCTCGCAACCACGAATGGGTCGATAAGATTCTCCCCAAGCAGAGTTTATCTATCACCAGCACTGGAAGATTATCCCTAGTGGAGTCTGGAAGATTATCCCCAGTAGAATCTAAAAGATTATCCCCAGTGAAGTCGCCATTGGAAAATCATCCCCAGCGGAGTTCATTCCTTTCATAGACAGAAATTCAATCCCCAACAGAGTTCACTGTCACCAGCAACAGTAATTCATCCCCAGTTGAGTTTTATTTCTCCTAAATACAGCTTCACACGGGTTTATCCTGAAAAATCCTACACGGGTCCTTTCTCATATATTTCTGAATGAAGTTTTACACGAACTCATCCCAAAGTAACCTTACCCAGGTTCCTCCAGAAGTTTCACACTAACTTAGCCCGAAGTAACCTTACCCAGGTTCCTCCAGAAGTTTCACACGAACTTATCTCGAAGTAACCTTACCCAGGTTCCTCCAGAAGTTTCACATGAACTTAGCCCGAAGTAACCTTACCCAGGTTCCTCCAGAAGTTTCACACGAACTTATCCCGAAGTAACCTTACCCAGCTTCCTCCAGAAGTTTCACATGAACTTAGCCCGAAGTAACCTTACCCAGGTTCCTCCAGAAGTTTCACACGAACTTATCCCGAAGTAACCTTACCCAGGTTCCTCCAGAAGTTTCACACGAACTTATCCCTAAGTAACCTTACCCAGGTTCCTCCAAAAGTTTCACACAAGCTTATCCCGAAGTAACCTTACCCATGTTCCTTCTTACAATTTCCCGATGTAGTTTTACCCAGACTCATCCTGAAGCAACCTTACCTAGGTTCCTCCTCAGTCTCGATGCAGTTTTACCTAAACCCATCATGAAGAAACCTTACCCAGGTTCCTTCTCGGTTCAGACGCAGTTTTACCCAAACTCTTCACAAAGCAACCTATTCCAGATTCCTTCTAGAGACAGTTCAGATGCGATCCAGGTATGGCTGACATTCTGATACTTATTCCAGACTCCTTCTAGAGACAGTTCAGATGCGACCCAGACTCCTTCTAGAGACAGTTCAGATGCGATCCAGATATGGCTGACATTCTGATACTTATTCCAGACTCCTTCTAGAGACAGTTCAGATGCGATCAGACATGGCTGACATTCTGATACTTATTCCAGATTCCTTCTAGAGACAGTTCAGATGCGACCCAAATATGGCTGACATTCTGATACTTATTCCAGATTCCTTCTAGAGACAGTTCAGATGCGATCCAGATATGGCTGACATTCTGATACTTATTCCAGACTCCTTCTAGAGACAGTTCAGATGCGATCCAGATATGGCTGACATTCTGATACTTATTCCAAATTCCTTCTAGAGACAGTTCAGATGCGATCCAGATATGGCTGACATTCTGATACTTATTCCAGATTCATTCAAATTACAGTCCAGATGCGATCCAGACATGGCTGACATTCTGATACTTATTCCAGATTCCTTCTAGAGACAGTTCAGATGCGACCCAAATATGGCTGACATTCTGATACTTATTCCAGATTCCTTCTAGAGACAGTTCAGATGCGATCCATATATGGCTGACATTCTGATACTTATTCCAGACTCCTTCTAGAGACAGTTCAGATGTGATCCAGATATGGCTGACATTCTGATACTTATTCTAGATTCCTTCTAGAGATAGTTCAGATGCGATCCAGATATGGCTGACATTCTGATACTATTCCAGATTCATTCAAATTACAGTCCAGATATGATCCAGATTCAAATGTCATTCTGTCACTCATTCAAATTATAGTCTAGATACGATCCAGATTCGGATGTCATTATGTCACTCATTCAAATACATTTCAGATACGCTCCAAATGCAGACGCAATTCTGGCAATCATCCAGTTCCAGCTTATAGATACAGTCCAAAAACCACTCCTGCAGATGGCATCTATAAGCCCATCCTCCCACCAACAATCTCCAAATGGCATCTGTAAGCCCATTCCCGACGTCACAATGCTGATACTACACCACGCGAGTGCAAATTTCTGGGCACTCTAGTGTTCAATTATCTTCCACCTTCGGATCACGAAAGGCTCGAAAGCCAATCTATATCCTCAGGTTTAAGAAAATTGAACAGGGGCAACTGTTGCACCCCAAAATTTGCCCTCTCATGTTTTCTAAAGTCTCCCCCCTGCATGGTTGACCAGAAACCCTTGCCTAAGGAAAAAGAAATTTTTTGAGTGGTGCTTTAAGTACCTTTCGATTGGCATTCTGAAAGACCCTTCGATTGGTATTCTGAATGAGCCTTTCAATTGACATGGATAATTCCCTTCGATTGGCATTATGGACAAACACTTTGATTGGCATTGTGTCAAGGCCTTCGATTGGAATTCTGAAAGACCTTTTCGTTTGGAACCCTGGGCCAAGCCTTTCAATGGGCATGCCAAGGGATCCTTCGATTTAGCATTGTGTCAAAGCAGCTTCGACAAGCATGTTAACCATGTCCTTTGATTAGCATGAACAACACCTTTCGATTGGCCTGTTAACAAAGCCTTTCGATTGGAATTTTAACAAGTACCCTTTGATTGGTATATGGACAAATACCCTTCAATTGGCATTTAAAAAGGTCCTTAGACTAGAACTTTAGAGTGTCCTTCGACTGGAACTTCAGAGTTTCCCTTAATAAGAACATCAGAATGAAATGACCTTCGAATGGCATTTCAGTGCAGAGTTTCTCTTAATCTAAGATGCTATGATGAAGGAAGTTCTGAACACTTCGAATCAGAACTTAGACTCATCACAAGGCCAAGGGCTGGTCGAAGTTGTCTAATAGGGAATGTTCTAAATAGATTCGAATTGGACTTTGAAGCTGGCAAAGAAGGCCCATTCGAAGGGTACATAAGAAATCCATTCAAAGGAGGCAAATCAAGACCAATCGAAGAGCAGGGCCTGAAGGCATTCGAAAATCAAAAGTGTCCAGGTTCATTCAAGATTCCAAAGAGACATGAATATTTCAAAAAAGGAAATCTTTTAATATGTCTGATTCTTGTCTCATGGCTTTAAAGGCCTGCTTAATTGGTTGTCTCTTGCTGTTACTAGACCATCATACTCCTATAAATACAAGGGCCGGCATACAGTGCCAGGGGGAACAAAAAGGAAAAAGGGGGAACAAAAAGAAAAAAAGAAAAAAAGAGAGAAACATGGAGGATTTGGAGATACGCTGCCCACAAACCCACCAAAGGTTATCAGCATTTTCATAAGTAATCCAAGCCAAAGCAGCCATCCAGCGAACATCTCCACACCTAGAGCCACAGATCATACATCTTTAATTGGTAAGGGTTTACAAAACCAAAATTGCACCTTCATGACATTTAAATACACATTGCATATGTATTCTTGTTATTATTGATTATGTTGCATGTAAGCTGAAGCGCAAAGGTGAGATCGTGCCATTGTTGGGGCATGATCTAAGTTTCTCCTTCGAATCTCAGGATAAAACAAACTCAGGCCCAGATTCAGCAGATTCAAATTGAGGAAGGATTCGAATTGGGAGGAGATTCGAATCAGGGGGGGTAAAGTCCCCCCTGGATCTTTAACATTTGTCTAGTTTTGCAGGAAATATCTTCTCAGAATCTTGTTCAGAGCTTCGAAGCTTAGCAGCTTAGCTTCGAACTGGATCCAGGGTTCCCAAATCGAAGGATGACATATCCAGATCGAACACCCCCAAAGTGCAGCCCCTCATGCACCTTCGATCAAGCCTCTTCACTGGATCGAAAGACAGCCCACACCTCTTTCGATCCAGGCCTTCAGAATTATACATTTACTGCCTGTTCCTTCGATTTCATCTTTGTTTTGACTATTTTATTTCTTTTTTTTAATCAACATAAAATCAATTAAAAAAACACAAAAACATTAGGCTAGTTTTTTCTATTAAATTAACTTTGTTAATTAATCATTTAATTATCTTAACATTTTCTCAAAACTAAAATTAAGAAGATTTAGATCATTTCCTAAAATAAAATAAAACAACAAAAATATTTTATTCTTAGGATTTTTAGAGGTTATTTTCAGATTCACGCGCGTTTATTTTATTGTAACTGCCTACTGGTTTGTAATAGCTTAACTAAGACTTTTACACTTTACTGCTTTATTCCCCCAATTTTGGACATGTAAATAATCCCCCTCCCCGAAGCCTTGTAATAGCGTAGGATTTACAATTCCCGCACTTTAAATTCCTGTACATATATTATCTGTTTAGATGTATGCTAACTAGGATTGCATGACAAGATCTGAAAACAAACGGTAGAACACCTACATGTACAAAGATAATATAACTGGAAAAAAATACACTCGTACATGCCACTCTTAGGGTACACCTCACTTGGTTGCCTCGAACATGGTCATTGAGTATAGGATGTTTTAGAGGTCGCCCTCTCGTCTAAAGATCATAAGTTGCCTCGAAACGGTTGCCTCAGATAAAATGATCTAAGACATTAGGGTTACCACTAAGGCGTCCTAACATTACTTTAGTGACCACACGTCCCTTAAATCGAATTGACCCGAAAACTCCAACGATGGTGCTACCTATTCCTCAATAGTGGGATAGCATTGTCTAAAGGACATTTGCATAGTTTAATTCCTTTTTGAGTAGGTAGAGGTTCTTAAGTACTTTCTCCTTTTAAAACAAAACAAAACGTTTCGCACTTACACCCCTTTTAAAACAAAAACTCTTTTCAAACCCACAAACACAAAGAAAAGCAAACTTTTGAAAACATAGTGAGCAAGTACCTAAGAGCCCGTGGATAACCACTGATAGAAAGGGTGCTAACACCTTCCCTTTCTATAATCTACCTCCCGAACCCGAGAAATATCTCGAAAAGGAATTTTTCTGTGCTTTTGTCCTTTCCTTGTTGGATAAAATAAAAGATGGTGGCGACTCTTGCTTACCGCGACATTTTGCGAAAACAAACGCAAACGCGAACTAGCATTCCAAAACAGTCAGTTCTCATCCCACCGATCACAATAGGGTTATTTTATTGTTGTTGGAATAGAATATAAAGAAGAGGCATTAGAAGAATAAGGATTGAGAAAGAACGTGCAAGCTGCTAGAGAAAGTGGAGAACGCCAAGCACGAGAATTCAACTGGAAATTGTAGAGTGACCTTCAATCCAAGGTAAGGGTGGGGTTCTAACTCTATAATTGGGTTTATGATAATTGGTATGTGGGGTTAGAGGTGATTGTTGTCTTGTTCTTGAATTGAAAATACATGATTGTTGTATGATGAGAATTGATGAATTTTAAATTAATATTGATGTCATGATGTTGTTTAATTAATGAAGAATTATAAGGTAATTATAGGAGATGAATTATCATAATTATGTTAAGTTTTAGGGCTTTAGGTATGAATTCCGTAGTGAGTTGCAGTGATGAAAAACGCATAATTAGGCCAGAAGGATATCAGAAGTTGCTGTATTAGAATAATGAATTAAATTGGAGATAGAATTTGTCATATTGTTCTTAATTAGGTTGATATCAGGCTAAGAATTAAAATAGTAGGATTGGTAAAAAGTAGCAGTTCTGATGGTAGAAGCTATAATGGTTAGAAGTTGTGTTGAATTATTAGAGAGTAGAAGTTCTGATGGTAGAAGTAGTGTTAGTCAGAAGTTGGGTTGGTCAGAAGTTGGGTTAGTCAGAAGTTGTGTTGTTAGAAGTTGTGCGGTCAGAAGTTGAGTTGTCAGAAGTTGTGTTATCAGAAGTTGTGCTGTCAGAAGTTGTGATGTCAGAAGTTGTGCTGTCAGAAGTTGTGCTGTCAGAAGTTGTGCTGTCAGAAGTTGTGTTGTTAGAAGTTGTGTTGTCAGAAGTTGTGCTGTCATAAGTTGTGATGTCAGAAGTTGTGCTGTCAGAAGTTGTGTTGGTCAGAAGTTGTGTTATTAGAAGATGTGTTATTAGAAGTTGTGTTGGTTAGAGGTTGTAATGTTAGAGGTTGTGCTGGCCATAAGTTGTGTTGGCTTTTGCACTGTTTTCGTACATAATATGGAAGTTAGATGCTTAGAAGTTGTTGTTTGAACTATAACAATAGGAATAGTGACGGTGATGACATTTGAGTTACAGAATAACAGTATTGATTTACTGTGGAATTAATGTTCAACTGAGTTGTTAGTGAGAAGTTATTCATGATGTTCTATTGATAATAAATAAATGATGTTTGATGATTTATAATAAATAAATGATGTTTGATGATTTATAATAAATAAATGATGTTTAATAAATTATTTTGATGATATGAGATGTTGATGACGAGACGTTGAGATGCATTTGAGATGTTATTATTTTGAGATGCTTTTGAGATGTTAATTGAGATGTTTTTGAGATGATTTGAGATGTTGTTAACTTGGGTGTTGTTATTACATTCATGGTTGTGTCGCATACATTGCATTTTTGAGATGGAGCTTATGCTCGTTGAGATGGCCTGTATTGGCGAATTTTGAGATGAAGGCTATGCCTTGTTGATGCCTCTATTAATAGGCAAAATTTTGAGATGGGAGTTCTGCTCCAATGGTACCACATGCATTTGCATAGTATTGAGTCGCATTATATGATGGCATAAAGAAGTGTATTTTGATGGTGATGAATGTGTATATACGTTGTAATTATTGTTGATAATGAGATGAGAAGTGGTGATGTTATTGATCTAATTTAATATATTAATTATCATGCGCTTTATTATATTATTAGATATCTCACCCCTTCTGTTTGAATGTTGCCCTTATGTTGGTAACATGCAGGTAATCGAGAGTGAAGGCTATATACCTTCTGTAGTTCGAGTCGGTGTCGTTTCTCTGATATGTAACACTCGGGGGGATGAACGCTTGCTGTTTTTGATTGTTGATTTTCAGTTGTTGAACTTTAAATTGATTATTATTAAATATGTGATGTTTCGAAGTTGCTGTATTGATGATAAAATTGTTATTGAGAATTCCGTTGCGTAGATGTTGAATTATTTAATTATAGATGTTATGATGATGGTTCATCCGATGTGTTAAAAGTGTTATATATCCACGACGAATGCAATGAATTTTGATAGAAGAATCTGTGATGTCCCGATTCGTTTGCATGATATGAATTTTATAACTCTGATTTATTTATATAATTTGCCGGGGTAGAATTGGGGTGTTACAAAGTTGGTATCTGTGATACGGTGGGAGAACTGACTAGGGTTTTGCGTTTTTTTCCGCAAATGTTTCGGTTGAGCAAGAGTCGCCACCGACTTTTTATTTTATCCTAAGGAAAGGTTTAAAAAGCACAGCAAAAACCTTTGAGATTTTTCTTGGGTTCGGGGAGTAGATTATAGAAGGGGAAGGTATTAGCACCCCTTCTATCCATGGTTATCCATGGGCTCTTAGATACTTTCTTAGATCAACTTGCCTTGGTTTTCAATTGTTTGAAATGGTGCTTTGTGTGTGGTTTTGAAAATGTTTTGAAAAGATGCCTTGTATAGGCTACCCTTGTAACAATTCTTTACTCGAATGTTTTACAAAAGGTGTTTTGTCTTTTAAAAAGATGTTTCAAGGTTTTTGAAAGTTTGTTTTGAAAGTGTTTGTGAAGTGGGTTTTGAAATAAGACAAGTGTTTTCTTGGAAAGTTGACAAGTACTTAAGAGTTCATCTACCCTAAAGTTTTCTCAAAGATTTTTATTATGTTTTAAACCTTTTGACAATTTTGTTCCACCATTGCATTTGGTGGACAATCTTGTCTTAGGAGGTTGAAGGGACAGGCGTGGGTCATCGTTTAGACCATAATTGCAATAGTGTTAAATGTCTTTGGGCAATTTTCTTTAAAAGGGACTTGATCATTTATTTAAGCAACATTTTGAGGGACTATGATCATTTGATTGTTTGTTTTACCCAAAGAAGTTCAACATGCAACATGGCCCAATTATTTGAAGCCAACAAAGTGGAATACCCTAGGGGTGCAAGTGTGAAATGTGTTGTCCATTTTTCATGTTCATTTATCTTGTATTAGGTCCAACTACTTTGTTCATTTTTATTCGCATACAAAAACCTAATTCTAGCATAGTATGTTTAGAAAGCGATAAAGTGCGAAATTTAAATTCCTACGCTATTACATCGCAATAATATGGGAAGGGGGGTACAATGTTTCAAATGGGGATATTTAGACAAGAAATTGAAACCTAAGACTATTACATCAATTTTGAATTTATACAATTTAATGTACAATAGTTAAATAAAAATGGAATAAAATATGTAAGATGCAAAAATGTTTTGTATGTATGAAAAAAAAGTATTATTTATGTGAAATAAAAAAGAAAATAAAAAGATATTATTTTGGAGTATTTTTGAATTTAGGGCAAAACCCTAATTTTTTAAATCAAAGGGGTATTAATTAATTAATTCATATAATATCTATTATTTACATACAAAAGTAAAATAAAATATGGTATATTTGTAAAAAGGCATTTTTTAGTATTATATATTAAAAATAAAATATGTACATTTTTTTTTGGTATTTTTATCCTAAGTATATTAATATACCTATTTATTTATATTATTTATAAAAATTATGTTTTATACACATTAATTAATAATATTCAATATAAAAAATATTTATTATTATTTTTTATAAAATATTTTCAGGAAGTAAAAATAAGATAAAAATATGTATGAAAATATATTTGGTATTATCTTAATATTTTAAACAAAAAAGTATATATATGTGTATATTTTATTTATTTATGTATAAACAAAAGAAATAATCAAATAAATATGCAATAAATTCAAAAAATGATGGGAAAAATATTTTTGTGTTTTTAATATGCTGAGAAAAAATAAATGAACCAATCACAAAAAGGCAAAAGTCAAAAATATTAAAAATGAAGCAAATGGGCTCAGGGGTGCAAAACCAAAAAAGGGTGGTGTGAAAAGCAACTCAGAAGCAAGCCCAGCCCAAAATCACCTTTCTTCAACCTTGGAACAAAAATGTTCAGAAAACACGCGCCAAGAGCTCCATTTGAATGTCCTGATTCTTTGATTTTTTGAACAAACTTCCAACACAAAAAATGTTAAGCATGAAACCACGATTCTAACCATATGCATAACTTGATCTAACTCTCTAAGATGAGGGAGAATTTCTCCTCCCCCAAATCTTAACCTAGTTTTTCTGCCATTTTCAAACTTCAAATTCTCACAACTCAAGCAAAAGAAATGGAAAGTAAAAACATGTACATATTCAGTGGCATGAGTAGAACCTTGTTTCTTCACAAACTTAAAGCTAATGATGCCTAATAAGAGAGATACGAATTCAAAATTTTACCTATTCAGTTGAACTTCTATCTGGAGATGTAGGAACTTTCAGTGCAAGGTGATGATTGGAGAAGCTTCCTTGAGGTCCAGGGATGCTATTCCAATGTTTACTTTGTCTTGAAAGCTTCTGAATCAAGCTAGAGAACTTCACCTGCAAGTCAGAAATGTGAAAATGGTGGAAGTGGTTAGAGCAATTACAGGTCGTGCCTTAGCTTTTGGATAGCTTGCATAGGTGGTAAGGAAGGTATATGAACTGGTTTTGGCAAGAATGCTTGAGAGAAATAGAAATTGGCACTCAAACTGCAGAGGCAACTCTGTTTTTGCAGTTTGATGGTGTTTTTTGGTTTGATGATGTTTTGGAGGTAAATGGCTCGTGCCAAGGCTTGGTTATGATGTGTGTAGTGTGTTTGATAACTTAGTTCTTGTGTGTCTATGCTGAGATGGAAGTTGTGTTATGTTATGGCACTTTTCTTCACTCTTAAGCAACAAAATGCAACTTGATGTTTTAGGTCAGTAGGGGACCTCTAATCCTGCTGCAAAGCTTCTTTCGATCAGAGTAACTTGTCCATAATCTTGTGCCAAAGAGATTTAGTTTGTACTTGCTTGATGTTCAATTTGACATAAAGTGAACTTTTGCAAAAATGGATAGTTTACTTTTTCCAAATTGGGATTAATCCTCTAGACAAAGCTTGAACTCAAAGAACTTGGTCTTGGCACAAAGAATATGCATTAAATTTATGAGTGTAACTTGGTTTAAGGACCTGTAATCTAATCTAAAGCATGCTGAGTTCAAATTGCAAGGTTATGAACATGTAACTTGGTCATGAACAAAGTGGTTTTTTGCTATATTGTGAAATTCGATTCTCCCTAACCATGAGGTTGTTAGAGAAGTTCTTGGACATTTTGGAAAGCTTTGAATGTGTACTACAATCCATCTTTGAAATGCAATTTGAAATTCCAAGTGGAAGTGTATGGAAAATGGCCTTGAAGTGGGGTAGAAAAACTTGTCAAAATAGGTCAAAAATTCACTAAGTTAAGAATGGTTTAGTGCCCTTATTCAAAAATTTATAACTTGAGATGCAAGCGTCAAATGAGAAAACTTTGTGAATCAAAGTTGTAGATTATGCAACAAGCTACAACTTTCATGTTTGGACTTTTGTTTGAATCCAAATGGATCTTGGTGAAAAAGTGGGGCAAAGTTGGGAAAAAATTAGGGTTTTTCATAACTTAGAAAAATTCTAAGTTATGAAAAATTCTAATTTTTAACCCTAATTTGCATTTTGTGATTTCTTGGTGAACAAGTTTCATGATTTGGCATGTTTTGATGAAAAATGAATCTTGACTCTTGATTTTGACCAAAAAGTCAAAGTTTGACTTTTCAGTGTACAGTCAAAATTGATCAATTGACTGGGAAATTCAACTGTCAATCCTGTGTACTTGGGATCTTTTGAGTTTGTTGATCATGTCAAGATAATTACATGGGGTCCTTGAGTCCATGTGTGAGCTTGGTTTGCCATTGGTTAGGTCAAACAGTCAAAAATTGCCTTTGTGCAGTCAAAACCCTAAAAATGACCATTTTGCCCTTTTGGTGTTTTGATCAAATTTCTTGGGGAATTGTGATCCAAACTTGATCAAATGGTTCATATGAGTTCATAATGTTGATGTGGGTTAAATTTCATGAGGTTTGACTGTCAATTGGCCATAGTTGATTTTTCCCCCAATATAGTTGATTTCTAGGTCAACTGTCCAATTGACTGGGCAAAACTTGGAATCAAGACTTGAAACTTGATATGGGTAAACTTGGGAGTCCAATATGAAGCATGAAAGTCATCTTGGGCATTTTAGGTCAAAGCATCTTTGTGCAAACACAAACCTTAATTTGAGTCAACAGTGCAAAGGGGGGGGCTTGAGCAGATGAAACCCTAACTGGATCTTGAGCTTCAAAGGCTTTGTGGTGAGAAATCAATGAGAAATGGGAGGGCAAATTTTGGGGTACAACAGTTGCCCCTGTTCAATCTTCTTGAATTCGAAGAGTTAGATTGGCAAGTTTGTCTTTCGTGACTCAAGGGTAAAAGGAGATTGGACACTAGAGTGCCCGGAAATTTGCACTTGTCAAAGCAATGGATGCGGGAATGGGCTTAGAGATGCCATTTGGAGATGGGATTAACGATGCCATCTGGGAGAGTGACAGAAATCTTGTCGGAGATGGGCTTAGAGATGCCATCTGGAAGGGAATATCAGGAAGGTGTCCAGGCTTGGGACCATCTCTGAACTGGGGGGTCTGAACAAGCAATAGATTGACATCCGTTGTTGGGAGGAATCTGTAAACTGTTTTCAGTGGTTTGGAGAAGAAACTGAACAAGCGATAGGTTAACATCCGTTACTTGGAGGACCCGCGAACTGTTTTCAGAAATCTTGAAGTTGAATAGAGCAGCTGTTTACCTTGGGTTTTGGTAAACAACCGCTGATCCTCCAAATGGTTACTTATTTGGTTACTCGCAGGATCGATCAGATTGATCCTATGGACATAGGTTGATTTTGAAGTTTGATTAAGTTGGATAAGGCTTTAAATAAAGGTTTCAAGTAAATTGCATAAAGGAAAGGCTTGGTAAAATAAACAAGGCTTTAAAGTAAAGGTTCGACAGGAAATGTAAAGAGAAAAGCAAGTAAAATTCTGGGAAAGTAAATGACTTTAATTGATAAAATTGGTGTTTCACACATACATTTCTCAACAATTCTTTCTCACACGCTGGGTACTTGAATCTAAATGAGTGACTATGTATAGAATTGTGAACACACGCGAGAAACTACATGTCTACTCCTATTTATACTAAAACATCCCAAGTAACCGTCGGGCAGTTACGCTGCTTCGAGATCAATCCACTTGGCACGTTCTCCATGCTCGACGTTCCAGATCCTTGCACGTTTGCACGTGGTAACTGCTGGAAACCGTTTTCCCTCCAAAGCTTTGAATTTCAAACTGCTCCACTCTGGACTATCGAACACTTTCATCAAGAGATGTCTTCGACGAAAACTCCTTCGACGTCGAAGGCAATCAGCCTTCTTCCTTGGAAGAAATCTTCTAAGTATTTTGCCATCTTTCGACGGGCACTTCGACAGGCTTAGCCAGTCGAAAGCATCTTTCAGCTTTTAATGGCTGATATCAATCAAAAACAAAGGTGTCGAATTTAGGAGCCAACAAATTGCCCCCCAAGAATGCCTTATTTCGACTCTGAAAGAAAAAGGCATTCTTTGAAACGCCATTCGACACCTGTCTTCCCACGCTTAGTCACAAGTTAACTTGTGCACTTTTTGTTGCTTTTTACCAACTATTGGCAATCCCAAGAAACCATCATTGATTTGATCCTAGGACGTCACTTTCAGTACGGCGTGCAGTACCAAACGTCACTTCAGAATTTGTCATTTATGACAAATCCCAAAAACGAGGACGCACGCTGCGTCCCTCTGTTTCTGCAGAAACGGCCAAAACAACAGGGGGCTGCCACGCGTCCCACTAACTCCTGCAGCATTAAATGGCATTTAATGTCCTCGTTATTGGGGATTTTTCCCACTACTATAAATAGCAGTGAATATCCCATTGTGGGACTTTTTACGCCAACTAGTCTTCAAACTTCCTTGTTTCCACATAAGTTTGCTATCTTTGCAGAAAACTCTTCCTCTTTCACTTCATCTTCAAACTCAACAATGGCCTCTGCTTCTACTGCTCCCAGTGCTAGCGCACCAACTGAACATGTTAAACCCAAGGTCTTCGTCACTTCTCCGGTAGTAAACTCTACAGGCAAACGAAGGGTTCCTGAACCTTCTGACATCTCCGTTCGCGATGCTTACTCGCGCCACTTGATGATCCCGGTTGGATACTCCAACCAGATCTTCGCAATGTCTGGCCCCATGAATCCAAGCATCTCTGAAGCTCTGAAGATCAAGAGCTATTTCCCAATCGTCGAGACACTCAAACCAGTAGCCTGCGCCAAGAAAGACGCAGAAGACAACGAAGACCCTACTCGTGAAAAAATCGACCTCCGCTTCTTCAACAGAGGGGTTAGAGTCTTCAGGTCTTGCCCTAATCTGACCTCCGATTATGTTGCTTGGCTAACCAAGTTGGAAAAGCACCAGACCTCGATCTGGAAGGATATGGGAATCTTCGACCTAGTGATGCTGTCGAAGACGGGTTTGAACTACTCCCCAGAGATGCTGATAGCTTCATTGTTGTTCTGGGACTACTCTCATTTTACCTTTCATCTTCCATGTGGGATGCTAACCCCCACACTCTTCGACGTGGCCGCTATTACTGGCCTTCGACCAACCGGAGATTACTTCGATCCGGAAGAGATGTCGGAGGACCAAATTGGCTTCTCTGAGACCAAGCCGACATACACCACTTTTATCAACCATTATCACGACAGGTCGACAGACGCGGTGTCGGATGTCGAACACATAGCATTTCTAGCTTTATGGCTAACTCGCTTTGTGTTTTGCTCGAAGTCTCTGCAGGTGACCAAAAAGATGGTCACTCTTGCTACCCAGCTGCATCACCGCCAAAACATCTGTTTGGCAGAACTGATTCTGGCCAGTCTTTATGACTCGGTCAGCAATGGGGCCACTCTTCTGAAACATATCGAGGATAGGGCCAGTTTGCTACTCGCTGGGCCTTTTTGGCTACTTCAACTGTGGCTCAACGCCACTTTCGAATCTTTCTTACCCAAGAGGATTCAGATAAATGAACAAGCTCCAGCGATAGCGAATAGACGCATCGAAGGAATCAGGCTGGCTCTGCTGACACCTGTGGAAGATGGCCTGGAGTTTCAACAAACCTTCACTAACTTCGTTCTAATGTTTGCTCGAAGGAAGGAATTTGTTTCAACTATGGCTCCATTTGCTCAACGGAAGGTGGGGCCAGCATGGTTCACAAGGCCACATCCAAAGGAGTCGAGTGGTCCCAATGTCGATGAGCATACAGTACTTTGGGAGGCGTTCCTTACACCAAGGATCATGCCTCTTCGATTTAAGAGTTCTAAGACTCATTTGAGTCTGATTGCCTATCAACCAAATCTGGTATCTCGCCAGTTTGGTATTATCCAAACCCTGCCTTCTCCGATTTTTCAAAGAGAGAAGTCAATGTTGTACTTCTGCAACGATTATACAGAAGAAGCTGCCATCAAGCATATCGGAAGATATGCTGGTCGAACAATCCTCTCGCTGTTTAACTACCAGCTTAATTTCCTTTGCTCACCATCCTTCGAGGAGTGGTGGAGAAGCTATTATGCTGAGTACTTCTTCGACGAGAAGGACTTCATGGCAGAGTTGCAGAAGTCTTTTGTCCTTGTGTTGGACAAATTAAAGAAATGTAAGTTCATGCTCTCACATTACTTTTTTGTCTTTCTCTTCGACTGCTAGCCTGTTAACTTTTCCTTTGCTTTCAGTTGTTCGAAAGCCTGTAGCCAAGAAGGCTACAGAAGGTCAACAGGGAGGAGTCCCTTCAACAAAACCTCCACCGTCGGCGAAGACTGTAGCGCCGGCGAAGACCACAGGCAACCAACAGGGGGAAGGCTCTTCAAAGAGGCCTCCTATATCGGTAACCAGACTTTCTTCATTTTTCTTCTGGCTTTCGATTTTTTATTTTCGATGCAATTATTCAATCGAGTTCCTATTGGTTTTCTAGGCACCTTCGCTCAAGAAACGATCAACTCTGGTGGTCGAATCTGGGAGTGATGAGGAAAGTGATTCCCCTCCTGCCCCCTTGAAAAGGCGAAAGTTGACGAAGGATGCTTCTGTTCCTGCTCCTGCTCCTGAAGGTCGAACCGTCAGAATAAAGGTTGCTGTGAGAAAGCCTAGGCCACCTCCAGTGATCATCGAGGAACCAACTTAGGAGGAACTGAACGCTCTTCTTACCAAGCCTGTCGAAAGTGACAATTCCAGCCCTGGGGCTGAAGTTAATCCACAGGTAACCCCTTAGACCTTTGTTATAACTTAGGCATAGATACCCGTATTCGATTGTGTCTCTTTCGACATCTGAAAATTTGTCTTCTTTCTCTTTTTCAGGACACTACTGAAAGTTCTCAACCAAGGACCTCAGAAACGCTGGAATCTGCTGAACTTAGCAGGCCTCAGGAAAAAGACTTGGGCAATGACGAAGCCCATACTGAGAATGAGGCCAATTCTGAAACAGTGGAGAAAACAACAGAGGAACCCATGGTGGAGGAACAACAGCCAGTGGAGGAACAACAGCCAGAAACGGTTCAGGTGGTGGATTTGTCAGAGGAGGATCATGAAGAAGAAAGGGACCAAGGCAATGATGTCGAAGAAAATCAAAACATTGCCAACGAAGAGAACCAAGGTGGTACTAGCGAAGGACACCAGGGTGACGCTAGCGAAGAGCCACCAAATGACGCTGGCGAAGGACCCCAGGGTGATGCTAACGAAGAACCACAAGTCGATGTTGGTACCGCCTCAGTCAGAGTCGAAGAGCAACCAGTCGAGGCACTTAGCACTCAAGAACCTCAAACCCAAGATAATACTATTGCAAGGGTTACCTCCTCGAAGCATAGGTCAAAAGAGGACTTGGAACGCTTGAAATAAGCTGACCCTGTTAGCTACCTCAATGCAATCATCGAGAGTAAGAGTTCGTCTGACACTAGTCAGGAAATTCCTACCCTGTCGGGGAAGTCTACTGAAACTTCTCCTCTTGATGATGCATTGGCGAAGGTTAAGGCCCAGTTCTTCAAGAGGGACTTGATGAAGACTTTAGAGGGGGACCCCACTGCTCCATCATGCTTAAAGGAGGTCTTGAATGCTGTCAACTTCGAAGCTGTAGCCCCAGAAATCTCAGACTTGATCATGGAGTTACACTCTATGATTGATCAAGTTTCAGCGGATTACAGGCGCCAAAGAGGGTTTAACAGTCAGCTTGAAGTGCTGCATGGAAAAAGCTCATCTGCGTGGACTGCTGTCTCAGATTCGACTTCTCGAATTGCTGAGTTGTCGAAACAAAAAGCGTCTGCACAGGAAAGAGTCGATGCCATTGATCGAGAGAATGTCTCCTTCCGGGCACAAATCGCAGAAATAGAGGCGAAAATAAACGCCAACACTGTACTCAAGGAGGAAATTCTTTCGACCATCTCAGACACTGAGAGCCAGACTGAGATCAAACAAGGCTTGGAATTCGCTGAGAGGGCCCAAAGCCTCGACGCTCAAATTGCCAAACTAGTGCAAGAAAACTCCTGGTGCAAGAAGAGGTTGGAGCTGCAGTACGCCAAGTATCTTCGACTCAAGAATTCTCTTACTTTTTTATTGATCCTCTTTTGTAACCATCTTCTGTAATCGTTATTCGACAACAATTGCCATCTTGGCTGAAATTAATAAAATTTCCATTTTGGCATTTTTTATGGTTAATTTAGACTTGTTCTTTTATTATTTTATTTTTATCTCTTGAAGTATAGGTTTGTATTTTTTCAAATATTTACCATTTACTCTCAAGAGCCTTTTATCTCCACCTAACTCTTCGACTTCATAGGCTCCACCAGAAAAAGTTTGGATAACTCTGAAGGGTCCTTCCCACTTGGGTGACCATTTCCCCATGCTTCGATCCCTTCGATCCATGGGAAGAATTACCTTCCAAACTAAATCTTCAGGCAAAAATACCTTAGGTTTTACCTTTCTATTATAAGAGTCTTCTACTCTTTTCTTCTGAAGCCTGAGTAAGTCGAGAGCGTGTAATCTCTCTTCGTCTAAATCCACTAGTTCATCTAACATCATGTTCCAATAAACTTCAGAAGGAATATCATAATGCCTCTGAACCCTTGCAGATTGAAGACAAATTTCTGCTGGCAACACTGCATCATGGCCAAAAGTTAGCCTATATGGTGTTGTACCAGTGGCTTCTTTTGGGGACGTTCGACAAGCCCATAAAATCTGGTCTAACGTCTTATGCCAATTCTTTGGTTTCTTCCCAACATGTTTCTTTATCAAGCCAATCACCACTTTGTTAGTTGCTTCGACTTGACCATTCGCCTGTGCATAATAAGGCGTGGATGTTAGGAGTTTGAAACCTGTTTCTTGAGCAAATTCCTGCATCTTTCGACCAGTGAAAACTGACCCTTGATCAGTTGTTATTGTCTCAGGAATTCCACATCTAAAGATAATGTTCTTTTGAATAAATTCAATGACATTTTCTTGGTCCACATTGACTAAAGGGATAGCTTCGATCCACTTAGTAAAATAATCAATGCCTACCAATATGTATTTCTGACTCTTTGATGATGCTGGTCGAATCTCTCCAATAAGATCCAACGCCCATCCTCTAAAGGGCCAAGGCTTCACTATCGAGTGAAGTTCGCTTGCTGGTACATGTTGGATGCTTGTATGAACTTGACACTCTTGGCAACCTTTGGCGAACTCAACACAATCTTTCAGCATAGTGGGCCAATATAGTCCTTGTCGAAACAACAACCATTTCATCTTATGGCCTGCTTGGTGAGCCCCACATGCCCCAGCATGCGTAGTCGAAAGGGCTATGTATGCTTCAGTTTCACTTAAACATTTTAGCAACACCCCTTCAGGCGTCTTCTTGAATAACTCATTACCCATGAGTACAAAACTCAACGCCCTGTATTTTGTTTTTCGTTCTGTCGAAGCTCCTGGATTTTGAAGATAGTCCACAATGGGTTTCCTCCAATCTTGCTCTGACAAATTATCAATGAACGAAATCTCGAAGTTTGAGTGATCAGCATATCCTAGCCTCGTCGATTCCAAGTCTGATGGTGATAGACAAGTTGCTTTTATCTTCTCTCGAACTTCGATTGCTCTTTGTAGTTTCGTTTTTGAAATCTTATACCCAGATGCAATTTGTGCCAAGTCATTAGCTATTTGATTTTCGACTCTGGGTATGTGTCGAATATTGATCGTTTCAAATTGTTTCAACAAACGATTTGCTATCACAAAGTACATAATGAGATTCTCCCTTATGCATTTATATTCCTTTGTGACTTGCTTGATGACTAACTCTGAGTCTCCCATTATTTCGACTCGAGTTGCCCCCAATTCCAACAATATCTCAAGGCCAGTAATTAGAGCTTTATACTCAGCCTCATTGTTCGAACAAGAACCTGCTATTTTGTACTTGAATGTTGTTGGAATTTTATCTGGAGAAATAATCAAGACTCCTACCCCTGTTCCATCTTTATGGCTGGAACCATCGAAGTAGAATTTCCAAGGTTCTATCTCCACATAATTAATATCCTCGACTTGAATTGAGTGGTCGACTATGAAATCTGCAACCACTTGTCCTTTTACTGCCTTAAGAGGCATAAAGGTCAAGGAGTATTCAGTTAATGCTAATGCCCATTTGCCAATTCGACTATGCAAGATAGGTTTCGGCAACATATATTTGAAAACATCAACATGAGACGAAACATAAACATCAACTGGTTTTATATATTGCTTGAGTTTTGTACAAGAAAAATACAGACATAGACACAATTTTTCAACTTCGCTATATCTAGTTTCTGCATCATTCAAAACTCTACTGAGATAGTAAATGGGTCTTTCGACTCCATTCTCATCCTCTTGGGCTAACATACTTCCCAGAGTTTTGTCAGATGCAGCTATGTACAATCTCATACTCCTGTTGCTACAAGGAGGCACCAAAATAGGTGGCTTAGTAAGGTACCCTTTGATTTTGTCGAAGGCTTCTTGTTGCTCCTGCCCCCATTCGAACCCCTCTTTATTCAGTCGAAGTAAGGGTGAAAAGGCCTGAGCTTTCCCACTTAGATTAGATATAAACCTCCTTAAGAAATTTATCTTGCCTAAGAGAGATTGCAATTCTTTCTTATTCGATGGCGCTTTCGCTTCCAGAATTGCCTTCGTCTTGTTCTGGTTGATTTCGATTCCTTTCTTGTGGACAACGAAGCCCAAGAAATCTCCAGCTTTCACACAGAACGCACACTTCAAAGGGTTCATCTTCAGACCATGTTCTCTCATTCTTTCGAATGATTGTCGAAGGTGGTCAATGTGAATCTTCCTGGAAACAGATTTTATAACAATATCATCAATATAAACTTGCATAAAAGTGTTAATAAAATCATGGAAGATAGTATTCATTGCTCGCTGGTACGTTGCCCCAGCGTTTTTTAGGCCAAAAGGCATCACTACCCATTCGTAAGTGCCTAAGGCCCCAGGGCATCAAAAAGCTGTTTTCGACACATCCTCTTCAGCAATGAATATTTGATTATATCCTGAATAACCATCGAGCATACTCAGGTATTCATAGCCAGCGGCAGAATCGACTAGCATTTCCGCCACAGGCATAGGATATTCGTCTTTGGGGGTGGCAGCATTCAAATCTCTGAAATCTATGCACACCCTTAACGTACCATTTTTCTTAATCACTGGCACAATATTTGCAATCCATTCGACATACCTTGTAACACGGATGAATTTGCATTTCAGAAGTCTTTCCACCTCCGTTTTGATCTTCGACAATATTTCTGGAGCGAAGCGCCTTGGATTTTGCTTGATTGGCTTCTTTCCAGGTTTGATTGGCAACTGAAGTTCTACCAATCCTCTGTCGAGACCAGGCATTTCGTCATAATCCCATGCAAAACAGTCTTTAAACTCTTTCAGCAATTGGATTACTTCCAACCTAAGTTCTGGATCAATTTTGGCGCTGATGTAAGTTGGCCTATTCTCTGATCCTTCGCCTAAGTTGATTTCTTCTAAAGGGTCTTGTGCTAACATCTTAATGTTGTTCGCCAAGGGATCCTTTTCGAAGCCCAAAGGCTCATCGTCATAGATGGCGTCGAGCCTCTGTTCCTGCATTTCTTCTGGCATGATATCAGGGGGTTTTGGATCGAAATCCTTTCCTGGGCCAACAGCAGATAATTGTTGATCATTGGCCTGTGTGGCCATGTACTTTACTTCGGCTTCGAGAGCCGTTATCATCTTGGTTTCGGCTACATAAGCCGAAATTCGCTTCAGAGATTGTGACTCAGTCATTATCACTGAATTCACTTCCCCAACCAGTTGGTTGGATATCAGTTAGCCCACTGAAGTCTATGTGGGACAAGTCTTCTCTGTCCCATTGGAAACCATGCTCAGGATGCAGGTATAGGGAACAAAAGGTGTTTGGCGCTGGCGCCATGTCGAAGTCAGGTGTTGGACATGGCCCTATGTGAGCCAAGTTTTTGTCGAAATCTGCCACGCCCAAGTGATTCACTTCGCCAAGGTAGTAGCTTTGATCTGCCTCTATGTTTTCGACCATCCCATCTGGACGCCATAGCAGCAGTCTTTGGTGCATCGATGAAGGCACGGCGCCTACACCATGAATCCACTCACGGCCTAACAAAAGGTTGTAGTTAGGTTTGGCCGATATGACCATGAACATCGTTGGTCGAAGGATCGACCCAACTTTGATATCTAGCTGGATCACTCCCATGGTGGTCCCAATGCCGCCCTCATAGTTCGACAGGACCATATTGTGAGGTTTAATTTCCTCATCTCTTTTGCCAATCTTCCTTAGCATGGAGTGAGGGATAATATTGATAGTTGCCCCACAATTGACCAATATCTTATTCACAGTAGTCTCTTCGAGCTTAGCCCTTATGAACAAAGGCTTGAGGTGATTCTTCATCGCCTCTGTAGGTGGCTCGAAGAAGCCATTTTGTTCCTCTGTAGTGCCATTGTCCATGACAAAATAGCACACTGGCCTATGTTTGGCCATTTCTTGTTCCACCTCCCAGTCACTTGCTTCAATTTCTACCTGTCGATTGAATTCCCTGGGCAGCACTGAAACAATATTCACCATTATATCCAAAGTATCGTCGGACTCAGCATCGTCTTCGTCTTCGACTTCACTTTGGTTAGGCCAAACTAGCCTGTTGGTAACTGGTTCTCTCTCTAGAGGCTTCCTTTGTTTCCTTTGAGGAACATTCGAACTCGTTTCTGCCTTAGGTTCGTTGGCAGCCTCCCTTTCAGCTTTTCGTCTCCTTTGATATCTCCTCCATTGGGATCGAGACATAGGATTTTTACCCTTGTAGTTGCTGGACACTTGAGCAACCTTAGGTGCAGCGACTTGAGGCTCTTTCTTTTGAGTTAAAGAGGAACCTCTTGGCACATCGAAAGAATGCCATTTCTCCTCACTTGGCCTTTTTCGGCCAGAAGTTTTGTACCAAGTGTCTACTGGCACATTTGTTGGAGGCCTAAAAGTCAATGGCCTCTTGTCTTGGTGAGAACCCCTTCTGGGATCATGTCGAAGGTCAGCATTCTCCCTTCTCTTGTTCGCTGCTCTCACGCCTTGAATGTGCTCAGCAGCTTTTTTATCAAAGATCGAACTGCATCTTGGACACAGCATCACCTCTGATTTCTTTTTCTGGCATCTTTGTAAAAAATCTGCCAAGTTTTCGTTTTCCCGAGGGAAAGCCGTCTTATTAGCCTGCTCTTGCCTTATGGCCTCTTCTGATGCTTTAGGGTCAGAAAGTTCAACCATATTGATATTCATTGTATCTTTAGTAGCAAGAGTTAACTGCTTCATTTGTGTCTCCAGATTCTCCGTCTGGCCTTGAACAGTGGCCAAGTGGGAACTGGGCTTTGATCCAGTTTTTTGTGATTCAGCAGTCTTCGACTTCGGGCCTTCGACCGCTTCCTGGACAGCTTCAATTGTCTTCCTGGATAAATTTCCAGAAAAACTGCCAAAGATTGGCATGTTGATGTGGTCCTTTGAGACTTCGACCATAGTAATTCCTGGCTTCTTCGACTGGATCCTGGTTGCCTCTGTCATGTTCACCTCAGAGGGTTCTGCATAGTGGGCTTCAGCCTTTAGTGGATTGGAGTCGACAGCCATGGGGGATTTGTCAGCAAACTTTAATCTCCCTTCCTCAATAGCGTCTTGCACAAGATTCCTGAAAAGAAAACATTGAGAAGTTTTATGGCCCAAAAAATTATGATATTTGCAAAAACCTCTCTTCTTTCTTTGATCAAGAGGAGGCACTTTTACCCCAGGGGGTACTATAATTTGGCCATCTTTAACTAGCAAGTCGAATATTTCATCACATTTTGTGATGTCAAAACTATAAGTCTTTTTTGGGAACCTATCGTTGGTCCTGTCTGGACCAATGGGATTTTTCCCATTTGAGGGGACTAACTGTTTACAAGAGTATGGTGGCCCTTGTTTTAGTTCTGCTAAATCGACTTCTCCTTCTTCGACAGCTAAAGTATCGTCGAAGGATTCTAGATCTTCATCATCCATCTCAACGTACGCTATTCTCTCTCTCTTGTGAGTTTTCGTTGCCTTAGCTTTTTCAGCTTTGAGGCGTTCGACCTGTCGAACTCTATCGGCCAGTTGGGCCATGTCTCTTAGGTACTGGGTGTCTAGCTTCTTCCTAATGGAATAATCTAAACCGCCTGCGGCTATTTCGACCAACTCATGTTCTGGCACTTGTGTAAAACATCTCGCCTTGAGCAACCTAAACCTATTCAGATATTCGTCGATAGGTTCAGTGAAACGTCTCTTCACACTGGCCAGTTCTTTCAGGCTTATCTTGGTTTTCCCCATGTAGAATTGTTCATGGAACAATCTTTCCAACTGGGTCCAATGATGGATCGAATTGGGGGGGAGAGTTGTAAACCAAGTAAAAGCGTTCTTGGTTAAAGAACTTGGGAAGTACTTGATCCTTAGGTTTTCGTTATTCGAAATGTCTCCTGCTTCGATCAAGTATCTCGCCACATGCTCGACAGTAGATTCTGTCGTGTCCCCCGAGAACTTAGTAAATTTGGGGACTTTGCATCTAGGAGGTAAGTCCGTTTGTAACACATATTCTGACAATGGAGATGTAAAGTTGGGCCTTCGAAAGCCCATGTTCATCCCATTCTGAGTCATGATCCTTTCGATCATGGTTGCCAGATTGTTTTCCAAACCCATGTTTTGGTATTGGATATGCTGAACCACTTCGTCAGCATTTTGGTTTCTGTTAACTAACCTTACCTCTGGGGCTATTACCCTAGGTTCTTCGACAGGTTGTTCGACAGGCTGTTGAACCTGGTTAATGGTGGTTTCTTCCTCTATAAATATCCCCTGATTTCCCCTTATTTGCGCCCTTTGGGGCTGTCGAATAGGTGGGGGTACTCCAAAGAAGTCAGCCAAACGCGTCATTTGCGCTGTAACTTGCTGATTCGATTGGGTAGTGTTTTGTATTAGAGGGTTTAGCACTGTACTCAAAGTTTGTGCCAACATTTGCACCATATCATGGTTGCTTTCGTCCATTTGTTGCCTCAAGACTGCTGTCGAGGCATTTGTAAGGCCATGGGCTACTTGGGACGTTCCTCCTAAGAGTTGGGTCCTATTTCTATTCGCCATGCCTACTCCAGAACCTTGGAGTGGCGAAGAGGCACTCACGAAAGGGTCTGAAAAAGTGGACGCAGCATTCGTTAGGCTTGCCAATTCAGAAGTTGGCATACCATAGAATGGAATAAATCCTGGGGGAACCACAGGCCTTGTGCCTATATTTCCCCTTGGTGGGGGAGTTCCCAAAGGTATTCTGGGGCCTGTTAACGAAGTTATTGGCCCCGTGGTTGTGACCGACACTGCTGGTGTCGAACCAACATTCGTCGCTTCACTTACGGTCATACTAACCGTTGCTCCCACACTCGTTTGTGGGATTTCGTTATTGTTTGGCGGATTCGCCATCTCTTCCCTTCTTCTGGCAGTATTGTTATCGTTAGTGTATATTCTACCACTCCTCAATAACATACAACTCGAAAAGATGAGATTATTTTCAACAATCAACACACTGTCCCACTGGGCGTGCCAATTTGTTTACCTTGGGTTTTGGTAAACAACCGCTGATCCTCCAAATGGTTACTTATTTGGTTACTCGCAGGATCGATCATATTGATCCTATGGACATAGGTTGATTTTGAAGTTTGATTAAGTTGGATAAGGCTTTAAATAAAAGGTTTCAAGTAAATTGCATAAAGGAAAGGCTTGGTAAAATAAACAAGGCTTTAAAGTAAAGGTTCGACAGGAAATGTAAAGAGAAAAGCAAGTAAAATTCTGGGAAAGTAAATGACTTTAATTGATAAAATTGGTGTTTCACACATACATTTCTCAACAATTCTTTCTCACACGCTGGGTACTTGAATCTAAATGAGTGACTATGTATAGAATTGTGAACACACGCGAGAAACTACATGTCTACTCCTATTTATACTAAAACATCCCAAGTAACCGTCGGGCAGTTACGCTGCTTCGAGATCAATCCACTTGGCACGTTCTCCATGCTCGACGTTCCAGATCCTTGCACGTTTGCACGTGGTAACTGCTGGAAACCGTTTTCCCTCCAAAGCTTTGAATTTCAAACTGCTCCACTCTGGACTATCGAACACTTTCATCAAGAGATGTCTTCGACGAAAACTCCTTCGACGTCGAAGGCAATCAGCCTTCTTCCTTGGAAGAAATCTTCTAAGTATTTTGCCATCTTTCGACGGGCACTTCGACAGGCTTAGCCAGTCGAAAGCATCTTTCAGCTTTTAATGGCTGATATCAATCAAAAACAAAGGTGTCGAATTTAGGAGCCAACAGCAGTATCCGTCGTTGGGAAGCGTCCGTAAACTGTTTTCAAAAGTTGCATCTGAACAAGTCGATAGATTAACATCCGTTGTTGGGAAGAATCCATAAACTGTTTTCAGAAGCCTTGAAGAAGAATCTGAATAAGTGACAGGTTAACATCCGTTTACTTGGAGAACCCGTGAACTGTTTTCAGAAATCTTGAAGTTGAATAAGCAATAGAATAGCATCCGTTGTTGGGAAGCGTCCGTAAACTGTTTTCAAAAGTTGCACCTGAACAAGTCGATAGATTAACATCCGTTGTTGGGAAGAATCCATGAACTGTTTTCAGAAGTCTTGAAGAAGAATCTGAACAAGTGACAGGTTAACATCCGTTTACTTGGAGAACCCGTTAACTGTTTTCAGAAATCTCGAAGTTGAATAATTTTGGTCTATCGACTGATCTTTCCTGAAAAGGTAAAGAGTTAGTTGTATGCAATGTTATGATGCATGATGCAATATACGTGACATCAATGTTTACGACATGAATGTGATGAATGTGCATGTAAGCTGACGAGCTATCTTGCTGAGGATAAATGAATCCGAGGTGGCTGAAGATAAAAACATCTTGACTATTGCCGGGGAAAATAAATCCTTGGCTGCTGCTGGGGAAAATAAATCCTTGGCTGCTGCTGGGGAAGAGAATTCCTGATGACCTCTACTGGGGAGTATCAATCTAGTAGACTCATGCTGGGGAGGTAAGACTGAGAATCTTCAGCTTGGTGGGAAGTAACTCTGGCGATCTTACTGGGAACTCAAGATTTCTCTTCCTAAAACTCTGTGGGGAGAAGGCTCATTAGTCTGGCTCCGCTGGGGATTGACAATTCAAAGTTTTAGCTCGGCTGGGGATACTGAAACTTAAATTCTGAGGGGAAGTGAGTTCTGGAGGATCCTCTGGCTGGGGATAACAAGGATAAGCTCCTCTGGGGATCATATTGATAAGTTGTGTTGGGAAACTCTTGATGAACTCCGCCGGGGATAGGAAGAATTCTGGCGAGTGCGATCTTCTGTAGCTGTTAGCTGAGGATAACCCAGTTATAAGCCTTTGTGGGGAATAACTTTGAATAAAACTCGGGAGAGACGTTCGTGCTCTGCGGGGAAATACCTTCCAGAACCTTACTGGGGATAAGCTTCGGGAGTCTGCTGGAGATAAGCCTCAGGGTTTGCTAGGGATGTGGATTCTAAATCTCTTGGGGGGGTTTCCTTCGAAAGGGTGTCAAGATATCCATCTGTACCTTCATCCTATCAGTAATCCTTTTTCTTAGGTTCATTTAGGAAGTGATTATGTTTCAAATGCATATGTCTATTTAACAAGACATTGGACGTTTCTCAAAATAAAACAAATAGTGCAAGAGAAAAAGAAAAGGGAAATGACACAAATTTTTGGGAAGAGTATTTGTATTGATTTTCTTTGAGTATATTTGTACAAAGGAGACAATGATCCTAGTAGGAGGATTTCGTCGTAAATAATAAAAGATTTTATACAAAATAAAGTATGGCTATATGACATAACTCCATGGGATCCCAATCTGCTATAGCCTTCACAACTCTGAATATCTGTCCATTCAATGCTTCGTTTGACGATGACTGGATTGATCAGAAGCCTGGAACTGGTTGATGAAGAGATTGTCTTTGAAATGATCCGATGAGACATAGTCATACGCTTTAATTCCCTAACTTTTGCCTGAATCGCCCTTTCGGGTTTTCGATCCACCGGGAAACCCTTTTTTGCCCAAGCCGCCCTTTCGGGTTTTCGACTTGCCGGGTGTACAGATTTTTTTTGTTTTTATCCCTAATTTTTGCCTGAACCGCCCTTTCGGGTTTTCGGTTCACCGGGATGCCCATTTTTGCCCAAGCCGCCCTTTCGGGTTTTCGACTTGTCGGGTTATTTTATGCGTAGTATCTTTTGACTATGTCTGCATTCGCAGGGTGCGGCAAATCATCGCCGTCCATGGTGGTCAGAATCATTGCACCGCCAGAAAATATGCTCTTGATCACAAATGGTCCTTCATATGTAGGAGTCCATTTGCCCCTGGGATCACTTTGCGGCAAGATAATCCGCTTGATTACGAGATCCCCGACTCAATACACTTGGCGTCTGACTTTCTTATTGAAGGCCTTGATCATCCGCTTTTGATACGTCTGACCATGGCATATAGCAGCAAGTCGCTTCTCGTCGATCAGATTGAGTTGATCAAGTCGGGTCTGCATCCAATCATCTTCATTCAAACCTGCATCCTTCATAATCCTTAGAGAAGGGATCTGGACTTCCATAGGCAAAACAGCTTCCATGCCATAAACCAAAGAAAATAGGGTTGCCCCAGTTGAAGTACGTGTCGTCGTACGGTATCCATGTAGAGCAAACGGTAACATCTCATGCCAGTCTTTGTAAGTGACTGTCATTTTCTGAATGATCTTCTTAATGTTTTTGTTCGCAGCTTCAACAACACCGTTCATCTTCGGCCGATAGGGAGATGAATTGTGATGATAAATCTTGAACTGCTCGCATAATGCAATGATCATTGTGTTATTCACATTTGTACCGTTGTCCGTGATGATCCTGTCTGGAACACCATACCGACATATGAGATTTTGCTTGATGAAGCGGGCAACCACATTTTTGGTGACAGAGGCGAAGGAAGCTGCTTCGACCCATTTAGTGAAGTAGTCAATGGCAACTAGGATGAAGCGATGTCCATTGGAAGCCGTGGGCTTGATCTCTCCAATCATATCAATGCCCCACATTGCAAAGGGCCACGGAGTAGTCAGGACGTTAAGGGGAACCGGAGGAATATGAACTTTTTCAGCGTAGACTTGACACTTGTGGCAAGTACGGGAATGTTGATGGCAGTCAGCCTCCATGGTAGACCAATAATAGCCTGCCCTTAGGATTTTCTTAGCCATTGTATGCCCGCTCAAGTGAGTGCCAAATGCCCCGCTGTGTATATCAGTCATGATCAACTCTGCTTCAGCTTTATCCACACATCGGAGTAATACACAATCATGGCTTCGTTTGTAAAGGATGCCGTTGCTCAGGAAGAACTTAGCAGCGAATTTCCTTAAGAACTTCTTGTCATTTACGGAAGCTCCTTCAGGATAATCCCTAGTCTCGAGATACCCTTTGATTTCATGGAACCAAGGTTGTTCCACTACTTCTTCAGTATTAATCTCGTGGCAATGTGCCGGTTCATCCATTCGCTTGATGGTGATTTGGGGAGCCTCATTATCCCAGTTGAGTTTAAACATGGAGGACATTGTGGCTAGAGCATCGGCTAGCTGATTCTCTTCTTGCGGGAAATGCTCGAAGGTAATTTGCTCAAAATGAGGCAACAATGTCAGGACATGTTCTTTGTATGGAATAAGATTAGGATGCTTGGTATCCCAGTCTCCTTTGATTTGGCTGATGACCAAAGCCGAGTCCCCAAATACGACCAAATATTTGATCCCCAAGTCTATAGCAGCCTCGAGACCAAAGATGCAAGCTTCATACTCAGCCATGTTGTTTGTGCAGCTGAAACAAAGTCGGGCCGTGAAAGGAGTGTGACAACCTTCCGGAGAAATGAGTACTGCGCCAATACCGTTTCCAAGTGCATTTGAAGCACCATCAAAGTACAGGGTCCATCGGGATCCCTTTTCGGGTCCGTCATACGGTCCGTTACCTTCAATGTTGTCCAAATTCATGATGTCCTCGTCTGGGAAGTCAAATCTCATGGGTTGATAGTCTTCGATAGCTTGATGAGCCAGATGGTCAGCTAGTACACTCCCTTTTATAGCTTTTTGGGTGGTGTACTGGATGTCATACTCGGTTAAGATCATTTGCCATCTAGCTATCCTTCCAGATAAAGCGGGCTTTTCAAAGATATACTTGATAGGATCCATCTTGGAAATCAACAAGGTAGTATGAGTCAACATATACTGTCTTAGCCGGCGAGCAGCCCATACCAAAGCGCAGCAAGTTTTCTCGAGCAGTGAGTAGCGAGTCTCACAGTCGGTAAACTTTTTGCTAAGGTAATAAATAGCATGCTCTTTTCGACCAGACTCGTCATGCTGGCCCAAAACACACCCCATTGAGTTATCCAAGACGGTTAAATACATGATCAATGGTCTTCCTTCGACAGGTGGCATCAGAATAGGAGGTTCTAGCAAATACTCCTTGATTCTATCAAAAGCAGCTTGGCAGTCATCGTTCCATTCAACTACCTGATCTTTCTTCAAGAGTTTGAAAATTGGCTCACAGGTAGAAGTCAGATGTGAGATGAATCTGGCAATATAGTTTATGCGCCCCAAGAATCCTCTAACCTCCTTTTCAGTACGGGGAGCAGGCATCTCTTGTATTGCTTTTAATTTTGCCGGATCGACTTCAATGCCTTTGTTGCTTACAATGAATCCCAGGAGTTTACCAGACCTAACTCCAAAAGTGCATTTACTTGGATTCAGCCTGAGCTTGTATTCTTTCAACCTGGCAAATAGCTTTTCCAGATGCTCAAGGTGCTCTTCCTCCGTTTGCGACCGAGCTATCATATCGTCTACGTAGACTTCAATCTCATGATGTATCATGTCATGAAATAAAGCTACCATGGCGCGTTGATAAGTTGCCCCGGCGTTCTTCAGCCCGGACGGCATCACTTTGTAACAGAAAGTGCCCCATTGTGTAACAAAAGTTGTTTTCTCCATATCCTCGGGAGCCATTTTGATTTGATTGTAGCCCGAGAATCCGTCCATGAAGGAAAACACTTTATGCTGAGCCGTATTGTCGATCAAGATGTCAATATGAGGTAACGGGAAATCATCTTTAGGGCTGGCCCTATTCAAATCCCGGTAGTCCACACACATTCTGACTTTGCCATCTTTCTTCGGTACTGGCACAATGTTAGCGACCCATTGAGGATAGGACGTAACAGCCAGGAAGCCAGCATCGAATTGCTTCATTACTTCTGCTTTGATCTTTTCGGACATGTCGGGCCTCATTCGGTGAACTTTTTGTTTGATTGGTGGACAGTCTTCTCTTGTGGGGAGACGGTGGACCACGATGTCTGTGTCTAGACCCGGCATGTCTTCGTAGGACCAAGCGAAGATTTCAACATACTCATTCAGTAATTGTACCAAGCGCTCCTTGACTTTTGGTTCCAGGTTGGCACCCACTTGCACCTCCTTCCGATCCTCCTCGGTTCCCAAGTTAACAGCTTCCAATGGCTCTTCATGCGGTAAGATGGCCCTTTCCTCTTGCTGCAGAAGTCTGGCTAGTTCCCCGGGTACTTCACAACCTTCGTCATCTTCATACTCGGCTAGATTGACCAGATCTTCAGAGTTATTGAAAGATACAGCAGAATAGTCACCCATGGAATCCGGAGTGGATGGGTACCTGCATTGGTGAGTGTGGGTGTGTGTAAGGGATAGCCATCCTTAAACAAAAATGCAAAAGGAAAGAAAATGAACATAAGCAGTTTATCAAATGAAAAACGTCCAATGAATCATTAAACATGGCATATGAATATGAAAAATAGTCAAAACCCTTACAAGTGGACCTACATGCCCCGGGCAAGGCAGGAGGTGAAAAGATAGTGTATGGATTGCTTGAAGGTAAAATATTACAGACCAAATAAGAAATGTTTAACAGATAAATTACTGATGAATAAAAGTGATGGGGACAAAGTCTTTAGCCTCCAAATTGCTCAATCCTCCTCTGACAGTTGGATAAATCCACTCTTCAATGTTGCTTTCCTTGTCTTCATCTTCCAGGGCGTTGATTCTGTAAGGAGAAATTTTGACTGGCGCTCTTTCAATCTTTGACTGGCGCATAGCTTTCTGGCCAGCGGCCGTGAACCCTAATCCAAACTTGTCAGTCTTATGCGGAAAGTCGGGTAACTGCCCCCATGCTGAATTCTTCCCTTCTTTCATTGCGGCTCTTGCATCCTCCAGAGATGCCATCCTGGCCATCTGTCTTGGTGCCTCAGCTGCCAACTTTGCCACTGCTACTTCAGGAAGAACTTCTTCGAAATGTTGAAACGGCGTCTCAATGAACTCTCCTTCAACCTCCACATACCGGAAAGAATTTAAGTGGCTAATCATGTACTCTTCTTCGCCGTGGACAGTGATGATCTTTCCCTTGACAGGATACTTCAGCATCTGATGCAAGGAGGAGGTGACTGCCCCAGCATGGTGTATCCAAGGTCTACCCAGCAGGCAGGAGTATGATGGATGGATGTCCATTACATATAAAGTGGATTTAAACACCTCAGTACCTATCTTGACGGGAATTTCAACTTCTCCATGGACCATTCTTTTCGACCCATCAAAAGCTCTGACGATAATATCACTCGGCTTCAATTCTAACCCTTCGCAATCTAGCCGGTCCAAGGCCTTCTTAGGCAAAACATTCAGCGATGAACCGGTATCAACCAAAACATGTGCAAGGGTGGTTCCGCGACACTCGATTGAAATATGCAAAGCATCATTGTGGTTTCGGCCTTTAGGGGTTAGGTCGGCATCAGAAAAACCTAGTCCATTGTCCGCAGTCAGGCTAGCCACGCAATTTTGAAATTGATCTGCAGAGGTTTCCTGGGGCACATGGGCTGCCTTCAGAAACTTAATCAAAGCTTGAGCGTGCGCTTCTGAGCAAAGCAATAGTGCCAGCATGGAGATTTTGGAGGGGGTTTGCCCCAACTGTTCCACCATATCGTAATCACTTCTCTTGATTATCCTCAAAATCTCGTCCATTTCTTTCTTGGAGGCTTCCGGGATCGCCAAGGGTTGAGCCCTCGTCCTGACGGGCTCATCTTGTATTCCCTTTCCTTTATCAGCAATGGTAGGAGAGACAGCACTAGGAACAACAACTTCTTCAATCAAAGGAGTTCTAGCAGAGAGCTTTACTGGTGCAGGGATGACTTCTTTAGCTGATGAGGGTCCAAAGACTGCTCTTAGAGGGGCAATCTCTGGAGAAAATATTCTCCCGCTCCTGGTGATTTTGCTGGTGCCCGCAATGTTACTAATGCTGGTTCCTTCATCATCCGAACTTTCTTCAATTACTTCGACCTGCTTGATACCATGGTAGTAGATGTCACCACCATAGTTCCAAGGTATCGACTTCTCAGAAACATAGGGAACAGGCCCCGGCATTGTTATCCTCAAAGGTACAGATTTTGCAGCTGGTGTAATCTTAACAGGTTTTTTGACGGCCTTGGAAAGATTGGCGTGAATGGTTATGATTGAGACATTTTCAACATGAACTGGAACAACAGAAACTTTTTCGAACAAAATTTGTCGGCTATCCATAAGGCCCTGGATGCCTTTCTTTAATAGCGGACAATCAAACGGCAGAAAGTGGCAACAGTAGCAGTCTTCTTTACATCCCGGGAAGATCCCGGCCCTTAACAAATTCAACTTAATGGTTAGCAATGGAGTAGTCAGATCACTGACGTCAGCAACATACAAATCCTCTTCGATGGCATTGACATTTTGGCCGTGCTTCGGCATAGGTGCAGATATCACATTAGGCTTCTCTGGAGCGTCAAACTCTACCTCCTTAGCCTCTATTAGGTCTTGGATTTTATGCTTGAGTGCCCAACAATCATTGGTGTCGTGTCCAACACTGTCTGAATGGTAGGCGCATTTAGCATTGGCATGATAATGCGGGGAGGACGTATTCACATTCTTTGGCGCCTCCTTGATGGTGGCAAGATTCAACTTCAACAGGTGGGGAAGTACTTGTGCTGGAGTCATATTAATACGGGTGAACTGCCGTTGTGGCCTTTCCACCCGTTGCTGATTTGGTCTGGACTGGTTATAGCGAGGCTGCTCACTTGGAGTGTTTTGAATCATTACGGCCCCCACAGTTGGCCGACACTTCATCTTCCCTGCTCTTCTCTGAGAATATACCATAGATGTCTCCTTCTTAAAAGGTTTCTTCTCAACATTTGCAGCGACACCCTTCTGAATCTTTCCTGACTTGATGCCAGCTTCTATTCTTTCGCCGGTTAAAATCAAATCGGTAAACCCGGCGGAAGAGTTACCAATTAGATGATTGAAAAATGGCCCAGATAGGGTCCCAAGAAACATATCAACAAGCTCACGATCGGTTAAAGGAGGCTGCACCCTGCCAGCCAAATCCCTCCATTTTTGTGCATATTCTTTGAATCCCTCACTTGTTCCTAGTGACATACCCTGAAGCTGGGTGCGAGTAGGAGCAAGATCAGAATTATACTGGTATTGTTTGTAGAAAGCGATGGCCAAATCTTCCCAATTTCTGACATTGGTTCCTTCTAGCTGATAAAACCACTCCAACTGGGCTCCCGATAGGCTGTCTTGGAAGAAATGAATCCAGAGATTTTTATCTGCCGTATAGGGTTGAATTTTTCTCACATAGGACCTGAGATGCATTTTGGGACAGGACAGCCCATCATACCTCACAAACACTGGTACTTTGAATTTTGGGGGAATCACAATTCCGGCAACCAAGCCCATGTCTTCAAAATCCAAACCCGGTACCCTTTGCAATTCCATGGCAGCCAATCTGTCTTCTAAACCCTTGTACTTATCATCAGCTGGAGGATATTGCTGGTCAGAATAATCTTCATCCTCTTCAACCTCTTCCTCCTCCGCATCAGACTCGGAAGGCACCGCAACTCGATCTCTTTTACTAGTTCCTTCATCAGAGGTAGGAGGAAATTCAAGCACCCTCCGAGCTTCTCTGTCAAATCTTCTCCCCAAAGTAGCCACTCCGACCCTCTTTTTCTTCTTCACTGGGTCCTTATTCTCCAAATGAGCCTTGATATCTTCTTGACTCTTAACCAAAGTCGTCAAGAGTTGCTGGAACTGTGCATTCTAGGCTTGCAGGTCTTTGACTGTTTGCTCGAGATCCATCCTACTGAAATAAACAGTAGACAGATAAGGAAACCTGGAGTGAGACCTGCTTATGCACATGATGAATGGTATGCTGATGTATGCAATGCATTCAAGGATTTGGAACATTCAAAATTTGTTTTAGACAAAGAAGAACGCACGTCATATTAATAAGAAGAAATTTGTTAGTACATAAATGCCCCATGGGCCAAATGTTACAAAATAAACTTCTCAAGGCAGAAAGACATTGCGCATCCTCTTCGGTGCGATGTAGGTGTTGAGGGCCTCTTGCTCGTGGAGTCGGCGGGTAAGCTCTAGAACCTTCTTTTCACTGGCGTAGTAGCTAGCTTCAAAAGTGTTCCGTTCTTCCTTGAGCTGAATCCAACTTTTCTGCATTTCCTCCCACGATGTAGGCATGTCTGGATGTAGGATGGTGTAGGGAACCTCTCCTTCATTGACGGGCTCTTTAATCACTGGGAGTACATGAGGATAAGGCATCATTAGACTTTGGGCTCGGGCTCGTACCCACTTGAGATAGGGCTCAAGAGGGATGGAGTTCTTGTGTCCCAGAGTCTTGCTATCAACTTTGTTGAGTTTTCCCCAAGCTCTGATGAATCTTTGGTGAAGTCCTTGCGTATCGTTGTCGAAGTCAAAAACTAGGCTAGGAATCAACATATCATGAGGGTCATCCCTTCGTGCATATCCAAATTGCCTCAATGCTAGGCAAGGGCTGTAGGTGATACCTCCCCTGATTCCAAGTAAAGGAACATTAGGGAACTCTCCGCAACGATCGACGATGATGACATTTTCTCTGGACCGAGGACACCAATGCACATCAGAATGAGTAAGAGTCATCAATCGTTGGGACCACCTTGTACCTTGGTCATTCTTCAAGACAGATTGTGGAAGGTGCGAAATAAACCACCTTGCAAGGAGAGGAGTACAGCACATGAGAACACCCCTCTTTCTCATTGTTCGTGTGTAAAATGAGTGAAGGATGTCCCCAAGCAATGTTGGTATTGGATTTCTGGACAAGAAGATTTTGACAGCAATGACATCTACCAATTGGTCAGGATTTGAGAACAAGACCAACCCACAGATAAGGAGTGCCACAATCTCTTCAAAGGTTTGTAGGTCCAATGAGTTCCAACATTCTTGTGCCTTTTCAAACAAGAATTTTGCTAAGAATCCTTTGACGCTGCTTCTGGTTTCCCAATGCCCCTTGATGTCGGATGGTTGTAGATGTAATGCTCGAGCAACATCTTCCGGCTTTGGTTCCTTTTCCGTACCGTTGAAGGGTAGTTGATTAAGGATAGGGATTCTTAGGAGTTGAGAAAACTCCTCCAAAGTGGGTACCAACTGATAATCAGGGAAAGTGAAGCAGTGGTGAAGAGGGTCAAAGAACTGGAATAGCACTTTCATCATGTCTTCTTCAATGTTGGCGTTGACTAGGCTGAGCAGTCTACCATGTATTCCACTGAAGGATGAATTTTCCGGAATTCTTGAGGTGATCTCCTTGAGTTGAGGAGAGATTCTCACAAGGTTGACTTGAATGGTATTTCTGCGAGGAATTTCCATGACCTACAAAACAAGAACAAAGATGAAGATCCAAAACCCTTGAAATGGTTAGTGAATGCATATGATGTTTTATGATGTTTATGATGTATGCACAAAACATATGTACAAGCAAATCACACCAAACCCTAGTTTCAGGCTTGCATGGGGTTTCATAGGTAAGTACCCTCTTGAGTGTAGTTGGCTTAAAAACCTGTCCTATAAATAGTAACCGGGTTCTAAGGAGCTCAATATCATTGGATTGTTTTCATTGTTCATTGTTTTGGTTTAGCCACTTAGCTAGCGACCAAAATATTCCAAGAAAACAACCCTCAATGAGTGTAGTATCGAGTATCTACCAACTTCGGACTGCACCAAAGCCGGTCATCTCACTACCCCTAATAAAAGGCCAAGATGGTCAAGTAAGGTTCTAGATCATTAGTGCTTAGTGACATCACTCAGCGGCCCCGTACTCTCCTTGATTGAACTCAAGGGTTACCGGTACTCACAAATATATCGCACTAATATAGCTATTGCTTAGACCGTGTCGGTATACCCCGCACAGTTTCCACAACGTATTGCTATCTATGAATGTTTCCCAAAATCCGGGTGGAGGATTGTAAACCCAAACAATAGAGCCAAAGTATAAAGCAAGCAAATCAAACAATTAGTCATGCAAGAGGGTGATCTAAGCCCTAAGGTTACTCCACTTTAAAAATACTCCCCAGCAGAGTCGCCAGTTCTGTGATACGGTGGGAGAACTGACTAGGGTTTTGCGTTTGTTTTCGCAAATGTTTCGGTTGAGCAAGAGTCGCCACCGACTTTTTATTTTATCCTAAGGAAAGGTTTAAAAAGCACAGCAAAAACCTTTGAGATTTTTCTTGGGTTCGGGGAGTAGATTATAGAAGGGGAAGGTATTAGCACCCCTTCTATCCATGGTTATCCATGGGCTCTTAGATACTTGCTTAGATCAACTTGCCTTGGTTTTCAATTGTTTGAAATGGTGCTTTGTGTGTGGTTTTGAAAATGTTTTGAAAAGATGCCTTGTATAGGCTACCCTTGTAACAATTCTTTACTCGAATGTTTTACAAAAGGTGTTTTGTCTTTTAAAAAGATGTTTCAAGGTTTTTGAAAGTTTGTTTTGAAAGTGTTTGTGAAGTGGGTTTTGAAATAAGACAAGTGTTTTCTTGGAAAGTTGACAAGTACTTAAGAGTTCATCTACCCTAAAGTTTTCTCAAAGATTTTTATTATGTTTTAAACCTTTTGACAATTTTGTTCCACCATTGCATTTGGTGGACAATCTTGTCTTAGGAGGTTGAAGGGACAGGCGTGGGTCATCGTTTAGACCATAATTGCAATAGTGTCAAATGTCTTTGGGCAATTTTCTTTAAAAGGGACTTGATCATTTATTTAAGCAACATTTTGAGGGACTACGATCATTTGATTGTTTGTTTTACCCAAAGAAGTTCAACATGCAACATGGCCCAATTATTTGAAGGCAACAAAGTGGAATACCCTAGGGGTGCAAGTGTGAAATGTGTTGTCCATTTTTCATGTTCATTTATCTTGTATTAGGTCCAACTACTTTGTTCATTTTTATTCGCATACAAAAACCTAATTCTAGCATAGTATGTTTAGAAAGCGATAAAGTGCGAAATTTAAATTCCTACGCTATTACATCGCAATAATATGGGAAGGGGGGTACAATGTTTCAAATGGGGATATTTAGACAAGAAATTGAAACCTAAGACTATTACATCAATTTTGAATTTATACAATTTAATGTACAATAGTTAAATAAAAATGGAATAAAATATGTAAGATGCAAAAATGTTTTGTATGTATGAAAAAAAAGTATTATTTATGTGAAATAAAAAAGAAAATAAAAAGATATTATTTTGGAGTATTTTTGAATTTAGGGCAAAACCCTAATTTTTTAAATCAAAGGGGTATTAATTAATTAATTCATATAATATCTATTATTTACATACAAAAGTAAAATAAAATATGGTATATTTGTAAAAAGGCATTTTTTAGTATTATATATTAAAAATAAAATATGTACATTTTTTTTTGGTATTTTTATCCTAAGTATATTAATATACCTATTTATTTATATTATTTATAAAAATTATGTTTTATACACATTAATTAATAATATTCAATATAGAAAATATTTATTATTATTTTTTATAAAATATTTTCAGGAAGTAAAAATAAGATAAAAATATGTATGAAAATATATTTGGTATTATCTTAATATTTTAAACAAAAAAGTATATATATGTGTATATTTTATTTATTTATGTATAAACAAAAGAAATAATCAAATAAATATGCAATAAATTCAAAAAATGATGGGAAAAATATTTTTGTGTTTTTAATATGCTGAGAAAAAATAAATGAACCAATCACAAAAAGGCAAAAGTCAAAAATATTAAAAATGAAGCAAATGGGCTCAGGGGTGCAAAACCAAAAAAGGGTGGTGTGAAAAGCAACTCAGAAGCAAGCCCAGCCCAAAATCACCTTTCTTCAACCTTGGAACAAAAATGTTCAGAAAACACGCGCCAAGAGCTCCATTTGAATGTCCTGATTCTTTGATTTTTGAACAAACTTCCAATACAAAAAATGTTAAGCATGAAACCACGATTCTAACCATATGCATAACTTGATCTAACTCTCTAAGATGAGGGAGAATTTCTCCTCCCCCAAATCTTAACCTAGTTTTTCTGCCATTTTCAAACTTCAAATTCTCACAACTCAAGCAAAAGAAATGGAAAGTAAAAACATGTACATATTCAGTGGCATGAGTAGAACCTTGTTTCTTCACAAACTTAAAGCTAATGATGCCTAATAAGAGAGATACGAATTCAAAATTTTACCTATTCAGTTGAACTTCTATCTGGAGATGTAGGAACTTTCAGTGCAAGGTGATGATTGGAGAAGCTTCCTTGAGGTCCAGGGATGCTATTCCAATGTTTACTTTGTCTTGAAAGCTTCTGAATCAAGCTAGAGAACTTCACCTGCAAGTCAGAAATGTGAAAATGGTGGAAGTGGTTAGAGCAATTACAGGTCGTGCCTTAGCTTTTGGATAGCTTGCATAGGTGGTAAGGAAGGTATATGAACTGGTTTTGGCAAGAATGCTTGAGAGAAATAGAAATTGGCACTCAAACTGCAGAGGCAACTCTGTTTTTGCAGTTTGATGGTGTTTTTTGGTTTGATGATGTTTTGGAGGTAAATGGCTCGTGCCAAGGCTTGGTTATGATGTGTGTAGTGTGTTTGATAACTTAGTTCTTGTGTGTCTATGCTGAGATGGAAGTTGTGTTATGTTATGGCACTTTTCTTCACTCTTAAGCAACAAAATGCAACTTGATGTTTTAGGTCAGTAGGGGACCTCTAATCCTGCTGCAAAGCTTCTCTTGATCAGAGTAACTTGTCCATAATCTTGTGCCAAAGAGATTTAGTTTGTACTTGCTTGATGTTCAATTTGACATAAAGTGAACTTTTGCAAAAATGGATAGTTTACTTTTTCCAAATTGGGATTAATCCTCTAGACAAAGCTTGAACTCAAAGAACTTGGTCTTGGAACAAAGAATATGCATTAAATTTATGAGTGTAACTTGGTTTAAGGACCTGTAATCTAATCTAAAGCATGCTGAGTTCAAATTGCAAGGTTATGAACATGTAACTTGGTCATGAACAAAGTGGTTTTTTGCTATATTGTGAAATTCGATTCTCCCTAACCATGAGGTTGTTTGAGAAGTTCTTGGACATTTTGGAAAGCTTGGAATGTGTACTACAATCCATCTTTGAAATGCAATTTGAAATTCCAAGTGGAAGTGTATGGAAAATGGCCTTGAAGTGGGGTAGAAAAACTTGTCAAAATAGGTCAAAAATTCACTAAGTTAAGAATGGTTTAGTGCCCTTATTCAAAAATTTATAACTTGAGATGCAAGCTTCAAATGAGAAAACTTTGTGAATCAAAGTTGTAGATTATGCAAAAAGCTACAACTTTAATGTTTGGATTTTTGTTTGAATCCAAATGGATCTTGGTGAAAAAGTGGGGCAAAGTTGGGAAAAAATTAGGGTTTTTCATAACTTAGAAAAATTCTAAGTTATGAAAAATTCTAATTTTTAACCCTAATTTGCATTTTGTGATTTCTTGGTGAACAAGTTTCATGATTTGGCATGTTTTGATGAAAAATGAATCTTGACTCTTGATTTTGACCAAAAAGTCAAAGTTTGACTTTTCAGTGTACAGTCAAAATTGATCAATTGACTGGGAAATTCAACTGTCAATCCTGTGTACTTGGGATCTTTTGAGTTTGTTGATCATGTCAAGATAATTACATGGGGTCCTTGAGTCCATGTGTGAGCTTGGTTTGCCATTGGTTAGGTCAAACAGTCAAAAATTGCCTTTGTGCAGTCAAAACCCTAAAAATGACCATTTTGCCCTTTTGGTGTTTTGATCAAATTTCTTGGGGAATTGTGATCCAAACTTGATCAAATGGTTCATATGAGTTCATAATGTTTGTGTGGGTTAAATTTCATGAGGTTTGACTGTCAATTGGCCATAGTTGATTTTTTCCCCAATACAGTTGATTTCTAGGTCAACTGTCCAATTGACTGGGCAAAACTTGGAATCAAGACTTGAAACTTGATATGGGTAAACTTGGGAGTCCAATATGAAGCATGAAAGTCATCTTGGGCCTTTTAGGTCAAAGCATCTTTGTGCAAACACAAACCCTAATTTGAGTCAACAGTGCAAAGGGGGGGGGGGGGGCTTGAGCAGATGAAACCCTAACTGGATCTTGAGCTTCAAAGGCTTTGTGGTGAGAAATCAATGAGAAATGGGAGGGCAAATTTTGGGGTACAACAGTATCATAGCAAAAGGTTGGTCCGGCCTTGTCGTCGAGTCATAGTTGTCTAACAATCGAGTATTGTCATTTGAGTTCTAACAGTTGTTTGTGTTGAAGTGAGAAGTTGAGATGGCTGGAAGGAATGATGCTGCACTTGTTGTTGATCTTGAACCAATGGCTCATGCGATGGAAAATCAGCCGAATACTGACGGGAATGCTGGATCTCGTAGCTTGGCGACTTTCCAGAGAGAGAATCCACCTACGTTCAAGGGAAAGTATGATCCTGACGGAGCATTGGAGTGGTTGAAAGAGATTGAGAGAATCTTTCGCGTGATGGACTGCACTTCAGCGCAGAAGGTTCATTATGGGACTCATATGCTAGCAGTCGAGGCTGATGACTGGTGGCTAGAGACTTGTCAGAAATTGGAAGCTGCAGGTGAGAATGTCACTTGGGTTGTGTTCCGTAGGGAGTTTTTGAGAAAGTATTTTCCTGAAGATGTCTGTGGTAAGAAGGAAATTGAATTCCTTGAGCTGAAGCAAGGAAGTATGTTTGTTGTTGAGTATGCTGCCAAGTTTGCTGAGTTGGCTAAGTTTTATCCGCATTACGCTGAGGAAAATGCTGAATTTTTGAAGTGTATTAAGTTTGAGAATGGGTTGCGCCCAGAGATTAAGAAGGGCACATTGGTAGCCAGTGTTCGAAACCGAAGAGGGCTCAGTCAAGTGGTAAAGTGTTTGCTTTGATTGAGGATCAGACAGCTGCTGAGGACGGACTTATTAGAGGTACATGTTTCATTAATAATACTCCTTTAATCACTATTATTGATACTGGTGCTACACATCGTTTTATTGCTGCTGATTGTGTTGAAAGATTGAGTCTTATGTTGTCTTATTTGAATGGAGAAATGGTCGTCGATACTCCAGCCAAGGGGTCGATGACTACTTCTTTAGTGTGTGTTAAGTGTCCCTTGTCGATCTTCGACATAGACTTTGTTGTTGATTTGGTTTGTTTACCGTTGAGAGGTTTGGATGTAATTTTGGGTATGAACTGGTTAGAGCATAACTGTGTTCATATTAACTGTTATGACAAGTCGGTGAAGTTTTCTACTCCTGAAGAAGAGGAAGATGGTATATTGTCTGCTAGACAGTTGAGGAAGTTGATGCAAGAGGAAGCACAGATGTTCTCGTTGATAGCGTCGCTATCTGTAGAGACTCAAGCTATAATTAAGGAATTTCAGGTGGTGTGTGAATTTCCTGAAGTTTTCCCTGACGAGATTCCTGATGTACCGCCAGAGAGGGAAGTTGAATTTTCTATTGATCTTGTACTTGGTACCAGACCTGTGTCTATGGCACCATACATGATGTCTGCATCTGAATTGTCTGAGTTGAAGAAGCAATTGGAAGAGTTACTTGAGAAGAAGTTTGTAAGACCAAGTGTACCGCTGTGGGGTGCTCCAGTGTTGTTAGTGAAGAAGAAAGATGAAAGTATGAGGCTTTGTGTTGATTATAGACAGTTGAATAAGGTGACGATTAAGAACAAGTATCCGCTTCTAAGAATAGATGACTTAATGGACCAATTGGTGGATGCTCGTGTGTTTAGTAAGATTGATCTGAGGTCGGGTTACCATCAGATTAAAGTGAAGGATGAAGATATTTAGAAGACGGACTTCAGAATGCGTTATGGACATTATGAGTATTCGGTGATGCCTTTCGGTGTTACTAACACGCCGGGAGTATTCATGGAATATATGAATCGTATATTTCATACTTATTTGGATCAGTTTGTAGTGGTGTTCATTGATGATATTTTGATTTACTCTAAGACAGAAGAAGAGAATGCAGAACATTTAAGAGTAGTATTGCAAGTTTTGAAAGAGAAGAAGTTGTATGAAAAGTTGTCCAAGTGTGAATTCTGGTTAAAAGAGGTTAGTTTTCTTGGTCATGTGATTTCAGGTAGTGGCATTGTTGTAGATCCATCGAAGATTGATGCTGTGTTGCAATGGGAAACTCCAAAGTAAGCTACTGAGATTAAAAGCTTCTTGGGATTAGCTGGTTATTATAGAAGGTTTATCAAAGGGTTTTCTAAGTTGTCACTCCCGTTGACTAAGTTTACTTGTAAAGGTAGTGCTTTTGTGTTGGATGTTCAGTGCGAAGAAAGTTTTATGGAATTGAAGAAGAGGTTGACGTCGGCTCCGATTTTGACGTTGCCTAATCCAGGAGAGCCTTTTGTGATGTATTGTGATGCTTCTAAGATGTGTTTAGGAGGTGTGCTTATGCAGAATGCTAAGGTAGTTGCTTATGCGTCAAGGCAGTTAAAGACTCATGAGAAGAACTATCCTACGCATGATTTAGAGCTTGTTGCAGTTGTTTTTGCATTGAAGATTTGGAGGCATTATCTTTATGGTTCTAGATTTGAAGTGTTTAGTGACCATAAGAGCTTAAAGTATTTATTTGATCAGAAGGAGTTGAATATGAGGCAACGAAGATGGTTAGAATTGTTAAAGGATTATGATTTCGGTTTGAATTATCATCCAGGAAAAGCAAATGTGGTAGCTGATGCGTTGAGTCAAAAGACTTTACATATGTCAGCAATGATGATTAAAGAGTTGGAATTGATTGAGCAGTTCAGAGATATGAGCTTAGTTTTCGAGGTTACTCCGCAGAGTGTTATGTTGGGTATGTTGAAGATTAATAATGAATTTCTAGACAGTATCAGAGAAGCTCAGAAGTTGGATGTGAAACTGGTTGATTTGATGGTTGGGATTGATCAGTCTGAGAATAATGATTTTAAGCTAGATGCACAAGGTGTGTTGAGATTTCGTAACCGGATTTGTATTCCTGATGATGCTGAGATGAAGAAAGTGATACTTGAAGAGAGTCATAGAAGTAAGTTGAGTATTCATCCAGGAGCTACGAAGATGTATCAAGATTTGAAAGGTTTTTTTTGGTGGCCTGGGATGAAGAGTGATGTGGCTCGGTTTATGTATGCATGTTTGACTTGTCAGAAGTCGAAAGTTGAACATCAGAAGCCTGCAGGGTTGATGCAACCGTTGGAAGTTCCAGAATGGAAATGGGATAGCATTTCAATGGACTTTGTGATAGGGTTGCCTAATACTTTAAGAGGACATGATTCGATTTGGGTGATTGTTGATAGGCTTACGAAGTTAGCTCATTTTATTCCTATTAACATCAGTTTTCTAGTGTTGAAGTTGGCTAAGATTTACACTAGTGTGATTGTGAAGTTGCATGGTGTTCCTTTGTGCATTGTGTCAGATAGAGATCCAAGATTTACTTCTGATTTTTGGAAGAGTTTGCAAAAAGAGTTGGGTTCTAAGTTGAGGTTGAGTTTAGCGTATCATCCTCAGACAGATGGTCAGACTGAACGGACGATTCAATCGTTAGAAGACTTGTTGAGGGCATGTGTTCTCGAGCAGGGAGGTTCGTGGGATACTTATCTTCCGTTGATAGAGTTCACGTATAATAACAGTTACCATTCTAGTATTGGGATGGCACCTTTTGAAGCATTGTATGGTCGAAGATGTAGAACTCTGTTATGTTGGCATGAATCTGGTGAGAGTGTAGTACTTGGACCTGAACTTGTTCGTGAGACTACCAAGAAGGTGAAGTTGATTCGAGAAAAGATGAAAGCTTCACAAAGTAGACAGAAGAGTTATTATGACAAGCGAAGGAAGGATTTAGAATTCCAAGCTGGTGATCATGTGTTTTTGAGAGTTACACATGTGACTGGTGTTGGGCGAGCGTTGAAGTCTAAGAAGCTCACTTCTCGTTTTATTGGATCGTATCAGATTTTGGAGAGAGTGGGGAATGTTGCTTATAGAGTGGATTTACCGTCTAATCTTTCGAATTTGCATGATGTGTTTCATGTGTCGCAACTTTGGAAGTATATTTCAGATCCATCTCATGTGATTCATATGGACGATGTGCAAGTACGTGATAATCTTATGGTGGAGACAATGCCCGTACGGATCGCGGATCGTGAAATGAAGACTCTGAGGGTCAAAGAGATTGCCTTGGTTAAAGTGGTTTGGCTAGGAGCTGCTTGTGAAAGCATGACTTAGGAGTTGGAGAGCAAGATGCGAGACTCCTATCCTGAATTGTTTGATTGAGGTAAATTTTCGAGGACGGAAATATTCTAAGTGGGGGAGAGTTGTAACGCTCGTAATTTAATTAATTATTTAATTAAATTATTTTTGGAATATTTGTGAAGTTGTATTATAATTAATTGGATTTAATTATTTTGTTAAGTGGAGAAATAATATTAGAGATATAATATTATGTGGTGAAATAATATTAGAATTATAATATTATTTGATGTGGGCTTATTTTGAAGGAATAGAAGTAATAAGGGGGTGTATTGGTTTTAAGCCCATTAAGGAGTAAATAGAATAATAGGGTTATTTTATTATTGTTGGAATAGAATAGAAAGAAGAGGCATTAGAAGAATAAGGATTGAGAAAGAACGTGCAAGCTGCCAGAGAAAGTGGAGAACGGCAAGCACGATAATTTAACCTGAAATTGTAGAGCGACCTTCAATCCAAGGTAAGGGTGGGGTTCTAACTCTATAATTGGATTTATGATAATTGGTATGTGGGGTTAGAGGTGATTGTTGTCTTGTTCATGAATTGAAAATACATGATTGTTGTATGATGAGAATTGATGAATTTTAGATGAATATTGATGTCATGATGTTGTTTAATTGATGAAGAATTATAAGGTAATTATAGGAGATGAATTATCATGATTATGTTAAGTTTTAGGGCTTTAGGTATGAATTCCGTAGTGAGTTGCAGTGATGAAAAACGTAGAATTAGGCCAGAAGGATATCAGAAGTTGTTCTATTAGAATAATGAATTAAATTGGAGATAGAATTTGTCATATTGTTCTTAGTTAGGTTGATATCAGGCTAAGAATTAAAATAGTAGGATTGGTAAAAAGTAGCAGTTCTGATGGTAGAAGCTATGGTAGTTAGAAGTTGCGTTGAATTATTAGAGAGTAGAAGTTATGATGGTAGAAGCAGTGTTAGTCAGAAGTTGGGTTGGTCAGAAGTTGGGTTAGTCAGAAGTTGTGTTGTCAGAAGTTGTGCGGTCAGAAGTTATGCTGTCAGAAGTTGTGCTGTTAGAAGTTATGCTGTTAGAAGTTGTGCTGTCAGAAGTTGTGCTGTCAGAAGTTGTACTGTCAGAAGTTGTGCTATCAGAAGTTGTGATGTCAGAAGTTGTGCTGTCAGAAGTTGTGTTGTCAGAAGTTGTGTTGTCAGAAGTTGTGTTGGTCAGAAGTTGTGTTATTAGAAGATGTGTTATTAGAAGTTGTGTTGGTTAGAGGTTGTGATGTTAGAGTTTGTGCTGGCCAGAAGTTGTGTTGGCCTTTGTGTTGTTTTTGTATATAATATGGAAGTTAGATGCTTAGAAGTTGTTGTTTGAACTATAACAATAGGAATAGTGACGGTGATGACGTTTGAGTTACAGAATAGTAGTATTGATTTACTGTGGAATTAATGTTCAACTGAGTTGTTAGTGAGAAGTTATTCATTATGTTCTGTTGATAATAAATAAATGATGTTTGATGATTTATAATAAATAAATGATGTTTGATGATTTATAATAAATAAATGATGTTTGATGATTTATAATAAATAAATGATGTTTAATAAATTATTTTGATGATATGAGATGTTGATGACGAGACGTCGAGATGCATTTGAGATGTTGTTATTTTGAGATGCTTTTGAGATGTTAATTGAGATGTTTTTGAGATGATTTGAGATGTTGTTAACTTGGGTGTTGTTATTACATTCATGGTTGTGTCGCATACATTGCATTTTTTAGATGGAGCTTATGCTCGTTGAGATGGTCTGTATTGGCGAATTTTGAGATAAAGGCTATGCCTTGTTGATGCCTCTATTAATAGGCAAAATTTTGAGATGGGAGTTTTGCTCCAATGGTACCACATGCACTTGTATAGTATTGAGTCGCATTATATGATGGCATAAAGAAGTGTATTTTGATGGTGATGAATGTGTATATACGTTGTAATTATTGTTGATTATGAGATGAGAAGTGGTGATGTTATTGATCTAATTTAATATATTAATTATCATGCGCTTTATTATATTGTTAGATATCCCACCCCTTCTGTTTGAATGTTGCCCTTATGTTGGTAACGTGCAGATAATCGAGAGTGAAGGTTGTATACCTTCTGTAGTTCGAGTCGGTGTCATTACTCTGATATTGTAACACTCGGGGGGATGAATGCTTGCTGTTTTTGATTGTTGATTTTCAGTTGTTAAACTTTAAATTGATTATTATTAAATATGTGATGTTTCGAAGTTGCTGTATTGATGATAAAATTGTTATTGAGAATTCCGCTGCGTAGATGTTGAATTATTTAATTATAGATGTTATGATGATGGTTCATCCGATGTTTTAAAAGTGTTATATATCCACGACGAATACAATGAATTTCGATAGAAGAATTTGTGACGTCCCGATTCGTTTGCATGATATGAATTTTATAACTCTGATTTATTTATATAATTTACCGGGGTAGAATTGGGGTGTTACATGACGGAGGGTGTTACAACGGATGACTGGTCGAAAATGCATGGCCGGATCGGAGATCGGTATTGACCGGAGAAACCGGCGACGGACAATGATGCTAGGTGGAGGTGAGGTCTTTAGGTAGTTGCTTGCGGAATCGATTGAGGAAAAATGAAGATTATACAAGTTTTTGTGGTTTTTTTTGTTGGCGTTCTTGATGAAATTGAAGAGGAAGTCAAGAGAAAATGAGAGAAAAATGTGTTTTGATTTTTGAGAGATATGAAATTATGAGTGTAATTGTGTTTGAAATTTGAAATATATAGTTTGACTAAAAACCTTGAATTTTCAACTTATTTTGTGCGCAGTGCGAGATCGAACCCCAAGCTCATCACAATCGGTGTGAAATCCTGATGCGCGATTTGAAACAAAGATGTCGATGACGAAATTTGTGACACAAAACTGAAAGAATCGTCTCGATATGATAAAAATTAGGCAAGTTACATTGGCCTAATCAGATAGAAATGCAATGTAAAAATTCACAATGCAGAATTTTATAGCTTATTTTGGGTACGACGCGCGAACAAACCACAAGCTCATGATGTTCGGTGCAAAATTCGGATACGAACCCTAAAGAAAATCCGTTGGTGATGAAATTTATGACATGATTCCGAAAGAATCACCTTGGTACGATAAAAATCGAACAAGTTATGATTTTACGAATGGAGAGAAACAATGGACATGTTTCATTGTATTGAACAATTTCAACTTATTTCAGTGCGCACTTTCAGATGCGAGCCACCAATCGGAACCTTCGGAGCATAATTTGAACTTGGGCCCTGAAGCAAAGTTATAGCTAATAAAAGTTTTGATCTCACACTTCAAGAATAGTCCTGATACGATAAAAATCAAGAGAGTTATGATTTTTACAATATCGAGAAATAGTCTGATAGAAAAATAATTCGGAGTGTAATTTTCTCTGGTAATTCGCACTTTCAGAGATCTTCTGCAAAGAATTAACCTCTGACCTGAACATACAAATCGAAGATAAAATCAAGACAAATTTTTCACCCAAAGAACCATCCAAAAAAGTCGAACCAGGCAGAAGTTATAATTTTTTGAACATCTGGAAAAAAAACTGTTTAACACACTATTTCCACTGTTTTTTCACTGAATAGCTTCTGAATACTCGCATATTTAGAGATTTTCTTCAATGAATTGGCTCCCGAGCCGAATATTAAGATTGAAGGAAATAACAAGATGGTTTGAATGCTTCAAGAAACACTCAAAGATGATATTCCAATTAGATGTTATGAATTTTTAAGCATCTGAAAACAAGTGAAATGGTAAATCCACTGTATAACGCATTTCAAGTATTTTGTGCTTTAGAAAATATTCTTCACAAAATTAGCATTCAACATGAACAAATGAAATGAGGAAGACCTAAAGACAGTTCTAATGAATTAAGAATCATTATAAAACCATTTTCTAATTTCAAGTTATAAATTTTTGAGCTTGAAACACACAATACTGAATTTCTGTCTCCACTGTCTCGAATCAACTAGAACACTTGACTTTATGCATAATTCAGAGCGTGTTGAGACACATGCGAACTTGGTATGACGATGACTTGATTGGTTGTTGATTGAATAGCTTGGAACACGTGTGAACTTCATTTAAATATGGGAAACCTTGAGTCCTGCTTCACAGTGCTGCTTAACATAACAGTTAATTTTCACAATTCTTTTCACAAAGAAAATACCTCGATTCCATGAGTATAAACTGTATGCATATGATGATGAAGTATAATTCAATTAGGGTTGAAAATGAAGAGGGAGTATTTTGAGTTATAATTCAATGATGCGTAGTCTCCAATGGTCGAGTGGCAACATTAATTTTTAAAATGTGAATTTAAAATTATCCATAAAAAACACACAACAAACAAAACATTTTTAAGAAGAACTACGATGTTCTAATTCCCTTGTGGATACGTAGGCATGTAATTTCAATTCTTAGGAGAACACACTAATAAAAAACTTCTCTTTTTCCCAATGAATTTATGCATACTGTTGTACCCCAAAATTTTCCCTCTCATTTTACTCAATGCATGCCCATTGGAGTCCTCAATTTGCTCAAGTTTGCCCAAGAGTTGACCAGACAAACTTTCTCTTAAGGCAGTGTACCTCAAATTAGGGTTTCCATTTTCCTCAAGATATTTGGACTCCAAAGGTCTCAAATGCTCTCCATGGTCTTGATATGTTCTCAAGACCCTATATGTCAAGTTTCATGCCTTGCACAAGAAGTTTGCTCAGTCAACTGCTCAGATGCTTGAGAATCGACTGTATTAGGTCAAAAGTCAACTGTGACCCACATACAGTCAAACTTCAAGAGTTTTGGTCAACATTAACATTTTGAAGTAAATTTCATCATTTTATCAAGGGTTGACCATGGTTCCCCAAGGAATGCTCCAAAATCATCAAAACCCAAAACTTGCTAAATTATGGTTTCTTAGTAAAAGTCAACCAAACTTTGACCAAACATAACTTCTACATGCTTTATCAGATATTTTCCATCCAAAGCTCATTTTGAAGAGGATGCAATTCCATAAAATTCATATTCATCCCACAAGTTCAAAATATGCACTCATAAAGAGATATGAATTTCTACATTATGGGTCCTTTTGAAAAGTCAACAAAAACACTTTTTGAGTCAAAGCTTCTTACATGAACATGGAAGACTCAATTGACATGATACCAAAAGGGTTGCTTAGGGGACATCCTAAGATTTCCAAAAAGTCCAAGAACACCTTTCTAGGGTTAAAATTGGAGGAGATATGCCTTGTTAAAATTGACCCTTGTTGCAAAATTGCCAAAAGTCAAATATGCTCAAAAATGCATTTTTTGCTAAATGGGCCTAACTTTTTATGCTTGCACCCCACTTATAATGTGGTCCACGACTAAAATATTCATCCACCCATTATTTGCTTCATTTTTCAATTTATTTTGATTTTTTATCAATTAAAAATTGAATTAAATCAAATAATTGATGAATAATAGCAAAGATATGATTTGATTTGGTTTTTGGACAGGTTGGCAATCAAAATATGGTGAGTTATCAAGGACAAAAGGAATCAAGCATAATTGGTACAAGAAATGGATGATTTGGCTCAAAATTACAAGTTTACATGTAGCATGAAAATCAAATCAAATCTCTCATAATTGCAAAGATTCAATCCAATTGTGCAACCCTAGTTCATTCATAGATATATAATGGACAAGAACAAAGCATGGGATAAGGTTTTGCAGTCGTGAAAGTGAGAGAACAAAACTTCAAAATTTGCAAGAAAGTGGTAGATCATTCTTGGACCTAGAGGGCGATTCAAGCCATTCTAACACTACCAATAGACTCCTGGACATCTCCAGAACGTGTCCCAACCAATTGCAGGCATTCTAACGCCTAGAAGCTCGAGTTACAGATCCACGGTTTGCACCTCTAAGCTTGAATTTGATTTCATGATTTACGCATAATTAATCATTATTAAATATATCATTGTGTTTGTATCATCATTTGGGATGTTTTGGTTTACATAATTTCGTGTTTTGATGCTTGTATGCTTGAGTGCCATTGCTAGGGTTCAACTTGTTGTTTTAGGTTTTTCTTACACAGGTTACATTGGACAACAAAAAGGGTACCATGATGCTCGTGGCATCAAGACGAATCGATCAATGTAGCTACATTCAATTTATCATGCATTCTGATGATTTTTGAAACTCAAAGGTTTATAGCTATGTCAATTTGTCTGTAGGTATAAGTTTTATACCTAACACGACAGATGAGGAAGAAGATGATGATGTGTTCAATCATCATTGGGCCATTCAAATAACTGGCGCGCGTTTTATTTTATTTCATTAATCCATTTGTTTTTTGTATAATATTAATTGCTCTTGTTATACTTACAAAATAAAGCAGATGGCTCAGTGGTAAAGCACGCTTGGTATTGGGTGGGAGGACCTGGGTTCGATCCCAGGTCCCAGCAAATTTTATTTTCCAACTTTATGCTTGCAGATTCTATACACCACCTTGCCAAGTATCTTCCATGCACCTCACTGATCCAGCCATTGGATTCATTGCTAGCCAAATCCAGCGCTCAAATCCATGAGGGACTATGATGCACCCTCAGGTCAACGCTACAAGGAATCCAATGTTGATCGGGCTTGAAGGGTTATTGGGCTTGGGAAATTCATATTTGCACCCCCCTCCCATTTGCTAGCATACAGGCCCAGTTTGCATTTTCTTTCTATTTCTTTTTTTTTTAATTTCTTAAGTTAATTTCTTTATTTGTTTTAATTAATTAACAGAAAATTATTATTTTTTATAAAAATAAAAAATCACCAAAAAAAATACAGAATTAAATATTATTTATTCAAACTAATTTTTTTGAAAATAAATTAGGTTAATTAGTTTATTTGATTATTTTGTTTCAATAAAAATTAAATAGAACCCAGGTTTTAAATTTTGGTAATTAAATTGTTTCTTTTCTCAAATAAAAAACCACAAAAATGCACAAGATCTTTTTACAAAATATTTTATTTTTCTTGAAATTATTTAATTTGGTTTAGATTAGGTTAATTTTAATTTCTTTTTATAATTAAAAATAATTAGAATTAGGGTTGCAGTCGTACATAACTTAATTGATTCTTTTCTCAAAAAATAACTTAAATATTTTCTAGTCAATTTTTTAGGGTTTTCAATTTCTCCTCGCATTAAATTTGTTGCACGCGTTTTAATTTGTTTTATTATTATTGTAACTGTTTCGAGTTTGTAATAGTTTTAATTAGGGTTTTAAATTCTACACTTTTATTTCCCGTCAAGACAATTATGTAACTGTCAAAGCCTTGTAATAGCTAGGTTTATTTTTCGCATTTTAAATTCCTGGAAATATTTAACTGTCTAGATGCATGCTAATAGGATCGTATGGCAAGAATATTTGGAAATTTAAACGGTAGATCACCTAATGTGCAAAGATTAAATAACTGAAACAATTCATATGTACATATTCACTCCTAGGGTTTACCTCACTTCGGTTGCCTTTGGTAAACAATCATTAAGCATAGGAGATTTTAGTGGTTGTCCTCCAGTCTAAAAAGATCAAATTGTCCCATTCGAATGTTGCCTCGGAGATGTTGTCTCGGAAAGATCTTAAGACTCTAAGGTTACTACTAAGATTTTCTAACTATTGCTTTAGTGATTGCACTCGTCCCTTTCGAATGTCCCTTACAAACTCCAACGACGGGGCTACCTACTCCTTAATAGTAGGATAACACTGTCTAAAGGAAACGAGAACAAACAATCTTTTTTCGAGTAGGTAGAATCCTAAGTACTTGCTCAATAAAAACTTTTCACACAAACACCCTCCAAAACAAATTTTCAAAGCAAACTTCGTCACACCCTTGAGGACTGATACAAGGGTTACCACGAAGTAAAACATTTTCAAAACAAGCACACACAAGCAATTTAGAAAATGAGCAAATACCTAAGAGCCCATGGAAAACCATAGATAAAAAGGGTGCTAACACCTTCCCTTTCTATAATATACCCCTCGTACTCAAAATATCTCGAAAAAAGGTTTTTTCTGTTCTTTTTCCTTTTCCATGATTGGATAAAATAAAAGTCGGTGGCGACTCTTGCTTACCGCGACATTTTGCAAACAAAAAACCTAAAACACAAACCAGTAAAAATAGTCGGTTCTGCCACCGTATCACAGAACTGGTGACTCTGCTGGGGACTTATAAGTGGGGTATACCTTAGGATCTAGGTCATCAAATTGCTTCTCTTGATTGTCTTGATTACTTTACTTTTGAGGGTTTGTTTGGGGTTACTATAGATCCTACACCCGGATCTGGGGCACTTTTTAGGTAAACAACAATAGATCGTGGAGACTGTACGGCGTAGACCGATATGGTTTAAGCGATGGCTGTGTTGGTGTGACACTTTGGTTGGTATCGATATCCTTCATGGGGAAACGAGGAGAATACGGGGCCGCCGCGTGGTGTCATGAAGCACTAACGGACCTTAGAACCTTAGTTGAACAAACTTGGCCATTAGAAAGTAGTGAGATAGCCGACCTCGGTGTAGAGTTGAGGATTGTTTGATACTCAATGCTACACTCATTGAGATTCGGGATATTTCGGCCGCAAGAAAAGATTGCTTGATCTGAGACAATGCCCGATAAAGGATGTTCAGTGATATTGAGATCCTCTAGAACCCGATTACTTTTTAAGACAGGTTTGAAACCAACTAAACTTAAAGAGGGTACTACCTTTAACCTCATGTATACCTTAAACCTAAGGACTTGGTGTGATTTAATTGTGTTTGCTATACATGTGTTTGCTATACCTGTGGTTTCTCATGACATCATGCATCATAACATAGCATGCATTCTTATTGCACTAACCATTTCAAAGACCAAGGGAATTTATCTTTGTTCTGTTTTGCAGATCATGACTTCCGTTCATAGAAACACTATCTGAATCAGCTTTGTGAAGATACCTTCCCAACTCAAAGAGCTAGCATCAAGGGTTTCTGAAACTTCTGCATTCACTAAGAGGCATGGTCGACTTCTCAACCTGGTTACTTCAAAATTTGATGAAAAGATGATGAGTGTACTCTTCCAGTTCTTTGATCCCAAACACCACTGCTTCACCTTTCCAGACTATCAGTTGGTACCTACCTTGGAAGAATTCTCTTAACTGTTGGATATACCCATTCTTGAATAGTTACCTTTCACATGTCTAAAAGAAGTTCCTAAGCCAAAAGTCATTGCCTCAGCTTTGCATCTGAAATGGGCTGACGTGGTATCCAATTGGGAAACAAGAAGTGGAGTCAAGGGTTTTCTAGCCAAGTTCCTGATAGACAAGGCCCATCTATTTTGGGATGATATGTATTTTAAAGCTTTTGAGGAGGTCTTGGCTCTTCTAATCTATGGGTTAGTCCTATTCCCTAATCCAGACTCATTCATAGATGTGACTGCTATCAAGATTTTTCTCTCCCGCAACCCTGTGCCTACCTTGCTCGGAGATATTTTGCACACTCTTCATACTCGTACCATGAAGAGAAGAGGGATTCTTATGTGCTGCATGCCATTGCTGTCGAGGTGGTTTATTTCTCACCTTCCTAAGTCCATACTGAAGAATGAAGAAGGTTTCGGTTGGTCGCAAAGGATAATGTCACTCGCTCATACGGATATTCTTTGGTGTTCTCGAGCTATGGAAAACACTGCTATTATTGACCGCTGCAGGGAGTACCCTAATGTCCCATTACTTGGTATTAGAGGGGGTATAACCTACAATCCTTGTTTAGCTCTACGACAATTTGGTTACGCTCGAAGGGAGGGTCCCCACGAGTTACTTATTGAGGGCATTATATTCAACTATGAGGATGATGTTAAAGAGTATCGTCGGAGGTTCATACGAGCTTGGGGCATGGTAAACAGATCTGGCGCCAAGGCTTTGGGGCCAAAGGCTTCCATTCCTATGGAACCTTACCTCCAAAGGGTACGAGCTCGCGCCCAAAAGCTTATGATGCCCTATGTGGCTGTTTTACCAGTGATTGTGGAACCCACTACTGAAGAAGGAATTTCTTACACGGTTCTCTATCCTTATATGCCCATGAATCTTGGGGAATTACAGAGGTCTTGGATTCAGATGATGAAGGAGTGGGATACTTATAGGGATCAGTTCCATGCTCAGGAGAGGAAGGTTTTAGAGCTCACAAAGCAACTCCATGAGGAAAAAGGACTCAATGAATATCTCGGCACAAAGAGGAAGCATCCATGGGAATTTTGATGTCTTTTATAGTTTCAGATTTATTTTTAATTGTAACGCCTAAAAGGCATTTGAACTTCTAATTCAGCTAATAAAATCTTTGTTTATTTTGGTTTGCAAATTTAAATTTCCCGAAGTCTTTGAAACCATCGCATACGCATCCCATTATTAGACACATCATTACAGGTACCATTACAGGTTTCTCATCTTCTTCGCTGTTTATTTCAGCACGAAATGTCTTCCGAGCAAACCATCAAGGACCTTCAGGCACAGAACACCCAGTTCCAACAAATGTTCATAAGTCTGGAAAAAGGGAAGGAAGATCTGAAAGCCATCATCCTGAAAGAGAAGAAGAAAAAGAAGAAGGCTGTCGATATTCTAAATATGGGCATAAGGTTTGGAGAGCGGTTGAAGCGACAAGCCGATCTGACCTCTTCATCCAAGGAAGGGGAGAATCAGGAAGAAGAGAAGGACCCCAGTCTTGTAGTTTCTGACAACGATACTGTTGTACCCTAAAATATAAACTCTCATTTCACTCAAGACATGCCTCTAGAGGTCCTCAATTGCTCAAGGATAACTAAGGATTGACCAGACAAATCCTCCTCTTAAGGCAACAAGCTTCAAACTAGGGTTTCACTCCTCATCAAGATGGTTGAAGTCCAAAGGTCCAAAATGCTTTCCATGGTCCCAACATGTTCTCAAGATCATCTATGTCAAGTTTCGTTCCTTGCACAAGAAGTTTGCTCAGTCAATTGCCCAGATGCCTGAAAATCGACGATACTAGGTCAAAAGTCAACTGTGGCCCACATACAGTCAAACTTCAAGATTTTTGGTCAACATCAACATTTTGAACTGATATCCATCATTTTATCAAGGGTTGATCATGATTCCTCAAGGAATGCCCCAAATTCATCAAAACCCAAAAGTTGTTAAATTAGGGTTTCTTAGGAAAAGTCAACCAAACTTTGACCAAGCATAACTTCTTCATACTTTATCATAAATTTTCCATCCAAGGCTCATTTTGAATATGATGCAATTCCCTACAATTCATCTTCATCCCCCAAGTTCAAAATGTGCACTCATCAAAAGATATGAATTTCTACATTATAGGTCCTTTTGAAAAGTCAACAAAAATACTTTTTGGGTCAAAGCTTCTTACATGAAAATGGAAGACCCAATTGAGATTATACCAAAAGGATTGTTTAGGGGACATCCTAAGATTTCTAAAATTCCAATCACACCCTCTTAGGGTTAAAGTTGAGGGCGATATGTATTGTCAAAATTAACCAATTTTTGGAAATGTTCATGAAGTCGACATTGATCAAAATGACTTTTTTTCTTCCAAATGGGCCCATGTTTTCTTGTTTGAAACTTGTTCCTAAGATGGCCCAAGACCCTTGAGCTTATCACCTATTATTTTATTATTTTTATTATTTATGTTGATTTTTTATCCATTTAAATCAAAATAAATCAATTTAAATAGTAGAATAATCAAATAAAATCAAAGATTTGATTTTATGAGCACATTATGAGTCCATGAACAGCTAGCAAATCAAAACAATTGTGCAAGAGCTAATTGATTGGAAAAGATCTTAATTTGGTCTATTTTGGAAACAGATCATACAAGGCAAAGAATGAAATCAAATCTCCATAATTTGCAAAGATATGATTAGTTTTTGTTGACCTAAATCATTCTATGATATATACACAACATTTCCAAAGCATAAAAAAAGGTTCTTGGTCGTGAAAACAAAGGAGTCAACTTCAAATTTTTGTCAAAAAAAGTGCTGATCACATATTCCTCCATAGACTGATTCAAGCAATTCCAAGGCCAACAATCCGTTCCTGGACATTTCCTGAAGCCATTCGAATCATCCTCAAGCCTTAAAACCTTCAGAAATCACGCCTCACAGCCACGGTTTGCATCTTTTCTCAAGATTCATTTTCAATAATTTATCCATCATAAACATGTTTTGATCATATATCCATGCTTGCTATCATATTTGCAATGTTTTTGATTGGTTTGATTGAAGTTTAAGTGCAGGAATGGCACGATGCCATTGTTAGGATTTTGAGGTCTCAAATTGGGAATTCCATATAGAGGCAAAATTGGACAAAATTAGGGGTACTATCATGCTTAGAAGAAGATGATTTGCAATTGATCCATATCTTTGGTTTTAATTTATTCTGCTTGTGCTGCGTTTTTGAATTTTACAGGTTTATGGCTACGAACAAAATTCGTCACTATAGCTTTTAGTGACGGAAACGACTGTAGGTAAAAGTGTGTCCAAAAACAACAGTTATGAGGAAGAAGACAATTAGGTGGCAGAATCCCATTGGATGATTTGAATCACGCGCGCATTTGGGAAATACCACTTTATTTCCTTTATATTTTATTTATGTTATTATATTTACAACTAACCATCCAGCCATTGGATTCATCATCAATCCAGATCCAACGCTTAAGTCATACCATGGACCGTCAAAAAGAGCATCACACTGAATCTAGCGCGTTGACTGGGCTGAGCAAGGAATGGGCCTAACAAATTCAGTACTACATCCCCTGAATTGCTCAACAATACATGCCCAATTTCTTTTCTTTTTTTATATTTTATTTCCTTTATTTTAATTATTTGATTAATTATTTCCTTTTACAAAAAAATCATTTTTTTATTTAATCATAAAATCAAGAAAACCACAAAAATGTAGAATTAGGTTTTTTTTAATTAAAATTAGTTTTTTTTGGAAAATAATTAATTTAATGATATTGACTTGATTGTTTTCATAATTAAAATTAATTAGACAAATTAGGTTTAATTCATAAATATTTAATTTTCTCAATAAAATACCGAAAAATATTTTTCTTTAATTAATTAGATTTAGGTTAAGATTTCAAATATTTTTCTCAATAATAAAATACAAAAAAATATTTTCTCTTTAATTGATTAGATTTTAGAATTTAAACTTTGATTCCCGTACTTAATTCTCGCGCGCAATATTTTATTTTCCAATTATTTTATTTGCTTCGAGTTTGTAATAGTTTTTAATTAGAGTTTACCGCATATTATTTACTGTTTAATTCCTGGTTTTTGGTCATGTAACCCCCTCTCTGAACCCTTGTAATAGCGTAGATTTACTTTTTCGCTTTTAATTTCCGCAACTATGAACTGTCTAGATGTATGGATAAAAGGCTTGCATGCAAAAGACAAATAAAATTAAAACAGTAGACCACCTTAATTGTGCAAAGATTAAATAACTGAAATCAAACACTGCTTCACACTTGCACCCTTAGGGTATGCCTCACTTGGTTGCCTCGGAAAACAATGGTCATGTCCCTCGAACATAGGGATATCTTAGCAAAAGACCCTCAATCTAAAAGTCATCATAAAGATCATAGTCCCTTAACGCCCCTCGAGTTGCCTACGAGAAATGATCTTGTCCCTCGATGTTGCCTACGAATATATGATGACAGTCCCTTCGAAATATTAAGGTATCCTTACATATTGCCTTCAATGCCCATTACGTCCCTTTCGATAGTCCCTCAAACATCCAACGACTAAGGTTACCTACTCACTAATAGTAGGATAACACAGTCTAAAGGATAGGAGGAAACGAACATACTTTTTTTTAGTAGGTAGATAACTGTTAGGTACTTGCTCAAAACATACAAACTTTTTCACACCAAACACTTTTCAAACAAAGTTTTCAAAAACAACTTCGTAACACTCTTAAGGACAGAAACAAAGGTTAAAATGAAGTAAAACAAAACTTTTCAAAACAAAGCACACACAAGCAATTTCAAAATGAGCAAGTACCTAAGAGCCCGTCGAAAACTACAGATAGAAAGGGTGCTAACACCTTCCCTTTCTATAATCTACCCCCATACTAAAAAATATCTCGAAAAAGGTTTTTTCTATTCTTTTTCCTTTTCCTGATTGGATAAAATAAAATTCGGTGACGAATCTTGCTTACCGCGAAATTTTGCAAACAAAAAATGCAAACCAGTATTAATAGTCGGTTCTGCCACCATATCACAAATACTGGTTACAATGATGAGCAATATCCTCCTGCTGAGGATAGATATAAACAGTTGGAAGATCGTCTGAGTGCCATAGAAGTTCAGAGGATACCTGGACTGGATTTCGAAGAATTGGGATTAGTGTCGGGAGTGGTCATCCTGCAGAAGTTCAAAGCTCCAGTTTTTGCTAAGTATGATGGGGTGTCCTGCCCAAAACTCCATCTTCGTTCTTATGTCAGAAAGATCCAGCCCTACACTGTTGATAGAAATATGTCGGTTCATTTCTTTCAATATAGTTTGTCAGGGACTCAGCTTGAATGGTTCTACCAGCTGGAGGGAGCAAATATTCAAAACTGGGAAGATCTGGCTGCTGCTTTCTACAAGCAGTATCAGTATAATACCGACCTTGCTCTTACTCGTACTCAACTCCAGAGTATGTCCATGGGTGCAAGTGAAGGTTTAAAGATTATGCACAAAAATGGAGATACTTGGCTGAGAGAGTTCAACCCCCGTTGTCTAATAGGGAGTTGATGGATATGTTTCTGGGGACGCTATCCGGTCTATTTTCAATCATTTGATCGACAACTCATCAGCTGGTTTCACCGAGATGATCCTAACTGGAGAAAGAGTAGAAGCTGGGATTCGAAGCGGCAAAATACAGAAGGATGCCTCTTCGATTTCGGTAAAAAAGCCTTTCGCTGGTAAGAAGGAAGCCAGTTCCATCTACAGCCCGAGGGGCCAAAACAGGGTTGAAAACCGTCAGACAGTAAATGCCATAATGATACCTAGGCCTGTAGTTTCTCTATAACACAACAATCAACAAAAGGTGGAAAGACCACAACGACAGTTTACCCGCATCAACATGACATTGGCTGAAGTTCTACCTCATCTGCTGCGATCCAACTTGGCAACCTTGAAAGAGGCTCCCAAGAATCCAAATACTACGTCTCCCCGATATAATCCAAATTCCCGGTGTGCCTATCATTCTGAGAGTCCTGGCCACGATACAAATGACTGCTGGGCTCTGAGAAATAAAGTACAAGACTTGATTGAAGCCAAGGAAATAGATTTTGATGCTCCGGAGAAGCCAAATGTCATAACTGCTCCCATGCCTAAGCACGACCGTGGAGTTAATGTTGTTGATACTAATTTGTTTGTTACCTCTGTTGATGAAGTTTCTACTCCTCTCATGACTGTTAAGAAGAATTTGTTGTTGGCTAGTTTATTTCCTGGTTGTGGTGAAGGTTGCCACATGTGTTTGTTTCTACCTTCTGGTTGTTGTTTGCTGAAGTTAGGAGTTCAACGCCTGATAGATAGCAAAGAAATTATGTATGAGAAAACTTTGGTTCCCGCTATTCCATCTGAAGACGTTGCTATTATAACCATTTCTGCCAATTCTTCCAAGGTATCCTCGAGAAGACCTGTTAGGATTACATCTGCTCCAAGAATTGCTCCGTTGATAATTATTGTTCCTGGTCCTGTCCCGTATGTCTCAGACAAAGCTGTCCCCTGGCATTATGGTGCTGATGTGTACTATCATGGCATCAAACAAGATTTGAAAGATGAAGAAGTTGATCCTGATATTGGTAACATTGTCGGAACTAGCAAAGTTACCCAAAGGGGAAGGGTCTTCTCTACCGAGACTTCCCCGAAGACTGTCAACAAGCCTATTGTCATTCCATCTGTTGTTCTTGCTAGTACATCAACTATTGTTCCTGTTCTTACTCCAGTTATTACCCTTGTCGACGAATCGTCTGATACCCGCGGCAAGGAGATTATAGGTGAGCCTTCCCGGACGGAGGCGCCTAAGAAAATTATTGTGGAATCCTCTAAGCAAGAAATGGAGGAAATACTGAAAATCATTAAGAAGAGCGACTACAATATGGTCGAGTAGCTGGGGAAGACCCCATCAAAGATATCCATGTTATCCCTGCTATTATGCTCTGAAGCCCATGCGAAGGCTTTGATTGCATTCCTCAAGACTGCGCATGTGCCGCAAGAAACTTCAGTTGATCAGTTCAAAGATTGTGTGGCCAGCCTGACTGCTGATAATGGGTTGGGTTTTTCAGATGCGGATTTGACACCAAAGGGAAGGAAGCATAATGATGCTCTGTATGTCTCGATTGAATGCAGGGGGACCACTATGGCTCGTGTGCTGGTAGATACTGGGTCTTCACTGAATGTTCTGCCAAAGAAGGCGTTGGACCAGTTGGATTGCGAGGGTTTGACTTTAAAGCCTAGTAACATTATGGTAAGGGCTTTTGACGGATCGAAGAGAATGGTGCACAGGGAGGTGGACATCCCTGTCAAAGTGGGTTCTCATACTTTTTGGTCCACTTTCTATGTGATGGATATCAGGCCATCGTATTCTTGTTTGTTGGGTCATCCTTGGATCCACGAGGCTGGGGCAGTCACTTCCATACTCCACCAAATGTTGAAGTATCCGATAAAAGGGAAGATTGTCACTATGCGGGGTGAAGAAGAGTATATGGTGAGTCACCTCAATTCCTTCCGCTACGTAGAGATGGGCGAGGAATTCATAGAAACTCCTTGTCATAACTTCGAAGAGGTCCCTCAAATCTTAGAATCAACTGAAACTACTACCAACAAACCTCCTTTGAAGATGGCTTCTCTCAAGGACGCCAGGGTCGTGGTTGAAGAAGGTGGGTGTGCCAATTGGGGTCACCTCCCTGATTTCACTCAAAAAACTGACAAATTTGGTTTGAGCTTTACTACAGGGGCTCAAAGGGCTGTTAGACGCGCTCGGGCTGGAAGACCTCCCCTACACATCAGCAATCAGGGAATTAACGCCATTGAAGACAGCGAAGAGGACTCAGACATCGACAGTTGGATCTACCCAACTACCAATGGTGGACCAAATAATTGGACGGCTAGGGACTTTATACCTGTTTCTTTTATTCTGCAATAATTGACTTACTTGTTTTGAGATTTGTAATAAACAATTTATTACTTTACGGCCCTGTGCCTTGCCCGAGGCACATTGGCTTTGCTTGTGAGGGCTATTATTTGTCATTTCATATATCATTAATAAAGCATTGGACGTTTCTTGCATACAAATTTTGTGCTCTTTGTTTTTATTTTCTGTTTTTCACTTTATCAAAATAGCTATTCTCTTACACACACTCACGTATCATAATGCAGATCCATATCCACTCTAGATCCCATTGATAACAGCTATGCTATTGCCAGTTATGACTTCAAAAATCAGATCAACCAAGCCGAGGACGAAGGTGAGGATGATTGTGAGGTGCCTGGAGAACTTGCTAGACTACTACAGCAGGAAGAAAGGGCCATACAACCTCATGAAGAGCCGGTTGACACGGTGAACTTGGGTATCGAGGAAGACACAAAAGAGGTTAAAATAGGTGCAAATCTGGAGCTTAGCGTCAAACAGAGGCTGATACAGATGTTGCAAGACTATGTTGAGATCTTCGCCTGGTCCTATGAAGACATGCCTGGTTTGGACACTGATATTGTGGTACACCGCCTGCCGACTAAAGAAGATTGTCCTCCGGTTAAACAGAAGGTCCGTCATATGCGCCCTGAAATGTCAGAGAAGATCAAGGCAGAGGTTATGAAACAGTTCGACGCAGGATTCTTAGTTGTCACTTCTTATCCATAGTGGGTTGCTAATGTAGTTTTGGTACCTAAGAAGGACGGTAAGGTACAGATGTGTGTAGACTACAGAGATCTGAACAGGGCAAGCCCCAAGGATGACTTCCCACTTCCTCACATTGATGTTCTGGTCGACAACACTGTGCAGCATAAAATCTTCTCCTTCATGGATGGTTTCTCTGGCTACAACCATATCAAGATGGCTCCTGAAGACATGGTGTGATCGGTGGATCTGGAACTGACTGTTTAACGCTGGTTCGCGAAATGTCGCGGAAGTAAGAGTCGCCACCGTCTTTTTTTTTCTCCAATATGGACAGGACAAAAGCACAACAAAATTCCTTATGAGATAGTTTCTCGGTTCGGGAGGTAGATTTATAGAAAGGGAAGGTGTTAGCACCCTTTCCATCCATGGTTATCCATGGGCTCTTAGATACTTTCTCATTTGTGTTTTCAAAATGTTTGTTTGCTTTTCAAAGTGTGAGTGGGTTTGAAAAAGTTTCGTTTAAAGATTTCAGATCGACTCTTGTATCAGTCCTCAAGAGTGTTTGAAAAATTGTTTTTTGAAAGCTTTTTGAAAAGTGTCGGTGTGAAAAGAGTTTTGATTTGATTTGTTTTGAATTAGAGAAAATATCTACGAGTCATCTACCTACCCTAAGGAATTAGGCTGTGTAAATGTCCTTAAGGTAGTGCCATCCCACCATTGAGAGATAGGTAGCACCACCGTTGGAGGTGTTCGGGTCAATTCGATTGTAGGGACAGTGTGGTCACCAGAGCAACAGTATGACACCTTAGAAGCTACCCTTATGCCATTGATCCTTTTTTATTCCGAGGCAACTTGTTTCGAGGCATTTGGATCAACGGACATAAGGACTTACTAAAACGTCCTATACTCGACGACCACGTTTCGAGGGGCAAGGCAACAGTGTGGTCACCAGAGCAACAATAGGACACCTTAGAAGCTACCCTTATGCCATGGGTCATGGACATAAGGACTTACTAAAACGTCCTATACTCGACGACCACGTTTCGAAGGGCAAGGCAACAGTGAGGCGTACCCTAAGAGTGATGTGTGAACTTGTGTGTTATTTTCAGTTATGTTTTATCTTGTCATGCATTATAGTGATCTACGCTTTTATTTTATTTGGGCATGCATTCTTTCATACAAATTAACAGTTAAAAGGGGTGCGGAAAGTAAATTGCGGAAAACGTAAATCCTACGCTATTACAAGGCGCGGGTCTATACATCGCCAAATCTTTACAAAGACCCGTTTTTAAGTAAATAAGTACGGAAAATAAAAAAAACAGTAAAAGGTCCTATTTACTATTACATATCAGGAGCAATTACATAATAATCGAACAAATTAAATACGCGCAAATAAAGAAAAGGGAATTAATTTTTTTGTCTTCTTTTTTTTGGTAATTAAATGAAATTGAAAACTAATTAATTATTTTAATTATAAGAAAATATTTTTTTGTTTTTTTTATATATATTTTTATGAAATAAAATAGAAATAAAAAGAAACCGAGTTAAAGATTAACCTAAATCTAAATCTATTTTAATTATTAAAATGTTTAAATGGCCTAATTAAAAACTAGTTCAATTATGATTTATTTACAAAATAAAAATAATAATAAAAGTGTTAATTATATTTTTTTGGTTTTTTATGAAAATGATTAATTAAATTAATTACTAATAACAAATAAAAAAAAGGGGTTAGAAATTAAATTAAGGAAATAAAATGAAAAGAAAGAAAAAAAGAACCCAAATGGAGGGGGTGTTGGGCCAACATGGGGGTGAAAAGTTGAATCTGGGCCCATTAAGACAAAGGCCACGTTGACCTTTTTTGCTTGCATGTGCGTCCATTGACTGAAGCATATGGTGAGCCTCTTTTGTGGCCTTTGGATCTGTGACTATGGCCAGTTGGCACTTGATTGCCTGAAGCTTATGGTGTGCCTGCTTTTGGAAGTCTGCATGTGAACATGTAAAATAAAATAACATCAAGCATTTGGGGGACCTGAGATTCGAACCCAGGTCCCAAGGATTACAAGACACGCTAGCCACCACTGAAGCACTTTGATACATTTGTTAATAACGTACAAAACAAATATTATATGAAAAGAAAGCTAATAATGCTGAAACACAAAAAATTGCGCGCGTGGATTCGAATACACCAATGCCTGCTTGCCACGTCCATCGTCTTCTTCCTTTTCTGCAAAACAACAAACATATAGCGGGGGTTTTAAACCCCCCCCCCCCCCCAAAACACAGTAAAAATAAAAATAGCGAACAACTCATGCTTGCACATAAATTGAGCGCAAGGTCATGGTTATGTCCGTTTGGATGTCACGAATTCAACCATGGCAGTTTGATGTCCCAATTTAACAGTATGGGGAAATCCCCAATTTGGAGCTCTAAAAAACCCTAGCTTTTGACAATGGTGGATCCTGATACACGCATCATTAGTTCAATCAAATGCTACCAATAGCTTCAGAATGTTAAAATGAGTATAAATCAATTTAAAAAGCATGTTAAAAACGCATGGAAATGGAGTTTTGATTTTCACATATTGGACAAACCGTGTGACTTCGTGTGAATGGTTCTTTGCGCGTTTGGGCTTTCTAGGTCGTGAATCCTTTTGTGTTGGCTTGCATATCTCTTATGTAATGAGTTTTGATCAAAATTATGGCCAATAATGCAATGCATTCATGCTTAGGATTTTCCATAAACTCCATTGAAGCACTTTCCTTTCTTGAGCCAAAATTTGAATTTTTGCTTCTTTTAGCCTCTTGCACGAAATTGGAATGTCAATGATGATGTATCAAAGCAATTCAATACAAGAAATATCCCCTTAATTAACTTCTTTGATTTTATTTGATTTTAAATGATTTAAAATGAATTAAATCAAATAAAATTAAATAAAAATGAAAAAATTAATTTTAAATTTTGAAATAATTTGTGGGACACGTGGGAAGCATGTCCAAGCTGAAACAAGTGGAAAAAGTGGGCCCCTTTTGTCAAAAATGAATTTTCAAGGATAATTGATTTTGGCCATTTCACAAAAATTTCCCAACTTCTCCAATGCATATCTTGCTCAATTTTGAAGTTATGAACATGTTCTTGGACATTTTGGAAAGTTATTGAAGTCCTCTAACCAATGTCTTTGGTCCCATGTCATTTTGATTTACCAATCTCATGTTATGGTCTTTGACTTAAAGTCCCTTTTTGTTGACTTTTGAAAATGACCTATAATGTTGAAATTGATAACTTTTTGTGAGAGCATTTCTTGGACTTGGAATGTGAAGATGAGTTGTAGGAAATGTCATCCCCTTCAAAATGAGCTTTGGGTGGGATTTTTCTGATGAACCATGAAAAAGTTATTCCTTGGTCAAGTTACAGTTGACTTTTTAGCTGTCCAAAAATAGAAATTTTTGCATCTTGAGTCTTTTTGAGCCATACTTTGAGAATCATGATCAAGAATTGATAAAATGATGTTTGTGGCTTCAAAATAAGATGTTGACAAAAAATTTTGACTTTTGACTGCCAAATGACCATTTTGCCCCTGCAGTTGACTGTGGAGCAATTAGGGTTTTTGACTGTGCAACTTGACCTTGTGAGCCTTGAAACTTGACATGTAGGTGCTTGACAATGTGTATGAGCATATGTGACTTGATTGAGCCCTTGAAAACTTCAACTTCCTTGCAAGAACCAAAACCCTAGTTTGACTGGCTTAGGAGGGTGGTTGACTGTGTAGCCCTTGAGTAGACTTTGGACCATTTGAGGTGATGCTTGTCAAAACATTGAAGATTATGGGAGGGTAAATTTTGGGGTACAACAGTTGCCCCTGTTCAATCTTCTTAGACCTGAGGATGTAGATTGGCTGACGTGCCTTTCGTAATCCGAAGGTGGAAGATGATTGAACACTAGAGTGCCCAGAAATTTGCACTCACATAGTAGAGTGTCAGCAGTATGATGGTGGGAATGGGCTTACAGATGCCATTTGGGGATTGATGGATAGGAAGATGGGCTTATAGATGCCATGTTGAGAGGTGATTGATAGGTGGATGGGCTTATAGATGCCATCTGGGTGTCGATCGCGTAAGAGATTCCTTAGCGAGAACTTGCGTACTTGAAAAAGAAAGTTAACTACCTGGCCTGTTACAGGAGTTGGTCTTAAAATTCTTTATATAGACGCGCCCTGGTTGGTTACAGGAATCGAATCTTTAAACTCTTCAGACGTGCCCTGGCGAGATACAGGAATCGAGTCTGGAGAATACAGTCGTCAATAGATACACCCTGGCAAGATATAGGAATCGGATCCTCAAACTCTTCAGACGCACCCTGGCAAGATACAGGAATCGGGTCTGGTAATGCTAGCCGTCAACAGATACACCCTGGCGAGATACAGGAATCAGATCCTCAAACTCTTCAGACGCACCCTGGCAAGATACAGGAATCGGGTCTGGTAATGCTAGTCGTCAACAGATACACCCTGGCAAGATACAGGAATCGGATCCTCAAACTCTTCAGACGCGCCCTGGCAAGATACAGGAATCGGGTCTGGTAATGCTAGTCGTCAACAGATACACCCTGTCAAGATACAGGAATCGGATCCTCAAACTCTTCAGACGCACCCTGGCAAGATACAGGAATCGGGTCTGGTAATGCTAGTCGTCAACAGATACACCCTGGCAAGATACAAGAATCGGATCTTCGAACTCTTCAGACGTGCCCTGGCAGGATACAGGAATCGATTCTGGTAATGTAGTCGTCAATAGATACACCCTGGCAAGATACAGGAATCGGATCTTTGAACTCTTCAGACGTGCCCTGGCAGGATACAGGAATCGAGTCTGGTACTGTAGTCGTCAACAGATACACCCTGGCAAGATACAGGAATCGGATCTTCGAACTCTTTAGACGTGCCCTGGCAGGATACAGGAATCGAGTCTGGTACTGTAGTCGTCAACAGATACACCCTGGCAAGATACAGGAATCGAATCTTCGAACTCTTCAGACGTGCCCTGGCAGGATACAAGAATCGAGTCTGGTACTGTAGTCGTTAACATATACACCCTGGCAAGATACAGGAATCGGATCTTCGAACTCTTCAGACGTGCCCTGGCAGGATACAGGAATCGAGTCTGGTCTGTAGTCTTCAACAGATACACCCTGGCAAGATACAGGAATTGGATCTTCGAACTCTTCAGATGTGCCCTGGCAGGATACAGGAATCGAGTCTGGTACTGTAGTCGTCAACAGATACACCCTGGCAAGATACAGGAATCAGATCTTCGAACTCTTCAGACGTGCCCTGGCAGGATACAGGAATCGAGTCTGGTACTGTAGTCGTCAACAGATACACCCTGGAAAGATACAGGAATCGGATCTTTGAACTCTTCAGACGTGCCCTGGCAGGATACAGGAATCGAGTCTGGTACTGTAGTCGTCAACAGATACACCCTGGCAAGATACAGGAATCGGATCTTCGAACTCTTCAGACGTGCCCTGGAAGGATACAGGAATCGAGTCTAGTACTGTAGTCGTCAACAGATACACCCTGGAAAGATACAGGAATCGGATCTTTAGTTGCGACCGTTGATGGTAATCATCTTGGTATTAACCTTTGTCGTGAAAAGACAAAACGTTAGTGGTGCGTAATGTCATGATGTATGACATGCGAGATGAGATTGTATGTTCATGATGCGTATATGCATGCTGTAATATATGAAAATGCGATGTTTATGAATGTATGTTTTCGTCTTTAGGAAAATAAATCCTTGACGGATGCCGGGAAGTTAAATCCTGGGCTGATGTGAATAGTATTTCGCTGTTTCCGCTGGGGAGTGATGGTTGCAAGAATACCGGTAGGAGAAGATAACTTCGTTGGTGAATAAACTTGGCGAATGGATTACTCTGCGGGGAGAAAATTATTCTAGCGATCTTGCTGGGGAGCAATACTCTGTGGGAAGAGAGGTACTCTGTTGAGATGTTGGTGATAACTCCGCTGGGGATGCTATTGTTATGTTGGAAGTTTTAATAGACTCCGTTGGGGATAAGAAGACTTTGCCGAGGACGATCTTTCCGTGGCTTTTGGCTGAGGATAACCCAGTTATATCCTGGTAAGGAAATAACCTTTGAATAAAGTCGGGAGACGCGTTCGTGCTCTGCAGGGATAAGCTTCCAGAATCTACTAGGGATAAGCTTACTGCTGGGGGGATTGATTCAACTCTCCTGGGGAAACTTTTGAACTGTACTAGGGAAGTGGCTCCACTGGTGTGTCTGTATTCCGCCGGGGAACAATCTTATATTAAGACTTCCGGGGATGCTTGTTAAGGAACGTCTGTATACTCCGCTGGGGAATATTGAGATTTTCTGGGGGTACCCAACTTCCTTAAGGCTGACAGTAAACTAACTCTGCTTGGGGAGAGCGTTGACTGACTTGCTGGAGATGTTGTGCCTTTTTAGGGCTTATGGGAGACCAACTTTGCTCGGGGGAGAGTTGTTGAATCTTGTCTTACTTAACGGGGAGTGAAGGTATCCTGGTTACGTTCTTCAGCCGAACCTACCTTGGTACCTTGGTGGACAGAGCAACTAGATCGCTTAGACAACTCATTATTGCCCCTGTTTCTGATGTGGGAGAAGAAGATACCTTGTGGAGACGCTTGATGACTGCCGGTTGACAAATCTTCTTCTGGTAGGCAAGTGACGAGATGACGGGACATAGTCGTGCGCTTTTGATCCCTAACTTTTGCCTGGACCGCCCTTTCGGGTTTTCAGTCCACCGGGATACCCATTTTTGCCCAAGCCGCCTTTTCAGGTTTTCGACTTGCCGGGTGTACAGATCTTTTTCATTTCATCCCTTATTTTTGCCCGAACCCTTTTGGTTCACCGGGAAGTCCTTGTTTTTGCCTAGGTATGTCAACCTAGCGGGTCTTTGATTATGCGTAGTATTTTTTTTTACTATGTCCACGCTCTCCGGATGTAGGGAGTTGCCCCTGTTAGAAGTGTTTTGCCATGCCACTAGAAGATGTTTGATCAGGCAAGATTCGTTGCTGGGATTCCCCAAGTGACTCAGGCGGAGATTTGCCCCAGGCTGTTTGGCCTTTGAGAGATTCTCCAAATCTTGATTGGACTGCCCCAGATAATAGACCATGATCATGTCTGCCCCTTGATTGGAAGTACTTCTTCCATTTGAGCTTTTGTTGAGAAGATTTTGTTCACTGGATATTCGTCGTGCGAATTTCTCTGTTGTTCAAACAAAAAGCTATATGCAAACAAGGTTATGTTAAAAATGCAACGCTTATGTCTGTCTTGAAGTTTTTTGAAAATGCATTTTTTAGTAAAAACAAGTGAATTTTGTAAACTGCGATGTCAACTCGTTATTTTACCGCAAGCCTTAAGGAGTCAGGATACCTTTTGTAACAGTATGCTTTCGAACTAACCCGTGCTTCAGCTAGGACTTTTTAAGGGTTATAACGTGGCCTGGTTCACGATTTAAGAAACAAAGGATAAAGGCTCAAAATATTTGTACCCATCCGCTCTTCGTGATGTTCTTCAAACCTAAACTCAGCTAATCGTGCATTAGACCTTGTTTGAGTATTTGCTCTGATATTCCGGTGATGGTTCGGATATTGACAGTTTATTTTGAATAGGCAGTCATTCCTTTTTGGTTGAGGGTTTGTAGGACCTCTTTCTTTTTTGATTTTGTATCCCTATTTTTGCCTGAACTGTTTCTTTTGTGATTACAGCCAGCGGGATGCCCCAGTTTTGTAAGTCTCCTTCATAGGTTTTGACTTATTGGGTTTTTATTTTTGAGATATAATGACTGCTTATCCTTATGATTATTCGGAATCATCACCGTCTTTTGCTTTGGAAGGACTCCTTTGGTGCCATTCGTTGTGCACCTTGATCAGCTGAGAAGACTACCCTGCCCCAGGTTATGATTAAGGGTTTTAATTTTCAAAAAGAAAAACTCCTACTTCTTTGGCTCAGAGGGGTTGACGAGGGATTATCTTCCTTATTACTCCAGTGTTTAGGAATTGAAACAATGCCTGTACCTCATCAGTGGGGTCTGTTCAAAAGCATACTGTAAGGATCGTGGTATCGTTTTCGTCATCCTCCCTCAAGAGGCTTAGAATTATTAATTGAGAGTTGACATCAAAAAATGAAAAGCAGTTTGAATATAGCGAATGCGAATATATTGCTTCAAAACAGACATATGCGATGCATTAATGAAATAACAACGTTTAACATGAATAAATGTTTGAACAATCAAAAGAAAATTACAACTTGAAAAATTCTAATGAACAAAAGTCTTCTAGTCTCAGGGCTTGTTACTTCAACTGGTGCATCTTGTAGGGATGGCAGAAGAACTCAGCTTGACCCACTTGGGTGAAATCCACTACTCCTTCATTAATCAGATCCTGGACCTTGTTCTTCAGAGCCCAGCAGTCGGCAGTGTCGTGTCCAGGACTATCAGAGTGATATGCACACCTTTTGTTGGGATGATAGTTAGGAGCAGAGATGTTGGGGTTCCGTGGAGGAGCCTTTAATGTAATCAGATTCAACCTCAGCAGGTGTTGCAGAGCTTGAAACAAAGGCATGTTGAGCTGGATGAACTGCCTCTTGGACCTGCTTGGCCTACTCAGATCAACCTGTTGCTCTGGGCGAGGTTGTGGTTGGACCTGTGAGGTAGTAACAATTTGGAGAGTTCTATTCTTCACCATACCAGGTTCTTGTCCTCTTGGAAGCTGATCAAAGACCTGGTCCCTGACTTGGGCAGGTTGCTTCATATGGTGTCTCTCTTGGTGGAGCTGACTGATCATGGCCCTCAACTCTTCTTGCTCCCGAGCTAGACCTTGGATGAGAGCCCTTTGCCCCAGCATCTGGGTTTTCAATGTATCTACTTCAGTTTGTAGACGTTTCAGTTGTTCGTCCTTATCATCCTCTGGGCTTTTCTTGGCCAAATTCCCCATGAGGAGTGTCCTTAACTCTTCTTGCCCCTTGGATAGGCTTAAGAAGATCTCCCTGAATTGAGTCTCTTGAGCATGAAGACCCTGGTTATCTTGTTGGGAAGCCATTGCTGAAATAAACAGCGGAGAAGGTAAGTGTCCTGTAACAAGGGTACCTGTTATGCAATGATGGGTATGTATGCATGCAATGTTTTCAAGGATCTCGCGGGGTAAACAAGAAAATTGTTAGAACTAGGTAGCTTGATTGAGGGAACTTCATGTTTGCTGAGAGTCCTTCTTCAAGGGTCAAAGGATCGCCATATCCAGTGGGTCATAGCCCCTGACAAACTTTGGCTAGAGGAAAATAAATCCCCTTTGCCCCTTGCTATACAGTTTGATTCATCATGACCTGCATCACAGACCCTTGAGATCCTTGAAATGGATTAGTCCTTATGTAGGACGTATGCAATGGTATGATGTTATGCTATGCGTGGGGTAATGTAAGTAGCCCTGTTATGAGTCCAGATTAAGGACTGTAAACAAAACCTGCAAGAAACCAGTGTGTCAGATAACAGGCATGCAAGTAGTCAAGTATGAAAGCACACAAGTCACACAAGAGAGCCCTTAGAGTTTAGGCCAGCATGAGGTCTAGGTATTACCCTCTTTGAGTTTGTTGGTTAGGACTTGTCCTATCAGAAGTAACCGGGTTCTAGAGGATCTCAATATCACTGACTACCCTCAATCGGTCATAACTCCAGCATCGCAACCTTTTCTTGCGGCCAGAACCATCACGAGAGTTTATCCTCAATGGGCGTAGCATACTGCTACTGTTCTATTGGCCAAGTTGGGTCATTTAAGGTTCTAAGGTCGGTTGGTGCTTAATGACTCCTCAGAAGACCCATATTCTCCTTGTTGCGACACAAGGGATATCGGTACAGACCAAGGCGCCACACCAACATAGCCACTACTTCACCCATGTCGGTCTACGCCGGACAGGTCCCTCACAGCTTATGCTACCTAACAGGGTATCCCTAGATCCGGGTTAGGATCTATATAACTCCGATGCAGCCCACAATAATAAAGCAAACAAACACAGCAATTGAAAACACAAGTGATCTTAGTCCTAAGGTACACCTCACTTTTATAGAATCCCCAGCAGAGTCGCCAGTTCTGTGATCAATGGATCTGGAACTGACTGTTTAATGCTGGTTCGCGAAATGTCGCGGAAGCAAGAGTCGCCATCGTCTTTTATTTTCTCCAATATGGACAGGACAAAAGCACAACAAAATTCCTTATGAGATAGTTTCTCGGTTCGGGAGGTAGATTTATAGAAAGGGAAGGTGTTAGCACCCTTTCTATCCATGGTTATCCATGGGCTCTTAGATACTTGCTCATTTGTGTTTTCAAAATATTTGTTTGCTTTTCAAAGTGTGAGTGGGTTTGAAAAAGTTTCGTTTAAAGATTTCAGATCGACTCTTGTATCAGTCCTCAAGAGTGTTTGAAAAATTGTTTTTTGAAAGCTTTTTGAAAAGTGTCGGTGTGAAAAGAGTTTTGATTTGATTTGTTTTGAATTAGAGCAAATATCTACGAGTCATCTACCTACCCTAAGGAATTAGGCTGTGTAAATGTCCTTAAGGTAGTGCCATCCCACCATTGAGAGATAGGTAGCACCACCGTTGGAGGTGTTCGGGTCAATTTGATTGTAGGGACAGTGTGGTCACCAGAGCAATAGTAGGACACCTTAGAAGCTACCCTTATGCCATTGATCCTTTTTTATTCCGAGGCAACTTGTTTCGAGGCATTTGGATCAACGGACATAAGGACTTACTAAAACGTCCTATACTCGACGACCACGTTTCGAGGGGCAAGGCAACAGTGTGGTCACCAGAGCAACAGTAGGACACCTTAGAAGCTACCCTTATGCCATGGGTCATGGACATAAGGACTTACTAAAACGTCCTATACTCGACGACCACGTTTCGAGGGGCAAGGCAACAGTGAGGCGTACCCTAAGAGTGGTGTGTGAACTTGTGTGTTATTTTCAGTTATGTTTTATCTTGTCATGCATTATAGTGATCTACGCTTTGATTTTATTTGGGCATGCATTCTTTCATACAAATTAACAGTTAAAAGGGGTGCGGAAAGTAAATTGCGGAAAACGTAAATCCTACGCTATTACAAGGCGCGGGTCTATACATCGCCAAATCTTTACAAAGACCCGTTTTTAAGTAAATAAGTATGGAAAATAAAAAAAAACAGTAAAAGGTCCTATTTACTATTACATATCCGGAGCAATTACATAATAATCGAACAAATTAAATACGCGCGAATAAAGAAAAGGGAATTAATTTTTTTGTCTTCTTTTTTTTGGTAATTAAATGAAATTGAAAACTAATTAATTATTTTAATTATAAGAAAATATTTTTTTGTTTTTTTTATATATTTTTTTATGAAATAAAATAGAAATAAAAAGAAACAAAGTTAAAGATTAACCTAAATCTAAATCTATTTTAATTATTAAAATGTTTAAATGGCCTAATTAAAAACTAGTTCAATTATGATTTATTTACAAAATAAAAATAATAATAAAAGTGTTAATTATATTTTTTTGGTTTTTTATGAAAATGATTAATTAAATTAATTACTAATAACAAATAAAAAAAAGGGGTTAGAAATTAAATTAAGGAAATAAAATGAAAAGAAAGAAAAAAAGAACCCAAATGGAGGGGGTGCTGGGCCAACATGGGGGTGAAAAGCTGAATCTGGGCCCATTAAGACAAAGGCCACGTTGACCTTTTTTGCTTGCATGTGCGTCCATTGACTGAAGCATATGGTGAGCCTCTTTTGTGGCCTTTGGATATGTGACTATGGCCAGTTAGCACTTGATTGCCTGAAGCTTATGGTGTGCCTGCTTTTGGAAGTCTGCATGTGAACATGTAAAATAAAATAACATCAAGCATTTGGTGGACCTGGGATTCGAACCCAGGTCCCAAGGATTACAAGACACGCTAGCCACCACTGAAGCACTTTGACACATTTGTTAATAACGTACAAAACAAATATTATATGAAAAGAAAGCTAATAATGCTGAAACACAAAAAATTGCGCGCGTGGATTCGAATACACCAATGCCTGCTTGCCACGTCCATCGTCTTCTTCCTTTTCTGCAAAACAACAAACATATAGCGGGAGTTTTAAACCCCCCCCCCCCAAAAAAACACAGTAAAAATAAAAATAGCGAACAGCTCATGCTTGCACATAAATTGAGCGCGAGGTCATGGTTATGTCCGTTTGGATGTCACGAATTCAACCATGGCAGTTTGATGTCCCAATTTAACAGTATGGGGAAATCCCTAATTTAGAGCTCTAAAAAACCCTAGCTTTTGACAATGGTGGATCCTGATACACGCATCATTAGTTCAATCAAATGCTACCAATAGCTTCAGAATGTTAAAATGAGTATAAATCAATTTAAAAAGCATGTTAAAAACGCATGGAAATGGAGTTTTGATTTTCACATATTGGACAAACCGTGTGACTTCGTGTGAATGGTTCTTTGCGCGTTTGGGATTTCTAGGTCGTGAATCCTTTTGTGTTGGCTTGCATATCTCTTATGTAATGAGTTTTGATCAAAATTATGGCCAATAATGCAATGCATTCATGCTTAGGATTTTCCATAAACTCCATTGAAGCACTTTCCTTTCTTGAGCCAAAATTTGAATTTTTGCTTCTTTTAGCCTCTTGCATGAAATTGGAATGTCAATGATGATGTATCAAAGCAATTCAATACAAGAAATATCCCCTTAATTAACTTCTTTGATTTTATTTGATTTTAAATGATTTTAAATGAATTAAATCAAATAAAATTAAATAAAAATGAAAAAATTAATTTTAAATTTTGAAATAATTTGTGGGACACGTGGGAAGCATGGCCAAGCTGAAACAAGTGGAAAAAGTGGGCCCCTTTTGTCAAAAATGAATTTTCAAGGATAATTGATTTTGGCCATTTCACAAAAATTTCCCAACTTCTCCAATGCATAGCTTGCTCAATTTTGAAGTTATGAACATGTTCTTGGACATTTTGGAAAGGTCTTGAAGTCCTCTAACCAATGTCTTTGGTCCCATGTCATTTTGATTTACCAATCTCATGTTATGGTCTTTGACTTAAAGTCCCTTTTTGTTGACTTTTGAAAATGACCTATAATGTTGAAATTGATAACTTTTTGTGAGAACATTTATTGGACTTGGAATGTGAAGATGAGTTGTAGGAAATGTCATCCCCTTCAAAATGAGCTTTGGATGGGATTTTTCTGATGAACCATGAAAAAGTTATGCCTTGGTCAAGTTACAATTGACTTTTTAGCTGTCCAAAAATAGAAATTTTTGCATCTTGAGTCTTTTTGAGCCATACTTTGAGAATCATGATCAAGAATTGATCAAATGATGTTTGTGGCTTCAAAATAAGATGTTGACCAAAAATTTTGACTTTTGACTGCCAAATGACCATTTTGCCCCTGCAGTTGACTGTGGAGCAATTAGGGTTTTTGACTGTGCAACTTGACCTTGTGAGCCTTGAAACTTGACATGTAGGTGCTTGACAATGTGTATGAGCATATGTGACTTGATTGAGCCCTTGAAAACTTCAACTTCCTTGCAAGAACCAAAACCCTAGTTTGACTGGCTTAGGAGGGTGGTTGACTGTGTAGCCCTTGAGTAGACTTTGGACCATTTGAGGTGATGCTTGTCAAAACTTTGAAGATTATGGGAGGGCAAATTTTGGGGTACAACACATGGAGAAGAAAACCTTTGTTACACAGTGGGGCACCTTCTGCTACAAGGTGATGCCTTTTGGGTTGAAGAACGCTGGGGCAACCTATCAGCGCGCCATGGTCGCTTTGTTCCACGATATAATTCACCACGAGATTGAAGTTTATGTTGATGACATGATAGCCAGGTCTAAGACTGAGGAAGAGTACCTTGATCATCTCCAGAAATTGTTTGACAGGTTGAAGACATACAAGCTGAGGTTGAATCCGAACAAGTGTACCTTCGGGGTAAGGTCTGGTAAGCTTCTGGGTTTCATCGTCAGTGACAAGGGTATTCAGGTAGACCCTGTGAAGGTAAAGGCCATACAAGAGATGCCGGCTCCCCACACAGAGAAAGAGGTTAGAGGTTTCTTGGGACGTCTGAATTATATCGCCAGGTTTATTTCACATCTGACTGCTACTTGTGAGCCAATCTTCAAGCTTCTGAAGAAAGATCAAGTGGTAAAGTGGAATGATGAATGCCATACCACTTTTGAAAGAATCAAGGAATACCTTCAAGAACCACCAATTATGATGCCTCCGGTTGAAGGAAGACCGTTAATATTATACTTGACAGTGCTAGACAATTCAATGGGGTGTGTGCTGGGGCAGCATGACGAGTCTGGTCGAAAAGAGCACGCCATATATTAACTTAGCAAAGAGTTTACCGATTGTGAGACATGATACTCATTTCTCGAGAAAACTTGTTGTGCTTTTGCATTGGCTGCTTGCCGACTGAGACGGTATATGCTGACTCACACTACTTTGTTGATATCAAAGATGGATCTGATCAAGTATATTTTCAAGAAGCCCGCTCTCTCCAGAAGGATAACAAGGTGGAAAATGATCTTAACTGAGTACGACATACAATATACAACCCAAAAAGCAATAAAGGGAGTGTATTGGCTGATCATTTGGCTCATCAGGCCGTGGACAACTACCAGTCCATGAATTTTGAGTTCTCAGATGAGAATATTATGTTGGTGACTGACTACGAAGAACCTGGACCGGATGAAGGACCTGAGGAAGGATCCTGATGGTCTATGTATTTTGATGGAGCCTCAAATGAACTGGGTAACGGCATTGGCGTTGTAATCATATCTCCCGAGGGCTGTCATACTCCGTTCACCACCCGATTATGTTTCAACTGCACCAACAACATGGTGGAGTATGAAGCATGTATCATGGGTCTTCGAGCTGCTATTGACCTGAGGATTAAGTTCTTAAGTGTATTCGGGGATTCCGCTCTGGTGATAAGTTAGATCAAAGGCGAGTGGGATACGAAGCACCCGAACCTCATTCCTACAAAGAGTATGTACTGACATTGCTCCCACACTTTGAGGAGGTAACCTTCGAACATTTCCCACAAGAGGAGAACTAGTTAGCGGACACACTAGCTACCATGTCTTCTATGTTCAAAGTTAGGTAGGAAAATGAAGCTCCCCAGATTACCATTGAGAGGTTGGATGAACCAGCACACTGCTGTGAGATCGATACCGAAGAAGTGGCAAGCAAACCCTGGTTTCACGAAGTCAAAAGGTATCTCGAAGTTCAGGAGTATCCCAAAGGGGCATCTGTCAATGATAAGAAGTTTCTGAGAAGGTTCGCTGCAAAGTTCTTCCTCAGTAATGGAATCCTCTATAAACGCAACCATGACTCCACACTACTACGGTGCGTAGACAAGAGCGCAACAGAGAGGATCATGACAAATCTACATGAAGGCACCTTCGGAACCCATTCTAGTGGACATACCATGGATAAGAAGATCCTACGGGCAGGATATTACTGGTCCACCATGGAAGCCGATTGTTATCAGCACTCTCGAACTTGTCATAAATGCCAAATTTATGCTGATAAGGTGCATGTACCTCCAGTCCCCTTGAACTTCTTGACAGCTCCCTGGCCCTTTACAATGTGGGGCATCGACATGATTAGAGAAATCAGGCCCACCGCTTCCATTGTACATCACTTCATCCTAGTAGCCACTGATTACTTCACGAAGTGGGTTGAGGAACCCTCTTTTGCTACAGTGACCAAGAACGTCGTGGCGCGGTTTATCCGACATAATCTGATCTGTCAATACGGTGTGCCAGAGAGAATTATTACTGACAATGGTACGAATCTCAACAACACGATGATCACCGAGCTCTGTAAACAGTTCAAGATACAACACCATAATTCTTCTCCCTACCGACCGAAGATGAATGGCGTTGTTGAAGCAGCTAACAAGAACATCAAAAAGATTGTACAGAAGATGACGGTGACATACAAATACTGGCATGAGATGTTGCCATTTGCTCTTCATGGGTACCGTACCTCAACACGGACGTCGACAGGGGTAACACCCTACTCTATGGTATATGGCATAGAGGCAGTCCTACCCATCAAAGTCTAGATACCTTCTCTCAGGATTATGAAGGATGCGGGTTTGAACAAAGACGAATGGATCTAAACCCGGCTTGATCAGCTAAATCTAATCGATGAAAAGAGACTTACTGCTATCTGCCATGGTCATACGTATCAAAAGCGAATGATCAAGGCTTTTAACAAGAAAGTCAGGAGTCAAGAATATCAAGTCGAGGATCTAGTAATCAAACGCATCATACTACCTCAAGGTGATCCCAGGGGCAAATGGACCCCCACGTACGAAGGGTCATTTGTGGTTAAGAACATTTTCTCGGGAGGAGCTATGATTCTAACCACCATGGATGGTGACGACCTTCCTCACCCTGCCAATGTAGACATAGTGAAAAGATACTACGCCTAATCAAAGACCTGCTAGGTTAACTAGCCTAGGCAAAAATAAGGGCTTCCCGATGAACCAAAAGGGTTCGAGCAAAAGTAAGGGATGAAAATGAAAAAAATCTGTACACCCGACAAGTCGAAAACCCGAAAGGGCAGCTTGGGCAAAAAAGGGTATCCTAGTGGACCGAAAACCCGAAAGCGCGGTCCAGGAAAAAGTTAGAGATTGAAGCGTATCACTATGTCTCATTGGATCATCTTGCGATCAGACTTCGGTATCGACTATCAAGCTCAGACGGTGCCAACAAATCTGATCAACCTTCGACCAAGTAGCAAAGTGATGAGACGCTTGAAGATATAAAGGCAATAGCAGAGTTGGAACCCAATGGGGTTGTTTCACATAGCTGTTTTTCTTTCTATTACACAAATTGTATAATTTCTGTCTTTTGGCGACATTATCTTACTAGAGCGTCAGCCTCTTTGTACAAAACGCCTATTATATACCAACTTCAAAAATCAATACAAGTCATTTTCACAAGAAACTTCAATTTGTTTTTTCTTTTTCTGTTTTGTTTTTCAAGAACGTCCAATAATTTATTTTTGATATATGCATTTGAAAATGATTGCCGCTTATAAATATTTACATAAGAAACAAAGGCAATTACTCGTAATTCCAGAAACAGGGAAAAACAAGAAGTGCCAAACCCGACGGTTACTTTGCCCAGCAGGTATCGGGATAGAGCCAGCTTGGGAACATAGTTATTGGTACATACACTCCCCACAAAGTAAAAGTATCCAAATGCATTGATGTCAGCTTTCCCGAAACAGTACTTAACTATCCCCAACCGAGGTTCGCAATCGCGGGCGAGTCAGTAAATTTCATCCCCCAAGTGGAGTTTATTTCTACGGATACAGAAGCTCAATCTCCAACAGAGCTCATCATCTCCAGCAACAGAATGTCATCCCCAGCTAAGTTTATTCCTCCAGATCAACGGGTCTACCAACAAAGTATCTCATCCCCCTAAGTTTGGTCCCCGCAGAGTTATTCTCCAGCATCTCTTCCCGACAGAATATTTACAAATCTCCAGCAACTGTCAGGGATTTATTTTCCCAGACACGAGCATACCCCGATAGCATTTCATGAACATACATCATGACATACACATGCATATCATATACAACATAATCTCATTTATTTTGAGAACATCATCTCACCCTGCATTTCATGCATCACATATAACTAACCCTGATATCTTTTCAAGAAAAGAGGATTAACTTCAACAAATTCAGCAGTTATACAAATCACATCTACAGACGACCAATGGAAACTCAGTTCTCGAAATCAAACGGGTCAACTAATCTATAATATCACTTTGAAGTAACCCTACTATCCAGGTTCCTTCTCATAGCCCTACTATCTAGGCTTTCATATCGAAGTAACCCTACTATCCAGGTTCCTTCTCACAACCCTACTATCCAGGCTTTCATATCGAAGTAACCCTACTATCCAGGTTCCTTCTCACAGCCCTACTATCCAGGCTTCCATTTCGAAGTAACCCTACCATCCAGGTTCCTTCTCATAGCCTTACTATCCAGGCTTTCATTTCGAGGTAACCCTACGACCCAAGTTCCTTCCTATAGCCTTACTATCCAGGCTTTCATCTCGAAGTAACCCTACGATCCAGGTTCCTTCTTACAGCCTTACTATCCATGCTTTAATTTCGAGGTAACCCTACGACCCAGGTTCCTTCTTATAGCCCTACTATCCAGGCTTTCATCTCGAAGTAACCCTATGACCCAGGTTCCTTCTTATAGCCCTACTATCCAGGATTTCATCTCGAAGTAACCCTACGATCCAGGTTCCTTCTCATAGCCCTACTATCCAAGCTTTCATCTCGAAGTAACCCTACGACCCATGTTCCTTCTCACAGCCCTACTATCCAGGCTTTCATATCGAAGTAACCCTACTATCCAGGCTCCTTCTCACAACCCTACTATCCAGGCTTTCATATCGAAGTAACCCTACTATACAGGTTCTTTCTCACAGCCCTACTACCCAGGCTTTCATATCGAAGTAACCCTACGATCCAGGTTCCTTCTCACAGCCTTACTATCTCAACTTTCATATCTAAGTAACCCTACTATCCAGGTTCCTTCTCACAGTCCTACTATCCCGGCTTTTATATCGAAGTAACCCTACTATCCAGGTTCCTTCTCATAACCTTACTATCCAGGTTCCTTCTCTCTTATCTCCAGACAGCAGTCCATGACACTGTAGAACCTGGACCTAATCAAACACGATTGGTTTCGCATTTCCCAAGTAAGTCGCGGTGTAGCATATACCCTGACCAGATATACAGTTCACTTCCGCTTCCTCAAGCCGGAGTTAATTCCCTAGTAGATTAATGGACAACTGAAGCTCCTAAAATTCTATTTCTCCTAAGACAGATACCAACGTTCCTCATCAGATTCCTCATCAACAATAGTAACAGGAACTCTCATTGAAGGAACGTCTCAGGAAATCAACATCCTCTAGATGGCATCTTTAAGCCCATCTCCAACGGTATTCCACCACATCTTGGATGGCATCTTTAAGCCCATCTCTGAAAATTCTCTAGAAGCTTCAGAATGGCATCTATAAGCCCATTCCCGATATCACCAAATCAAGTATCACTTCATGCGAGTGCAAATTTCTAGGCACTCTAGTGTTCAATCATCTTCCACCTTCAGATCACGAAAAGCGGACGAGCCAATCTACATCCTCAGGTTTAAGAAGATTGAACAGGGGCAGCTGTTGTACCCCAAAATTTTCCCTCTCATTTTACTCAATGCATGCCCATTGGAGTCCTTAATTTGCTCAAGTTTGCCCAAGAGTTGACTAGACAAACTCTATCCTAAGGCAGTGTACCTCAAATTACGGTTTCCATTTTCCTCAAGATAGTTGGACTCCAAAGGTCTCAAATGCTCTCCATGGTCTTTATATGTTCTCAAGACCCTATATGTCAAGTTTCATGCATTGCACAAGAAGTTTGCTCAGTCAACTGCTCAAATGCTTGAGAATCGACTATATTAGGTCAAAAGTCAATTGTGACCCACATACAGTCAAACTTCAATATTTTTGGTCAACATTAACATTTTGAAGTAAATTTCATCATTTTATAAAGGGTTGATCATGGTTCCCCAAGGAATGCTCCAGAATCATCAAAACACAAAAGTTGTTAAATTAGGGTTTCTTAGTAAAAGTCAACCAAACTTTGACCAAGCATAACTTCCACATGCTTTATCAGAAATTTTCCATCCAAAAATTATTTTTAAGAGGATTCAATTACCTACAATTCATCTTCAGTCCACAAGTTCAAAATATGCACTCATAAAGAGATATAAATTTCTACATTATGGGTCCTTTTGAAAAGTCAACAAAAACACCTTTTGGGTCAAAGCTTCTTACATGAACATGGAATACTAAATTGATATTAGACAAAAATGGTTGCTTAGGGGACATCCTAAGCTTTCCAAAAAGTCCAAGAACACCTCTCTAGGGTTAAAATTGGAGGAGATATGCCTTGTCAAAGTTGACCCTTGTTGCAAAATTGCCAAAAGTCAAATATGCTCAAAAATGCATTTTTTTGCCAAATAGGCCTAACTTTTTATGCTTGCACCTCACTTATAATGTGGTCCACGACTCAAATATTCATCCACCCATTATTTTCTTCATTTTTAGATTTATTTTTATTTTTTATTAACTAAAAATTAAATTAAATCAAATAATTGATGAATAATAGCAAAGGTATGATTTGATTTGGTTTTTGGACAGGTTGGAAATCAAAATATGCTGAGTTATCAAGGACAAAACGAATCAAGCATAATTGGTACAAGAAAGGGATGATTTGGCTCAAAATAGAAAGTTTACATGTAGCATGAAAATCAAATCAAATCTCTCATAATTGCAAAGATTCAATCCAATTGTGCAACCCTAATTCATTCATAGATATATAATAGACAAGAACAAAGCATGGGACAATGTTTTGCAGTCGTGAAAGTGAGAGAACAAAACTTCAAAATTTGCAAGAAAGTGGTAGATCATTTTTGGACCTAGAGGGCGATTCAAGCCATTCTAACACTACCAATAAACTCCTGGACATCTCCAGAACATGCCCCAACCAATTGTAGGCATTCTAACACCCAGAAGCTCGAGTTACAGATCCACGATTTGCACCTCTAAGCTTGAATTTGATTTCATGATTTACGCATAATTAATCATTATTAAACATGGCATTGTGTTTGTATTGTCATTTGGGATGTTTTGGTTTACATAATTTCGTGTTTTGATGCCTGTATGCTTGAGTGTCATTGCTAGGGTTCAGCTTGCCGTTTTAGGTTTTTCTTGCACAGGTTAAATTGGCCAACAAAAAGGGTACCATGATGCTCGTGGCATCAAGACGAATTGATCAATGTAGCTACATTCAATTTACCATGCGTTCTGATGATTTTTGAAACTCACAGGTTTATAGCTATGTCAATTTGTCTGTAGGTATAAGTTTTATACCTAACACGACAGATGAGGAAAAATATGATGATGTGTTCAATCATCATTGGGCCATTCAAATAACTTGCGTGCGTTTTATTTTATTTCATTAATCCATTTGTTTTTTGTATAATATTAATTGCTTTTGTTATACTAACAAAACAAAGCAGATGGCTCAGTGGTAAAACGCGCTTGGTATTGGGTGAGAGAACCTGGGTTCGATCCCAGGTCCTAGCAAATTTTATTTTCCAACTTTGTGCTTGCAGATTCTATACACCACCTTGCCAAGTGTCTTCCATGCACCTCACTGATCCAACCATTGGATCCATTGTTAGCCAAATCCAGCGCTCAAATCCATGAGGGACTATGATGCACCCTCAGGTCAACGCTACAAGGAATCCAATGCTGACCGGGCTTGAAGGGTTATTGGGCTTGGGAAATTCAGATTTGCACCCCCATTTGCTAGTATACAGGCCCAGTTTGCATTTTCTTTCTATTTTTTTTTTTTTTAATTTCTTAAGTTAATTTCTTTATTTGTTTTAATTAATTAACACAAAATTATTATTTTTTATAAAAATAAAAAATCACCAAAAAAATACAGAATTAAATATTATTTATTCAAACTAATTTTTTTGAAAATAAATTAGGTTAATTAGTTTATTTGATTATTTTGTTTCAATTAAAATTAAATAGAACTCAGGTTTTAAATTTTGGTAATTAAATTATTTCTTTTCTCAAATAAAAAACCACAAAAATGCACAAGATCTTTTTACAAAATATTTTATTTTTCTTGAAATTATTTAATTTGGTTTAGATTAGGTTAATTTCAATTTCTTTTTATAATTAAAAATAATTAGAATTAGGGTTGCAGTCGTACATAACTTAATTGATTCTTTTCTCAAAAAATAACTTAAATATTTTCTAGTCAGTTTTTTAGGGTTTTCAATTTCTCCTCGCATTAAATTTGTTGCACGCATTTTAATTTGTTTTATTATTATTGTAACTGTTTCGAGTTTGTAATAGTTTTAATTAGGGTTTTAAATTCTGCACTTTTATTTCCCGTCAAGACAATTATGTAACTGTCAAAGCCTTGTAATAGCTAGGTTTATTTTTCGCATTTTAAATTCCTGCAAATATTTAATTATCTAGATGCATGCTAATAGGATTGTATGGCAAGAATATCTGGAAATTTAAACGGTAGATCACCTAATGTGCAAAGATTAAATAACCGAAACAATTCATATGTACATATTCACTCCTAGGGTTTACCTCACTTCGGTTGCCTTCGGTAAACAATCATTAAGCATAGGAGATTTTAGTGGTTTCCCTCCAGTCTAAAAAGATCAAATTGTCCCATTCGAATGTTGCCTCGGAAATGTTGCCTCAGAGATGTTGCCTCGGAAAGATCTTAAGACTCTAGGGTTACTACTAAGGTTTTCTAACTATTTCTTTAGTGATTGCACTCGTCCCTTTCGAATGTCCCTTACAAACTCCAACGACGGGGATACCTACTCCTTAATAGTAGGATAACATTTTCTAAAGGAAATGAGAACAAACAATCTTTTTTCGAGTAGGTAGAATCTTAAGTACTTGCTCAATAAAAACTTTTCACACAAACACCCTCCAAAACAAATTTTTAAAACAAACTTCGTCACACCCTTAAGGACTGATACAAGGGTTATCACGAAGTAAAGCATTTTCAAAACAAGCACATACAAGCAATTTAAAAAATGATCAAGTACCTAAGAGCCCATGGAAAACCATGGATAGAAAGGGTGCTAACACCTTCCCTTTTTATAATATACCCTCGTACTCAGAATATCTCGAAAAAAGGTTTTTTCTGTTCTTTTTCCTTTTCCATGATTGGATAAAATAAAAGTCGGTGGCAACTCTTGCTTACCGCGACATTTTGCAAACAAAAAACGCAAAATGAAAACCAGTAAAAACAGTCGGTTCTGCCACCGTATCACACATACATTTCCCTTTAGCAAGTAAGTTTTAGATATACACACCCATTGATTAAGATAACAAGAGTGGATCCCATGGAGTACCACGAACGTGAGGGGTGTTAATACCTTCCCCTTGCGTAATCGAATCCCTTACCTGAGATTTGGTTGCGAGACCATGTTCTTTCCCAATGTCAAAGGTTTTATCTATATTTCTATTTACCTATTTTTGGGGATAAATAAAGTTAGGCGGCGACTCTGTTCCATCCGAAGTTATTTCGAGTAGCTTCAACAGTCACCCTAAAAACCTGATCCAACACACTGGTGTCAGTTCACCCTAACACCATTAATCTTTCCCAATCCAATCGAGGCATTCTTTCGGGTTTGAAATCTATTGACTTAGCGCATAAGAGAATCATATTAATTTTTCCTTTAGCCATCTCCAAGCGATCACCTGAATGTCTTCAATACAAGAAAAATTGTTATGTGTTATGGTTCTAGAAATCTTCTCGTTCCTCCCTTTCCAAATGATCCAAATAATCACAAACCAAATGACGACAAATTTCTCTCTAAGCACTATGTCGTTGCTTAAACCTAAAAAATGAGCAAAGTTCTGTATAAAAGAGTTATGGGAAACATAAATAAAACCTAACTATCTTAGGACCTCACTCCATACAACCAAAACTGCAGGACATTCGAAGAATATGTGTTCAACGTTTTCTTCTCTCCCGCAGCCATAAGGGCATGGATTTTGAGATTCGACTAAGATCCCCCTCTTCACTAAGTTATATATACTTGGAATTTTATTTTTCCATATTCTCCACACCAACACCGAGACTTTTAACGAAACGAATTTGTTCCAAACAACCACCAACTCTTTGTTATCTTCTATGTAATTAGTCATCCCTCCCATGATCACTTGATACGATTCTTTGACCAAATACTCATCCTTATGCCAACTTCATTTATCCTTTACATTGTTCCTAAGAAAAATTCAACTAACCAACTCTCTAAATTTCTCTTCATATTTCGCATTTTCCCCCTCTAACCTAACCTCCCACTCCCTGTTCCATATCAATCTCCCATTGTCGTTCCTAATTGCCTCCTTAACCAAAATTTCCTTCTCCTTCGACAACCTACACAGACCTAGATATTTGTCCTTCAGCCTGACGCCTTCCAGCCAAGGGTCCTCCCAAAAATATGTTTCAGTTTCGTCCCCTATTACTTTAGAAAGTTTGTTATCAAACCACAATTCCCTAAATTTTCCTCTTCTTTATCTAGCAACAACAAATCTCTCCACCAAAGAAAGCTGCATTTGTAAACCTTCTCCCGTCTTGCCCAATTACCCTGTACTTACACTCCAAGATTTTAACCCACAATGATTTCTTCTCGTTAATCAACCTCCACTTCCATTTACCTACTAATGCTAAGTTAAAAGCCTTTAAGTTTTTAAACCCCAATATTCCTTCTTTCTTTTTTCGACAGATTTTTATCCACTGAACCCAACTAATTTTCCTCTTCTCCTCTCCCCCACCCCAAAGAAAATTTTTAAACATAGACTCCAACTTGAGAATAATACCTTTCGGCGCCTTAAAGAAAGAAATAAAATATAACGGCAATGCGAATAATACCGATTTCAAAAAATAATACGACCACCGATTGGGAGATGTTTATTATTCCACGAAGCCAATCTACCTATAACCGTGTCTATCACCAGTTTCCACACACCTACCCTACGATGGTTATCTCCAATATAAATACCTAAGTATTTAAACGATGTTCCTCCCACCTTACAATTGAGGACTGAAGCCGCTTCCTCCATCCACTCGGGTGATGTGTTAATTCTAACTAATAGGCTCTTATGGAATTTAACTTTTAGCCATGACACTAATTCGAACATTTAAAGAGTTGCTTTGATTTCCCACACATTCTTTTAACTTCTTTTGCCTACTCTAATAGTACCGTATGCGAATTGAATATGAGACACCTGCACATCTCCACTTCTAAACTCGTACCCATCAAACAGGTTCCTCTGAACATTTTTAACCATCAAAAGATTTAGACCTTCAACTGCTAAAAGGAATAAGAACGGGGATAAAGGGCCCCCTTGCCTCCATCCTTTTCACATCAAAATTTCTTCAGTAGGACTTCCATTTATTAACACAGAAACTGACGTTGTACGAACACATTCATTAATCCAGCTCCTCCACTTAAAGCAGAACCCCATTCTTTTCATCATGAAATCAAGGTACTTCCAATCCACCTAATTGTATGCTCTTTCAAAGTCCACTTTAAACAGGATAACTTCACGTTTTCTCCTCTTTGCATCATCCACCAACTTGTTATCTATAATAATACAGTCCCTGATTTGTCGCCCTTCCAAAATGGTAAACTGATAATCTGAAATTACTTTGTGCATCACTGACTTCAACCTATTTGCAAGAAGTTTGGAAAAAACTTTATACATGCTCCCAATAAGAGATATAGGTCTGAATTCGATTAACTTCATCGGGTTCTCCACTTTGAGAATTAAGGTGATGAAGAAACTGTTTATCCCTTTTGTTAGCCTACCATTCGAATGAAATTTTGAGATGAACCTGAAAATGTCCCCTTTTATCACCTCCCAAAAATCCTAATGAAGCCAAAGTTAACATTGTCTGGGCCGGGACTCTTAGAATTTTCGCAACCCCACACCTCTCTTTTTACCTCATTCTCTGAGAAACTTGCTATCAGTTTATCATTGTCCTCTTTGCCAATCTTCTTGAACTCAAAATTTTTGAGAGTTGGCCTATTCACCTTACTTTCTCTAAAACTCTCCGCAAAATGCTTAAAAACCTCAGTTTTTATCTCTTAAACTCCAGACAGAATTGTACTTTATGTTTTTATACACATGATCTCATTCCTTTTGCTCCTAGACGCCATACACTGGTGAAAAAAGCCGAGTTATCGTCTCCCTCGCGTAACCATCTCATTCGGGTCTCTTTCTGTACCGTTGAAAGGTAGTTGATTGAGAATGAGAATCCTCAAGAGTCGGGATAATTCTTCCAAAGTAGGCACAAGTTGATAATCGGGAAAAGTGAAGCAATGGTGTAGAAGATCAAAGAACTGGAATAGCACCTTCATCATGTCTTTATCAGTGTTGGAGGTGACCAAGTTGAGTAGGCGACCATGTCTCTCGGTGAATGGAGAGTTTTCAGGAATCCTTGAAGCTATCTTCTTAAGTTGTGGAGGGATCCTCACAAGGTTAACTTGAATAGTTTTCCTGCGAAGTGAATCCATATCCTACAAAACAAGACAAAGATGAATCCAAAAAATCTTTGAAATGGTTAGTGAATATGAATGATGTTATGATGTTTATGATGTTATGTACAAGTATGTATATACAAACAAAGCAAACAATTATTTGTCTCCCTTACTTACTCCTTTTAGAAAGCCTCACCATTATCCCCTCCATGGATCCCCCTCTTGTTATCTTATTCATTCCCCGCTGAAATCTAGAAACGTTTGCCCATATTTTATATGTTCCAAACCATATATTCCTAATTGATCCTCTAGACTTTGTTCATCCCTTATTCCTGCAAACCAAATAGTTTTTCATCCTTTTTGTGATAGATAGAGGGAGAAGTTGTTTCGCTTAAAAAAAATTAGTTTTAGTTTTAATATTAAAACAAAATAAATGACAAGAATAGAAAGCGAGAAAAGAGAACGGTTGGTTGAAACACCTCACGTATTTGTCATCTCCATCTCAACTCACGTGTTTCCATTCCTGCGTCCACGCCACTCTTCATTCCCACCTCTCTCGCTAAAAACACAGAAACAACACAAGTCAACAAAACTGAGAAAGAAATGTCTTTGACTCTCAGTCTCACCGTTACAACACCGCGTTTCTCACAATCACACCGCTGGAACTCATCGCCCATTCTCAAATTCAAACCCAATTCACCACTTTCTATCACTCGTGCTTCTTCCTCTATGTCTACCACCTCCTTATCGCATCTCAGCGTCGACGAAGATTTACCGCCAAATTACGGAGACTGGCTTCCCAAACCCGAACTTCACCTCCGTAGAAGAGCCGGTATTCTCCTCCATCCGACGTCGTTTAAAAGCCCCTACGGAATCGGCGATCTTGGAATTGAGGCAGTTCGTTTCATTGACTGGCTTCACCGAACCGGTTGCTCTGTTTGGCAGGTTCTTCCTCTCGTGCCGCCCGGAAGAAAGGCTAACGAAGAAGGATCACCTTACTCCGGCCAGGTTTTTTATTTTGTTCTAGAGTTGTTTAATATCATCATCTCTTTCACGCAATGTAGTTTCTAATTTTGCGTTTTCAGGATGCGAATTGTGGTAACACACTTCTGATTTCTCTTGAAGAGCTTGTTGAGGATGGATTGTTGGACAAACACGACCTTCCTGAACCAATGTCAGAGTTTTATTATGTATAAACGATTTAGTTTCCAACTATTTCCCTTTTGGTGTTCATCTTATAGTTTTTATTAAATGAATGCAGTGATGCCGAGCGTGTGAATTTTTCGGTTGTTGCTAAACTTAAGGATCCTTTGATAACTAAAGTAAGATGTTAGAAGTATGGTTATTGCTAGTGTTGTTGTGTGCCTCATTCAAAATGTAGTAAGGGGTTAAAATTGGCTGAATCCTGCACTCAATTGAATTTTTTTTATCCCTTAGTAATCTTATGATATGATTATGCTTTATAAATAAATTTCCATTTTGTAGAGGTTTGTCGGATCTATTTCATGAGTAGTCAGGGAACATTTTATCAGTTTTATAGTCATTTCATTGGCCACGCTAGTTTCATCACTGTAATTTTGTCAAGGAACATGCATGTAGTTTTTGCTTGAGTTATAATCTACAGATACGATTTTATTTTCTTGGAAAAGTCTAGTTTCATAATGGTGAATTGCAATAGACTGCAAGTGCTCTATGGTTAGCCTGACCCTAGGAGTTTCTTTGCGGTCTTATCAGATTCTTCCTTTTATCATACATTCATACTAGCATTACCTTATTTTCTTTACATCGTTAGACTTCTCAATGCCTTGTGTGCATATGGTATTTTATGTTAATTTTCCTCAGGCGGCAAAGAGGCTTATTTCAAGCAAAGGGGAACTCAAAACACAGCTTGAAAATTTTCGCAGGGATCCTAACATATCAAGTGAGGCACTCATCTAGTTGCTATTTTAATTCTATACCTGTGTTTCATGTTAGCTTCAACGTTTCACTTTAGTGAGAGCAACTTATAAAAAAAGTTGATTTATGTTACATGTGAATGCACTGCATAGTTGATTTGAAAAGCATCCTTGATCATGTTTTGTTACATTTCTCTCAATTAATTTTCCATTTATCTAAAATTATTCAACTGGACAATACCAAGTTATAGACACTTACTCTGAAGGGAAAATTCAATTAAACACAGTGCAATTACATTTAGAAACTCTCCTTCATTTCTGATATATGATCGAGCCAAGGCAATCAATTCAAGCTAGAAACAAGCTAATAGTTGAAAACGTGTGAGAATTTCTTACTGATGCTTGCAACACAGATAATATAAGGGTTCTAGGATTATGCGATGCAGAAGTTTGAAGGAAAGAATCATTAGGATTTGTGATTGTAAAATAGAAGACTTTAACATAGAGAATTTGCTTGGCATTTCTTTCATATGAGGATGCCTCTATCGGGTAGGGATCCTCTTCATTCTTCAAAAAGAATGGAGGTCTTCATTACTCTAATTTAGGGTGTACAAAGAACACATTTCTAGAACTTGTGAATTGTGACACAATTAAGTTATACATCCATAGTAATGGAACTTTCCATTTATTTTGAGAAATGGGTAGGATTTCTTTACTCTTGAACATGACCTACATTCTTTGTTTCCAAATGAGGTTTGTTTAAGTGACTCATTTGGGAATTTTATTTTGCAAGGCAGTAATATCTTTTAATGTTGTAGGTTGGCTTGAAGATGCAGCTTATTTTGCTGCTATTGATGACAGTTTGAACACACTCAGCTGGTACGATTGGCCCGAACCTTTAAAAAACCGCCACCTTGTAGCTCTAGAAGATATTTATCAACAAAAGAGAGATTTTGTAAGATCATAAAGAATCTTTCTTGCTATAATTATCATTAATAATTTCTCTTTGTATGCCCTGCTTATTGACAGAAGTGTTCTTGATGTCGTTTATACTCTTGCGTGCAGATAAATATATTTATTGCTCAACAGTTCTTGTTCCAAAGACAATGGCAGAAAGTTCGCAACTACGCACAGAGTAAGGGAGTCAGAATAATGGGAGACATGCCCATTTATGTTGGGTATCACAGTGCAGATGTTTGGGCAAATAAGAACCAGTTTGCACTGGTTAGTTGTCTTCAATGAATGTGTCTCTGAAATATGAAGTCTAAACCAACCATTTTTGGAGTATTTTGTAACTTTTGACAGTAAATCATCTCCACTTATTTATCTGGCAGAACAAGAAAGGATTTCCTCTTTTAGTCAGTGGTGTGCCTCCTGATGCATTCAGCGAAACTGGTCAGCTGTGGGGAAGGTTCGAAGCTAATCCCATGATAAATGTTTAGCCATAATCTTAATTTTCCATGTTCTTTTTTCAATTCTTGTCCTGATCTCAACATAAAATGATTTTTTTTCCTTAAGAGTATCTATCTGCTCATTATGTAATCATGATCAGAACGAGTCTCTTCTGTCACCTGATATGTCCTTTTAGTTCCTTTCATTTTTCTGTGCTTTAATATCTTGCTTGGTTTGATTCTATAAGCCTCTTTCAGCATTTTCCCTTGGGTTTTCAGTATTTATACATTGTAGAAGGCTCCTCTCTTGTTCAGATTACTGATTTCTTGTTTGTAACGTTTTCACGTTTAAATGAAAAAAGCCCCCTGTATGATTGGAAAGCCATGGAGAAAGAGGGGTACTCATGGTGGATACGTCGCATACGACGTGCACAAGATATATATGATGAATTTAGAATTGATCACTTTAGAGGACTTGCTGGATATTGGGCTGTTCCCTCTGGTGAGTCTATACTGAGTTTATTTCACCTTTTTTGCTTGATGTGATGTTTGTGTAACATGTGTAATTTGTATGAATATGCAGAAGCAAAAATAGCTATGGTTGGAAAGTGGAAGGTCAGGTCCTGTCATTTTGTTCTATCTTTGATCTATTTGGTCAAACTATTAAAAGCTTCATATTTAAATGATTCATAGGTAGGACCTGGAACATCCTTCTTTGATGCCATTTCCAAAGCTGTTGGAAAGATTAATATCACAGCAGAAGACTTGGTACATATTATCGAAACAAGCTATAAGTTTTACCATATTGTTTCATCAGTCTCGTGAGGGCCTTGCTAGTTTTAATTCATAAATAACTCTTGCTGTGCCGGGACACCGCTTAATTTTTTTGGGTTTTTTAAATCTATGGCAGGGAGTTATCACTGAAGATGTAGTGCAACTAAGGAAGTCCATTGGAGCCCCTGGAATGGCCGTCCTCCAGTTTGGTAATGATTAATTCCTAATTTTGTTTACCATCCAAACTATCATACTCTAAGGTGATCTCAATTATGAGAGGCTAAACATTTTCTTATTATCATTGTTACTCTGTCCAGCGTTTGGAGGTGGTCCTGATAACCCTCATTTGCCTCATAATCACGAGTGCAATCAAGTTGTCTATACAGGGACTCATGACAATGACACGGTAAGAATTTATTCTGCTTTGCATTTGCTGATGTTTCATATATCTTCTTAGAAAGGACCTGGGCAAGCTCTGTAGATGTGTGCTACCAACATGTTAGCTTATAATATTCTTTTTGTTTTATTTCCATACTTTTATCACTGTCTTGAATAATTTCTCCTGTTAACGATAACAAATCTTGACAAGAAATGTGTTTCTGCTACAGATTAAGGGTTGGTGGGAAGCTTTAAACCAAAAAGAGAAATCACATGTGGGTGGCATAGCCGATATATGGTAGTGAAGTGTTATTGCTTAATCAAGTAGGATGAGTACATCACCTCCTTTATTTTCATATTTCAGGTATTAAGTTATATTTCAATAACCGAGCAAGATGATATTCCTTGGGCACTAATCCAGACAGCGGTGGCTTCTGTTGCTCAAACAGCAATAATACCTATGCAAGATGTTCTTGGACTCGGGAATTCTGCCAGGATGAATATTCCTGCAACTCAGGTAAAAGTCCAGGCATAGTTTTCATAGTTTGTTCTAGCAACAACAGCTTACTTAAGCGTAACTAAAAAAATCATTGTTAATCTTATGGCCGATGCAGTTTGGAAACTGGGGATGGAGGGTTCCAAATTCTGTGAATTTTGACAGGTTAGACAGAGAGGCAACCAGATTAAAAGAGATGCTTTCATTGTATGGCCGGCTTTGAGATATGAAATCCCTTTTTTAGTGTATAAAGAAGAGCTTTCCATGCAACAGACAGCTTAAGTGGAAAATGTTAAGCCTAGTGTTGTTCAAGAATTTTAATAAAGTTGAATGCTTTTGTAAGCCTTGGTGATCCTGACTTGAAAAAGCAATTCTGATGTCCAGAATTTTGTAATATGACTTCTATGAGGATCAATATTCCCAAATAAATGTATGAATAAATAGTTGTGTTTGTAGAGATGTGATTAAGAGGATAAAAAGAAAAAGGTAAAAAATGATTGTTGAGAGTGGGATTTGAACCCACGCCCTTTCGGACCAGAACCTTAATCTGGCGCCTTAGACCAACTCGGCCATCTCAACTTGTTGGTTTTCATCCGAAAAACTGTATTATAGCAGATTAGCTATGCAAATCAACAAGAAAAAGATGTAGTTATGCATCTCAGAGGTAGAATGCAAAGAGGAGGTAGAAGATAGGTATGAAGAACCTGAACTTGAACCTGATTCCGTTTCTACCGGACGATGTCGCCGTGAACTGCCTCGTACGTCTCCCACGCTCTCAACACACAACCCTCTCCCTAGTTTCCAAATCATTCCGTTCCCTCCTCTCTTCTCCACTCTTCTTCACCGCTCGCTCTCTCCTTCACTCCACCCAACACATCCTCTACCTCTCTCTTCGTACACGCGCCTCCACTCTCCAATGGTTCACGCTCCACAACAACAGTCACCTCATTCCTCTTCCCCCTCTCCCTTCCCCCGCAATCGGATCTGCCTACGCAGTCATCGGACATGCAATTTATGTAATCGGCGGTTCAATCAACGATATCCCCTCCCGTCATGTATGGATCCTCGATTGCCGCTTCCACCGCTGGCTTTCCGGTCCTTCCATGCGCGTCTCACGTGAGTTCGCCGCTGCTGGTGTCGTCGACGGCAAGATTTACGTCATCGGCGGTTGTGTTCCTGATAATTGGTCTAGGTCAGCTAATTGGGCGGAGGTATTCGATCCTGTTACCAACAGGTGGGAAGGCATTCCCAGCCCGCCGGAGATTCGCGAGAAGTGGATGCACGCCAGCGCCATTGTGGACGGTAAGATTTACGCCATGGCTGACCGCGGTGGTGTTTCGCTTGATACTCGTAGCGGCGCGTGGGAGAGTGTGGGGAGTGAGCTTGACCTAGGGTGGCGTGGGAGAGCGTGTGTTGTGAATGGGATTCTGTATTGCTACAATTACTTGGGGAAAATCAAAGGGTTCGATGTGAAAAAAGGGTTGTGGAAGGAATTGAAGGGTTTGGATAAGGGTTTGCCGAAGTTTCTTTGTGGGGCAACAATGGCTGATGTTGGTGGAAAATTGGTTGTGGTTTGGGAGTGCCAAGGGAATGGAAAGGGGAAAGAAATGGAGGTTTGGTGCGCTGAGATTGATGTGAACAAGAACAAAGATGGGGAGTTGTGGGGTGAAGTTTGTTGGTTGAATAAAGTTCTCTCTGTTCCAAAAGGATCCTCCATTGTTCATTGTTCTTCTGTTGCCTTGTGATTATTGTGCCTCATCAGGTATTCAAATCTTTTCTTCTGTTGCCTTGTGATTATCCGTTTATGTTGAATTAGTTAAATAAATGTACAAAATGGAATAGGTCAATTGGTGCTATAAACCTTTCTGCTTGTTACTTGTTAGAGATCATAGGTTACTACCTCTAGTTTTGTACATTAAGCAACTGATCCTGTTCCTGTGGCAATTGAAAAACATAGTGAGTTGCTTATTTCATTAGAACAGACCTGTTTTGTTATGATTTTGTAGGATAAGGACTTGGTATTGAGGAATTACCATGACTCATAACTTTTCAATGTGTTGCTTTCAAATTTCAATATGTTCGTTCTGCTTTTAATAGGGTGGGTTCAAAATTGAAATTGCAATATTGATCACCCTTTCAAAACATTTTAGTGAACACTACTTGACAAGGATGGCTACTAGCTAGTTCAAGGCTTCTGTAATTGTGATTGTGACTAGGATGGAAATGATGAAACAACTTTAGGGGAAATTTTCATAGTGAATTGGGTTTGACTTCTGATTGGCATATACACCCTCACTTCACTATTACAAGCAAATATTCTTTTTTCAGGTTCATTGGTTAAATGATTCAGAAGGAGAAGCATTTCTAACATATAGGTGAAAGTTGGAGAGCATATCATTCCACAAGTCACGCGGTCTAAATATCAATCAAACAGTTAGTTATTCAATGAACCTGAAAAAAGAATTTGCTTATAATAGTGATTGGAGGGTGGTTTTTTTATAGCCGACAGTTATCTTCAACAAATTCTGCATATTACATCTTTTGATATGTGTTCTAATTTTAAGAAGTTATACCAACGAGTATTGATTTATGTTATGCTTGTGGTGAAATTATTTTTGCTGTTTTTTTTCCAGGTCACTAGTTTCTACCAACACATGTCCTGCAGGATCAAAATCCTCAAACACCTGGTGATTACACTAAATTTCTCCTTCTTGGTCTTGCAAATTCTTTCTAGTTTGATCGGGTGTCATTTATTGCTCCACTGGTGTATGAATAAACAGGAGCTGCTCTAGTAGTAGTACATACATATTTACATTTGCGTTGTGTATCCTTGCTAATCCATGTGTTGCACATAGTTGGTGAATGGCGAGGTTTAACTAATTCCCACAACATGGGAACTGTGTGTGACCTTATGAGTTATCTATCAAAATTGCTGGTATGTATGTTCAGTTGGAAGTTATGCACATGACTTATATATTGGTTTCATCTGTTTGTTATTAATGATAGCCATGTAGGGTATATTGGATCTGCTTTGTCCACATTTCCACTCACATCTCTTCAGAAATCTTAAATTACATTATCAGAAGCGTGTAATAAGCATTGCTCGGTTCTACATCGAGCAATCTTTTTCATTTGTTAAGTTAGTCCATGGGTTTGGAACTTAGCTTTTCTTTGTATTTATTTGGATTCAGATGGAAACAAAATTTATTATTATCAGAAGAGATGTTTTGCATGGCTGATTTAGAGGAGACGAATGAAAGTTCATCGAGTAGATGGGAGTGGCATAGGAAACGAAGAAACAAAGACAGAGTAAACACACTAAAATGTTAGAAATGTTTAGAACGAATGTGATGGTGTGTGAAGATGAAAACGACGATTGAAAAGAGAGGTACCGATTACTTTTTAGGAGTTATGATACGTGGAGAAAGTACACTAAGATAAAACTAAACCAAAATAATATAAGCTTACAATGATAAGATGCAAACAAAATATTAAAGTACACTAAGTTAAAATAAAATATATTAAGAGAATTAGTAAAAGATCCGTGCGTTCTTACATGTCGTGCAATGTAATATGTGATATGGAAAATATAATATGTAATTTAGATAATAATTAAAATTAAATTATATGAGGATTGAAACTAAAACATTGATGTTGACCTTGTACAATAAAAACTATTGACAAAAGCATAAGACAATTAATCTTAAAACAAACATAAAAAAATAGTAGAGATAAAGTGGCCTTTAATCAAAATTATCACTTATTACATATTTTACTCTATCTTTTCTCACATATTTGACAAAAACATAAGACAATTAATCTTAAAACAAACATAAAAAAATAATAGAGATAAAGTGGCATTTAATCAAATTATCACTTATTACATACTTTACTCTATTTTTTCTCACATAAAAAAATAATAGAGATAAAGTGGTCTTTAATCAAAATTATCACTTATTACATATTTTACTCTATCTTTTCTCACATATTTAACGTAAAGCGTTTTAGAATCAGATGTGTAATGAAAAACCAAGAAATTTCTAACATTTAAGTTTTTTATATTTGTATATTCATATCAACCATTTTCAAGATACATTTCCGTATGTGGTCTTTTTTTCTTAAGAATTTTAACATCTTGGGACTGCATGTTATCAATGTCCATCAAGGACAAGGTTGTTTGATCGGTACAAAAACCTTTACTAACAATGTCAGCTGAAATATTCTACATAAATAAATAAATGTATTTTAAGTTGTTGAATAATAAACATGAAGTAAAAAAAAACATTAATTTCGTAAAAATTTGCGAAAACACTTGGAATGATATATCACCATGCAATTTTTTCCTCCCTTATAAGATTTTGTGATTTCTTTCTTTTAAAATAATTTCACATTGTAACCCAAAGTGTTGTGACGGAGATTTTGAGCTCTTCCATTATCATCATTGTCCATATGTATTGGAACATCTCTTAGAGAATGTTAATTGTAATTAATTTCAGGAAACAGAGAACATCTCTTAGAGAATGTTAATTGTAATTAATTTCAGGAAACAGAACATCTGACTCAACACTTTTAGAATGATGTTCATTGTCCAAGTGAAACTCGATTCCCTCTTTTGTTTCCATTACCAACCTCTATTGTATAAAAGTATGGAGTACACAAACAAAAAAAACAATTGTTTTTACAAAAATCAGATTAATTTTTTTTTGTAATGGATATAAACAAATTGTCCATACTATAGTAAGAAATGATTCTAACCTTTGAAGATGAATGAGATATATATATAAAGTTGAAAAAATTGAATCTGAAAAGTTGCTTTACAAAAAAATAAAATGTAAATAAATAAAATAAAAAAACTACTGCTCTGTTATTTCAACCTAATGTGTAGGGAAGACAAAATATCAAAAGGAACAAAAATAACGTGTGCGCTTGGAAAAATTTGATCCTCTATATAAAATAATTTAAATGCAATAAAAAAACACGGTTCTTCTGAATAAGTTTTATTACATATTTCCTAGGTAAACTATTCATCTAACCAAGTGAATTGGTAAAGAATCGTATTTACTCTTTGTGTCTTGGAAAATTGAATATTGATTGATTTGCAACGCATGCACATCCCAAAAGAAAATCCAAAAACAAAGTCATTACATGCACCGTTTTCTATCTCTCACTCTCTTGCTTTGCTGAAATTAGTAACCCTAACGCCGTCACCAACATACATCAACTGAAACCACACCAGCGGAAAACTGAGCTATGAGTGCTAGAAGAAAATCCTGTTATGGTTGGATTTCAGACGATAGCATATCAATTCTAAGGTCAGTAACTGATTTCCGTTGCTTTTTCAGATTATTATGATTGTATTATGTATTTTGATATCCCATATGATGATGCTTTGTGATTCATGTGATTTGTATTTGTTTAAACTATATTTTAGGAGAAATTTTAGGAATAAAGTGGTATGGAGACTTCAAATATTATAAATTTGGTTGAAACTTAGGGTTCATTGATAGAGTAAGTTGATAAATATCATTGTGGAATCATTTTGATGATTAATATTATGATTGTACTCTATCAGGGGACTTTGAAATTATGGTTCGAAAAATGTAAATCATTCAAATAAGATGTTGATGTTTATTATTTGTGGTAGCATGCATCATGTTCTAATGAACTTAGCAATTTTATTTCAATGGGGAAGCCGCCATGGATGTAATTGAGGGACTTGTTAATGAGGTTGAAGAATGTTCTGTAAAAAAAATTTGCTAACAAAGGCAAAAAAGGTAATGCATTTGATAAGAAATTTGTTAGGTTCGCAGAAGGTTTGAAAACTCTCAACTTAGATGTCCCAACTTTGAACAACATGAACTTTGTTATGAAGGGTGTTAAGGTTGAAGATGTTGATGTTAGAGTTGATTCTAGGAATGGAACTGAAAAAATTAAAGGAATTAAGAAGAAGTCTGCAATTATTGTTGACAAAAGTGTTCTCAACAAATCAAAGGCCACTAAGAAGAGAACTAACAACAAATTTGTGAGCAAGACAGACAACAAAGAAAATGTTAAAAATGGTAATAAGAAAGGGCCACTAAAAAATGTGAAGATGGCAAAAAATCTATTCAATGTTAAAATAAAATGATTAGAGGGGAGGAAAACATATTGCTGGAATCTTGCAATACAAAATGTCAAAAAAGAAAAGCAAAAATATTCAGGTAATTTAATCAATGTATTTCTGTTATTCTGCATAACTAATTCAATGCAACATATTTATATTGTTGCAACATTTTCCAAGGGAAATATCAAAAAATTGCTTGCGAATGAATCAAAAGGAGATAACAATTAGATATATTGACTTACATGAAGCTTTCAAGTGTAGAATCAATATTGCAAAACATATGAATGAATCAAGCCCAAATGAGAAGTATATGATAGAAGGATGGTATGACTTTGTGAAGACCATAGGGTTTAGAAACAGAGACACATTGGTCTGTCAAATGAGTCCTTTCTCTCCGTACATGTATGTCACATTGCAGAAGAAATGATGGAACGGTACAATGTTGGAGTGGGGGATGTAAAAAGAAGTTATTAAGATGTGTGGAATTCATGTCTTTGTATTTTGTTTGGTTCTTTTTAATTATATTTTGGGATGTTCTGTTGTGTATGAGTTATGTTAAAACACTTTTGGATTTTATTTTGTGCTGTATGATTTTAAGAAGACATGGTTGCACATAGATGATATTGCAACCTCTAATATGTTTCAAAACTCATGTTTAATGCTAAATTATGTATTTCATATGTCACATTAAAAATATTTATTTTTTGTTGTATGATATCCATATTTACTTTAACACAGTATTTTGTTTCAAAGATTACTTCATATCTTAAAATAAAATGGTTCATATTAATCCTTTAACATTACAGTTCATATTATAATAGATATAAGGAACATAAAACCTTGAAAAAGAATGATGATATTTCATAAATGACAGTTATCATAAACTATATATTATTTTTTGATATATGGATATAATGACATTATATTAAATACAGACCCGTAACTTCTTAGCGGTAGACCCAATATCCATTTGTGTAACCACATCTATATATGACAAGTTTATAAATAGTGCAGTCAAATAAAGAAAACTCAATTTAACTGTGAAGATGATGAAATTTGGGTTACCCTTTGTTCCAATACTCAATTTTTAAAAATATAATGGTTCCTATTACTATATAATTTATAATATATAATAACAGTAATTTATATAGTTATAATTTATTTATGATATTTGGAGATCATGAGATTAATATGAAATACAGGCCCATAACAATTTAAAGTGGTTATAAAGTGCTTACAATAGTTGATATTAAGTTACATGTTGATATATTAAAAAGTACTATGTTATATTTACTCTCTTAATAAGATAATAGGACTAACTTACAAATATTTTTGTTTAAGTGTTAATTTATTATAAAAAATGAACATTAATTATAATAAAATGATCAATGCATGACCTTAAATTGAGAAATTCTAACCTTTATCTTATTTAATAACAATTATATGTGTAGTTATTATTTAAAATAGGCATATTTAGGATATTGCATCATACTTTGTTATAGGCCCAAAACTAAACTGGTAGGCCCAAAATCAATGTGTAACTACATGTATATATGCTGATGAGTATTAAGTGTGCAGACTCCATTTCATTCTCAATTGAACTGTGGAGATGGTGAAGTTTGGATACCATTTGTTCCTTCTACTTCTAACAGGTATGTAGTTATGCATGCAATTGGAGAAAACATCTTACAAACATATTATGTCACTGATAGATTCGGGAAAATATTGTGTTGTTTAGACATTTTAAATATTTGCTCCATATAAACTTTAATCTACTTTTATTATACATTATTATTTTGTTACTATTGTTCCAGTGATCCTGAGAGAGAGACTCGATGGAATGGGTGTGCGCGATTCAAAAAGAGTTCAATGAGGAGCAAGATAAAGTCTACGAAAAACTCATAAGAGAAGGGTTTCTTACTGAGGCAGAGAGAACGACTGATGATACGACTTAACTAATTCATGGAGGTCGACTGTAACCAAGCAAACATGCACATAAAAAATGCCTTGGTATATCCATGCAACAATTGTTTTCATGTAATTTTTAACTTCTTTATGTTTCAAATTGATCTCATGCATAAGTTGTGTAACACATTTCAGTATATATCAAGGATATATTTTAGTAAAAAGAAAAATACAATAAAGATGGTAGATCTGGTTGATGCAGAAGGGTATCACTGTGTCATTAAGAGAACCAGAAGGGATGACTATGAGAAATATATTGGGCATGGATGGTACGAATTTGTGAAACAAAAAAGCTTCAGGAAGGAGATGTGCTGGAGTTTTCCTTGATACCATTTTCAGATCTAATGTATGTGTGGTTAGTGAACCGTTGTTGATGTTGTTGATAAGAGGGATATCAGTTAGTAATCAAGTTATTTTTTGTATTGATGTTTTGTGACTATCCATGTGTTCTGAATAATGATCCCTCATGTTGTTTAAGCACTTTGTAATTTCAGTAATAGTCTATGTATGTGTATTTATGCAGAATATCAACTTAATATACTTGCTAATGTTCAATTTATTATTATTTTCTTGATTTTGCAATGTATCAGTTTATGAATTGTTGGAGCAATTAGATATATCACACCTTCGTCTGTTGAACTACAACTGTACTATGATGTTAAGTCAAGTAATGTAAATATAACTTTTGTAGTATCAATGCAACCTAATGTTCGTATTAAATATTCAATGCATTAAATGTATTATGCATAATTTTAATCTGTTGTTTTGTTGTTTTGCAGTATATATGTATTTTCTGCCATAATTTAACAGTAGGTCAAGTGAAGTTTCCATCCATTTTGTAATCAGATAATAGATTGTTCAATCTATTAATTTAAAACGGTTAAAATCCGGTGAATACAATTAGATAATTATAATCATCAATGTTAAATCAGAAATTGTATACATTGTAATCAATGGTTTCAAAGTGATTTAACCATGGATAATTGAGTACCAATAGCGACATCAGAATAGAAAATATGTCGGTAACAAACACTATAAATTTTCAAACACATCTTTGAAAATCACATTTGTTGTGGTTGCCAATGGTTGTTTCTCATTGTCATGAATTAAGATTTTAAGGTCTTTTCTTCTTTTTACTCTCAAAACTGCAATATAAAACTGACCATGGGTGAACACACTCCTCGACAAATATATACCGACATGATCCAACGACTGTGCTTGAGATTTGTTAATAGTCATTGCGTAACAGACTGTCATAGGAAACTGTATTCGTGTCATCCTGAAGGGAAATGGAGATTGCATAGGAGTAATGTCTATTCTTGCAATATAAATGATACCGCCGATGTTCTTGCATGAAATAATTTTTGATTCAATAACATGATCAACCAATCTTATAACAATGAAATGTGTTCCATTGCATAAACCATCTGCTTGATCAATATTCCCGAGAAGCATGATCGGAGTACCAATTTTCAATTTGATCTTATGATTAGGAAGACCATAAGTTCTCGGTGCATTCAAGAATCCAGGAGTTAAAACATCAAAAGATTCATTGTTGTCACCATCATGTGTATCAACTGAATCAGAGCTTAAGTATTCCTTTTCTTCCCCTGTAAATAAAACAATTTTTATTATTATGTATAGAATTATAAATGACAAATATATAACAATATTTCTTGACACAGACTTTAATATTACCTGGGAGATTTTCTAGTACATACTAATTTATTTGATCTATTGTCGCAATGGTTCCAACAATATTTCCCTTGACTGCAGAAAATCTACATTATTGTAATTAACTTCAAATTTTGGATAAGTGTTTTGAAATATTGCTTGAAGGGGATCATCAAAATCTGTAATCAATAGATCAGATGGAACATCAATATCTACATAACCATTATTAGATTATGCTAACTTTCCATCTCCAACTTTTATTATCCAATTTGAAAACTACTCTAACTCAGAAGCCGATATGGTCGTCCAGATTGCTGAAGTCTCATGTTCTTTGTAAGTTTCAAAACCTTACAATGATCCCATATATACATACACACACATATATATATATATATATATATATATATATATATATATATATATATATATATATATATATATATATATATATATATATATATATATATATATATATGATGAATTGATTGTTACATGAATTATATCTGAACAGCTGCCTCTTGGAATAATCGATAGAATTTGCCTGAAATCGCCACCAAGCACAATTACCTTACCACCAAATATTTTATCTGATGATTTGGATCCACCCATGATTTCTCTGAGGGTTTTATCCAATGCTTCAAAACAAATTTGTGACACATTGGAACCTCATCCCAAATTATCAATGTTGATACTTTTAGTAGGTCTCCTCTGTCACTTCCCTTGTTTATATCACATGTAGAATATTCAAGTGTGAGAATTGGAATCTTAAACTTAGAATGTGTCGTTCGACCACCAGAGACCAAAAGGGATGAAATACCTGGAGAAGCAACTGTTAAGCATATTTGTTTTCTTGATCTTATGTAAGAAGCTAATGTTCTCCACATATACATTTTTCCTGTCCCGCCGTATCCATACAGAAAGAACACACCCCCATTCTGGGTATTGACAGCCATCATGATTTGTTTGAAAACATCTCTTTGTTCATCTGTCATGCAATTAACATAAAATATAGAAATAACACATTAAGATAATATTGATTGTATTAATTTTTAGTTAAACATGGTCATATGCTTGGTCAAAAACATGTATAATAAAATTTATAAAATTGAATTGTTTATATGCAGTATGATGTTGTTATTGTTGAGACCTGTGAGATTATGGTACAACATATTGAAATCTTGAAGTTGTTCAGCGGGATTGTAGTTCCGCTCTTCGTATAAAATATTGTTTCAAAACTCCTCAACTACATAATCATATGGTTTTGGCTTTCTAGGGAAGTCACTTAAACTCCTACGACTTTGTTGAAGAAGTTTTTCAATTTTAATCAATGTTAAATTCAATATTTCTTCATTTGATAGCCGTAAACCTGTTATGACCAGAATAATTTAAGAAGATTATCCTGAAATAAAAGAGCTCTAGTGACATTTAAGGGATGTTGGTGTTTACGTTCAACAAGGTCATTCTGTTGAGGTGTGTAAACATAGGATGTTTGGTGTTCAATACCATGAGTGTTATAAAAATCCTTAAGCATGAATTCAAGACCATTGTCAGATCTTAAGATTTTAATGGTAGTTTTAAATTGAGTTTGTATAAAGGAAACAAAATATTTGATGAGATTACTTGTTTCAGATTTAGTTTTCATTAAAAAAATCCAACAGTAACGACTATAATCATTAACTATAGTAAGAAAATACTTATGACCAGTTATAGAGGGACACGATATGGGACCCCATATGTCCATATGTATGATATCAAAACAATTAGTAGTCAAAGTTTTACTATCAGGAAAAGGTAAGCGCTTATGTTTTTCATTAAGACAAGTATCACAAAGTTTTTCATATTTTCGCAAATTACTCAAAGGAAACATTTTATTAATATGAATCATAGTATCAAATGAAGGATGGCCTAAACGATTGTGCCAAAGACTATAATTGTTTAAAGTTAGATTTATTTAAATGGGAGAGGGAAGGGGAAGCAAGATTATAGAGACCATGATGAATCCTAGCTGCAATAATCTGCATCAGGGTAGGCATCCCCTGTATGAGACATTGAGAGGCAGTAAAAGTAAGGGAGCAATTTAAAGTGCTACATAATTTGGAGATAGAAATAAGGTTGGTGTAAAAGGATGGAATATAGAGAATATCATGAAGGTAAAAGATATCATTGAAGTAAACATTGCCAAAGTGAGTCGTGGTTATGGTATTCCCATTGGGAAGTTTGACAATAATAGGATTCATAGCAATAAGATTAGTAAACATTTGTTTGTTATGACAAACATGGTCAGTGGCTCCTGTATCGAGGAGCCAACTAAAGCTATCAATTGTATTTAAATTAGACAGGAACGAGTTACCTGGGATGTTGGGATTGTTGGATTGAAGATGCTAGATGTTAGAAGTGCTAGATGCAGTAGTTTGTTGGAGAAGAGCAAGCAAAGCACGTTGTTGGTCTGCAGTGAAGCCAATGTGTTATGGGGCATCTTCAGCATGTGTAGAGTGGAAGTATTTATGGTCTTTATCAGTAGGATTAGTATGAACTAGATTAGCCTTCTTAAGATAGGGTGGAAGACCATGTTTTTTGAAACACATCTCAATGGTATGCCCAGGTTTATTGCAGTAACTACATATATTTATGCCTCTAGATTTATTAGGGTAAGGCGATTTGTTGCCATAGTCTTGAGTGCACCCTTTTTGATAGAGTTTCTAAATCTGAGAAATGACTTTGTCTTCAGGGATGTGTATTAAAATTTGTCATTCTTGTTGTATGAGTAAGGAAAACACCTTGTTAACAGTGGGAAGGGGTGACATCAACATAATTTGCACACGTACATGTGCATATTGATCGTTGAGACCCTTGAGGAATCTAATGACATAGTCATCATCACAGTAAGTCTTGATAGTGGGTAGGAGTTGACAGGTACAAGAAGGGTTTCAGAGACAACTTGTAAGTGGTCTAAAATTGTCAAATTCCTGCCATAGTTTCTTCAAGGTAGTGAAGTATTGAGTGATAGTTTGGTCACCCTATTTCTGAGCGTAAATTTCTTCTTGCAAATCTGAAATTCGGAAAATTTCACCTTGATGGTATCTCTCATGTAGTCCGTGTTAGAGCAAGAAAGCTTCTAAGAAATTCTTTGTTTTGATGATAACAACCATATATTTTGTGAGTAACAATTTTAGTGCTACTAATGGTTTCATTGAGTGTGCGGATCTAATAATAAGAAACATTCTATAAAAGGGCATGCACAAATATAACTCAAAAAGCTGAAGATACAAGAATCAGAAAGCTTCTACAACTGAAGTTGTCTTTCAAGATAAGGTGCTGCTTATATATCTAAAGACATGATCGTCCATCAGAAAGATTCTAAGAGCTTGCGTAAATATAGCTCAGGAAGTTGAAGATACAAGAATCAGAAAGCTTCTACAACTAAAGTTGTCCTTCTGATAAGCAGATACCTAAAGTTCCTAAAGCTCAATCCAGTGTCTCTACACTACATCAAATCAGTAGTTTCTGAACTACTCATCAGAAGAACAAGATAAGCAATAAGTCTCAAGCTCAGCACTTCAGAAACATAAAAAATATCTTTTAGAGAAATCAAGTTCTACATAAACAAATTAAACAAAGATAAGAAAAGTCAGATACATCTTCAGTAATGCTCTAATCAAAACTGACACATGATCACAGTTTTCGAGGAAAACAATGATGGAAAATTCTCAGCTATATCTTGGATAAATAAAAAGAAGAAATCACGCCTTCTATACAGTAATCATTACAAAAGGAGATTTGCATTAAAAAAAAATCAAATTGCAATATAAACTCTACAACATATTATGTGCTCCAGCGGTACTATTTTCTCAAGCCTATATAAAGTAACTTTGAATATATGTGAAAAGTGTGAAATACGGTGTGTAGCTGAACAACACCAAAAATTTCACGAGCACAAAGTAATATCACTTGAAATGCAATATTTACACTGAGTTATTTCTCTATAGTGTGATATTTCATTAAGCATATCAAAGTACAAACTGCTTACTAAGAAGCAACATGCTCATCACAACTTAGCTCCAAAAAGGTTGTAAATCTTACAAGAAAAACATCACACCAACAAAAAGAATGTAGAATCAACAAACATAAGAAACATGAGTCGATACTTGTGTATTGATCATTGAAGAAAAGAAGCTAAAGATCTCAACAAGATGTCATTCATAATATAAATCAAAACACATCTCAAGAGAAACCAAAAAAGAAGAAAGAAGGTAATTGTTTAGCTTGATTAACCAAGAAAATGAAGATAAGAAGACTACAAGATGTTTTGCACTTAATCTCGATAACATTCAACAATGTAGAAACATTTAAAACACAAGAGTTGTTGCTCTGATTGTGTTATCTCTTAGAAACCTTCATGTAAGTTGTTTTAGACAAGGAGTTGTTGCTCAAAAACTTGTCAAAACAATATGTACTATAAGTAGGAGAAATCTGCTTGATAAGAAGCACTCTTGTAAATCTCCAAAAACCGATTCTTTCTAGAATTAGTGTTTCCTCAAGTGACTTTCTAGTCTGTATACTTGGGAGGGCTAAGAGGTCTTTCTAGACTCTTAGAGGTTGTTGTAATCTTTCAATATTAGTGGATTAAGTCCTTTTCTAAGGAAAAATCACCTGAGGAGGGTGGACAAGATGTAGCCTTAGTTGAGAAGATGGACTTGTATAAAAATGAATGTGTTATTTATTGCTATTAATTTATACTTTCTTAAAGACTTCCGCAAACTTCATAGAAAGGGAAAAAGTCTCCATTAACACAATTAAAACCCCTTTTTCTTGTGTTTTCTCCACCTTCAATTGGTATCAGATCATGGCTCTATTATTGATTCTTGAATCAAACACTTAACCGTGTAGAGAGATCTAGTTAGATAAAACCACAAACATTTTGAGAAAAGAAATTATCTGAAGCAAGCATCAGAAACTCTCTATACTTAAAGCTAGCTACGTTCTAGAGAAAAGAAGAAATCTCTATAAGAAGGCAGTTTCAGAAAATTTCTAAGGAGAGCTCTCAAGAAAGCGACATTCTTTGCTACGACGCAGCAGAATGTATCTGAAGAAAGAAAAGTTAGAAATCAATTTTTTGAAACTGGATAGATTATTCAGAACCTCTGAAAGACAACTCTGAAGAAAGCATAAGATGAAAGAAGTTGGTTAGAAGCTCATTCTAAGAGAAAACGAAAATTAAAAGACAGGTGAAAATCTTCAAGATTGACAAGCTGATATGAACCTCTATTAAGGATAAGCCAAAGTTAAAACCAAAGTGGAGAGAACTCAGATAAAAGAATCACTGTAACAATTTTAGAATCTCAAAGGTATATTTTATTTTATACATAACTTATTAGAACCTCTGATAAAAAAAAATTTTACAAGTTCAAAAATGTTTTTAAACAGAAGTATTCCAAAGGTTAGTACAACTCCAAGTTGTAAATTTTCTGGTTAAAGGAAAAACTTCATGATCTGGAACATTCTCAAATTTACAAAAGAAAGATATTTTAATCAATTCTCTAAGATAAAGTGAACTCATAAGTTCTCTTAAGGATGAGCTAAATATTTTTGATGTATGTGATGATAGCTTCTCCTTCTAAGCGAATATGTTCAAGTTTCGCTACTTCTATTCTGGTCTATCACCTCATAAATGCTAATTCACTCAAGGTCTTTATTTAGAACTTGTATGGTACTCTATCTTTATATAGACCGATTCACTCCATCCCTTTTCTTCAAAATCCTTGTCACGTGTCAGTAATCTCTGTCATTCGTGCATATTAGTACAATCTCCCTCACCCTTTTTTATATATACATATCTCAACAATGACTTATCATATTCATCCCATCCTCTCATAAACTAATTCCTATCAAGCTTTTTACTCTCATCTGTTTCATCATGCCTCAACCAACCTTCCTTGGAAATGAAGATCTTCTTGAAATCATCATCGGAAAAAAAATTAAAATTTCCTCTCTTGAAAGTAACATTGCTTCCAGCATCTCAAATGTGCTCTATTCTCAACAATGGACAAGATACTTCAGTATGCTGAAGAAACATGTTTATGTAAATCATGTTAAAGAATTCTAGAAGCATGCCTATCTTGACTATGAAAATGGTTCCATTCACTCCTATATCCTTGAAATTTCCATCACCATTACTCCCTTCTCAATCACTCTTGCCATTAGATGTGAGAATGTAGGTGTCACAGTTGACTATGTCAAGTCTAGGTTTGTGATGTCTGATAAATTTGATTCTCTGCATGACATGTGTGATACAGTGGCAGAACCGACTGTTATACTGGTTTGCGTTTTGTGTTTTTTGTTTGCAAAATATCGCAGTAAGCAAGAGTCGCCACCGACTTTTATTTCATCTAATCATGGAAAAGGAAAAAGAACAGAAAACATCTTTTTTTGAGATATTTTGAGTACGGGGGTTTTCCATGGGCTCTTAGGTACTTGCTTATTTTTCAAATTGCTTGTGTATGCTTGTTTGTTCTTGAAAATGTTTTTACTTCGTGATAACCCTTGTATCAGTCCTCAAGGGTGTGACGAAGTTTATTTTGAAAATTGGTTTTGAAAGATGTTTGTGTGAAAAGTTTTGTTGAGCAAGTACTTAAGATTCTACCTACACAAAAAAAGATTGTTCGTTCTCGTTTCCTTTAGACAACGCTACCCTACTATTTAAGGAGTAGGTAGCCCCGTCGTTGGAGTTGTAAGGGACATTTGAAAGGGACAACTACAATCACTAAATCAACAGTTAGAAAACTTTAGTAGTAACCCTAGAGTCTTAATATCTTTTCGAGGAAACATTTCCGAGGCGACATTCGAATGGGACACTTTGATCTTTTAAACTGGAGGGCAACCACTAAAATCTCCTATGCTTAATGATTGTTTACCGAAGGAAACCGAAGTGAGGTAAACCCTAGGAGTGAATATGTGCATATGATTTGTTTCAGTTATTTAATCTTTGCACATTAGGTGATCTACTGTTTAATTTCAGATATTCTTGCCATACAATCCTATTAGCATACATCTAGACACTTAAATATTTGCAGGAATTTAAAGTGAAAAAAATAAACCTAGCTATTACAGGGCTTTGACAGTTACATAATTATCTTGACGGGAAATAAAAATGCAGAATTTAAAACTCTAATTAAAACTATTACAAACTCGAAACAATTACAATGATAATAAATAAAAATGCGCGCGGCCAATTAAATACGAAGAGAAGTTGAAAAATAACCTAAACCCTAATTGAAAGAAAAAAGATTTTGGTATATTTTTTATTGGAGAAAACAATGAAATTGCAATTTAAATAAAACCATAATTTCTAATTGCTTTTTAATTATGAAAAAGTATTTAAGTTAAATTAATTAATCTAATTAATTAAAATAAATATTTTAACGAAAGAAAATGATTTTGGTGTATTTTAAAGAAAATTAATTAAATTATGTACAATTCAAATCCTAAGTCTAATTATTTTTCAATTATAAAAAGAGGTTAAATTGCCCTAAGTTAATTAAACTAAATTAATTTAAGAAGTAAAATATTTTTATCAAAAAAAAGATTTTTGTAGTTTGTTGTGATTTTTTTATTAAAAAATGAAAATGATTTTTGAATTAATTAATTAAAACAAATAAAAGAAATTAATTAAAGAAATTAAAAAAATAGATATAGAAAAGATGCAAACATGGGCATGTATGCTAGCAAAGGAGGGGGTGCCAATCTGAAATTTTTAAGGCCCAAAACGCTCCAAGCCCAGTCAATATGCCTGATCCCAAGGAGTGCTGGCTGGAGGGTGCATCGTGGTCTCTCATTGTTTGAGGCATTGGATCTGATTGATCCTAGATCCACTGGTTGGATATTGCTAGCACATGGTGGACGTTTGAGAGAATGGAATACCTGATTTATAAAGGAAAAATAGAACACAAAAAATTGTTGGGACCTGGGATCGAACCCAGGTCCTCACTCTCACTACTAACGTGCCCAACCACTAGGCTATCATGTTTAGTTGTTGTTATAATGAAAACACAATATAATATATGAAACAAAGTGGTTAGTGGGAAAAAAACAAAAACGTGCATGCTGGTTCGAATGGGCGAATGACTGGCTGACACCTAACCTTCTTCTACCTCTCTCTGTCGCCTTAGGTGCTTGTACCTTTACTTACGGACAAAGGTCTGTAGCTACAAACTTGTAAAACTCAAAAATCCACAAAACGCAAGATACATGAAATCTAACTATATAGATCAACTCGTTTTGATCTTGTGAACATCATGGTACCCTTCTTTTTGCCCAATTTGACCTGTAGAACAAACCCCTAATCTGCACATACAAACCCTAACAATGGAAAAGGCACATATAGGCTTCAAAAATGCAATTAAATTATCCAGTTAGCTTGCAAACACGATGAGGGTCACAAATATATAACTTAAACATGCTAATGATGTAAGAAATACAGTAATCGATTTTGAAAATATGGGCAAACCGTATGAATGCTAGGGGAAGATTATGGGCGTGAGAATGCGCGCAACTGATCGTATTAGAATCTGGGAAGGTCCAAGAAACGATTGGAAGCGTTGGAATGACTTGAATTGGCCCGTGGAGTGAAAAGCGATTCACACTTTTCTTTGAATTTTTTTGAATTTGCTCTGCCTCTTTCACGATTGCTAACCCTTATTTTTTGCTTTGTTCTTGTTCATTATATATCCCTCAATGAATTAGGGTTGCAAAACAGACTGAATCTTGAAGTTTTGATGAGATTTGATTTGATTCTTTAGCCATATGCAAACTTGCTATTTTGAGCCAAATCATCTCTTTCTTGTACCAATTATGCTTGATTCGTTTTGGCCTTGATAATTCAGCATATTTTGATTGCCAACCTATCCAAAAACCAAATCAAATCATATCTTTGCTATTATTCATCAATTATTTGATTTAATTCAATTTTTAATTAATAAAAAATCAAAATAAATTGAAACTGAAGCAAATAATGGATGGGTGAATATTTGAGTCGTGGACCACATTATAAGTGAGGTGCAAGCATAAAAAGTTAGGCCCATTTAGCAAAAAGTGCATTTTTGAGCACATTTGACTTTTAGCAATTTTGCAAAAAGGGTCAACTTTGATAAGGCATATATCCTCCAATTTAAACCCTAGATAGGTGTTCTTGGACTTTTTAGAAAGCTTAGGATGTCCCCTAAGCAACCCTTTTAGTCTCATCTCAATTGAGTCTTCCATGTTCATGTAAGGAGCTTTGACCCAAAAAATGTTTTTGTTGACTTTTCAAAAGGACCCATAATTTAGAAATTCATATCTTTTTATGGGTGCATATTTTGAAATTGTGGGATGAAGATGAGTTATATATAATTGCATACTCTTCAAAATGAGCTTTGGATGGAAAATTTTTGATAAAGCATGTGGAAGTTATGCTTGGTCAAAGTTTGGTTGACTTTTACTGAGAAACCCTAATTTAGCAACTTTTGGGTTTTGATGAATTTGGAGCATTCCTCGGGGAATCATGATCAACCCTTGATCAAATGATGAAAGTCACTTCAAAATGTTAATGTTGACCAAAAGTATTGAAGTTTGACTGTATGTAGGTCACAATTGACTTTTGACCTAATACAGTCGATTCTCAAGCATCTGAGCAATTGACTGAGCCAACTTCTTGTGCAAGGCATGAAACTTGACATGTAGGGTCTTGAGAACATATTAAGACCATGGAGAGAATATGAGGCCTTTGTGGTTCACCCATTTTGATTAAAATGGAAACCCTAATTTGAGGTACACTGCCTTAGGAGGGAGTTTGTCTGGTCCACTCTTGGGCAACCTTGAGCAAATTGAAGATCTCAATGGACATGTGTTGAGTAAAATGAGAGGGCAAATTTTGGGTTACAACAGCTGTCCCTGTTCAATCTTCTTAAACCTGAGGATGTAGATTGGCTCGTCTTCCTTTTGTGATCTGAAGGTGGAAGATGATTGGACACTAGAGTGCCCAGAAATTTGCACTCGCATGAAGTGGCACTTGATTTGTGATGCCGGGAATGGGCTTAAAGATGCCATCCTGGGTGTGACGAAGAATCTTCGGAGATGGGCTCAAAGATGCCATCTAGAGAATGTTGATTTCTTGAGACATTCCTTCGATGAGAGTTCCTGTTATTGTTGTTGATGAGGAATCTGCTGAGGAACGTTGGTATCTGTCTTGGGAGAAATAGAATTTTAGGAGCTTTAGTTGTCCGTTACTCTATTGGGGAAATAACTCTTGCTTGAGGAAGCGGAAGTGCACTGCATATCTGGTTGATGTACAGGTTATACCACGACTTACTGGGGAAATGCGAAACCAATCGTGTTTGATCAGGTCTCGGTCTTACAGTGTTGTAAACTGTTGTCTAGAGATAAGAGAGAAGGAACCTGGATAGTAAGTTTATGAGAAGGAACCTGGATAGTAGGGTTGCTTCGATATGAAAGCCTGGATAGTAGGGCTGTGAGAAGGAACCTGAATAGTAGGGTTACTTCGATATAAAAGCCTGGATAGTAGGGCTGTAAGAAGGAACCTGGATGGTAGGGTTACTTCGAAATGAGAGCCTGGATAGTAGGGCTGTGAGAAGGAACCTGGATAGTAGGGTTACTTTAAAATGAGAGCCTGGATAGTAGGGCTGTGAGAAGGAACCTGGATAGTAGGGTTACTTCAATATGAAAGCCTGGATAGTAGGGCTGTAAGAAGGAATCTGGATAGTAGGGTTACTTCAAAATGAGAGCCTGGATAGTAGGGCTGTGAGAAGGAACCTGGATAGTAGGGTTACTTCGATATGAAATCATGGATAGTAGGGCTGTAAGAAGGAACCAGGATGGTAGGGTTACTTCGAAATGAGAGCCTGGATAGTAGGGCTGTGAGAAGGAACCTGGATAGTAGGGTTACTTCGATATGAAAGCCTGGATAGTAGGGATGTGAGAAGGAACCTGGATGGTAGGGTTACTTCGAAATGAGAGCCTGGATAGTAGGGTTGTGAGAAGGAACCTGGATAGTAGGGTTACTTCGATATGAAAGCCTGGATAGTAGGGCTGTGAGAAGGAACCTGGATGGTAGGGTTACTTCGAAATGAGAGTCTGGATAGTAGGGCTGTGAGAAGGAACCTGGATAGTAGGGTTACTTCGATATGAAAGCCTGGATAGTAGGGCTTTGAGAAGGAACCTGGATCATAGGGTTACTTCGATGTGAAATCCTGGATAGTAGGGCTGTGAGAAGGAACCTGGATGGTAGGGTTACTTCGATATGAAAGCCTGGATAATAGGGATATGAGAAGGAACTTAGATAGTATGGTTACTTCGATATGAAAGCCTGGATAGTAGGGCTGTAAGAAGGAACCTGGATCATAGGGTTACTTCGATATGAAATCCTGGATAGTAGGGCTATGAGAAGGAACCTGGATAGTAGGGTTACTTCGATATGAAAGCCTTGATAGTAGGGCTGTGAGAAGGAACCTGGATCGTAGGGTTACTTCGATATGAAAGCTTGGATAGTAGGGCTTTGAGAAGGAACCTGGGTCGTAGGGTTACTTCAATACGAAAGCCTGGGTAGTAGGGTTGTGAGAAGGAACTTGGGTCGTAGGGTTACTTCAAAGCGATAGTGTAGATTAGTTGAACCGTTTAGTTTCGGGAACTGAGTTTGTTAGTCGTCTGTAGATGTAATTTGTATAACTGCTGGATTTGTTGAAGCTAATTGTCTTGTCCTGCAAAAGATATCAGGGTTAGTTATATGTGATGCATGAAATGCAGGGTGAGACGATATTCTCAAAATAAATGAGATTATGCTGTATATGACATGCATGTGTATGTCATGATGTATGTTCGTGAAATGCTATCGGGGTATGTTCGCGTCTGGGAAAATAAATCCCTGGCGGTTGCTGGGGATTTGTAAATATTCTGTCGGGACGAGATGCTGGAGAATAACTCTGCGGGGATCAAACTTAGGGGGAGGAGATACTCTGTTGGTAGACCCGCTGATCTAGAGGAATAAACTTAGTTGGGGATGAAATTCCATTGCTGGAGATGACGAGCTCTGTTGGAGAAATAAACTCCGTTTGGGGGATGAAATTTACTGAATTGACTGCGATTATGAACCTCAATCAGGGAGAGTTATGTCCTGTTCCGGGGAAGCTGACATCAATGCCTTTGGATACTTTTACTCTATGGGGAGTGTATATAACAATAATTATGTTCCCAAACTGGTTCTATCCCGGTACCTGCTGGGCAGAGTAACTGTAGGGTCTGGCACTTCTTGCTTTTTCCCCTGTTCCTGGAATTACGAGTAATTGCCTTTGTTTCTTATGTAAATATTTATGAGTGGCAATCACTTTCAAATGCATATATCAAAAATAAATCATTGGACGTTCTTGCAAAACAAAAAAGAAAAAGTAAAACGAATTGAATTTTCTTGTGAAAATAATTTGTATTGATTTTGAAGTCGGCCTGTAATAGGCGTTTTGTACAAAGAGGCTGACGTCCTAGTAGGAGAACACGGCCAAAAGATAGAATTTATACAATTTTTGTAAAATAAAGAAAAACAGCTATGTGAAACAACCCCATTGGGTTCCAACTCTGCTATTGCCTTTATATCTTCAAGCGTCTCATCACTTTGCTTCTTGGCCGAAGGTTGATCAGATTGGTTGGCGCCGTCCGAGCTTAATAGTCGATACCGAAGTCTGGTCGCAAGATGGTCCAATGAGACATAGTGATACGCTTCAATCCCTAACTTTTGCCTGCATTTCCCTTTCGGGTTTTCAATCCACCAGGATACCCTTTTTTGCCCAAGCCTCCCTTTCGGGTTTTCGACTTGCCGGGTGTACAGATGTTTTTCATTTTCATCACTTACTTTTTCCCAAACCCTTTTGGTTCGACGGGAAGCCCTTATTTTTGCCTAGGCCAGTCGACCTAGCGGGTCTTTGATTATGCGTAGTATCTTTTCACTATGTCTGTATTGACAGGGTGAGGAGGTCGTCACCGTCCATGGTGGTTAGAATCATAGCTCCTCCCGAGAAAATGTTCTTAACCACAAATGACCCTTCGTACGTGGGGGTCCATTTGCCCCTGGGATCACCTTGCGGCAGTATGATGCGTTTGATCACTAGATCCCTGACTTGATATTCTTGGCGCCTGACTTTATTGTTAAAAGCCTTAATCATTCGCTTTTGATATGTCTGACCATGGCAGATAGCAGTAAGTCTCTTCTCATCGATTAGATTTAATTGATCAAGTCAGATTTGGATCCAGTCGTCTTCATTCAAACCCGCATCCTTCATAATCCTGAGAGAGGGTACCTGGACCTCGATGGGTAGGACTGCCTCCATGCCATATACCAGAGAATAGGGTGTTTCCCCTATCGACGTCCGTGCTGAGGTACGGTACAAATGAAGAGAAAATGGTAACATCTCATGCCAGTCTTTATACGTCACCATCATCTTCTGCACAATCTTCTTGATGTTCTTGTTAGTTGCTTCAACATCCCCATTCATCTTTGGCCGGTAGGGAGAATAATTATGGTGTTGTATCTTGAACTGTTTACAGAGCTTAGATAAATTGCGTCATGACATTCTTGGTCACTGTAGTAAAATAGGTTGCCTCAACCCACTTCATGAAGTAATCAATGGCTACTAAGATGAAGCAATGCCTGTTAGACGCAGTAGGTCTGATCTCGCCGATCTTGTCGATACCCCACATCGCAAAGGGCCAAGGGGCCGTCAAGACATTCAGAAGAACCGGAGGTACATGCACCTTATTAGCGTAGATTTGGCATTTATGACAAGTTCGAGAGTGTTGATAACAATCGGCTTCCATGGTGGACCAGTAATATCCTGCCCGTAGGATCTTCTTAGCCATGGTATGTCCACTAGAATGGGTTCCGAAGGTTCCTTCATGTAGATCTGTCATGATCCTCTCTGCTTCGCTCTTGTCTACACACCATAGTAGTGTGGAGTCATGGTTGAGTTTATAGAGGATTCCATTACTGAGGAAGAACTTTGCAGCGAACCTTCTCAGAAACTTCTTATCATTGACAGATGCCCTTTCGGGATACTCCTGAACTTCGAGATACCTTTTGACTTCGTGAAACCAGGGTTTGTCTGCCACTTCTTCGGTATCGATCTCACAACAGTGTGCTGGTTCATCCAACCTCTGAATGGTGATTTGGGGAGCTTCATTGTCCCACCTAACTTTGAACATAGAGGACATGGTAGCTAGCGCGTCCACTAACTGGTTCTCCTCTCGTGGGAAATGTTCGAAGGTTACCTCCTCAAAGGGTGGGAGCAACGTCAGTACATACTCTTTGTAATGAATGAGATTCGGGTGCTTCGTATCCCACTCGCCTTTGATCTGAATTATCACCAAAGCGGAATCCCCGAATACACTCAAGAACTTAATCCTCGGGTCAATAGCAGCTCGAAGACCCATGATACATGCTTCATACTCCGCCATGTTGTTGGTGCAGTTGAAACATAATCGGGCAGTGAACGGAGTATGACAGCCCTCGGGAGATATGATTTCAGCGCCAATGCCGTTACCCAGTGCGTTTGAGGCTCCATCAAAATACATAGACCATCAGGGTCCTTCCTCAGGTCCTTCATCCGGTCCAGGTTCTTCATAGTCAGTCACCAACATAATATTCTCATCCAGGAACTCGAAATTCATGGACTGGTAGTCATTCACGGCCTGATGAGCCAAATGATCAGCCAATACACTCCCCTTTATTGCTTTTTAGGTTGTGTATTGTATGTCGTACTCATTTAAGATCATCTGCAACCTCGTTATCCTTCTGGAGAGAGCGGGATTCTCGAAAATATACTTGATCGGATCCATCTTCGATATCAACATGGTAGTGTGAGTCAGCATATACTGTCTCAGTCGGCGAGTAGCCCATGCCAAAGCACATCAATTTTTCTCGAGCAATGAGTATCGTGTCTCACAGTCGGTAAACTTTTTGCTAAGGTAGTAAATTGCATGCTCTTTTGGACCAGACTCGTCATGCTGCCCCAACACACACCCCATTGAATTGTCTAGCACTGCCAAGTATAATATCAAAGGTCTTCCTTCAACTGGAGGCATCAGAATTGGCGGTTCTTGAAGGTATTCTTTGATTCTTTCGAAAGCGGTTTGGAATTCATCATTCCACTTTACCACTTGATCTTTCTTCAGAAGCTTGAAGATTGGCTCACAAGTAGTAGTCAGATGTGAAATGAACCCGGCGATATAATTCAGACGTCCAAAGAAACCCATAATCTCTTTCTCTGTCTGGGGAACCAGCGTCTCTTGTATGGCCTTTACCTTCGCAGGGTCCACCTGAATACCCTTGTCACTTACGATGAAACCCAGAAGCTTACAAGACCTTACCCCGAAGGTAAACTTGTTTGGATTCAACCTCAGCTTGTATGTCTTCAACCTGTCAAACAATTTCTGGAGATGATCAATGTGCTCTTCCTCAGTCTGAGACCTGGCTATCATATCATCAACATAAACTTCGATTTCATGGTGAATCATATCGTGGAACAAAGCGACCATGGCGCGCTGATAGGTTGCCCCAGTGTTCTTCAACCCGAAAGGCATCACCTTGTAGCAGAAAGTGCCCCACTGTGTAATGAAGGTTGTCTTCTCCATGTCTTCAGGAGCCATCTTGATCTGATTATAGCCAGAGAAACCATCCATGAAGGAGAAGATTTTATGCTGCGCAGTGTTGTCGACCAGAACATCAATGTGAGGAAGTGGGAAGTCATCCTTGGGGCTTGCCCTGTTCAGATCTCTGTAATCCACACACATCCGTACCTTACCGTCCTTCTTAGGTACCAGAACGATGTTAGCAACCCACTGTGGATAAGAAGTGACAGCTAAGAATCCTGTGTCGAACTGTTTCATGACCTCTGCCTTGATTTTCTCTGACATTTCGGGACACATACGGCAGACCTTCTGCTTAACTAGAGGACAATCTTCTTTAGTCGGCAGGCGATGTACCACAATATCAGTGTCCAAACCAGGCATGTCTTCATAGGACCAGGCGAAGATCTCAACGTAGTCGTGCAGCATCTGTATCAACCTCTGTTTGACGCTAAGCTCCAGATTTGCACCTATTTTAACCTCTTTTCTGTCTTCCTCAGTACCCAAATTCACTGTCTCAACCAGCTCTTCATGAGGCTGTATGGCCCTCTCTTCCTGCTGTAGTAGTCTAGCAAGTTCTCCAGGCACCTCACAATCATCCTCACCTTCGTTCTCAGCTTGGTTGATCGGATTTTTGAAGTCATAACTGGCAATAGCAGAGTTGTTATCAATGGGATCCAAAGTGGATATGGATCTGCATTATGATACATGAGTGTGTGTAAGAGAATAACTGTTTTGATAAAGTGAAAAACAGAAAAGAAAACAAAGAGCGCAAAATTTGTATGCAAGAAACATCCAATGCTTTATTAATGATATATTAAATGACAAATAATAGCCCTCACAAGCAAAGCCAAGGTGCCTCAGGCAAGGACCAAGCCCTAAAGTTTTAAATTGTTTATTACAAATCTTAAAACAAATAAGTCAATTACTGTGGAATAAAAGAAACAGGTATAAAGTCCCTAGCCGTCCAGTTACTCGGTCCACAGTTGGTAGTTGGGTAGATCCAGTTGTCAATGTCTGAGTCCTCCTCACTGTCTTCAATGGCATTAATCCCGCGACTGCTGATGCGTAGGGGAGGTCCTCCAGCCCGAGCGCGTCTAACAGTCCTTTGAGCCCCTGTAGTAAAGCCCAAACCAAATTTGTCAGTTCTCTGAGTGAAATCAGGGAGCTGACCCCAATTGGCACACCCACCTTCTTCAACCACGACCCAGGCGTCCTTGAGAGAAGCCATCTTGAAAGGAGGTTTGTTGGTAGTAGTTTCAGCTGATGCTAATATCCGAGGGACCTTTTCGAAGTTCTGACAAGGAGTTTCTATGAATTCCTCGTCCATCTCTACGTAGCGAAAGGAATTGAGGTGGCTCACCATATACTCTTCTTCACCCCGCACTGTGACAATATTTCCTTTCACCGGATACTTCAGCATTTGGTGGAGTGTGGAAGTGACTGCCCCAGCCTCGTGGATCCAAGGACGACCCAACAAACAAGAATACAACGGCCTGATATCCATAACATAGAAAGTGGACCCAAAAGTCTGAGAACCCACTTTGACAGGGATGTCCACCTCCCCGTGCACCATTCTCTTTGATTCGTCAAAAGCCCTTACCACAATGTTAGTAGGCTTTAGAGTTAAACCCTTGTAATCCAACCGATCCAACGCCTTCTTAGGCAAGACATTCAGCAAAGACCCAGTATCTACCAGCACATGAGCCATAGTGGTTCCCCTGCATTCAATCGAGACATGCAGAGCATTATTATGCTTCCTTCCCTTTGGTGTCAAATTCGCATCTGAAAAACCCAGCCCATTATCAACAGTCAGGCTGGCCACACAATCTTTGAACTGATCAGCTGAGGTTTCCTGCGGCACATGCACAGTCTTGAGAAATGCAATCAAATCCTTCGCATGGGCTTCAGAACACAACAGCAGAGACAACATGGATATCTTTGATGGGGTATGCCCCAACTCCACTACCACATTGTAGTCGCTCTTCTTAATGATTTTCAATATTTCCTCCATTTCTTGCTTAGAGGCTTCCACAATAATTTTCTTAGGCGCCTCCGTCTGGGAAGGCTCACCTATAATCTCCTTGCCGCGGGTATCAGACGATTCGTCGATAGGGGTAATAACTGGAGTAAGAACAGGAACAATAGTGGATGTACTAGCAAGAACAACAGATGGAATGACAACAGGCTTGTTCACAGTCTTCGGGGAAATCTCGGGAGAGAAAACCCTTCCACTTTGGGTAACTTTGCTGGTTCCGAAAATATTACCAATATCAGGATCAACCTCTTCCTCTTTCAAATCTTTTTTGATGCCATGATAGTACACATCGGCACCATAATGCCAGGGGACAGCTTTGTCTGAGACATACAGGACAGGACCAGGAACAGTAATTATCAGCGAAGCAATTCTTGGAGCAGATGTAATCCTAACAGGTCTTCTCGAGGAGACCTTGGAAGAATTGGGGGAAATGGTTATAATAGCAATGTCTTCAGATGGAATAGAGGGAACCAAAGTTTTCTAAAACAAAATTTCTTTGTTATCTATCAGGCGTTGAACACCTAATTTCAGCAAGCGGCAACCAGAAGGTAGAAACGAACACATGTGGTAACCTTCACCACAACCTGGAAATAAACCGGCCAACGACAAATTCTTCTTGACAGTCATGAGAGGAGTAGAAACTTCATTAACAGAGGTAACAAACAAATCAGTGTCAACAACATTAACTCCACGGCCGTGTTTAGGCATGGGAGCAGTTATGGCGTTGGGCTTCTCCGGAGCATCAAAATCTATTTCCTTGGCTTCAATCAAGTCTTGTACTTTGTTCCTCAGAGCCCAGCAGTCATTTGTATCATGGCCAGGACTCTCAGAATGATAGGCACACCTGGCATTTGGATTATATCAGGGAGAAGTAGTATTTGGATTCTTGGGAGCCTCTTTCAAGGTTGCCAAGTTGGATCTCATTAGGTGAGGTAGCACTTCATCCAATGTCATGTCGATTCGGGTAAACTGTCGTTGTAGCCTTTCCACCCTTTGTTGATTGTTGCATTATGGAGCAACTGCAGGTCTAGGTATCATCACGACACTTATTGTCTGACGATGTTCAACCCTGTTTTGGCCCCTCGGGCTATAGATGGTACTGGCTTCCTTCTTACCAGCAAATGGCTTCTTTACTGAGCTTGAAGAGGCATCTTTCTGTATCTTGCCACTCTAAATCCCAGCTTCTACTCTTTCTCTAGTTAGAATCAGCTCGGTGAAACTAGCTGACGAGCTGCCGATCAAATGATTGAAAAATGGACCAGATAGCGTCTTCAGGAACATATCAACCAGCTCCCTATTAGACAACGGGGGTTGAACTTTCCCAGCCAAGTCTCTCCGTTTCTGTGCATAATATTTAAAGCCTTCACTTGCAACCATGGACATACTCTAGAGTTGAGTACGAGTAGGAGCAAGGTCGGCATTGTACTGATACTGCTTATAGAAAGCAGCAGCCAAATCTTCCTAGTTTCGGATATTTGCTCCCTCCAGCTGGTAGAACCATTCAAGTTGATTCCCTGACAGACTATATTTAAAGAAATGAACCCACAGATTTCTATCAGCAGTGTGGGTCTGGATCTTTCTGACATAAGAACGGAGATGGAGCTTTGGGCAGGACACCCCATCATACTCAACAAAAACTGGAGCTTTGAACTTCTGCGGGATGACCAGTCCCAACACTAATCCCAATTCTTCAAAATCCATTCCAGGTATCCTCTGAACTTCCATGGCACTCAGACGATCTTTCAACTGTTTGTATCTATCCTCAGCAGGAGGATACTGCTCATCATTATAATCGTTATTATTGTCAGAAACTACAGGACTAGGGTCCTTCTCTTTTTCCTGATTCTCCCCTTCCTTAGATGAAGAGGTCAGATCGACTTGTCGCTTCAACCTCTCTCCAAATCTTCTGCCCATATTCAGAATACCGACAACCTTCTTCTTTTTCTTCTTCTCTTTCAGGATGAGGGCTTTTAGATCCTCCTACCCTTTTGCCAGACTTATGAACATTTGTTGGAACTGGGCGTTCTGTGCCTGAAGGTCCTTAATGATTTGCTCGGAAGAAATTTCGTGTTGAAATAAACAGCGAAGAAGATAAGAAACCTGTAATGGTACATGTAATGATGTGTATGATAATGGGATGCGTATGCAATGATTTCAAAGACTTCAGGAAATTTAAAATTGCAAACTAAAATAACAAATATTTTATTAGCTGAATTTGAAGGTTCAAAATGCCTTTTAGGCGTTACAATAAATCTAAAACTAGAAATCAAAAGTCCCATGGATGCTTCCTCTTTGTGCCGAGATAGTCATTGAGTCCTCTTACTTCATGCAGTTGCTTTGTGAGCTCTAAAACCCCCCTCTCTTGAGCATGGAACTGATCCCTGTAAGTATCCCGCTCCTTCATCATCTGAATCCAAGACCTCTGTAATTCCCCAAGATCAGTGGGCATATAAGGATAGAGAACCGTGTAACGAATACCCTCTTCCGTAGTGGGTTACACGATCACTGGTAAAACGGCCACATAGGGCATCATAAGCTTCTGGGCACGAGCTCGTACCCATTGGAGGTAAGGTTCCATAGGAATGGAAGTCTTTGGCCCCAAAGCCTTGGTTCCAGATCTGCTTACCATGCCCCAAGCTCGTATGAACCTCTGACGATACTCTTTAACATCATCCTCATAGTTGAATACAATTCCCTCGATAAGTAAATCGTGGGGACCATCTCTTCGAGCGTAACTAAATTGTTGCAGAGCTAAACAAGGATTGCAGGTTATACCCCCTCTAATACCAAGTAGTGGGACATTAGGGTACTCCCCGCAGCGGTCAATAATAACAGTGTTTTCCATAGCTCGAGAACACCAAAGAATATATGTATGAGCGAGTGACATTATCCTTTGCGACGAACTCATACCTTCTTCATTCTTTAGTATGGACTTAGGGAGGTGATAAATAAACCACCTCGACAACAGTGGCATGCAGCACATAAGAATCCCTCTTCTCTTCATGGTACGAGTATGGAGAGTGTGCAAAATATCTCCAAGCAATATTGGCACAGGGTTGTGGGAGAGGAAGATCTTGATAGAACTCACATCTATGAATGAATCTGAATTAGGGAATAGGACTAACCCATAGATTAGAAGAGCCAAAACCTCCTCAAAAGCCTGAAAATCCATATCATCCCAAAACAGTCGGGCCTTGTCTATCAGAAACTTAGCTAGAAAACCTTTGACTCCACTTCTTGTTTCCCAATTAGATACCACGTCGGCCGATTTCAGATGCAAAGCTAAGGCAATGACTTCTGGCTTAGGAACTTCTTCTAGACCTGTGAAGGGCAATTGTTCAAGAATAGGTATATCCAACAACTGAGAGAATTCTTCCAAGGTAGGTACCAACTGATAGTCTGGAAAGGTGAAGCAGTGGTGCTTGGTGTGATCGGTGGATCTGGAACTGACTGTTTAACGCTGGTTCGAGAAATGTCGCGGAAGCAAGAGTCGCCACCGTCTTTTATTTTCTCCAAATGGAAAGGACAAAAGCACAGAAAAATTCCTTAAAGAGATTGCTCTCGGTTCGGGAGGTAGATTATAGAAAGGGAAGGTGTTAGCACCCTTTCTATCCATGGTTATCCATGGGCTCTTAGATACTTGCTCATTGTGTTTTCAAAAGTGTTTGTTTGCTTTTCAACTGTGGGTTTTAAAAAGTTTCTTTGAAAATTTCAGTTCGACTCTTGTATCGGTCCTTAAGAGTGTTTGAAAAATTGCTTTCGAAAGCTTTTTGAAAAGTGTCAGTGTGAAAAGTATTTTTGAATTTTGTTTTGAAATTAGAGCAAGTATCTAGAGTCGTCTACCTACCCTAAGGAATTCGTCTGTGTAAATGTCCTTAAAGTAGTGCCATCCCACCATTGAGAGGTAGGTAGCACCACCGTTGGAGGTGTTCGGGTCAATTCGAGGTTCGGGACATGGTGATCACCAGAGCAATGGTAAGACACCTTAGAAGCTACCCTCATGCCAGGTTCCCGGATCATGAGGACTTACTAAGACATCCTCTACTCGACGATCACCTTTCGAGGCAAGGCAACAGTGAAGCGTACCCTAGGGGTGGTGTGTGCAATTTGTGTGTCGTTTTCATTTGCATTTATCTTGTCATGTTATTGGTGTTCTACGCTTGTTTTTATTTTATCCATACATTCTTTCATGTCATTTGATTAACAGTTAAAAATATTGCGGGAATGTAAAAATCTAAAGCTATTACAAATGGCGCGGGTCCACATCGCCAAAATTTAACCAGGACCCGATTTGACAGAAAAGTAAAGAAATTAAAAGTGCGAGAAGTAATTAAGATGTTACAAGGCCTCGGGAGAGATACATGAATATTTAAACGAAATAAAATAATATGCGAATTAATAAGAACTAAAACGAAACGAGGGCGTTGGACCCTTTTGCAAAAATTGAATTAATGATGAATTAATTAATTAAAAAGAAAGCAAGAATTTGTTTTTTTTGGTATTTTTAGTATTTTAGGATTTAATATGAAAAAAGAGAATTAATTAAAATAAGATGCAAACCCTAATTCTAATTATTTTTAGTTTATTAAGAAAATATTAAATTTTAACCTAATTTAACCCTAATGTTTTTATATGCAAGTTAATTGTAAAAATAAATATCTAATTATTTAATTATTTAATTATTTATGAAAGAAAAATAAAAAGGTTGGAAAATTATTAATTAAACCCTATTTCTACATTTTTTTAGATTTTTGTATTAAAAGAATTAAAATTGCAAACCTAATTTAAAGCTAAATAATTATATACAATTTATTTATGGAAAATACTAAAATAAAAATATTTATAGTGTTTTTCCTTTTTTTTTTATTTTTTATTGTATTTTATAATTTTATGAAAGTAATAATTAAATTAACAAATAATAATTAAAAGAAATAAAATAAAAAAAGATATGACAAACCTAGGGGGTTGCAGTCCCCAATATGGAGGTGTAATCTTGAGAAGTCTGGCCCAATAAGCATGGTCCGTTTGACTTTTCCAGGCAACATGCTGGCATGTTGACTCACGTGTATGGTGTTCCTCCAATCTATGCCTTTGAATTCCTGAAACTGAACGCGTGGCATGCTGGATTTGGACGTGTATCATGGTATGCAACGTTGGCGCTACATGTGAATGTTAATGGAAAAATAATATTGAAAACATGCAGACCTGGGGCTCGAACCCAGGTCATGAGGATTAACACCACTACGCCTTGCCAGCTGCGCCACTGAATCATTTTGTTAAATAAATAAACAACAAACAATATAATATGAAACAACGCGTTAGTGGATTTTGCACGCAAAAATTCAAATGCACCAGTCAAGCCTCGCCACCTAATCATCTTCTTTACGTGGCTTTCTTCTTCCTGAAACATGAATATATGAAGCAACGGTTTTTAAGCGTTGCTGTAGACACCCTACAAAAAAATAACGATTAGCTACTGGACGCTCATAAATTGAGCGCGACCCATGGATTCTCTTCGTCCAGACGCGCTTGTTTCAGTGGTCAAGGTCCCAAGTCTCAATTTTTCCTTGGGTGGAAAGCCCCAAATTATAACTCCTGCAACCCTAAAAAACAAACATGGTATATTTGATTTTCTAGGATCTTTTTCAATCTTTTCCATGTGTTTTTGTACCAATTAAGATCAATTCAATCCAAATCTTTCTATATTGAGTCATGCACGAAATCTTGAGGATAAAACATGCACAAAAAGATTGAAAAAACTTAGGTTAGCATTTTTCATGTATTTATTTTAATTTAAATGAATTATTATTAATAAAAATCCAAATAAATAAATAAAAAATGAATAAAAACTTCCCTTTGGGCCAAGTGGTCGTGAACATGCCATGGATGATGATTTGTGGAAGAAAAATGGGCCCATTAGCAATTTTAGGTCTTTTGAATCAATGTTGACTTTTCAAAATATCCAAAAATTTCCCAACTTCCACAAGGCATAACTTGCTCAATTTTTAAGATTTTCTCATGTTCTTGGACATTTTGGAAAGGTCTTTGAGTCCTCTAACCAATTACTTTGGTCCCATGTCATTTTGATTTACCAATCTCAAGTTATGGCCTTTGACTTAAAGTCCCTTTTTGTTGACTTTTGAAAATGACCTATAATGTTGAAATTGATAACTTTTTGTGAGAGCATTTCTTGGACTTGAAGTATGAAGATGAGTTGTAGGAAATGTTTTTCTCTTCAAAATGAGCTTTGGATGGAATTTTTCTGATAATCCATGTGAAAGTTATGCCCTGGTCAATTTACAGTTGACTTTTTCAACTGTCCAAATAAGGAAACTTTTGCATCTTGATGATTTCTGAGCCAAACTTTGAGAATCATGATCAAGCATTGATCAAATGATGTTTGTGGCTTCAAAATGATATGTTGACCAAAAATTTGAACTTTTGACTGTCAAATGACCATTTTGCCCCTGCAGTTGACTGTAGTGCAATTTAGGGTTTTGACTGCAATTTTGTGCTGAAAGTCTTGAAACTTGATATGAGGATGCTTGACCATCTTTGTAGGCATGTGAGACTTGATTGAGCCTTTAGAAACTTCATTTTCTTGATCAGAACACAAGCCCTAATTTTGACTGTATATGAGGCCCTTGAACTGTGCAACCCTTGGGGAACTTTGAAGCTTGACTTGGCAATTTCTTGGAGAATATGGGAGGGCAAATTTTGGGGTACAACAGTTGCCCCTGTTCAATCTTCTTAGACCAGAGGATGCAGATTGGCTGACGTGCCTTTCGTAATCCGAGGGTAGAAGATGATTGAACACTAGAGTGCCCAGAAATTTGCGCTCACATAGTATCAGTGGTGGTGGAAATGGGCTTATAGATGCCATTTAGAGATTGATGAAACAGAATGATGGGCTTATAGATGCCATCTGGATATTGATCGCGTAAGAGATTCCTTAGCGAGAACCTGCATACCTTCAAAAGAAAAATGAGTACCTGACACGTTGCAGGAGCTGGTTTTCAGATGCTTGGTATAGATGTGTCCTGACTGGTTACAGGAGCTGAATCTGGAGCTTCACAAGATGATGAATGAACCAGGGGTGGTTACTACCTTAGCATGAACGGTGAGAGAACCTTGGGCGACTTTAACTTCAACAACGCTCGTTGAGAAAAATCTTAGTGGGAATTACCATCTTTGCAGTATCGGGAAGAGAACTAGTAGGCAATTATAATCTGAAAGGGAATTACATCTCACGCACCGTCGGGGAGAGAACCACAGGAAATCATAACCTAAAAGGGAATTATCACCTCACGCACCATCGGAGAGGGAACTAATAGGAAAGGAATTATCACCTCACGCACCATCGGAGAGGGAACTAATAGGAAATTAACCTAAAAAGGAATTATCACCTCACGCACCATCGGAGAGGGAACCATAGGAAATTAACCTAAAAAGGAATTATCACCTCACGCACCATCGGAGAGGGAACCATTAGGAAAGGAATTATCACCTCACGCACCATCGGAGAGGGAACCATTAGGAAAGGAATTATCACCTCACGCACCATCGGAGAGGGAACCATTAGGAAAGGAATTATCACCTCACGCACCATCGGAGAGGGAACCATTAGGAAAGGAATTACCACCTCACGCACCATCGGAGAGGGAACCATTAGGAAAGGAATTACCACCTCACGCACCATCGGAGAGGGAACCATAGGAAAAGGAATTATCACCTCACTCACCGTCGGAGAGGGAACCATAGGAAAAGGAATTATCACCTCACTCACCGTCGGAGAGGGAACCATCTGAAAAGGAATTATCACCTCACTCACCGTCGGAGAGGGAACCATCTGAAAAGGAATTATCACCTCACTCACCGTCGGAGAGGGAACCATCTGAAAAGGAATTATCACCTCACTCACCGTCGGAGAGGGAACCATAGGAAATTATAATCTGGGATAACTTCTACTGAGTCTTTATCAGAAAAATCTGTTAGGAGTCGATTTAGCTGGACTAGAGAAGGCCTGGGACTGGATAAGAAATCTTTGGAGTCGATTAACTGAACCGGTCTAGGTCTTGAAATATGATTGAGAATTTCAACTGCATCTTTCCTGAAAGGTAAAGGTCAGTCATATGTAATGCATGATATGGATCAAGCAATGATGTTCTCAACATAAATGAGATTTGTATGATATAATGCGTCTATGCATGCTATAATGATGTACGTGATATTCTATGAATGTATGTTTTCGTCTAGGAAAGTAAATCCTTGACGGGTGCCGGGAAGTCATATCCTGGGCTGATGTTGAAGAATAGATTTTGCTTCCGCTGGGGATGATAACTGCAAGAATACCGGTAGGAGAAGATGACTCCGTTGCGGAATAAACTTGGCAAATGGGAGATTCTGCGGGGAGAAAAGATACTCTAGCGACCATGCTGGGAAGTAATACCCTATGGGAAGAGGGATGCCTTGCTGAGTGTTGATAATAATTTGCTGGGGATACCCTTGTTGTTGGAAGTGTTGATGGACTTCGCTGGGGTAAGAAGACTTCGTCGAGGACGCTCTTTTCGTGGCTTTTGGCTGAGGATAACCCAGTTATATCCTGTTAAGGAAATAACTCTTTGAATAAATCCGGGAGACGCGTTCGTGCTTTTGCGAGGATAAGCTTCCAGAATCTACTGGGGATAAGCTTAATGCTTGGGGATATGAATTCCAAATTTCCTTGGGAACTAGATTGGATTCTCTTGGGGAAGTATTGAACTGTATTGGGGAAGTGGCTCCACCGAATGTTTGATATACCTCCGGGGAACAATCTTTAGGCCAAGACTGCCGGGGATGCTTATTATGAATATGTGTATATTGCTGCTGGGGAATGTTGGGATCTGCTGGAGGATACCCAATTTCCTTGAGACTTGATAACTCTGCCTGGAGAAGAATGCACGGTTTTGTTGAATCACTCTCTGGGGAATTAATATGTACTGGTCATATTCTTTAGCTGAACCTACCTTGGTACCTTGGAGGACAGAACAATTAGATTTCTTAGACCACTCTTTTATTGCCCCTGTTTCTAATGTTACCTGTAATTAATCCTTTGTTTCGTATGCAAATATTCATGAGTTAGCAAATTATTGTCAATGCATATATCACAAATTGAACCTTGGACGTTCTTCGCAAAACAAAACAGAAAAAGAAAAACAATTGGCATTTTTAACTGAAAAGTATATTTGTATTGATTTTGAATGGCCTGAAAATAGGCGTTTTGTGTACAAGAGGCTGACGTCCTAGTAAGAGAACGCCGCCGAACAAAAGAGTTTATACAGGTTTTGTACAAGAGAAAATAAAACAGCTGTGTGAAATATGAATGATCCCACTGGGTTTCAACTCTGCTATTGCCTTTATAACTCTGAGCGTCTCATCACTTGATGACCTTGGTTGAAGGTGAAGCTGACTGATCGATGTCGTCTGAACTTGATATAGATGCCGGATTCTGGATGCAAAGTGATCCAATGAGACATAGTATTACACTTTTATCCCTAATTTTTGCCTGGACCACCCTTTCGGGTTTTCAGTCCACCGGGATACCCATTTTTGCCCAAGCCGCCTTTTCAGGTTTTCGACTTGCCGGGTGTACAGTTTTTTTTCATTTTCATCCCTTCATTTTTCCCGAACCCTTTTGGTTCGCCGGGAAGCCCTAATTTTTTCCTAGGCATGTCAGCCTAGCGGGTCTTTTTCATGCGTAGTATTTTTTTACTATGTCTGCATTAGCGGGGTGAGGAAGGTCGTCACCATCCATGTTGGTTAGAATCATGGCTCCTCCTGAGAACACATGTTTAACCACAAATGGCCCTTCGTACGTAGGGGTCCATTTGCCCCTTGGATCACTCTGAGGAAGGATGATTCGCTTGATTACCAGATCCCCAACTTGATATTCCTGTGGTCTGACCTTTTTGTTAAATGCCCTGATCATCCGCTTCTGATACGTCTGACCATGACAGATAGCAGCAAGTCTCTTTTCATCAATGAGGTTTAGCTGATCAAGTCGTGTCTGGATCCAGTCATCTTCGCTCAGATTTGCATCCTTCATTATCCGGAGAGAGGGTATTTGCACTTCGATCGGCAAGACTGCCTCCATACCATAAACCAAGGAGAAAGGAGTTGCCCCGGTTGACGTCCTGGCTGAGGTACGGTACCCATGTAGAGCGAACGGTAACATCTCGTGCCAATCCTTATAAGTCACTGTCATCTTCTGCACGATTTTCTTGATGTTCTTATTTGCTGCTTCTACAGCCCCATTCATCTTCGGTCTGTAAGGAGAAGAATTGTGGTGCTGTATTTTGAACTGTTCGCAGAGCTCAGTGATCATCTTGTTATTTAGATTGGTACCGTTGTCTGTAATAATCCGCTCAGGGATGCCGTACCGACAGATCAGGTTGTGCCGAATGAACCGTGCCACAACAGTTTTGGTTACAGTAGCGTAGGATGCTGCCTCAACCCACTTCGTAAAATAATCAATCGCCACTAGGATGAAGCGATGCCCATTAGATGCCGTAGGTTTAATCTCACCGATCATGTCTATGCCCCACATTGCAAATGGCCAAGGCGCAGTCAGAACCTTCAGGGGAACTGGAGGAACATGCACCTTGTCTGCATAAATCTGGCACTTATGGCATGTCCTAGAATGTTGGTAGCAGTCCGCTTCCATTGTGGACCAGTAATATCCTGCCCGAAGGATCTTCTTAGCCATTGTGTGTCCACTGGAATGTGTACCAAAGGTCCCTTTATGTAGCTCTTCCATGATCCTTTCTGCTTCAGTCTTGTCCACACAACGTAGTAGGGTTGAATCATGGTTTCGCTTGTACAAGATGCCATTGCTAAGGAAGAACTTGGTTGCGAACCTTCTCAGGAACTTCTTATCATTGATAGAGGCACCTTCAGGGTATTCCTGAGCTTCCAAATATCTCTTTACTTCATGGTACCAAGGCTTCTCAGTCACCAATTCAGTCTCGAGATCGCAACAGTATGCCGGTTCGTCCAATTTCCAGATGATGATCCAGGGAGCCTCATTATCCCATTTGACCTTAAACATTGAAGACATTGTAGCTAACGCGTCCGCCAACTGATTCTCTTCTCTTGGAAAGTGTTCAAAGGTTATCTCTGTGAAGTGGGGGATCAAGGTCAACACACATTCTTTGTAAGGAATCAGGTTTGGATGTTTCGTATCCCACTCTCCTTTGATCTGATTGATCACAAGAGCGGAATCTCCGAAGACACTCAGAAATTTTATCCTTAGGTCGATCGCCGCTTGAAGACCCATGATGCATGCCTCGTACTCCGCCATGTTGTTGGTACAGTTGAAACACAGCCGGGCAGTGAGTGGAGTATGAGTACCTTGAGGTGATATGATGATGGCGCCGATACCATTTCCCAAAGCATTGGAGGCTCCGTCAAAGTGCATAGACCATCGGGATCCTGGTTCAGGTCCTTCATCCGGTCCAGGTACTTCACAATCTGTTACTATCATGATGCTTTCATCCGGAAACTCGAAGTTCATTGATTGGTAGTCATCTACGGCTTGATGTGCCAAGTGGTCTGCCAATACACTTCCCTTGATGGCTTTCTGGGTTGTATACTGAATGTCGTATTCCGTTAAGATCATCTGCCATCTTGCTATTCTCCCAGACAGAGCCGGCTTTTCGAATATGTATTTTATAGGATCCATCTTTGAGATCAATAAGGTAGTGTGAGTCAGCATATACTGTCTCAGCCGGCGAGCAGCCCATACCAAAGTGCAGCAAGTTTTCTCAAGCAGTGAGTATCGGGTCTCACAGTCGGTAAACTTTTTGCTAAGGTAATAAATGGCATGCTCTTTTCGGCCAGACTCGTCATGCTGCCCCAGCACACACCCCATTGAGTTGTCAAGCACTGTTAGATATAGTATCAGAGGTCTCCCTTCAACCGGTGGCATAAGGATAGGTGGTTCTTGAAGATACTCCTTGATTTTGTCAAAAGCAGCCTGACATTCATCATTCCAACGTACTACCTGATCTTTCTTCAGCAGCTTAAAGATTGGCTCACAGGTAGTAGTCAGGTGTGAGATGAACCGAGCAATGTAATTCAGGCGTCCTAAAAAGCCTCTGACCTCTTTCTCTGTCCTGGGAACTGGCATCTCTCGAATAGCTTTGACTTTAGCGGGGTCCACTTGAATACCTTTATCACTGACCACGAAGCCTAGCAACTTCCCAGATCTTACCCCGAAGGTGCACTTGTTCGGGTTCAATCTCAGCTTGTACAGTTTCAACCGGTCAAACAACTTCTGTAGATGATCTAGGTGCTCTTCCTCAGTCTGGGACCTTGCGATCATGTCGTCCACATACACTTCTATCTCATGATGGATCATGTCATGGAATAAAGCAACCATGGCACGTTGGTAGGTTGCCCCAGCGTTCTTCAACCCGAATGGCATGACCTTGTAGCAGAAGGTGCCCCACTGAGTAACAAATGTAGTCTTTTCCATGTCTTCAGGTGCCATCTTGATCTGATTGTAACCTGAGAAGCCATCCATGAAAGAGAACACCTTATGCTGAGCTGTATTGTCAACAAGGACATCAATGTGAGGTAAGGGGAAGTCATCTTTGGGGCTGGCCCGGTTCAGATCCCTGTAGTCGACACACATTCTGACCTTACCGTCTTTCTTTGGTACCGGCACCACATTAGCAACCCACTGAGGGTAAGAAGTCACTGCAAGGAACCCAGCGTCAAACTGTTTCATAACCTCGGCCTTAATCTTCTCAAACATCTCTGGACGCATCCGACAGAACTTTTGCTTAACCGGAGGGCAGTCTTCCTTAGTCGGCAAGTGATGGACCACAATATCGGTATCCAACCCGGGCATGTCTTCGTAGGACCAGGCAAAGATCTCCATATAGTTATGTAACATCTTGGTTAACCGTTGCTTCACGCTGAGCTCTAGGTTAGCACCAATCTTTACCTCTTTCCTGTCTTCTTCAGTACCCAGGTTGATTGTTTCCACTGGCTCTTCATGGGGTTGAATTGCCCTCTCTTCCTGAAGCAACAGTCTTGCAAGCTCACCAGGCACTTCGCAATCATCTTCACCTTCGTCTTCGGCTAATTTGATCGGATTTTCGAAGTCATAACTGGCAGTAGCAGAGTTGTTATCAGTGAGATCCAGAGTGGATTGAAACCTGTATGAGTGAGTGTGTGTGTAAATACAGCTGTTTTGAAATATATGTAAAGGAAAGAAAGACAGAAAAGGAGCACAATATTTGCAATGCGGGAAAACGTCCAAGATTTTCATTCATGATATATGAAATGACAATTTATATGCCCTCACAAATGAAACCACGGTGCCTCGGGTAAGACACCGTGCCAAAGAGTTTTTTATTGTTTATTACAAAATAACGAAACATAGGAATTCATTACTCAGTAACAAGAGAAACAGGGAGATTGTCTTTTGCGCTCCAATTGTTAAGTCCACCGTCGGTTGCCGGGTAGATCCAGCTATCAAACTCAGCTTCATCAACTTCCTCTTCGTCCCCAATAGCATTCACTCCATGAGCAGGCAGGGGCGCTGTCACTACATTAGGCTTCTCAGATGCCTCAAACTGTACCTCCTTGGCGTCAATAAGGTCCTGCAGCTTGTTCCTTAATGCCCAACAGTCATCAGTGGCATGCCCCGGGCTATCAGAATGATAAGCACAACGAGCATTCGGGTTGTACTTAGGAGATGTAGTATTTGGAAATTTTGGAGCCTCTCTGACAGTCACTAGGTTGGTTGAGAGCAACTGTGGCAGGATCTGCGATAGGGTCATGCTTAAGCGGGTGAACTCTCTCCGGGGTCTTTCAGCCCTTTGAGGATTGTTTGGCCGAGGAGCGGCAGCAGGCTTGGCAATCATTATCGCACTGACAGATTGGCGGCGCTCAGGTCTCTCTGATCTCTTGGAACCATACACGGCACTAGCCTCCTTCTTGAAGGGTTTCTTTTCAGAACTAGATGATGCACCCTTCGGAATCTTCCCAGACTTTAACCCAGCCTCAATTCTCTCTCCAGTCAGAATCAGATCAGTGAACCCTGCAGACGAATTCCCGATGAGATGGTTGAAGAATGGCCCAGATAGGGTCCCCAAGAACATGTCTACCAACTCCCGATCAGTCAATGGTGGCTGCACCCTGCCAGCCAGGTCTCTCCACTTCTGAGCGTACTCCTTAAAACCTTCACTTGAACCTAACGACATACCTTGGAGTTGGGTACGTGTAGGGGCAAGGTCGGCATTATATTGATACTGCTTATAGAAAGCAGTAGCCAACTCCTCCCAGTTACGAACCTTGGTCCCATCCAGCTGATAGAACCATTCGAGATGAGTCCCTGAAAGACTCTCCTGGAAGAAGTGGATCCACAAATTCTTATCCGCAGAGTACGGTTGAATTTTCCGAACATAGGACCTTAGATGCAGCTTGGGACAAGACGCCCCGTCATACTTAGAGAAGGATGGTGCTTTGAACTTGTGAGGGATGATCACACCAGTTGACAAACCCAGATCTCCGAAATCCAGCCCAGGTACCTGTTGAACCTCCATAGCTTTCAACCTATCCTCCAGTTGCTTGTATCTGTCTTCTGCAGGAGGGTACTGCTCTTCATCAAAATCAGTCTCGTTGTCGGAGACTACCGGACTAGGAACCCTTGCTTCTGCCTGAGGACTACTCTTGCCAATAGAAGAACCAGCCTCTTCCTGCTGTAGAGCATTACCAAACCTTCGGCCCGAGTTGAACAGAACAGTTCTTCTCTTCTTCTTCTTCTCCTTCTTCAGGAGCATAGCCTTAAGCTCCTCTTGGCCTTGGGCCAGACCCTTGATTAATTCTTGAAACTGCGCATTCTGCGCCTGAAGAGCCTTGATGGAGGTCTCAGTTGATGAAGAGTCGGGATTCATGATGCTGAAATAAACAGCGAAGAACTGTAAGCAACCTGAAAAGAGGAAAAACTTGCTATGCACATGATGTATGAAATGCGTATGAATTATGTTTTCAAAGACAATCGGGAATCAACTTTGTAAACAAAAAGGAACACACTTCATTAGATTCAACTTTAAGACTGAAATTATTCAACAGGTTGCCCTTAGGCGTTACATGAAAGGAAATACTGAAAAGGAAATAAAACTGTAAAAGCACATCTGGAGCTCCTTATTGATCCCATGGTCTCCTCTTCTCAGTACGGATGTAAGCATTCAGAGCTCTCTCACTCTCCAACTGTTTTGTCAGCTTCTGGATCTTTGATTCCTGCTCGTTGAACTTTTCCCGGTAAGAATCCCGCTCTTCTCGCAGTTGCGACCAAGATCTTTTCAATGTCTCATAATCAGTAGGTATCTGAGGAGGAAGGACAGTTGGAGGAACACCATCTTTATCAGGACACTCAAGAATGACGGGTCTGACAGCTTCATACGGCATACCTAACTTCTGAGCACGGATGCGAACCCATTTGTAGTAGGCTTCCATAGGTAAAGAGGTCTTTGGCCCTAACTCCTGTGGGTCAGCTTTATGAACTTTGTCCCAAGCCTTGATGAACCTACGACGTAGCTCGTCACTCTCCACCTGAAATTCAAAACTGATGTGAGGCACTATCATCTCATGGGGACCTGCTCTTCTTTCTCTTCCAAACTGACGGAGTGCTAGACATGGATTGTAGGAGATCCCTCCTTGGGTACCAATCAGAGGAACATTAGGGTATTCCCCGCATCGATCAATAATAGCTATCTCATCCAAACCTCTGCAAGTCCAAATGATGTCTTTGTCGGTGAGAGACATTAACCTATGAGCCCAACCTCTTCCTTCTTGATTCTTCAGCACGAACTTAGGGAGGTGCGAAATAAACCACCTCACCAACAAAGGGATACAACACCATAGGGTTCCTCGTCTTCGGGTAGTACGGGCATGAAGTTGTTGCAAGATGTCACCCAAGAGAGTGGGCACAGGATTCTGAGACATAAAGATCCTTATGGCAGTGACATTGATGAAGTTGTCAGGATTAGGAAACAGGACTAACCCATAGATTAGGAGAGCCAAGATGTCTTCATATGCCCTAAAGTCCAGGTCATTCCAGAAACTGTTAGCTTTACCAATCAGAAATTTGGCCAAGAAACCCTTAACTCCGCTTCTAGTCACCCAGTTGTCTGTTACCTCTTGATGGGTCAAAGGAAGAGCTGCAGCAACATCCTCAAGCCTGAGGGTCTTTTCCCAACCAGTAAAGGGAGTCTGATCCAAGATAGGGATACCAAGCAAATCAGAGAACTCTTCCAGGGTAAGGACCAGCTGGAAGTCTTGAAAGGTGAAGCACTGGTACAGAGGGTCATAGAACTGGGTCAGAACACTCATCAACTGTTGATCCCGCTTTGCAGCGACTAAACTGAGAAGGGAACCATGCCTCTGAATGAAGGAAGCGGTATTTGGAATTCTGCTAACCAACTCATCAAGCAACTCAGGTGAACGAACAAAGCTGAACCGGATAGTATTCCTTCGCACAGGCATCATAATGTCCTACAAAACAGAGCAAAGGTGAAACCCTCTTGTCTTTGAAATGGTCAGTCCTTATGCAGGATGCATGCAATGCTCATGATGCTATGATGTTATGATAAAGCACACCACATATAGATACAAAGGCAAACATGGTAAGGCACACAAGTCACACAAGGCAAGCCCCTAAAGTTTAGGCCAGCATGAGGTCTAGGTACTACCCTCTTTCAGTTTGTTGGTTCATACCTGTCCTAATCAAAAGTAACCGGGTTCTTAGAGGATCCCAATATCATTGACTACCCTCAATCGGTCATAACTCCAGCATCGCAATCTTTTCTTGCGGCCAGAACCATCACGAGAGTTTAACCTCAATGGGCGTAGCATACTGCTACAATTCTAAAGGCCAAGTTGTGTCAATTAAGGTTCTAAGGTTGTTGGTGCTTAATGACTCCTTAGAAGACCCATATTCTCCTCGTTGCGACACAAGGTATATCGGTACAGACCAAGGCGCCACACCAACGTAGCCACTGCTTCACCTGTGTCGGTCTATGCCGGACAGGTCCCTCACAGCTTATGCTACCTAAACAGGGTATCCCCAGATCCGGGTTAGGATCTATGTAACTCTGATGCAACCCACAATAGTAAAGCAAGCAAATCAATACAATTGAAAACACAGTTATGAACTAGCCCTAAGGTACACCTCACTTTATAAAGGGTCCCCAGCAGAGTCGCCAGTTCTGTGATCGGTGGATCTGGAACTGACTGTTTAACGCTGGTTCGCGAAATGTCGCGGAAGCAAGAGTCGCCACCGTCTTTTATTTTCTCCAAATGGAAAGGACAAAAGCACATAAAAATTCCTTAAAGAGATTGCTCTCGGTTCGGGAGGTAGATTATAGAAAGGGAAGGTGTTAGCACCCTTTCTATCCATGGTTATCCATGGGCTCTTAGATACTTGCTCATTGTGTTTTCAAAAGTGTTTGTTTGCTTTTCAACTGTGGGTTTTAAAAAGTTTCTTTGAAAATTTCAGTTCGACTCTTGTATCGGTCCTTAAGAGTGTTTGAAAAATTGCTTTCGAAAGCTTTTTGAAAAGTGTCGGTGTGAAAAGTATTTTTGAATTTTGTTTTGAAATTAGAGCAAGTATCTAGAGTCGTCTACCTACCCTAAGGAATTCGTCTGTGTAAATGTCCTTAAAGTAGTGCCATCCCACCATTGAGAGGTAGGTAGCACCACCGTTGGAGGTGTTCGGGTCAATTCGAGGTTCGGGACATGGTGATCACCAGAGCAATGGTAAGACACCTTAGAAGCTACCCTCATGCCAGGTTCCCGGATCATGAGGACTTACTAAGACATCCTCTACTCGACAATCACCTTTCGAGGCAAGGCAACAGTGAAGCGTACCCTAGGGGTGGTGTGTGCGATTTGTGTGTCGTTTTCATTTGCATTTATCTTGTCATGTTATTGGTGTTCTATGCTTGTTTTTATTTTATCCATACATTCTTTCATGTCATTTGATTAACAGTTAAAAATATTGCGGGAATGTAAAAATCTAAAGCTATTACAAATGGCGCGGGTCCACATCGCCAAAATTTAACCAGGATCCGATTTGACAGAAAAGTAAAGAAATTAAAAGTGCGAGAAGTAATTAAGATGTTACAAGGCCTCGGGAGAGATACATGAATATTTAAACGAAATAAAATAATATGCGAATTAATAAGAACTAAAACGAAACGAGGGCGTTGGACCCTTTTGCAAAAATTGAATTAATGATGAATTAATTAATTAAAAAGAAAGCAAGAATTTGTTTTTTTTGGTATTTTTAGTATTTTAGGATTTAATATGAAAAAAGAGAATTAATTAAAATAAGATGCAAACCCTAATTCTAATTATTTTTAGTTTATTAAGAAAATATTAAATTTTAACCTAATTTAACCCTAATGTTTTTATATGCAAGTTAATTGTAAAAATAAATATCTAATTATTTAATTATTTAATTATTTATGAAAGAAAAATAAAAAGGTTGGAAAATTATTAATTAAACCCTATTTCTACATTTTTTAGATTTTTGTATTAAAAGAATTAAAATTGCAAACCTAATTTAAAGCTAAATAATTATATACAATTTATTTATGGAAAATACTAAAATAAAAATATTTATAGTGTTTTTCCTTTTTTTTTTGATTTTTTATTGTATTTTATAATTTTATGAAAGTAATAATTAAATTAACAAATAATAATTAAAAGAAATAAAATAAAAAAAGATATGACAAACCTAGGGGGTTGCAGTCCCCAATATAGAGGTGTAATCTTGAGAAGTCTGGCCCAATAAGCATGGTCCGTTTGACTTTTCCAGGCAACATGCTGGCATGTTGACTCACGTGTATGGTGTTCCTCCAATCTATGCCTTTGAATTCCTGAAACTGAACGCGTGGCATGCTGGATTTGGACGTGTATCATGGTATGCAACGTTGGCGCTACATGTGAATGTTAATGGAAAAATAATATTGAAAACATGCAGACCTGGGGCTCGAACCCAGGTCATGAGGATTAACACCACTACGCCTTGCCAGCTGCGCCACTGAATCATTTTGTTAAATAAATAAACAACAAACAATATAATATGAAACAACGCGTTAGTGGATTTTGCGCGCAAAAATTCAAATGCACCAGTCAAGCCTCGCCACCTAATCATCTTCTTTACGTGGCTTTCTTCTTCCTGAAACATGAATATATGAAGCAACGATTTTTAAGCGTTGCTGTAGACACCCTACAAAAAAATAACAATTAGCTACTGGACGCTCATAAATTGAGCGCGACCCATGGATTCTCTTCGTCCAGACGCGCTTGTTTCAGTGGTCAAGGTCCCAAGTCTCAATTTTTCCTTGGGTGGAAAGCCCCAAATTATAACTCCTGCAACCCTAAAAAACGAACATGGTATATTTGCCTATAGCGCATGACAATCCAATTAACGCATATGGTTAGCTTGCAAACACTTCACTGATCATGAATATATAATCAAAATGCCATGAATGTGCGTAAATGTTAAAACACGATAATGAAAAAAAATGGAAAAAAGTGTGACTTCTGTATACCGTTTCAAAGCGTAAGGCTTGAGGTTTTTGATTGGAATACGTCCTATAATGCTCAAGGAAGCTAATGGGATAGGTTTGGAGGCTTGAATCGCCTTGCAAGTGTATTTTCAGAATTGAGATTTTTTGCTAATTTTTCAAGTTTGTCCAAGGGTTTCTGCGCAGCTTCAATGGTCTCCTCCATTAGGTTTTCATTCAGGCTTATGTATTGAATATATTAGGTCAAGAAAAATAGAACAAATCAATTGCATTCATGGTTTTTGGAAATTTGATTTTCTAGGATCTTTTTCAATCTTTTCCATGTGTTTTTGTACCAATTAAGATCAATTCAATCCAAATCTTTCTATATTGAGTCATGCACGAAATCTTGAGGATAAAACATGCACAAAAAGATTGAAAAAACTTAGGTTAGCATTTTTCATGTATTTATTTTAATTTAAATGAATTATTATTAATAAAAATCCAAATAAATAAATAAAAAATGAATAAAAACTTCCCTTTGGGCCAAGTGGTCGTGCACATGCCATGGATGATGATTTGTGGAAGAAAAATGGGCCCATTAGCAATTTTAGGTCTTTTGAATCAATGTTGACTTTTCAAAATATCCAAAAATTTCCCAACTTCCACAAGGCATAACTTGCTCAATTTTTAATATTTTCTCATGTTCTTGGACGTTTTGGAAAGGTATTTGAGTCCTCTAACCAATGCCCTTGGTCCCATGTCATTTTGATTTACCAATCTCAAGTTATGGCCTTTGACTTAAAGTCCCTTTTTGTTGACTTTTGAAAATGACCTATAATGTTGAAATTGATAACTTTTTGTGAGAGCATTTCTTGGACTTGAAGTATGAAGATGAGTTGTAGGAAATGTTTTTCTCTTCAAAATGAGATTTGGATGGAATTTTTATGATAATCCATGTGAAAGTTATGCCCTGGTCAATTTACAGTTGACTTTTTCAACTGTCCAAATAAGGAAACTTTTGCATCTTGATGATTTCTGAGCCAAACTTTGAGAATCATGATCAAGCATTGATCAAATGATGTTTGTGGCTTCAAAATGATATGTTGACCAAAAATTTGAACTTTTGACTGTCAAATGACCATTTTGCCCCTGCAGTTGACTGTAGTGCAATTTAGGGTTTTGACTGTGCAATTTTGTGCTGAAAGTCTTGAAACTTGATATGAGGATGCTTGACCATCTTTGTAGGCATGTGAGACTTGATTGAGCCTTTAGAAACTTCATTTTCTTGATCAGAACACAAGCCCTAATTTTGACTGTATAGGAGGCCCTTGAACTGTGCAACCCTTGGGGAACTTTGAAGCTTGACTTGGCAATTTCTTGGAGAATATGGGAGGGCAAATTTTGGGGTACAACACTTGGGATCAAAGAACTGAAGAGTAAACTCATCATCCTTCACCCAAGTTTGAAGTAACCAGGTTGAGAAGTCGACCATGTCTCTTAGTGAACGCGGAAGTTTCAGAAACCCTTGATGCTAGCTCTTTGAGTTGGGAAGGTATCTTCACAAAGCTGATTTGGATAGTGTTTTTACGAACGGAAGCCATGATCTGCAAAATAGAACAAAGATAAATTCCCTTGGTCTTTGAAATGGTTAGTGCAATAAGAATGGATGCTATGTTATGATGCATGATGTCATGAGAAAACACAGGTATAGCAAGCACATGTATAACAAGCACAGTCAAATCACACCAAGTCCTTAGGTTTAAGGCTTGCATGAGGTTAAAGGTAGTACCCTCTTGAAGTTTAGTTGGTTTCAAACTTGTCTTAAAAAGTAATTGGGTTCTAGATGATCTCAATATCACTGACCATCCTTTATCGAGCATTGTCTCAGCTCAAACAATCTTTTCTTGCGGCCAAAATATCCCGAAAGTCTGATCTCAATGAGTATAGCATCGAGTATCAACCAATCCTCAGCTCTGCACTGAGGTCGACTATCTCACTACTTTCTAATGGCCAAGTTTGTTCAACTAAGGTTCTAAGGTCCTTTAGTGCTTCACGACACCACGCGGCGGCCCCGTATTCTCCTCGTTTCCCCATGAAGGATACCGGTACCAACCAAAGTGTCACACCAACACAGCCACCGCTTAAACCATATCGATATACACCGTACAGTCTCCACGATCTATTGATGTTTACCTACTGAGTGCCCCCAGATCCGGGTGTAGGATCTATAGTAACCCCAAACAAACTCTCAAAAGTAAAGCAATCAAGACAATCAAGATAAGCAATTTAATGACCTAGATCCTAAGGTATACCCCAGTTATTAAATCCCCAGCAGAGTCGCCATTTCTGTGATACAGTGGCAGAACCGACTGTTATACTGGTTTGCATTTTGCATTTTTTATTCGCAAAATGTTGCGGTAAGCAAGAGTCGCCACCGACTTTTGTTTCATCCAATCATGGAAAAGGAAAAAGAACAGAAAAAACCTTTTTTGGAGATATTATGAGTACGGGGGGTAGATTATAGAAAGGGAAGGTGTTAGCACCCTTTCTATCCATGGTTTTCCATGGGCTCTTAGGTACTTGCTCATTTTTCAAATTGCTTGTGTGTGCTTGTTTGTTCTTGAAAATGTTTTTAGTTCGTGATAACCCTTGTATCAGTCCTCAAGGGTGTGACGAAGTTTGTTTTGAAAATTGGTTTTGAAAGGTGTTTGTGTGAAAAGTTTTGTTGAGCAAGTACTTAAGATTCTACCTACTCGAAAAAAGATTGTTCGTTCTCGTTTCCTTTAGACAACGCTACCCTACTATTTAAGGAGTAGGTAGCCCTGTTGTTGGAGTTGTAAGGGAAATTCGAAATGGACAAATACAATCACTAAAGCAACAGTTAGAAAACTTTAGTAGTAACCCTAGAGTCTTAAGATCTTTTCGAGGCAACATTTTCGAGGCAACATTTCCGAGGCGACATTCGAATGGGACACTTTGATCTTTTAAACTGGAGGGCAACCACTAAAATATCCTATGCTTAATGATTGTTTACCGAAGGCAACCGAAGTGAGGTAAACCCTAGGAGTGAATATGTGCATATGATTTATTTCAGTTATTTAATCTTTGCACATTAGGTGATCTACTGTTTAATTTCAGATATTCTTGCCATACAATCCTATTAGCATACATCTAGAGACTTAAATATTTGCAGGAATTTAAAGTGCGAAAAATAAACCTAGCTATCACAGGGCTTTGACAGTTACATAATCATCTTGACGGGAAATAAAAATGCAGAATTTAAAACCCTAATTAAAACTGTTACAAACTCGAAACAATTACAATGATAATAAATAAAAATGCGCGCGGCGAATTAAATACGAAGAGAAGTTGAAAATAACCTAAACCCTAATTGAAAGAAAAAAGATTTTGGTATATTTTTTATTGGAGAAAACAATGAAATTACAATTTAAATAAAACCCTAATTTCTAATTGCTTTTTAATTATGAAAAAGTATTTAAGTTAACCTAATTAATCTAATTAATTGAAATAAATATTTTAATGAAAGAAAATGATTTTGGTGTATTTTAAAGAAAATTAATTAAATTATGTACAATTCAAATCCTAAGTCTAATTATTTTGTAATTATAAAAAGAGGTTAAATTTCCCTAAGTTAATTAAACTAAATTAATTTAAGAAGTAAAATATTTTTATCAAATTTTTTTTTTGTAGTTTGTTGTGATTTTTTGATTAAAAACTGAAAATGATTTTTGAATTAATTAATTAAAACAAATAAAAGAAATTAATTAAAGAAATTTAAAAAAAAATAGAAATAGAAAGAGATGCAAACATGGGCCTGTATGCTAGCAAATGAGGGGGTGCCAATCTGAAGTTTTTAAGGCCCAAAACGCTCCAAGCCCAGTCAATATGCCTGATCCCGTGGAGTGCTGGCTGGAGGGTGCATCATGGTCTTTCATTGTTTAAGGCATTGGATCTGATTGATCCTGGATCCACTGGTTGGATATTGCTAGCACATGGTGGACGTTTGATAGAATGGAGTACCTGATTTATAAAGGAAAAATAGAACAAAGAAAATTGTTGGGACCTGGGATCGAACCCAAGTCCTCACTCTCACCATTAACGCGCCCAACCACTAGGCCATCATGTTTAGTTGTTATTATAATGAAGACACAATATAATATATGAAACAAAGTGGTTAGTGGGAAAAAAAACGTGCGCGCTGGTTTGAATGGGCGAATGGCTGGCTGACACCTAACCTTATTCTACCTCTCTCCGTCGCCTTAGGTGCTTGTACCTTTACCTACGGACAAAGGTCTGTAGCTACAGTTAGCTTGCAAACACGATGAGGATCACAAATATATAACTTAAACATGCTAATGATGCAAGAAATACAGTAATTGATTTTGAAAATATGGGCAAACCGTATGAATGCTAGGGGAATATTTTGGGCGTGAGAATGCGTGCAACTGATCGTATTAGCTTCTGGGAAGGTCTAAGAAACGATTGGAAGTGTTGGAATGACTTGAATTTTCTTGTGGAGTGAAAACCGATTCACACTTTTCTTTGAATTTTTTTGAATTTGCTCTGCCTCTTTCACGATTGCTAACCCTTCTTTTTTGCTTTGTTCTTGTTCATTATATATCCCTCAATGAATTAGGGTTGCAAAACAGATTGAATCTTGAAGTTTTGATGAGATTTGATTTGATTCTTTAGCCATATGCAAACTTGCTATTTTGAGCCAAATCATTCCTTTCTTGTACCAATTATGCTTGATTCATTTTGGCCTTGATAATTAAGCATATTGTGATTTCCAACCTGTCCAAAAACCAAATCAAATCATATCTTTGCTATTATTCATCAATTATTTGATTTAATTCAATTTTTCATTAATAAAAAATCAAAAATAAATTGAAAAATGAAGAAAATAATGTGTGGGTGAGTATTTGAGTCGTGTACCACATTATAAGTGAGGTGCAAGCATAAAAAGTTAGGCCCATTTAGCAAAAAGTGCATTTTTGAGCACATTTGACTTTTGACAATTTTGCAAAAAGGGTCAACTTTGACAAGGCATATCTCCTCCAATTTTAACCCTAGAGAGGTGTTCTTGGACTTTTTAGAAAGCTTAGGATGTCCCCTAAGCAACCCTTTTTGTCTCATCTCAATTGAGTCTTCCATGTTCATGTAAGGAGCTTTGACCCAAAAGGTGTTTTTGTTGAGTTTTCAAAAGGACCCATAATGTAGAAATTCTTATCTTTTTGTGGGTGCATATTTTGAACTTGTGGGATGAATATGGGTTGTAGGGAATTTCATCCTCTTAAAAATGAGCTTTGGATGGAAAATTTCTGATAAAGCATGTGGAAGTTATGCTTGGTCAAAGTTTGGTTGACTTTTACTATGAAACCCTAATTTAGCAACTTTTGGGTTTTGATGAATTTGGAGCATTCCTTGGGGAATAATGATAAACCCTTGATCAAATGATGAAAGTAACTTCAAAATGTTAATGTTGACCAAAAATCTTGAAGTTTAACTGTATGTGCGTCACAATTGACTTTTGACCTAATACAGTGGATTCTTAAGCATCTGAGCAATTGACTGAGCCAACTTCTTGTGCAAGGCATGAAACTTGACATGTAGGGTATTGAGAACATATTAAGACCATGGATAGCATATGAGACCTTTGTGGTTCATCCATCTTGATGAAAATGGAAACCCTAATTTGAAGTACACTGCCTTAGGAGGGAGTTTGTCTGGTCCACTCTTGGGCAACCTTGAGCAAATTGAAGATCTCAATGGACATGTGTTAAGTAAAATGAGAGGAAAAATGTTGGGGTACAACAACATGTCATCAGGATATGAGCCTACCAATCCTGAAAATTTACTACCCATTCCCAAAGCTTGGTTCAAGCTTGTGTTGTCAAACTTTCTTCCCAGATGGGATAATCAAGACCTTCTGAGGTATGATGACCAAGCACTCATTTATCTTATGATGAAAAACAATCGTGTAAGCTTGCCACAAACAGTCTTCACATTTCTTTGGAGATCTATTTCTGAGTCCAAGAATCATATAAAGTCTTATATTCCTTATGGACGAGTTTTATCTAAAATCATTTTCCAAGAGGGAAAAGTGGATATGTTCAAAGAAATGATAGTAGAAAGTGGTTCACAAAAATGTCCTGAATATTGCTTGTTAAAATCTAAGTGCAAGATTTTCATTAGCTAGGAATATGTGACTTGTCTCTTCAAAAGTATGATTATTTATATTGATTGATCATGTCACCTAATTAGTTCTTCATTTTTAAACTTGTATATGTTGAATTATCTTAAATTAATGCAGTCTTTATTTTTTGATAAATTATTGTTTGTTAATTTTTCCTATCATGAAATGACAAGTGTTTAGATATTTTAAATTCATTAAATTCTGAAGTGAAACAACCACGCATGTATCTCCTGGTCAAAGATTAGGTCTTAGATCTTGATGTTTGTCAGTTACTTTATTCACGTTTTAGAAAATATCTTTTTCAAGTTTTGAACATTTTGATATGCCCTCATAAATGAAATCAACCATTCTTTTTCCCTTCCCCATACATATATGTAACCTAGTCTACTCTATACTCACAACTAATTCAAAGATATCAATTGTTACTCATTTCTATATCTTATCGAATCTTAGGAGTTATTGATGTCCTCCTGACCTTCCTTAGTCATTTATTATTGGGTCTCCCAAAATTGATTACCTTATGTAAGGAAAATCAACTCTTTTGTCAAGTCACATCTTCTCGTTTCTTTTTATACATCATATATGCTCTTTACCTCTCCTAACAAGTAATCTCTAACAACAGAAAACACTCATCTTCTATTTTCACTCTCTTTCTCTTTTCAATCATGTCTTCAAAAACTTCTCATAAAAATGATTATCACTTGGAAGTTATCATTGAAATACATCCAAGACTTTTTGGTGCAAGTTCGGAATTCCATCTCAGCATCCTCTTTCAAAACTAGAATCAATATCTTTCCTTTCTAAGAGGACCTTTTTAATCCAAATCTTGTGAAGACTTTTTGGAAAAATGCCTCTGTCAATTTCGGCGGCACCTCAATCTCCTCAAACATCTAAGGCTGAGATGTTTTCTTCACTACCGAATATATTGCTGAGATAATAGATTGTCTTCGCGTATGTATCGCAACTGGTCATGTTTCTCTTGATTTCATTCCTGATGGTGACATCATTTCCATATTTGAATCATCCTATGAGTTCGACTCTACCAACCCTGAGAGTCTTAAGCCCATTGCAAAAGACTGGTTTCACTTTATTCTGACAAATCTTTGTCCACGAGAAACTAACAAAAATGTCTTAACCAATGATGATAAGACTCTATTTTTTTATCTGATCAAACAAATTCCGATCAATCTTCCTCAAGTCATCCTAAATCATCTCAAAAGGTCCATCACTTCCTGCAGAAATTTAAACAAAACCTTCATTCCCTATGGAAGAATTCTGTCAGAAGTATTTGTTCAAAATGAGATTGTTAGAATATTTCGAAGGATTCCTGATGGTCCTAGTGATGCTCTGTATCAAGCGAAGTGTGAGACGTTTGATGATCAGTGGTTCACATAAGATTTTATTTTTTAATCTGCTTAAATTCTATCATCAATGCAACTATTTATGATTAGCACCCATTGTCTCTTCTGTTAATTCTTAATGTTTCTCATGAATATTTATCTTTGTTTTGATGATGTCAAAAAGGGGGAGAAGTATAATGATTTTGATGAACCTAAAGAGAAGCAAAAACAAACTCATCATAATGATAGAATAATATAAAATACACATTTACCACTAACGTGTGTTTGTCTATTTGATAATTAACCAAGGAACTCTGAACAAGTTCACAAGGCTTTCTAAGATAGGTCAAAATAAAAGAAATTGTGTTTAAACTCTTAAAGACTGATTATTCATATAGTCGAAGATATATGCTCTATGAACAAATGTTCAAGAATTATATAAACCCAATACTGTTCAGAAGTTGAGAACTTTCTGAAAGTTAAAGTTATCTTGATTTCAGTATCATAATGTTCAGAAGATATAAAATGTTTGAGAACATGATATTCAAAAAATAAGAATCAAAAGAAGAAGCAGATGTCTTCCAAAAGAACAGAGAAAATCAGAAGTTGAAAACTCTGAAATTCCTAAAGTCAATACTCTCAAGATCTCAATATCCGATCTATTAGAACCAAGGGGAGTTTTACTCAAATGGTTCAGATAATCGATCCTCATCAAGTCATTGACTCAGGGGGAGCTATCCAGCTCTGGGGGAGCTCAGGGAAAGTTAACACTAAATCTATTTGTAATTTTACGCCAGAAAAATTATTTCATCAAAATACATGATTTTTGTCATCATCAAAAAGGGGGAGAATGTTAGAGAAAGAAAGCTTCTAGGCAATTCTTTGTTTTGATGATAACAACCATATATTTTATGAGTAACAATTTTAGTGCTACTAATGGTTTCATTGAGTGTGTAGATCTAATAACAATAAACATTCTATAAAAGAGCATGCACAAATATAGCTCAGAAAGCTGAAGATACAAGAATCAGAAAGCTTCTACAACTGAAGTTGTCTTTCAAGATAAGTTGCTGCCTATACATATGAAGACGTGATCGTCCATCAGAAAGATTCTAACAGATTGTGTAAATATAGCTCAGGAAGTTGAAGATATAACAATCAGAAAGCTTCTACAACTAAAGTTGTCCTTATGATAAGCAGATACCTAAAGTTCCTAAAGTTCAATCCAGTGTCTATACGCTACATCAAATCAGTAGTTTCTAAACTACTCATCAAAAGAACAAGACAAGCAATAAGTCTCAAGCTCAACACTTCAGAAACAGAAATAACATCTTCTGCAAAAATCAAGTTCTACATAAACAAGTTAAAAAAATATCAGAAAAATCCAGATACATCTTCAGTAATGCTCTAATCAAAACTGACACATGATCACAGTTTTGGAGGAAAACAATGATGGAAAGTTCTCAGCTATATCTTGGATAAATAAAAAGAAGAAATCACACCTTCTATACAGTAATTATTACAAAAGGAGATCTGCATTGAAAACATATCAAATTGCAATATACACGCTACAACATATTATGTGCTCCAATGGTACTATTCTCTCAAGCTTATATAAAGCAACTTTGAATATGTGTGGAAAGTGTGAAATAGGATGTGTAGCTTAACAACACCAAAATTTTCACGAGCACAAAGTAATATCACTCGAAATGCAATATTTACATTGAGTTGTTGCTCTATAGTGTGATATTTCATTAAGCATATCAAAGTACTAACTGCTTACTAAGAAGCAACATGCTCATCACAACTTAGCTCCAAAAAGGTTATAAATCTTACAAGAAAAACATCACACCAACAGAAAGAATGAAGGATCAACAAACATAAGAAACATGAGTCGATACTCGTGTCTTGATCATTGAAGAAAAGAAGCTGAAGATCTCAACAAGATGTCATTCATAATATAAATCAAAACGCATCTCAAGAGAAACCAAAAAAGAAGAAAAAAGCTAATTATTTAGCTTGATTAACCAAGAAGATGAAGATAAGAAGACTACAAGATGTTTTGCACTTAATCTCCATAAAATTCAACCATGTAGAAACATACAAAACACAAGAGTTATTGCTCTGATTGTGTTATCTCTTAGAAACCTTCATGTAAATTATTTTAGACAGGGAGTTGTTGCTCAAAAAATTATCAAAACAATATGTACTCTAAGTAGGAGAAATCTGCTTGATAAGAAGCACTCTTGTAAATCTCCAAAAAAACGATTTTTTTTAGAATTGGTGTTTCCTCAAGTGACTTTCTAGTTTGTATACTTGAGAGGGATAAGAGGTATTTCTAGACTCTTAGAGGTTGTTGTAATATTTCAAGATTAGTGGATTAAGTCCTTTTTCTAAGGCAAAATCACCTGAGGAGGGTGGACAAGATGTAGTCTTAGTTAAGAAAGTGAACTTGTATAAAAACGAATGTGTTCTTTATTTATATTAATTTCTACTTGCTTAAAGACTTCCGCGAACTTCATAGAAAGGGAAAAAGTTTCTATTAACACAATTCAAACCCCCATTTCTTATATTTTCTCCACCTTCAAGTCGTCCCATATTTCTTTCACGGAATCCATCCACAGAATGTTCTCGGAAATATATTTATCTATGGAGTTTGTAATCCATGCCATCACCATATTGTTGCACCTAGTCCAAAGGATGTGGTTGGAATTGAAAGGATCAGACAAGTTAGGGTTCCATTGATGACACCTAACTTGTTCTTGGACATTAGGGAAAGTTTCAGGGATCTTAACCATGAATGAAAATTGGAGTTGTCGAGAGGTGGGGTGACAATAGACAAACCAGAATTATCACTAGGATGCATGTAGTAGGGATCAATCATATCTTGTTGAAATGTGCGATTGGTGGATTTCTTATGATCATGTTTGTTGTTCTTTGGTGATTTGGGTGTGAGAGTTTCAGTGTCGAAATCAGTCATGGTGAAACTGACGAATGAAAGAAAACGAGGGAGGAGAAAGAAGACGGAAAGAACAAGAAAAACAGGAAAACCAAAAAGAGAGAAAAAAAATCAAGAAAAACGAAGATGCGTTTTTCTAAAAGAATGAAAAAAGACGAAAAGGAACAGAATGAAAAGATAAGGAGGGAAAGAAGAATAGGCACGTGGTGGTCAGTGAAGGGTGGAAAATATGGAAAGAGGATCAGTTAAGGTGATGATGGAGAAAAGGTTATCAGAGCAATCTCTGTGCTCGTGATACCATGTTGACAGATGGCAGCGAAAATACCAATGTATCATTGGAAAAAGATAAAATCTGCATAATTATTCAGTCAAGGAAAAGTAGCAATATATAGTACATGTTAATGATACAAAAGGAAACCTAAAACTAATGGGCCGAGAAAAGGAAAAGGAAAATATAAAATATTAAGTGGGCTTAGGAATAATGGGCCTATGTATGTTAACATATATTGTAGTTCATTTCGTTCTCACCAACTCTTTCCTTTTCGATCTTCTTTTTTTAAGAAGTTGTTTCCTTTTGTGTCTTTCCAATGCTGCAACTTTTTTCCTGTCAAAACTATGTGATTCCATATTTGTTGGAGAACTCAACTCACTACAACTTGTAAATCTAATATGACTAATAGCAACAACAATTCATGAAAATGATTTGCAACTTGTAATTTGAATATGTAATGCTATTATGAATGTTTGATAGCTTCTGGTATTGATTAAGTTCAATATTTTTTTATGAGTTACAATAATATATGTTAGAGTAAATAAATTGTTTAATTTAAATAGAGTACAAAAACTATTCATAATTAAATAATATAATATGTCATAGTTTAATATTTTTTTATATTATATTTAAAGAAGGTTAAAGTAATTAATTAATGGTTGTATAAACACATTACTAGTATATGTCAAAGATGCTTAGAAGTAAGAAGATTTATGATAACTTTTATTAATATATAGCATGAATATAATTCAGAGAAGGAAATTATGTACGTCAGATTATCATATATGTTGTTCTATATTTTGTTTTTCATTTTGACTGTTGAATGAGTCATCAGTTATCTGAAATTTATGATGTTATTTCCTGAAATTTTAGTTTATTAAGTTTGAATATATGTCATGATATTACCGATATGTAATTTTTCAGTTCGATTGACTAATATAACTATGTTTGTGTTCGTTTCCAACGATTTCAATATACTAAAAGTTATTTCAATACGTAAGAAAAAGCATGTATGACATATAACTAAATTATTTGTTGTTTTATAACTTTGTTTGAATTATAACTTAAAATAAGTATTATTAACTTTGCGGCTACATACCTGGATTTTTGTTCAATTGAAGTTTAACGTTGATACATCTAGAAAGTTATAGGAGTCATGTGATAGAATGGATGCTTTAGGTCTGTAACTAATAAAAAAAGATAAGTTATAAGGCTACTTATAAGTGATACATATAATGCAGAATTGAATAAATCCTAGATATAGCACAAAATTTCATTTTGTGTTAAGTTTATGACAACATGGATTTTTAAAAAATGATTGATTCCATATATGTTTTAATCATAAATTTTTGAATAAAACAATTAACAAACTTTAGAACTTAGGACAATTTTTAATTTGTCACTTAAAACATATTATGTAGTAATTGAAGATTGAAAGATGAGATAGGGTGGATTTGAAATGGAGTGTGTTCTGGACTGGGTCCGACTGACCCAATAGCATTGATAAGGCCCAATTCAAACGGACTTGTTGGGGGCTACGCCGACCAAAGGATCACAGTCGTGCCCGACGTGTTCTCTGGGGCTACTTGCTCGAGCTCCTACTGTCCAGCTCGACCTAACCTCGAGCACCCCTCTTAGGGCAGACTCAGTCCACTGCACTCTCAACGGGACTCCGAAAAGACCGCGTCTCTGTCCGCCCGCACTTCACGCAGAACATCCAGGGAGGGGACCACGTGCGGGTCCCCACTACGCACGAGAACCTGGCAGTTCCTCCATTGGGCCAAACCTGCCCGGCCCAATGAAGGAACCTTGGCCCAGCGCTGGGGGCTATAAATACCCTCTGTTTTCAGAGGGTCAGGTATTCATCATTCTACCCATACTCTTACTATTGCCTGCTCGTGCTCTTACTCACTTCAGCATCAGAGTGTCTTGCAGATACCCCCCCCACCTCGTTCAAAACTTTCAGCTCGGAGCCAGCCGTGACGGTCCAAGTCTGATCAGGTTAGATCAGTGGCGCCGTCTGTGGGAATCTAGCTTCCCCGTCTTGCAAACTCAAAGACCAAAGCTCAAATTCAACTACCGGTCATGGCTGATCAAGCTCGCGATGAGCAGAACGTCCGTGTCGCCGACACTAATAACGACACCGCGGACAAAAACGGACATCTTGATAACGTCGGCAATCCCGGCCACAACACCATTCCTGCAACAACCGCCCCCGGAACTTCCTCCTACAGGGACGGAGCTACTGCATCATCCTCCTCGCTCCCACCACCACTCGAGGACGACCCGACGGCCCTCGCCCACTACAGAGCCGCCCGGTTCCAGGAAGTCCTCGTCCCCTCTGGAGCGGATGCCACAACACAAGCGCTGTTCGCAGCAATTAATCAAACGAACTATCTCATCTTTGCCCAAGGAGAGAGATTAAAGGCGCTTGAAGACGAGCGAAGACCCCCGAGGAGGCATCGGAGACCACATACTCCCCCTCCTCGAGTGACTGAAGCTCGACACTCTTCTCCCCTGCAGAGACACTACAGGGAGACCTCTCGAAGCCCATCTCCCCGACCAAAACAGAGACGGCCTTACCTGGAGAGGCAGCCCATCATTCAAACCGGAGAGCCCAGTCGCGACCCGACGGTACTAGAAAGAAGGCACTCCGGAGATGGGCGCGTGAAATTCAACAGCCGAGCATCCCGCTCGAGAGAAACTCAGCACGATCTGGACCATCGTGCCAGACAATATTACAGGTCCCCATCTCTGTCTCCGGAGAGAAGCGACGAGGACGACCCCCGCGGTCCCCTGTCACAGGCTATTATGGAGGCACCCATCCCCCCGGGCATGGAGAAGCCCCCTCATTTGAAGGAGTACGATGGAGTCGCGGACCCGGTCGACTACATAGACGGGTTCGAGGCTATGTGTGATCGGTGGATCTGGAACTGACTGTTTAACGCTGGTTCGCGAAATGTCGCGGAAGCAAGAGTCGCCACCATCTTTTATTTTCTCCAAATGGAAAGGACAAAAGCACAGAAAAATTCCTTAAAGAGATTGCTCTCGGTTCGGGAGGTAGATTATAGAAAGGGAAGGTGTTAGCACCCTTTCTATCCATGGTTATCCATGGGCTCTTAGATAATTGCTCATTTGTGTTTTCAAAATTGTTTGTTTGCTTTTCAACTGTGGGTTTTAAAAAGTTTCTTTGAAAGTTTCAGATCGATTCTTGTGTCAGAGTGTTTGAAAAATTGCTTTGAAAGCTTTTGAAAATGTGTTGGTGTGAAAAGATTTTTGATTGTTTTTCAAGAGAGCAAGTATCTACGAGAACCTACCTACCCTAAGGAATTCGTCTGTGTAAATGCCCTTTAAAGTAGCGCCATCCCACCATTGAGAGGTAGGTAGCACCACCGTTGGAGGTGTTCGGGTCAATTCGAGGTTCGGGACATGGTGATCACCAGAGCAATGGGAAGACACCTTAGAAGCTACCCTCATGCCAGGTTCCCGGATCATGAGGACTTACTAAGACATCCTCTACTTGACGATCACCTTTCGAGGCAAGGCAACAGTGAGGCGTACCCTAGGGGTGGTGTGTGCGATTCGTGTGTCGTTTTCATTTGTATTTGTCTTGTCATGTTTATCAGTGTTCTATGCTTGATTTTATTTAAGTCCATTCATTCTTGCATGCTTTGTTTAACAGTTAAAAGTTGCGAGAAAAAGTAAATCTAAAGTTATTACAAATGGCGCGGGTCCACATCGCCAAAATTAAACCGGACCCGATTTGACAGAAAATAAATAAAGCAAAGTAAATAACGAAATTGAAAAGTGCGAGGAGTTTAAGTTACAACGCTTTGGGAGAGATACATAATTATTTAAGCAATAAAATAAATACGCAAATTAAACAATTAAAAATATGGGCGTTGGACCCTTTTGCAAAATTAAAATTAATAAGGAATTAAAATTAAAAATTAAAAGAGCATGTTTTTGGTATTTTTTATGTTTTTTAAGATTTAATGAAAAAAGAGTTAATTAAAATTAAACTAAAAGGCAAACCCTAATTCTAGTAGCTTTTAAATTTATTGTGAAAATATTAAATTGAAACCTAAATTAAACCTAATTTTTTATGTACAATTAATTATAAAAATAAATAAATAATATTATTAGAAAGAAAAAGAAAAAAAAATTAAAAGGAATGAAATTTATTAAACCTAAGTCTATATTTTTGGATTTTTGTTATGAAAAGAATTTAAACCAAACCTAACTTAAAACTAAATTTATTTATATGCATTATTTACAAGAAAATATTGAAAATAAAATATTTATGTTTTTTATCTTTTCTGATTTTTAGGTATTTTTCATATTTTGTAAAAAATAATTAATTAAATTAATAAAACAAATAAAACAATAATTAAAAATAGAAATATAAAAATATAGAGAAGGCAAACCAGGGGGGGTGAAGTCCCCAAAGTGGAGGTCTTGATCCAAAAGTTCTAGCCCAACAAGCTTTGATCCATTTGATTTTTCTGAATAGTGTGTGGATGCGTTGACCAGGGTGTGACGTGTTCCTTAATCTGTGCCTTTGGTTTGGTCATCAGGGGCACGTGGACGTCTTGATTATGGTGGTGCATCATGCGCTTCAGTGTAAACGCTGCATAGGAATTCACATGGAAAAACAATATTGAAATATGCAAGACCTGGGACTTGAACCCAGGTCATGAGGGTTAATGCAATCAATGTTCACCAGCTGAGCCACTACGCGCATGTTAACATATTATAACAAATAAATAATAAAAAGAAAGACCAACGCGTTAGTGGATCCAGCGCGCGAATTTTCAAACGCACCAACCATCGTTCGCCACGAGGTCATCGTCCTCATTGTTTTATTTTTTTCTGAAACGAAAACGCATTGGCCACGGTTTTGAAGACGTTCTCTTAGGCCTGTTTCCAGAAAATAGCGACTAGAGCTATGATGTCCATAAATCAATCGCGAATGGTGCTTCCTGTTCGTCCAGATACACTGATGCTAATGGTCATGGTCTTGAGTCCTAATTTTACTTCGTTTCAAAAGCCCCAAATTTGCAACCCTGTAAACCCTAGAAATCGCGCATGGTACAATTGTATATACAGCATCAAAATCAAATTAAACATCATGGTTAGCTTTAAAACATCACAATGAATATAAATCCACAATTAGAATGTCATGAGAATGCCTAGAATTGAAAATACGATCGTGGCTTTTTTGCTGTACAGGGAAGGTTCTATATACCAATTCCTGGCGTTTGAATGGCTGTTCTTGATTGGAATCTGATCAGGGACTTTCAAGGAAGCTATTGAAACCAATATTATGCTTTTAATCCACCTAAAAAGCTGTTTTCAGAATTCAGTTTTATGGAGTTTTTCCAAGTTTGTCAATGAGGTTTCTTGCGCAGCTTTTAGTCTCTCAGCATTAGGTTTAGGTCTATGCTTATGTATTGAACAGATTAGGTCAAAAAATTCAATCAAATCTCTTTCATTCAATGGTTTTGCAAATTGATTTTCCAAGATCTTTTTCATATCTTTTTCATGCTACTTTGTATCAATTAAGATCAATTCCATCCAAATCTTTCTATATTGGGATATGCACGAAATATTGAGCTCAAAACATGTATAAAAAGATTGAAAAAATTAGGTTAGACATTTTTCACATATTTAATTTGATTTAAATGAATTAATATGAATAATAATTCAAATAAATAAATAAAAAATGATAAAATACTTCCCTTTGGGCCAAGTGGTCGTGCACATGCTTAGAATGATGAATCATGGAAGAAAAATGGGCCCATTAGCAATTTTAGGTCATTTGGATCAAAGTTGACTTTTCAAAATATCCAAAAATTTCCCAACTTCTACAAGGCATAACTTGCTCAATTTTTAATCTTTTCTCATGTTCTTGGACATTTTGGAAAGGTCTTTGAGTCCTCTAACCAATGCCTTTGGTGCCATGTCATTTGGATTTACCAATCTCAATTTATGGCCTTTGATTTAAAGTCCCTTTTTGTTGACTTTTGAAAATGACCTATAATGTTGAAATTGATAACTTTTTGTGAGAGCATTTCTTGGTCTTGAAGTATGAAGATGAGTTGTATGAAATGTCTTTCTCTTCAAAATGAGCTTTGGATGGAATTTTTCTGATAATCCATGTGAAAGTTATGCCCTGGTCAATTTCAGTTGACTTTTTCAGTTGTCCAAATAAGGAAACTTTTGCATCTTGATGATTTCTGAGCCAAATTTTGAGAATCATGATCAAGCATTGATCAAATGATGTTTGTGGCTTCAAAATGATATGTTGACCAAAAATTTGAACTTTTGACTGTCAAATGACCATTTTGCCCCTACAGTTGACTGTAGTGCAATTTAGGGTTTTTGACTGTGCAATTTTGAGCTGAATGCCTTGAAACTTGATATGAGGATGCTTGACCACATTTGTAGGCATGTGAGACTTGATTGGGCCTTTGAAAACTTCATTTTCTTGATCAGACCACAAACCCTAGTTTTGACTGCATAGGAGACCTTTGCACTGTGCAACCCTTGGGGAATTTTGCAGCTTGACTTGGCAATTTCTTGGAGAATATGGGAGGGCAAATTTTGGGGTACAACAGTTGCCCCTGTTCAATCTTCTTAGACCTGAGGATGCAGATTGACGGACGTGCCTTTCGTAATCCGAGGGTAGAAGATGATTGGACACTAGAGTGCCCAGAAATTTGCGCTCACATAGTAGCAGTGATGATGGAATGGGCTTATAGATGCCATTTAGAGATTGCTGGATAGGATGATGGGCTTATAGATGCCATCTGAATGTTGATTGCGTAGGAGATTCCTTAGCGAGAACCTGCATACCTGCAAAAGAAAAAATGAGTACCTGACACGTTGCAGGAGCTGATTTTTAGATGCTTGGCATAGATATGTCCTGACTGGTTACAGGAGCTGGATCTGGAGCTTCAAAAGATGATGAATGAACCAGGTATGGTTACTGCCTTAGCATGAATGGTAAGAGAACCTTGGGTGATTTTAATTTCAACTACGCTCGTTGAGAAAAATCTTAGCGGGAAATACCATCTTCGCAGTATTGGGAAGATATTGGGAAGAGAACCATAGGCAATTATAATCTGAAAGGAATGATCACCTCACTCAACGTCGGAGAGGGAAACATCTGAAAAGGACTTACCACCTCACACACCGTCAGAGAGGGAACCATAGGAGACTATCACCTCACACTCATCGTCGGAGAGGGAAACATCTGAAAAGGACTTACCACCTCACACACCGTCGGAGAGGGGACCATAGGAGACTATCACCTCACACTCATCGTCGGAGAGGGAAACATCTGAAAAGGACTTACCACCTCACACACCGTCGGAGAGGGAACCATAGGAGACTATCACCTCACACTCATCGTCGGAGAGGGAAACATCTGAAAAGGACTTACCACCTCACACACCGTCGGAGAGGGAACCATAGGAGACTATCACCTCACACTCATCGTCGGAGAGGGAAACATCACTTCTGCTGAGTCTTTATCAGAAAAATCTGTTGGGAATCGATTTAGCTGGACTAGGGAAGGCCTTGGACGGGATAACAACAGAGAATCTTAGGGTCGATTAACTGAACCGGTCTAGGTCTTGAAATGTCTTCAACTGGAATAAGTGTCAGAACGTCGCCATATCTGGTTCATATCTGGACTATATCTGGAAGGAAATCTGGAAGCAGCATCAGAACGTCACCATATCTGGTTTACATCTGAAACTATATCTGGAAGGAAATCTGGAAGCAGTATCAGAACGTCACCATATCTGGGTCATATCTGAAACTATATCTAGAAGGAACTCTGGAAGCAGCATCAGAACGTCACCATATCTGGTTTACATCTGAAACTATATCTGGAAGGATATCTGGAAGCAGCATCAGAACGTCACCATATCTGGGTCATATCTGAAACTATATCTAGAAGGAAATCTGGAAGCAGCATCAGAACGTCACCATATCTGGTTTACATCTGAAACTATATCTGGAAGGATATCTGGAAGCAGCATCAGAACGTCACCATCTCTGGGTCATATCTGAAACTATATCTAGAAAGAACTCTGGAAGCTGTATCAGAACGTCACCATCTCTGGGTCATATCTGAAACTATATCTAGAAGGAAGTCTGGAAGCAGTATCAGAACGTCACCATCTCTGGGTCATATCTGAAACTATATCTAGAAAGAACTCTGGAAGCAGTATCAGAACGTCACCATATCTGGGTCATATCTGAAACTATATCTAGAAGGAAGTCTGGAAGCAGTATCAGAACGTCACCATCTCTGGGTCATATCTGAAACTATATCTAGAAAGAACTCTGGAAGCAGTATCAGAACGTCACCATATCTGGGTCATATCTGAAACTATATCTAGAAGGAAGTCTGGAAGCAGTATCAGAACGTCACCATCTCTGGGTCATATCTGAAACTATATCTAGAAAGAACTCTGGAAGCAGTATCAGAACGTCACCATATCTGGGTCATATCTGAAACTATATCTAGAAGGAAATCTGGAAGCAGTATCAGAACGTCACCATATCTGGGTCATATCTGAAACTATATCTAGAAAGAACTCTGGAAGCTGTATCAGAACGTCACCATATCTGGGTCATATCTGAAACTATATCTAGAAGGAAATCTGGAAGCAGTATCAGAACGTCACCATATCTGGGTCATATCTGAAACTATATCTAGAAAGAATTGCGATAGTTGATAGTAATCATTTTGGTATTGATCTTTTTCCTGAAAAGGCAAAACATAATTGTATGCAAAATCATGCTGCATGAACTGTATGTCTTCAAAATTGATGAGATTCGTGTAGTATGATGCATATACATGCTATAATGTATGAAGATGTGATGTTTATGAATGTATTTTTGTCTAAGAAAATAAATCCTTGACGGGTGCCGGGAAGTCACTCCTGGGCTGATGTTGAAGAATAGGTTTTGCTTCCGCTGGGGGATGATAACTGCAAGAATACCGGTAGGAGAAGATGACTCCGTTGAGGAATGAACTTGGCAAATGGAAGGTTCTGCGGGGAGAAAAAGATATTCTAGCGACCATGCTGGGAAGCAATATTCTGTGGGAAGAGGGATGCCTTGCTGAGTATTGATAGTAGTTTGCTGGGGGATACCCTTGTTGTTGGAAGTGTTGATGGACTTCGCTGGGGTAAGAAGACTCTGTCGATGACGATCTTTCCATGGCTTTTGGCTGAGGATAACCCAGTTATATCCTGGTAAGGAAATAACTCTTAGAATAAAGCCGGGGGACGCGTTCGCCCTGCAGGGAGTGAAGGTATCTGGGTCGCATTCTTCAGCCGAACCTATCTTGGTACCTCGAGGGATAGAGCAACCGGATCCTTTAGACAACTCAATATTGCCCCAGTTTCAGTGGGAGAAGGCACCTGTGGGAGTACTTGACAAGCCTTCTGATAGGCAGGTGCCGAAATGCTAGGACATAGTCGTACGCTTTGATCCCTAATTTCTTCCTGGACCGCCCTTTCAGGTTTTCAGTCCACCGGGATACCCATTTTTGCCCAAGCCGCCTTTTCAGGTTTTCGACTTGTCGGGTGTACAGATCTTTCATTTTCATCCCTTATTTTTGCCCGAACCCTTTTGGTTCGCCGGGAAGCCCTGATTTTTGCCTAGGTATGTCAACCTAGCGGGTCTTTGATTTTGCGTAGCATTTTTTCGACTATGTCCGTTCTCAGAAAGTAGGGAGTTGCCCCTGTTAGAAGTGTTTTGTCATGTCACCAGAAGGTATTTGATCAGGCAAGACTCGTTGTTAGAATGCCCCAAGTGACTCAGGCGGAGATTTGCCCCAGGCTATTTGGCCTTGAGAGATTCCCTGAATCTTGACTGGACTGCCCCTAGATGATGGACACTGATCATGCTATGCCCCTTGATTGGAAATGCTTTTGTCCACTAGGTATTCATCGTGCGAATTTCCCTGCTGTTCAAACAAATATTCATATGCAAACAAAGTTATGTTAAAAATGCAAAGCTTATGTCTGTTTCGAAGTTTTTTGGAAATGCATTCTTTTTCATAAAACAAGTGAATGTTTGTAAAACGTGATGTCAACTCCATATTTACCGTAGGCCTTAAGGAGTCAGGATACCTTTCGTAACAGTATGCTTTCGGACTAACCCATGCTTCAGCTAGGACTTTTAAGGGTTATAACGTGTCCTGGTTCACGGTTTAAGAAACAAAGGATAAAGGCTCAAATTTTATTTGTACCCACCCGCTCTTCGTGATGTTCTCCAAACCTAAACTCAGTTGATCGTGCGTTAGACCTTTTTTGAGTTTTTGTCCTGATGTTCCAATGATGGTTCAGATATTGATGATTTATTCTGAATAGGCGGTCATTTTTGTTTTTGTTGAGGATTTGTAGGACCTCTTTCTTTTTCTTTTTTTTTTTGATTTTGTTATCCCTTTCTTTTTTTGCCTGAACTGTTTCCTTTTTCGGAATTACAGTCAGCGGGATGCCCCAGTTTCGTAAGTCCCTTTTATAGGTTTTGACTTTTTGGGCTTTTCATTTATGATTTTGTTTTTGATAATGACTGCCTGTCCTTATGATTGTTCTGAACCATCACTGTCTTTTGTTTTTGGAAAGACTCATTTGGTGCCATTCATTGTGCACTTGGATCAACTGAGAAGCCTACCCTGCCCCAGGTTATGATTAAGGGTTTCAATTTTCGAAAATAAAACTCCTACTTCTTTGGCTCAGATGGGTTGACGAGGGATTATCTTCCTTATAACTCCAGTGTTTAGGATTTGAAACAATGCCTGTACCTCATCAGCGGGGTCTGTTCAAAAGCATACTGTAAAGATAGCGGTATCGTTTTCGTCATCCTCCCTCAAGAGGCTTAGAATTTTAGATCCAGAGTTGACATCAAAAAAAATATGAAAAGGAATTTGAACATAATGAAAACAATTGTATTAATTCCCAAAACAGACGTATGCGATGCATTGATAGAATAAAAGAGTTTGCTATGACATTAATTGTTTGTATAAGCAAAGAAAAATACAACTCAAAAATTCAAATAAACAAAAGGCTTCAATGATTGGGCAACGGAGCAATGATTATGTTCGGAGTCTCAGGCACTTCAAACTGAATCTCCCAGGCGTCGATCATGTCTTGAATCTTGTTCTTGAGAGGCCAGCAGTTGTCCGTAGTATGCCCCGAGCTATCAGAATGATATGCGCACCTATCATTGGGATGATAGTTGGGAGCAGAAGTGTTCGGATTCCGAAGGGGAGCCCTTAAGGTGATCAGCCCTGCCTTCAACATTTGTTGTAGTGCTTGATCCAGCGACATGTTGAGTTTGGTATACTGTCGTTTCTCCTTGCGCTGCTGCCCCTGTCCTTGTTGAACCGGTCCAGGATTGGAGATCTGGATTGCCCCTATCTCATGACGGCTCTTTTTACCGTGCACAGCATTGGATTCTTTCTTTCCATGATGAGGTTTTTTATCAGAAGGTGCAGCCTCTTGAATTTTCCCAGACCGAATACCAGCTTCTATTCGCTCTCCAGTCAAGATAAGATCTGTGAATCCAGCAGACGAATTCCCAATTAGGTGGTTGTAGAACGGACCAGACAGGGTCCCCAAGAACATATCGACAAGTTCCCGGTCAGTCAGAGGTGGTTGTACCCTTCCAGCAAGATCCCTCCATTTCTGCGCATATTCTTTAAAACCTTCGCTTGATCCTAACGACATACCCTGGAGTTGGGTACGCGTAGGAGCAAGGTCGGCATTATATTGATACTGCTTGTAGAAAGTAGTAGCCAACTCCTCCCAGTTACGAACCTTGGTCCCATCTAGCTGATAGAACCATTCGAGATGAGTCCCTGAAAGACTCTCCTGGAAGAAGTGGATCCACAAATTCTTGTCCACCGTATATGGTTGAATCTTCCGAACATAGGACCTGAGATGTAACTTGGGACAAGACGCCCCGTCATACTTGGTAAAGGATGGTGCTTTGAACTTTCGAGGAATGATCACACCAGTTGACAAACCCAGATCTCCAAAATCCAGCCCAGGTACCTGTTGGATCTCCATAGCATTCAGCCTATCCTCCAACTGTTTGTACTTGTCTTCGGCAGGAGGGTATTGTTCGTCGTTGAAATCTGTCTCGTTGTCGGAGACCACTGGACTAGGCACCTCTCTCTCATGGTGACTGCTTTTTCCCACAGATGGAGTTGTCCTCTCAGTTTCAATCTGCGGTGTATTCCTAGATCTGCGTCTAGGGCTGAACAAAACAGTCCTCCTCTTCTTCTTTTCTTTCTTCAAGAGCAGAGCTTTCAGATCTTGTTGCCCCTGGGTCAAATTCATGATCAACCCCTGGAACTGGGCGTTCTGAGCCTGGAGGGCCTTGATAGTCTGCTCGGCTGATGATTCAGGATTCATGACGATCGGCTGAAATAAACAGCGGAGAAGGGTAAGCAACCTGTCAAAGGGATACCTGCAATGCAATGAGATGTATGACATGCATGCAATGATTTCAAGGACCTCGCAGGGTAAACAGAGAAACTTGTTAGAGTTGGAAACTGGTAACTTGATTGAAGGCACTTCATGTTGTTGAGAGTCCTTCTCCAAGGGTCAAAGGCTCACCATATCCGGTGGGTCATAGCCCCTGACAGCCTTGGCTAGAGGAAAATAAATCCCCTTTGCCCCTTGCTAGACATTTTGTTCATCATGACCTGCATCACAAGCCCTTGAGATCCTTGAAATGGGTTAAGATGTATGCAATGGTATGATGTTATGGTATGCATGGGGTAATGTAAGTAACCCTGTTATGAGTCCTAATTAAGGACTGCGAACCAAAACCTGCAAGAAAACTCGGTAAACCCTGTTATGAGTCCTAATTAAGGACTACAAACAAAACCTGCGAGAAAACCTGGTAAACCTTGTTATGAGTCCTAATTAAGGACTACAAACAAAACCTGCAAGAAAACCTGGTAAACCTTGTTATGAGTCCTAATTAAGGATTACAAACAAAACCTGCGAGAAACTCAAGCATCAGATAACAAGCATGCAAGTAGGCAAGTACAAAGGCACATAAGTCACACAAAAGTGCCCTTAGAGTTTAGGCCTGCATGGGGTCTAGGTACTACCCTCTTTCAGTTTGTTGGTTCATACCTGTCCTAATCAAAGTAACCGGGTTCTTAGAGGATCCCAATATCATTGACTACCCTCAATCGGTCATAACTCCAGCATCACAATCTTTTCTTGCGGCCAGAACCATCACGAGAGTTTAGCCTCAATGGGCGTAGCATACTGCTACTGTTCTAATGGCCAAGTTGGGTCATTTAAGGTTCTAAGGTCGGTTGGTGCTTAATGACTCCTTGGAAGACCCATATTCTCCCCGTTTCAACACGAGGGATATCGGTACAGACCAAGGCGCCACACCAACGTAGCCACTGCTTCACCCATGTCGGTATACGCCGGACAGGTCCCTCACAGCTTATGCTACCTAAATAGGGTATCCCCAGATCCGGGTTAGGATCTATGTAACTCCGATACAACCCATAATAATAAAGCAAGTAAAGAAGACAATTGAAAACACAGTGATCTTAATCCTAAGGTACACCCCACTTTATAAGATAATCCCCAGCAGAGTCGCCAGTTCTGTGATCGGTGGATCTGGAACTGACTGTTTAACGTTGGTTCGCGAAATGTCGCGGAAGCAAGAGTCGCCACCGTCTTTTATTTTCTCCAAATGGAAAGGACAAAAGCACAGAAAAATTCCTTAAAGAGATTGCTCTCGGTTCGGGAGGTAGATTATAGAAAGGGAAGGTGTTATCACCCTTTCTATCCATGGTTATCCATGGGCTCTTAGATACTTGCTCATTTGTGTTTTCAAAATTGTTTGTTTGCTTTTCAACTGTGGGTTTTAAAAAGTTTCTTTGAAAGTTTCAGATCGACTCTTGTGTCAGAGTGTTTGAAAAATTGCTTTGAAAGCTTTTGAAAATGTGTTGGTGTGAAAAGATTTTTGATTGTTTTTGAAGAGAGCAAGTATCTACGAGAACCTACCTACCCTAAGGAATTCGTCTGTGTAAATGCCCTTTAAAGTAGCGCCATCCCACCATTGAGAGGTAGGTAGCACCACCGTTGGAGGTGTTCGGGTCAATTCGAGGTTCGGGACATGGTGATCACCAGAGCAATGGGAAGACACCTTAGAAGCTACCCTCATGCCAGGTTCCCGGATCATGAGGACTTACTAAGACATCCTCTACTTGACGATCACCTTTCGAGGCAAGGCAACAGTGAGGCGTACCCTAGGGGTGGTGTGTGCGATTCGTGTGTCGTTTTCATTTGTATTTGTCTTGTCATGTTTATCAGTGTTCTACGCTTGATTTTATTTAAGTCCATTCATTCTTGCATGCTTTGTTTAACAGTTAAAAGTTGCGAGAAAAAGTAAATCTAAAGCTATTACAAATGGCGCGGGTCCACATCGCCAAAATTAAACCGGACCCGATTTGACAGAAAATAAATAAAGCAAAGTAAATAACGAAATTGAAAAGTGCGAGGAGTTTAAGTTACAACGCTTTGGGAGAGATACATAATTATTTAAGCAATAAAATAAATACGCAAATTAAACAATTAAAAATATGGGCGTTGGACCCTTTTGCAAAATTAAAATTAATAAGGAATTAAAATTAAAAATTAAAAGAGCATGTTTTTGGTATTTTTTATGTTTTTTAAGATTTAATGAAAAAAGAGTTAATTAAAATTAAACTAAAAGGCAAACCCTAATTCTAGTAGCTTTTAAATTTATTGTGAAAATATTAAATTGAAACCTAAATTAAACCTAATTTTTTATGTACAATTAATTATAAAAATAAATAAATAATATTATTAGAAAGAAAAAGAAAAAAAAATTAAAAGGAATGAAATTTATTAAACCTAAGTCTATATTTTTGGATTTTTGTTATGAAAAGAATTTAAACCAAACCTAACTTAAAACAAAATTTATTTATATGCATTATTTACAAGAAAATATTGAAAATAAAATATTTATGTTTTTTATCTTTTCTGATTTTTAGGTATTTTTCATATTTTGTAAAAAATAATTAATTAAATTAATAAAACAAATAAAACAATAATTAAAAATAGAAATATAAAAATATAGAGAAGGCAAACCAGGGGGGGTGAAGTCCCCAAAGTGGAGGTCTTGATCCAAAAGTTCTAGCCCAACAAGCTTTGATCCATTTGATTTTTCTGAATAGTGTGTGGATGCGTTGACCAGGGTGTGACGTGTTCCTTAATCTGTGCCTTTGGTTTGGTCATCAGGGGCACGTGGACGTCTTGATTATGGTGGTGCATCATGCGCTTCAGTGTAAACGCTGCATAGGAATTCACATGGAAAAACAATATTGAAATATGCAAGACCTGGGACTTGAACCCAGGTCATGAGGGTTAATGCAATCAATGTTCACCAGCTGAGCCACTACGCGCATGTTAACATATTATAACAAATAAATAATAAAAAGAAAGACCAACGCGTTAGTGGATCCAGCGCGTGAATTTTCAAACGCACCAACCATCGTTCGCCACGAGGTCATCGTCCTCATTGTTTTATTTTTTTCTGAAACGAAAACGCATTGGCCACGGTTTTGAAGACGTTCTCTTAGGCCTGTTTCCAGAAAATAGCGACTAGAGCTATGATGTCCATAAATCAATCGCGAATGGTGCTTCCTGTTCGTCCAGATACACTGATGCTAATGGTCATGGTCTTGAGTCCTAATTTTACTTCGTTTCAAAAGCCCCAAATTTGCAACCCTGTAAACCCTAGAAATCGCGCATGGTACAATTGTATATACAACATCAAAATCAAATTAAACATCATGGTTAGCTTTAAAACATCACAATGAATATAAATCCACAATTAGAATGTCATGAGAATGCCTAGAATTGAAAATACGATCGTGGCTTTTTTGCTGTACAGGGAAGGTTCTATATACCAATTCCTGGCGTTTGAATGGCTGTTCTTGATTGGAATCTGATCAGGGACTTTCAAGGAAGCTATTGAAACCAATATTATGCTTTTAATCCACCTAAAAAGCTGTTTTCAGAATTCAGTTTTATGGAGTTTTTCCAAGTTTGTCAATGAGGTTTCTTGCGCAGCTTTTAGTCTCTCAGCATTAGGTTTAGGTCTATGCTTATGTATTGAACAGATTAGGTCAAAAAATTCAATCAAATCTCTTTCATTCAATGGTTTTGCAAATTGATTTTCCAAGATCTTTTTCATATCTTTTTCATGCTACTTTGTATCAATTAAGATCAATTCCATCCAAATCTTTCTATATTGGGATATGCACGAAATATTGAGCTCAAAACATGTATAAAAAGATTGAAAAAATTAGGTTAGACATTTTTCACATATTTAATTTGATTTAAATGAATTAATATGAATAATAATTCAAATAAATAAATAAAAAATGAGAAAATACTTTCCTTTGGGCCAAGTGGTCGTGCACATGCTTAGAATGATGAATCATGGAAGAAAAATGGGCCCATTAGCAATTTTAGGTCATTTGGATCAAAGTTGACTTTTCAAAATATCCAAAAATTTCCCAACTTCTACAAGGCATAACTTGCTCAATTTTTAAGCTTTTCTCATGTTCTTGGACATTTTGGAAAGGTCTTTGAGTCCTCTAACCAATTCCTTTGGTCCCATGTCATTTTGATTTACCAATCTCAAGTTATGGCCTTTGACTTAAAGTCCCTTTTTGTTGACTTTTGAAAATGACCTATAATGTTGAAATTGATAACTTTTTGTGAGAGAATTTCTTGGTCTTGAAGTATGAAGATGAGTTGTAGGAAATGTCTTTCTCTTCAAAATGAGCTTTGGATGGAATTTTTCTGATAATCCATGTGAAAGTTATGCCTTGGTCAATTTCAGTTGACTTTTTCAGCTGTCCAAATAAGGAAACTTTTGCATCTTGATGATTTCTGAGCCAAATTTTGAGAATCATGATCAAATGATGTTTGTGGCTTCAAAATGATATGTTGACCAAAAATTTGAACTTTTGACTGTCAAATGACCATTTTGCCCCTACAGTTGACTGTAGTGCAATTTAGGGTTTTTGACTGTGCAATTTTGAGCTGAATGCCTTGAAACTTGATATGAGGATGCTTGACCACATTTGTAGGCATGTGAGACTTGATTGGGCCTTTGAAAACTTCATTTTATTGATCAGACCACAAACCCTAGTTTTGACTGCATAGGAGACCTTTGCACTGTGCAACCCTTGGGGAATTTTGCAGCTTGACTTGGCAATTTCTTGGAGAATATGGGAGGGAAAATTTTGGGGTACAACACTATGCTTCACTATCACAATGTCGGGGGCCCCATCAAGTGCCGTCTATTCCCCACGACTCTCAGGAAGGCGGCAATGGACTGGTACAAAGGACTCACCCCGGGCTCAATTACGTCGTGGCGGAACCTGAAGAACCAGTTCATCAGTTCCTTCACAGCTTCTCGGCGCCATCCGAAGACCGAGGCGGCCCTCGAGGCCATCATCCAAAGACAGGACGAAACCTTGAGGGAATTCATCAACCGCTTCAACCGGGAAGCAATACAGGTCCCCTGCGCGGACCATATGAAAAGATACTTGCTTGAGAGAGGGCTCCTCCCCGGCACAGAATTCAGAAAGGCCGTGGGTATCGAGCCACCTCGGATATTTGATGCCCTCCTCGAAAAGGCCCGAGCATACATGGACTACGAGGAGAGGGAGGCGGCAAACAGAGCCCGAGACTCCAGGACTCGTGGTCCCAACAGCAGCTCGCGCCAAGAGGCTCCTCCTTGACGAACCGGGGAGAAAAGGAAGGAAGACAGACCCCGGGAAGTCCAGGAATAAAGAGGACCTTCGGGGCGCTTTACCGAGTACACTCCGCTCACGGCTTCCCGCGAGCGCATTCTGGCGGAGTGTGCCAGCACCGATTTCAAGGACGGCGGTGTCAAACGTCCCTGACCTGCTCCTGCCAAGCTCGGAGCAGACAAAAACAAATACTGTCAGTACCATAGGAGCCATGGTCACCTGACTGAGGATTGCGTCCACCTCAAGGACGCCATTGAAACCCTCATCAAGGGAGGGAGGCTCGCACAGTACCGGCGAAGCGACGCTCCCCGTCGTGACGCCCAAGAAACCAGGGAGCCAGAAGAAGACGCCCGACCATCTGACGAGTCGGTGCCCATCCAAACTGCCTTCTCCGTGACCAGGCCCGAGGATTTCGACTTCCCCGAGCACCTGCAAGAGCCACTTACAACGCACAGCAGGTGGGAATACTTCCCCTCCGCCCTGGTCATCAACGGCGGCGGGTTCAACGACTTGACCATCAATTCAGCCAAGAGGAAGCTGGACGAACTGGTCGACGCGGCTCCCCCGCAAACAGTGACGTTCGAAAGGGTGAAGGGCAGGTCAGAGCCCATTACCTTCTACCTGGAAGAACTCCCCGGCGGAGCCCCGAACGCGGTCATCCCCTTACTGATAAGGGCAAGAATGGCCAATTTTGATGTACATCGCATCCTGGTCGACGAAGGGAGTTCCGTCGACGTCATGTACAACCAACTGTTCCGGACCCTTCAGCTGGACGACTCACATCTTTCGCCATATGTGGGTTCGAACTTACAAGGTTTCAACGGCTCGACCTCCAAACCCTGGGGATATGTCGAGCTTCTGGTTACGTTCGGGGAAGGGACGACCATAAGACAAGTCAAAGTACGCTTCCTTGTCATCGACTGCCCGTCTCTGTACAACTGCATCTTGGGGAGACCGACACTAGCAGAGCTGACGGCGGTACCCTCGACCGTCCACCTGAAGATGAAGTTCTACACCAAGAGGGCACGGGTAGCCACTATCCAAGGAGACCTAGCCGCTGCCTGCAGGTGCTTCAATGCCGCTTCTAAGGGACGTGATACTGTCGACATAGGGACCAGACCCGCCAAAAGAACAAGACAGGAGCCCGACAGGAAAGCATCCCCCGAGGAAGAAGTCCAGAAAGCTCCGCCAAAAGTCGATTCCATAGCTCTGGACACCCGCTTCGACCAGGACGAGCCATCCAGCAGCGAGCAAATCCCACTCCGACCAATACCGGACGGGGATTTTAAACTCGTTCCCCTCGACACAGACCCGAACAAGGGAGTGAAGATTGGCAAAGACCTCCCCGACTTGGCCAGGAAGCAAATCAAGGCCTGTCTGCGCGAGAATGCTGATCTGTTCGCCTGGAGCGCCGCGGAGATGCCCGGACTCGACCCTGAGGTCGCCTGTCACCACCTCGCCATTGATCCAGCCGCTAGGGCCGTAGTACAACGTAGGCGTAGGCAGTCTCCAGAAAAAACGGAGGCTGCTGAAAAAGCTGTAAAAGACCTCCTAGAGGCAAATTTTATTTCTGAAGCCCGGTATTCCACCTGGCTGTCAAATGTTGTGCTCGTGAAAAAGAATAATGGAAAATGGAGGATGTGCGTTGATTATACCGATCTCAACCGGGCTTGCTCGAAAGATGCTTTTTCCTTGCCTAACATAGATATGCTGGTCGACAACTCGGCCGGCTACAAAACTTTGTCGTTCATGGACGCCTACTCGGGCTATAACCAAATACCGATGGCCCTGGGCGACAAACACTGCACGGCATTCATGACCAGCTCAGGCAACTATTACTACAACGTAATGCCCTTCAGACTGAAAAATGCCGGAGCAACTTACCAGCGCATGATGAACAGAGTTTTCAACAAATAGATCGGCGACATGCTCGAGGTATATATGGACGACATGATCGTCAAGTCCCGAGCAGACACCGACCATGCAGCACACCTCAAGACAGTCTTTGCCCAAGCGAGACAATGTAAAATGAGGTTCAACCCCGAGAAATGTACGTTCGGGGTTAAGGCAGGAAAGTTCCTTGGATTCTATCTAACAGAACGGGGAATCGAAGCCAACCCCGACAAATGCCGCGCGTTCTCCGACCTCCCAACACCGACGTCGAAGAAGTCGATACAAATCATGAACGGAATGCTCACGTCGCTATCCCGATTCGTCGCAAGATCCGCTCAGCACGCCCTCCCCTTCTTCAAACTCCTTCGAAAGGAAGCAGCCTTCAAATGGAATGAGGAATGCGAGCAGGCACTGCGCCACCTAAAGCAAAGTCTGTCTCAGCCGCCCGTGCTATCCCGACCTGCTGACGGAGAACCGCTGTACTTGTACTTGGCCGTTTCGAACGAAGCCATCAGCGCGGCTCTCGTCCGCGAGACCCCCGACGGACAGAAACCCGTTTACTTCACGAGCAAAGCCTTGCAAGGACCCGAAAGTAGATACCAACAGATAGAGAAGGTAGCACTGGCCCTCGTCAATGCGGCGAGGAGGCTCAGACACTATTTTCTGGCCCACACGATCGTCGTGCAAACCGACCAACCGGTGAGGCAACTCCTGGGACGACCTGATATGGCGGGCAGGATGTTGAAAGGGTCCCTGGAACTCTCCGAATTCGACATTCAGTACGCGAGTAGGAAAGCCTTGAAAGCGCAGGCCCTGGCCGACTTCGTCGCGGAAATGACCACTCATGACCCACTCCCAGGGAAGGAACACAAGTGGACCATCTTCGTCGACGGGGCATCCAGCTCGTCCGGAAGTGGCGCAAGAATCCTTTTGGAAAATGAAGAGGGCGTAGTGATCGAGCACTCCCTAGCTCTTTCCTTCCCAACATCAAACAACCAAGCAGAGTATGAGGCCCTGCTCGCAGGATTGAGGTTAGCCGAGGACCTGGGAGCCCGCGAGGTACAGATCTACACCGACTCCCAACTCGTCGCCTCCCAAGTCCAGGGGAATTACCAAGCCAAAAACGACAACCTCATCGAGTACTTGAACTTGGTCAAAAAACACATGACAAAGTTCGTACGGGCGGAAATCTCACATGTTCCCCGCGAGCAAAACACAAGGGCAGACATACTGTCCAAACTCGCGAGCACGAGAAAGAAAGGCGGGAACAAATCCGTCATCCAAGAATCTTTGGCACGCCCGAGTATCGAAAAATCCTCGACACTGGTCGAGGTCCACGCCATTGGAGACGCCTCGTCCTGGATGACCCCGGTTTACAATTTCTTGACAAAGGGCGAACTTCCATCAAACCAATCGAGGCAACCGTCACAAAACGGAGAGCATGCTCCTACGTGGTGCTCGAGCACAAACTGTACCGCAAGGGATTCTCCATCCTCCTCCTAATATGCATAGACGAATCCACAGTCCCCGAGGTACTGCGGGAGATACACGAAGGGATCAATGCCCAGCACATGGGCGGTAAGTCCTTGGTGAGGAAAGCCCTTCGAGCAGGATATTACTAGCCGACGATGCAGCAAGATGCCAAGGAGCACGTTAAGAAATGCGACAAGTGCCAGAAACACGGCGACATGCACCTCGCCCCGCCTCACGAGCTGAGCATACTATCGTCCCCATGGCCATTCGCGTGGTGGGGAATGGATATCCTCGGACCCTTCGTGCAAGGGACTTACCAAAATAAGTTCCTAATCGTGGCGGTCGATTACTTCACGAAGTGGATCGAGGCCGAGGCCCTCGCGAAGATCACCTCGCACAATATCCTCCGTTTCTAAAAAAGAAACATCCTCGCCAGATTTGGGATTCCGAGTGCACTGGTGACCGACAACGGCACCCAATTCACCGACCACGGATTCCAAGACTTCGTCACCAAACTAGGGACAAAACAACACTTCACTTCGGTCGAGCACCCTCAAACCAACGGACAGGCCGAGGCCGCGAACAGGGTCATCCTCCGGGGACTCAAACGCCGACTTGGCGAAGCGAAAATGGGATGGGTCGAGGAGCTCCACAGCGTCTTGTGGGCTTACCGCACCACGCCCCACTCAACGACGGGCGAGACCCCATTCTGACTAACATACGGGACTGAGGCCGTCATCCCGGTCGAAATCATGGAACCATCCAGACGGACCGAGAGCCCCCTCGATGAAGAAATGAACGACGAGGCACTAAGGGACGAACTCGACTTAGTCGAGGAAATCCGATCTGGTGCAGCCCTGCGCGAAGCCACCCTAAAACAACGAGTGGCTCTACGCCACAACGACAAGGTCATCAAGCGCGAGTTCGAAATCGGCAGCCTGGTATTACAAAGGAACCAGAAGGATTCCCGCGAAGGGAAACTGGCCGCGAACTGGGAAGGACCTTATCGCGTCCATGACACCACTGGTATCGGGGCGTACTATCTCGAGCAATTAGACGGAGAGCCATTACCACGACCCTGGAACGCTGCTAAGCTAAAGCAGTACTATAGTTAAAAACTACCAACGACATCGAGGACCCTCGACCATCGGCACCCTCGCTCGGTCAACGAGGAAAAAACGTCCGACTCCGTAGAGAGGCTGAGGTACAAGCCCGACCTACGGCTAAATCGCACAACATCGCTCAGCAAACGAGATCAATCGATAGTGCCCGACGTGGACAACTACATCGAGCTCCACCGTCGTTAGTACCTGTAAGGCAGAACACCCAGCTCGCGATGGGCAGTTCACACCAAGGGCAAATAGTCCCTACCGGGCCTCACGCCCGACTGAGCGACTCTGCTCCATCTGCCCGACAAATCTTCAAGAATGACGGGCCATCTAAAAGGGTCAAAAAGGAGTCTCTCCCCTCGAGTGCACCACTTAGGTGACTCTGGCCATCGAAAAAAAGGTCGGGCACATAAAAGGCGGGCAAATTCGCCAGCTAACTCACAACCACTTACGGGCACTCCTCGGGCCCATAACTTAGGCTAATTTTTGTGCAAAAATATAAAAATCAAGCACGGGCAAACAATCAAAATTGAAACAACATTCATTCAAAAAACGCCCGAAGGCAACAAAGCAAATAAGTATAAACCGACCAAGAAGGCCGACGATGTTCATGAAGTACAACCAACGGGCACGCAGGCCCAAAAAATACGAACAGGCACGCAGGCCAAAAACAAATATCAGCAAGGCACGCAGGCCCATCATCTTACAATCCAGTTTCCCCGGAACCATCATCACCGACAACGAGAGAGTCGGGCGGGGGCACGATCGCGCCATCCACGATCTGAGACATGTAGCCCGTCCCTTCAGTGATCAAACCGGGATTCAGCAAGGAAAGCTGGATGACCGCGGAGTCGAACCCCTCCTCCATAGCACCGACACAATCCGCTTCGAGGAGCCGGATGTGGGCGACCAGCTCCGATCGACTCCTCAAAGCGGCTATATCCTCTGGCTCATCCTCGGCAGGAAGCATGGCGACTTTCAGGTCCTCGATCTGTTGGGTTAGGCGCCCGATGTCATTCTCCAGACGCTCCCGGTCCGCACGGAGAAGCTCTCTCTCCTCGGCTAGCTTCCCCGAGTTTTCCTTCTCCAGAGTCAGCATCTCTCTCGGCATCCAGCAGCGATGCCTGCTCGCGAAACATCTCCTTGGAGCGTTCCAGGGCAGTCCTTAACTTTCGCGAACTCGAGGTGAGGGCCGCTTTCTCCTGTTCCAATTCCTCAATGCGGACAGGATCCTCCCCTTCCTCGGACAGCACAACGGCCATTTCAGCCATTTTCACCAGCCTGACCATATTGGCGGCCAGGTGCCTCCTCCGGTCCTCCTTACTCATCCTCTTGATAACCTCAGCCTCATCGGCAGTCACGGACAAAGGGAACCCCTCGAAGAAACCCCCCTCTTTGAAGCAAGGGGGCAACCCGAAGGACCTTACGGCGCTGGAATCCTCGCCGACCGCCGGCCCACTTTCCACCCGGTTCCTTTTTCTCGGTATCAAGTCGACATGAGGCTCGACCTCCTGGACCTCTGAGGTCTCTTCCGAAGCAGCCCCCGAGCTAGGCGATGAATCCACCCTCACCACATGAGGAGCGCCCGGACTATGCGGCGGGCCCATCCTCGTTGCTTGGGGAGCCTTCACCACCCTCTTGCCCCGCCTCTGGTCACAAGACAGCTTCAAGAGTCTCTCCCGTCGCCCGGCCATTGAACCTGCACAAAATAAAAAACCGGGTTAGTGTCGAGCAAATAAGCAGACAAATGACAAGCAAAGAAATTCAAGCAATAAACGACCTAGCAGACGAGCAGCCTGCCCGAATGACTGGCACTCCACGAGTGCCTTAGTATCGATCGGTCGGGCCTCGAATGTCGGATAACCCTCCTCGTCCAGGACATCTTCCCCCTCCCTCGTAGCCCACCTGGCGGGGTGGAAGCTATCAACGTACCGACAAAGAGTGTCATAAGCTTTCTCATCCTCGGAACCCATGTCGCCCGCAGAAGTATGATAATACCCAGTTCCGTGCTCGTAATGCCTAGAAATCCAATGCACGGGGAACTTGGTCGTGCGTCCCAACACCGGATACCCGTCGTTGTCTAAAAGTGCCTCCCCGTCATCGTCGCTTATCGGCGCTTCCTCCTCGTACAGGGACTCTAAAGCGGCTGTGGTAACCGGCCTCACGACATACCACTTGTCTTTAAAACCCCGCACGGAGTCCATGTACATCTTGAATAGTCTCTTCGACTGTTTTAGGGAGACCCAGCTGTGCTTTCCTCCCCGGGACTGGCGCTGCAGATGGAAGATTATGAAGAAGAGAGGTATAGTCGTCCCAATCCTCAGAAAACGACAGGTCAGCTCAAACGCCCGGATAAAGGCGAGCGAGTTCGGGTGTAGCTACGACGAGGCCGGCCCCAAATGGGCGAAGACCCCCGCCTGAAAGTCGCTGAAGGGCAGCTGCAACCCAAGGTCTTTGAATGCAATTTCGTACATGGGGAAACTATACTCGGGGAACACCGAGCAAATCCGAGCAGTGAAGGTCGGCCGCGTAACGACGAAATTCTTTTGAAAATCAGGCTGGTCGTGGCTCGCCTTAAGGACAGCGTATGGCCTTCGGCTACGCCGACTATAGACCGAGGCGATTCCTCTAGGCTCGGCGCCCACCTAGTCCAACAGAGGGTCTTCTACGGTGTCGATCAAACTCACAGCCTCATCGGCACTTTGTTCCTCCCTTTCGGGGCGTCCAGAAGAGCACGGCTCGTCCGCCATGGTTACCTACAGAGCACGGGAAACCAGTCAATTGGGCACGAAACCATACGCTCGTCGTAACGGACAAGATGGAGTGCGCGACAAACCACGTCGCCCCACGTACGACCACAAAGTTGGTTTGAAACAAAAATGGCAGTCGCCTCCCCGACTTCCAGATACCTCGACGGGTCCTTCTGCAAGCCGCCTAAACAAACCGACAACGCGGTCACTCATGAATACACCGACCCGGGGTATGAACATGGCGAGCAACATCATAAAGCCTAAAGTCAGAGCCATGAGCAATACCGGGCACGATCATGAATTAGGCGCCCTAGATCATGAAGACCCCGGGCAGCACTGCAGATTCTAACCTAAACCATGCATCTACCGGCCACGAGCATATGTTTGCCGATCCTAAGCATGAACTTGTCGAGCTAAACATGAATTTACCGGGCTAGTCCCACGCGCACAGCCTCTAAAAACGTCTAAAACGATGAAACTCATGCATCAAAACAGAAAAACAGAGAAGATAAGTCACTTACTTGGAATCAAGGAGTGGACTCGGCAACGGAGGAAAGGAACCGGTGACGGAGATCGCGGCGATGCTATGAGAATCTGGAAGAACAGCAGCATCAGAAGCGCGAAGAGTAGTAATGCGTTATGGGGCCTCAGGATCCTATTTATAGTGATGACGTGGAATACCAAACGTCACCTCGGGCAACCACAGAGTTTCTCTCCTCGACACACGGCTCCCTAGGCAATAATGACCCTATCCTCATAGGGTGGCGGCACATTTCCCAAAAGATACCTCGTGTGCTCGACAGACGCGCGCCGTTGAGGAATCCCCGAGCATTCCCCGCGAGAAGCACCCCCACGAGGAGCTGCGTCTCTGACCCGGGCACGAGGCCCTGAAATGGAAGCAACCTAAGATCAAGCCATGGCTCCTAACCCAAGGAACCACGACTTGGGGGGCTCCTGTTCTGGACTGGGCCCGACTTTCCCAATAGCATTGATAAGGCCCAATCCAAACGGACTTGCTGGGGGCTACGCCGACCAAAGGATCACAGTCGTGCCCGACGTGCTCCCTGGGGCTACTTGCTCGAGCTCCTACTGTCCAGCTCGACCTAACCTCGAGCACCCCTCTTAGGGCAGACTCAGTCCACTGCACTCTCAACGGGACTCCGAAAAGACCGCGTCTCTGTCCGCCCGCACTTCACGCAGAACATCCAGGGAGGGGACCACGTGCGGGTCCCCACTACGCACGTAGAACCTGGCAGTTCCTCCATTGGGCCAAACCTGCCCGGCCCAATGAAGGAACCTTGGCCCAGCGCTGGGGGCTATAAATACCCTCTGTTTCCAGAGGGTCAGGTATTCATCATTCTACCCATACTCTTACTATTGCCTGCTCGTGCTCTTACTCACTTCAGCATCGGAGTGTCTTGGGCCCACATAATTAGTGAAAACTAATAATAGATTAGAGGAATTAAAATAAATAAAAAATGTAATAAAAATGGTGGTATGACACATCAGTTAGTATATGAGTGATAGATTGTCATTAGTAATTGATATTGGGTACACGTAATTAGTGAAAAATAATAATAGATTAGAGGAATTAAAATAAATAAAAAATTAACAAAAATGGCGGTATAACACATCACTTAGTTGTATTAATGATCAAATGCATGTAATTGCAGCAAAGGTGCAATAAGTCACTTATATCCATTACATCTGAAAAATTTAAACTAAATTCAGCGGATTAACTTAGAATTTTTAGGTAGTTTATATTTTATATATTTATAATAGATTTATCTTGATTCGAAGGAAAAAAAATCATTATTTTATAATATCAAAAATTTTTTTTTTTTTTTCTTCATCTCACAAGTTATTTTTTCCTCTTTGCATGATTATTCGATACATTTGAGTTTATATAATTATTTTTTCTTTTATAATTAAATGATTCATTTCAAATTTATATCTCGATGTAACTACATTTTATATTATATCAAATAAATTTTCTATTTCACGGCTCACTATCAAAACAATACATATTTTATTTTAATCAATACTTACCTTAATTTGAAAGATACAAATTTTTATTTTCAAATATTAAATATTTCTTTTTTTCGTCTCTCGAGTCTTTTTTTCTTTTGTATATTAATACAATTGAATTTATATAACTATTGTTCATTTTAAAATTAATAATTAATTCTAAATTTAAATATATTTTATATCATACTATATAAATTTATTAATACAACATCACGGATATCTGTATAGTTTATGTTTTAAAATGATACATTGCCGAAAGATTTCGATTTTAGAGAACCAAATAAATAAAAAATGTAAAAGAGTAAAGTTGGAGTAAGGTCATTTTCGTTTGTCAATATTTTACAAATTAAAAAAGATAAATTATTAGGTACTCATCATAAGTAACTAGATGTCGGTATTTTTATTACAAATTAATTTAAAAATTGAATTTTTTTAAAATTTTGTCATTGAATAATAATATTTAATTGAACAAAGATAGTGATCCTCAATTAAGTTCAAGAATATTGGACTGTTCACCATTATTAAAATTTATATTATTTAGTATGTTTGGGTATGTTGTGACAAAAAATTAATTTTAAGTGATTAATTATGGGTCTGTTTGTTTTGCCTATTTTTTTCAAATTTTAAATATCAAAATTTGGTTCGAATAGATATTTTAGGTATTTCATCTTTTTATTGAAAAATTTTTTAAATATCAAAATTTCAAAAAAACAATCACTTAATTTTAAAATTATTTCACATAAAAATCATTTCTGAAATTCAACTTTCAGAAGAATGTGAAATTCAATTTTCCAATGGCATTCACAACAACAATGCTGTCATGGAGCATAATTGAATATAGAAAGAGAATGGGACTTCAAATGAAAGAACCAGGAAATTCGCTAAGCCACCGACTATTTCCTCAAATGTGCAACATCAACACCTGGAAGACTCTGTTGGTGTTGGAGATCCAAATGTTGGGAAAGACCACAAGATATTGATACTGTTAGAACTGTCTATTATGTATCTTCAAAGAATCCTGGTTCTGATGTTGCTGCTGAAACTGCTGCTTCATCTTATTCTAAGCTTTTGTTGAGAGCTTCACAGAATGTTTATCACTTTGCTTTGCAGTATCAAAGGTTCATACAGTAATTCACTTGGTTCCGCTGGTTGTCCATTTTATTGCTCATATTCGGGATTCAAGGTAAACTTGTTTTCCAGATAGTGGCAACTTTCGAAAGCTTGGGTTGTTATGCCATACCGCCCGCTTGGTGGTGTCCTCGTAGCAAATTATAGCAACGTGGCTAACCCAAAAACAGCCAATGAATCACACATTTACATGCAGGCAATGTTGTTAAATAGTTACTATAACTGGGCTATACCACTATAGCAGAGTGGAATATCGACAAACTGATATTGTTCCGCAGAACACTATTCAGTAAAAAATATTGTCAAATACCTGGTATAATGTCGCAGACAAACCGTTATTGTTCCGCAAAAAATATTGTTTTGCATAGCAGAATTTTAACTAAATGTAATTGACTATATTGCACGCAGCAGACAATCTCGAACGTTAATTTGAATGCATGTGCAGGAGGACTCATGTTGAAGTTACCTGAGAGTAATCTTCAATATGTGACCGCTATAACATTCTTACTTACAACCTATTCAAAGTATATGTCAGCTGCAAAGCACACATTTTACTGCAGCAACGTCTTCGTCACTTCGAATACCTTAAGATCCATAGCAAAATGACAGGCAAGTCTTGTTCATTCAATCATGTAGTGACTTCAATATCTTCTTCTCCATTTTGTTGATGAATTTTGTTGCGAATTTTGAATTTCAGGTGGACTACATATTAGGCGAAAATCCTCTAAGAATGTCCTATATGGTAGGGTATGGTCCATACTTTCCTAAGAGGATTTTCCAGTGGTTCTTCATTGCCTTCACTATCAGTTCATCTACAAACAATAGGCTGTGATGGCAGTTTCAATCTATTTTTCCATTCAATGAACCCTAACCTAACATATGGTTGGAGCCATAGTTGGAGGTCCGAATGAAAAACGACGGATTTCCGGATGATCGTGGTGATTATAGTCATTCAGAACCGACAACTTACATCAATGGTGCTATCGTTGGACCTTTAGCATACTTTTCTGGAAACAATTAATGTTAGATTTGACTTTGATAGCAAGGTTAAAACGAAACCTTGCTATCAAAGTATAGATATTGTCACGCATCTAATACCCAACAAAGGGATGTCTACCAACCCAAAAATCAGATGGCGGACTATGGAGTGATCAATGTTAATTTTCTGAGACAAGAGATATTGAAGAAGTTTTAAGTTGGGGTCCAAAGTTAAAACCCTGGAAACTAACATAACCACTGACTTACTAATATTGTCTATAAAAAAACACGACGCACTAATGGATTTTAAGGAATAACGTATGAAGTTGTTAACTGCCAATGTTAAATAAAATTAATCTTTCACGGTTAAGAAATTAAAATTCTCAACATGCATAAGCATAACAATAAATCATGGACTAACGAAAAGACATTATACTAGTTTCCACGTCAATATTTAACAGGAAAAGTCAATCTAATAGCTTTTGATGCTTCTGCTATTCTTTTTCAAGAGCCACTCTAATCACACTTTTTTTACCGGTAATGAACTGTTCTTCGCCTAATCTAGTTTCTACATAGCAAGTTCTTTGTTTTCTTAACAAGAAATAAATAAAAAAAATAGTGAGGGCTATATTTTGGAAAGCAACAAAGCTAGCTCTTCATCAGATACCTTAACTTCGATGTACGATCCCAACGATGCAGCAAGTCTTGCAGCTAATTGATGTTTACACTGAAACACACACACACACACAACGCATCACAATGATAAGAATGTTTACGGTGAATTTTGAACATGAAGAAATAAAAGACCATAAAGTATAAGGCCTTACACAGAGTTGTTCCCCTCTGTTAACAACATCATAGAAGAAAGAATAACATGCACAAAAGTTTTCAGCAAAACACAGATACTGGTCTTTTTTCCGTGACTCCCCTGTAACCTAAACTCACGAAGAACACGAGTATATTAATTTAAATCAAAAGCATCAATGATTCCTCACATTACCCTGAAAACTTGGAGATTTTAAAATCCACAAACATTGTAGTATCTTTTAGCCACAACTATTAGGTGCAACTAAGAAGCACGGACGAAGACCGATAAAATTGATTCTAGAGATATAAAATTGATTTTGACATATTTTGATGATCTCGAATATAATTTGATTTTCCCTTCAGAAATGATTCTAACTTGCTGTTGAATGAAGAAGACAAAATACCAATAAGTTAATCAAATAAACAAAGATAGGTTAAAAGTGAAACCTGAAAGATAAACCTTCCACTGGGTTCACCAAAAATCCTCTTAACACCTCTTTGATCAACTATTCTAGTAGCTCCCTCAAAGTTCTTACCAAACAAAAAATGTAAACTATACAAATTTTAAACACAACAACAATCTATGCTATGGATTGAAAGAAAAAGAAAAAAAAAAGAAAAAAAAGGTAAAATGGAAGTAATATACTTACATATAAAGTTGGTCATCATTCACTGTGAAATGAAAGGAAAATTAGGGTTTGAAATTTTGGATTGAAATGATTGAAAAATGAAACTATATAAATAACCATTAATCTTATACCTGTGTGTGTGGATTCAATTTCCTTCCACACTTTTTCTGCTACTAAATTACTTGCACTCATTCTCAATTTTCTAGTTTCTACACCCTTCAACAAAACAAAACAAAAAAAAAAAAAACACTAATTGCAAAAGCTAAAATGGTTTATTTTCTAGAAAACCAAACCGGGTTCATTATATGGTTCGTAAACCGATCCGGGTTTTGAAAAGATTATGTATATTGAAAAGATTATTTACATTGTAAAGATGATGTTCATGTTTGTGTATTAAACTACTGATTGTATATGAATTTTTTATTTTTTATTTTTTATTTTTAGCGACAATGAGTAAGTTCTAGGAATAAATATATTACTTTTGTATATTTTTCATGGTTTTTGAATTTTTTACTATATTATATTTATTGTTCATATATTTAAACGTCTCTTGGAGAGATAAATAAATTGGGTGAAAGTCCGTGTAACACCCCTCTCAAATTCCTGCAGAATAATATATGGCATAATAGAGTAAATATTATGTATATCTTAAGAGGGTGACATCACATGTATTTTAAAACCAACAAACTACACCGGTCATGCTCATAACAAGCATTTAAAATCATGTTTCATATACCAACACATATGCATCTCACAACACAATGATTCTTTTTCATAACGATAATAATGATTGAAATCCTATATTTACAATCATACCATAAAATATTAAGCACTAAGGTCATCATCACATACATCTCAATCCAACATCAATCTCTAGAGAGTATAATAACATCTCTCAAACAAACATGAATATAACAAAATAACATGGATCCAAACGTTTCTCGTGTTACATAGACTAGAGCATGACTCACTACCTAATAAAACAGATAAATAAAAGACTAGCTTCTTCAACTACTCTTTGCTAGGAGCACCACCGTTATCTTCGGTACTTGAGTGATGTCGTATAAAATATCATTCCAACAGAAGGGTGGGAATTCATATCATTATGAAAATATATAATAATAGTAATGCAACACATACAAACATCAATTGAATTCATCACACTTCACATAATCATGTATTCATCTTACTTCAAACCAATTTGCATGATTACATATACAACATTGCTCAATGATTTAATATTCAAAGATAACCAATCACAATTACCACAAAAGTAACTTTCACACCAATATCACATATTGCATACTGTGATACGGTGGGAGAACTGACTTGAGGTTTTGCGTTTGTGTTCGCAAAAGTTTCAGTTTAGCAAGAGTCGCCATCGACTTTTTATTTTATCCAAAGAAAAGGTCAAAAAGCACAGGAAAGACCTTTGAGATGTTTTCTTAGGTTCAGGGGTAGATTATGAAAAGGGAAGGTGCAAGCACCCTTTTCATCCACGGTTATCCATGGGCTCTTAGTTACTTGTTTAGATCACTTGCTTTGCTTTTCCAATTGTTTGAAATGGTGCTTTGTGTGTGGTTTTGAAAATATTTTGAAAAGAGGCCATCGTTGTGGCAACCTTTGTAATGATTCTTGTTTGAATATATACAAAGGTGTTTGTCTTTTGAAAAGATATTTCAATGTTTTAAAGTTTGAAAATTTATTTTGGGAAATGTTTTGAAATTGTGTTGTGAGGTGTGTTTGAAAATAACAAGGATGTTTTTGCAAGCTTTGATCAAATAACTAAGAGTTGTCTACCCTATATACTCAAGAGTCTTTCCTACACATTTTTAACCCTTTTGACAGTGTTGTTTTATCATTGCATTTGGTAAACAACCTTGTATTAGGATGTTAAATGTGACAAACGCGAGTCATCGTATTGACCATGATAGCAATATTGCCAAGCATCTTTAGCAATTTTTTTGAGGGAGTAGATCATTTTGTTTAGGCAACCAAGATAGCATCATCGAGGGACTATGATCTTTTTGTTTTGTTTTGCCAAGATACTCAACATGCATAACATGACCATTTTAAAGGCAACAAGTGGATGAAACCCTAGGGGTGCATGTGTGCATTGTGTTATCAATTTGCATGCTTTTTTTGTCTTTGTATTAGTCAAGCTATTTATTTTGATTCTGGACTTGCATACAAACCCTAATCTCTAACATGGCATATTTGAAAGCATAAAATGCGTAAAATAAACCTAAGCTATTACAACATTGATATGGGGAGGGGGATACAATTTTGAATAGGGGATTATCTTGCAAGAAATTAAAACCCTAATATTTACTATTACATCCAAATTGAATTTCTTTGTATCAAATAATAAATAAACAAATATTTAAATGGACAATTAAATAAATATATGCAAAATATGATAAATATGTAAAAGATGTTTTTATTTATTTTTATGTGTAAAAAATATAATATTTAATGTATTAAAAAAATAGAAATAAAAGATTATTTTTGGAAAGGGTAAAAACCCTAATTTTGTTTTAGGAAAATATATTAATTATATTATTTATTTAAGTACAAGTAAATAAAAATAGAAAATATATACAAGTATCAAAAATAAAAAAGTATTAGAAAAATATATTTTTTTTAATAAGGGTGGAAATCCTAGCTTTTGTTTAAAGATAATATATACTATATTATTTATTTTATGTACAAGAAAATAAACATAAATATATACAAAGATATTTAAGAAATAAAAACATGTGGAAAAATATTATTTTATATGTATAAATAATAAAATAAAAATATATAATATCTCTAAAATATTTATTTGTTTCTATTAAAGAAAATAAATGTATATACTAATTAATAATTATTTTCATGTTAGAAAAATAAAATAAAATATAAAAATGAATGTGAAAATTTATAAAAATGATTTTGGTATTTTTTTATGTTTAGAAAATATAAAAATAAAATCAGAAATGAAAAATAAAATACAAAAATATAAAACAATGGGTCAGGGGGTGCAGTTAGCAAGGCAGAGGGTGCCAAAAACAAGAACCAAAGGCCCAGCCCATTTCCAGCTTCATCTTCAACCTTCGTTCAAAAATACGCGCGCCTGTACAAAATCTGGAAAACCTGCATACGTGCTCTAATGCAAAAACTCATAACACAAAAGTTATAGCATTTTTCAAGACGATTCCAACCATGTAAAGAACTCAAGCTAAATCTCAAAGACCAGAGAGAATTTCTCTGGCCCTAATTTTTAACCTAACTTTTTCAGGATGTTCATGAATCAAATTCTCTTAACATGCTTAACTTAAATGAAAACTGAGCAATATGTACAGCTTCAGGGCTATGAGTACTACATTTTTTATTCACAAACCTAAGCCTAATGGTTCCTAAATAGAGAGATATGAAGTTGCAAAATACCTGTTTCAGTTGAACACGAGTATGGCAATGTGGAGCTTTTCAGTGAGGCATGAGATGCTTGAGAGCTTGCTTAAACTTCCTCTGACCTTCCCCAATGCCTAGTTTGATTTGAATGTTCTTGAACAAGCTTGTAGAAGTCAACCTGCACAAGCTGAAAACAGAAATGGTGAAGCTTGCAAATGGAGTTACAGTCAGTGGCCAATGGTTGGGATAGCTTGGATAGGTTATATGGAATGTATTGGAACAAGTTTGGGGCAAAACGCACGAGTAACTTGTGAGATGGAAGTGAAACTGCAGGGAGTGCCCTATTTTGCAAGTTTTTGGTGTTTTGGTGTTCAAGAGTGTTTGAAGGATGGAAGTCTCGTGTTTCTGGCTCAAGGCAATGTGCAAAACTTGTTTGGAATGTTGGAAAGGGTTGATTATATCAGATATGCAAGTTGTCTAGACTTTTGCATATTTCTTGGTTTTGAAGTAAGAAATGAGAGTTGACAATGCTATGGCTGTACTGGCTTGTACTCTAGCTGCTCACAGTGTTTGAACTTTGTCTGACATTATGGAGCTTTGTTTGAAGCAAAAAGCTTGGTGTATGGCTCAAGAAATACAATTTGACATAAAGCATGCTTATGTAAATGGTATTGCTCACTTTTTGCCAAAAATAGATTTATTCATTGTGCCAAGCTCTATTGGTCAGAATAAGACCAATGTCCATTGTATTTGCATTTAATTATTGAGTATGAAAGGGTTTAGATGAAGATGTGAAAAACACAAGAAGGGGGTTGAATTGTTAAAACTTGAAATCAAATGCAGACAACACGTTATTTTTATCCTGATTCGTTTGATCTCAAACTACTCCAGTCCACCCGTCAAGGTGATTTCGCCTCTCTCCAACGAGGTCTTAATCCACTATATTCAACTGAATACAAAACTGCTTTAACAACTGCTAAAGCCTTCTTGAGTCTAAACCACAGACCGGTTTCTCAAGGAAATTCTTTCACAGATAAATGAACAAATGTGTGTTTGATGTTTTCTAGAAAAACTATATATCACAACTGTGATAATACACAATATGCAGCTTAGATAAAACTAGATTGCTAATGCTATAGAGTAAGCGGTTGAGAGCTTTAGCAAACTGATTGAGTGAGAACGAAAATGATTATTGGCTTTAGGCGTGTATATGCGTGTAGAGTATTGTAGAGCATTAGCCATTTCACTTCTCACTGATTTGTTTAAATACTTCTTGGAATAGATACGTTGCAGTCCATAATTCCATTTCAATGCTCATTACGTTCTTTCCATTTTGAGAAGATCTTTATCTTGGAATAAAGCCGTTGGTAATTAATCTGCCTTGAATGCAGTAACGTTGATACTTCAGAATGTTCTGCGTAATGAAGATCAGAGCGTTCTTGGCTTTAGCTTATTCTGGCGCTTCTGAGTGCTGATGACATGATTAGGAACTTGATCAGAATCAGAGTATGTTAAGCGCAGATTCTGTTCATCAGACTTCAGCGTAAGCACATGATTGATCTTCTGATGCTGATGTTGATACTGATGTTCTATTGCTGATTGCACAAGAGTTTACTGTAAATACACAACATAATTTTTAAGTAACATCTATGTCTCATATAAAACTCATAATATTTAATCTTGTATTTTGTTATCATCAAAACTCTAACTGAGGGTTGTAGAATCAAACTATGTTCTAACAATCTCCCCCTTTTTGATGATGACAAAAACTAGATTTTTTCAATTAAAATAAAATGATGAAAGTATCAGAGTTTAAGGATAAAGAGGAAACAGTATCAGAGATAGTCAGATAATGAGTAAAAGTATCAGAGCTAAGAGAGTAAGGAATAAAAAGTATAAGAGTAATGATGAGAAAAACCCCCCCTGAGTTGATTATTCCCCTTTGATTCCTTGAGACCTTGAGCATCAGAACTTTACTTGAACTTTCTTTGAGCATCAGAGTGTTACTTCATCAGAGTTCATCAGATTCTTGTACCTGTAATCTTTTCAGAACAACAAGTATATAATGATGTTAGAATGTTTGAGACTTTTGTCTCAGTAAACCGTTATTGAAAAATATCATTCTTTCTCCCCCTTTTTGTCAGTTATCAAAAAGCATAAATAATCAGAGTTTAAAATGATCAGAGTAAAAAACACGTTTGTATTGAAACAGAAGCAATGAGAGTTTAGAACAAGTAAAAATATTACAGACAAACATGTAAAGAAAACAAGGAAAACACAAAAAAATCGAAGAAGAAGGAGGAAGTCGTGGGAACAGAGCTTCCAACATGCTCTTGATTTGCTCGCTGGTTTCCTGTTGCTTAGATACCATGTTTGTTATAGAATCAATCTTGATATCCTGCTTGTCCATCCGTTCATTCATCAACATATCTGATCTCTTCAAATCCTCCAGAGCCTGCCTGTCAAGAGAGGAATCTTGAGGATCTTCAGATACAGATTGCTTCTCAGAGCTTTATGTAGCTTCTTCTGCTTGACCCAAGTCTTCAGATTGAATAACCTATTCTTCTGCAGCTTGAACTGTAGATGCTGGACGCTTTTCAGACCAAGGCTCAATGTCCAGAGGGAGAGCTTCTTCCTTCAGCAGCCTGCTCAGAACTGGGCCTTCCATTTCCTTCAGCAGATTGCTGAAGTTCTATTGAGCCTGCCCATAGCTCTGGTCTTGCAACTTGAAGGTTTCAGCACAAACCCATCTTCTGAACTGTGTCTAGAGGAAGTCTGAGACAGCAGGATCAACCACTTCCAGATTTTCTTGTTTCAAAGAAGTTATCCACTTATGCATATCTGTTTCAAAATTCAAAATGCTGGAACCAACATCTGGTTGTTTCGGTTTGGGAATAGCAGTTTTCTGGTTTATTGCAGCAAGGCGTTCAAGGATTGTTAGATCAATGACTGTCTTGCTGTGGTTTTCTGTATTTTTCTTAGGTGAGGGAGTGGGAGAGTCAGAAATAACAATTGGACTGGATGGGGTATTAGGTGGAGTTGTTTCTGGTGAGGATGGTAGCTGAGACATATTGACAGTTGTACCACAAGGCAATTGAATGGCCAAGGGTTGTGGTTCAGGGGACTTAGAGGTTTGAGCCTCAGAGTTTTGAGTCTCAGGCTATGGAGGAGATGGTTGATTAATATCTGGTTTAGGAGAGGGTGGTTGTGGAATTTTTGGTTCTGGTATTGGAGAAACTGGAGTTTCTGGTATTGGAGTTTCTGGTATTGGTGATAATGGAATGTCAGGTTGTGGTGAGATGGGAATTTCAGAGTTTGGATTTAGATTTTCTGTTCGGGGAGCGGAAGTATGTTGGTCTATATCAGACAGAACTTGTGCAAGTTCTGGTTCTGGTATGGTTGTAGTGTTTGGATTTTGTGGTTTGGAGCGGGATCTTCTGAGGGTTAATGACTCAGAAGGGTCAAAATCAATGTCAAAATCTTCAAAGGTTTGGGGTGTTGGGATATCAGCTGGAGTTGGAATGGGAGTAGAAATAGATGAGGAAACAACACTTGAACTTAAAACAGATACAGAAACAGGATTACCTCTTTTCTTTGGAGTCTGTTATGATGGTCCTTCTGGTGCAACTTTTCTCTTCTTCGTCTTCTTCAGAGCAACCTCTGGTGCCTTCTGCTGAAGATCTTGAATATTTAGATTAGGTGCTGTACCATCAGCTTTGCACGCATCCAAATATCTCAGAATGATCTGAGGCTTGGAGTCAATCTCTGAGAACATAGGGAAGTCGTCCAGAGGGACTCTTCTGCTGGAGATTTCAGCAAAAGGAGTGATGCTGGGCTCCTTCTTAATGTTCTCTATCAACTTCATCTTCTTGAGATTCTTGGCATTCAGCTGCTTGCCAACAGAAGGTTCCAGGGTGTTGATCTCTTGAGCCTCTGTCAAGTGTTCAATCAGCCTATTCTCAGCCAAAATATCTGATATCAATCTGCCCAAGGGTATCCAATCCCTTTTAGTATGTTCCTCTTCCCTTGTCTCCTTGATGCTGGTTCTCAGATGGTTGAACAAAAGATGAGCTAGATTAATCTTTACCTTCTGATTGATAAAATAAATCAGAAACTGTTGATCTATGTTTATGTAATCAGGAGAGCTTGTAGGCTTCCTATGGTTGAAACAGTCCAGAATAATCTTTGCCCAAATTCTGTGCTTATCTTTTAGATCCCTTATCTTGTTGGAGAGAAGCCCCAGCGTGAAAATCTCCCTTGCAATTAGGGCAACATATTGACATCTTTCTGCCATGTCAATACATCGTATACCACCTCCATTGTAGCCAATCAGACGAGCAATCAAATCTTCAGTAATCACAATTTTCTTCCCCATTATGTAAGAAGTGACTTGGTGATTTGAGGAAGAGGCGTGAATCCAAAATTCCTTAACCAAAATAGGAAAAGTTGGACCCACCAACCTGTCAAAGTATTTCTCCCACCCTTGAGCTTGAACCTCTTCTGATAAATCAAAGCCATTTTCCTTCAGACTGTTGAAATCCACTATTATCTCTGACATAACTTCAAGGTTCTTGACTGGAGTGAGTAGTGTTCTGAGAGGAACTTCATATTGCTCAGCTGATGTATCTTTCTGGGAACCTGATGAAAGATTGCTGCTAGAAGCCATGTTCACACGAGGATTTTGAGAGAAAAAAAATTGAAAGGGTTTTCTTGAGAGGGAAGAACACAAACACAAATATCAGAAATATTGCTTGAAATGAAAGTAAGGGTAAAAAGGTGTGAATGGTGTTTAAATAGATTTTGAAAAAGTTTTTTGAAAACATAAACGCTTAAGAGAGAGAAATAAATCATGATTAATAGCATTTAATGATAGCTGATTTTAGGGGATTTCAGAAAGATACTTAAACGGTTACGAGTGACATGTGTCTCAATGCATCCAATCAGCGCTTTGCCTTTTTCATAAGCGTGAACACGTGTTCAGCCTCAGGAAACAGTTGATGACTGGATGACACTTGTTTGCTTGAGTGAACAACACATCTATCCTTGAACTGAAGCGCTCAGATCTTCATGGATAGATTCTGATGCAATCTGCATTTCTAAAACTCTGAAAGAGGATTGATCAGAGGTTCACAGAGAAATAAAAATAATTCTGAAGGTTAATATATAAAATTAAAACAGTTTTATTCTGGACAGAGCTTCATGCTGAGATGATTCAGAATGAAGTTGAACCTATCTTCAGAAAGTGGTTTTGTAAAGATATCAGCCCATTGATGGTCTGTATCAATAAATTTTAAGTTTAAAATTCCTTTTTGAATATAGTCCCTAATAAAATGATGTTTTATTTCTATATGCTTAGCTCTAGAGTGCAAAATTGGATTTTTACTTAAGCAAATAGCAGAGGTGTTATCACAAAGGATAGGAATGTTACTCTCATATATCTGGAAGTCCTCAAGTTGACTTTTCATCCAGAGCATTTGTGTGCTGCATCCAGCTGCTGCTATGTATTCAGCTTCTGTTGTTGATAGAGCAATGGTGGATTGTCTTTTGCTGGACCAAGAGATCAAATTTTCTCCCAGAAACTGGAAGCTTCCAGAAGTGCTTTTACGCTCTACTCTGTCTCTAGAAAAGTCAGCATCATAGTATCCTACTAAGCTGTAATCACCAGATTTTCTATAAAACAAACCCAGATTAGTAGTACCTTTCAGATACTTGAAAATTCGCTTAACAGCTGTTAAGTGAGATTCTCTAGGATCTGATTGGAATCTTGCACAAATGCATACACTAAATAAAATATCAGGCATTGAAGCTGTAAGATAAAGAAGAGAACCAATCATACCTCTGTAGACTTTCTGTTCTACCTTTTTGCTTACCTCTTCTCTTTCCAGAATGCACGTGGGATGCATTGGAATCTTTGATGGCTTACATTCTGAGAGATCAAATTTCTTCAGAAGTTCTCTGACATATTTGCTCTGATGAATGTAAGTTCCTTCTGGGGTTTGGTTGATCTGAATGCCCAGAAAGAATTTAAGTTCCCCCATCAGGCTCATCTCAAATTCTGCCTGCATACACTTAGCAAATTCTCTTCCCAGAGAAGGTTTAGTAGATCCAAATATAATATCATCAACATAAATCTGACAGACTAAAATGTCATTCTTAACTGTTTTACAGAATAAGGTTGTGTCCACCGTCCCCCTGGTGAATTCCTTTTCTAACAGGAAGTTACTTAGTCTTTCATACCAAGCTCTGGGAGCTTGTTTCAGACCATACAGTGACTTCTTTAGTTTGAAAACATATTCTGGATTTTTTGAACTTTCAAAACCATGGGGTTGGTGCACATATACCTCTTCTTCTATATATACATTTAAGAATGCACTCTTGACATCCATCTGATACAGAGTGATGCCTTTATTAACAACAAAAGAAATTAAAAGTCTGATAGATTCTAACCTGGCGACTGGAGCAAAGGTTTCTGTATAGTCTATCCCCTCTTGCTGACTATAACCTTGTGCTACCAATCGTGCCTTGTTTCTGATGACTTCACCTTGTTCATTCAGTTTGTTTATGAACACCCATTTTGTTCCAATGACGTTGAATCATTTTGGTTTAGGAACTAGATCCCATACGTCATTTCTTGTGAATTGATTCAGCTCCTCTTGCATTGCTAGAATCCAGTCATTGTCCAGAAGTGCTTCATCAATTGAGGATGGTTCAATCAGAGAGACAAGTCCCATGAGGGATTCTTCAGAGTTTCTGAAGCTGGCTCTTGTTATGATTGGATCTTCCTTTCTTCCTAAGATAGTTTCCTCAGGGTGATCCATGCTGCTTCTGGATGGTCTTTTCTGAGGTGGATCAACAGAAGATGCTGGATTGCTTGCAGTGCCTCTTTCTGATGTTGAGGGAGTGTCTCTGTTAAGAGCTTCTGATGACTTGTCTTCAGTACCTGTGAATTCAACTTCCATACCTGCAAGTAATTCATTCTGCTTTGACTTTTGAGAGTCAAGCTTGTCATTAAAACAAACACTGATTGATTCTTCCACAATCTGTGTTTCTGTATTGTATACTCTGTACCCTCTTGAGCGTTCAAAGTATCCTAACATAATACACTTCTGTGTTTTAGAGTCAAACTTGTTCAAATAATTTTTAGTATTCAAAATAAAGCAAGTACATCCAAATGGATGAAAATATGAAATGTTGGGCTTTATGTTCTTCCACAATTCATATGGAGTCTTTTCCAGAATAGGTCTTATAGAGATTCTATTCTGAATGTAGCATGCTGTGTTTATTCCCTCTGCCCAGAAGATCTTAGCAACGTTAGTCTCGTTGATCATGGTTCTGGCAATTTCTTGCAATGTCCTGTTCTTTCGTTCTACAACTCCATTTTGCTAGGGAGTTCTAGGACAAGAGAAATCATGTAGAATGCCTTTGTCATTAAAAAATGATTCAAAATCTTTGTTTTCAAACTCTCCACCATGATCACTTCTGACTTTGACGATTCTAAGATCCTTTTCATTCTGAACTTGGTTACAGAAGGTAACAAACACAGAGTGTGACTCGTCCTTGTGTCTTAAGAACTTTACCCATGTCCATCTGCTATAGTCATCTACGATTACTAACCCATACTTCTTGCCACTGACTGAAGCAGTTTTAACTGGTCCAAATAAGTCAATGTGCATAAGTTCTAATGGCTTAGAGGTGGAAACAACGTTTTTAGATTTAAAAGCTAGTTTTGCAAACTTGCCTTTCTAACATGCTTCACACAGAGCATCTGAATTGAACTTCAGGTTAGGAAGTCCTCTGACCAGATTGAGTTTGTTAATCTGAGATATTCTTCTCATACTAACATGCCCCAATCTTCTGTGCCAGATCCATTGCTCGTTGTTAACAGACAGAAGACACTTTACATTCTGACTTTTCAGTTCATAAAGTTTGATTTTGTAAATGTTGTTTCTCCTCTTTCTATTAAATAGGATAGTCCCATCTTTCTTACTAACAACTTTACATGAATTTTGATTAAAGATTATATTATAACCGTTATCACTTAATTGACTTATGGATAACAGGTTATGCATTAATCCATCTACTAATAAAACATTACTAATAGAGGGAAGATTTCCATTACCTACTGTTCCAGAGCCAATGATCTTTCCCCTCTGATTGCCTCCAAAGCCTACGTGGCCTACATGCTTAAGTTCCAGGCTTTGGAACATATGCCTTCTTCCCGTCATGTGTTGTGAGCAGCCAGAGTCCAGGTACCATGACTGGTGTTTCTGCTTTGCTGCTAAAGATATCTGCAACATGTATTATTTTATCCTTAGGTACCCATATTTTCTTGGGTCCTGATTTGTTAGTTTTACCAAAACTCTGGTTGAATTTTGGTTTGACAGAATATTTACTACTGGTATATTTAATGTCGTGTGTGTGCCCATATACAAAGTGTAAATTAAGAGGAGTTCGTTTAATAACTAAATCCATGGCATTCTTTGGTGTAGGTACCTTACCTTGGTATCCTATTCCCTTTCTGCCATTTCTGCTAACTCCATAGATCATTGAAGCCATCTTGCTTCTATCTATGCTTTTAGCTAGAAACTTATGGAAGTTGTGATCATACTCCTTGATGATCTCATCAGCACTACTGGGAGTTTCAGGAATTGTTTCCTTCTGAGAGTTTTGTAATAGATTTTCTAATTTTGAAATTTTATTTTTCAACTCAGAATTCTCCAATTTGAGACTCTCAGTTTTATCAGAGTCAGAAGCAAGATCCCTTTTCAGGTTTCTGAATTTGACTCTGATTTGCTGATATCGTTCCAGAATCTCATTGAGGCTTTCAGCTAGTTCAGCCTTAGTAAAATTAATAGCAAAGTCAGGAAATACCTCTTCTGTGTCTGATTTAGAGTCTGATTCAGAAGCTTCACTGTCTTCTGCTATGTTCGCCATGAGAGCTATGTTTGCTCTTTCATCATCTGATTCTGAGTCAGCTTCAGATGTATCAGAATCATCCCATGTGGCCATGAGACTTTTCTTCTTTTCCTTGCCAAACTTTCTTCTGGGCTTTTCCTTCTGAAGCTTTGGGAAATCACTCTTGTAGTGTCCTTTCTCGTTACATTCATAGCAGATGATGTCTTTGTTGTTTGGCTTTCTGCTTCCTGAAGAGCCTTCAGATCTTCTGTGTCCAGAGGAGGATTCTGACCTTCTGTATCTGGAAGAAGATTCGTTCTGATTCTCAGATCTTCTAGGATTCTTGAACTTTCTTTGCCTCTGCTTCCACAGTTGGTTCACCCTTCTGGAGAGGAGAGACAGTTCATCTTCTTCTGATGAGGATCCATCAAAGGTTTCTTCAACAGCCTGCAAAACTTTGGAGTCAGATTTTCTGTTAGATTTCAAAGCTAATGGCTTACCTCGCTTTTGAGGTTCATCAGCTTCTAGATCTATCTCGTGACTTCTGAGGGAGCTGACAAGTTCCTCCATAGTGATTTTGTTAAGATCCTTAGCTAGCTTCAGCGCTGTGACCATTGGCCTCCACTATTTTGGCAAGCTTCTGATGATCTTCTTAACATGATCAGCAGTAGAATACCCTTTGTCCAGAACTTTGAGACCAGCAACCAGAATCTGAAATCTTGAGAACATTTTTTCAATAGATTCACTTTCTTCCATCTTGAATGCCTCATACTTCTGAATGAGCGCAAGAGCTTTAGTTTCTTTGACTTGAAGGTTGCCTTCATGCGTCATTCTCAGAGAATCAAACATATTCTTTGTAGTGTCTCTGTTTGATATCTTTTCATATTCAGAGTAAGAGATATCACTGAGAAGAATAGTTCTGGCTTTGTGATGATTTTTGAAATCACGCTTTTGTTGATCAGACATTGCTTTCCTGTCAATCTTCTGACCACTTGCATTCACTGGGTGTGTGTATCCATCTGTCACCATGTCCCACAAATCAGCATCATGGGCTAGAAAGAAGCTTTCAATTCTGTCTTTCCAGTAATCAAAGTTCTCTCCATCAAAGACTGGAGGTTTTCCACTGAATCTGTCTCTTTCTTCATTGTTGTCATTGCTGATGTTTTGATGTGTTCCTGCCATAATGTTTTTCAATGTTGGATCTTGTACTGACACAGTTAAGTGTTATAAGCTCAGAACCAGGCTCTGATACCAATTGAAGATGTGAAAAACACAAGAAGGGGGGTTGAATTGTTAAAACTTGAAATCAAATGCAGACAACACGTTATTTTTATCCTGGTTCGTTTGATCTCAAACTACTCCAGTCCACCCGTCAAGGTGATTTCGCCTCTCTCCAACGAGGTCTTAATCCACTATATTCAACTGAATACAAAACTGCTTTAACAACTGCTAAAGCCTTCTTGAGTCTAAACCACAGACCGGTTTCTCAAGGAAATTCTTTCACAGATAAATGAACAAATGTGTGTTTGATGTTTTCTAGAAAAACTATATATCACAACTGTGATAATACACAATATGCAGCTTAGATAAAACTAGATTTCTAATGCTATAGAGTAAGCGGTTGAGAGCTTTAGCAAACTGATTGAGTGAGAACGAAGATGATTATTGGCTTTAGGCATGTATATGCGTGTAGAGTATTGTAGACCATTAGCCATTTCACTTCTCACTGATTTGTTTAAATACTTCTTGGAATAGATACGTTGCAGTCCATAATTCCATTTCAATGCTCATTACGTTCTTTCCATTTTGAGAAGATATTTGTCTTGGAATAAAACCGTTGGTAATTAATCTGCCTTGAATACAGTAACGTTGATACTTCAGAATGTTCTGCGTAATAAAGATCAGAGCGTTCTTGGCTTTAGCTTATTCTGGCGCTTCTGAGTGTTGATGACATGATTAGGAACTTGATCAGAATCAGAGTATGTTAAGCGCATATTCTGTTCATCAGACTTCAGTGTAAGCACATGATTGATCTTCTGATGCTGATGTTGATACTGATGTTCTGCTGCTGATTGCACCAGAGTTTCCTGTAAATACACAACATAATTTTTAAGTAGCATCTATGTCTCATATAAAACTCATAATATTTAATCTTGTATTTTGTTATCATCAAAACTCTAACTGAGGGTTGTAGAATCAAACTATGTTCTAACATTAGAGACATGTAACCAAGTACAAAGCAAGTTTGGACATATTTTGCAACTTGTGTCAACATGAAAATGCCATGGATCAAAGATAGTTTTTGCCAAATTCAAACCTTCGATTCTCCCTAACCATAAATGATTTTGGAGAGTTCTTGGACATTTTGGAAAGCTTGAAACATGTTCTAAAATCCATATTTGAAATGTAATTTGAGATTCCAAGTGTAACTAGGTGAAAAATTGCCATGAAGATAGGTCAAAATCCTGCCTAAACTAGGGCAAAATTTCACTAAGTTAAAAGTTTCATGGACCCTTGTTCCAAAAATCATAACTTGAGATACAAGCTTATTTTGGGAAAACTTTGTGAATCAAAGTTGTAGACTTTGTGGAGGACTACAACTTTCATGTTGGAAGTTTTGTTTTAATCCAATTGCATCATGGTGAGAATGTTGGGCAAAGTTGGGAAAAATTAAGGAAATTTCATAACTTAGAAAAATTCTAAGTTATGAAAATTTTCAATCTTAAACCCTAATTTGCAAAATTGGGTTTATTGATGAACAAGTTTCATGTTTTGACACATCTTGATGAAAAATGACCCTTGGCACTTGATTTTGACCAAAAAGTCAAAGTTTGACTTTTCAGTGTACAGTCAAATTTTGATCAGTTGACTGAAAAATTCATCTGTCAATCCAATGCAATAGAGATCTTTTGAATCTTGTGAATAGTTCAAGATGATGCCATTGAGTCCTTGAATCCATGCTTGAACCCAATTTGCCATTGGCTAGGTTAAAAATCAGAAATTGCCCTTGTGCAGTCAAAACCCTAAAAATGACCATTTTGCCCTTTTGATGATCTGATCAAATTTCTTAAGGAGTTGTGGTACAAACTTGATCAAATGGTTCATATGAGCCTATAATGTTGACGTGGATCAAACATTGTGAGGTTTGACTGTAAATTGGCCACAATTGACTTTTTCCCTAATACAGTTGATTTCTAGGTCAACAGTCCAATTGATTGGGCAAAAATTTGATTCAAGGCTTGAAACTTGGTAGAGGCAATCTTATAAGTCCAACATGAAGTATGAAAGTCACTTTGAGCATTAGAAGTCCAAAAATCCCTGTGCAGACTCAAACCCTAATTTAGGCAATCAGTGCAAGGAGATGTCTTGAGCAGAGCAAAACCCTAATCCTGTCTGGAGTTCAAAGAGTCTTGTGAGGGAAAATCTTGATAAAATGAGAGGGCAAATTTTGGGGTACAACACATACCAATTCAACAATTCACATCGACACATGTGAGTCAAATACAACTCAATGCAAATGCATGTGGTACCAACTATTATCATTTTTGGTCCTGTCGGGTCCATATCTCCAAGACAGATAACCACCAAAAAGTTTGTTCTTTAAGCTTTCAAACCCCCATCTACAGGTTTGAGACAAGTCAACAATTCCCACAGAATTATCAAACATCGCTTCCTGACACAAATGATGCATGTACAATCTCAACAATCATATGCAATTAAGACCATCTCCATATCTTAATCATACAAGCATATTTCACATAATTCAACACATTTGAATTATTTTCACCAAATTGCATAAAATACATAGTTCATGTCATCAATCAAACACAATTCATTCTCATAACATTTATCATCTCAACACATCATTATAACATGTAGCAAACAAGTCCAAACCATGTTATATTTAATCAACATCAATTCCAAACAGTTAAATTCACAAAATCAAGTATCATGTTTTCTATCGAAAGTCATCCAAAACAAATTTAAAACACATAGAATAAATTATTAAAATTTATATAAATCAATGATAAATCATAAGCATCCATAATCCAAAACAGTTTCGGAAAATATAAAACTTTTCATTCCAGACCATGCTAAGCGCCCTCTACCGCGATAAGCGCCCTTGCGATTATGTAGAAATTTTTTGCTACGGACAACTTCTGCCTAGTTATGAATTTATCTCCTAAAATCCACCAATTCAGCCATGTTCTATGAATTAAATACATAGTAACATGTATTTGTCATATACCATCAATTGGAAACATTAAAACATGATTTCTAACACAAAATTGTGAATCCGAATTCCAAATTCTAACATATCAAAACTAGTATTTGAAAAACAAATCCCTAATTTCATATTATTACCCATCATATACCATTACATACACCCATAAATTTAGGAATTATCACCCTTACCTTGGATGTAGATACTCTAGGGTTCTTCTCTCTTCTCTTCTCTTTTTCTCCTATTTTCTCCTATTTTCCTCTTCTCTTGTTTTCTTCACTTCTCTTTCTAATTCTATATTTTCCTTATTTTGTTCAATTCTTACTAATCCTAAATGGGCTTAACTCATTCTCACACTATCTCATCCTACCAAGGCCTAATTAATATTTTGCTATTCTCACACTCAATAATCCAATAACATATAGTACATACATATTCCAATTAAATCAATTATTCACATAATCACACAAAATCAAATAATTAAATAATTATCAAACCAAATAATAATTAGTCATGGCAAATAATTAATAAAATAGCTATTATAGAAAATTGGGGTGTTACAACTATCCCCAGTTAAAAGATCCCTGTCATAAAAAATTACCTCAAACAAACAACTCAGGATAAGACTCCCTCATCTGACTCTCGAGTTTCCAAGTCACATTTCCACCTGCTGGTCCTCCCCAGGCTACCTTCACCAAGGTGATCTCTTCATTATGAAATTGTTTCAACTCTCGATCCTCTATCCTCATAGGTGATGTCTCTACAGTTGTGTTATCTCTCACTTGCACATCATCTAATTGGATCACATGAGACAGGTCCACAATGTATCTCCTCAATTGAGACACATGAAACACATCATGGAGATTAGCAAGCGACAGTGGAAAAATAATCTGATAAACCACTTCATCTACTTTCTCAGAAATGTGATAAGGACCAATAAAATGCAGCGTCAACTCACACAACTTCAACGCTCGACCAACACTCGTTATTGGAGTAACTGTAAGAAAGACATGATCTCCCTTCTCAAACTCAAGTGCTTTCCTTCTTTTATCATGATAACTCTTCTGACGACTCTGAGAATCCTTCATCTTCTCTTGAATCATCTTAACTTTATCCGTAGTCTGCTAGACTATCTCAAGTCCAACCATAACACTCTCTCCCGATTTATACCAACACAAAGGTGTCCCACACCTTCTACCATACAAAGCCTCAAATGGTGTCATTCTAATACTCGAATAAAAAATGTTGTTATAAGTAAACTCAATCAAAGTCAAGTAACTATCTCAAGCACCTCCTTGTTCCAAAACACAAGCTCTCAAAAGATCCTCAAGTGATTGAATCATCCTCTCATTTTGACCATCTATTTGTGGATGATAAGCCGAACTCAAACGCAACTTCGTACCCAAAGCATTCTACAAACCTACCCAAATTCTCTAAGTAAACCTTGTATCTCTATCTGATACAATGCTAGACGGAATATCATACAAACTTATAATCCTCTCAATGTACATCTCTGTAAGCATTTCCATCAGATAATCTATTCTGAGAAGATTTCATCAACCTGTCCATAATAACCTAAATAGCTTCACAATTACTTAGTGTTCTGAGTAAACCCGAAAATAAAATCCACAGAAATACTATCCCATTTCCATTCAGGAATAGATAACAGTTGCAACAAACTAGATGACTTCTGATGTTCAATCTCCAACTTCTAACAAATCAAACAAGAATACACAAATTCTACAATCTCTTTCTTCATACCTGGCCACCAAAATAATTTCCTCAAATCTTGATACATCTTAGTATCTCCAGAATGAATACTCAATCCACTATGATGCCCTTCCTCAAGAATCCTCTTCTTCAAAACAGCTATATTTGGAACATAGACTCTACCAAGACATCTCATTATACCGTTCTCATCAATCCAGAAATCGCCACCTCGACCTTGATTGATCAACGTCAACTTCTCCACCAAAATCAAATCAGATTTATGACCTTCTCAAATTTCATCAAGAATGCCAATAGTAAGCTTCAACATACCAAGCTTAACTCCAAAAGAAGTATCTTCACAAATCAAACTCATATCTCAAAATTGCTCAAGTAATTCTAACTCTTACACCATCAACATCGACATATGCAAAGACTTCTTACTTAATGCATCAACCACAACATTCGCTTTACTCGGGTGGTAATTCAAACTAAAATCATAATTCTTCAAGAATTTCAACCATCTTTTTTGCCTCATATTAAACTCTTTCTGATCAAACTGATATTTCAAACTCTCGTGATCACTAAACACATCAATTCTTGATCCAAACAAATAATGCCTCCAAAGTTTCAATAGAAACACAACAACAACTAACTCTAAATCATGAGTCGGATAATTATTTTCACACACTTTAAGTTACCTTGAAGCATAAGATATAACTTGTCGATTATGCATCAACACACCTCCTAGACCCATCAATGAAGCGTCACAATACACCACAAACGATTCTGCCGGATCAGGAAAAATCAAAATAGGAGCGGTTGTCAACCATCTCTTAAGCTCTTGAAAACCAGCTTCACACTGAGCAGTTCAAATAAAAGCTTGATCCTTCCTAGTCAATTGCGTCAATGGTAAAGCTAACTTGGAAAATCCTTCAATAAACTTCCAATAATAACCTGCTAAACCAAGAAAACTTCTAATATCAAAAACAAATTTCGGAGCTTCCTATTAAGACACAACCTCAATCTTCGACGAGTCAAGAGTAATACCACCACTCGATATCACATGACCAAGGAAACTCACTTTATTCAACTAAAACTCACACTTAGAAAGTTTAGCATATGACTGCTTCTCTTTCAACACAGATAACACAACCTTCGGATGTTCAACATGACCCTCTTCACTCTTCGAATAGATCAAAATATCATAAATGAACACAACCACAAACTTATCTAAATACTGATGAAAAATCTTGTTCATGTATTCCATAAATACACCAAGTGCATTAGTCACATTGAACAACATCATAGAATACTCATAACGACCATACCTTGTTCTAAAAGCAGTCTTCTGAATATCTTCAGCCTTCATACAAGTATGATGATACCCAGACCTCAAATATATCTTACTGAATACACTTGCATCAACCAACTGATCCATCAAATCATCAATCCTCGGAAGTGGATACTTATTCTTGATAGTCACACTGTTCAGTTATCTATAATCCACACATAACCTCATAGTACTTTCTTTCTTCTTAACCAACAAAACTGGTGCACCCTATGGTGACACACTAGGACAAATGAATATCTTCTCAAACAAATCCTCAAGTTGACTCTTCAACTCTTTCAATTCAGATGCTGACATCCGATATGGAGCCATCAATATTGGACTAGTTCTAGGAACTAATTCGACCGTAAAATCCAATTCACGCTCCAGCGACAAATCACTTACATCTTTAAGAAATACCTCAAGAAAATCACAAAATATTGTTGATTCACCAATCATTTGTTTCCCACCAATATCTAATGTTGCCATAAAAGCCAACAACACATCACAATCATGCAAAAAATCATCCACTTTACATACTATCAAGCTGGCAAGACAAGCTTATCTCATCCAATACGATCTTGTCTACTATCAACAAGATATTTAGGGTGATTAATTCCTCAATTTGTCAATAGGTAGACGACAACCATGATGGTGGCATAAACTATCGTTACTCAACTACAATAGCATCTTTCATCTTATGCTCAAAGTTACCTAAGCATAATGTCGTACGTAGCAACAAATTCTCCCCTACTTGTTTCAATCTCTCTCCTGCAAACAAGTGATTATAAAACAAGAAAGTACCAACAATGTTTCACACACGTGTCACATACTAAGGAAATAAACACATTAATAACCTGGACAACTGGCCGACCATACTCTGACACCACTAATTTAACACCCCCCTCAAACCTCCATGGAATAATATATGGCATAATTAGAGTAAATATCATGCATATCTCAAGAGCGCGTCACATATATTTCAAAACTTACAAACTACACAGGTCATGCTCCTAACACGAATTTAAAATCATATTTCATATACCAACACATATGCATCTCACAACAGAATGATTCTTTTTCATAATAATAATAAGATTGAAATCCCATACTGAAAATCATACCATAAAATATTAGGCACTAAGGCCATCATCACATACATCTCAATCCAATATCAATATCCAGAGAGTATAATAACATCTCTCAAATAAACATGAATATAACAAAAAAACATAAATCTAAATGTTCCTCGTGTTACATAGACCAGAGCATGAGTCACTACCTAGTAAAACAGATAAATAAAGGACTAGGTCCTTCATCTACTCCTTGATAGAAGCACCACCGCTATCCATGGTACCTAAGCAATATCGTATAAAACATCATTCCAACAAAAGGGTGAGAATTCATATCATTATGAAAATATATAATAATAGTAATGCAACACATACAAGCATCATTTGAATTCATCACACTTCACGTAATCATGTATTCATCATACTTCAAACCAATTCACATTGTGATACGGTGGCAGAACCGACTGTTTAATACTGGTTTTGCGTTTGTGTTTGCAAATGTTGAGGTAAGCAAGAGTCACCACCGACTTTTCTTTTGTCCAAATTAAGGAAAGGGTGAAAAGAACAGAAAAAGTCCTTTTCGAGATTATTCTGAGTAAGGGGGTAAATTATGGAAAGGGAAGGTGTTAGCACCCTTTCCATCCGTAGTTATCTACAGGCTCTTAGAGGTTTACTCATTTTGAAAGTATTTTGTGCTTTGTGTGTTTGAAAAATGTTTTGAAATTCCTTAGTGCGGCGATTTGCTTTACGTTTAACTCTTGTATCAGTCCTCAAGAGTGTTGACAAAGCAAATGTTTTTTGAAAATTGTTTTTGAAAAGTAGTATTTGTGTAAGTGCAAAATGTTTTTGAACAAACTTCTAACAGCTATCTACTTTGTGCTCGAAAAAAGGTTATTCTTTTCCTCCTTTCCTTTAGAAAATACTATCCTACTATTAGTGAGTAGGTAGCCTTGTCATTGGATGTAAAAGGGACATTCGAAGGGACGTTACAGTCACAAAGGAAACTTGTGGAGACGTTTTAACAATTTTGTTTAAGGACTAGATCATTTACTGAGAGATAGTTGTAGGGTCATCGAGGGACTATGATCTTTTTGATTTACGGGTCTTTGCTAAAGCATCCACGTTTTGAGGGACATGATTGTTTTATTTCTGAAGGCAACCAAAGCGGGGTACCCTAGAGGTGTATATGTGCAAGTGTGTTATGTTCAGTTATATTTTTTAGTCTTATGTTAAGTTTGCTAGCGTTTGATTTTTAAGCTCTTGTCATGCATTCCTATTAACATACATATAACAGTTATATATGTACAAGAATTTAAATGTGGAAATTAAATCTATGCTATACAAGGCTTTATGAGAGGTACGTTGGAGAAATGCGGAAAATAAAGTCCTAGTTACTATTACAGACCATGAGCAAGTACATTAATAATAAAAATGTGAAATTAAATAAACGCGCGTAAAATTGAAAATAAAGTCTAAAAACATCCTAAGAAAAAAAAATCCTTTTGTTTGTTTCTGATTTTTTATTTATTTAAGAAAATAATTAATTAATCCTAAAATCTATTTAGAAAATTAAATTAAATTAAGAAAAATAGTCTAAGTTCTTTTTGGTTTTTATTATGAAAAGAAAGTGATTAAGACATAAATTAAATCCTAAATTCTAACTCATTTTAAATTAAAGAAAATATTTAAAATATTTATTTAATTTATTTATAAAATTAGTTTAATTAAAAAATACTAACTTAATATTTTTTAATTTTTCTGACTATTTAGTTAATTAAATAATTAATAGAGAAAAACTAAAACAAATAAAAGGAATACAAAAATAGGCCTGATAACAAAAGAAAATAGGGAGGTATGAGATTGAATTTTCGCTAGGCCCAAGGTTGAAAAGAGCCCAGGTCTGTCCTTGGATCCAGGGAGCAATATGGTTCTTCAATCCAGGGAGGGGTGTGATTTTTCGATCCAAGGATGGATTTTTCTTTCGATCTGGACCTGCAAGACAAATGATGGCAAAAATAAAGATGCAGGACCTGGGTATCGAACCCAGGTCTTTCTCCCTAATTCGAATCTTCTGTCCTCAAGCCTAAGCTTATTTTGGCTTGAAACTGGCTATACCATGAGTTTCAAAAGGCAAACCGAGATCATGCCTTTTGATGGCATGACTTTATGCCTGCATGTTACCTTGCGTATGATATGTTCATATAAACACAAATGACATTAGCAACATAGATATACCAACAACATGTATTTAAAGGGCCTAGAAATACAGTTTCGACTTGGGTGAATCCTTACCAATTGGAAATGCTTCAATCTATGAATCTGGGCGTGGCTTGGCTTGGAGTATACTCTTGGGAGTCTCAGGAACACAAGTATGGTCTTCGTCTGGATTAAGGGTGCTTGCAAAACTAGTTAGAATTTTGATATGTTTTCTGTGGCGGTGTGAGTGTTCTTTTTTGATAGGTAATCTATGTGTGTGATGCAACACGTGTGGTATCTTTATATAGAGGGGATGGAGGGGACAATAAGGCAAATGGGTAAACAACCATGATTATATTCTTTAAGATCCATAAACGAAATATTGTAACTTTGTCAAAGACATGGAATCTTGTTTTCTTTTTGAATTTGAATGAACCTGGACATTTTAGCTCCTTCGAATGCCCTCTAGTGTTGCTTTTCGATTGGCCTAGTGTTACTTCCTTCGAATGGCTTTCTTTCAACTCAAACCAAACGAAACATCAACTTTCCCTGCCTGGTCAAAGGTTTCTTTAGTTCTTTATCAATCGAAGGCTTTGTAGAAGTCTCCTCACTTTCTTTCAAATTGCCCCAGGCCTCATCATTGTGGCTTTCGATTGAGTCCCTATTTGCCTTGTTCTTCGACTGCCGCTGACACTACCTAACTAAACCAAACGAAAGACTTCATCTTGGCCAGTCGAAGCTTTCTTGAATATTTCTATTTTGTTTTGACCAACTAGATCCAACTTTTGACCAAACCCCTTTTCTTTTTAGACAACACTATGTGTCCTTCGAATGGGCCTTTGAATGCTTCTTCGAGTGGATCATCTATTTGCCTTAGTTGCTTGATTCCAATAGCCCGAATGAGGACTTTTCTAGCCAATCGAATCCTCCTTTGTCATGAATGTAATGGTGCACGAGGCTAGGGATGGGAAGCATACAACCTCTTGCCCAGCAAGCAGCTTGAACCAAACCTCATCAAAAGGTAAAATAAGTTTGTTTCCAACAAATGTGTGTCTTTCAAGCATATCAAATGTATGTCCTTCAAAGGCACCATTTGTGTGTTCATAATGTGGCAATCTTGTGCTTGTGAAATGAAAGCAGGCATGAAGAGGAAATCTTTTTCCCTGAATGAAGCTGCCATGCAGGAACCCACTGCTTTGTGGATCAAAGTAAGCATGCAGGAAGTCACTGCTGGTGGATCGAAGGGAGATTGCAGGGGATTCTTGCTTTGTGCGCTGAAGGCACGCACAAAGGGAGAATTTTCCTAGTCGAAGCAGGAATCAAGCTTGCTCTAAATAAATCAAATGCCCAATCTAAGCAAGAATTAAGCTTGCATGCAGGTATCCATTGCATTGTGAATCAAGCCAACATGTAAAGCCAATGGTTGAATCGAAGGATGTATGTAAAAGGCCATTTCTTTGTGCTTGCTGGCATGAAGGAAGTTCCTGCTTTGTGAATTAAAGGCAAGCGTAGAGAAAGCCCTTCCCTTTTGAATCTAAGGGGGTTGTTTCAAAGGAAACACATGCCCAGTCGAAGCTTGTATACAGCAAACAAGCAAAAGGCCAAGGCTTCAATTGAAGCTTGGAAATTTGAAGCAAGCTTTGAGGAGGTTAGGTGCTCAATCGAAGCCTGTCAAGATGCCAATCAAAAAACCCTTTTACATGCCAATCGAAAGACCTTGTTTATCTTCAAAAAAAATTACTTTTCTTTAATCAAGTGTTTGTGACCACCCATATAGGAGAGAAGACTTTGGGAAATATGAGAGGGCAAATTTTTTGGTATAACAACTGCCCTGTTCAATCTTCTTAAACCTGAGGATTTATATTGGCTTGTCTACCTTTCGTGATCTGAAGGTGGAAGATGATTGGTGTTGTACCCCAAAATTTTCCCTCCCATTTTTCATAGAAGACCCAACCATAGGGTTTCTCAGATATTCAAGTTGGTTCTGGAATCGACTAGACATATTCTCTTATGTGGCAGTAAACTAGTAATTAGGGTTTTTCTTGCAATTCTCAGAAGAAAATGAATTCTCAAAAATTCAATTGGCTTCCACAGGTCTTCATGATTACTCAGGTTTACTAGAAAGAGACAATGTTTGTTCTCAAGGCATGGTTGTTTGGGACAAGAGATGGAATTTAAGACTGTCATTAGGGACGACCATGATTTTGATCCAGGTTAACCAGATGATTTGCGTCTTTTAAAACATTTGCTTGGTTAAGAAATGGAATATACAGTGCGTGTTTGTTTGGAATACAGTTGCAAGATTACAGAATTATTGGAATTTAAGTTATCATATTGGAGCATTTTGTTTCAATTGTCTTGATTGGGCATTTCAAAAATCAAATAGGATGCGAAGATAAAATTCTAAGTTATTGTTGATCAAAGATTTCAAGTAACACCAGAATATTTCATATGATTTTCTCCAATTTCAAACGTTATTACAAAACAATTTATTATTTGAATACTTTAGGTTTTACAACTTATCGTATTTGAAAATGAATTAGTACAACTATTGGATACAGTACAAGAATGATTTTCTCTGAATTAAAAAGAAAATCCAAACAAATGTTTGGCCTAGGAGAACTAATCTATGCCTAAGTTTGACTGAAGTTCTTTTACTATCTCCAAAGACCTCCATGCTTGCCATAAAGTTCTTGCCTTCCTTGCTTTATCATCTCCATTTTTCTCACATGAAAATAAAAGAAAGAAAATAGTTAGTACAAGTTATTTGGGCATGAACGAAATTTTCCAAAAAAAGTATTCATCATTAAAGTTTGCAAAGTGGAATCAGAATGTCATTATTCATCATAATTTATTTCCCCTATTTGCAAATCACAAGAAGATTATTCTTCTTGGTTCACAAAAGAAAGAGGAAAAGAAATGAAGCTGTCCAAACAAGCAAAATGCAGCAAAATTGTCCAAACAAACAACAAAGCTGTCCAAACAAGTAAAATGCGCAAACAGAATGCCCAAACAGTATCGCAAACAGCATTGTCCAAACAAAATGCAAACAACATCAACAAAAGGTAGAAGTATGGCAAAATAAATAGCTAAGTCAAACAAGCAAAAGCTTGTTCAAGAAGCATAAGTCATCATTTTCCATTTTCCTTTGCAAACTTTTCAGAATTGGAAAAAGGGGCAAAAAGCAATTTGCTTTCCTAATGTCATTGAGAGAGAAGAGAGGAAAGAAGTCACCTAGGATATTGGAATACACAGTCCTGCTTCCCCGCCTGTCACAAATTGCATAGAAGTTGCTAGAAAACAAAACTGCAACAAAAAGGCCATATGAACAATATACTGAAAATATTCAATTGGTGGGTTTCCCACCATTTTGAATATGAATTCCACAGAAGCAACACCAATATAACAGTGGACAACTCTCAAGCCAAAGATATAGGTCTAAAAACTCAGAAAATCATAAAACCTCAAAAAACTGTCAAAGTCCAAAAAACCTGAAAACCTCCAGAATACACGAAGTCTAAAACTGAAAACCAAAACTCGTCAAACCTGCAACCTGTTCATCATCACACAGTAGCAAGATATTCAACATCAATAAATCCACAAATCAAAAACCAGTAAAAATCTCAAATACTGTAACCAAACCATTCAAACTGATAAACCAATATCCAACTATCCAAAACCCAAAATCCCACCAAACCTGTAACAAACTCAAAACACCATTAAATCACCATCAACCAAACCTGCAACAGTTTCACAAACTGTCAAAACCTTAAAAAAAACACCAAGCATCCAAAATCCAAAACATAGTTTCACAAACTGAAAAAACCAGAAGAAATAAAAAAACAGAAACAATATCCAATTCCCAAACTGCCAACAAAACCTGCTAAGCCTTCATCAAAAAAACAAGCATAGAAACATCACCAAACTAAAAAAAAACTGGAATACAAGTCTCAAGTTCAAAAACCTGTCAAACCTGCCAAGCCTTCATAAAAAACAAGCTTAGAAAATATCATCAAACCAAAAACATGTTAACTCAAAATCAGTAACAAATCCACAAAACCAAAAAAATACAGTAGCAATCTTCAAATCTCAAATCCTGCAACAGAAATCTCAAACTTGTAACCCCAAAACCTGATAATATCCATAAACCCAAAAGCCAAAATCTCAAACACAGTTATCATATTCAAACTCACAAAACCTGTTAAACCATCAAGAAAAAGATCCAAAACACAGTAACCTCACAAAAATCCCAACAACCATCATCAAATCAATAACCATCATCAAATCAATAACCATCATCATCATTCAAACACAGGAAGCATCATTCAAACACAGGAAGCAGAAAGTTATCAGAGAATCAGAAACACCAAGGAGGTATCCTCATCTCCTTCTCGTGCAGCTCCGGCCACCAAGGAGCACCATCCTCAAAATCTCGCCGCCCCCTTTCCACTTCACAGAAAGTCTCCAACAGGTATGAACTTTCCCTCTTTCTCATGAATCCCTAAAACCATTCCCTGCATTTCAATGGACCACAAGGTAGATTAACAGAAAAACACATAACAAGATGAAAATCAATAAATCTTTAAGCTTTAAGAATAACAAAATCTCACCCTTTTTCAAAGAAAACCACTTGAAACTAGATTAGGGAGGCAAGAGAGGCGGCGTTCCGACGACTGAGAGTTGGGGAGGAAGATCAGACGAACCAATTTCGTTGTTTCTAGGTTTAAATCCGAACTTAGGGTTTTCAAAAAATAAATCATGGTGAGACAAAGAGGCCAAGAGAGATTTGTTCGCGAAATTAGGAAAAGACGAGTGTGGAGATAGTTTAGAGATGAACAGAGATGAACAATGTGGGAAGGATGAATGAACGAAGATGATAACGACGCTGTGAACCACAACAAGAACCCTAATTTTTCTCTTAATCAGATCACTAATGCCATTTAAGAGTTTGGGCTGGTTGTTTACATTTGCCTTTAAGCCCATGCGTTTTACTGATGTCACCCCCCCCCCCCCCCCCCTTTGGTTCGTTTTGTTACAACTAAAACAACATTTTCTTTGGGCCTTCTCCCAAATCTTCCAATAAGCCCACTGTGTTTTTTTAAAGTTTAATTTATCTTCTTTTACATCTTTTTTTTTATATATACAAATACTAATAAAACTTGAATTATTTTCATTAGTTTAATCTAGGTTTTTGTAAATAATTTTCATCATTTTTCTTTTTTAATAAATTTTTGTTTTAGATTTAATTAATATGATAAAACACCAAAAATAATAATTTAGTTTATTTGTTTTCTTTAGATTTTACATAATTAATAAAAGACACAAAAAGATAATGCATGCGATTTTAATTTTCTTTAGTCAATTATTTTATTTTCTAGAATAGGTTTACTTTTCTCTTTTCAAGTAAATACTTAACATTTCATTTTCCATATTTTGCTAATTTTATTTTCATGAATTATCATAACTTTAATTAAATCTCACAAAATTCGATTTGGTTGTATTGTTTGATATTCAGACATTTCTATCTCATTTGATTCATCCCCATTTGTAAAAATTGTACCGCCATTCCCGAATACTTTGTAATAGCGTAGAATTTCAAATTCCCGTAATTTACTGTTTTCCATATACTGTATAGTAATTAGGCGTGTATGGCAAGATTCAAAAATCAATCGCTAGATGACCTAATCCAAGAATAAATTAACTTGAAACCAACACACTTTTTTCACACGTGCACCTCTAGGGTAACCTCGCTCGTTGCCTCGGAAATACAATCATGTCCCTCAAATATGGGACGCTCTAGAAATGACCCTTCGATAAAAAAGATCGTAGTCCCTCGATGACCCTCGATGTTGCCTTCGATTAAAACGATCTCGTCCCTTATGAAAATTGCTAAAGCGTCTCCTAAGTTGCCTTCAATGATTGTAAAATTGGCCCGCGCCTATCCCTTCACGTCCAACGATGGGGCTTCTTACCAAATCAATGGTAAGATAGCACCATTAAAAGGAGGAAGAAAAGAACAATTTAAGACCTTTCGAGTAGATAGATTCGCTATTAGTTACTCGCATGCTCATGACAAAAACTTTTTCACCTACACTCTCATTTCAAAACATTTTCAAAAAAAAGATAAAACGTTTTGTATACGTTCTTATAGAGACGAGAACCATTACAAAACATCTTTTCAAAACACTTTTCGAAACACGATTCACAAACACATCTTTGAACAACTTTTCGAAACAAAACTTTGTATACGTTCTTATAGAGACGAGAACCATTACAAAGAGATTTTTCAAAATACTTTCAAAGCCCACACCACAAGCACACTATCAAATGAAAGCAAGTGATCTAAACGAGTAACTAAGAGCCCATGGAAAACCATGGATGAAAAGGGTGCTAATACCTTCTCTTTTCACAATCTACCCCCCGAACCCGAGAAATAATCTGAATGGTCTTTCCTGTGCTTTTTTACCTTTCCTTTTGGATAAAAGAAAAGTCAGTGGTGACTCTTGCTAACCGCATAAGTGCGATTGAAACATAAAACATCAAGTTAGTTCTCCCATCGTATCACAGAACTGGCGACTCTGCTGGGGAGTAATTTAAAAGTGGGGTTACCTTAGGGATAGATCACTTTTACTCGCTTTCATTATTTGATTTGTATGCCTTATATTTGGTTCTTTGTATTGGGCTTGCTTTGATCCTCCACCCGGATTTGGGGCACCTTTTTAGGTAAATAGCAATAGATTGTGGAGACTGTACGGCGTAGACCGATATGGTTGAAACAATGGCTATGTTAGTGTGACGCATTTGTGGGTACCGGTATCCCTCGTGGTGAATCGAGGAGAATACGGGGCCGCTGAGTGGCGTCGCGAAACACTAATTAACCTTAGAGCCCTAATTGAACAAACTTGGCCATTAGGACGTAGTGAGGTAACCGGTTTTGGTGTAAAGCTGAAAATTGGTTGACACTCGATACTACACTCATTGAGGCTAGACTTTTGGGATATCTCGGCCACAAGAAAAGATTGTTGTGCTGAGACAATGCCTAAGAGAAAGGTCAGTGATATTGAGATCCTTTAGAATCCAATCATTATTTCTAAGACAGGTTGAGCCAACTAAAACTTCAAGAGGGTACTTATCCACGAATTCATGCAAGCCTGAAACATAGGGATCTGTTTGTTGTGTGTATATATGTTTGCTTGTACATAAACATCATCAACATCATATGCATGCTCACTAACCATTTCAAGGATTAGAAATTTATCTTTGTTTTTGTTTTGTAGGAAATGAATTCTCTATAAAGAAACACCATGCGAATCAGCTTCATAAAAGCCCATCCTCAACTTCAAGAGCTAGCCTCAAGAGTGCCCGGGGATTCTCATTTTACCAAGAAGTATGGTCGACTCCTAAGTTTGGCTACATCCAACTTCCAAGAAGAGATGATGTGTGTACTATTCCAATTCTTTGATCTCGTACATCATTGTTTCACTTTTCCGGACTATCAGTTGGTACCTACAATGGAAGAGTTCTCTCTACTCTTAGGGGTGCCTGTGCTTAATCAGATACCATTCACCGGTCTAGAAGGGATTCCAAAACCTGAAGTCATCGCCGAAGCTTTACATATGAAGAAGGCCAACGTCACAGCCAATTGGGAGAAAAGAAGTGGGGTTAAAGGATTTTTAGCTAAGTTTCTATTGGAAAAAGCTCGTTCATTCTGGGATGACATGGATTTCCAAGCTTTCGAAGACGTGCTAGCTCTCCTCATTTATGGTTTGGTTCTGTTTGCTAATTCAGACCAGTTCATAGACGTTAATGCCATCAAAGTCTTTCTCTCTCGCAATCCTATACCCACCTTGCTAGGAGACATCTTGCATTGCCTTCATACCCGTACCATGAAGAAAAGAGGTACCCTTTTGTGTTGTATACCCCTACTCGCTAAGTGGTTCACTTCACACCTTCCTCAGTCAGCATTGAAGAACGAGAAAAGATTGACTTGGTCTCAAAGGATGATGTCTCTCACTCACTCTGATATCCGTTGGTGCTCAAGATCTTTGGAAGATATCTCTATCATTGACCGCTGTGGGGAGTTCCCTAACGTACCTCTGCTAGGTATTAGGGGAGGTATCACCTACAACCCGTGTTTAGCTCTTCGACAATTTGGGTATGCCCGAAGAGACGAACCTCATGAGATGCTCGTCCGAGGTCTGGTTTTCGACTACGACCAAGAAGACCAAGGTTACCGCCGGAGGTTTACACGTGCTTGGGAAATGGTGAACAAAGTGGACAGTAGGACTTTGGGACATAAAAACTCTATCCCTCTTGAGCCTTACCTTAAGTGGGTATGGGCTCGTGCCCAGAGCCTCTTAATGCCTTACCCTTCCATCCTTCCTATCACATTGAGCCCGTTATTGAAGGAGACGTCCCATACACCGTTCTTCATCCGGACATGCCTACCTCTCTCGAAGACCCGCAGAAAGCCTGGATTCAATTGAAGAAAGAGCAAGACACCTTTGAAACCCAGTACTACGCCAGTGAGAAGAAGGTTCTGGAGCTCACCAAGCTGCTTCATGAAGAGAAGAATCTGAATACTTACATTGCTCCAAAAAGGATGCGTTCGGTCTTTTTGTCTTGAGAATTTTGCTGTATTTTAGTTTCTTTCTTTGTAAGCCCAAGGAGGCCTGATGTATTCAAACTTGGTTTTATTTAATATGACGTGTGTTTCTTTTTTGTTTAAAACAAATTTGAATTTCCGAATCCTTGAAAGCATTGCATGAATACATATCATTCATCATATGCATAAGCAGGTCTTCACACCAAGTTTCCTCATCTCTCTGTTGTTTATTTCAGCAAGATGGATCTAGAACAAACGGTCAAAGACTTACAAGCTCAGAATTCACAATTTCAACAAATACTCTTGACCTTAGCCAAGGGGCAGGAGGAGCTCAAGACTCTTCTAGAGAAAGAGAAAGAGAAAAAGAAGAAGAAGCGAGCCGGTGTGGTTGTCATGGGCAGAAGGTTTGAAGGACAAGCCAGACGGACCTTGGAATTCCCATCAACATATGAAGAGGGGGAAAGAAAAGGTAAAGAGACGACAATACCATCTGATTTTGAAGCAGAAGAAGAAGAGGAAGAGGACTACTCCGAACAACAGTACCCTCCGGCCGATGACAAATACAAAAATTTGGAAGAGCGTCTAACTGCTATGGAGATACAGAGAGTACATGGGCTAGACTTTGAGGAGTTAGGGCTGGTATCTGGAATTGTAATCCCTCCTAAGTTTAAAGTGCCACTATTTTCCAAGTACGATAGGGTGTCTTGTCCCAAGATGCACCTACGATCTTATGTCAGGAAAATTCAACCGCATTCTGCTGACAAAGATTTGTGGGTCCACTTTTTCCAGGACAGTTTGTCAGGAACGCAACTTGATTGGTTCTACCAGTTGGAGAGGTATGATGTGCATAATTGGGAAGACTTGGCAGCCGCCTTCTATAAACAGTATCAATACAACACCTACTTGGCACCAACCTGTACTCAACTCCAGAGTATGACCATGATGTCCAACGAGGGATTCAAAGACTACGCCCAAAAGTGGAGGGATTTCTCCGGAAGGGTGCAACCACCCCTATCTGAGAGGGATCTAGTAGACATGTTCCTGGGTACCCTGTCAGGTCCTTTCTTCAATCACCTGATTGGAAGTTCGTCTGCTGGGTTCACTGAATTGATTCTAACCGGAGAAAGAGTGGAGGCCGGTATAAAAAGCGGGAAAATTCAAAAGGATGCATCTACTTCTGCTGCCATCAGAAAACCTTTCACGGGAAAGAAGGAAGTATCAGCTGTCTACTCTCAGAGGGGTCAAGGAAGAGTTGAGCAGCGGCCAGCGGTGGGAGCCGTTATGATTCAGAAGTCTGCATCTGATCAGTCCAGAACCAATCAACCGAGAACCAATCAAACTAGGGTGGAAATGCGAGTTAGGAAATTCACCAGGATAAACATGACTCCTGCCCAAGTTCTACCCCATCTCTTGAAGTTAAATCTAGCAAGTCTGAAAGAGGCCCCGAAGAATCCGAATACTGCTTCTCCGGACTACCATTCGAACGCCAGGTGCGCTTACCATTCGGAGAGCCCAGGGCACGACACTTATAATTGTTGGGCCCTGAAGAATAAAATTAAGGATTTGATAGATGCTAAAGAAGTTGAATTCGACGCACCTGAAAAACCAAATGTTATCTATGCTCCAATGCCAAGGCACGGCCATAACGCCCGTGCTGTTGAGGATGATCTATTTGTTGCTACTGTAGATGATTTGATAACTCCTCTCCCTATAATCAAGTTAAATTTTTTGAAGGCTGGGGTTTTCCCAGGTTGTGAAGAAGATCGTCACCTTTGTTCATCCTCATTAACCCACTGTCCATTGTTGAAGATAGGCATCCAACGCCTAATTGATAACCAAGAAATCCTATTTGAGAAGACTCCTATTTTATCAACTCCTGTTAATGATGTTTCAATAATAACCATATCCACCAATCCTTCCAAGGTACCTAAAATACCTGTTAGGATTACATCCGCTCCGAAGGCTGCACCTTTGAAGATAACCATGCCCGGGCTAGTCCCGTACAAGTTCGACAAATCAGTACCATGGAACTATGGTGGAGAAATCTACTGCCATGGTGTCAAACAGATTGAATAGACTGCCGAGGAAGAGAGTTCTGAAGAACACAATTCTGACATCAGTAACATTGCCGGAACAAGCAAAGTTACCCGTAGTGGAAGAATCTTTTCTCCAAAGATTGCCCCTCCAAAGGCAATTTTTGGACCCTCAGCTGCTCCTAAGGTTATCTCTACACCGGTAAACATATCTGCAAGTACACCAATCATAGAAGAAGTCACAACCCCCATTGTTATCCCCTCTGCTGCTACTGATGTTCGAGGGAAAGGGGTCCAAGAAGAGACCGTTAGGACGAGGGCTCAGCCGTTGATCATCCCTGAAACCTCTCAAAAAGAAATGGAGGAAAATTTGAAAATAATCAAGAAAAGAGATTATGATGTGGTGGAACAGCTGGGGAAAACCCCCTCAAAGATCTCCATGTTGGCCTTGTTGCTTTGTTCAGAAGCTCATTCTAAGGCTCTGATAAGATTTTTGAAGACGGCCCACGTGCCACAAGAAACCTCTGCTGATCAGTTCCAGGAATGTGTGGCTAGTTTAACAGCTGACAATGGTCTAGGATTCTCCGGTGCAGATTTAACTTCGAAAGGGAGAAAACATAATGATGCTTTGCATGTCTCGGTGGAATGCAGAGGGACAACCCTAGCACACGTACTGGTAGACACTGGTTCATCTTTGAACGTCTTGCCGAAGAAAGCCTTGGATAGACTGGATTGTGAAGGCTTAACCCTGAAACCCAGCAATATAATTGTCAGAGCCTTTGATGGTTCTAAAAGGATGGTACACGGGGAGGTGGACATTCCTATTAAGGTGGGAACTGAAACCTTTAACTCCACATTCTATGTGATGGACATCCGTCCTTCTTATTCTTGCCTGTTGGGAAGACCTTGTATTCACCATGCTGGAGCTGTCACTTCTACTCTGCATCAAATGCTCAAGTACCCTGTCCAGGGGAAAATCATAACTGTTCATGGCAAAGAGGAATACATGATCAGTCATCTGAATTCTTTCTGTTATGTAGAATTGGATGGTGAATTCATCGAAACTCCTTTCCAGCATTTTGAAGAGGTAGCTCAGGAGATAGCGGAGACCAAGACAGTGACCTCTGTACCTACGATTACCAGACCTCTGCCTCAGATGTCATCTCTCAAGGATGAAAAAGCAGTGGTTGAAGAGGGAGGAAGCACAATCTGGGGGCAGCTTCCAGACTTTCCCTACAAATTATACAAGTTCGACTTGGGGTTCACCTCAACTGCTCAGAAGGCCGTGCGCCACGCCCGTGTTGGAGGGCCACCTGTGAAGATCAGTCACCAAGGGGTTAATGCACTAGAGGACGGTGAAGAAGAAGGCAGTTTGGAAGACTGGATATTTCCTACTGTCGACAGAGGACTGTGCAACTGGGAAGCAAAAGACTTTATTCCAATTACTTTCATACCATAGTAATTTATATTTTCCATTTTTGTTGGATCTGTAATAATTCACAAACAATTCGTACTTTTTCAACCTTGTGTCTTACCCGAGGCACAACGGTCCATTTGTAAGGTTTTTTATCTTCATTTCATATGTCATTTTAATGAATCATGGACGCTTTTCATATTAAAACCTTTTGTGCTCATTGTCTTTCTTTTACATTTTGTTGTTTTAAGATGGCTATCCCTTACACACACCCACACTCACAAATGAAGGTACCCTTCCATTCCGGAACCCATGGGTAATGATACTGCTATAGCCTTTAGTGACTCTGAAGATCTGATCTACCAAGCCGAATATGAAGGTGAGGAAGATTGTGAGGTGCCAGAGGAATTGGATAGACTTCTACAACAAGAGGAAAGAGCAATTCAGCCTCATGAAGAGTAGTTAGATACAATCAACTTGGGTACTGAGGAAGACAGAAAGGAAATCAGAGTGGGTGCCAATCTAGAGTCGAGTGTCAAGGAGCGCCTAATCCAGCTGTTGCACGATTATGTGGAGATCTTTGCCTGGTCATACAAAGACATGCCAAGACTCGATACAGATATTGTGGTACACCGTCTACCCACTAGAGAAGACTGTCCACCAGTGAAGCAAAAAGTCCGACGCATGAGACCTGACATGTCAGAGAAGATCAAAGCAGAAGTTATGAAGCAGTTCAATGCTGGATTTTTGGATGTTACTTCCTATCCATAATGGGTTGCTAACATAGTTCCCGTGCCTAAGAAGGACGACAAAGTGAGAATGTGCGTGGATTATAGAGATTTAAATAGGGCCAGCCCTAAAGATGATTTTCCACTTCCACACATCGACATCCTGATTGACAATACAGCCCAACACAAAGTATTTTCTTTCATGGACGAATTCTCAGGCTATAACCAGATCAAAATGGCACCTGAGGACATGGAGAAAACTACTTTTGTCACACAGTGGGGTACGTTCTGCTACAAAGTGATGCCATTCGGACTGAAGAATGTCAGGGCAACCTATCAACGCGCCATGGTAGCTTTGTTTCATGATATGATACATCATGAGATAGAGGTCTACATAGATGACATAATAGCCCGATCACAAACTGAAGAAGAACACCTTGATCACTTGCAAAAGATGTTTGTCAGGTTGAAGGAGTACAAGCTAAGATTGAATCCAAACAAGTGCACATTCGGAGTCCGGTCCGGTAAGCTCTTAGGTTTCATTATCAGCAACAAAGGCATCGAGGTTGATCCTGCCAAAGTCAAAGCTATACAAGAAATGCCTGCTCCTCGCACTGAGAAGGAGGTCAGAGGTTTCTTGGGACGCCTAAACTACATTGCTAGGTTCATTTCTCACCTAACATCTACTTGTGAACCAATCTTCAAGCTGTTGAAGAAAGATCAGGTAGTTAGATGGAATGATGACTGTTAAATTGCTTTCGATAAAATCAAGGAGTATTTACAAGAGCCTCCCGTCTTAATGCCACCAGTCAAAGGAAGACCGCTAATCATGTATCTGACAGTCCTAGAGAATTCAATGGGGTGCGTACTGGGGCAGCATGACGAGTCTGGCCAAAAAGAGCATGCCATTTATTACCTTAGCAAAAAGTTTACCGACTGTGAAACAAGATATTCACTGCTCGAGAAAACTTGCTGCGCTTTGGTATGGGCTGCTCGCCGGCTAAGGCAGTACATGTTGAACCATACCACTTTGCTAATATCTAAGATGGATCCGATCAAATACATCTTTGAAAAGCCTGTTTTATCTGGAAGGATAGCTAGATGGCAGATGATCCTAACGGAATATGACATACAGTACACTACCCAAAAAGCTATAAAGGGCAGTGTGCTAGCTGATCATTTGGCTCATCAAGCTGTAGAAGATTACCAATCCATGAAGTTTGACTTCCCTGACGAAGACATCATGACATTGGACAATGTTGAAGATTTCAGACCATATGACGGACCTGAACAAGGATCCCTATGGACCCTGTACTTTGATGGTGCCTCCAATGAACTAGGTAACGATATCGGTGATGTGCTTATATCTCCGGAAGGATGCCATACTCCTTTCACCGCCAGACTTTGCTTCAACTGTATGAACAACAAGGCAGAGTATGAAGCGTGCATCTTTGGACTCAAGGCTGCCATAAACTTGGGAATCAAATCTTTAGTTGTGTTTGGGGATTCAACTTTGGTCATCAGTCAGATCAAAGGAGAATGGGATACTAAGCATCCAAACCTCATCCCTTACAAAGAACATATCTTGACATTGCTACCACATTTCGAGCAGATTACCTTCGAGCACTTCCCGCGAGAAGAAAATCAGCTAGCAGATGCTCTAGCTACAATGTCATCCATGTTTAAACTTAATTGGGATAACGAGGCTCCCCAGATCACCATTGAACGGATGGACGAGCCAGCGCACTGTCAAGAGATTAATACCGAAGAAGTAGTGGACCGGCCTTGGTTTCATGAAATCAAAAGGTATATCGAGGCTCAAGAATACCCTGAAAGAGCTTCAGTCAATGACAAAAAGTTCTTAAGGAGATTCTCAGCTAAGTTTTTCCTAAGTAATGGCATCTTGTACAAGCACAATCATGATTCTATTCTGCTCCGTTGTATGGACAAGGCTGATGCTGAAAGGATTATGGCTGAATTGCATGAAGGTACCTTTGGCACTCACTCTAGCGGGCATATAATGGCAAAGAAGATTCTACGAGAAGACTACTATTGGTCTACCATGGAAGCAAACTGCTATCAGCACTCCCGGACTTGTCATAAATGTCAAATCTATGCAGACAAGGTGCACGTGCCTCTGGTTCCTCTAAATGTCTTAACAGCTCCTCGGCCCTTCGCTATGTGGGGAATCGATATGATTGGAGAGATCAAGCCTACAACATCCAATGGACACCGCTTCATTCTGGTGGCCATTGATTACTTCACAAAGTGGGTCAAAGCAGCTTCCTTCGCATCCGTTACTAAGAATGTTGTTGCCCGCTTCATCAAGCAGAACCTTATCTGTCGGTACGGTATCCCCGAAAGGATAATCACTGATAATGGTATAAACCTTAATAATACTATGATCACTGCCTTGTGCGAACAGTTCAAAATTCAACATCACAATTCGTCTCCCTATCGGCCAAAGATGAATGGTGCTGTCAAAGCTGCGAACAAAAACATTAAAAAGATCATACAAAAAATGACAGTCACCTACAAGGACTGGCATGAGATGCTACCGTTTTCTCTCCACGGGTACCGTACCACGTCTCGCACTTTAACGGGGGCAACACCCTATTCTTTAGTTTATGGCATGGAGGTTGTTTTACCTATCGAGGTTCAAATTCCCTCTTTGAGAATCATGAAGGATGTAGGTTTGAGTGAAGACGATTGGATCCAGACCCGACTTGATCAATTGAACTTAATTGACGAGAAGAGACTTACTGCTGTTTGCCATGGTCATACGTACCAAAAGCGGATGATCAAGGCTTTCAACAAGAAAGTCAGACGCCAAGTGTATCAAGTTGGAGATCTTGTGATCAAGCGCATCATCTTGCCACAAAGTGATCCCAGGGGAAAATGGACTCCTACCTATGAAGGACCATTTGTAATCAAGAACATATTTTCTGGTGGGGCAATGATCTTAACCACCATGGACGGCGATGATTTGCCGCACCCTGCAAACACAGACATAGTCAAAAGATACTACGCATAAGAGACCCGCTAGGTTGACACACCTAGGCAAAACAAGCGCATCCAAGCGAACCAAAAGGTTCGGGCAAAAATTAGGGATAAAACAAAAAAAATCTGTACACTCGACAAGTTGAAAACCCGAAAGGGCGACTTGGGCAAAAAAGGGTTTCTCGGTGGACGGAAAACCCGAAAGGGCGGTCCAGGAAAAAGTTAGGGAATTAAAGCGTATGACTATGTCTCGTCGGATCACTTTAAGGACAATCTCTTCACAGACAAACTCAAAGCTTCTGATCAATTCAATCATCTTCGGACAAAGCAATAGACGGACAAGATATTCGGAGATACAGAGGCTATAGCAGAATGGGAACCCCATGAGATTATTACACATAGCTATCTTTCTTTGTAAAAATTTCTTATTTATGAAACCATCCTTGTGATCGATGGATTTAGAACTGACTGTTTAAAGCTGGTTCGCGAAATGTCGCGGAAGCAAGAGTCACCACCGTCTTTTATGTTCTGCAATCATGGAAAGGACAAAAGCACAGCAAAATTCCTTTTCGAGATGTTTCTCGGTTCGGGAGGTAGATTATAGAAAGGGAAGGTGTTAGCACCCTTTCTATCCGTGGTTATCCACGGGCTCTTAGGTACTTGCTCACTATGTTTTCAAAAGATGTTTGTTTTTCAAGTGTATGTGGGTTTTGAAAAAGTTTAGTTTGAAAAAAAACTTCTAGGTAACTCTTGTATCAGTCCTCAAGAGTGTATGAAGTATTTGTTTGAAAACTTTTTGAAAGTGTAGGTGCGAAAAGTTGTTTTTGTTTTTTTGTTTTTGACGAGAGCAAGTATCTGTGAGTCATCTACCTACCCTAAGGAATTAGGCTGTGTAAATGTCCTTAAGGTAGTGCCATCCCACCATTGAGAGGTAGGTAGCACCACCGTTGGAGGTGTTCGGGTCAATTCGAGTTTAGGGACAGTGTGGTCACCGAAGCAACAGCAGGACACCTTAGAAGCTACCCTTATGTCTTTGATCCTTTTTTTAATTCGAGGCAACCGTTTCAAGGCAACTATTCCGAGGCAACTGTTTCAAGGCAACTTGTTTTGAGGCAACTGGATCATGGACATAAGGACTTACTAAAACGTCCCATACTTGACGACCACGTTTCGAAGGCAACAGGTGAGGCGTACCCTAGAAGTGGTGTGTGAATTTGTGTGTTGTTTTCATATTAAGTTTATCTTTGATCATGGCATTATTGTGAGCTACGCTTGTTTTTAATTAATCATACATTCTTTCATGCAATTTAGAATTTAAGAGTGCGGAAATTTAAATGCGGAAAGATAAAAGCTACGCTATTACAAGGCGCGGGTCTATACATCGCCAAATTACAAAGACCCGTTTTTGATAAAATGCGGAAAGTAAAAAAGACCTAATTACTATTACAAGCCTTGAGCAGTTACATAATATTCAGAAAGAAAATAAATGCGCGAAAAGAATAAAAATTAAGACGTCCGAGGGTTTTGACCCTTTTGAAATTAAACGAAATTAAAGGCTAATTATTATTTAATTAAAGAAAGAAATTGTTTTTTATGTTTTTGGTATTTAATGAAAACAAGAAAAGAATTAAAATTAGAAGGAAACCCTAGTTCTAAGTATTTTAATTATTAATAAAAAGAAATATTAAAGTTACTCTAATTTACTAATTAATTAATGTACATGTTTATTTACAAAAATAAATAGTAATTATAATAATAAATGAGAAAAATAATTAATTAAGAAAAGGATGAAAAATGTCAAAAACCCTAAGTCTAGATATTTTTTATTTATTAAGAAAAGATTAAAGTTTAAACCCTAAATTAAACTAAATTAATTATTAAAATTTATTTACAAAATAAATTAATGGTGAATTAAATATTAATTAAACATATTTTGTATTTTTCTGTTTTTATTATGGAAAAAATTATTTTGTGGAATTAAAGAAACAATTAAAAAACAATTAAAAGAATTAAAATTGAAAAGAAAATAAAATTAAAAAAATGCAAACCAGGGGTATCAGGCCCCAAAGGGAGGTTTGTTTGAAGCAAATTTGGCCCATCAGCATAGGCCTTGCTTGACTTTTGGTATCACGTGTGGGATGATTGACTGAGGTGCACCCTAGGCGTTGTCTCCTGACCACTGGATTGGATCTCCTGGCCACTTGGCAGGCTCAAGCGTGAGGCTCATGGTGGAGTTTTGGATGAAGCGCTGCATGGAATTGAGTTAGAAAAAATAATAGCAATTGTATGGGGGACCTGGGAATCGAACCCAGGTCCCAGCGTTTACCAAGTCACGTTCCCACCATCTGAGCTATTGCGCGCGTTTGTTAATATAATAGATGGAAAATATAATATATAGAAAACATTAGTTAGTGGTATAAACAAAAAATTACGCGCCAGATTTGAATCTCCATATCACATGAAGACACGCATGCTTCTTCTTCGTCTTTGTACCTACAACATAAACAAGTAGCAGGGGTTTTAAACCCCCACAAACTGCAACCTGTAAAAATAGCGAATAGAATATGCCTTAATATAAAAAGGGCGCGATTGCTTCATTGGATTCGTCTTGTTGTCACGAATGTGTTCATACAGGTTTGATGGTCTAATTTTACCATATATGAGAAGCCCTAATTTTGAAGTTCTGAAACCCTAGGTTTCATCAATGGTGGATTCTGATTTAGGCAATATTATCACAATTAAGTTGTAACAATCGCTTCAGAAGGTTAATATTAGTACAAATCAATCAAGAAAAATGGTTAAAAGTGCATGAATCATGATATGGAATTCAAGGAATTTTAGCAAACCGTATAGCCTGTGTTCTTCAATTCTTTACACGTTTTGACTCGTTTTTGATTGCAAACGCTTCCTGGATGTTTAGGCAACGTATTGGAATCCTTTAGAAGCTTTGAATTATGCTCTAACTATGAAATCAATTTTCAAGTTTTTTGCCAAAAGTTTCAAATTGGTTATCTCTTCTCAGCAGCTTTTTCGTGTCCCTTTGCATTAGGTTAGGTCTTGCATAAGTACATGAAGCAAATTAGGTCAAGAAACAAGCCCAAGGATCCATGAATTGATGATTTCAATATTTGATTTTTTCATATCTTTTTCAATCTTTTTTTCATGCAAATCTTGCCAAATATGGATGATCTTGTCTTGTTGATTGGTGCACGAAATCTTTAGCATATAATGAGTGTATTTGCTGCACAAAAAGATTTGAAAACCATTATTTGATATTTTTCTCATAATTAAATCTAATTAAATGAATTAATAATAATAAAAATTCAATTAATTAATTAAAAATAAGAAAATAAATCATTTTTAGCTCAATGGATCGTGCATATGCTTTGGGTAATGATTCAAGGAAGAATTTGAGGCCCATTAGCATTTTTGAAGCTTTTGAAGCAAAGTTGACTTTTCAAAGTTCCTAAAAAATTTCCCAACTTCTCTAATGCATATATTGCTCAATTTTGAAGCTATGAACATGTTCTTGGACATTTTGGAAATGTCTTGAAGTCCTCTAACCAATGCCTTTGGTCCCATGTCATTTTGATTTACCAATCTCAAGTTATGGTCTTTGACTTAAAGTGCCTTTTTGTTGACTTTTGAAAATGACCTATAATGTTGAAATTGATAACTTTTTGTGAGAGCATTTATTGGACTTGGAGTGTGAAGATGAGTTGTAGGAAATGTCATCCTCTTCAAAATGAGCTTTGGATGGGATTTTTCTGATAAACCATGAGGAAGTTATGCCTTGGTCAATTTGCAGTTGACTTTTCAACTGTCCAAAAATAGAAACTTTTGCATCTTGAGACTTTTTGAGCCATGCTTTGAGAAATCATGATCAAGAATTGATCAAATGATGTTTGTGGCTTCAAAATAATATGTTGACCAATTTTTTTGACTTTTGACTGTCAAATGACCATTTTGCCCCTACAGTTGACTGTGAAGCATTTAGGGTTTTTTGACTGTGCAACTTGATGCTGTGAGTCTTGAAACTTGACATATGGATGCTTGGCAATGTATCTAGGCATGTGGGACTTGATTGGACCCTTGGAAACCTCAATTTCTTTGCAAGAACCAAAACCCTAATTTTGACTGTGTTAGGAGACAATTGGACTGTGCAATCCTTGAGAGATTTTGAAGCTTGATCTTGGCAAATCTTGAAGAATATGGGAGGGAAAATTTTGGGGTACAACAGTTGCCCCTATTCAATCTTCTTAGACCTGAGGATGTAGATTGGCTGGCGTGCCTTTCGTGATCCGAAGGTAGAAGATGATTGAACACTAGAGTGCCCAGAAATTTGCGCTCACATGTTAGAGCATCAGCAGTGTGATGGTGGGGAATGGGCTTATAGATGCCATTTGGAGACTGTCGATATGTGGATGGGCTTATAGATGCCATCTGGAAGTGTGACAGTACCTTGTCGGGAATGGGCTTATAGATGCCATTTGGAGACTGTTGGTATGTGGATGGGCTTACAGATGCCATCTAGGTGTCGATCGCGTGAGAGATTCCTTAGCGAGAACTTGCGTACCTGAGAAAGAAAATAATTACCTGGCCTGTTACAGGAGTTGATCTTCAAAATTTTTATGTAGATGTGCCCTGGCTGGATACAGGAATCGAATCTTTAAACTTTTCAGACGTGCCCTGACAAGATACAGGAATCGAGTCTGAAATATAGTCGCCAACAGATACACCCTGGAAAGGTACAGGAATCGGATCTTCGAACTCTTCAGACGTGCCCTGGCAGGATACAGGAATCGAGTATGTAATATAGTCGTCAACAGATACACCCTGGCAAGATACAGGAATCGGATCTTCGAACTCTTCAGACGTGCCCTGGCAAGATACAGGAATCGAGTCTGGAATTAGTCGTCAACAGATACACCCTGGCAAGGTACAGGAATCGGATCTTCGAACTCTTCATACGTGCCCTGGCAGGATACAGGAATCGAGTCTGGAATTAGTCGTCAACAGATACACCCTGGCAAGATACAGGAATCGGATCTTCGAACTTTTCAGACGTGCCCTGGCAGGATACAGGAATCGAGTCTGGAATATAGTCGTCGACAGATACACCCTGGCGAGATACAGGAATCGGATCTTCGAACTCTTCAGACGTGCCCTGGAAAGATACAGGAATCGAGTCTGGAATTAGTCGTCAACAGATACACCCTGGAAGGATACAGGAATCGGATCTTCGAACTCTTTAGACGTGCCCTAGCCGGATACAGGAATCGAGTTTGGAATATAGTCGTCAACAGATACACCCTGGCGAGATACAGGAATCAGATCTTTAGTTACGACCATTGATAGTAATCATCTTTGTACTGACCTTTGTCCTGAAAAGACAAAACGTTAGTTGTGTGTAATGTCATGATGTATGAGATGCGTGATGTTCTCAGAATAAATGAGATTGTATGTTCGTGATGCGTATGTGCATGCTACAATGTATGAAGATATGATGTTTATGAAATGTGTTTTTGTCTAGGAAAGTAAATCCTTGACGGGTGCCGGGAAGTTGGATCCTGGGCTGATGTTTGAGGAGAAGAGTTTTGTTGTTTCCGCTGGGGATGATGGTTGCAAGAATACCGGTAGGAGAAGATGACTCCGTTGGGGACTAAACTTGGAGAATAGATTACTCTGCAGGGAATGACCTCTGTGGGGAAAGAGAGGTACTTTGCTGAAGTTGATGATAACTCCGCTGGGGATACCATTGATGTGTTATGTTGAAGGAATTGATGAACTCTGCTGGGGGATAGGAAGACTTCGTCGGGGACGATCTTTCCGTGGCAAATGGCTGAGGATAACCCAGTTATATTCTGGTGGGGAAATAACCTTCTGAATAAAGCCGGGAGGGGCGTTCGTGCTCTACAGGGTGATAAGATTCCAGAATCTACTGGGGATAAGCTTCCTGCTGGGGAGATGGATTCCACTTTCCTGGGGAAACTTTTGGACTGGACTCTCCTGGGGAAATTTTCAGATTGGACTGGGGAATGGCTCAACTGGGTGTCTGGTATACCGCCGGGGAACAATCTTAGATCAAGACTGCCGGGGATGCTTGTTAGGAATGTTTGTATACTCCGCTGAGGAATGTTGAGATCTGCTGGGAATACCCAATTTCCTTAAGGCTGACAGTATATTAACTCTGCTTGAGGAGAGTATGGCTGACTTGCTGGGAATACTGTGCCTTGTTCAGGGTTGATGAGAGACCAACTGCTTGGGAGAGAATTGTTGAATCTTGGCTCACTCTCTGGGGAATTAAGGCCTCTTGGTTACGTTCTTCAGCTGAACATACCTTGGCACCTTGGTGGACAGAGCAATTAGACTGCTTAGACAACTCATTATTGCCCCTGTTTCTGATGTTACCTGTAATTAATCCTTTGTTTCGCATGCAAATATTTATGAGTTAGCAATTAGTGTCAAATGCATATATCACAATTGAACACTGGACGTTCTTCGCAAAACAAAACAGAAAAAGGAAAAGCAATTGGCAATTGGTCTGAAAAGTGAATTTGTATTGATTCTTGAATTTGCCTGTAAATAGGCGTTTATGTACAAGAGGCTGACGTCCTAGTAAGAGGACGCCGCCGAACAACAGAGTTTATACAATTTTGTGAAAGGAAAACAAAACAGCTATGTGAAAAGAATAATCTCACTAGGTTCCAACTCTGCTATCGCCTTTATATCTTCGAGCGTCTCATCACTTGGCTGCTCGATTGAAGATGAAGCTGATTGATCAATGCCGTTTGAATTTGATAGTTGATACCGGATTCTGGATGCAAAGTGATCCAATGAGACATAGTATTACGCTTATCCCTAACTTTTGCCTGGACTGCCCTTTCGGGTTTTCAGTCCACCAGATACCCATTTTTGCCCAAGCCGCCTTTTCAGGTTTTCGACTTGCCGGGTGTACAGATTTTTTCATTGCATCCCTCATTTTGCCCGAACCCTTTTGGTTCGTCGGGAAGCCCTAATTTTTGCCTAGGTATGTCAACCTAGAGGGTCTTTTATCATGCGTAGTATCTTTTTACTATGTCTGCATTGGCGGGGTGAGGAAGGTCGTCACCGTCCATGGTGGTTAGGATCATGGCTCCTCCTGAGAACACATGTTTAACCACAAATGGCCCTTCGTACGTAGGGGTCCATTTGCCCCTGGGATCACTTTGAGGAAGAATGATGCGCTTGATTACCAGGTCCCCAACTTGATACTCTTGTGGTCTGACTTTCTTGTTAAATACCCTGATCATCCATTTTTGGTACGTTTGACCATGACAAATAGCAGCGAGTCTCTTTTCGTCAATTAGATTTAATTGATCAAGTCGGGTTTGGATCCAGTCGTCTTCGCTCAGATCTGCATCCTTCATTATCCGGAGAGAGGGTATCTGGACTTCAATTGGCAAGACTGCCTCCATGCCATAGACCAAGGAAAAGGGTGTTGCCCCGGTTGACGTTCTTGATGAGGTACGGTACCCATGAAGAGCGAATGGTAACATCTTGTGCCAATCTTTATAGGTCACTGTCATCTTCTGCACAATCTTCTTGATATTCTTATTTGACGCTTCTACATCCCCATTCATCTTCGATCGGTAAGGAGAAGAGTTGTGGTGCCGTATCTTGAATTGCTCGCAGAGCTCAGTGATCATCTTGTTATTGAGATTGGTACCATTGTCCGTAATGATCCTTTCCGGGACGCCGTATCGACAGATCATATTGTGTCGAATGAACCGTGCCACGACATTCTTGGTTACAGTGGCGTAGGAAGCTACTTCAACCCACTTTGTAAAGTAATCGATCGCTACCAGGATGAAGCGATGCCCGTTGGATGCCGTAGGTTTAATCTCGCCGATCATATCAATACCCCACATTGCAAAAGGCCAAGGTGCAGTCAGGACGTTCAGAGAAACTGAAGGAACGTGCACCTTATCTGCATATATCTGGCACTTATGACATGTCCGAGAATGTTGGTAACAATCAGCTTCCATTGTGGACCAGAAATATCCTGCCCGAAGGATCTTCTTTGCCATGGTGTGTCCACTGGAATGTGTTCCGAAGGTACCTTCATGCAGCTCTGCCATGATCCTTTCCGCTTCAGTCTTATCCACACAACGCAGTAAAGTTGAATCATGGTTTTGCTTGTATAGAATGCCATTATTGAGGAAGAACTTTGCTGCGAACCTTCTCAGAAACTTCTTGTCGTTGACAGATGCACCTTCAGGGTATTCTTGAGCTTCCAAGTACCTTTTCACCTCATGGTACCAGGGTTTTTCAGTTACTACCTCAGCCTCAAGATCACAACAATATGCCGGTTCGTCCAACTTCCAGATAATGATCCGGGGAGCCTCGTTGTCCCATTTAACTTTGAACATGGAAGACATCGTAGCTAACGCGTCCGCCAACTGATTCTCCTCTCTTGGGAAGTGTTCAAAAGTTATCTCTGTGAAATGGGGGATCAATGTCAACACACATTCTCTGTACAAAATAAGATTCGGATGTTTCGTATCCCACTCGCCTTTGATCTGATTGATCACGAGAGCGGAATCTCCGAAGACACTCAGAAACTTGATCCTTAAGTCAATCGCAACTTGAAGACCCATGATGCATGCCTCATACTCCGCCATGTTGTTGGTGCAGTTGAAACATAGTCGGGCAGTAAGTGGAGTATGAGTGCCTTGAGGGGATATGATCACAGCTCCGATACCGTTACCCAAAGCGTTGGAGGCTCCGTTAAAGTGCATAGACCATCGGGATCCTTCCTCAGGTCCTTCATCCGGTCCAGGTACTTCACAATCAGTCACTATCATGATGCTCTCGTCTAGAAACTCGAAGTTCATTGACTGGTAGTCATCTACTGCCTGGTGTGCCAAGTGGTCTGCCAATACACTTCCTTTGATAGCTTTCTGAGTTGTGTACTGGATGTCGTATTCCGTCAAGATCATCTTCCATCTTGCTATTCTTCCAGACAGAGCAGGCTTTTCGAATATGTACTTTTTTGGATCCATTTTTGAAATCAACAGAGTAGTGTGAGTCAGCATATACTGTCTCAGCCGGCGAGCAACCCATACCAAAGCGCAGCAAGTTTTCTCGAGCAGTGAGTATCGGGTCTCACAGTCGGTAAAATTTTTACTAAGGTAATAAATGGCGTGCTCTTTTCGGCCAGACTCGTCATGCTGCCCCAACACACACCCCATTGAGCTGTCAAGTACTGTCAAGTATAGTATCAGAGGTCTCCCTTCAACCGGTGGCATAAGGATGGGTGGTTCTTGGAGATACTCTTTGATTCTGTCGAAAGCGGCCTGACATTCATCATTCCAACGTACCACCTGATCTTTCTTCAGCAGCTTGAAGATTGGCTCACAGGTAGCAGTTAGGTGCGAGATGAATCGGGCAATGTAATTCAGACGTCCTAGAAAGCCTCTGACTTCTTTCTCTGTCTTGGGAACTGGCATCTCTTGTATGGCTTTAACCTTGGCCGGGTCCACTTGAATACCTTTGTCACTTACGACGAAGCCTAGCAACTTTCCAGATCTTACCCCAAATTTGCACTTATTTGGATTCAACCTCAGCTTGTACAACTCCATACGGTCAAACAGCTTTTGCAGATGGTCAAGGTGTTCCTCCTCAGTTTGAGACCTTGCAATCATATCATCGACAAACACTTCAATCTCATGGTGGATCATGTCATGAAATAAAGCAACCATGGCACGTTGGTAGGTTGCCCCAGCATTTTTCAACCCGAATGGCATGACCTTGTAGCAGAAGGTGCCCCACTGAGTGACGAAGGTAGTCTTTTCCATATCTTCAGGAGCCATCTTGATCTGATTATAACCTGAAAAGCCATCCATGAAGGAGAACACCTTGTGCTTAGCAGTATTGTCAACCAGAATGTCGATGTGAGGTAGAGGGAAATCATCCTTGGGGCTTGCCCTGTTCAAATCCCTGTAATCGACACACATTCTGACCTTACCATCTTTCTTCGGCACTGGCACCACGTTGGCAACCCACTGAGGGTAAGAAGTCACTGCTAGAAACCCGGCATCAAATTGCTTCATAACCTCAGCTTTGATCTTTTCGGACATCTCTGGACGCATACGGCGGACCTTTTGTTTAACCGGAGGGCAGTCTTCTTTGGTAGGCAAGTGATGGACCACAATGTCGGTATCCAACCCAGGAATGTCTTCGTAAGACCAGGCGAAAATCTCCACATAATCATGCAACATCTGAACCAGCCGTTGTTTCACGCTAAGCTCCAGATTGGCACCAATATTGACTTCCTTTCTGTCTGTCTCAGTACCCAGATTTACCGTTTCCACTGGCTCTTCATGTGGCTGAATGGCCCTCTCTTCCTGGAGTAACAGTCTTGCAAACTCACCAGGCACTTCGCAATCATCTTCACCTTCTTCTTCGGCTAAGTTGATCGGATTTTCGAAGTCATAACTGGCAGTAACAGATTCGTTACCAGTGAGATCCAGAGTGGATTGAAACCTGTATAGGTGAGTGTGTGTAAATATAGCTGTTTTGCAATATATAAAGGAAGAAAGAAAGAAAGGGAGCACAAGATTTGAAATGCGAAAAACGTCCAATGTCTTTATTCATGATATATGGAAATGACAAGTAATAAGCCCTCACAAATGAAGCCACGGTGCCCCGGGTAAGACACCGGGCCATAAAGTTTCAATTTATTATTCATTACAAAATATAAAACAAAGGAATTCATTACTGCGTAACAAAAGTAACAGGTATGTAGTCTTTTGCAGTCCAATTGTTCAGTCCACCGTTGGCCGTCGGGTAGATCCAGCTATCAAACTCAGATTCCTCCGCATCGCCTTCAATAGCATTCACTCCCGGGTTGGTGATGAACACGGGAGGTTTTCCGATCCTTGCTTTGTGTACAGCCCTCTGAGCCTCTGCAGTAAAACCCATCCCAAACTTGTCAGTCTTAGGAGTAAAATCAGGGAGCCTGCCCCAGTTAGCACATTCACCTTTCTCAATTACAGCCCGGGCGTCCTTTAAGGAGGCCATCTTCAAAGGAAAGTCTTTTTCAATTACCGTCTCAGCTGACGCCAATGTTGGAGGTACCTCTTCAAAATGTTGAAAGGGGGTTTCAATAAACTCCCCGTCCATCTCAATATACCGGAATGAATTCAGATGACTAACCATGTATTCTTCCTCCCCCTACACTGTAACAATCTTCCCTCTGACAGGGTACTTGAGCTTCTGGTGTAGAGTGGAGGTCACAACCCCAACCTTGTGAATCCAAGGTCGACCCAACAAACAGGAATAAGATGGACGAATGTCCATCACATAGAACGTTGAATCAAAGACTTGGGAACCAACCTGAATCGGAATATCCACTTCACCATGTACCATCCTCTTCGAACCGTCAAAGGCTCGGACCACGATGTTACTGGGCTTTAACTCTAAACCCTCACAATCCAACCTGTCCAAGGCCTTCTTGGGCAATACATTCAGCGAAGAACCGGTGTCCACCAACACGTGTGCGAGAGTAGTGCCCCTGCATTCTATGGAGACATGCAAGGCATCATTGTGGTTCTTTCCCTTAGCGGTAAGATCAGCATCCGAGAAACCCAAACCATTGTCAGCGGTCAAATTGGCCACACAGTCAGTGAATTGATCCGCAGATGTCTCTTGTGGCACATGGGCTGTCTTCAGAAATGAAATCAGGGCCTTGGCATGGGCCTCTGAGCACAACAACAATGATAGCATGGAGATCTTGGAGGGGGTATGCCCCAGTTGTTCAATGACGTTGAAATCGCTCTTCTTAATGATCTTAAGGATTTCCTCCATCTCTTGCTGGGAGGCTTCAACATTGACAGTCTTCGGTGCCTCCATCCGGGCAGGCACATCATTAATCCCTTTGCCCCGAGTGTCAGATGACTCGGCAGCAGGGGTAGAAACTTGATCAGGAGGGGAAACAGGTCCCCTTGTAGGCGTGATTATAAGAGGTCTTCGGATAACTGGTGGCGCAATGTCAGGCGAGAAGAGCCTGCCACTGCGAGTAACTTTAGCTGGACCGATGATGTTGCTGATACCGGTACCGGTGTTGAACTCCTGCTTTACTCCAAGTACATACACATCTGCCCCATAGTGCCATGGGACAGCCTTGTCAGATTCATAGGGGAGGGACCCCGGAACAGTAATGATAATAGGTGCAACAGACATGATTTTGACTGGCTTCCTCGGGGGAGCCTTGGTAGGATTGTTGAAGATGGTGACAACAAATACTTCCTCAGTGGGAACAGTAGGAACAACGGTCTTCTTGAACAAAATTTCCTTGCTATCCATCAGGTTTTGGATGCCTGACTTCAGCAACGGACAACCAGCAGGGGAAACGGCACACAGAAGGCAACCTTTGCTACAACCCGGAAATAAACCGGCTAGCAACAGGTTCCTCTTAACAATCAATAGAGGGGTAGCAACATCCTCCACAGAAACTGCATACAAGTCTTCCTCAATAGCATTTACTCCATGCTGGGGCATAGGAGCAGTCACAACATTTGGCCTTTCGGGCGCCTCAAATTGTATCTCCTTCGCATCAATAAGGTCCTGAACCTTGTTTCTCAGGGCCCAACAATCATCAGTAGAATTCCCTGGGCTATCAGAGTGATAAGCACAGCGGGCATTTGGATTATACTTCGGAGAGGTCGTGTTCACCACCTTCGGAGCCTCTCTGACAGTCACCAAGTTGGTCGACAGCAGTTGCGGCAAGATCTGCGACAAGGTCATACTAAGCCGAGTATATTCTCTTCTGGGTCTCTCAGCCCTTGGTTGGTTAGGTTGCCGAGGAGCGGCAACAAGCTTTGCAATTACCACCGCGTTGACAGCTTGGCGGCGTTCTGGTTTGTTCTGCCTCCTAGGCCCAAACACAGCATTGGCTTCCTTCTTGAAAGGCTTTTTCTCAGAACTTGAGGACGCACCTTTCTGAATTTTTCCTGATTTCATACCCGCTTCTATCCTTTCCCCAGTCAGAATGAGATCTGTAAACCCTGCAGACGAATTACCAATGAGATGATTGAAGAATGGCCCGGATAGGGTCCCCAAGAACATATCCACTAACTCATGGTCGGTTAATGGTGGCTGCACCCTGCCAGCCAGGTCCCTCCACTTCTGCGCATACTCTTTAAAACCTTCTCCCGATCCTAGTGACATACCCTGGAGTTGGGTACGTGTAGGAGCGAGGTCGGCATTATACTGATACTGCTTATAAAAAGCAGTAGCCAATTCCTCCCAGTTACGAACCTTGGTTCCATCCAGCTGATAGAACCATTCGAGATGAGTCTCTGAAAGACTCTCCTGGAAGAAATGGATCCACAAGTTCTTGTCCACAGTATACGGCTGGATCTTCCGCACATAAGATCTGAGATGTAGCTTAGGGCAGGACGCCCCGTCATACTTTGCGAAAGTTGGTGCTTTGAACTTGTGTGGGATCACCACACCAGAAGATAGACCCAAGTCTCCGAAATCCAAACCAGGCACTTGTTGAATTTCCATGGCATTCAGACGATCCTCTAACTGCTTGTACTTGTCTTCAACTGGAGGATACTGCTCCTCATTGAAATCGGTCTCGTTGTCAGAGACCACCGGACTAGGAACCCTTCCCCCTTGGGGACTTCCTTTTCCCACAGAAGAACCAGCTTGATCAACCTCATTCTGCAGTGTGTTACCAAACCTCCGGCCAGTGTTGAATAGTACAGTTCTCTTCTTCTTCTTCTTCTTCTTCTTAACCAGCAGAGCCTTCAACTCCTCTTGACCTTGGGCCAAACTCATGATTAGCTCTTGGAACTGGGCGTTCTGAGCCTGGAGGGCCTTGATGGACTGCTCAGTAGATGATTCAGGGTTCATGATGCTGAAATAAACAGCGAAGAACATTAAGCAACCTGAAAAGAAGAGTACCTGTGATACACATGATGCATGATATGTGTTTATGCAATGCATTCAAGGGTTCGAAAGTTCAAATTTGTTGTAGACAAAAAGGAACACACGTTATCATTAAGAAATAATTGTTCAGTACATCAAGGCCTCATGGGCAAACATTACAAAGTGAATCAATCCCAAAAGACACTGCGCATACTTTTTGGAGCTATGTAAGTGTTGAGAGTCTTTTCCTCGTGCAGTAAGCGGGTGAGCTCCAAGACCTTCTTCTCACTAGCATGTAGACTGGACTCAAGAGAATTCCGTTCTTCCTTAAGCTGGATCCAGCTCTTCTGCATTTCTTCCCAGGATGTAGGCATGTCAGGATGTTGAATGGTGTAGGACACCTCTCCTTCCAAGACTGGCTCTTTGATCACAGGGAGAACATGGGGGTAAGGCATCACTAGCTTCTGGGAGCGGGCTCGTACCCACTTGAGATAAGGTTCCAACGAGATGGAGGTCTTGTGCCCCAGTGTCTTGCTGTCTACCTTGTTGGGCATCCTCCAAGCTCTGATAAATCTCTGGCGAAGTCCTTGTGCATCGTTATCGAAGTCAAAAACTATGTCAGGAATTAACAGGTCATGAGGGCCATCCCTCCGAGCATAACCAAACTGTCTCCAAGCTAGACATGGGTTATAAGTAATACCTCCTCTGATTCCAAGTAAAGGAACATTAGGAAACTCCCCACAACGGTCAATGATAGTGACATCTTCTCTGGACCGAGAACACCAATGTATATCTGCGTGTGTAAGAGTCATTAATCGTTGTGACCATCTCAAACCCCACTCATTCTTCAAAACTGATTGTGGAAGGTGCGAAATAAACCACCTTCCTAGGAGAGGAGTGCAGCACATAAGAACACCCCTTTTTCTCATGGTTCGTGTGTAACATGAGTGAAGGATGTCCCCAAGCAACGTAGGTATAGGATTCCTGGACATGAAGATCTGGACAGCACTGATATCTATAAGCTGATCAGGATTCGGGAATAAAACCAATCCATAGACAAGGAGGGCCACAACTTCTTCAAAAGCTTGTAGGTCAAGGGAGTTCCAACATTCTTGGGCCTTCCCAAACAGAAACCTGGCTAAGAACCCTTTGATACCACTTCTAACTTCCCAATGTCCCTTGATGTCAGATGGTTGTAGGCGTAATGCTTTAGCAATCTCTTCAAGTTTGGGTTCCTTTTCCGTACCGTTGTAGGGTAGCTGACTAAGGATAGGGATCTTCAAAAGCCGGGAGAACTCTTCCAATGTAGGCACCAGTTGATAATCCAGGAAAGTAAAGCAATGGTGCAGAGGGTCAAAGAACTGGAAGAGGACCTTTATCATATCTTCCTCAATGTTGGTGTTGACCAAGCTGATGAGTCTTCCATGCCTCTCACTGAAAGAAGAGCTCTCAAGAATCCTGGATATAAGTTCCTTAAGCTGAGGAGGGATCCTTACAAGGCTGATCTGAATTGTCTTTCTGCGAACAATTTCCATGCCCTACAAAACAAGAACAAAGATGAAGATTCGAACCCCTGAAATGGTTAGTCGATGCATATGATGCTGTATGATGTTATGATGCTATGATTAAACACACCATAAGTATCCACAAAAAGCAAACATGGTAAGGCACACAAGTAACACCACAACCCTTAGAGTTTAGGCCAGCATGGGGTCTAGGTATTACCCTCTTGAAGTTGGTGGGCTCAAAACCTATCCTATCAGAAGTAACCGGGTTCTAAGGGTCCCAATATCATTGGATTGCTTTCTGTGTTCATCGTTTCGATTTAGCCACTGAACTGGCGACCGAAATATTCCAAGAAAACAATCCTCAATTGAGTGTAGTATCGAGTATCAACCAACCTCGGACTGCACCAAAGTCAGTTATCTCACTACCCTAAAGAGGCCAAGATGGTTCAATTAAGGTTCCTAAGGTCAGTTGATGCTTCACGACACCACACGGCGGCCCCGTACTCTCCTTGACTGGACTCAAGGGTTACCGGTACTCACCAAAGTGCCACATCAACATAGCAGACTGCTTCAACCATGTCGGTATACCCCGCACAGTTCCCTCACAGCCTTGTTGCTACTTTCTAAGAAGGTATCCCCAGATCCGGGTTAGGATCTATAGAACTCCCAAGACAGTACCCACAATAATAAAGCAAGCAATTCAGACAATTGAAAACACAAGTAATCTTAGTCCTAAGGTACACCTCACTTTAAAGAATATACCCCAGCAGAGTCGCCAGTTCTGTGATTGGTGGATTTAGAACTGACTGTTTAAAGCTGGTTCGCGAAATATCGCGGAAGCAAGAGTCACCACCGTCTTTTATGTTCTCCAATCATGGAAAGGACAAAAGCACAACAAAATTCCTTTTCGAGATGTTTCTCGGTTCGGGAGGTAGATTATAGAAAGGGAAGGTGTTAGCACCCTTTCTATCTGTGGTTATCCACAGGCTCTTAGGTACTTGCTCACTATGTTTTCAAAAGATGTTTGCTTTTCAAGTGTATGTGGGTTTTGAAAAAGTTTAGTTTGAAAAAAAACTTCTAGGTAACTCTTGTATCAGTCCTCAAGAGTGTATGAAGTATTTGTTTGAAAACTTTTTGAAAGTGTAGGTGCGAAAAGTTGTTTTTGTTTTTTTGTTTTTGACGAGAGCAAGTATCTGTGAGTCATCTACCTACCCTAAGGAATTAGGCTGTGTAAATGTCCTTAAGGTAGTGCCATCCCACCATTGAGAGGTAGGTAGCACCACCGTTGGAGGTGTTCGGGTCAATTCGAGTTTAGGGACAGTGTGGTCACCGAAGCAACAGCAGGACACCTTAGAAGCCACCCTTATGTCCTTGATCCTTTTTTTAATTCGAGGCAACCGTTTCAAGGCAACTATTCCGAGGCAACTGTTTCGAGGCAACTTGTTTTGAGGCAACTGGATCATGGACATAAGGACTTACTAAAACGTCCCATACTTGACGACCACGTTTCGAAGGCAACAGGTGAGGCGTACCCTAGAAGTGGTGTGTGAATTTGTGTATTGTTTTCATATTAAGTTTATCTTTGATCATGGCATTATTGTGAGCTACGCTTGTTTTTAATTAATCATACATTCTTTCATGTAATTTAGAATTTAAGAGTGCGGAAATTTAAATGCGGAAAGATAAAAGCTACGCTATTACAAGGCGCAGGTCTATACATCGCCAAATTACAAAGACCCGTTTTTGATAAAATGCGGAAAGTAAAAAAAGACCTAATTACTATTACAAGCCTTGAGCAGTTACATAATATTCAGAAAGAAAATAAATGCGCGAAAAGAATAAAAATTAAGACGTCCGAGGGTTTTGACCCTTTTGAAATTAAACGAAATTAAAGGCTAATTATTATTTAATTAAAGAAAAGAAATTGTTTTTTATGTTTTTGGTATTTAATGAAAACAAGAAAAGAATTAAAATTAGAAGGAAACCCTAGTTCTAAGTATTTTAATTATTAATAAAAAGAAATATTAAAGTTACTCTAATTTACTAATTAATTAATATACATGTTTATTTACAAAAATAAATAGTAATTATAATAATAAATGAGAAAAATAATTAATTAAGAAAAGGATGAAAAATGTCAAAAACCCTAAGTCTAGATATTTTTTATTTATTAAGAAAAGATTAAAGTTTAAACCCTAAATTAAACTAAATTAATTATTAAAATTTATTTACAAAATAAATTAATGGTGAATTAAATATTAATTAAACATATTTTGTATTTTTCTGTTTTTATTATGGAAAAAATTATTTTATGGAATTAAAGAAACAATTAAAAAACAATTAAAAGAATTAAAATTGAAAAGAAAATAAAATTAAAAAAATGCAAACCAGGGGTATCAGGCCCCAAAGGGAGGTTTGTTTGAAGCAAATTTGGCCCATCAGCATAGGCCTTGCTTGACTTTTGGTATCACATGTGGGATGATTGACTGAGGTGCACCCTAGGCGTTGTCTCCTGACCACTGGATTGGATCTCCTGGCCACTTGGCAGGCTCAAGCGTGAGGCTCATGGTGGAGTTCTAGATGAAGCGCTGCATGGAATTGAGTTAGAAAAAATAATAGCAATTGTATGGGGGACCTTGGAATCAAACCCAGGTCCCAACGTTTACCAAGTCACGTTCCCACGATCTAAGCTATTGTGCGCGTTTGTTAATATAATAGATGGAAAATATATTATACAGAAAACATTAGTTAGTGGTATAAACAAAAAATTACGCGCCAGATTTGAATCTCCCTATCACATGAAGACACACATGCTTCTTCTTCGTCTTTGTACCTGCAACATAAACAAGTAGCGGGGGTTTTAAACCCCCACAAACTGCAACCTGTAAAAATAGCGAATAGAATATGCCTTAATATAAAAAGGGCGCGATTGCTTCACTGGATTCGTCTTGTTGTCACGAATGTGTTCATACAGGTTTGATGGTCTAATTTTACCATATATGAGAACCCCTAATTTTGAAGTTCTGAAACCCTAGGTTTCATCAATGGTGGATTCTGATTTAGGCAATATTATCACAATTAAGTTGTACCAATCGCTTCAGAAGGTTAATATTAGTACAAATCAATCAAGAAAAATGGTTAAAAGTGCATGAATCATGATATGGAATTCAAGGAATTTTGGCAAACCGTATATCCTGTGTTCTTCAATTCTTTACACGTTTTGACTCGTTCTTGATTGCAAACGCTTCCTGGATGTTTAGGAAACGTATTGGAATCCTTTAGAAGCTTTGAATTGTGCTCTAACTATGAAATCAATTTTCAAGTTTTTTGCCAAAAGTTGCAAATTGGTTATCTCTTCTCAGCAGCTTTTTCGTGTCCCTTTGCATTAGGTTAGGTCTTGCATAAGTACATGAAGCAAATTAGGTCAAGAAACAAGCCCAAGGATCCATGAATTGATGATTTCAATATTTGATTTTTTCATATCTTTTTCAATCTTTTTTTCATGCAAATCTTGCCAAATAAGGATGATCTTGTCTTGTTGATTGGTGCACGAAATCTTTAGCATATAATGAGTGTATTTGCTGCACAAAAAGATTTGAAAACCATTATTTGATATTTTTCTCATAATTAAATCTAATTAAATGAATTAATAATAATAAAAATTCAATTAATTAATTAAAAATAAGAAAATAAATCATTTTTAGCTCAATGGGTCGTGCATATGCTTTGGGTAATGATTTAAGGAAGAATTTGAGGCCCATTAGCATTTTTGAAGCTTTTGAAGCAAAGTTGACTTTTCAAAGTTCCCAAAAATTTCCCAACTTCTCTAATGCATATATTGCTCAATTTTGAAGCTATGAACATGTTCTTGGACATTTTGGAAATGTCTTGAAGTCCTATAACCAATGCCTTTGGTCCCATGTCATTTTGATTTACCAATCTCAAGTTATGGTCTTTGACTTAAAGTGCCTTTTTGTTGACTTTTGAAAATGACCTATAATGTTGAAATTGATAACTTTTTGTGAGAGCATTTCTTGGACTTGGAGTGTGAAGATGAGTTGTAGGAAATGTCATCCTCTTCAAAATGAGATTTGGATGGGATTTTTCTGATAAACCATGAGGAAGTTATGCCTTGGTCAATTTGCAGTTGACTTTTCAACTGTCCAAAAATAAAAACTTTTGCATCTTGAGACTTTTTGAGCCATGCTTTGAGAAATCATGATCAAGAATTGATCAAATGATGTTTGTGGCTTCAAAATAAGATGTTGACCAAAATTTTTGACTTTTGACTGTCAAATGACCATTTTGCCCCTACAGTTGACTGTGAAGCATTTAGGGTTTTTTGACTGTGCAACTTGATGCTGTGAGTCTTGAAACTTGACATATGGATGCTTGGCAATGTATCTAGGCATGTGGGACTTGATTGGACCCTTGGAAACCTCAATTTCTTTGCAAGAACCAAAACCCTAATTTTGACTGTGTTAGGAGACAATTGGACTGTGCAATCCTTGAGAGATTTTGAAGCTTGATCTTGGCAAATCTTGAAGAATATGGGAGGGCAAATTTTGGGGTACAACAATCCTCTTACTAGGATGTCTGTCTCCTTTGTACAAAATACTTATTCAAAGTAAATACAAAGATATCTCTTTCAAAGTACAGAAAACTATTTGCCTTTTTCTTTACACTTGTGTTTTTATTTGCAAAAAACGTCCAATGATTCATTTAATGAACATATGCATCTGAACATAATTATTGTTTACAAATAAACATGATGAAAAAGAACAATTACTGACAGGTAGAAAGATTAGGAAAACATCTTTAGGCTATTCCATGAGCAATCCCTACAGCACGTCATTAAGATCCCCAGCGGAGCCAAAACTTTGAACTACAGATCCCCAGCGAAGATGAGACTACCAACTACCAATCCCCGGCGGAGCCGAAACTTCAAAATATCAACCCACAACGGAAATCATCCAGTTTCTCCAGATTCCCCAGCAAGTTGTCTTGAAGCTTGAAAATCAACCAGTTAATAGTTAACTTTTGTTTCTCCCCAACCTAGGGTAACTCCCCAGTAGAGTGGCAGACGACTGAAGCTCCTGAACATTTTTTTCCAAAACAGGAATAAGCTTTTCCCCATAGAGTTTTTATTGCTTCTCGACAGAACAAAGACTCCCGTCAATAATCCGTAGTAGAAGTCATTAAAAATTTTCTGGATTCCCCAGGAAGATTCTTCAAGAAGTATATGGCACTACTCTCACAACAGAATCCTCAGCAGGATTTATTTTCCTTAGCAGCAGTCATTTTTCTCAACAATACAGTAAATCAGCTTATATGCATATACATCACATCCATATATCATAAACATTTATAAAGTACATATATTGCATCATGCATTTCATGAATCATAACTTTGTGCTTCAAGCTAACATTTTACCCTTTACAGGATAAAATTAACAGCTACTGTTTAACAATATGCAATCATGATATAGTACAGATACGCTCTAGATACAGATGGCATCCTAATACTCATTCAGATTTTGATTTCAGATACAGTTTAGATACACTCCAGACACGGAAGCCATTCTATTTATCATTCAGATACAGTTCAGATACGCTCTAGACACGGAAGCCACTCTGCTACTTATTCAAAATCCAAGTACCAATACAGTACAAATACACTCCAGACACAGAAGTTATTCTGTTACTCATTCAGATTTCAATTTCAAGATACAATACAGATATGCTCCGGACACGGTTGCCATTCTGTCACTCATTCAGATTTCAATTTCAAGATACAGTTCAAATACGCTCCATACACGGAAGCCATTCTGTCGCTTATTCAGGTTCATCCTTCAGATACAATTCAGATACGCTCCAGACACGGTTGCCATTCTGTTACTTATTCAGATTCAAGGACAAATACAGTTCAGATACGTTCTAAATACGGATACCATTCCGATGCTTATTCTTTTGATTTACAACAAACATTCTTGGATGGCATCTACAAGCCCATCTCTAACAAGATTCTAACATATCTCCAAATGGCATCTACAAGCCCATCTCCAACAAGATTCTAACATCTCTCCAAATGGAATCTTTAAGCCCATTCTCTCAACTACACCTTTGTCGAGTGCAAATTTATGGGCACTCTAGTGTCCAAATCATCTTTTACCTTCGAGTCACGAACGACAAAACTTGCCAATCTAATTCTTCAGGTTCAAGAAGATTGAACAGGGGCAGTTGTTGTACCCCAAAATTTTCCCTCCCATTTTTCATAGAAGACCCAACCCTAGGGTTTCTCGGATATTCAAGTTGGTTCAGGAATCGACCAGACAGATTCTCTTCTGTGGCAGTAAACCAGTAATTAGGGTTTTTCTTGCAATTCTCAGAAGAAAATGAATTCTCAAAAATTCAATTGGATTTCAAAGGTCTTCATGATTCCTCAGGTTTACTAGAAAGAGACAATTTTTGTTCTCAAGGCATGGTTGTTTGGGACAAGAGATGGAATTTAAGACTGTCATTAGGGACGACCATGATTTTGATCCAGGTTAACCAGATGATTTGCGTCTTTTAAAATATTTGCTTGGTTAAGAAATGGAATATACAATGCATGTTTGTTTGGAATGCAGTTGCAAGATTACAGAATTATTGGAATTTAAGTTATCAGATATGAGCATTTTGTTTCAATTGTCTTGATTGGGCATTTCAAAAATCAAATAGGATGCGAAGAGAAAATTATAAGTTATTGTTGATCAAAGATTTCAAGTAAAACCAGAATATTTCATATGATTTTCTCCAATTTCAAACTTTGTTACAAAACAATTTATTATTTAAATACTTTAGGTTTTACAACTTATCGTATTTGAAAATGAATTAATACAACTATTGGATACAGTACAAGAATGATTTTCTCTGAATTACAAAGAAAATCCAAACAAATGTTTATCCTAGGAGAACTAATCTATGCCTAAGTTTGACTGAAGTTCTTTTTCTATCTCCAAAGACCTCCATGCTTTCCATAAAGTTCTTTCCTTACTTGCTTTGTCATCTCCATTTTGCTCACATGAAAATAAAAGAAAGAAAATAGTTAGTACAAGTTATTTGGGCATGAACAAAATTTTCCAAAAAAAGTATTGATCATTAAAGTTTGCAAATTGGAATCAAAATGCCATTATTCATCATAATTTATTTCCCCTATTTGCAAATCACAAGAAGATTATTCTTCTTGGTTCACAAAAGAAAGAGGAAAAGAAATGAAGCTGTCCAAACAAGCAAAATGCAGCAAAACTGTCCAAACAAACAACAAAGCTGTCCAAACAAGTAAAATGCACAAACAGAATGCCCAAATAGTATCACAAACAACTTTGTCCAAACAAAATGAAAAAAACATCAACACAAGGCATAAGTATGGAAAAATAAATAGCTAAGTCAAACAAGCAAAAGCTTGTTCAAGAAGCATAAGTCATCATTTTCCATTTTCCTTTGCAAACTTTTCAGAATTGGAAAAAGGGCAAAAACAATTTGCTTTCCTAATGTCATTGAGAGAGAAGAGAGGAAATAAGTCACCTAGGATATTGGAATACACAGTCCTGCTGCCCTGCCTGTCACAAATTGCATAGAAGTTGCTAGAAAACAAAACTGCAACAAAAAGGCCATATGAACAATATACTGAAAATATTCAATTGGTGGGTTTCCCACCATTTTAAATATGAATTCAACAGAAGCAACACCAATATAACAATGGAAAACTCTCAAGCCAAAGATATAGGTCTAAAAACTCAGAAAATCATAAACCCTCAAAAAACTGTCAAAGTCCAAAAAACCTCAAAACCTCCAGAATACACAAAGTCTAAAACAGAAAACCAAAACTCATCAAACCTGCAACCTGTTCATCAGCATACAGTAGCAAGATATTCAACATCAACAAATCCACAAATCAAAAACCAGTAAAAATCTCAAATACTGTAACCAAACCATTCAAACTGATAAACCAATATCCAACTATCCAAAACTAAAAATCCCACCAAACCTGTAACAAACTCAAAACACCATTAAATCACCATCAACCAAACCTGCAACAGTTTCACAAACTGTCAAAACCTCAAAAAAAAAAAATCCAAGCATCCAAAATCCAAAACATAGTTTCACAAACTGAAAAACCAGAAGAAATAAAAAAACAGAAACAATATCCAATTCCCAAACTGCCAACAAAATCTGCTAAGCCTTCATAAAAAAAACAAGCATAGAAACATCACCAATCTAAAAAAAAACTGGAATACAAGTCTCAAGTTCAAAAACCTGTCAAACCTGCTAAGCCTTCATCAAAAACAAGCTTAGAAAATATCATCAAACCAAAAACATGTTAACTCAAAATCAGTAACAAATCCACAAAACCAAAAAAATACAGTAGCCATGCTTAAATCTCAAATCCTGCAATAGAAATCTCAAACTTGTAACCCCAAAACCTGATAATATCCATAAACCCAAAAGCCAAAATCTCAAACACAGTTAGCATCTTCAAACTCACAAAACCTGTTAAACCATCAAGAAAAAGATCCAAAACACAGTAAGCTCACAAAAATCCCAACAACCATCATCAAATCAATAACCATCATCATCATCATTCAAACACAGGAAGCATCATTCAAACACAGGAAGCATCATTCAAACACAGGAAGTAGAAAGTTACCAGAGAATTAGAAACGCCAAGGCGATATCCTCATCTCCTCCCCGTGCAGCTCCGGCCACCAAGGAGCGCCATCCTCAAAATCTCGCCGTTCCCTTTCCATTTCACAGAAAGTCTCCAACAGGTATGAACTTTCCCTCTTTCTCATGAATCCCTAAAACCATTCCTTGCATTTCAATGGACCACAAGATAGATTAACAGAAAAACACATAAAAAGATGAAAATCAATAAATCGTCGTTAAGCTTTAAGAATTACAGAATCTCACCCTTTTTCAAAGAAAACCACTAGAAACTAGATTAGGGAGGCAAGAGAGGCAGCGTTCCGGCGACTGAGAGTTAGGGAGGAAGATCATACGAACCAATTTCGTTGTTTCTAGGTTTAAATCCGAACTTAGGGTTTTCAAAAACATAAATCATGTTGAGACAAAGAGGCCAAGAGAGATTTGTTCGCGAAATTAGGAAGAGACGAGTGTGGAGATAGTTTAGAGATGAACAGAGATGAACAATATGGGAAGGATGAATGAACGAAGATGATAGCGCCGCTGTGAACCACAACAAGAACCCTAATTTTTCTCTTAATCAGATCATTAATGCCATTTAAGAGTTTGGGCTGGTTGTTTACATTTGCCTTTAAGCCCATGCGTTTTACTGATGTCACCCCCCCCCCCCCCCCCCCCTTTGGTTCGTTTTGTTACAACTAAAATAACATTTTCTTTGGGCCTTCTCCCAAATCTTCCAATAAGCCCACTGTGTTTTTTTAAAGTTTAATTTATCTTCTTTTACATCTTTTTTTTTTTATATATACAAATACTAATAAAACTTGAATTATTTTCATTAGTTTAATCTAGGTTTTTGTAAATAATTTTCATCATTTTTCTTTTTTAATAAATTTTTGTTTTAGATTTAATTAATATGATAAAACACCAAAAATAATAATTTAGTTTATTTGTTTTCTTTAGATTTTACATAATTAATAAAAGACACAAAAAGATAATGCATGCGATTTTAATTTTCTTTAGTCAATTATTTCATTTTCTAGAATAGGTTTACTTTTCTCTTTTCAAGTAAATACTTAACATTTCATTTTCCATATTTTGCTAATTTTATTTTCATGAATTATCATAACTTTAATTAAATCTCACAAAATTCGATTTGGTTGTATTGTTTGATATTCAGACATTTCTATCTCATTTGATTCATCCCCATTTGTAAAAATTGTACCGCCATTCCCGAATACTTTGTAATAGCGTAGAATTTCAAATTCCCGCAATTTACTGTTTTCCATATACTGTATAGTAATTAGGCGTGTATGGCAAGATTCAAAAATCAATCGCTAGATGACCTAATCCAAGAATAAATTAACTTGAAACCAACACACTTTTTTCACACGTGCATCTCTAGGGTAACCTCGCTCGTTGCCTCGGAAATACAATCATGTCCCTCAAATATGGGACGCTCTAGAAATGACCCTTCGATAAAAAAGATCGTAGTCCCTCGATGACCCTCGATGTTTCCTTCGATTAAAACGATCTCGTCCCTTATGAAAATTGCTAAAGCGTCTCCTAAGTTGCCTTCAATGATTGTAAAATTGGCCCGCGCCTATCCCTTCACGTCCAACGATGGGGCTTCTTACCAAATCAATGGTAAGATAGCACCATTAAAAGGAGGAAGAAAAGAACAATTTAAGACCTTTCGAGTAGATAGATTCGCTATTAGTTACTCGCATGCTCATGACAAAAACTTTTTCACCTACACTCTCATTTCAAAACATTTTCAAAAAAAAGATAAAACGTTTTGTATACGTTCTTATAGAGACGAGAACCATTACAAAACATCTTTTCAAAACACTTTTTGAAGAGGATGTAATTCCCTACAATTAATATTCATCTCCCAAGTTCAAAATATGCATTCACAAGAAGATATGAATTTGGACATTATAGGTCATTTTGAAAAGTCAACAAAAACACCTTTTGGTTCAAAGCTTCATACATGAACATGGGAGACTAAATTGAGATGAGACCAAACGGGTTGCTTAGAAGACATCTTAAGCTTTCTAAAAAGTCCAAGAACACCTCTCTAGGGTCAAAATTGAGAAAGTTATGCATTGGCCAAGTTGACCCTTTTTGCAAAATTGCCAAAAGTCAAATGTGTCCAAAATTGCAATTTTTGCTAAATGGGCCCAACTTTTTATGCTTGCACTAAGTTTGCAATGTGACCCACGACCCATGAGCCCTTCCACTTGTCATTCTTTTATTTTTGTCATTTATTTTGATTTTATTTCATTTAAATCAAATAAAATCAAAATAAAATAATGAAAATATCAAAAACTAATTAAATCTTGAGATTTTGTGCATGTTTAGGTTCATTACACAGCTGGAGACAAGATCAAATCGTGCAAGACTCATATGGACACAAAAAGATTGGATTTTGCTTGATTTGGAAAGATTTTGCACAAGGATCAAATCATGAATCAATATTCATAATTGGAAGAGATTTGATACAAAATTGTAACCCTAATGCATTCTACTATACATAAGGAACAAGTGCATACCAAAAAGAGGAGGCTAGAGGCGTGCAAAGGGAGAAAGCAAATTTCAAAAATTCAAGAAAAAGTTGCAAACTGATTTCCATGTTTCAGGCCATCTCAAGCCATTCTAATCATACCAATCGTTTGCTGGACATCCCAGGACCGTGTTGCAATCACTAGCAAGCTTCCTCACGCCTTGAAACGCCCTGTAAGAGTCACACGATTCATCACTTTTCTTGAAATTTGAATATCTTAATTCTGGCATCTTTAACATGATTGATTGGCATATTCTTAATCCTTGAGATGTTTGCAAGCTAATGGTTATATCCAATTGTATTTTTATTGACTGTACAATAAAGTTCCATGGCTAGGGTTTTTTCTTCTTTTTTAGGGATTTACTGTACAAGAACAATTGGCCATTAATAATGGTACCATGATGCCCGTGAGGTTGCAACGAGTTGATTGGTACCATTGGTTTTCATTTATCATGCTTGTATGGGATTTTGGAAATGCATAGGGCTATACCTACGCTTGATGTCCGTAGGTAAAAGTCTTTGATCTAAAACAACGGAGGCAACGAAGAAGACAATGGCGTGGCAGGTGGTGAATGACCAGTTTGAATTTCGCGCGTTTTGAGTGTAGCTTTTTGTTTTTATCATATAATGTTTGTTTGTTATTATTTGTACAACTAAACATTTTGGCTCAGCTGGCAGCGTGGCAAGGGAATAATGCTTAAGGACCTGGGTTCAATCCCCAGGTCCCAACATTTGCTTTTTATTGTTTTTGTTTGCATAATCAGGCGTGCTAGCATCCCACGAGTCTACCATACATCATCAGCATCCAACCATCAGATCATCAACATGCCAGATCCAAGGCTTCCCCCATGAGAGTCCACCATGCGCTGGAGTCAAGCATGCCCATGGGATTGTGAAAAGTCAAATAGGCCAGGAGCTTATTGGGCTCAGATTTACCAATCATACCCCCTTTCTTGCTAAACAGCACCAGGCCCATTCTTTTTCTTTTCTAGTTATTTCTTTTATTTAATTTAATTTACTTAATTGTTTTTTAACAAAATTAATTTTTTTTTAAATCATAAAATCAAGTTTCACAAAATTTAGAATTAAGTTTTTATTTTTATTTTATCAAATTTAATTTTAATGCTAGTTTAATTTAATCTAGGATAATTCTAACTTTTTATATATAATTAAAATCAATTAGAAAAAAATTAGGGTTAAACTCTTGATTTAATTTTTATTTCTTTTCTCAAAAATAAAAAATACAAAATAGGTTAATTTAATTATTTTTCTTAAATTTAAATTAATTAGAAATTAGGTTTTTTTATTTATTCAATTAAACTTTATTTTCTCAAAATAGCACAAAAACCACAAAAACTGATTTTTCTTTTAAAATTACAATTAGGTAGTTAGGGTGAAATCCCTAAATCTCTCGTTGTCGATTCATCGCGCGCGTTTTATTCTTTTTTCAATATTAATGTAACTGCTCACGGTATGTAATAGTTTAAATTAGGATTTTCCTTATTTATCGTTTTTACGGTTTTTTTGGCTATGTAATTAATCCCTACCCCGAAGCCTTGTAATAGCGTAGGTTTTACTTTCCTGCATTTTAATTCTCGCAAATATTAATTGTTTAGATGTATGCTAATAGGATTGTATGATAAGATTGCATGATAATTTAAAACGGTTAGAAAACCCTAATGTGCAAAGATAATAACTGAAATCAAATCACTCGCACATGCGCACTCCTAGGGTATACTCTCACTTCGGTTGCCTTCGGTAAATGGTCATTAAGTATAGGGTGTCTTAGTGGTTGCCTTTCTGTCTAACAAAGATCAAAAGTCCCGTTCGGAAATGTTGCCTCGGAAAGGTTTCCTCGGAAAGGTTGCCTCGGAAATGTTGCCTCGAATATGATCTTAAGACTTTAGGGTTATTACTAAAACGTCCTAACATTTCTTTAGTGATCGTATGTCCCTTACGAATTGACCCTTACAACTCCAACGATGGTGCTTCCTATTTTTCAATAGTAGGATAGCGCTGTCTAAAGGAAACAAGAATAGAAACAATCCTTTTTCGAGTAGGTAGATGCTAGTAGGTACTTGCTCAAATCAAGCTTTTTCACACCAAACACTTTTCAAACAAAGTTTTCAAAAATACTTCGTAACACTCTTGAAGACAGAAGCAAGGGTTAAAACGAAGTAAAACAAAACTTTTTAAAACAAACACACAAGCAATTTTAAAAGATGAGCAAGTACCTAAGAGCCCATGGAAAGCCATGGATAGAAAGGGTGCTAACACCTTCCCTTTCTATAATTTACCCCCCGTACTCAAAATATCTCCAAAAAAGGATTTTTTTTGTGTGCTTTTTTCCTTTCCGATTGGATAAAATAAAAGTCGGTGGCGACTCTTACTTACCGCGACATTTTGCGAATACAAAATGCAAAATGCAAACCGGCATTTTCAAAAACAGTCGGTTCTGCCACCGTATCACAGAACTGGCGACTCTGCTAGGGAATATATAAGTGGGGTATACCTTAGGATCTAGTTCATCATATTTGCTTCTCTTGTTTGTTTTGGTTCCTTTACTTATAAGGGTTTTTTTTGGGAGTTACTATAAATCCTAACCCGAATCTGGGGACACCTTTTAGGTAAGTAGCAATAAACTGTGAGGGAACTGTACGACATAGACCGATACGGTTGAAGCAGTAGCTACATTGATGTGGCACATTGGTTGGTACCAATATCCCTTGTGGAGAAACGAGGAGAATGCGGGGCCGCTATGTGTGTCGTTAAGCATCAACTAACCTTAGAACCTTTAATCGACCAACTGGGCCATTAGAAAGTAGTGAGATAGCCGGCCTCAGTGTAAAGCTGAGAACTGGTTGATACTCGATGCTACACTCATTGAGACCATACTCTCGAGATAGTTTCGGCCGCAAGAAAAGATTGCGTAAGCTGAAACCATGACCGATGGAGGATGGTCAGTGATATTGAGAATCTCTAGAACCTGATTACTTTTGCTAGGACAGGTTGAAACCAACTGAACTTCAAGAGGGTAATACCTTAGACCCCATGCAAGCCTTAAACTTAAGGACTTTGTATGACTTGTTTATCTTTTCCATGCTTATTATTTGCTATACCTGTTGTTTTTATCATGACATCATGCATCATAACATGGCATTCATACTTCATTATACTAACCATTTCAAAGACCGAGGGAATTTATCTTTGGTCTGTTTTGCAGATTATGGCTTCCGTGCGCAGAAATACCATCCAAGTTAACTTTGTGCAAATACCTGCTCAACTTAAAGAGTTAGCCTCAAGAGTTTCTGAGACTTCTATGTTTATTAAGAGACATGGTCAGCTTCTTAGCCTGGTCACCTCAAAGTTTGATAAGCAAATGATGAGTGTACTTTTCCAGTTCTTCGATCCGGTGCATCATTGCTTCACCTTCCCAGATTATCAGCTGGTTCCCACTTTGGAAAAGTTCTCTCAATTATTGGGCATATCCATCCTTGAACAGATGCCCTTCACAGGTATGGAAGAGACTCCTAGACCAGAAGACATTGCCTCAGCTCTGCATCTGAAATGGGCTGATGTAGTATCCAATTGGGAAACACGAAGCGGGGTCGAAGGTTTTCTAGCCAAATTTCTGATAGACCAGGCTCAACTATTCTGGGATAATTTGGATTTTCAGGCTTTTGAATATATCTTGGCTCTCCTTATCTATGGTTTGGTTCTCTTCCCGAATCCAGATTCCTTTATAGATGTGAATGCGGTTAAGATCTTCCTGTCTCGCAATCCAGTGCCTACTCTACTGGGTGATATCTTGCATGCCCTCTACACTCGTACTGTGCAAAGAAGAGGGACTCTTATGTGTTGCATGCTGTTGCTGTCGAGGTGGTTTATTTCGCACCTCCCTAAATCTGTGCTGAAGAACGAAGAAGGTTTGGGATGGTCCTACAGAATAATGTCACTTGCCCATACAAATATTCTTTGGAGCTCATGGGCTATGCTGTTATTGACCGTTGTGGGGGATATCCTAATGTCCCATTGCTTGGAATCAGAGGGGGTATAATCTACAATCCTTGTCTAGCTTTGCGACAATTTGGTCGTGCTCAGAGAGATGGTCCCCATGAGCTACTTCTTGAGGATATTGCATTTGACTACAAGGAAGACGTTGGGGAGCATCGCCGGAGGTTTATACGAGCTTGGGGCATGGTGAACAGATCTGACCCCCAAGAGTTTGGACCAAGGACTTCCCTTCCTATGCAGCCTTACCTCCAATGGGTCCGAGCTCGTGCCCAGAAGCTTGGGATGCCTTATGAAGCCGTATTGCCGGTGATTATGGAGCCCACTAATGAAGAAGGCATTCCTTACACGATCCTCTATCCTTACATGCCCACTGATCCTGGGGCTTTACAGAGGTCTTGGATTCAGCTGAAAAAGGAGAGGGATACTTACCGGGAGAAGTACCATGATCAAGAAAGGAAGATTTTGAAGCTCACCAGGCAACTCGAGGAAGAAAGAGTGATCAATGACTATGTCAGCACAAAGAGGAAGCGTCCATGGGACTTTTGATTTTGCTTTTCTAGTTCTATATTTGTTTTCCATTTATTTCTTTGTAACGCCTTAAAGGCATTGTTGAACCCTTTTACAAGTTAATCTAATAAAGTTTGTTTATTTTTGGTTTGCAAATTTAAATTTCCCAAAGTCTTTGAAATCATTACATACGCATCCCATTATCATGCACACCATTACAGGTACCATTACAGGTTTCTCATATTCTTCGTTGTTTATTTCAGCAGAAATGTCTTCTGATCAAGCCATCAAAGATCTTCAGGCATAAAAAGCCCAATTCCAACAGATGTTCTTAAGCTTGGATAAAGGGCAAGAGGATCTAAAAACTCTCATTTTGAAAGAGAAGAAGAAGAATAAGGCCGTTCTTCTGATTATGGCCAAAAGGTATGGGGATAGGTTGAAACAACAAGCTGATCTGACCTCTTCATCCAGGGAAGGGGAGAACCAAGAAGAAGAAAAGGGCCTCAGTCCTGCCATCTCTGATAATGATACGAATTATGATGAGGAGCAATATCCTCATGCCGAGGATATGCACAAGCAGTTTGAAGACCGTCTGAGTGCTATGGAGATTCAGAAGATCCCTGGTTTGGATTTCGGCGAACTGGGACTGGTATCGGGAGTGGTGATCCCTCATAAGTTCAAAGCTCCAGTTTTTGCCAAATACAATGGAGTATCCTGTCCAAAACTCCATCTCCGCTCGTACGTAAGAAAAATCCAACCTCACATTGCTGATAGAAATTTGTGGGTGCATTTATTTCAAGATAGTCTGTCAGGGACTCAACTTGAATGGTTTTATCAGTTGGAAGGAGCCAACATCCGAAATTGGGAAGACCTTGCTGCTGCTTTCTACAGGCAGTATCAGTATAACACCGACCTTGCTCCCACTCGTACTCAACTCCATAGTATGTCTATGGGTGCTAGTGAAGGTGTTGTACCCAAAAATTTTCCCTCTCATTTCATCAACATTTTTCATCACAAGACTCTTGGAACTCAAGATCAAGCTAGGGTTTGCTCTGCTCAAGACACCTCCTTGCACTGTTGACCTAAATTAGGGTTTGAGTTTGCACAGTGATGTTTTGACCTACAATGCCCAAATTGACTTTCATACTTCATGTTGGACTCATAAGTTGGTCCATACCAATTTTCAAGCCTTGATTCAATTTTTTGCCCAGTCAATTGGACAGTTGACCTAGAAATCAACTGTATTGGGGAAAAAGTCAACTGTGGCCAATTGACAGTCAAACCTCATGAAATTTGATCCAAATCAACATTATGAACTCATATGAACCATTTGATCAAGTTTGGATCATAATTCCACAATAAATTTGATCAGATCACCAAAAGGGCAAAATGGTCATTTTTAGGATTTTGACTGTACAAAGGCAATTTTTGACTATTTGACCTAGCCAATGGCAAATGAAGCTCAACCATGGACTCAAGGACTCAATGACATTGTCTTGACCCATTCAACAAGTTCAAAAGATCTCAAATGCATAGGATTGACAGATGAATTTTTCAGTCAACTGATCAAAATTTGACTGTATACTAAAAAGTCAAACTTTGACTTTTTGGTCAAAATCAAGTGCCAAGGGTCATTTTTCATCAAGACATGTCAAATTATGAAACTTGTTCATCAAGAAATCCAAAAATGCAAATTAGGGTTTAAAATGGAAAAATTTCATAACTTAGAAAATTTCTAAGTTATAAAATTTTCTTATTTTTTCCTAACTTTGTCCCATTTTTTCACCAAGATGCAAATGGATTCAAACAAAACTTACAACATGAAAGTTGTAGTCCATCACAAAATCTAAAACTCTTATTCACAAAGTTTTCTCAAAATAAGCTTGGATCTCAAGTTATGATTTTTGGAACAAGGGTACCTAAAACTTTTAACTTAGAGAAATTTTGCCCTAGTTTAGGCAGGGTTTTGACCCATCTTCTTGGCCATTTTTCACATAGTTCCACTTGGAGTTTCAAGTTGAATTTCAAATATGGATTGTAGTACATGTTGCAAGCTTTCCAAATTGTCCAAAAACTCCTCAAACACCTTTGTGGTTATGGAGAATCGAATGCTTGAAGTTGGCAAAAACTCACTTTGCAACCATGGCCAATACATGTTCATACCAAGTTGCAAATCTGATCTAGCTAGCTTGGTTCACAATTACAGGCCTCTAAACCAGTTTTTACTCCATAATTTAATTCAAATCCATTGAGCCAAGGCATTGTCTTGGTCATTAGGGTATTGTACACTAGGTTAAGCCTTAAATGGAAAAAGTAACATTGCCATTTTTGCTTGAACTTTGCTTTATTTCAAAACAACATCCTAGAGCACTGAACCAGATCTTATGCTGCAAACAAAATCCACTAATTAGAGAGGCCAATAGGGTTATGTGCAGGGTGATAGGATGGCCTGTACAAGCCTATAACCTCACTTCCACTCTTTTGCTTCAAAAAAAAGAAAAATTGCAAAACACAAGGCATCTCACACATCTGATAAAGCCAACTAAAACAAAGTTGTAAAGCAAGTTTCATACACTCTAGAAATCCAGAAGCACGAGCCCTTGACCTCTCAAAACTCCTTGTGCACAAAATCATCATTTTTCTGCAAAACAGGGCAAGCCTTGCAGAACCACCTCCATATCCACTTTCCCTCGTGCGTTTTGCCTCAAACTTGTTCCAATACCATCCATTCAACTCATCTGAACTATTCCTGACCTCCATTGCCAGCTGTAACACCATTAACACACATTGCCATTTTTGTTTGAAAGCTTCGCAGGTTGAGTTCTGTAGCACGATTCAGGATACTTCAAAACAAACTAAGCATTGGGAAAGCTTCATTGGACATCAGGGAAGCTCAAAAGAACCTCAAGCATCCTTGGAAGTTGCTGCATTGTCCAACTCGAAGTCAACTGAAACAGGTATTTCATGAACTTCTATCTCTCTATTTAGGAATAGTTAGACTTAGGTTTGTGAATGAAAGATGTTGTATTCATAGCCCTGAAACCATACATGTGCTTAGTTTTCATTTATATTAATCGTGCTAGGAGAATTTTGTTCATGAACTTTCTGAAAAAACTAGGTTAAGAATTAGGGCCAGAGAAATTCTCTCTGGTCTTTGAGAGTTAGCTTAAGTTTTTTATATGGTTAGATTCGTTGTTTGATGCTCTACAAGTTTCATGTTTTGAGTTTTGTCAAAAAAGCACAGAATCAGGAGATAGGAGGTTGTATGGAAAACGCGCGTTTTTGTTTGAACTGAGGAAGAAGACGAAGTTGCTTGGGATGGGCCTGGTTGTTTTTGCTTCTCACACATGCATTTTCAGTTCACCCCCCCTGGCCCATTGCTATATATTTTCATTATTTTTGCATTTTTATTTTTTCTCTGACCTTGATATTTTATTTTCAAATATAAAAAATACTTAAAAAATATTTTCATAAATTTTTATATTTATTTGATATTTATTTTAATTAATTCTAGTATTAATACATTAAATACTTTATATTTACTTTTGTTTAAATGTAAAAATAATGTGAAAAATACTTTTATTTTTATTTATTATTTTTATACATATTTGAAAATATTTTCTTGAAATATATACATTTTGTAAATAATTTATTTTATTTTTATACACACTTAATACATTTAATACATATATATATACATATATAATATATTTTATTAAATAATAAGAACAAAAAAACACAAAAATAATACATTTTTATTTTTTATTAATATTTTATACTAAAAATACCCTTTCTTCAATATACTTATTTTTTGTACAAATTGATACATTTTTGTATATAAATAAAAAATAATACTATTTATTTAAGAAATTAGGGTTTTTGCCCTAAAAAACAAAATAATTAAAATTGACTTTTTATTTATTTACATTTCATATTAAAAAAATACTTTTTACATACATAAAAAACCTTTTAGCATATTACATTTTATTTGATGTTTATTTAATTATATTTATTTAAATATTGTATTGTGCCTCACCCATTCAATTTGGTTGTAATAATTTAGAATTTAATTTCTTGCAAAATAATCCCCAATTCAAATTTGTACCCCTCCCTATATCATGTTGTAATAATGTAGAATTTAAATTCTCGTACCTTTAAATGCTTTCAATTATGCCATGATTAGACCTAGGGTTTGTATGCAAAATAAAATCAACAATTAGTTTGACATAATCCAAGATAACAATGCATGAAAACAAACACAATGCACACTTGCACCCCTAGGGTTTCAATCCACTTGTTGCCTTAAAAAATGGGCCATGGTATGCATGTCAAGTACTTTGGCAAAATAAAAACAAGCAAAAGATCATAGTCCCTCGATGACGCTATCTGAGTTGCCTAAACAAAATGATCAAGTCCCTCAAGAAAATTGCCAAAAATACTTGACACAATTGCTATCATGGTCTATACGATGACCCGCGCCTGTCCCATTTAACATCCTAACACAAGGTTGTTCACCAAATACAATGGTGAAACAACACTGTTAAAAGGGTTAAAAACATAAGAAAGATCTTTGAGTAAAATAGGGTAGACGACTCTTAGTTACTTGATCAAAACTTGCAAAAACATCCTTGCTATCTTCAAAACACACTTCACAACACAATTTCAAAACCCTACTTTCAAACATTGAAAACTTTTCAAAAGACAAAAAACACCTTTGTATACATTCAAACAAGAATCATTACAAAGGTTGCCACGACGATGGCCTCTTTACAAAACATCTTTCAAAACCACACACAAAGCACCATTTCAAACAATTGAAGAGCACCATTTCAAACAATTGAAAAGCAAAGCAAGTGATCTAAGCAAGTAACTAAGAGCCCATGGATAACCATGGATAGAAAGGATGCTAATACCTTCCCTTTCTATGATCTACTCCCCGAACCCAAGAAAACATCTCAAAGGTCTTTCCTGTGCTTTCTGACCTTTCCTTAGGATAAAATAAAAAGTCGGCGGCGACTCTTGCTAAACCGAAACATTTGAGAACACAAACAAAAAATCCCAAGTCAGTTCTCCCACCGTACCACAGAACTGGCGACTCTACTGGGGAATATTTTAAAAGTGGAGTAACCTTAGGGCCTAGATCACTGTTTGCATGATTATATTGTTTGCCTTGATTGCTTTACATTTGGTTCTCTTGTTTGGGCTTGAAATCCTCTACCCGGATTTGGGGAAACATTCATAGGTAAATAGAAATACGTTGTGGAAACTGTGTGGGGTATACCGACATGGTTGAAGCAATAGCTATATTAGTGCGACATATTTTTGAGTACCGGTAGCCTTTGAGTCAATCAAAGAGAATACGGGGCCGCTGAGTGATGTCATGAAGCACTAATGAACTCTTAGAACCTTACTTGACCATCACGGCCTTTTATTAGGGGTAGTGAGATGACCGGCTTTGGTGCAGTCCGAAGTTGGTAGATACTCGATACTACACTCATTGAGGGTTGTTTTCTTGGAATATTTTGGTCGCTAGTTAAGTGGCTAAACCAAAACAATGAACATAGAAAACAATCCAGTGATATTGAGCTCCTTAGAACCCGATTACTATTTATAGGACAAGTTTGAGCCAACTAAACTCAAGAGGGTACTTACCTATGAAACCTCATGCAAGCCTGAAACTAGGGTTTTGTGTGACTTGCTTGTACATGTGCTTGTGCATACATCATGAACATCATAAAGCATCATATGCATCCACTAACTATTTCAATGGTTTGGATCTTCATCTTTGTTCTTGTTTTGTAGGTCATGGAATCTCTTCACAGGAAAACAATTCAAGTCAACCTTGTGAGAATCCCTCCTCAACTAAAGGAGCTTACTTCCAGGATTCTAGAGAATTCTCTCTTCAGTGAAAGACATGGTATACTTCTCAACTTGGTCAACTCCAACATTGAAGAAGACATGGTGAAAGTTCTCTTCCAGTTCTTTGACCCCCTACACCACTGTTTCACATTCCCTGACTACCAGTTAGTACCCACTTTGGAGGAATTTTCTCAACTCCTGAGGATTCCTATTCTTCATCAACTACCCTACAATGGTACGGAAAAAGAACCAAAGCCTGAAGATGTTGCTCAAGCATTACACTTGCAACCATCTAACATCAAGGGACATTGGGAAACCAGAAGTGGTGTCAAGGGTTTCTTGGCAAAGTTTCTGTTTGAGAAGGCACAAGACTGCTGGAATTCTCTTGATCTACAAGCCTTTGAAGAGATTGTGGCACTCCTTATCTATGGGTTGGTATTGTTCCTAAACCCTGATCAACTCATAGATGTGAATGCTGCCAAGATTTTCATATCCAGGAATCCTATACCCACATTACTTGGGGACATCCTACACTCATTTTACACACGAACAATGAGGAAAAGAGGTGTTCTGATGTGCTGTACTCCTCTCCTAGCAAGGTGGTTTATTTCTCACCTTCCACAATCAGTTTTGAAGAATGAGCAGGGTTTAAGGTGGTCACAACGATTGATGACCCTCACACATTCTGATGTTCATTGGTGTTCTCGGTCCAGAGAAAATGTCATCCTCATTGATCGTTGTGGGGAATTCCCTAATGTCCCACTACTTGGAATTAGGGGAGGTATTACCTACAACCCCTGTTTAGCTCTAAGACAATTTGGATATGCTCGGAGGGATGGCCCTCATGACATGCTGATTCCTGACCTAGTTTTTGACTTCGACAACGATGCACAAGAACTTCGACAAAGATTCATCATAGCTTGGAGGATGCCCAACAAGGTGGATAGTAAGACACTGGGGCACAAGAATTCCATCGCCCTTGAGCCTTATCTCAAGTGGGTACGAACCCGCGCCCAGAATCTTATGATGCCATACCCTCACATTCTCCCCTTGATCAAAGATCCTGTTATAGAAGGAGAGGTTCCATACACCATCCTACATTCTGACATGCCAACATCATGGGAAGAAATGCAAAAGAGTTGGATCCAACTCAAGGAAGAACGAAATACTTTTGAAGCCAACTTCTATGCCAGTGAGAAGAAGGTTTTGGAGCTTACCCGTCGACTTCATGAGGAGGAAACTCTCAACACTTACATCGCACCAAAGAGGATGCACAATGTCTTTTTACATTAAGAATTTTGTAATATTTTTCCCATGGGGCATTTATGTACTAACAATGACGTGTGTTCCTTTTTGTTTGCAACAAATTTGGATTTATGGATCCTTGAATGCATTACATGAATAACATACCATTCATCATATGCATAAACAAGTCTTCACGCCAGGTTTCCTTATCTTTCTGCTGTTTATTTCAGCAAGATGGATTTGGAGTAGACGGTAAAGGATCTGCAGGCACAAAATTCACAATTCTAACAACTCCTCATGACCTTGGCAAAGGGTCAAGAGGACCTTAAAGCTCTGTTAGAGAAGAATAAAGAGAAAAAGAAGAAGAGGCCCAGAGTAGCCACTTTTGGAAGAAGGTTTGAAAGCAATGCTAGGAAGGTTCTTGAGTTCCCCTCAACGTCTGACGAAGGGGTTGGTAAAGGGAAAGGGGCTGTTGTACCTTCTGAATCCGAGGTTGAAGAGGAAGAAGAGGAAAAAGACGAAGACTACTCAGAACAACAATATCCCCCAACATATGATAAATACAAGAATCTTGAGGATAGATTGGCAGCCATGGAGTTGCAGAGGGTCCCTGGTTTGGATTTTGAAGAACTAGGGCTGGTAGCTGGGATTGTTATCCCTCCTAAGTTCAAGGTGCCAACATTTTCCAAGTATGACGGTCTGTCGTGTCCGAAGATGCACCTGAGATCGTATGTCAAAAATATCCAACCCCACTCGTCTGATAAAGACCTTTGGGTACATTTTTTTCAAGACAGCTTGTCAGGCACACAGTTGGACTGGTTCTATCAGCTCGAGAGATCAGATGTTCACAATTGGGAGGACTTAACAGCTGCTTTTTACCGTCAGTATCAATACAATGCTGATTTGGTGCCCACTCGTACTCAGTTACAAAGTATGGGGATGGCTTCCAATGAAGGATTTAAAGAGTATGCCCAGAAGTGGCATGATCTGGCTGGAAGGGTGCAACCACCATTGTTAGATAGGGAGTTAGTTGACATGTTTTTGGGGACTCTGTCTGGCCCCTTCTACAATCATCTAATAGGGAGTTCTTCCGCGGGATTTACTGAACTAATTTTGACCGGCGAAAGGGTCGAGGCCGGTATCAAAAGTGGCAAGATTCAGAAGGATACTTCCACATCCACTACTGTTAAGAAAGCCTTCCCAGCTAAGAAGGAAGCCTATGCTGTATATTCTCAGAAGGGTCAGGGAAGAACCGAGCGCCTACTAACTGTAGGGGCTTTGATGATTCAAAACTCGTCAAATGCTCAACCTCGTAACAATCATTCGAGACCTAATCAACAATGGGTAGAAAGGCCACAACGGCAGTTCACCCGCATCAACATGACGCTAGCTCAAGTACTCCCTCACTTGTTGAAGCTGAATCTTACCAGTTTAAAGGAAGCGCCAAAGAACCCTAACACCTCCTCTCCATACTACCACTCCAACACCAAGTGTGCCTACCACTCTGACAGTGCTGGGCATGATACTAATAATTGTTGGGCGCTTAAGAACAAAATCCAGGACTTGATTGACTCCAAGGAAGTAGAATTTGATGCTCCTGAGAAGCCCAATGTAATTTCGGCTCCGATGCCCAAGCACAGTAATAATGTTCATGCTGTTATGGAGGACCTTCATATTACTGATGTTGTTGACCTGTTGATGCCGTTACTTGTGATTAAAGAGAATTGGATGAGAGTCGTGATCTTTCCTGGTTGTGGTAAAGACTGCTATTTTTGTTTGAACATACGAGATGATTGCCCAATGTTGAAGTCAGGTGTCCAACGCCTGATGGATACCCAAGAGATACTTTTCCAAAAAACCCCTGTTGATACCTTCAATCCTGTTACTCCTGTTACTTTTTCTACTTCAACCAACGATATTGCAATCATAACCATTTCCGACAATCCTCCCAAGGCTTGCAAAAGGCCTGTCAGGATTACACCCAACTCTAAATGTGTACCATTAAAGATCACCATGCCGGGACCTGTCCCGTACCAATCCAGCAAAACGATACCATGGAACTATGGAGGAGAAATCTTCTATCATGGTATCAAACAAATTGAGGCAGTCCAAAAGATTTCTGAAGAAGAAGACCCTAATATAGGGAACATTGTGGGTACAAGCAAGATAACCTGCAGCGGCCGGATCTTTTCTCCGGAGATTGCTCCCCCTCGAGCAGTTTTCGGACCCTCGAAAGCTTCTGCACCTGTTAAGTCATCTGTGCGAGACCCGATAATTGAAGAATTGGATAATCCTGAAGTAAGACCATCTGCTGATAATACCGATAAGGGTAAGGGGATACTGGAAGAGCCTGTCAGGATGAAGGCTCATGCTGTGGTTATCCCCGAAACCACTCAGAAAGAAATGGATGAAATCTTGAAAATAATCAGAAAAAGTGACTATGACATTGTGGAACAGTGTTGTACCCCAATGTTTGCCCCTAAGATTCCTCTATCATATCATATCAACTCGATCATAACAAGATCACATTAGGGTTTGTTATTCCTCTTTTTCTATCTCCTATCTTTAAGTTTGCTCTTGAGGAATCTCCAAGCACCTTGGTTGTGTGTTTTATATATGTGTTGTTGACTAACTTCTAATCAAAATACAAAAAATATTTGTCTTTGTCTTTGTATATTTTTGTTTTGTAGGTACCGAGTCGAAGCATCTGACAAATAAGGATTTCTGGTATCATTTTCCTAAAATCTCTATTTTCAAAGAAAAAGAATTAAAAATTTTCATTTTTTTCCACTGATGCAATCGATTGCTCTTAAAGTGCAATCGATTGCACATAGTGCATTTTGCGACATTTTTGAAAAAATACACTGTGCAAATCGATTTGCACTGTAGTGCAATCGATTGCACATCGTGAAAATTAAAAAAAATATCAGCATTTTAAACTTGTCAAATTTTGGCTCCAATTTTCCTTCACTTTTGAAAGATGTATCATTAATTCAAATTTTAGTGCCAATCTTTCATTTTTAAAAAGAATTATCATTAATTCAAATTTTGGCTCTAATATTCGAAAGAATTATCATTAATTCAAATTTTGGCTCTAATTTTTGAAAGAGTTATCATTAATTCAAATTTTGGCTCCAAGAATCAATTACCAAATTACCACTAATCCCAATCCTAAAACTCTATAAATAGAGCTCTCATTTCATTCAAATTTCAAGCTTTTGATAGCCAAATCCACCTTGCTAAAAAATCTCTCAATTCTCTCCATCTACCAAATTCACTCAAAGCTCCATTTTCAAAAAGTTAGTAAGCTTTGCATTGAAGCTTACTAATCTTTGAGCTAAACCTTCATCCAAACACTTTTTCTCCACCAATTCTCTACATCCAAGCTTGGTCAATTGATTCTTGTGGTTGAATTGAAGCAAATTCTTGAAGTTGTTTTGATAATTCTCTAGATCTACCTTTGGTAAGTTGGATAATTCATCTTTCACAATGTGATCTCTTGGTGAGCTTTGGGATTGATTCTTTGAGCATTATTTTGTGATTTCAATGGTTTTATTTTCTCATAATTTGATGGAATTTTCGTGCTCAAGTGGATCCATGATCATAAGGTGTTTGATGGAAAGTTTGAATAAGAAATTGCCCTTTTAAAATGCTGTTTTCGCTACTGTTACTGTGTGCAATCGATTTGCACTGTAGTGCAATCGATTGCACAGGAGAAATTTCACGCAAATTTTTGAAAACTGTACTGTGTAAATCGATTTACATAGTAGTGCAAATCGATTTACACCAGGCCAGAATGCATTTTTTGCCTTGTTTTGGGGCAGCTTTGATCCAAAATGCTTTTTCTACTCACTCCTTTTTGATTGTTGGTTTGGATTGCAATTTTAAATGTCCAATTTGTCTTTAAACTCAATGGACTTTGTGATGTAGATGAAGTTGGATAAATGTTCATCAATTCAAATCTACCTAAGAGTGAATTATTTAATTCATTTTTGGTGCTTTGGATTAATGATATGTTTAGTGCTTTAATCCATCTAGAGGAGTGGTTGAATTTAAAGATGAAAGAATTTTGAAATGGTGATCCAAATTAGCTTATCATTCCCCTCCCTCTTCATCTTATCCCTTTCTTTTTTAATTGTGCTACATGTTAAGGGATGGTGATCTCTATATCATTTATCCAAACATGAAGTACATATATTGCTATTGACCGGCCTCAAAATAGGTGTGACTTCTACATAAGTCCACTTACGATTGCTTAACATAGCGCTAAATTTTGTCCCGATTCGAATAAATGATCATTCGTGGCCCAAACTTATGATTGCAAGCCCAAGTATGTTAATTTGATATCTTTGATCCAATAACCTTGAGATTCATTGTGTGCAGGCTTTGGTTCTACCAATCCTCTAATGGATCTACAACACCTTTGGTCAACGAGGATCACTTAAACATCGTTGATCATTACATGTTGCCTTGTGAGAATTCCAAAATGGATGATATACTTGACAAAAAGCAAATGCAACTTGTTGTGTGGAGGCTTTGGTTCTACCAATCCTCTAATGAGTTCCAAATGCAAGTTTCAAGATGGTCATCCAACTAACCACTAATTACTAACAATTAACTTTACTTTACGCTTTTATTTTCATGCTTTATGTACCATTTACTTTTAGCATTTTACATTTCATGCTATTTTCATCTTTGATCACTTGAGCATTTACTTTTATGTCATTTTTATTTTGCTCATTTGAGCTTTTCTTTCTTTTTAAAGACACCTAATAATCAACATGAACCATAAAAATCATTAATGATACTTGGACTACATGGTTACTATCCTTTGCATTTTGGAGTGATGGACTTCTTGGACTTAGGATTAGAGACCTTGGCCTATCTTGGAGACTTTGTGAATTTATTTGATATTTTGTCTGGAGTTCTTGAGGTTTACCTCAAGACATTGGGTTGTTTGTTTGTTTTGTGTGCAGGTTATTGAGATTACGATCTTTGTTTGTAATATGGAATTCACCCGTATACAGCCGTTACTCTGCCCAATTTTTGCAAAGACTTAAAACACTTGAAGTTTGGTTCTCTCAAGAGGTCTAGTATCTTTGCTTGCTTGGTTTCAATCCGAAGAATGGGAATTCTATATTGACTCATAATGTCAAGTATTGGCTTCTTGTTGGTTAGATGGTTCTTATCCCTAGCTTTTACCTTATGCTTTAGGATAGCCTCTTCTTCTCCTCCCATCTTCTTTAATTTCAAAAATCTTCTCCCTCCTTTAAAAAAAACTCTTCTTGTTTTGAAACTTGAAACATTTTCATAATAAACTTGGACTTAGGTCCATGCATCTTCGAAACATTTTCATAAATAAATTTCAATCAATTTAATAATACCTTGACCTTTTTTTTGTGAGAAGACTAAAAGTCAATCAATCTCATTTCAAACCATTTTGCCACTTTGGCTTTTATCTTCAAACTTTTTCTCAAAAGATTAGACTCTTGTCAATCCTTGTAGTGATGCAAACAACTATACTTCTACAATATGTAGTGAAGTGAGATATTTTCCACTTGGGTGTTGAGTGAGGCATTGTTGATTTTAAAATCCAAGCCATATCCTCCACTCTGAGATGATGCAAATTCTCCTTTCTCATGATTGTGGGTAGTAAGTATGTTTTTTCACACGGACAATTGCGATGATGTCTTATCTCATAAAATCAACCAACACACTTGTGTTTCAAATTTTTAAAAGAGGAACTACGTGTACCCTGATCCCCTATTGCATGAAAGGTGGTACGTAGGCACTAAAGGTTCGCAACTGCGGCGGGTGCAAAAATCATAAAAATATTTCTTTTCTCACCTCCACCATCCATTTTTTATATAACACATTTTTATAGCCAAAATATACAGATTTTTCAAAGAGGTTCCTGCGGAGTACCGTAGATGTTTAGGGTGCTAATACCTTCCCTTTGCATAACCAACCCCCTTACCTTGAATCTTTCCCCCTCTTTTTGGGTTATCCGCTCTTTTCCCATTCCTTTGGAAACAATAAAGCGCGGTGGCAATTTTTATTTTGATTTGTATAAAGTCTAGTCAATCCAATGGCTTAGTCTTGCACATTTCTACCGCCACAGAAAAATGGCGACTTCACTGGGGAAAGATTGACCTCTTACTGGTCCATCCCTAAGTGGGTTAAACCTATCTTTGTTTATATCTTCATATGTGCTATTGTTGTTTATGTGTTATATTTTGTATATATGTTTGTCTGGATTTTCCTGGTTTATAGGGTGCTTAGTGATTACTCATAAGTCCTATACCCGGACTTGGGCAAACTTTAAGATAGGACGGGCGGTATAGTCATGTTAACTTTGAGGGAGTAATCCCAAAAAAGGAGGAATGAGATCCCCCACTCAGTGGAGGCCCCTTTGACTGTAGTGTCGTTTACCGAGTAATCGGGAAGATGTACTGCTTTAAACCTTGGAGCCTGCCGAAGCTGAGGACCATAGATTACCTAACCCCTCTTGGCCTTTTAGGTGTAGTACGGAAGCTATGACGGAGTAATCCAGAAATATTTGTCACGCGATACTACGCTCGGGCGAGTCTTTCTTGAGAATATTACTAATTATCGAGTTAATCGGGAAGTTGGTAATATCCGATGCAAGGATGTAGACTCTAAGAACCTCTAGAACCTTGTTCGGCAGGTGATAACTTTTTAGACCAATACCTTATGGGTAGTACCTTCGACCTCATGCTCGTGACGTTGAACCTATGAACCCTATATGTGTGATCTTGTGTGTGATTGTTGCATCATGCATCCATGCACTCATAAGCATCTTTTGAAGAAAACAGTATTTTAAGGGATTTAAAGGTTGACTATTTGTGAATATCTCAGGTACTTTTAAACCATGGATTCTAGAAAGAGAAACAAAAGCCTTATTACTTGGATGTTGGCAACGTGTCTATAAACCATAAATCCCTTGAAATATTAAATGATAAAATAAAAATAATCATGTGCATTGCATATCATGCATCATATTGCACATATTTCTTGCATTTGTTATTCATATCCAAGTGTCTTACCCTGCTTCTTTACTTCACTCAGCAAGCTGACTCATCACTACAACACTCGGGCTAATTTCAAAGAGAAGATGGAAAACATTAAGAAAGAGATCTTTGAACTCCGCAAAGAGGTAACTACTTTGAAGGCTGGCATGGAGTATCTAACTGCCTTGGTTAAAACTTTGGTTATTGCCCAAGTCAATCCTTCTAGGAAGGAAGAAGAGATGGAAAAGGTCTTCACAGAAACTCTGAGATCATTCTTTCATGAGAAGGTGATAGTCGATGCACCCAGTGATTTCCCTGAAAAAGTAAATGTGGGAGTGCCTCTAGAAGAGGATGTCCGAAAGGGGTGTTCATCTGAAGATGGTGTCTCAGCTAGTGGTGTGAAGAAGTTTGATAATAACTTTTCTAAGAAGAGAACCAGAGGAAGAAACAATTATCGTCAGAATCAACATGTTCCTCCTGTCATCCCTGTATTCAACTTACCTCTTGTTGCTCCAGTTTGTCAACAAAATCAGCAAGTTCCTGATCAGAGGAAAAATCAGTTTGATCCAATCCCAACGACCTATACAGAATTGTTTCCCATCCTGATGCAGAGAAATTTGGTTCATACCCGACTTCCACCAAAGGTCCCTGAGAAGATGCCGTGGTACTAAAAAGCGGATTTGACTTATGCCTTTTATCAGGGAGCCACGAGGCATAGCATTGAAAATTGTTATCCATTGAAAATTGAAGTTCAGAAGTTGGTCCGGAGTGGTATCTTGTCGTTTAAGGATATTTGTCTTGAAGTTCAAGTCAAGTCTTTTCCGAAGGATAAAGGTGATTGAAGAATGCCCTGGAGTTTAAGGATGATTAGCCTTCTCAATTTATTAGAATTTTTACTGCTTTCTCATTTGTAATTTTTCTTGTTTATCATTACACTGTTTGCATGTAAGAACTTGTTTGCATTTGAATGTTTAATCTTAATACAATGAGTATGTTTGTCTTGAAGAAATTCATTCGTTTCACTCGTATTTGTTTTCAATTTTAAATTGCTTTATGATACCAACTTGTTACCCATTCTCTTGCCTAGGCAGAGATTGGGAGGATGATGATGATATTAAAACACAAATTTTCTAGTTGTATGCTTTTGGATAAAACCCTGTTGACGATGTAAATGCATTGTTTCAAATCCTCAAACACCGGAGATATAAGGGAGTAAAACCCTCGTTAACCCCTTTGAGCCTTGAAGTAGGAGTTTCTTTTTCTATTCAGAAAAAACCCTCATTTTTTTTAAAACCCGGGGCAGGGTAGTGTTCAGTTAATCTGATTGAGTATTCAAATCTCATCAAGAGTGCGCATCTAAGGATACGATAATGGTTACCCTTCAAGAGTTTGAGGGAATTCAAAATGACAATGTTTAACCTCCGCATATCATTAGTGTGCATAAAAATAAGATGTTATCCCAATGGGTATCTCTCACATATCAGGTGATCAACAGATGACGATACAACAATGGTTATCTTTCATCTACCCAGAAATAGGGCAGTCACAATTCTCCCAACTAGTCACAAATGACTCGAAGTCACGCGACATTTTCAAAAAGGAAAATAAAAAATGACATGAATAAAAATTATGATGAAAAAGAAAGAGACAAAAAGCCCCGCTAATTCGGAACTTGAAAAAAAAAACAAGTCGCTTAGGCAAAAGTCAGGGCATCCTGTTGCACTTCAAAGTCAAAATTAAAAGGAATTTGTCCAGAAGGCAAGAAAGAAATGGAAAGCCTGAAATGCGATAAAGGATTACAATGTGAAATCATTAGCAAAGAACAGACTCGCGTGACAAGAAACCCAAAAGAAGCAGGAATGAGTGACTTGTATGTCCAAAGAAAACCTTGTTTGATTCCTCAACCATCTCGAAACTTCTTTTGAGAGATGAATGTTTGTGTCAAGTTAACTGAACTTAGGACTGAAGAACGTCATGAAGGGGGTGGGCACCAAATATTTTTGAGCCTTAAATCTTTTTTTTCTAAAACCATGAACCAACCCACGTTACTACCCTCAAAAGTCCTAATTGAAACAATGTTTATTTCGAAAGCATACTCCAATGAGATAGTGTTTCCTGACTCCCATTAATTTTGATAAATTATTGTGATTGGTATCATATGCTTTTGTTATCTTTCACACAAAAAAATCCATGTCGCATCCTGGCTAGTGATTCGTTCACAGAGTTTTGCAACATCTTTTCAAATAAAATCTTCAAGACTTACATAATTGTTGCATTTTTCATTCTTAGAATAAACATTTTATGCTTGTAAAACAACTGCTTGATATCATGAAAGTTTACATTTGAGTATCAGCAAAAGGCATGTTGCCGGGAAGAGTTGTGGAGCAAAGAGGACACAACATTCAGCCAATCTAGGGAAGTTACGTCAAGATTCGACAAATCTATGAAAGCCATTTGATCAGAAAGGTTATCTTAAAAGCATGCAGCCAAGGGAAAATTACGAAAGTTACTTTGATCAGCATGGTAAGCTTGAGACACCAGATTGGTTTCCAAGGGCATATCCGAATTTCATCAAGATAGTTACTATGTCTACCCCAAGCTAAGAACCTTCCTCAAGTTGTGTTATGATGTTGGGTTCATAATCCCATTTTTTCCAGTCTTGCTGCAGAGATCTCCCGCTGAGTGTGATTCTTTACCCATCCAGGTGGTGATCAAACGGAGATTAAAAAGAGCTATGAAGCCTTTGCTCATTTGATGGAGTTCTTTCTCCCTTTTTATTGATATGGAATCTCTTGTAGAGCAGTAATTTCTCTTGTTACGACATTATTGTTGTTATGTGCTTCCCAAGTAGCTAGACAAGGGCAGTATATTTTCTAAGAGGTGTTGAGACAACTGTCAAGTTTTTGGGTTTTCTCTCACCAAGTGTTAAGTTTGATTTAAAATCCCTATAATTTTGACTTCTTACTATAGTGTTAACTTCTTGGTTCCCCAGGAAGGTTCTCTCAATTCATCTTGTTGGTATGTGCGCAATCTTTGTGTGTTTCTCGGATAGTTGAAGACGATACCAGTGGGTGCAAGGTACAGTATTTGGTTTGTGATCCTATTATCCCCGGCCAAGTCTTGGTTCGCTTTTGATTTTGGGTTTGCATGGTCAGAGGCCTCCGTCCCAAGATTCCCCAGCGAAGTTTTCCCTCATATGATGAAAGGTTTTATTCCCTTGGTGTGCTAAGATATCGCTCTTTTTGCAGTATTGGCATTAGTGTTGACTTCTTGATTTCCCAGGAAGACTACACCAGGGCATCTTTTGTTGGAATAGGTTTGGTTGATATGAAGACTCAATCCAGTATTTTCCAATGAAGGCCTCGTTCATTTGATAGAAGTCCTTTCTCCCCAAAGAGGTTGGTGCAATAATTACTCTTGAAGAACGTATCTCCAGTGGAGCACGTATCTCCGGTTTCCCCAGTAGAGTACGTATCTCCGGTTTCCCCAGTGGAGTACGTATCTCCGGTTTCCCCAGTGAAGAACGTATCTTAGTTTCCCCTCGATGATGTAGTGTCGACCTCCCCAATGAAGTCAGCATGAAGTCCCCGGTAGAGGTCTCGATGATGAAGTATTGTCTCCCTTAGTGAAGTCCGTATGTTTTTATTCCTTCAAAGTGGGCCTGATTTCCCCAGTGAATGTTTTGACAATTTGGTTTCCATTTGCCTTATTCACAATCAGTATCGAAATCCCCAGTAGGAGTACGGACTGTGAAGCATTTGTTTTCCCCATGGAAGTCTGTGTGTTATTCCCCGGGAAGGATATCCCAGAGCATCTCTTGTTGGAATGAGTATTCATAATGAAAAGTTTTCAATCCTCTGTTTTTTTCTCCAGGGAAGTGGGTTTGAATTCCTAAGTGAGGTTTAGTTTTCTCGGTGTCAGTCTGCTTTTGCAATCTTCAGTAGGCACGTTGTTTTTGGAAAACTGGTTTCTCAGATGAAAACGGAAGAAAGATGTTCTATCCTAGTATCTTTTTGATTTAGCTACATCCGGATTATGTTTCTCCTCAGTGAATTTAAGACAGACAATAGGTTTTGTTTCCGCAGTTGCTGTTACCTTTCTTGGATTGATCTTTCTGGTTGAAGTTTAGCCCAATATTGTTGGTACCCGAGGCGGTTTTGTTTGTTTGTACTGATTATGTATCCTTTTACCAGCATATGCACGATATCACTCATACATTCATACATACATCATACATAGTTGAATTTAGCAAATCATTGCTCATTTGCATTCATTAATTTTATTTTGTTGACATATTACCCTGTTTTACAGAGTTGTATTGTCCTCTCTCCAATAGAGTGTCGGCCTTAAGCAGAAAATATACATTCTTTCAACTTACCCACTGAGTTATCCCTCGTGGAAGATTTTTGCTTCAACCTTCCTGTACAACTCTTTGTCTGGATGGATTTGATGTTCCATCTTGAGTTTGTTTCTCAAAGGATGTATTACGGTTACCTGTTTCATTCCAGTTCATTTCGGGTTTGAATCTGTGATCCCAAGCAATATTATTACTTTGGATTTTTGCAAGCTTTGAGCCATGGTTTGAGAATGTGCATTTATTTTGGCACGAGAATACTTTATTTCCTCAGAAGGGATAATGTGGCATTTCCCCAAGAAGTCATATCTCTCCCTAGGAAGCCATATTTCTATCCCCAAAAAGTCGTTTCTCTTTGCAATTCCCCTTGACAATGAGAGGAGGTCTCTTTGTTTGAGATAAGATTACATATTACCCTTTCCAGGCAGAGTGTCTTGGTCAAAGAAGAAGTTGAGACCCGTTCTAGGTGAAACACCAAAATTTTGGGGAAAACATGAGATATTATCTTTTTGCTATCATCAGTGAACGTTGATAGTTCATCGTCAGTGAACGGCGGTGGTATGATATTTTCTTCTACCTTCAACTATTGAGTTGGTAGTTCACCGTCATCTGTGAGTCGGTATATCTTTTCTCTCTACCTTCAACAATTGAGTTGGTAGTTCACTGTCATCTGTGAGTCGGTATATATTTTTCTCTTTACCTTCAACTTTTGAGTTGGTAGTTTACCGTCATCTGTGAGTCGGTATATCTTTTTCTCTTTACCTTCAACTATTGAGTTGGTAGTTTACCGTCATCTGTGAGTCAGTATCTTTTTGATCTTTTACTGTCATCTGTGAGTCAGTATCTTTTTGATCTTCTACCTTCAACTATTGAGTTGGTATTTCACCGTCATCTATGAGCCGGTATCTTATTACTTTTCTACCTTCATCCATTGAGTTGGTAGTTCACAGTTATCTGTCGATCATCATCATTATTTACTTTTTCCTCAATATTTGAGTTGATGCTACCTTATCTCTTCTTTGTGTTTTACACCAATAGAGTCATGTCTTTTGTTCACCAGTGATTTATTTTCCTGGTGGGGTTGCTCCTTTGTTTCTTCATTTTTGTGGCATGCCCAGTGTTACTTTGCATCTCTTTTGTTCTGTTCATATGCATCCATAATCATAAGCATTTCATGGCATCATAGAGACAAAAATAGGGCTTGTTTTATATTTAAGTATCTTCAATCGCGTCGACACAAAGATTTGTAACCTTCGTATCTCCGGATAGAAGACACTTAAATAAGGGCAGCTGTTGTACCCCAATTTTTGCCCCTAATATTCCTCTATCATATCATATCAACTCGATCATAACAAGATCACATTAGGGTTGGTTCTTCCTCTTTTTCTATCTCCTATCTTTAAGTTTTCTCTTGAGGAATCTCCAAGCACCTTGGTTGTGTGTTTTGTATATGTGTTGTTGACTAACTTCTAATCAAAATACAAAAAAATATTTGTCTTTGTCTTTGTATATTTTTGTTTTGTAGGTACCGAGTCGAAGCATTTGACAAATAAGGATTTCTGGTATCATTTTCCTAAAATCTCTATTTTCAAAGAAAAAGAATTAAAATTTTTCATTTTTTTTCACTGATGCAATCGATTCCTCTTAAAGTGAAATCGATTGCACATAGTGCATTTTGCGCCATTTTTGAAAAAATACACTGTGCAAATCGATTTGCACTGTAGTGCAATCGATTGCACATCGTGAAAATTAAAAAAAAAATCAGCATTTTAAACTTGTCAAATTTTGGCTCCAATTTTCCTTCACTTTTGAAAGATGTATCATTAATTCAAATTTTAGTGCCAATCTTTCATTTTTAAAAAGAATTATCATTAATTCAAATTTTGGCTCTAATATTTGAAAGAATTATCATTAATTCAAATTTTGGCTCTAATTTTTGAAAGAGTTATCATTAATTCAAATTTTGGCTCCAAGAATCAATTACCAAATTACCACTAATCCCAATCCTAAAACTCTATAAATAGAGCTCTCATTTCATTCAAATTTCAAACTTTTGATAGCCAAATCCACCTTGCTAAAAAATCTCTCAATTCTCTCCATCTACCAAATTCACTCAAAGCTCCATTTTCAAAAAGTTAGTAAGCTTTGCATTGAAGCTTACTAATCTTTGAGCTAAACCTTCATCCAAACACTTTTTCTCCACCAATTATCTACATCCAAGCTTGGTCAATTGATTCTTGTGGTTGAATTGAAGCAAATTCTTGAAGTTGTTTTGATAATTCTCTAGATCTACCTTTGGTAAGTTGGATAATTCATCTTTCACAATGTGATCTCTTGGTGAGCTTTGGGATTGATTCTTTGAGCATTATTTTGTGATTTCAATGGTGTTATTTTCTCATAATTTGATGGAATTTTCGTACTCAAGTGGATCCATGAACATAAGGTGTTTGATGGAAAGTTTGAATAAGAAATTGCCCTTTTAAAATGCTATTTTTGCTACTGTTACTGTGTGCAATCGATTTGCACTGTAGTGCAATCGATTGCACAGGAGAAATTTCACGCAAATTTTTGAAAACTGTACTGTGTAAATCGATTTATATAGTAGTGCAAATCGATTTACACCAGGCCAGAATGCATTTTTTGCCTTGTTTTGGGGCAGCTTTGATCCAAAATGCTTTTTCTACTCACTCCTTTTCGATTGTTGGTTTGGATTGCAATTTTAAATGTCCAATTTGTCTTTAAACTCAATGGACTTTGTGATGTAGATGAAGTTGGATAAATGTTCATCAATTCAAATCTACCTAAGAGTGAATTATTTAATTCATTTTTGGTGCTTTGGATTAATGATATGTTTAGTGCTTTAATCCATCTAGAGGAGTGGTTGAATTTAAAGATGAAAGAATTTTGAAATGGTGATCCAAATTAGCTTATCATTCCCCTCCCTCTTCATCTTATCCCTTTCTTTTTTAATTGTGCTACATGTTAAGGGATGGTGATCTCTATATCATTTATCCAAATATGAAGTACATAGATTGCTATTGACCGGCCTCAAAATAGGTGTGACTTCTACATAAGTCCACTTACGATTGCTTAACATAGCGCTAAATTTTGTCCCGATTCGAATAAATGATCATTCGTGGCCCAAACTTATGATTGCAAGCCCAAGTATGTTAATTTGATATCTTTGATCCAATAACCTTGAGATTCATTGTGTGGAGGCTTTGGTTCTACCAATCCTCTAATGGATCTACAACACCTTTGGTCAATGCGAATCACTTAAACATCGTTGATCATTACATGTTGCCTTGTGAGAATTCCAAAATGGATGATATACTTGACAAAAAGCAAATGCAACTTGTTGTGTGGAGGCTTTGGTTCTACCAATCCTCTAATTAGTTCCAAATGCAAGTTTCAATATGGTCATCCAACTAACCACTAATTACTAACAATTAACTTTACTTTACGCTTTTATTTTCATGCTTTATGTACCATTTACTTTTAGCATTTTACATTTCATGCTATTTTCATCTTTGCTCACTTGAGCATTTACTTTTATGTCATTTTTATTTTGCTCATTTGAGCTTTTCTTTCTTTTTAAATACACCTAATAATCAACATGAACCATAAAAATCATTAATGATACTTGGACTACATGGTTACTATCCTTTGCATTTTGGAGTGATGGACTTCTTGGACTTAGGATTAGAGACCTTGGCCTATCTTGGAGACTTTGTGAATTTATTTGATATTTTGTCTGGAGTTCTTGAGGTTTACCTCAAGACATTGGGTTGTTTGTTTGTTTTGTGTGCAGGTTATTGAGATTACGATCTTTGTTTGTAATATGGAATTCACCCATATACAGCCGTTACTCTGCCCAATTTTTGTGAAGACTTAAAACACTTGAAGTTTGGTTCTCTCAAGAGGTCTAGTATCTTTGCTTGCTTGGTTTCAATCCGAAGAATGGGAATTCTATATTGACTCATAATGTCAAGTATTGGCTTCTTGTTGGTTAGATGGTTCTTATCCCTAGCTTTTACCTTATGCTTTAGGATAGCCTCTTCTTCTCCTCCCATCTTCTTTAATTTCAAAAATCTTCTCCCTCCTTTAAAAAAAAACTCTTCTTGTTTTGAAACTTGAAACATTTTCATAATAAACTTGGACTTAGGTCCATGCATCTTCGAAACATTTTCATAAATAAATTTCAATCAATTTAATAATACCTTGACCTTTTTTTTGTGAGAAGACTAAAAGTCAATCAATCTCATTTCAAACCATTTTGCCACTTTGGCTTTTATCTTCAAACTTTTTCTCAAAAGATTAGACTCTTGTCAATCCTTGTAGTGATGCAAACAACTATACTTCTACAATATGTAGTGAAGTGAGATATTTTCCACTTGGGTGTTGAGTGAGGCATTGTTGATTTTAAAATCCAAGCCATATCCTCCACTTTGAGATGATGCAAATTCTCCTTTCTCATGATTGTGGGTAGTAAGTATGTTTTTTCACACGGACAATTGCGATGATGTCTTATCTCATAAAATCAACCAACACACTTGTGTTTCAAATTTTTAAAAGAGGAACTACGTGTACCCTAATCCCCTATTGCATGAAAGGTGGTACGTAGGCACTAAAGGTTCGCAACTGCGGCGGGTGCAAAAATCATAAAAATATTTCTTTTCTCACCTCCACCATCCATTTTTTATATAACACATTTTTATAGCCAAAATATACAGATTTTTCAAAGAGGTTCCTGCGGAGTACCGTAGATGTTTAGGGTGCTAATACCTTCCCTTTGCATAACCAACCCCCTTACCTTGAATCTTTCCCCCTCTTTTTGGGTTATTCGCTCTTTTCCCATTCCTTTGGAAATAATAAAGCGCGGTGGCGATTTTTATTTTGATTTGTATAAAGTCTAGTCAATCCAATGGCTTAGTCTTGCACATTTCTACCGCCATAAACAGCTAGGGCAGACCCCTTCTAAAATTTCAATGTTGGCTCTTTTACTATGCTCTGTGGCCCATGCTAAGGCCCTGATCAAATTTTTGAAGGCGGCACATGTACCCCAAGAGACCTCGGCTGACTAGTTTTAGGAATCTGTGGCCAGTCTTACTGCTGATAATGGCCTTGGCTTTTCCGACGCTGACTTAACTCCCAAAGGAAGGAAACACAATGACGCGTTACATGTCTCAGTTGAATACAGGGGAACCACCCTCGCCCATGTCTTAGTTGATACGGGTTCTTCCTTGAATGTGCTGCCGAAGAAAGCCTTAGACCGTTTGGACTGCGAAGGATTAACCCTCAAACCTAGTAACATCGTTGTTAGGGATTTTGATGGCTCCAAAAGAATGGTTCATGGAGAGGTTGATATTCCTATCAAAGTAGGCACAGAAGTTTTCAACTCCACCTTTTATGTGATGGATATACGTCCGTCATATTCGTGTTTATTAGGAAGACCGTGGATCCATTATGCCGGGGAAATTGCCTCCTCTTTGCACCAAATGCTGAAATATCCTGTTAAGGGTAAGATTATAACAGTGCATGGCGAGGAAGAGTACATGGTAAGTCATCTCAATTCCTTCCGCTTTGTGGAGTTGGATGGCGAGTTCATCGAAACACCTTTCCAACATTTTGAGGAAGTTTCCCCTGAGGTAGCAGTTGCGAAGATAATGGTTGAGGTGTCTGCCGTTCCCAAGCATGTATCTAGGATGGCATCTCTCAAGGACGCAGAGGTTGTGATTAAAGAAGGGAAGAGCACAGTATGGGGGCAATTTCCTGACTTTCCCCATAAGACAGACAAATTTGGGTTAGGGTTCACTGCTGCAGGACAAAAGGCTATGCGTCGTTCCAATGCTGGAGGACCACCCGTCAAGATATCTCACCATGGAATCAATGCTGTACAAGATGAAGATGAAGAGAGCCACTTTGAAGATTGGATCTTTCCGACCGTCGAAGGGGGTTTGAGCAACTGGGAAGAAAAGGATTTCATTCCCATCACCTTTATCAACCAGTAATTTTATCTTTGAACAATTTCCCATTTATGGTCTGTAATAACTAAACAATTTGCACACTATTTTCACCTCATGCCTTGCCCGGGGCATGTAGGTCCATTTGTAAGGGCTTGATCTTCTTCATTATCATATGCCATGTTTTAATGAATCATTGGACGTTTTTCATCTATAAACTATTGTGTTCATTTTCTTTCCTTTTGCATTTTGTTTGTTTAAGGATGGCTATCCCTTACACACACCCACACTCAAAAATGCAGGTACCCATCCACTCCGGATTCCATGGGTGATTATTCTGTTGTGGCCTTCGATAACTCTGAGGATTTGGTCAATCATGCTGAGTACGAAGTTGACGAAGACTGTGAAGTGCCGGGAGAGTTAGCCAGACTTTTGCAACAAGAAGAGAGGGCTATCCTACCTCATGAAGAGTTGCTAGAAACCATCAACTTGGGGACAGAGGAAGACAGGAAGGAAGTAAAAGTGGGTGCCAACCTGGAACCAAGCGTCAAGGAGCGCTTAGTGCAGTTGTTGAACGAATATGTCGAAATCTTCGCTTGGTCTTATGAAGACATGCCGGGACTAGACACAAATATCGTGGTCCATCGTCTCCCTACAAGAGAGGATTGTCCACCGATCAAACAAAAGGTCCGCCGGATGAGGCCTGACATGTCTGAGAAGATCAAAGTTGAGGTAATGAAGCAATTCAACGCTGGCTTTCTGGCTGTTACTTCCTATCCACAGTGGGTCGCTAACATTGTGCCCGTGCCTAAGAAGGACGACAAAGTCAGAATGTGTGTGGACTATCGGGATTTAAACAAGGCTAGTCCCAAAGACAATTTTCCACTGCCACACATCGACATCTTGGTTGACAACACAGCTCAACACAAGGTTTTTTCCTTCATGGATGGATTCTCGGGATACAACCAAATCAAAATGGCCCCCGAGGACATGGAGAAAACTACTTTTGTCATGCAATGGGGTACCTTATGCTACAAAGTGATGCCATTTGGACTGAAGAATGCAGGGGCAACCTATCAACGCGCCATGGTAGCTTTGTTTCATGATATGATACATCATAAGATCGAAGTTTACGTAGACGATATGATAGCTCGATCACAGACAGAAGAAGAACACCTTGATCATCTGCAAAAGCTGTTTGCCAGGTTGAAGGAGTATAAGCTCAGACTGAACCCAAACAAGTGAACTTTTGGGGTTAGGTCTGGTAAACTTTTGGGATTTATTGTCAGCAACAAAGGCACTAAGGTTGATCCAGCTAAAGTAAAGGCTATACAAGAAATGCCTGCCCCCCGTAGTGAAAAGGAGGTTAGAGGATTCTTGGGACGCTTAAACTATATCGCCAGGTTCATCTCTCACCTGACATCTACCTGTGAGCCAATCTTCAAGCTGTTGAAGAAAGATCAGGTGGTTGAATGGAACAATGATTGTCAAGTTGCTTTTGATAAGATTAAGGAGTATTTTCCAGAACCTCCTATTTTGATTCCACGCGTCGATGGAAGGCCGTTAATCATGTATCTGACTGTTTTGGATAACTCAATAGGGTGCGTACTGGGCCAACATGACGAGTCTGGCCGAAAAGAGCATGCCATTTATTACCTTAGCAAAAAGTTTACCGACTGTGAGACTCGTTACTCAGTGCTCGAGAAAACTTGCTGCGCTTTGGTATGGGCTGCTCGCCGACTAAGGCAGTATATGTTGACTCATACCACTTTGCTGATTTCCAAAATGGATCCGATCAAATATATCTTCGAGAAGCCTGCTTTATGTAGAAGAATCGCTAGATGGAAAATGATCCTGACAGAGTATGATATCCAGTATACTACCCAAAAAGCTATAAAAGGGAGTGTACTAGCTGACCATCTATCTCATCAAGCCATCGAAGATTACCAATCTATGAGATTCGACTTCCCTGACGAGGACATCATGACATTGGACAATATCAAAAGTAACGGACCGTATGACGGACCTGAACAAGGATCCCGATGGACCCTATACTTTGATGGTGCTTCAAATGCACTTGGCAACGATATCGGTGCAGTACTCATTTCTCCAGAAGGTTTCCATACACCCTTCACTGCCCGACTGTGCTTCAGCTGTACCAACAACATGGCTGAATATAAACCTTGCATCTTTGGTCTCAAGGCTGCTATAGACTTGGGAATCAAATCTTTGGTCGTATTTGGGGACTCGGCTTTGGTTATCAGTCAAGTCAAAGGAGAGTGGGACACCAAGCATCCTAATCTTATCCCATACAAGGAACATGTCTTGACATTGTTGCCTCATTTCGAGCAGATTACTTTCGAGCACTTCCTGCGAGAAGAAAATCAGCTAGTAGATGCTCTGGCTACAATGTCTTCCATGTTTAAACTCAACTGGGATAACAAGGCTCCCCAAATTACCATCGAGCGAATGGACGAACCTGCGCACTGTCATGAGATTAATATCGAAGAAGTAGTGGAATAACCCTGGTTTCATGAAATCAAAAGGTATCTCCAGACTAGAGAATACCCTGAAGGAGCTTCGATCAATGATAAAAAGTTCTTAAGGAGATTTGAGGCCAAGTTCTTCCTAAGCAATGGCATCCTTTATAAGCGCAACCATGATTGTGTTCTACTTCGTTGTATGGACAAAGCTGAAGCAGAGTTGATCATGACCGAAATACATAGTGGCACATTTGGCACCCACTTGAGCGGACATACGATGGCTAAGAAGATTCTAAGGGCAGGCTACTACTGGTCTACCATGGAAGCTGATTGTCATCAACATTCCCGTACTTGCCACAAATTCCAAGTCTATGCCGACAAGGTACATATTCCTCCTGTTCCTCTCAATGTTCTAACAGCTCCTTGGCCATTCGCAATGTGGGGCATTGACATGATTGGAGAGATCAAGCCTACGACATCCAATGGACATCGCTTCATCCTGGTGGCTATTGACTATATTACCAAGTGGGTCGAGGCAGCTTCCTATGCCTCTGTTACAAAGAATGTGGTTGCCCGCTTCATCAAGCAGAACCTCATATGCCGGTATGGTGTCCCCGACAGGATTATCACGAACAACGGTACAAATTTGAACAACACTATGATCACCACTCTATGCGAGCAGTTCAAGATTTATCATCACAATTCATCTCCTTATCGTCCGAAGATGAACAGTGCTGTTGAAGCCGCGAACAAAAATATCAAGAAGATCATTCAAAAGATGACAATCACCTACAAGGACTGGAATGAGATGTTACCATTTGCTCTGCATGGATATCGTACCACAACACGTACTTCTACAAGGGCAACCCCATTTTCTTTGGTGTATGGCATGGAAGCTGTTCTACCCATGGAAGTTCAGATTCCTTCCTTAAGGATTATGAAGGACGCTGGTTTGAGTGAAGACGATTGGATTCAGACCCGGCTTGATCAACTTAATTTGATCGAAGAGAAACGACTTACTGTTGTTTGTCATGGTCAGACGTATCAAAAACGGATGATCAAGGCTTTCAATAAGAAAGTTAAGCGTCAGATATATCAAGTCGGAGATCTTGTAATCAAGCGGATCATCTTACCGCAAAGTGATCCCAGGGGCATGTGGACTCCTACTTACGAAGGACCATTTGTGATCAAGAGCATATTTTCTGGTGGGGCAATGATTCTGACCACCATGGACGGCGACGACTTGCCGCACCCTGCGAACACAGACATAGTCAAAAGATACTAAGCATAAAATGACCCGACAAGTTGAAAACCCGAAAGGGCGACTTGGGCAAAAATGGGCATCCCGGTGAATCGAAAACCTGAAAGGGCGGTTCAGGAAAAATTAGGGATAAAACAAAAAAAGTCTGTATACCCGGCAAGTCGAAAACCCGAAAGGGCGACTTGGGCAAAAAGGGGTTTCCCGGTGGATCGAAAACCCAAAAGGGCGGTCCAGGCAAAAGTTAGGGAATCAAAGCGTATGGCTATGTCTCGTCGGATCACTTTAAGAACAATCTCTTCACTAACAAACTCCAAGCTTTTGATCAATCCAGTCATCGGCAAACGAAGCAGCGAATGGACAAGATATTCAGAGTTGTGAAGGCTATAGCAGAATGGGAATCCCATGGAATTGTTACACATAGCCATCTTTCTTTTGTATAAATTTTTTCAATTTTTACGACAACATTCTCTTACTAGGATATCTGTCTCCTTTGTATAAAGATACTCACAAAAGCTAATAGAAAGATACTTCAAAGTGCAGAAATTTGCTTGCCTTTCTTTTCTTTTTACACTTATGTTTTATTTGAAAACATCCAATGTTTTGTTGAATAGGCATATGCATTTGAATATAATCACTGCTTACAAATAAAACGAAATTGAAAAAGGATAATTACTGATAGGTTGAAGGTGTAGGAAGATATCTTTGTGCCATTTCAGAAGAAATCCCCTATGATACATCATTCAGATCCTCAACAAAGCTAAAATTTGGAGTATATTTCCCCAGCGGAGTTAAGCTTCAAGATCCTCAGCGGAGCCAGTGCATTCTAAACTTGGTTCCCCAACTGAGTTAAGTTTCAAAATTCCCATCAGAGTTAAGCTTCAAGATCCCCAGTGGAGCCTGAAAACCCTGAAAATCCTATCCCCAGTGGAGCCAGAATAGCGAACATTCCCCCCACAGAGTTATCTCCCAGCAAGATCGAAGATTCTCGGTCTCATTTCTCCAAGAAGAAGCCTCCTAGGTTTTAACTCCCCAGTAGAGATTTTCAGAGTTTTCCCTACATCCCAGGAAAGTCATGAAGGATTCTCATTCCCTGCAGAAGTTGTCAAAGGCCTTGTTAATCCCCACAAATCGCCGAGGATTTTCAATCTCCAGCAGTGGTCCCAGGATTTCTCCTTCTCAAACGAACTGAGATCTTTAATCCCCAAGCAGTCAGCAAGGATCTCCCATCTTCAGCAATCAAAGAGTTTTGAATCCTCAACATCCGTCAAGGATTTACTTTCCCCGACAGTAGTCAAAGATTTCATTATCTCCAGTTATCAAGGATTAATTTTCCTCAACAAGACAGCCACTCAGCTTATATGCCCATCCATTACATTCATATATCATAAACATTGATGAAACACAGTTCATTGCATCATGCATATCATGCAACATAACTTCGTGTTTTAGCTAACATTTTACCCTTTTCAGGATAAGATTAAAAGGCTATCATTAACAATTATTCAGATAAAATATGGATACACCCCAGACACGTCGGTCATTCTATTACTCATTCAGAACTTCAAGTCAAAATACAGTACAGATACACCCAGACACGGCGGTCATTCTATTACTCATTCAGACTTCAGCAATCCGATACAGACTAGATACGCTCCAGACACGACGGCCATTCTATCTCTCATTCAGGTTCAACTATCAACTACAAAGTTCAGATACGCTCCAGACACGGATGCCATTCTGGCCCTTACACCAGAAGTTTGATTCTCCCTAGTGCAGTCACCATGGAAGTCATTCTATCACTTATTCAGATCCCAGTTACAGTCTCAGATACACTCCAGACACGAAAGTCATTCTGCTACTCATACAGATCTCAACTTTAGATACAGTCGAGATATGCTCCAGACACGGTTGCCATTCTGTCACTCATTCGGAATTTATCCCCAGCCCAGAGATGCTCCATACACTGATGTTTCTCTATCGCCCATTCAGAATTCAGATACAATACAGATACACTCCAGACACGATAGTCATTCTGATATTCATTCAAAGTTCAAATACAGTTACAACTCAGATATGCTCCAGACACGGACACCATTCTTTCGCTCATACAGACTCAGTCTCCAGATACAGTTCAAATGCATTCCAGACACGGATACCATTTTGACGCTCATTTTTCTGACCTACAAAATTGCAATTCAACAAACATTCTTGGATGGCATCTTTAAGCCCATCTCCAGCAATATTATACCATCTCTAAATGGCATCTTTAAGCCCATTTCCTCAGCTTTATTCTGACGAGTGCAAATTTACGGGCACTCTAGTGTCCAATCCTCTTTTACCTTCGAGTCGCGAAAAGCAAACTTGCCAATCTAACTCTTCAGGTTCAAGAAGATTGAACAGGGGCAACTATTGTACCCTAAAATTTTCCCTCTCATTTCATCAAAATTTTTCATCACAAGGCTCTTGGAACTCAAGATCAAGCTAGGGTTTGCTCTGCTCAAGACACCTCCTTGCACTGTTGACCTAAATTAGGGTTTGAGTTTGCACAGTGATGTTTTGACCTACAATGCCCAAATTTAATTTCATACTTCATGTTGGACTCATAAGTTGGTCCATACCAAGTTTCAAGCCTTGATTCAAATTTTTGCCCAGTCAATTGGACAATTGACCTAGAAATCAGCTGTATTGGGGAAAAAGTCAACTGTGGCCAATTGACAGTCAAACCTCATGAAATTTGATCCACATCAACATTATGAACTCATATGAACCATTTGATCAAGTTTGGATCACAATTCCACAAGAAATTTGATCAGATCACCAAAAGGGCAAAATGGTCATTTTTAGGATTTTGACTGTACAAAGGCAATTTTTGACTGTTTGACCTAGCCAATGGCAAATAAAGCTCAACCATGGACTCAAGGACTCAATCACATTGTCTTGACCCATTCAACAAGTTCAAAAGATCTCAAATGCATAGGATTGACAGATGAATTTTTCAGTCAACTGATCAAAATTTGACTGTATACTGAAAAGTCAAACTTTGACTTTTTGGTCAAAATCAAGTGCCAAGGGTCATTTTTCATCAAGACATGTCAAATTATGAAACTTGTTCATCAAGAAATCCAAAAATGCAAATTAGGGTTTAAAATGGAAAAATTTCATAACTTAGAAAATTTCTAAGTTATAAAATTTTCTTATTTTTTCCTAACTTTATCCTATTTTTTCACCAAGATGCAAATGTATTCAAACAAAACTTACAACATGAAAGTTGTATTCCATCACAAAGTCTACAACTTTGATTCACAAAGTTTTCTCAAAATAATCTTGGATCTCAAGTTATGATTTTTGGAACAAGGGTACCTAAAACTTTTAACTTAGAGAAATTTTCCCTAGTTTAGGCAGGGTTTTGACCCATCTTCTTGGCCATTTTTCACATATTTCCACTTGGAGTTTCAAGTTGCATTTCAAAGATGGGTTGTATTACATGTTGCAAGATTTCCAAATTGTCCAAAAACTCCTCAAACACCTTTGTGGTTAGGGAGAATCGAATGCTTGAAGTTGGCAAAAACTCACTTTGCAACCATGGTCAATACATGTTCATACCAACTTGCAAATCTGATCTAGCTAGCTTGGTTCACAATTACAGGCCTCTAAACCAGTTTGTACTCCATAATTTAATGCAAATCCATTGAGCCAAGGCATTGTCTTGGTCATTAGGGTATTGTACACTAGATTAAGCCTTAAATGGAAAAAGTAACATTGCCATTTTTGCTTGAACTTTGCTTTATGTCAAAACAACATCCTAGAGCATTGAACCAGATCTTATGCTGCAAAAAAAATCAACTAATTAGAGGGGCCAAGAGGGCTGTGTGAAGGGTGATAGGATGGCCTGTACAAGCCTATAACCTCACTTCCACTCTTTTGCTTCAAAAAAAAGAAAAATTGCAAAACACAAGGCATCTCACACATCTGATAAAGCCAACTAAAACAAAGTTGTAAAGCAAGTTTCATACACCCTAGCAAGCCAGAAGCACGAGCCCTTGACCTCTCAAAACTCCTTGTGCACAAAATCACCATTTTTCTGCAAAACAGGGCAAGCTCTGCAGAACCACCTCTATCTCCACTTTCCCTCGTGCGTTTTGCCTCAAACTTGTTCCAATACCTTCCATTCAACTCACCTGAACTATTCCAGACCTCCATTTCCAGCTGTAACACCATTAACACACATTGCCATTTTTGTTTAAAAGCTTCGCAGGTTGATTTCTGTAGCACGATTCAGGCTACTTCAAAACAAACTAAGCATTGGGAAAGCTTCATCGGACATCAGGCAAGCTCAAAAGAACCTCAAGCATCCTTGGAAGTTGCTGCATTGTCTAGCTCGAAGTCAACTGAAACAGGTATTTCATGAACTTCTATCTCTCTATTTAGGAATAGTTAGACTTAGGTTTGTGAATGAAAGATGTTGTATTCATAGCCCTGAAACCATACATGTGCTTAGTTTTCATTTATATTAATCGTGCTAGGAGAATTTTGTTCATGAACTTTCTGAAAAAACTAGGTTAAGAATTAGGGCCAGAGAAATTCTCTCTGGTCTTTGAGAGTTAGCTTAAGTTTTTTATATGGTTAGATTAGTTGTTTGATGCTCTACAAGTTTCATGTTTTGAGTTTTGTTAAAAAAGCATAGAATCAGGAGATAGCAGGTTGTATGGAAAACGCGCATTTTTGTTTGAACTGAGGAAGAAGACGAAGTTGCTTGGGCTGGGCCTGGTTGTTTTTGCTTCTCACACATGCATTTTCAATTCACACCCCCTGGCCCATTGCTTTGTATTTTCATTATTTTTGCATTTTTATTTTTTCTCTGACCTTGATATTTTATTTTCAAATATAAAAAATACTTAAAAAATATTTTCATAAATTTTTATATTTATTTGATATTTATTTTAATTAATTCTAGTATTAATACATTAAATACTTTATATTTACTTTTGTTTAAATGTAAAAATAATGTGAAAAATACTTTTATTTTTATTTATTATTTTTATATATATTTGAAAATATTTTCTTGAAATATATACATTTTGTAAATAATTTATTTTATTTTATACACACTTAATACATTTAATACATATATATACATATATAATATATTTTATTAAATAATAAGAACAAAAAAACACAAAAATAATACATTTTTATTTTTTATTAATATTTTATACTAAAAATACCCTTTCTTCAATATACTTTTATTTTTTGTACAAATTGATACATTTTTGTATATAAATAATAAATAATACCATTTATTTAAGAAATTAGGGTTTTTGCCCTAAAAAACAAAATAATTAAAATTGACTTTTTATTTATTTACATTTCATATTAAAAAATACTTTTTACATACATAAAAAACCTTTTTGCATATTACATTTTATTTGATGTTTATTTAATTATATTTATTTAAATATTGTATTGTGCCTCACCCATTCAATTTGGTTGTAATAATTTAGAATTTAATTTCTTGCAAAAATAATCCCCAATTCAAATTTGTATCCCCCTCCCTATATCATGTTGTAATAGTGTAGAATTTAAATTCTCGCACCTTTAAATGCTTTCAATTATGCCATGATTAGACCTAGGGTTTGTATGCAAAATAAAATCAACAATTAGTTTGACATAATCCAAGATAACAATGCATGAAAACAAACACAATGCACACTTGCACCCCTAGGGTTTCAATCCACTTGTTGCCTTCAAAAATGGGCCATGGTATGCATGTCAAGTACTTTGGCAAAACAAAAACAAGCAAAAGATCATAGTCCCTCGATGACGCTATCTGAGTTTCCTAAACAAAATGATGAAGTCCCTCAAGAAAATTGCCAAAAATACTTGACACAATTGCTATCATGGTCTATACGATGACCCGCGCCTGTCCCGTTTAACATCTGAAGCTACCGGCAGAAAACACAGAGCCGCCACCGAACTTTATTTATCCCGAAGGAAGGGGAAATATCGATAAAACCACAGGGGAATGGATAAGATGGTCTTGCGACCAAGAGAAAGGGTAAGGGAGTCAGTTATGCGAGGGGAAGGTACTAGCACCCCTCACATCCGTTGTACTCAACGGGATCCATTTTGTTTGTTTGTCTTAAAGGGTGTATTTATCTATAACTATGCTTGCTAAAGGGGAATGAATGGTTTTTGATTATTGCGTTTGTGAGGGTTTCGCGACCCTTTGCCTACGTATCCAATAAAGGAATCAGAACACCGTAGTTCCTCCTAGAAAATGGTTGGTTTGTTTATGTTTTTTAGTGGGCGATGTTAACGCACGCGTTCTAGCAATAGGCACAGCCGGTATCGTGCTAGAACGGAGATAACATGCCCTTTGAGGGAGTTTTGATTTGTTGAGTGTTTTTGCATGTTTTAAAATAAATTCAAGAAGTGATTAAAGAGTGTTTTGGATTTTCTTGATTTGTTTATGTTTTGATTTTTATCTTGCCTAATTACTAGCATTGGTATAAAGTAAATAAAATGCAGAAAAGATAAGATCCTACGCTATTACAACCGTATCAAACAACATAGAAAAAAATGAAAAAAAGACAAAAGCAAGAAAAAATATGTGTCTTTCGATTGGGGGGAAAGCACACTTCGACTGGCATTTTGTTGGCCTTCTTCGGTTAGGGCTGGCAGCAGTGAAGTCATGTCTTTAGATTTGGACTTTGGCAGAGGCGAAGTCCTGTCCTTCGATTGGGATTTGGCAACAATAAGATCCTGTCTTTCGATTAGGCCTTGGCAGGGGCGAAGTGGTATCCTTCGACTGGATCTGGAAACAGCAAGTTGTATCCTTCGACTGGGGCTGGCACCAGTGAGTTGCATCCTTCGACTGAGGGCTGGCACCAGTGAGGTTCTGTCCTTCAATTGTCCTGGAAGTCAGTGAGGGAATGTCTTGCGATTGAGCCTGGACTTGGTACGGAAACCAAAGGCTTCGTTTCAAACTCCTGTTTCCTGTTTCTTTCGTTTGAACTTTTTAAACAGTAACATGGCATAAGGCTATGCTAATATTTCCTTACAATCAGTTAACACTTAATGCATATTTAAATAAACAAACAGCAAAACAAAAGAGGGTTAGCTCTGAAAACATATTAAGTAGGTGGAAACGAAAAGAGCCAAAGTTCTATGTACATGTTATGCTAGAAATGAAAGGGGTTCGAGGTTAAGGATGGCTCACCTTGCTTGGGGCTGGAGCGTGTGCTGGGCAGTAAGGTGGTTGCCTGGAGCGCCTCTGGATTCGAAGGGAGGGACCAGGGGTTGGCCTTTGAGGCTGGATTCGAAAGGGGATGACAAGCGTGAAGTATTTCCTGCTGGATGTGAATGGTAACGAGGTACAGGGGGTTTACTTTTTGGTTCGAAGGGGATGAGTGTGATTCTGGGTTTGGATTCTGGATAAGTGTTCGAATCTCTCAAGTGTTTGAGATTTCTGGAAGTGTTTGAATTTCTGGATGTGTTTGAATTTCTCAAGTGTTTGAGATTTCTGGATGTTTTGGATTTCTCAAGTGTTTGAATGAACTTGAGAATTTTTTGGTTTGAGAAATTTTCTGCAGAGTTTCGTCTGGCCCTCTCGTCCCTTTTTTTCATGTTGTGAAGCCTGGTATTTATAGTCGGATTTGCTGATGTTTTTGGGGGGAAAACAAAATAATGTTTGAACAGTTTGGGAATGCTGTTTCAATCCTTTCTTCTATGCAGCTCTTGTGCACTCCTTTTTGGGTAAGTACAGGACTGTTGTAGCAGGCTCATCAGTGTTTTGGAGCGTAGTGGTAGGTGGGTGCAGGACTGTGCAACAGTTTTGTGTTTGGCAGTACAGTGGTCCAACTTGTGAATCGAAGGAGACTGTACTGCCCATCGAAGCTTGTGAATTGAAGGGGGACCATTGCCCATCGAATTTGTTGATCGAAAGAGACTGTATTGCCCATCGAAGCTGGTGGATCAAAGGGAGGCTATTGCCCAATTGAAACATGCTTACAGGCAGCAAACTTGTCCAATCGAAACAGGCTTGCAGGCAGTAAACTTTGTCCAATCGAAAGAACGCTTGCAGGCAGCACTTGTCCAATCGAAAGTAGGCATACAGGAGGCAAAAATGTTCAGATTCAAAAGAGGCCAAGAGTCAGTCGAAGGGTACTGAATCGAAGGAGACCTGTTTTCCTCCAAACTTGTCAAAATCATCTTTTATCTGTTTTGCTCTTTCAATAGTTTCCTCTTTGACTTGATGCTTGAAAATCCAATATGATCCAATTGTACTCGTGCAGACTTAAACCCTAAGAATCCTGACCAGCACACGTAGGGAAATAAACCCTAGCCCAGGCTCTGATAGAATTGAGTAAGAACCAACCTTGTAACGTGATGACAAAATTCATTCCACAACCTGCTAATCAAGAACCAGATGTGCTTCCATTTTACCTGATAAGAAAAAACCTCAAAACAAGATTAGACCAAAAGAGGGCGTAGCCCTAATACTTCAAACCAAAGTGCCTGATTCCCTGAGATGCAGGATATGCAAATAACTGAATGATGAAATGATGCAAATGGAATGCAGAGTTCAAAGCCAGACAAGAATAAAAGAGATAGGGCAAATTTGGGGTACGACAGCTGCCCCTATTTAATCGTCTTAAACCTGAATGTAAGATTGGCGTCAGCCTTTCGGAAGTTCAAGGTGGAAGATGATTAAATACCAGGACCCGAAATTTGCCCTAGATATATGGTGTGAGTGTTATTCACTGGTGTGGATGTATGCTTGGGGAAAGACAAATCGGTCTTCTGGTGGACTGGTCATGATGGTTGAAAAAGGGGAGCTTGTACTGGGGTAACGGTGCCAATACAAGGTTTTTTTTTAGTAGTAAAGCGACTGAAAAGATATGGTTGACGATGTCATGATGACTGAAAGTAGAATTACTTGATAAAATGATAACTTAATGCAATGAGTAGAACTTGATGATGACAGAGAACCTATCAAGCGGTATTTCACGACCCACAAAGAAAGGTAAAGACAACGGGTAAAGATAGACGTACGATCTATGACCCAAAAGAAAAGGTAAAGTGAGGGTAAGACCTACGGGCGACCTACGACCCTAAAAAGATAACGTGAGGGTAAGACCTACGAGCGACCTACGACCCTATGAAAGATAACGTGAGGGTAAGACCTACGAGCGACCTACGACCCTAGCAAAAATAACGTGAGGGTAAGACCTACGAGCGACCTACGACCCTATGAAAGATAACGTGAGGGTAAGACCTACGAGCGACCTACGACCCTATGAAAGATAAAATGAGGGTAAGACCTACGAGCGACCTACGACCCTTTGAAAGATAAAATGAGGGTAAGACCTACGAGCGACCTACGACCCTATGAAAGATAAAATGAGGGTAAGACCTACGAGCGACCTACGACCCTATGAAAGATAAAATGAGGGTAAGACCTACGAGCGACCTACGACCTTATGAAAGATAAAATGAGGGTAAGACCTACGAGCGACCTACGACCCTATGAAAGATAATGTGAGGGTAAGACCTACGAGCGACCTACGACCCTATGAAAGATAATGTGAGGGTAAGACCTACGAGCGACCTACGACCCTATGAAAGATAATGTGAGGGTAAGACCTACGAGCGACCTACGACCCTATGAAAGATAACATGAACATTGAGAGTTGGGGAGAAGTACGACGTACTGGAACCATGGTTTATTTTAGTTGGTAATGTAATAACATATGTTAACTGGGAATTATGAGGATGAAATTCTTTGTGGGGATGTTTTGTTGATTTGGGATTGATCTGGCTCATGCTTCATATGCATTTGAAGTGTGACACGATGATCCATGGATATGCTATGCGTTTGAGGATGCAATGCAGTATGTCGCGATGATTATTGTATGCAGAATGTCAAAAACTCATTGGGATTTGTTGTCCGTCATCTTGAGATACTAATATGGACTGGTGCTTGAAACTGAGAGAAAAGAGTTAGCCTTGCCGAGTTCACTGGGGATTGAATCTTGCTGAGGAGGAGTAGCTTGATCTGACTTCCTTCATGGATTGGGTTCTTGCGAATAACTGAAGAATAGACATGGACCTCGACCAATGCCCCAAGTTTCTCGGTGTTGGAGGATCAGGCGCTTGGTTAACTGTAAGGTGGCGACGAAGATGAAATCTTGGTCAAGGCGACCGTTATGACTTGCTACATGCCCAGAAGAGCGAACACTTGAACGCCACAAAATTCCCTTGGGATGCCTTTATATCCATGTAATGTAGGGTTTCACATCTTAGCTCGTGATTATTATTGACTTATCGTTTTCAATGCAATGTTTAACAAAGAATTTAAATCACAATTCACATACGAAAAATAAAGTAAAAGAACATAACAAGGATTTTTAATGGAAGGGAAAGTTTTATTAATGAGTTTGGCCCGTGAATGGGCATCCGTACATAGAAACAAACTCCTAAATGAGGAAGTTGCGGAAAAGAAATACAACGAGTAAAATGGCAATAAGAAAATCTCGAATTTCCGTTAAAACTGATATTGCTATAGTTCTCGTATCCCGGGTCGTCCTAGTGCTGTGCTTCCAAAGGATAATAGTTAGATCAGACCATCCCGCACTAAGAGGGTGTACGTGAAGAATATTCAGACTGCAGTCTCTCGCTTTCTGTCCCTAATTTTTGCCTGGATCACTCATTCGGGTTTTCAATCCACCGGGACACCCATTTTTGCCTAAGCCGCCCTTTTGGGTTTTCGACTTAGCGGGTTATTCTATTTTTTTCTTTTTTAGCCCCAACTTTTGCCTAAGCCGCCCTTTCAGGTTTTCGACTTAGCGGGTCCTTTCATGCGTAGTATTTTTTGACTGAGTCTGAATTGACTGGAAGCGAAACGTCTTCCCCATCCATGTTTGTCAGGATTAGAGCACCTCCTGAGAAAGCTTTCTTCATGATGTACGGTCCCTCGTATTTGGGAGTCCACTTGCCTCTTTTATCAGTGTGGATTGGGAGAATCTTTCTTAAGACCAGGTCACCTGAGTGGAAATCTCGAGGCCGAATCTTCTTGTCAAATGCCCTCTTGAGACGCTGTTGGTATAACTGACCATGACAAATGGCTGCCAGGCGCTTTTCTTCGATGAGATTGAGTTGGTCGAGTCTCGTTTGAATCCATTCTACTTCATCAAGTTTAGTATCCATCAGGACCCTTAAGGAAGGAATCTCCACTTCGACTGGGAGTACCGCATCCATACCATAGACTAGTGAAAACGGAGTTGCCCCAGTGGAAGTACGCACCGAAGTTCGATAGCCATGCAGGGAAAAGGGTAACATCTCATGCCAATCTTTGTATGTTCTCACCATTTTCTGGACGATCTTCTTTATGTTCTTGTTAGCGGCTTCGACTTCCCCATTCATCTTTGGCCGATAGGGTGATGAATTATGGTGCTCGATCTTGAATTCTTCACACATTTCCTTCATCATTTTGTTGTTGAGATTTGGCCCGTTATCAATGATGATCTTGTTAGGAGTTCCATACCGGCATATGATCTCTCTTTTGATAAAACGAGTGACAACTTGCTTGGTCACATTTTTGTATGAAGCCGCTTCCACCCACTTGGTGAAGTAGTCAATAGCAACGAGGATAAACCGGTGTCCATTTGAAGCGCTCGGCTCAATGCGTCCAATCATGTCGATGCCCCACATTGCAAAGGGCCATGGTGAAGTCATCACATTCAAAGGAGTGGGAGGAACATGTATCCTGTCTGCGTAAGCCTGACATTTATGGCACATTTTGGCATATACACAACAGTCACTTTCCATCGTCATCCAGAAATAATCTGCTCGTAGGATTTTCTTGGCCATGGAATGCCCACTGGCATGAGTCCCAAAAGAGCCCTCGTGTATTTCTCGTATAATGGATTCTGCTTCATGTCTATCCACGCATCTGAGCAGAATCAAATCATAGTTCCTCTTGTACAGAACGTTTCCTGACAATAAAAACTTAGATGCCAACCTTCTGAGAGTCCGCTTATCACAAATCGTAGCACCTTCGGGGTACTCTTGCTTCTCAAGATATCTTTTGATGTTGAAATACCACGGATTTTCGTCTGATACATCTTCAGTCATAAGACAATGAGCAGGGAAAATATGTGATGGCTCCTGGTAATGACAGATCCTTATACTGGGTGCATGATTCGGGTAATTGACTTTGAATATTGCTGCTAACGTGGCCAGGGCGTCTGCCAGTTGATTTGCTTCTCTAGGAATGTGCTCAAAAGTGACTTCATCGAAAGCGGGCAACAACTCAATGATGTAATCCCTGTATGGAACTAAATTGGGGTGCCGTGTATCCCAATCGCCCCGTACTTGATGTATCACTAAGGCAGAGTCCCCATAAACTTCAAGAATCTTGATCTTCAAATCAATGGCGGCTTCAAGGCCCATCACACAAGCTTCGTACTCAGCGACATTATTCGTACAATCAAAACATAATCTGGCAGTGAAGGGTATGTGAGTGTTGCGTGGAGAGGTCAAAACTGCCCCAATACCGTGACCCATAGCATTTGACGCGCCATCGAACGTGAGAGTCCATCGCTCCCCTGGTCCAGGTCCTTCACTGTCATCAAGTTTCATAATATCCTCGTTTGGAAAGTCAAACTTCATGGGCTGATATTCTTCCAATGGTTGGTGAGCGAGGTGATCAGCAAGAATGCTACCTTTGATGGCCTTTTGTGTGACGTACTGGATGTCATACTCGGACAAAATCATTTGCCACCGAGCCAATCTTCCTGTAAGTGCTAGTTTCTCAAAGATGTACTTTATCGGGTCCATCTTAGATATCAGAAGTGTAGAATGTGTCAACATATACTGCCTCAAACATCGGGATGCCCACGTAAGAGCACAACAAGTCTTCCCAAGTAAGGAGTACCTCGATTCACAATTAGTAAACTTCTTGCTCAAATAGTAAATGGCGTGTTCTTTTCGTCCAGTATCATCATGTTGTCCGAGCACACAACCCATAGATCCTTCAAGCACAGTCAAATACATAATGAGAGGTCTCCCAGGAACTGGTGGTATGAGTATTGGTGGTTCTTGAAGATACTGCTTAATCTTCTCGAAAGCTTCTTGACAACTCTCATCCCAGTGGACATCCTGATTCTTGCGTAACAGTTTAAAGATGGGTTCACAAGTAGCAGTAAGATGGGAAATGAACCTGGCTATGTAATTCAACCTTCCAAGGAAACATCGTACTTCCTTCTCACTTTTCGGCGCTGACATATCTTGTATTGCTTTTACTTTGTCTGGATCTACTTCGATTCCTCGTTGACTCACGATAAAACCAAGTAACTTGCCCGACCGAACCCCAAAGGTGCATTTGTTGGGATTAAGCCTTAACCTGAACTTCTGCAACCGATCAAACAACTTCTTCAAATGAACCAAATGTTCTTCCTCAGTCTGTGACTTTGCAATCATGTCATCCACATACACCTCGACTTCTTTATGAATCATGTCGTGAAAGAGAGTCACCATAGCTCGCTGATATGTCGCACCAGCGTTTTTAAGACCAAAAGGCACGACCTTGTAGCAAAAGGTACCCCAAGGATTTGTGAAAGCTGTTTTATCCATGTCTTCCGGAGCCATCTTTATCTGATTGTATCCAGAGAAACCATCCATAAAGGAAAACACCAAAGACTGAGCAATATTATCAACCAATACATCAATATGAGGCAGCGGGAAATCATCCTTCGGGCTTGCTCTATTCAAGTCTCGGTAGTCAACACACATACGTACCTTGCCATCCTTCTTAGGTATGGGCACAATGTTAGCAATCCAAGGCGGGTAGTTTATCACAGACAGGAAACCTGCTTCGAGCTGTTTCTGAACCTCTTCTTTGATCTTCAAGGCCATGTCGGGTCTGGTCCTTCTTGGTTTTTGCTTTACAGGAGGACATTCTGGCTTGAGTGGAAATCTGTGCATTACTATATTAGTGTCTAAGCCGGGCATGTCTTCATACGACCAAGCGAAGATGTCAGCATACTCTTGAAGCAATTAAACCAACCCCTTCTTCTCTTTACTTTGCAAAGCGGCCCCTATCTTGACTTCTCTTTTTACCTCTTCAGTACCGAGATTGACAACATCTGTTTCTTCTTGAAACGACTGGATAACTTTCTCTTCCTGTCTCAAGAGCCTGGCTAGTTCTTCAGGGACTTCACAATCTTCCCCATTATCTTCGTTAGCATGATCAACTGAATTCTCAAGGATATAAGGAACCATAGCATTATCATTTCCAACGGAGTCCGAGATGGATCTGCATGATCGATGATTTTATGTTTTATTTTTAGAAAGTGCAAAGGAAAATTTAAAGTAGGAAAAGAAAAGTATTGCCATTTTATTTTGAAAAAGTAAAAGTAAAAGGAAAGACAGAGAACAAAATTGTATGCGAAAGTGCGATTTTTTCATTCATGGTTAAACAAAGATTGAAACATAAAGGAGCTCCTTCTACAAGCCGTCAGTATGCCTTGGGAAGGACATATGACTTAAAATGGAAACAAAAAATTACACATCAAGGAAAACAACTTCAGGGATGTCGGTGGCGGTCCAATTGCTGAGCTCCTGGTCTGGCGCCACTTGATAGAGGTCTCCCTTCAACCGGTGGCATAAGAATGGGTGGTTCTTGGAGATACTCTTTGATCTTTTCGAAAGCGGCCTGACATTCATCATTCCAACGTACTACTTGATCCTTCTTCAGCAGCTTGAAGATTGGTTCACAGGTAGCAGTTAGATGTGAGATGAATCAGGCAATGTAATTCAACCGTCCTAGAAAGCCTCTGACTTCCTTCTCTGTCCTGGGAGCTGGCATCTCTTGTATGGCTTTCACTTTGGCAGGGTCCACTTGAATGCCTTTGTCGCTTACGATGAAGCCTAGCAATTTTCCAGATCTCACCCCAAAGGTGCACTTGTTTGGGTTCAACCTCAGCTTGTACAACTTCAGACGGTCAAACAGTTTCCGTAGATGGTAAAGGTGTTCTTCCTCAGTTTGGGACCTTGCAATCATATCGTCGACGTACACTTCGATCTCATGGTGGATCATATCATGAAATAAAGCAACCATGGCACGTTGGTAGGTTGCCCCAGCATTTTTCAACCCAAAAGGCATGACCTTGTAGCAAAAGGTGCCCCACTGAGTAACAAAAGTGGTCTTCTCCATGTCTTCAGGAGCCATCTTGATCTGATTATAACCGGAGAAGCCGTCCATGAAGGAGAAAACTTTATGCTGAGCAGTGTTGTCAACCAGAACGTCGATATGAGGCAGAGGGAAATCATCCTTAGGGCTCGCCCTGTTCAAATCCCTGTAATCAACACACATTCGGACCTTACCATCCTTCTTCGGCACTGGAACCACGTTGGAAATCCATTGAGGGTAAGAAGTCACTGCTAAAAACCCGACATCAAATTGTTTCATAACCTCAGCTTTGATTTTCTCGGACATTTCTGGACACATACGACGGACCTTCTATTTTACCGGAGGGCAGTCTTCCTTGGTAGGTAGGTGATGAATCACAATGTCGGTATCCAACCCAGGCATGTCTTTGTAAGACCAAGCAAAGATTTCCACATAGTCATGCAGCATTCGAATCAACCGTTGTTTCACACTGAGCTCTAGATTGGCACCAATCTTGACTTCCTTTCTGTCTGTCTCAGTACCCAGATTTACCGTTTCCACTGGCTCTTCATGTGGCTGAATGGCCCTCTCTTCCTGGAGTAACAGTCTTGCTAGTTCAACAGGCACTTTGCAATCATCTTCACCTTCGTCTTCGGCTAAGTTGATCGGATTTTCGAAGTCATAACTGGCGGTAGCAGAGTCGTTACCAGTGAGATCCAGAGTGGATTGGAACTTGTATAGGTGAGTGTGTGTAAATATAGCTGTTTTGCAATGTATAATAAAGAAAGAAAAGGAGCGCAAGATTTTGAAATGCAACAAACGTCCAATGTTTTTCTTGATGATATATGAAAATGACACACAAAAGCCCTCACAAATGAAGCCACGGTGCCCCGGGTAGGACACCGAGCCATAAAAGTTTCAACATATTGTTTGTTACAAATTGAAAACAAAAGAGTTCATTACTGAGTGACAAAAGTAATAGGTGTGAAGTCTTTGGCAGTCCAGTTGCTTGGTCCATTGTCGGTTGTTGGGTAGATCCAGCTGTCGAATTCAGATTCCTCCATGTCGTCTTCAATAGCATTTACTCCCGGGTTGGTGATGAACACATGAGGTTTTCCAATTCTTGCCTTACGAACAACCCTCTGAGCTTCTACAGTGAAGCCCAAACCAAACTTGTCGGTCTTTGGAGTAAAGTCAGGAAGTCGGCCCCAGTTTGCACACTCTCCCTTCTCAATCATAGCCCGGACATCCTTTAAGGAAGCCATCTTCAAAGGAGGGTCTTCAGTCACAGTCTCAGCTGATGCCAATGTCTGAGGCACCTCTTCAAAGTGTTGGAAGGGGGTTTCAATGAATTCCCCATCCATTTCTATGTACCGGAATGAGTTGAGGTGGCTGACCATATATTCTTCCTCCCCCTGAACTGTAACAATCTTCCCTCTTACCGGGTACTTAAGCTTTTGATGTAGTATGGAAGTCACAGCTCCAGCCTTGTGGATCCATGGACGACCCAGCAAACAAGAATAGGATGGACGAATGTCCATCACATAGAAAGTAGAATCAAACACTTGAGAACCAACCCCGATTGGAAAGTCAACTTCGCCATGTACCATCCTCTTCGACCCATCAAAGGCTCGGACAACAATGTTACTAGGCTTGAGCTCTAAACCCTCACAATCCAGTATGTCTAGGGCCTTCTTAAGTAATACATTTAATGAAGAACCGGTGTCTACCAACACATGGGCAAGAGTAGTGCCCCTGCATTCGATGGAGACATGCAGGGCGTCGTTATGGTTCTTTCCTTTGGCAGTCAGATCGGCGTCAGAGAAGCCCAACCCATTATCGGCAGTCAAGTTGGCCACACAATCGGTAAATTGATTAGCAGACGTTTCTTGTGGCACATGGGCCATTTTCAGGAAGGAGATCAGGGCCTTGGCATGGGCCTCTGAACACAACAACAGTGATAGCATAGAAATCTTTGATGGGGTGTGCCCCAACTGCTCAACTACATTGAAATCACTCTTCTTGATAATCTTGAGGATCTCTTCCATTTCTTGCTGGGAAGCTTCAACATTGGATGTCTTTGGTGCCTCCGTCAGGGCAGGTAAATCAGTAGCAATCCCTTTGCCCCGAGCGTCAGATGACTCGACAGCAGGGGTAGAAACAGGAACTTGATTAGGAAGGGAAACATGCACACTTGTAGGTGTGATGATAAGAGGCTTCTGAATAGCTTGCGGTGCAATATATGGTGAGAATAGCCTACCACTGCGAGTAATTTTGGCAGGCCCGGTGATGTTACTGACGCCGGTACTAGTATCAAACTTTTGCTTTACTCCAAGAACATAAACATCTGCCCCATAGTGCCATGGGACAGCTTTGTCGGATGTATAATGGAGAGGCCCCAGAACAGTAATGATGATAGGAGCAATCTTCTGAGTGGACATGATTTTGACAGGCTTCTTTGAGAGAGCCTTAGGAGGTTTGTTGAAAATAGTGACGATAGAAACTTCTTCGACAGGAATAGCAGGAACGACAATCTTCTCGAACAAGATTTCTTTGCTATCCATCAGGATTTGGACGCCTGACTTCAGCAAGGGACAACCAGCAGGTGAAACAGCACACAGAAGGCAACCTTTACCACATCCCGGAAATAAACCGGCTAGCACCAGGTTCCTTTTGACAATCAATAACAGAGTAACAATCTCTTCCACAGAGGCCACATACCGGTCTTCTTCCACAACATTCACTCCATGCTGGGGCATAGGAGCAGTCACAACATTGGGCCTTTCGGGCGCCTCAAACTGTATTTCTTTAGCATCAATAAGGTCCTGAACCTTATTCCTCAGAGCCCAGCAATCATCCGTAGTATATCCCGAGCTATTAGAGTGATAAGCGCAACGGGCGTTGGGGTTGTATTTTGGAGAAGCTGTGTTCACTACCTTCGGAGCTTCTTTGACAGTTACCAGATTGGTTGACAGTAGTTGCGGGAAAATCTGAGACAGGGTCATACTGAGCCGAGTGTACTGTCTTTTGGGTCTCTCACCCCTTGGTTGGTTGTACTGCTGAGGAGCAACAACAGGCTTTGAAATTACCAATGCATTGACAGCTTGGCGGCGTTCCGGTTTAGCTTGTCTTCTGGGACCATAAACAACACTGGCTTCCTTCTTGAAGGGCTTCTTTTCAGTACTCGCGGAGGCACCTTTCTGTATCTTCCCCGACTTGATACCAGCTTCTATTCTCTCACTAGTCAGAATAAGGTCTGTAAACCCAGCAGAAGAATTACCAATCAGATGGTTGAAGAATGGACCAGACAGGGTCCCTAAGAACATGTTGATAAGCTCACGATCAGTTAGCGGTGGCTGCACCTTGCCAACCAGGTCTCTCCACTTTTGCGCATACTCCTTGAATCCTTCGCCCGTCCCCAGTGACATACCCTGGAGTTGGGTACGCGTGGGAGCGAGGTCAGAATTATACTGATATTGCTTATAAAATGCAGTAGCCAAGTCCTCCCAATTTCGAATACTGGCTCCATCCAGCTGATAGAACCATTCGAGTTGAGCCCCTGAAAGGCTATCCTGAAAGAAATGAATCCAAAGGTTCTTGTCTGCAGTGTAAGGTTGGATCTTCCTTACATATGATCTGAGATGCATCTTCGGGCAGGTTAGCCCGTCATACCTTACAAAAATTGGCACTTTAAACTTCGGGGGGATCACGATTCCAGCAACTAATCCCAAATCTTCGAAATCTAAGCCGGGAACTCTCTGCAGCTCCATAGCTGCCAACTTGTCTTCCAAGCCCTTGTACTTGTCGTCGGCAGGTGGGTATTGTTGCTCAGAGTAGTCTTCGTCTTCTTCAGCCTCTTCCTCTTCAACTTCGGATTCGGAAGGTACCGCAGCCCCTTTGCCTTTACTGGTTCCCTCTTCAGAAGTAGGAGGAAATTCAAGAACTCTTCTGGCTTCACCCTCAAACCTTCTTCCTAGGGTAGCCACCCCGATTCTCTTCTTCTTCTTCTTCTTCAAGAGCAAAGTCTTCAACTCTTGTTGACCCTGGGCTAAGCTCATGACCAACTCTTGAAACTGGGCGTTCTGGGCCTGGAGGGCCTTGATAGCTTGTTCGGTAGTAGGCTCGGAAGACATGATGATTGAGTGCTGAAATAAACAGCGAAGAAGATTAAGCAACCTGTAGAAGAAGGGTACCTGTTATGCATATGATGCATGATATGTTTATTTATGCAATGCATTCAAGGATTTAGAAAATTCAAAATTTTTGCAAACCAAAAAGAACGCACGTCATATTAATAAGAAGAAATTTGTTAGTACATAAATGCCCCATGGGCCAAATATTACAAAAAACTTCTCAAGGTAAAAAGACGTTGCGCATCCTCTTTGGTGCGATGTAGGTGTTTAGGGTCTCTTGCTCATGGAGTCGGAGGGTAAGTTCCAAAACCTTCTTCTCACTGGCGTAGAAGCTGGCTTCAAAAGTGTTCCGTTCCTCCTTGAGTTGGATCTAACTCTTCTGCATCTCCTCCCACGATGTAGGCATGTCAGGATATAGGATGGTGTAGGGAACCTCTCCTTCCTTAACGGGCTCTTTAATCACAGGGAGAACATGAGGATAAGGCATCATTATACTCTGGGCTCGGGCTCGTACCCACTTGAGATAAGGCTCAAGGGGGATGGAGTTCTTGTGCCCCAGTGTCTTGCTGTCTACCTTGTTAGGCATCCTCCAAGCTCTGATGAACCTTTGGCGAAGTCCTTGCGCATTGTTGTCGAAGTCAAAAACTAGGTCAGGAATCAACATGTCGTGAGGGCCATCCCTCCGTGCATATCCAAATTGTCTCAAAGCTAGACAAGGGTTGTAAGTAATGCCTCCCCTAATGCCAAGTAATGGAACATTAGGGAACTCTCCACAAAGATCGACGATGATGACATTTTCTCTGGACTGAGAACACCAATGTACATCAGAGTGAGTGAGGGTCATCAACCGTTGTGACCACCTTAAGCCTTGGTCATTCTTTAAGATAGATTGTGGAAGGTGCAAAATAAACCACCTTGTAAGGAGAGGAGTACAGCACTTGAGAACACCCCTCTTTTCTCATTGTTCGTGTGTAAAATGAGTGAAGAATGTCCCCAAGCAATGTTGGTATTGGATTCCTGGATAAGAAGATTTTGACGGCGTTGACATCTATAAGCTGGTCAGGATTTGGGAACAGGACCAACCCATAAATGAGGAGTGCCACAATTTCTTCAAAGGTTTGTAGGTCCAATGAATTCCAACACTCTTGTGCCTTCTCAAACAAGAATTTTGCCAAGAAGCCTTTGACATCGCTTCTAGTTTCCCAATGCCCCTTGATGTCAGATGGTTGCAAGTGTAGTGCTTGAGCAACATCTTCAGGCTTTGGTTATTTTTCTGTATTGTTGTAGGGTAGTTGATTAAGAATAGGAATTCTCAGGAGTTGAGAAAATTCCTCCAAAGTGGGTACCAATTGGTAGTCGGGGAAAGTGAAACAATGGTGAAGGGGGTCAAAGAACTGAAACAACACCTTCATCATGTCCTCTTCAAAGCTGGTGTTGACTAGGCTGAGCAGTCTACCATGCCTCTCACTGAAAGGAGAGCTTTCCGGAATTCTGGATGTGAGCTCTTTGAGTTGAGGAGGGATTCTCACAAGGTTGACTTGGATATTTTTCCTGCGAAGAATTTCCATGACCTACAAAACAAGAACAAAGATGAAGATCTAAACCCTTGAAATGGTTAGTGAATGCATATGATGCTTTATGATGTTCATGATGTATGCACAAACATATGCACAAGCAATTCACACAAAACCCTAGTTTCAGGCTTGCATGGGGTTTCATAGGTAAGTACCCTCTTGAGTGTAGTTGGCTTAAAAACCTGTCCTATAAATAGTAACCGGGTTCTAAGGAGCTCAATATCATCGGATTGTTTTCCATGTTCATTGTTTTGGTTTAGCCACTTAACTAGCGACCAAAATATTCCAAAAAAACAACCCTCAATGAGTGTAGTATCGAGTATCTACCAACTTCGGACTGCACCAAAGCCGGTCATCTCACTACCCCTAACAAAAGGCCAAGATGGTCAAGTAAGGCTCTAGGTCATTAGTGCTTAGTGACATCACTCAGCGGCCCCGTACTCTCCTTGATTGAACTCAAGGGTTACCGGTACTCACAAATATGTCGCACTAATATAGCTATTGCTTCAACCGTGTCGGTATACCCCGCACAGTTTCCACAACGTATTGCTATCTATGAATGTTTCCCCAAATCCGGGTGTAGGATTTCAAGCCCAAAACAAGAGAACCAAGATATAAAGCAATCAAAGCAAACAATTAGTCATGCAAGAGGGTTATCTAAGCCCTAAGGCTACTCCACTTCAAAAGTTTCCCCAGCAGAGTCGCCAGTTCTGTGATACGGTGGGAGAACTGACTTGAGGTTTTGCGTTTGTTTTCACAAATGTTTCGGTTGAGCAAGAGTCGCCACCGACTTTTTATTTTATCCTAAGGAAAGGTTAAAAAGCACAGCAAAAACCTTTGAGATGTTTTCTTGGGTTCGGGGAGTAGATTATAGAAAGGGAAGGTATTAGCACCCTTTCTATCCATGGTTATCCATGGGCTCTTAGTCACTTGCTTAGATCAACTTGCCTTGATTTTCAATTGTTTTAAATGGTGCTTTCAATTGTTTGAAATGGTGCTTTGTGTGTGGGTTTGAAAATGTTTGAAAAGAGGCCAATGTGGTGGCAACCTTTGTAATGACTCATGTTTGGATGTATACAAAGGTGTATGTCTTTTGAAAAGTTTTCAATGTTTTTGAAAGTTATTTTTGAAAGTGTATTGTGATGTGTGGTTTTGAAAAATAGGCAAGTGTTTTTGTTTTGCAAGTTGGCAAGTAACCAAGAGTTGTCTACCCCTAAATTTACTCAAAGATTTTTCCTATGTTTTAACCCTTTTAGCAATTTTGTTCCACCATTGTATTTGGTGGACAATCTTGTGTTAGGATGTTAACGGGACGGGCGCGGGTCATCGTTTAGACCATGATTGCAATAGTGCCAAGTGTCTTTGGGCAATTTTCCTTTAAGGGACTTGATCATTTTTAGGCAACTTTCGAAAGCGTCATCGAGGGACTATGATCATTGGTTATTGTTTTGTTTTGCCAAAGAAACTCAACATGCAACATGGCCCATTATTGAAGGCAACAAGTGGAGTAACCCTAGGGGTGCAAGTGTGATTGGTGTTGTCCATTTTCATGCTTTGTTATCTTTGAATTAGGTCAAGCTATTTGTTGTGGATTTTTTGCATACAAACCCTAAGTCTATCATAACATATTTAGAAAGCTTAAAAATGCGGAATTAAAAGTTCTAAAATTATTACAACACAATTTATGGGATGGGGGGTACAAATGTTCAAATGGGGATATTTTAGCAAGAAAAATTAAATCTAAACTATTACATCCAAATTGAATATACAAATTAATTAATTGCACAATAATTAAATAAAATAAAATAAATATGCAAGATGCAAAAATGATTTTTATATGTATGTAAAAAGTATTTTTTATGTGTCAAATAAACAAAAATAAAAACGATAATTTTTGGGTATTTTTACATTTTAGGGCAAAACCCTAATTTTCTAAGTAAGAAGTAATTATTATTTATTATATGCAATATTTATTAATTATGTGCAAAAAATAAATAAAAAGGAAGTATATTATAAAAAAGTGATTTTTTAAGTTAAATATTAATAAAAATAAAAATGTATTATTTTTTGTATTTTTATCCTAAATATTCTAATAAATATATAAGTATTTATATTATCTACTAAATATATTAAATATGTACAAAAATAAAAATATTTATTATTTTACAAAAAAAAGTATATTTTTTATAAAATGTTTTCAAAAGATAAAATAAAATGAAATCCGAAAATAAATGTATTTGTATTATTTTTAGTTATTTTAAACAAAAATATTATGCATATTTATTTACATATAGAACTAAATGAAACAAATAAATGCCTAAAAAATACAAAAAGAAGGTGAAAAATATTATTTAATGTTTTTTATATCTTATCAAAAAATAAGAAGTCAGAAACAAAAAGAAAAAGTCAAAAAATGATAAAAATAAACACAATGGGCCAAGGGGGTACAAGTGTGGAAAAGTGGTGCAAAAAGGAAAAAAAAAACTCAGGCCCAGCCCAAGTCTATCTTCTTCAACCTCCAGCCATTTTGTCAAAAAACGTGCGTTTCTCATACTGATTCAAACATCCCGATTCTTGGACTTTCAAGCAAAACACATAACACCAAAAATGTAGAGCATCAAGAGACGAATCCAGACATATAAAGAACTTGACTTAACTCTAAGAAATGAAAGAGAATTTCTTCATCCCTAATTCCTGACCTAAGTTTTTTCTAATGTTCAGGTTCCAAATTCTCTCAGTACACACAACATAAATGCAAAGTAATTATATGTGTAGTTTCATGGAAATGAGTAGAGCATTTTTCATTCACAAACCTAAGGCTAACTCTTCCTAGATTGAGAGATCGAAGTTCAAAGTTTTACCTGTTTCAACTTGATACGTGTATGACAATGGAGGTACTTTCAAGGCAATGTAAGGACTTATACAGCTTGCTTGAAGTTCAGGGATGCTTCTCCAATGCTTGGTGTGCTTTGAATCTTGCTGAATCACTCCGTGGAAGTCAACCTGCAAGAGAGAAAAATGAAAATGGCAAACTATGCTATGGCTGTTACATTCTGTATCTAAGGTTGGGGATAACTTGTATGGATGTTATTGAATGTGTTTGAGGTGGTTTGGATGAAAACGCACGAGGGAAATGAACTGTGGAAGTCAATATGCAGAAGATACCCTGTTTTGCCACAAAACTGTGTTTTGATGAATGAGGGAGTCTTGAGGATGGCTTGGTCGTGTTTTAGGTTACTTGAGGAGTATGGAATGTGTTCACAATGTTTGCTTAGGCTTGTTATTGCAGCAATGAGAGATGTGATCAGTTATGCAATGTTTCTTCTATCTTAAGCAAAAAATGACAAGTTGAGTTACAAGCTTATGCAGGCCCCCTAAACATGCTGCACCAATCCCTCTTGATCAGTGTGATTAGTTCCTGAACTTGTGCCTAGAAGATATGCTTTGGTACTTCTTTGATTTGCTTTTGACATAAAGCCATGCTTTACAAAAATGGATAAGTTACTTTTTCCAAATAAGGATTAAACTTCCATGTAATGACCAAATGAGCAAAATAACATCTTGGCACAATGGATTGGCATTTAATTTTTGGGTGTAAATGAGATTAGAGGCCTGTAATGTAGCTTGCACATGCTGATTTCAAAAATGCACAAGTTATGAACATGTACATGGCTTATGAACAAAGTGACTTTTGCCCATCTTCACAAATTCGATTCTCCCTAACCACAAGGGTGTTTGAGAAGTTCTTGGACAATTTGGAAAGCTTGGAATGTGTACTACAATCCATCTTTGTAATGCAAGTTGAAATTCCAAGTGGAAGCATGTGAAAAATGGCCATGAAGTTAGGCAAAAATCCTGCCTAGAATAGGTCAAAATTTTTCTAAGTTAAGAATGTTTTGCACTCTTGTTCCAAAAATCATAACTTGAGCTACAAGCTTCTTTTGAGGAAACTTTGTGAATCAAAGTTTTATATTTTGCAATATACTAAAACTTTCATGTTTTGAGTTTGGCTTGAATCCATTTGCATCTTGATGAGAAAGTGGGGCAAAGTTAGAAAAAAATTAGGGATTTTCATAACTTAGAAAAATTCTAAGTTATGAAAATTCTTCATTTCAAACCCTAATTTGTGATTTTTGATTTCTTGATGAACAAGTTTCATAATTCGACATGTTTTGATGAAAAATGAATCTTGATACTTGATTTTGACCAAAAAGTCAAAGTTTGACTTTTTAGCATACAGTCAAATTTTGCTCAGTTGATTGGAAAATTCATTTGTCAATCTTGTGCATTTGGGATCTTTTGAATTTGTTGAACATGTCAAGACAATTCCATGGGGTCCTTGAGTCCATGTGTGAGCTTGGTTTGCCATTGGCTAGGTCAAAAAGTCAAAAATTGCCTTTGTGCAGTCAAAACCCTAAAAATGACCATTTTGCCCTTTTGGTGATCTGATCAAATTTCTTGTGGATTTTTGATCCAAACTTGATCAAATGGTTCATATGAGTTCATAATGTTGATGAGGGTCAAATTTCATGAGGTTTGTCTGTCAATTGACCACAGTTGACTTTTTCCCCAATACAATTGATTTCTAGGTCAACTGTCCAATTGACTGGGCAAAGATTGGAATCAAGGCTTGAAACTTGGTATGGATAAACTTGTGAGTCCAACATGAAGCATGAAAGTCACTTTGGGCCTTTTAGGTCAAAACATCTTTGTGCAAACTCAAACCATAATTTGGGTCAAAAGTGCAAGGAGGAGTCTGGAGCAGAGTGAACCCTAACTTGTTCTTGAGCTCCAAGGGTCTTGTGATGAGAAAATGTTGAGGAAATGGGAGGGAAAATTTTGGGGTACAACACATGGTAGTATGGATGAATGCTTTATCTTCATTTCTAAGGAAACCCAAAGACTCATCTATCTTTTAAAATTTCCTTTTCTTTTTTCTTTCCTTTTTTCTTTTTTTGAAAAGCTATATCAACGAGACTTGTCTTTGGATTTCCCTAGATATGAGATGTATATGATGATATGATGTCATGGTATGCTATGGCATGAAGTCTCAGCTCCACATATTCTGGATAACCATTGCGTAGTCCGTTGCACAGGTTGAAAGTAACAGGATCAAAAGTCTGACGTCACAGACATGGAGTTAGAGTAACCACCCATGAGGTATGTACTAGGGGTTTATCACCTGCCGAACAAGGTTCTAAAGAGTTCCCGAAGTCTACATTCTTCCTTTCGATATTACTGACGTCCCAATTACTTGGTAATCAATAATATTCGCAGGAAAAACTCGTCCGAGCGTAATATCGCGTGACAACTACTTCCGGATTACTCTGTTATAGTCTCCACATTGCACCTAAAAAGCCAAGATGGGTTAATGGTTCTACGGTCCTCAGCTTATCGAGCTCCCAGGTCTAAAGCAACGACATCTTCCCGATTACTCGGTAAACATCATTACCTTCAAGGGGACCTCCACTGAGTGGGGGATTCTCATACCTCCTTCTTCGGGATTACTCCCTCAAAGTTAACATGACTATACCGCCCGTCCTAATCCTATGTGTAACTCAAGTCCGGGTAGAGGACTCATCAAACCCAACAACACAATATATCCAGAATATGGGAGTAGCAACAAATATGCAATATATACAAAAGAATAAATAAAGAAATAAAATAGTAAAGAAAGATAAAGCAAATAAATAAACACCCAAAAATACAAGTAAACAAAACTAGGAGAGACTCGCTAAAATTTCTCCAGCAGAGTCGCCAGCTGAAGCTACCGGCAGAAAACACAGAGCCGCCACCGAACTTTATTTATCCCGAAGGAAGGGGAAATATCGATAAAACCACAAGGGAATGGATAAGATGGTCTTGCGACCAAGAGAAAGGGTAAGGGAGTCGGTTATACGAGGGGAAGGTACTAGCACCCCTCACATCCGTTGTACTCAACGGGATCTACTTTGTTTGTTTGTCTTAAAGGGTGTATTTATCTATAACTATGCTTGCTAAATGGGAATGGATGGTTTTTGATTATTGCGTTCGTGAGGGTTTCGTGACCCTTTGCCTACGTATCCAATAAAGGAATCAGAACACCGTAGTTCCTCCTAGAAAATGGTTGGTTTGTTTGTGTTTTTTAGCGGGCGACGTTAATGCACACGTTCTAGCAATAGGCACGATCGGTATCGCGGTAGAACGAAGATAACATGCCCTTTGGGGGAGTTTTGATTTGTTGAGTGTTTTTGCATGTTTTAAAATAAATTCAAGTAGTGATTAAAGAGTGTTTTGGATTTTTTTGATTTGTTTATGTTTTGATTTTTATCTTGCCTAATTACTAGCATTGGTATAAAGTAAGTAAAATGCAGAAAAGATAAGATCCTACGCTATTACAACCGTATCAAACAACATAGAAAAAATGAAAAAAAGACAAAAGCAAGAAAAAATAAGTGTCTTTCGATTGGGGGGAAAGCACACTTCGACTGGCATTTTGTTGGCCTCCTTCGGTTGGGGCTGGCAGCAGTGAAGTCATGTCTTTCAATTGGGACTTTGGAAGAGGCGGAGTCCTGTCCTTCGATTGGGCTTTGGAAACAACAAGGTCCTGTCTTTCGATTAGGCCTTGGCAGGGGCGAAGTGGTATCCTTTGACTGGATCTGGAAACAACAAGTTGTATCCTTCGACTGGGGCTGGCACCGGTGAGTTGCATCCTTTAACTGGGGGCTGGCACCAGTGAGGTTCTGTCCTTCGATTGTCCTAGAAGTCAGTGAGGGAATGTCTTTCGATTGAGCCTGGACTTGGTACGGAAACCAAAGGCTTCGTTTCAAACTCATGTTTCCTGTTTCTTTAGTTTGAACTTTTTGAACAGTAACATGGCATAAGGCCATGCTAATATTTCCTTACAATCAGTTAACACTTAATGCATATTTAATTAAACAAACAACAAAACAAAAGAGGGTTAGCTCTGAAAACATATTAAGTAGGTGGAAACGAAAAGAGCCAAAGTGCTATGTATATGTTATGCTAGAAAAGAAAGGGGTTCGAGGTTAAGGATGGCTCACCTTGCTTGGGGCTGGAGCGTGTGCTGGGCAGTAAGGTGGTTGCCTGGAGCGCTTCTGGATTCGAAGGGAGGGACCAGGGGTTGGCCTTTGAGGATGGATTCGAAAGGGGATGACAAGCGTGAAGTCTTTCCTACTGGATGCGAATGGTAACGAGGTACAGGGGGTTTACTTTTTGGTTCGAAGGGGATGAGTGTGATTCTGGGTTTGGATTCTGGATAAGTGTTCAAATCTCTCAAGTGTTTGAGATTTCTGGAAGTGTATGAATTTCTGGATGTGTTTGAATTTCTCAAGTGTTTGAGATTTCTGGATGTTTTGGATTTCTCAAGTGTTTGAATGAACTTGAGAATTTTTTGGTTTGAGAAATTTTCTGCAGAGATTCGTCTGGCCCTCTCGTCCCCTTTTTTCATGTTGTGAAGCCTGGTATTTATAGGCGGATTTGCTGAAGTTTTTTGGGGGAAAACAAAATAATGTTTGAACAGTTTGGGAATGCTGTTTCGATCCTTTCTTCTACGCAGCTCTTGTGCACTCCTTTTTGGGCAAGTACAGGACTGTTGTAGCAGGCTCATCAGTGTTTTGGAGCGTAGTGGTAGGTGGGTGCAGGACTGTGCAGCAGTTTTGTGTTTGGTAGTACAGTGGTCCAACTTGTGAATTGAAGGAGACTGTACTACCCATCGAAGCTTGTGAATCGAAGGGGGGCCATTGCCCATCGAAGCTGTTGATCAAAAGAGACTGTATTACCCATCGAAGCTGGTGGATTGAAGGGAGGCTATTGCCCAATCGAAACATGCTTGCAGGAAGCAAACTTGTCCAATCGAAACAGGCTTGCAGGCAGTAAACTTTGTCCAATCAAAAAAAGGCTTGCAGGCAGCACTTGTCCAATCGAAAGTAGGCATACAGGAGGCAAAAATGTTCAGATTCGAAAGAGGCCAAGAGTCAGTCGAAGGGTACTGAATCGAAGGAGACCTGTTTTCCTCCAAACTTGTCAAAATCATCTTTTATCTGTTTTGCTCTTTCAATAGTTTCCTCTTTGACTTGATGCTTGAAAATCCAATATGATCCAATTGTACTCGTGCAGACTTAAACCCTGAGAATCCTGACCAACACACGTAGGGAAATAAACCCTAGCCCAGGCTCTGATAGAATTGAGCAAGAACCAACCTTGTAACGTGATGACAAATTCATTCCACAACCTGCTAATCAAGAACCAGATGTGCTTCCTTTTTACCTGATAAGAAAAAACCTCAAAACAAGATTAGACCAAAAGAGGGCGTAGCCCTAATACTTCAAACCAAAGTGCCTGATTCCCTGAGATGCGGGATATGCAAATAACTGAATGATGAAATGATGCAAATGGAATGCAGAGTTCAAAGCCAGACAAGAATAAAAGAGATAGGGCAAATTTGGGGTACGACAACATCCTAACACAAGGTTGTTCACCAAATACAATGGTGAAACAACACTGTTAAAAGAGTTAAAAACATAAGAAAGATCTTTGAGTAAAATAGGGTAGACGACTCTTAGTTACTTGATCAAAACTTGCAAAAACATCCTTGCTACTTCAAAACACACTTCACAACACAATTTCAAAACCCTACTTTCAAACATTGAAAACTTTTCAAAAGACAAAAAACACCTTTGTATACATTCAAACAAGAATCATTACAAAGGTTGCCACGACGATGGCCTATTTTCGAAACATCTTTCAAAACCACACACAAAGCACCATTTCAAACAATTGAAGATCACCATTTCAAACAATTGAAAAGCAAAGGAAGTGATCTAAGCAAGTAACTAAGAACCCATGGATAGAAAGGGTACTAATACCTTCCCTTTCTATAATCTACTCCCCGAACCCAATAAAACATCTCAAAGGTCTTTCCTGTGCTTTTTGACCTTTCCTTAGGATAAAATAAAAAGTCGGTGGCGACTCTTGCTAAACCGAAACATTTGCAAAAACAAACGCAAAATCCCAAGTCAGTTCTCCCACCATATCACAGAAGGTTCTAAGGACTATGCTCAAAAGTGGAGAGACTTGACTGGAAGAGTCCAACCCCCTTTGTCTGATAGGGAGTTGGTTGACATGTTTCTAGGGACGCTATCTGGTCCATTTTTCAATCATCTTATCAGTAGTTCGTCATATGGGTTTACTGAGTTGATTTTGACTGGAGAGAGAGTAGAAGCTGGAATTCGAAATGGTAAATTACAGAAGGATACTTCATCAAGTGCAGTAAAGAAGCCTTTCACCGGTAAGAAAGAAGCTAGTGCAGTCTACGGCCCGAGGGGCCAAAGCAGACCTAAACACTGTCAAGCAGTAAATGCGGTAGTGATATCAAGACCCACAATTTCTCCATAATGCAACAATCAACAAAGGGTGGAAAGACCACAAAGGCAGTTCATTCGGCTCAATTGACCCTGACTCAAATTCTACCACAATCATTGAAGACCAACCTGGTAACTCTGAGGGAAGCCCCGAAGAACCCCAACACCACTTCTCTTCACTATAACCCGAATGCCCGCTGCGCCTATCACTCCGAAAGTCCAGGTCATGATACAAGCAACTATTGGACCTTGAAAAAAAAGGTGCAAGACTTGATCGAAGCCAAAGAGATTGAGTTTGACGCTCCGAAGAAGCCCAACGTCATAACTGCACCCATGCCCAAGCACGGCTCGAGAATCAATGCTATTGAGGTTGTCTCTGCCACGGAAGATGCTGATGATGAGAACCCCGACATTGACAGCTGGATCTACCCTACAACCAATGGTGGATTGAACAACTGGGCGGCGAAGGACTTCATACCTGTTTCTTTTATTCCACAATAATTGACTTCTGTTTTAAGAGTTGTAATAGACAGTTTAAAACTTTACGGCCCAATGCCTTGCCCGAGGCACCTTGGCTTTTCTTGTGAGGGCTTATTATTTGTCATTTCATATATCATTAATAAAACATTGGATGTTTCTTGCATTACAAATTTTGCGCTCCTTGTTTTTCTTTTTCTGTCTCTCGCTTTATCAAAAACATCTATTCTCTTACACACACTCACATATCATAATGTAGATCCATATCCACTCTGGATCCCATTGATAACAACTCTGCTACTGTCAGTTATGTCTTCGAAAATCCGATCAACCAAGCCGAGGACGAAGGTGAGGATGATTGTGAGGTTCCTGGAGAACTTGCTAGACTATTACAGCAGGAAGAAAGGGCCATACAACCTCATGAAGAGCCAGTTGAATCAGTGAATTTGGGTACAGAGGAAGACAGGAAAGAAGTTAAGGTAGATACAAATATGGTGCCTAGTGTCAAACAACGGTTGATACAGATGTTACGCGAATATGTTGAGATCTTTGCTTGGTCATATGAAGATATGCCTAGTTTGGACACTGATATTGTGGTACACCGCCTGCCGACTAAAGAAGACTGTCCTCTGGTGAAGCAGAAGGTTCGCCGTATGCGCCCTGAAATGTCCGAGAAAATCAAAGCCGAGGTCATGAAACAGTTCGACGCGGGATTTTTACCTGTCACTTCTTACCCGTAGTGGGTTGCCAACGTTGTTCAGGTGCCTAAGAAGGATGGTAAGGTACGAATGTGTGTGGACTATAGAGATCTGAACAGGGCAAGCCCCAAGGATGAATTCCTAGTTCCTCACATCGATGTTCTGGTCGACAACACCGTGCAACATAAGATCTTCTCCTTTATGGATGGTTTTTCTAGCTACAACCAGATCAAGATGGCTCCTGAGGACATGGAGAAGACAACCTTAGTTACGTAGTGGGGCACCTTTTTCTACAAGGTAATTCCTTTCGGGTTAAAGAATGCTGGGGCAACGTATCAGCGCGCCATGGTCGCTTTATTCCACGACATGATTCACCATGAGATAGAGGTTTATGTTGATGACATGATAGCAAGGTCCAAGACTGAGGAAGAGCACCTTGACCATCTCCAGAAACTGTTCGACAGGTTGAAGATGTACAAGCTGAGGTTGAACCCGAACAAGTGCACCTTCGGGGTAAGGTCTGGTAAGTTGTTGGGTTTCATCGTCAGTGATAAGGGTATTCAGGTTGACCCTGCCAAGGTAAAATCCATACAGGAGATGCCGGCTCCCCGCACAGAAAAGGAAGTTAGAGGCTTTTTGGGACGTGTGAATTACATCGCCCGATTCATTTCACACCTGACCGCTACTTGTGAGCCGATCTTCAAGCTGCTGAAGAAAGATCAAGTGGTAAGATGGAATGATGAATGTCAGACAACTTTCGAAAGGATCAAGGAATACCTCCAAGAGCCACCTATTATGATGCCTCAAGTTGAAGGAAGACCCTTGATCTTATACTTGACAATACTGGATAATTCAATGGGGTGTGTACTGGGGCAGCATGACGAGTCTGGCCAAAAAGAGCACGCTATTTACTACCTTAGCAAAAAGTTTATCGATTGTGAGACTCGATACTCATTGCTCGAGAAAACTTATTGCGCTTTGGCATGGGCTGCTCGCCGGCTGAGACAGTATATGCTGACTCACACCATCTTATTGATTTCAAAAATGGATCCAATCAAGTATATTTTCGAAAAGCCCGCTCTCTCCGGAAGGATAGCAAGATGGAAGATGATCCTAACCGAGTACGAAATCCAATACACAACCCTAAAAGCAATCAAGGGGAGTGTATTGGCGGATCATTTGGCACATCAGGCAGTGGATGACTACCAGTCCATGAATTTCGAGTTCCCGGATGAGAACATCATGTTGGTGACCGACTGTAAAGAACCTGGACCGGATGAAGGACCTGAGGAAGGATCCTGATGGTCTATGTATTTTGATGGAGCATCAAACACGTTGGGTAATGGCATCGGTGCTATAATTATATCTCTTGAGGGCTGTCATGCTCCATTCACCGCCCGATTATGTTTTAACTGCACCAACAATATGGCAGAGTATGAAGCGTGCATCATGGGTCTTCGAGCTGCTATTAACCTGAGGATTAAGTTCTTGACTGTATTCGAAGATTCTTCTCTAGTGATCAGTCAGATCAAAGGCGAGTGGGATACGAAGCACCCAAATCTTATTCCTTACAAAGAGTATGTACTGACATTGCTCCCTCACTTTGAGGAGATAACCTTTCAACACTTCCCAAGAGAGGAGAATCAGTTAGCGGACGCGCTAGCTACCATGTCTTCTATGTTCAAGGTCAGGTGGGACAATGAAGCTCCCCAAATTACCATCGAGAGGTTGGACGAACCCGCACAATGTTGTGACATCGAGACTAAAGAGGTAGCAGATAAACCTTGGTTCCACGAGGTAAAGAGGTATCTTGAGGCTCAAGAGTACCCCGAGGGTGCATCTGTTAATGATAAAAAGTTTCTAAGAAGGTTCGCTGCGAAGTTCTTCATCAGTAATGGTGTCCTTTATAAGCGTAACCATGATTCAACCTTACTGCGATGCATGGACAAGAACGGGACAAAAAGGATTATGGAAGAGTTACATGAAGGTACCTTCGGAACTCATTCCAGTGGACATACCATGGCAAAGAAGATCCTACGAGTTGGATATTATTGGTCTACTGTGGAAGCCGATTGTTATTAGCATTCTCGGACCTATCATAAATGCCAAGTCTATGCTGATAAGGTGCATGTACCTCCAGTTCCTCTGAATGTTTTGACAGCTCCTTGGCCTTTTACAATGTGGGACATCGACATGATAGGTGAGATAAAACCCACTGCGTCTAATGGGCATCGTTTCATTCTGGTAGCAATTGATTATTTTATGTAGTGGGTTGAGATCTTCCTTTGCTACAGTAACCAAGAACATCGCGGTGCGGTTTATTCGACACAATCTGATCTATCGATACGATGTACCAGAGAGGATCATCACGGACAATGGTACAAATCTCAACAATACGATGATCACCGAGCTCTGCAAACAGTTCAAGGTACATCATCACAACTCTTCTCCCTACCGGCCGAAGATGAATGAGGTTGTTGAAGCGGCTAACAAGAACATCAAGAAGATCATGCAGAAGATGATGGTTACATACAAAGACTTACACGAGATGCTACCATTTGCTCTTCATGGGTATCGCACCTCAACACGGACATCAACAGGGGCAACATCCTAATCTCTGGTGTATGGCATGGAAGCAGTCCTACCCATCAAAGTCCAGATACCCTCTCTCAGGATTATGAAGGATGCGGGTTTGAGCGAAGACGATTAGATCCAGACCTGACTTAATCAACTGAATCTAATTGATAAAAAGAGACTTACTGCTATTTGTCATGGTCAAACGTATCAAAAGTGGATGATCAAGGCTCTTAACAAGAAAGTGAGACGACAAGAATATCAGGTCGGGGATCTAGTGATCAAGCGCATCATACTGCCGCAAGGTGATCCCAGGGGCAATTGGACCCCCACATACGAAGGGCCATTTGTGGTTAAGAACATTTTCTCGGGAGGAGCTATGATTCTAACCACCATGGATGGTGACGACCTTCCTCACCCCGTCAATGCAGACATAGTGAAAAGATACTATGCATAATCAAAGACCCGCTGGGTCGACTGGCCTAGGTAAAAATAAGGGCTTCCCGGCGAACCAAAAGGGTTCGGGCAAAAGTAAGGGATGAAAATGAAAAAAAACAGTACACCCGGCAAGTCAAAAACCTGAAAAGGCGGCTTGGGCAAAAAAGGGCATCCCGGTGGACTGAAAACCCGAAAGGGAGGTCCAGGCAAAAATTACGGATCAAAGCGTAACACTATGTCTCATTGGATCATCTTGCGACCAGACTTCAGTATCGACTATCAAGCTCGGACAGCGCCAATCAATCTGATCTATCTTCGACCAAGTAGCAAAGTGATGAGACGCTCGAAGATATAAAGGAAATATCAGAGTTGGAACCCAGTGGGATTGTTTCATATAGCTGTTTTTCTTACTTTTTCATAAATTGTATAATTTTTATCCTTCGGTGGAGTTCTCTTACTAGGACGTCAGCCTCTTTGTACAAAAATGCCTATTACAGGCCAACTTCAAAATCAATACAATTCATTTCGATTTGTTTTTCTTTTTCTGTTTTGTTTTGCAAGAACGTCCAATGATTCATTTTTGATATATGCATTTGAAAATAATTGTTGCTCATAAATATTTACATAAGAAACAAAAGACAATTACTCGTAATTCCAGGAACAGGGGCAAATAAGAAGTGTCCAAACCTTACAGTTGCTCTACCCACCAGGTACAGGGATAGAGCCAACTTGAGAATATAACTAAAGATACATACACTCCCTGCAAAGTAGGAAGTATCCAAAGACAAGGGTGTTAGCTCTACCCAACCAAGGTTCATAATCACGAATGAGTCGACAAAATTCTTCCCAAGTAGAGTTTATCTATCACCAGCAAGAGAAGTTCACCACCAGCGGCGTTTATTTCTCCAAATCAGCAGATCGTCCAACAGAGCATCTCTCTTCCCCACAGAGTCATTCTCCCACGGGATTGTTCTCAAACAGAGTCTCTCCCGGTGGAATATTCTCGAGTAGAACAGACGCAAGTCTCCATCTAATCATCTTTGGTCACTATCCCCAACAAGAACGAAAAACTCAACTCCTTGTACTCTCCAACAGCAGTCCAGGATTTATTCTCCCCAGTCGGAGAATATCACAAGAACATTACATATCCATACAACATGGCATGCACATACGCATCATGCAGCACAATCTCATTCATTTTGAGAACATCATTACTCAATACATTTCATATATCATGACATTACATATGACTAACTCTTTACCTTTCAGGGAAATATGCAATCAAGTTCTGACAAGTTTTCTCTGGTTCAGTCAAATCGATACTAAGATTTTTATTCCAGTTCAAGCTATGAAGCCCGAAAATTGACCGAATAATATCTTGATTTCTCCAAAATACTACGAAGCCTGGAATCGACCAGATAGTGATATATCTTAAATACAAGCTATGAAGCCTGGAAATCAAGCAGAAAACAGCTTAGCCCTCAGCAAGTTATTGTGAAGCCTGAAAATCGACCAGATAGCAATACAAGATACCATGAGGCCTGGAATCGACCAGATAATAGGTATAAGACACCGTTAAGCCTGGCGCACGACCAGATAACGGTATAAGACGCTATAAAGACTGGAGCATGACCAGATATTAGCAAAGGACATTGAAGCTTGGGACACAACCAGATAACAGTATAAGGTACTGCGAAGCTTGGAATTCGACCAAATAGCAGTTTACGCGGCCAATTACTATGAAGCCCGGAAATCAACCAGATATTAGTATGCCTTAAATTCAAGTTAAAACCCGAATGCGACTAGATAACCACTTAATTCCTTTTGAAGCCTGGAGCATGACCAGATAAGAATTGAGAAATTGCAAAGCCTGGAAGACGACCAGATAGCAAGTCTAATCTCATCTCCCTAGTAAGTCGCTGCAAAACATGGAGCACGACCAGATAGTAGTATATTTTCACCTCCTCGACTAAGAGATGATTCCCCAGTAGAGTAACGGACAACTGAAGTTCCTAAAACTCTATTTCTCTCAAGACAGAGAATAGCATTCCCCAGCGTAGTCCTCCTCAACAACAGGTGTACGGGCTCCCGCAAAGGAATCTCTTATGCAATCGACACTTCTTCTGATGGCATCTTTAAGACCATATTCCGTCATTAACTTCCAAATGGCATCTATAAGCCCATTCCCGACATTTCAAGACCAGTACCACTTCATGCGAGTGCAAATTTTTAGGCACTCTAGTGTTCAATCATCTTCCACCTTTAGATTACGAAAAGTAGACAAGCCATTCTACATCCTCAGGTTTAAGAAGATTGAATAGGGGCAGCTGTTGTACCCCAAAATTTTCCCTCCCATATTTCTCAATACATGTCAAGTGAGGTCCTTAAATTGCTCAAGGAAGTCCAAGGGTTGACCAGACAAACTCTCTCCTAAGGCAGTCTACCTCAAATTAGGGTTTCATTTTGCATCAAGATGTTTGAGTCCAAAGGATCCCAAATGTTCACCATCGTCCTAATATGTTCTCAATATCATCCATGTCAAGTTTCAAGCTTTGCAGTGGAAATTTGCTCAGTCAATTGCTCAAAGGCCTGAAAATCGACGGTGCTAGGGCAAAAGTCAACTGTGGCCCACATACAGTCAAACTTCAAGATTTTTGGTCAACATTCTCACTTTGGAGTATTATTCATAATTTTATCAAGGATTGATCATGGTTCCTCATGGATTGCTCACAATTCATCAAAACCCAAAAGTTGCTAAATTAGGGTTTTATAGGAAAAGCCAACTCAACTTTGACCAAGCATAACTTTCTCATACTTTATCAAAAATGACCCATCCAAAGCTCATTTTGAAGAGGATGTAATTACCTACAATTAATCTTCATATCCCAAGTTTAAAATATGCACTCACAAGAAGATATGAATTTGAACATTATAGGTCATTTTGAAAAGTCAACAAAAACACCTTTTGGGTAAAAGCTTCATACTTGAAAATGGGAGACTCAATTGAGATGATACTGAAAGGGTTGCTTATAAGACATCTTAAGCTTTCTAAAAAGTCCAATAACACCTCTCTAGGGTCAAAATTGAGAAATTTATGCGTTGGCCAAGTTGACCCTTTTTGCAAAATTGCCAAAAGTCAAATGTGTCCAAAATTGCAATTTTTGCTAAATGGGCCCAACTTTTTATGCTTGCACTGAGTTTGTAATGTGACCCACGACCCATGAGCCCTTCCAATTGTCATTCTTTTATTTTTGTCATTAATTTTGATTTTATTTCATTTAGATCAAATAAAATCAAAATAAAATAATGAAAATATCAAAAACTAATTAAATCTTGAGATTTTATGCATGTTTAGGTTCATTACACAGCTGGAGACAAGATCAAATCGTGCAAGACTCATATGGACACAAAAAGATTGGATTTGCTTGATTTGGAAAGATTTTGCACAAGGATCAAATCATGAATCAATATTCATAATTGGAAGAGATTTGATACAAAATTGCAACCCTAATGAAATCTACTATACATAAGGAACAAGTGTAGACCAAAAAGAGGAGGCTAGAGGCGTGCAAAGGGAGAAAGTAAATTTCAAAAATTCAAGAAAAAGTTGCAAACTGATTTCTAGGTTTCAGGCCATCTCAAGCCATTCTAATCATACTAATCGTTTTCTAGACATCCCAGGACCGTGTTGCAATCGCTAGCAAGCTTCCTCACGCCTTGAAACGCTCTGTAAGAGTCACACAGTTTATCACTTTTCTTGAATTCAAATATCTTAATTCTGGCATATTTAACATGATTGATTGGCATATTCTTAATCCTTGAGATGTTTTCAAGCTAATGGTTATATCCAATTGTATTTTATTGACTGCACAACAAAGTGCCATGGCTAGGGTTTTTTCTTTGTTTTTGGGGATTTACTGTACATGATCAATTGACCATTAATAATGGTACCATGATGCTCGTGAGGTTGCAACGAGTTGATTGGTACCATTGGTTTTCATTTATCATGCTTCTATGAGATTTTGGAAATGCACAGGGCTATACCTACTCTTGCTGCCCGTAGGTAAAAGTCTTTGATCTAAAACGACAGAGGCAACAAAGAAGACAATGGCATGGCAGGTGGTGAATGGCCAGTTTGAATTTCGCGTGTTTTGAGTTTAGCTTTTTGTTTTTATCATATAATGTTTGTTTGTTATTATTTGTACAACTAAACATTCCGGCTCAACTGGCAGCGTGGCAAGGGAATAATGCTCAAGGACCTGGGTTCGATCCCTAGGTCCCAACATTTGCTTTATATTGTTTTTCTTTGCATAATTAGGCGTGCTAGCATCCCACGAGTCTACCATACATCATCATCATCCAACCATCAGATCATTAACATGCTAGATACAAGGCTTCCCCCATGAGAATCCACCATGCGCTGGAGTCAAGAATGCCCATGGGATTGTGAAAAGTCAAACAGGCCAGGAGCTTATTGGGCTCAAATTTACCAATCATACCCCCTTTCTTGCTAAATAACACCAGGCCCATTCTTTTTCTTTTCTAGTTATTTCTTTTATTTAATTTAATTTACTTAATTGTTTTTTAACAAAATTAATTTCTTTTTAAAAAAAATAATCATAAAATCAAGTTTCACAAAATTTAGAATTAGGTTTTTTTATTTTATCAAATTTAATTTTAATGCTAGTTTAATTTAATCTAGGATAATTCTAACTTTTTTTATATAATTAAAATCAATTAGAAAAAAATTAGGGTTAGACTCTTGATTTAATTTTTATTTCTTTTCTCAAAAATAAAAAATAAAAAATAGGTTAATTTAATTATTTTTCTTAAATTTAAATTAATTAGAAATTAGGTTTTTTTATTGATTCAATTAAACTTTATTTTCTCAAAATAGCACACAAACCACAAAAAATGATTTTTCTTTTAAAATTACAATTAGGTAGTTGGGGTCAAAACCATAAATCTATCGTTGTCGATTCATCGTGTGCGTTTTATTATTTTTGCAATATTAATGTAACTGCTCACGATATGTAATAGTTTAAATTAGGATTTTCCTTATTTATCGTTTTTACGGGTTTTTTTGGCTATGTAATTAATCCCTACCCCGAAGCCTTGTAGTAGCGTAGGTTTTACTTTCCCGCATTTTAATTCTCGCAAATATTAACTATTTAGATGTATGCTAATAAGATTGTATGACAAGATTGCATGATAATTTAAAACGGTTAGAAAACCCTAATGTGCAAAGATAATAACTGAAATCAAATCACTCGCACATGCGCACTCCTAGGGTATACTCTCACTTCGATTGCCTTTGGTAAACGGTCATTAAGTATAGGGTATCTTAGTGGTTGCCCTCATGTCTAACAAAGATCAAAAGTCCTGTTCGGAAATGTTGCCTCGGAAAGGTTTCCTCGAAAATGTTGCCTCGAATATGATCTTAAGACTTTAAGGTTATTACTAAAATGTCCTAACATTGCTTTAGTGATCGTACGTCCCTTACGAATTGACCCTTATAACTCCAACGACGGTGCTTCCTATTTCTCAATAGTATGATAGCATTGTCTAAAGGAAACGAGAATAGAAACAATCCTTTTTCGAGTAGGTAGATGTTAGTAGGTACTTGCTCAAATCAAGCTTTTTCACACCAAACACTTTTCAAACAATGTTTTCAAAAACACTTTGTAACACTCTTGAAGACAGAAGCAAGGGTTAAAACGAAGTAAAACAAAACTTTTCAAAACAAACACAGAAGCAATTTTAAAAGATGAGCAAGTACCTAAGAGCCCACGGAAAACCATGGATATAAAGGGTGCTAACACCTTCCCTTTCTATAATCTACCCCCATTCTCAGAATATCTCGAAAAAAGGATTTTTTCCCGTGCTTTTTTCCTTTTTGGTTGGATAAAATAAAATCCAGTGGCGACTCTTGCTTACCGCGACATTTTGCGAATACAAAACGCAAAATGCAAACCAACATTTTCAAAAACAATCGGTTCTGCCACCGTATCACTGCTATGTAATAATCCCATTGGGTTCCCATTCTGCTATTGCCTTTATGTCTTTGAGCGTCTCATCCCTTTCGCTGCTTGTCTGAAACTGATTGGATTGATTAGTACCGCTTGAGCTTGATAGTTAATACTGAAGATTGGCTGTAAGGTGATCCAACAGAACATAGTTATATGTTTTAAATCCCTAACTTTTGCCTGGACCACCCTTTCGGGTTTTCTGTCCACTGGGATACCCTTTTTTTCCCAAGCCGCCTTTTCAGGTTTTCGACTTGCCGGGTGTACATATTTTTTTATGTATATCCCTAATTTTTCCCTGAACCATTTTGGTTCGCCGGGATATCCTAATTTTTTCCTAGGTCAGTCGACCTAGCGGGTCTTTGTTTATGCGTAGTATCTTTTAACTATGTCTGCTTTTACAGGGTGCATAAGGTTGTCACCGTCCATAGTGGTTAGGATCATAGCTCCACCAGAAAATATGTTCTTGATTACAAATGGCCCTTGTTGTACCCCAAAATTTTCCCTCCCATATTCCTCAAGATTTGTCAAGAATGATCTTCAAATTGCTCCAAATGGCTCAAGGGTTGGACAGTCAAACCACCTCCTAAGGCAGTCAAGTCAAAATTAGGGTTTTGTGTTGCATCAAGTTCATTACATAAAAATGGCCTCAAGTGCTTCACAATGACTTAATATGTTCTTAAGTCCATCCATGACAAATTTCAAGCCTTGCAGAGAAACTTTGGTCAGTCAATTGCTCAAGAGGCCAAAAAATCGACTGTGTTAGGGCAAAAGTCAACTGTGTCCCAAATACAGTCAAACCTCAAGATTTTTTGTCAACATTCTCATTTTGAAGAATAATTAATCATTTTATCAAGGGTTGATCATGATTCATCATGGATTGCTCAAAATTCATCAAGATTCAAAAAAGGCTAAATTAGGGTTTTGTAGGAAAAGTCAACTCAACTTTGACCAAGCATAACTTTCTCATACTTTATGAGAAATGACCCATACAAAGCTCATTTTGAATAGGATTCAATTCCCTACAATCCATCTTCATATCCCAAGATCAGAAAATGCACTCACAAGAAGTTACAAATTTGAACATTATAGGTCATTTTTGAAAGTCAACAAAAACACCTTTTTTGCCAAAGCTTATAACTTGAGAATGGAAGATCAAAATGAGATACGACCAAAAGGTTTAATTAGAGGACATATCAAGGTTTCTAAAACGTCCAAGAACACCTCCAAAAGTGCGAAATTGAGGAAGTTATGCCTTGTTGAAGTTGGACATTTTTCCAAAATTGCCAAAAGTCAACTATCCTCAAAACTCCAATTTTTGATAAAAGGGCCCACCTTTTTCCACTTGATCTGGTCTTGTATTTCCACACACGTGTCCCATGCTTAATTTCATGACGAAACATTTATTTTTCAATTTTATTTAATTTTTATTGATTTAATTCATTATTAATCAATATTAAACCAAATAAAATCCAGAAATTATTGAAAAGGGATCTTTGTGATTTGTACTGCTTGCAAACATCATGTGACAACCAACCAACTCGTGCTAAGGCTTATTTGTGCACAAAATCTCAGATTTGGCCTATTTTTGGAAAGGTTAACAATGGTGATAAAATCAAATCCTAAACCTTGAATGTACATGGATATTGGCCCAACTCTTGACCTAAAATAATTTCCTTATACATACACAAGCCACACAAACCTAATTCACGATCTAAGAACTTTTAAAACGGCCATACCAAAATTGAAAAAAGGGTGAAAAGAGAGAGAAATCGAATTCTTGGTTAGAGCTTGTTTCAATCAAAAAACTCAACGTACAGTGCTTGACTGCCATCCCCTGAAGCGATCGGAATAAGAACCAGGCCTGTTCATCACCTACATCTCACTGTAAGTCGTCTTGAACTCGACTCTGAACATGGAATCCCAATCTCCAATTCTTGCGTTTTTCTTTAAAATCTTGGCATATTTGTGTTCATCATTCAATTTAGAACGTTTTGGCATTATTCAATTTTGTTTTTGGTACCTGTATCGTGATGCCCGATTCTAGGGTTTGTGTTCTTGCTTTTTAGGTGTTTTTGATACAGGGAAAATTGGACCCAATAATTGGTATAAGCATGATCAGGAGGCAAAGACGAACACGCCTATGTTCTTGGGTGGAGTTTACAGGGACTAAGGAGGATTTTTGAGACGTCCTATGAATCTTCCCGCGGATAAAAATCCGCAGGTAAAAAACCAATGACTCAACGAAGAAGACGCTGACGCGTCTCCCTCCCATTCGTCCTTTTGAAAAACGCGCGCTTTATTTTTTTGTTTACAGCATATTGATTGTTTTTACATATAATATCCGTTACTTATTCTAACAACAAAGACACGCGCTAGTTGAGTTGGCAAGCAGGTGGATGAAAAAGCCATTGGGACCTGGGTTCGAATCCCAGGTCCCCCAAATATTTGTTACAATTTTTCTTCATATATTCATGTGCAGCACCCCACGCGTGGTACACCATACATCACTGCTTGATCTCGTGCCAGATGGCCTCCAGGCCAAATCAAGTGGCCAGGAATGAAAGACCACCATAGTGCCCAGTCAACGTTGTCACAGGGAATTGGAAAAGTCAAACGCAGGCTTGCAGCAGGTGGGCCAAGAATTTCCAGATTCACCACCAATTTGGGCCCAACACCCCCCCCCCTGAGTTGGTTCTATTTTTTTTATTTCCTTTTCATTATTTTTCTCTATTTGTATTTCATTATTATTATTATTATTTTAATTAACCAATTAACAAATTAACCCCTTTTTATAAAAAAATCAGAAAACAAAAAAATATAATATTTTTATTTATTAAAATTAATTTCACTATTTCATTATTTTTGTAAATAAATAACTTAATTAATTTAGTTTCTAATTAGGCATAATTTTAATATTTTTTACAATAAATTTAAAATTAATTAGGGTATTAGGTTTTTAACAATTTTAATCGTTTTATTATATTTTTATTTCCTTAAACATTCAAAAACCCAAAAAATATATTTTTCATTTAATTAATTAATTAACTTAGGTTTAAATTCATTTAGTTCAAAATAACAAAAATCTCTTTCTTTCCCATAAAAAGGGTCAAAACCCTAAAACTCTCCGATTCAATTTTTCTCGCGCGTATGATTTTTCGATCCATATAATGTAATTGTTCAGAGGATGTAATAGTTTTAGACTTAGGACTTTTTACCGCTTTTATTTACTTTTCCGCATTTACTTTTTCAAGGGTTTGTTTTTGGCGATGTAAATACCCGACGCCTTGTAATAGCTTAGTTTTATTTTGCGCAAACCATTAACTGCTAGATGTATGAATAATAGGCTATGCATGACAAGATCTATCCTAACTTAAAATCAACCGTAGCTCACCATAACATGTACAAAGATAACATAACTGAAAATTGACACATTTGCACATGCCACTCCTAGGGTACACCTCACTTGGTTGCCTCGAACGTGGTCATTGAGTATAGGAAGTTTTAGAGGTCGCCCTCTTGTCTAAAGATCATAAGTTGCCTCGAAATGATTGCCTCAGATAAAATGATCTAAGACATTAGGGTTACCGCTAAGGCGTTCTAACATTGCTTTAGTGACCACATGTCCCTTAATCGAATTGACCCGAAAACTCCAACGACGGTGCTACCTACTCCTCAATAGTGGGATGGCACTGTCTAAAGGACATTTACACAGTTTAATTCCTTTTGAGTAGGTAGAGGTTCTTAGGTACTTGCTCTTTCAAAACAAAACAAATTTTTCGCACTTACACTTTTCAAACAAAGTTTTCAACAACACTTCATACACTCTTGAGGACAGAAACAAGAGTTAAATCGAAGTTTTCAAACAAAAATCTTTTCAAAACCCACGAACACAAGAAAAGCAAAACTTTTTGAAAACACAATGAGCAAGTACCTAAGAGCCCGTGGATAACCACGGATAGAAAGGGTGCTAACACCTTCCCTTTCTATAATCTACCTCCCGAACCCGAGAAACATCTCGAAAAGGAATTTTTCTGTGCTTTTGTCCTTTCCTTGTTGGATAAAATAAAAGACGGCGGCGACTCTTGCTTACCGCGACATTTTGCGAAACGCACACGCGAACCAGCATTCCAAAACAGTCAGTTCTCATTCCCACCGATCACAGAACTGACGACTCTGCTGGAGATTCTAAATAAGTGAGGTGTACCTTAGGATTAGATCACTTGTGTTTTCAATTGTATGCTTTGTATGCTTTAAATTTTGTGGGTTTGTATCGGAGTTCTATAGATCCTAACCCAGATCTGGGGATACCCTTTAGAAGTAGCAACAAACTGTGAGGGAACTGTGTGGGGTATACCGACATGGTTAAAGCAGTAACTACGTTGATGTGGCACTTTGGTGAGTACCCGTAGCCCTTGAGTCAAGTCAAGGAGAGTACGGGGCCGCTGCGTGGTATCGTGAAGCATCAACTGACCTTAGAACCTTACTTGACCATCTTGGCCTTTTTAGGGGTAGTGAGATGGCCGACTTTGGTGCAGTCCGAAGTTGGTAGATACTCGATACTACACTCATTGAGGGTAGTTTTCTTGGAATATTTTGGTCGCCAGTTAAGTGGCTAAATCAAAACAATGAACATAGAAAACAATCCAATGATATTGAGCTCCTTAGAACCTGATTACTATTTATAGGACAGGTTTTGAGCCAACTAACTTCAAGAGGGTACTTACCTACAAACCCCATGCAAGCCTAAACCTAAGGACTTGTTTGCTTTAATTGAATATGACTGTCTGTATATACACTTGCTTACTTTTGCATACATGTACATAACATCATAAAGCATCATATGCATCTGCTAACCATTTCAAGGGTTTGGATCTTCATCTTTGTTCTTATTTTGTAGGACATGGAGTCTCTCCGCAGGAAAACAATTCAAGTCAACCTTGTAAGGATCCCTCCTCAACTCAAGGAGCTTACATCCAGGATTCCCGAGAACTCTCTCTTCAGTGAAAGACATGGTAGACTCCTCAACTTGGTCAACACCAACATTGAAGAAGACATGATAAAAGTTCTCTTCCAGTTCTTTGACCCCCTACACCACTGTTTTACATTCCCTGATTATCAATTGGTGCCTACTTTGGAGGAATTTTCTCAACTTCTGAGAATTCATATTCTTAGTCAACTACCCCACAACGGTACGGAAAAGGAACCAAAACTTGAAGATGTTGCTCAAGCATTACGTCTGCAACCATCTGACATCAAGGGGCATTAGGAAATCAGAAGTGGTATCAAGGGATTCTTGGTAAAGTTTCTGTTTGAGAAGGCACAAGAATGTTGGAATTCTCTTGATCTACAAGTCTTTGAAGAGATTGTGGCACTCCTTATCTATGGGATGGTGTTGTTTCCAAACCCTGATCAACTTATAGATGTAAATGCTGCCAAGATTTTTATGTCCAGGAATCCCATACCTACATTGCTTCGGGACATCCTCCACTCATTTTACACACGAACAATGAGAAAAAGAGGTGTTCTCATGTGCTGTACTCCTCTCCTGGCAAGGTGGTTTATTTCTCACCTTCCACAATCAGTTTTGAAGAATGAGCAGGGTTTAAGGTGGTCACAACGATTGATGACCCTCACACATTCTGATGTACACTGGTGTTCTCGGTCCAGAGAAAATGTCACTATCATTGATCGTTGCAGAGAATTTCCTAATGTTCCTTTACTTGGAATTAGAGGAGGCATTACCTAGAACCCCTGTCTGGCTTTGAGACAATTTGGATATGCTCGGAGGGATGGCCCTCATGACATGTTGATTCCTAACATAGTTTTTGACTTCGACAACGATGCGCAAGGACTTCGACAAAGGTTCATTAGAGCTTGGAGGATGCCTAACAAGATAGATAGTAAGACACTGGGGCACAAGAATTCCATCCCCCTTGAGCCTTACCTCAAGTGGGTACGAACCCGCTCCCAGAATCTTATGATGCCATATCCTCACATTCTCCCCATGATCAAAGAGCCTGTTATGGAAAAAGAGGTTCCATACACCATTCTACATCCTGACATGCCAACATCATGGGAAGAAATGCAAAAGAGCTGGATCCAACTCAAGGAAGAACGGAATGCTTTTGAAGCCAGCTTACATGCCAGTGAGAAGAAGGTTTTGGAGCTCACCCGCCGACTTCACGAGGAAGAGGCCCTCAACACTTACATCGCTCCAAAAAGGATGCGCAATGTATTTTTACATTAAGTATTTTGTAATATTTCGCCCATGAGACACTGATGTACTAAACAAATTACTTCTTAATATGACGTGTGTTCTTTTTTTTGTATGCAACGAATTTGAATTTTTGAACCCTTGAATGCATCACATAAAAAGCATACCATTCATCATATGCATAACAGGTACCCTTTTTACAGGTCACTTATCTTCTTCGTTGTTTATTTCAGCAATCATCATGTCTACTGAACCTTCCACTGAGCAAGCTATCAAGGCCCTCCAGGCCCAGAACGCCCAATTTCAAGAGTTGGTTATGAGCCTAGCTAAGGGTCAGCAGGACTTGAAGACCCTGATTCTGAAAGAGAGGAAGAAGAAGAAGAAGAGGACCGTCCTGTTCAACACCGGACGCAGGTTTGGAAACGGGCTGCAAAATGAAGTTGAGCTAACCACCTCATCTGGAGGGAAGGATAGCCCATAAGAAAGGAAGGCTCCTAGCCCTGAAGTCTCAGACAACGAGACGGACTATGATGAAGAGCAGTATCCTCCTGCTGAGGATAAGTACAAACAGCTGGAAGACCGTTTGAGCGCTGTGGAAATACAAAAGGTGCCCGGTCTGGACTTTGGAGATCTGGGTTTATCATCTGGGGTGGTGATTCCCCATAAGTTTAAGGCACCTGCCTTTGCCAAGTATGACGGAGCTTCCTGTCCAAAGCTGCACCTCCGGTCATATGTGAGGAGGATCCAACCTTACACTGCTGATAAGAACTTATGGATCCACTTCTTTCAAGACAGTCTTTCAGGGACTCAACTTGAGTGGTTCTATCAGTTGGATGGAGCCAGTATCCGCAGCTGGGAGGATTTGGCTACTGCGTTCTATAGGCAGTACCAGTATAACTCCGACCTCGCTCCTACGCGTACCCAACTCCAGGGTATGTCAATGGGGACGAGTGAAGGATTTAAAGAATATGCTCAAAAATGGAGAGATCTCACCGGAAGGGTACAACCACCTTTAGCTGATCGTGAACTTGTTGACATGTTTTTGGGGACCCTGTCTGGTCCATTCTTTAACCATTTGATTGGAAGCTCTTCAGCCGGGTTTACAGACCTTATCTTGACTGGTGAGAGGATTGAAGCAGGTATTAAGGCTGGGAAAATACAGAAGGGTGCCTCATCGAGCACCGAGAAGAAACCGTTTAAGAAAGAGTCCAGTGCGGTCTACAGCTCAAGAAGACAGAATAGACCGGAACACCGCCAACCTGTCAACGCGGTTGTTATTTCGAAACCTGCCGGTGCTCCTCAGCATCACAACCAACAAAGGGAAGAGAGACCTAGAAGGCAATTCACTCGTCTCAGCATGACCTTGTCCCATATATTGCCATAGTTGCTGAAGACTAATTTGGTGACTCTAAGGGAAGCCCCAAAGAATCCGAATACTACATCATCAAAGTATAACCCTAATGCCCACTGCGCTTATCATTCTGAGAGCCCGGGGTATAACACGGATGATTGTTGGACTTTGAAGAATAAGGTCCAAGACGTGATTGATGCAAAAGAGATTGAGTTTGAGGCGCCCGAGAGGCCTAACGTTGTGACTGCTCCCATGCCCAAGCATGGAGTGAATGTTGTAGAGGAAGACTTGTTTGTAGCCTCTGTGGATGATATTGTTACCCCGCTGATGACCGTCAAGAAAAATCTGTTGCTAGCCAGTTTATTTCCGAGTTGCGGTGAAGATTGCCATCTGTGTTCTGTTTCACCTACTGGTTGCCCATCTTTGAAGTCAGGCTTCCAAAACCTGATGGATAACAAGGAGATCTTGTTTGATAAGATTGCTGTTCCTGCCACCCCTACTAAAGAAGTTTCCATTGTTACCATTTTCAACAATTCTCCCAAGGCTCCCTCGAGGAAGCCTGTCAGAATTACGCCTGTTCAGAAGATTGCACCTATAATCATCACTGTTCCGGGGCCCATCCCCTATACATCTGACAAAGCCATCCCTTGGCACTATGGGGCAGATGTTTATGTGCTTGGAGTTAAGCAAGAGTTTGATACTAATACCGGCGTCAGCAACATTACCGGGCCTGCTAAAGTCACCCGCAGTGGTAGACTTTTCTCACCTGATATTGCGCCACCAACTATCCGGAGACCTATTGTCATCACACCTGCAAGTGTGCCTAATGCCATTCCTGATCAAGTTCTTAGTTCTACCCCTGTCGCCGAGTCATCTGACGCTCGGGGAAAAGGGATCGCCACTGATATGCCTACCCAGACGGAGGCACCAAAGACCATCAATGTTGAAGCTTCCAAACAGGAGATGGAAGAGATTCTGAAGATCATTAAGAAGAGTGATTATAATGTAGTTGAGCAGCTGGGACAAACCCCATTTAAGATTTCTATGTTATCACTGTTGTTGTGTTCAGAGGTCCATGCCAAGGCTCTGATTACCTTCCTGAAGACGGCCCATGTGCCACAAGAGACATCAGTTGATCAGTTTACCGATTGTGTGGCCAATTTAACTGCTGATAACGGTTTGGGTTTCTCCGACGCTGATCTGACTGCTAAAGGGAAGAACCATAATGATGCCCTGCATGTCTCCATTGAATGCGGGGGCACTACTCTTGCACATGTGTTGGTTGACACGGGGTCCTCGTTGAACGTCTTGCCCAAGAAAGCTCTAGACAGGTTGGATTGCAAAGGTTTAGAGCTAAAGCCAAGTAACATTGTTGTCCGGGCCTTTGATGGGTCTAAAAGGATGGTGCATGGTGAGGTTGACATTCTGATCAAGGTTGGTTCCCAGGTCTTCAATTCTACATTCTGCGTGATAGACATTCGGCCATCCTATTCTTGTTTGCTGGGTCGTCCATGGATCCATAAAGCTGGAGTTGTGACCTCCACACTCCATCAGAAGCTGAAGTACCCGGTCAGAGGGAAGATTGTGACAGTACAGGGGGAGGAAGAGTACATGGTCAGCCACCTCAACTCGTTCCGGTACATAGAGATGGATGGGGAGTTCATTGAGACCCCATTCCAACACTTTGAAGAGGTTCCTCAGACACTGGCATCAGCTGAGGCTGTGGTTGAAGATTCTCCGTTGAAGATGGCTTCCTTAAAGGATGCCCGAGCTGTTATTGAGAAGGGTGAGTATGCAAACTGGGGCCGACTTCCTGATTTCACTCAGAAGACTAACAAGTTTGGTTTGGGTTTCACTGCAGAAGCTCAAAGGGCTGTTTGTAGTGCAAGGATTGGAAGACCTCCTGTGTTCATCAGCAACTCGGGAGTAAATGCCATCGAAGATGACATGGAGGAATCTGAATTCGACAGCCGGATCTACCCTACGACCAACGGTGGACCAAACAACTGGACAGCAAAGGACTTCGTCCCTATTACTTTTGTTACTCAGTAATGAACTCTTTTGTTTTGAATTTGTAACAGACAATGTTTTGAAACTTCATGGCCCAGTGTCTTACCCGGGGCACCGTGGTTTCATTTGTGAGGGCTTTTGTGTGCCATTTTCATATATCATTAATAAAAGCATTGGACGTTTCTTGCATTTCAAATTTTGCGCTCCTTGTCTTTCTTTATTATATATTGCGAAACATCTATTTTACACACACTCACATATACAGGTCCCAATCCACTATGGATCTCACTGGTAACGACTCTGCTACTGCCAGTTATGACTTCGAAAATCCGATCAACTTAGCCGAAGACGAAGGTGAAGATGATTGTGAAGTGCCTGGTGAGCTTGCAAGACTGTTACTTCAGGAAGAGAGGGCCATTCAGCCACATGAAGAGCCAGTGGAAACGGTAAATCTGGGTACTGAGACAGACAAGAAGGAAGTCAAGATCGGTGCAAATCTGGAGCTTAGTGTGAAACAACGGTTGATTCAGATGCTGCATGACTACGTGGAAATCTTTGCCTGGTCCTACGAAGATATGCCTGGGTTGGATACTGACATCGCGGTTCATCGTCTTCCTACCAAGGAAGACCGCCCTCCGGTAAAACAGAAGGTTCGCCGTATGCGTCCAGAGATGTCTGAGAAAATCAAAGCCGAAGTTATGAAACAGTTTGATGCCAGTTTTCTAGCAGTGACTTCTTACCCTCAGTGGGTTGCCAATGTGGTTCCGGTACTGAAGAAAGATGGTAAGGTCCGAATGTGTGTTGACTACAAGGATCTGAACAGGGCGAGCCCTAAGGATGACTTCCCTCTGCCTCACATCGACGTTCTGGTTGATAACACTACTCAACATAAGGCATTATCCTTCATGGATGGCTTCTCCGGTTATAATCAGATAAAGATGGCTCCCGAAGACATGGAGAAGACCACTTTTGTTACTCAGTGGGGTACCTTTTGCTACAAGGTCATGCCTTTTGGGTTGAAAAATGCTGGGACAACGTATCAGCGTGCCATGGTTGCCTTGTTTTATGATATGATCCATCATGAGATTGAAGTATACGTCGACGATATGATTGCAAGGTGACAAACTAAGGAGGAACACCTTGACCATCTACAGAAGCTGTTTGACCGGTTGGAGTTGTACAAGCTGAGATTGAACCCGAACAAGTGCACCTTCGGGGTGAGATCTGGAAAACTACTAGGTTTCGTCGTAAGCGACAAAGGTATTCAAGTGGACCCTGCCAAAGTGAAAGCCATACAAGAGATGCCAGCTCCCAAGACAGAGAAAGAAGTCAAAGGCTTTCTAGGACGGCTGAACTACATTGCCCGATTCATCTTGCACCTAACTGCTACTTGTGAACCAATCTTCAAGCTACTGAAGAAAGATCAAATAGTACGTTGGAATGATGAATGTCAGGCCGCTTTCAAAAGAATCAAAGAGTATCTCCAAGAGCCACCCATTCTTATGCCCCCGGTTGAAGGGATACCTCTAATCTTATACTTGACAGTACTTGACAATTCAATGGGGTGTGTGCTGGGACAGCATGACGAGTCTGGCCGAAAAGAGCATGCTATTTATTACCTTAGCAAAAAGTTTACCGACTGTGAGACCAGATACTCACTGCTTGAGAAAACTTGTTGCGTTTTGGCATGGGCTGCTCGCCGGCTGAGACAGTATATGTTGACTCACACTACTCTGTTGATTTCAAAGATGGATCCAATCAAGTATATCTTTGAAAAGCATGCCTTGTCCGGAAGAATAGCAAGATGGAAGATGATCTTGACTAAATATGACATCCAGTACACGACTCAAAAAGCAATCAAGGGAAGTGTGTTGGCAGACCATTTGGCACATCAGGCAGTGGATGATTACCAGTCTATGAACTTTGAATTTCCAGACGAGAATATCATGGTAGTAATTGATTGCGAGATACCTGGACCGGATGCAGGACCTGAGGAAGGATCCCGATGGTCTATGTACTTTGATGGAGCCTCAAACGCTTTGGGTAATGGCATTGGCGCTGTGATCATGTCTCCTAAAGGCTCTCATACTCCGTTTATCGCCCGACTATGTTTCAACTGCACCAACAACATGGCGGAGTATGAAGCCTGCATTATGGGTCTTCGAGCTGCAATTGACCTAAGGATCAAGTTTCTCAGTGTCTTCGGAGATTCTGCCGTCGTGATCAGTCAGATCAAAGGAGAATGGGATACGAAACACCCAAATCTTATTCCTTACAAGGAGTATGTATTGACGTTGCTTCCCCATTTCGAGGAGATAACCTTTGAACATTTCCCAAGAGAGGAGAATCAGTTGGCGGACGCGCTAGCTACGATATCTTCTATGTTCAAAGTCAAATGGGACAACGAGGCTCCCCGGATCATTATTTGGAAATTGGATGAACCTGCATATTATTATGATCTTGAGACCGAAGAGGTAACAGAAAGACCTTGGTATCATGAAGTAAAGAGGTACCTTGAAGCTCAAGAATACCCCGAGGGTGCATCCGTTAATGACAAGAAGTTTCTGAGAAGGTTCTCGGCAAAGTTCTTCATCAGCAATGGCATTCTTTACAAACGTAACCATGATTCAACCTTACTGCGTTGTGTGGATAAGATAGAAGCAGAAAGGATCATGGCATAGCTGCATGAAGGTACTTTCGGAACTCACTCCAGTGGACATACCATGGCAAAGAAAATCCTTCGGGCAGGATATTACTGGTCATCAATGGAAGCCGACTGTTATCAGCATTCTCGGACATGTCACAAGTGCCAGATCTATGCTGATAAGGTGCACATTCCTCCAGTTACTTTGAACGTCTTGACAACACCTTGGCCTTTTGCAATGCGGGGCATTGATATGATCGGCGAGATCAGACCTACGGCACCCAACGGGCATCGCTTCATCCTGGTAGCGATTGATTACTTTACAAAGTGGGTTGAAGCAGCTTCCTTTGCCATCGTAACCAAGAACGTCGTGGCACGATTCATTCAGCACAACCTGATCTGTCGATACGGTGTACCAGAGAGGATCATTACGGATAATGGTACCAATCTTAACAACAAGATGATCACTGAGCTCTGCGAACAATTCAAGATACAACATCATAATTCTTCTCCCTACCGGCCGAAGATGAATGGGGTTGTAGAAGCAGCTAATAAGAACATTAAGAAGATTATGCAGAAGATGACAGTGACCTACAAAGATTGGCACGAGATGTTACCATTTGCTCTTCATGGGTATCGTACCGCAGCACAGACGTCAACAGGGGCAACACCCTATTCCTTGGTATATGGCATGGAGGCAGTCCTGCCCATTGAAGTTCAGATACCCTCTCTCTGGATCATGAAGGATGCGGGTTTAAGTGAAGACGACTGGATCCGGACCCGACTTGATCAACTGAACCTAATCGACGAAAAGAGACTCACTGCTATTTGTCATGGTCAGACGTACCAAAAACGGATGATCAAGGCATTTAACAAGAAAGTCAGATGACAAGAGTATCAAGTCGGGGACCTGGTAATCAAGCGCATTATTTTACCTCAAGGTGATCCCAGGGGCAAATGGACCCCTACGTACGAAGGGCCATTTATGGTTAAGAACATCTTCTCAGGAGGAGCGATGATTCTAATCACCATGGATGGTGACGACCTTCCTCACCCCGTCAATGCAGACATAGTGAAAAGATACTACGCATAATTAAAGACCCGCTAGGTTGACTGGCCTAGGCAAAAATAAGGGCTTCCCGGTGAACCAAAAGGGTTCGGGCAAAAATAAGGGATGAAAATAAAAAACAAAATCTGTACACCCGGCAAGTCGAAAACTTGAAAAGGCGGCTTGGGCAAAAATGGGTATCCCGGTGGACTGAAAACCCGAAAGGGCGGTCCAGGCAAAAGTTAGGGATTAAGGCGTAACACTATGTCTCATTGGATCACCTCGCATCCGGACTTCGGTATCGACTATCAGGCTCAGACGACACCAGTCAATCAGATTCATCTTCAACTAAGCAGCAAAGTGATGAGATGCTTGAAGATATAAAGGCGATAGCAGAGTTGGAACCCAGTGGGATTATTCACATAGCTGTTTTGTTTTTTCTTCACAAATTGTATAAATTCTATTTGTTCGGCGTCGTTCTCTTACTAGGACGTCAGGTTCTTGTACAAAAATGCCTATTTACAGGCAAACTTCAAAATCAATACAAGTTCATTTTTCAAACAAATTGCAAATTGTTTTTTTCCTTTATCTATTTTATTTTGCAAAGAACGTCCAATGTTCATTTTTGATATATGCATTTGATATTAATTGCTGCTCATAAATATTTACATGCGAAACAAAGGACTAATTACGGGTGACATCGGAAGTAGGGGCAATAAGAATTGTCTAAGCGGTCTAGTTGCTTTGTCCACCAAGGTACCAGGGTAGGTTCGGCTGAAGAATATGACCAAGATATCATCACCATCCGCAGAGTAAGACAGTAATGGTAGCTCTCCCCACTGAGATTGGCAACTACGAAGGATTCAACAAATACTCTCCCCCAAGCAGAGTTAGTCTACCGTCAGTCCCGAAAAGGCTCGGTATTCCCAGAAGATCTTAATATTCCCCAGCGGAGTATAAAGATATTCTCCAACAAGCATAAAGAGCATCCCCGGCAGTCTTAATATTCCTCGACAGAGTATAAGAATGTTCCCCGGCGGAATATAAGATACCCCCAGTGGAGCCATTTCCCAGCGCAGTCTAAAAAAGCTTCCCCGCCAGAGTTGAATCATCTTCCCCAGTAGATTTTGGAAGCTTGTCCCCTACAGAGTACAAATGTATCTCCCCAGCCATATTCAGAAGGTTATCCCCACAAGAGTTTAACTGGGTTATCCTCAGCAAGTTGCAACTGAAAGATCATCCCCAGCGAAGTTCTTTCTATCCCCAGCGGAGTTCATCATTAAAATCCACAATAGAGCTTATCAACGGAATCCCCAACGGAGTTATCGTTAAAATCTCAGCAAAGTATCTCTTCCCCACAGAGTAATCCCCTAACGGAGTTATCTTCTCCTGCAAGTTTATCACCTTCGTTCATCATCCCCAGTGGAAGCAAAGAATTCAACATCATTCTCCAGCAGCTATCCGGGATTTATTTTCCACAGCTAAAACGTCACATCTTCATACATCATGATACATGCATATACGCATCATATCATACAATCTCATTTATGTTGAGAACATCATTGCTCGATCCATATCATGCAGTGCATATGACTGACCTTTACCTTTCAGGAAAGATGCAGTTAAATTCTCAAAATTATGTCAATGGAGACAAAATCAGTTAAATCGATTCCTAAAGATTTTTCTGAGGCGAAGCCAGTCAATGGAGACAAAATCAGTTAAATCAATTCCCAAAGATTTTTCTGAGGCGAAGCCAGTCAATGGAGACAAAGTCAGTCAAATCGATTCCTAAATATTTTTCTGAAGCCAGTCAATGGAGACAAAATCAGTTAAATCGATTCCTAAAGATTTTTCTGAGGCAAGCCAGTCAAAGAAGACAAATCCAGTTAAATCGATTCCTAAAGATTTTTCTGACGCTAATCCAGTCAAAGAATACAAATCCAGTTAAATCGATTCCTAAAGATTTTTCTGATGCTAACCCGTCAATAGAGACAACCCGTCAATAGAGATAACCCGTCAATGAAGACAACTCGTCAATGAAGACAACCCGTCAATGAAGACAACCCGTCAATGAAGAAAACCCGTCAACAAAGACAAAAATACCTACCAACAATCTCCAGGTGGCATCTATAAGCCCATCCTCCTATCCATCATCTCTCCAAATGGCATATGTAAGCCCATTCCCGACATCACAACACTGATACTACACCATGCGATTGCAAATTTATGGGCACTTTAGTGTTCAATCATCTTCCACCTTCGGATCGTGAAAGGCACGCAAGACAATCTATATCCTTAGGTCTAAGAAGATTGAACAGGGGAAATTGTTGTACCCCAAAATTTGCCCTCCCATATTCCTCAAGATTTGTCAATAATGATCTTCAAATTGCTTAAAATGGCTCAAGGGTTGGACAGTCAAACCACCTCCTAAGGCAGTCAAGTCAAAATTAGGGTTTTGTGTTGCATCAAAATCTCAACAATACGATGATCACCGAGCTCTGCAAACAGTTCAAGGTACATCATCACAACTCTTCTCCCTACCGGCCGAAGATGAATGAGGTTGTTGAAGCGGCTAACAAGAACATCAAGAAGATCGTGCAGAAGATGATGGTGACATACAAAGACTGACACGAGATGCTACCATTCGCTCTTCATGGGTATAGCACCTCAGCGCGGACATCAACAGGGGCAACACCCTAATCTCTGGTGTATGGCATGGAAACAGTCCTACCCATCGAAGTCCAGATACCCTCTCTCAGGATTATGAAGGATGCGGGTTTGAGCAAAGACGATTGGATCCAGACCCGACTTAATCAGCTGAATCTAATTGATGAAAAGAGACTTACTGCTATTTGTCATGGTCAAACGTATCAAAAGCGGATGATCAAGGCTTTTAACAAGAAAGTGAGATGACAAGAATATCAGGTCGGGGATCTAGTGATCAAGCGCATCATACTGTCGCAAGGTGATCCCAGGGGAAAATGGACTTCAAATTGCTCAAAATGCCTTAAATTCAAGTTGAAACCCGAATACGACTAGATAACCACTTAATTCCTTTTGAAGCCTGGAGCATGACCAGATAAGAATTGAGAAATTGCAAAGCCTGGAAGACAACCAGATAGCAAGTCTAATCTTATCTCCCCAGTAAGTCGCTGCAAAACCTGGAGCACGACCAGATAGTGGTATATTTTCACCTCCTCGACTAATTGATGATTCCCTAGTAGAGTAACGGACAACTGAATTTCCTAAAACTCTATTCCTCTCAAGACAGAGAATAGCATTCCCCAGCGTAGTCCTCCTCAACAACAGGTGTACGGGCTCCCGCAAAGGAATCTCTTATGCAATCGACACTTCTTCTGATGGCATCTTTAAGCCCATCTTCCGTCATTAACTTCCAAATGGCATCTATAAGCCCATTCCCGACATTGCAAGACCAGTACCACTTCATGCGAGTGCAAATTTTTAGGCACTCTAGTGTTCAATCATCTTCCACCTTCAGATTACGAAAGGCAGACAAGCCAATCTACATCCTCAGGTTTAAGAAGATTGAACAGGGGCAGCTGTTGTACCCCAAAATTTTCCCTCCCATATTTCTCAATACATGTCAAGTGAGGTCCTTAAATTGCTCAAGGAAGTCCAAGGGTTGACCAGACAAACTCTCTCCTAAGACAGTCTACCTCAAATTAGGGTTTCATTTTGCATCAAGATGTTTGATTCCAAAGGATCCCAAATGCTCACCATCGTCCTAATATGTTCTCAATATCATCCATGTCAAGTTTCAAGCTTTGCAGTGGAAATTTGCTTAGTCAATTGCTCAAAGGCCTGAAAATCGACGGTGCTAGGGCAAAAGTCAACTGTGGCCCACATACAGTCAAACTTCAAGATTTTTGGTCAACATTCTCACTTTGGAGTATTATTCATAATTTTATCAAGGATTGATCATGGTTCCTCATGGATTGCTCACAATTCATCAAAACCCAAAAGTTGCTAAATTAGGGTTTTATAGGAAAAGCCAACTCAACTTTGACCAAGCATAACTTTCTCATACTTTATAAAAAATGACCCATCCAAAGCTAATTTTGAAGAGGATGTAATTACCTACAATTCATCTTCATCTCCCAAGTTTAAAATATGCGCTCACAAGAAGATATGAATTTGAACATTATAGGTCATTTTGAAAAGTCAACAAAAACACCTTTTGGGTAAAAGCTTCATACATGAACATGGGAGACTCAATTGAGATGAGACCAAAAGGGTTGCTTAGAAGACATTTTAAGCTTTCTAAAAAGTCCAATAACACCTCTCTAGGGTCAAAATTGAGAAATTTATGCATTGGCTAAGTTGACCCTTTTTGCAAAATTGCCAAAAGTCAAATGTGTCCAAAATTGCAATTTTTGCTAAATGGCCCCAACTTTTTATGCTTGCACTGAGTTTGTAATGTGACCCACGACCCACGAGCCCTTCCACTTGTCATTCTTTTATTTTTGTCATTAATTTTGATTTTATTTCATTTAGATCAAATAAAATCAAAATAAAATAATGAAAATATCAAAAACTAATTAAATCTTGAGATTTTGTGCATGTTTAGGTTCATTACACAGCTGGAGACAAGATCAAATCGTGCAAGACTCATATGGACACAAAAAGATTGGATTTTCTTGATTTGGAAAGATTTTGCACAAGGATCAAATCATGAATCAATATTCATAATTGGAAGAGATTTGATACAAAATTGCAACCCTAATGAAATCTACTATACATAAGGAACAAGTGCAGACCAAAAAGAGGAGGCTAGAGGCGTGCAAAGGTAGAAAGTAAATTTGAAAAAGGGTTAATACCTATTTTCACCCCTGACATATGGGGTGTATTTGAAAAACCCCCCTGTCAAAAAAAAAGTTCCAATTGTTACCTTGACAAATTTTAAAAGTTTCAATTTTTACCTTGAGGATGCCACATCCCTAAAAAGGTTGATGTGGCTTATATTTTTGTTATATTTTTATTATTATTTAATGACATGGCTTGATTAGTTGTCATTTTTAATTAATTTTTTATTTTTAATTCCACATGGCATTTATATTAATATTTTATTAATTGAGTGTTAATTCAAAGTTAAAAAATTTTTGTCCTTCAGCAAGATTCGAACCATGGACATTATGTTTGCAATAAACGCTTCTTACCACTAGACCAATGCATTTTCTTTGTTACATATATGCATCAATAGATATTCATATCATTAACATATTAATTACAATTATCAATAAATTTTCTTAACTAATTGATTTAAATAATTTTTAAAAAAATGTTTTATACATATTTTATCTTTTTACTCTAACTTTTTTTAAATTTTAAATTTTCAAAAATCACTTAAATTTTCAAAAATCACTTAAATTTTCAAAAAACACTTAAATTTAAAAAAATCACTTAAATTTAAAAAAATCACTTAAATTTTCAAAAATCACTTAAATTTTCAAAAGTCACTTAAATTTTCAAAAATCACTTAAATTTTCAAAAATCACTTAAATTTTCAAAAATCACTTAAATTTTCAAAAATCACTTAAATTTTCAAAAATCACTTAAATTTTCAAAAGTCACTTAAATTTTCAAAAATCACTTAAATTTTCAAAAATCACTTAAATTTTCAAAAATCACTTAAATTTTCAAAAATCACTTAAATTGTCAAAAGTCACTTAAATTTTCAAAAATCACTTAAATTTAAAAAAATCACTTAAATTTTCAAAAATCACTTAAATTTTCAAAAATCACTTAAATTTTCAAAAATCACTTAAATTTAAAAAAATCACTTAAATTTAAAAAAATAAGTTAAATTTAAGTGATTTAAGTGATTTTAAATTTAAGTGATTTAAATTTAAGTGATTTTTTTAAATTTAAGTGATTTTTGAAAATTTAAGTGATTTTTGAAAATTTAAGTGATTTTTGAAAATTTAAGTGATTTTTTTAAATTTAAGTGATTTTTGAAAATTTAAGTGACTTTTGACAATTTAAGTGATTTTTGAAAATTTAAGTGATTTTTGAAAATTTAAGTGATTTTTGAAAATTTAAGTGATTTTTGAAATTTTAAGTGACTTTTGAAAATTTAAGTGATTTTTGAAAATTTAAGTGATTTTTGAAAATTTAAGTGATTTTTGAAAATTTAAGTGATTTTTGAAAATTTAAGTGATTTTTGAAAATTTAAGTGATTTTTGAAAATTTAAGTGATTTTTGAAAATTTAAGTGACTTTTGAAAATTTAAGTGATTTTTGAAAATTTAAGTGATTTTTTTAAATTTAAGTGATTTTTTTAAATTTAAGTGTTTTTTGAAAATTTAAGTGATTTTTGAAAATTTAAGTGATTTTTGAAAATTTAAAATTTAAAAAAAGTTAGAGTAAAAAGATAAAATATGTATAAAACATTTTTTTAAAAATTATTTAAATCAATTAGTTAAGAAAATTTATTGATAATTGTAATTAATATGTTAATGATATGAATATCTATTGATGCATATATGTAACAAAGAAAATGCATTGGTCTAGTGGTAAGAAGCGTTTATTGCAAACATAATGTCCATGGTTCGAATCCTGCTGAAGGACAAAAATTTTTTAACTTTGAATTAACACTCAATTAATAAAATATTAATATAAATGCCATGTGGAATTAAAAATAAAAAATTAATTAAAAATGACAACTAATCAAGCCATGTCATTAAATAATAATAAAAATATAACAAAAATATAAGCCACATCAGCCTTTTTAGGGATGTGGCATCCTCAAGGTAAAAATTGAAACTTTTAAAATTTGTCAAGGTAACAATTGGAACTTTTTTTTTGACAGGGGGGTTTTTCAAATACACCCCATATGTCAGGGGTGAAAATAGGTATTAACCCTTTGAAAAATTCAAGAAAAAGTTACAAACAGATTTCCAGGTTTCAGGCCATCTCAAGCCATTCTAATCATACCAATAGTTTTCTGGACATCCCAGGACCGTGTTGCAATCGCTAACAAGCTTCCTCACGCCTTGAAACGCTCTATGAGAGTCACACAGTTTATCACTTTTCTTGAATTCAAATATCTTAATTCTGGCATATTTAACATGATTGATTGGCATATTCTTAATCCTTGAGATGTTTTCAAGCTAATGGTTATATCCAATTGTATTTTATTGACTGCACAACAAAGTGCCATGGCTAGGGTTTTTTCTTTGTTTTTAGGGATTTATTGTACATGAACAATTGACCATTAATAATGGTACCATGATGCTCGTGATGTTGCAACGAGTTGATTGGTACCATTGGTTTTCATCTATCATGCTTGTATGAGATTTTGGAAATGCACAGGGCTATACCTACTCTTGTTGTCCGTAGGTAAAAGTCTTTGATCTAAAACGACAGAGGCAACGAAGAAGACAATGGCATGGCAGGTGGTGAATGGCCAGTTTGAATTTCGCGTGTTTTGAGTTTAGCTTTTTGTTTTTATCATATAATGTTTGTTTGTTATTATTTGTACAACTAAACATTCTGGCTCAGCTGGCAGCGTGGCAAGGGAATAATGCTCAAGGACCTGGGTTCGATCCCTAGGTCCCAACATTTGCTTTATATTGTTTTTCTTTGCATAATCAGGCGTGCTAGCATCCCACGAGTCTACCATACATCATCAGAATCCAACCATCAGATCATTAACATGCTAGATACAAGGCTTCCCCCATGAGAGTCCACCATGCGCTGGAGTCAAGCATGCCCATGGGATTGTGAAAAGTCAAACAGGCCAGGAGCTTATTGGGCTCAGATTTACCAATCATACCTCCTTTCTTGCTAAACAACACCAGGCCTATTCTTTTTCTTTTCTAGTTATTTCTTTTATTTAATTTAATTTACTTAATTGTTTTTTAACAAAATTAATTTCTTTTTAAAAAAAAAATCATAAAATCAAGTTTCACAAAATTTAGAATTAGGTTTTTTTATTTTATCAAATTTAATTTTAATGCTAGTTTAATTTAATCTAGGATAATTCTAACCTTTTTTATATAATTAAAATCAATTAGAAAAAAATTAGGGTTAGACTCTTGATTTAATTTTTATTTCTTTTCTCAAAAATAAAAAATACAAAATAGGTTAATTTAATTATTTTTCTTAAATTTAAATTAATTAGAAATTAGGTTTTTTTATTTATTCAATTAAACTTTATTTTCTCAAAATAGCACAAAAACCACAAAAAATGATTTTTCTTTTAAAATTACAATTAGGTAGTTGGGGTCAAAACCATAAATCTATCATTGTCGATTCATCGTGTGCGTTTTATTTTTTTTTGCAATATTAATGTAACTGCTCACGGTATGTAATAGTTTAAATTAGGATTTTTCCTTATTTATCATTTTTACGGGTTTTTTTGGCTATGTAATTAATCCCTACCCCGAAGCCTTGTAATAGCGTAGGTTTTACTTTCCCGCATTTTAATTCTCGCAAATATTAACTGTTTAGATGTATGCTAATAGGATTGTATGACAAGATTGCATGATAATTTAAAACGGTTAGAAAACCCTAATGTGCAAAGATAATAACTGAAATCAAATCACTCGCACATGCGCACTCCTAGGGTATACTCTCACTTCGATTGCCTTTGGTAAACGGTCATTAAGTATAGGGTGTCTTAGTGGTTGCCCTCCTGTCTAACAAAGATCAAAAGTCCCGTTCGGAAATGTTACCTCGGAAAGGTTGCCTCGGAAATGTTGCCTCGAATATGATCTTAAGAATTTAAGGTTATTACTAAAACGTCCTAACATTGCTTTAGTGATCGTACATCCCTTACGAATTGACCCTTACAACTCCAACAACGGTGCTTCCTATTTCTCAATAGTATGATAGTGCTGTCTAAAGGAAACGAGAATAGAAACAATCCTTTTTCGAGTAGGTAGATGTTAGTAGGTACTTGCTCAAATCAAGCTTTTTCACACCAAACACTTTTCAAACAATGTTTTCAAAAACACTTTGTAACACTCTTGAAGACAGAAGCAAGGGTTAAAACGAAGTAAAACAAAACTTTTCAAAACAAACACAGAAGAAATTTTAAAAGATGAGCAAGTACCTAAGAGCCCATGGAAAACCATGGATATAAAGGGTGCTAACACCTTCCTTTTCTATAATCTACCCCCCATTCTCAGAATATCTCGAAAAAAGGATTTTTTTCCCGTGCTTTTTTCCTTTTCGGATGGATAAAATAAAAGTCAGTGACGACTCTTGCTTACCGCGACATTTTGCGAATACAAAACGCAAAATGCAAACCAGCATTTTCAAAAACAGTCGGTTCTGCCACCGTATCACTGCTATGTAATAATCCCATTGGGTTCCCATTATGCTATTGCCTTTATGTCTTTGAGCGTCTCATCCCTTTCGCTGCTTGTCTGAGGCTGATTGGATTGATTAGTACCGCTTGAGCTTGATAGTTAATACTGAAGATTGGCTGTAAGGTGATCCAACTGGACATAGTTATATGTTTTAAATCCCTAACTTTTTCCTGGACCACCCTTTCGGGTTTTCTGTCCACTGGGATACCCTTTTTTTCCCAAGCCGCCTTTTCAGGTTTTCGACTTGCCGGGTGTACATATTTTTTTATGTATATCCCTAATTTTTTCCTGAACCATTTTGGTTCGCCGGGATATCCTAATTTTTTCCTAGGTCAGTCGACCTAGCGGGTCTTTGTTTATGCGTAGTATCTTTTAACTATGTCTGCTTTTACAGGGTGCAGAAGGTTGTCACCGTCCATAGTGGTTAGGATCATAGCTCCACCAGAAAATATGTTCTTGATTACAAATGGCCCTTGTTGTACCCAAAAATTTTCCCTCCCATATTCCTCAAGATTTGTCAAGAATGATCTTCAAATTGCTCAAAATGGCTCAAGGGTTGGACAGTCAAACCACCTCCTAAGGCAGTCAAGTCAAAATTAGGGTTTTGTGTTGCATCAAGGTCCTTACATCCAAATGGCCTCAAGTGCTCCCCAATGTCTTAATATGTTCTTAAGTCCATCCATGACAAATTTCAAGCCTTGCAGAGAAACTTTGGTCAGTCAATTGCTCAAGAGGCCCAAAAATCGACTATGCTAGGGCAAAAGACAACTGTGTCCCAAATACAGTCAAACCTCAAGATTTTTTGTCAACATTCTAATTTTGAAGTATAATTAATCATTTTATCAAGGTTTGATCATGATTCATCATGGATTGCTCAAAATTCATCAAGATTCAAAAGTTGCTAAATTAGGGTTTTGTAGGAAAAGTCAACTGAAGTTTGACCAAGCATAACTTTCTCATACTTTATGAGAAATGACCCATCCAAATCTCATTTTTAATAGGATGCAATTCTCTACAATCCATCTTCATACCCAAAGATCAGAAAATGCACTCACAATAAGTTACAAATTTGGACATTATAGGTCATTTTTGAAAGTCAACAAAAACACCTTTTTTACCAAAGCTTATAACTTGATAATGGAAGATCAAAATGAGATGAGAACAAAAGGGTTGATTATAAGACATCTTAAGGTTTCTGAAAAGTCAAAGAACACCTCCAAAAGTGCAAACTTGAGGAAGTTATGCCTTGTTGAAGTTGGGCATTTTTCCAAAATTGCCAAAAGTCAACTATCCTCAAAACTCCAATTTTTGACAAAAGGGCCCACCTTATTCCACTTGATTTGGTCTTGTCTTGCCACACACGTATCCCATGCTTAATTTCATGACCAAACCTTTATTTTTCTATTTTATTTAATTTTTATTGATTTAATTCATTATTAATCAATATTAAACCAAATAAAATCCAAAAATTATTGAAAAGGGATCTTTGTGATTTGTACAGCTTGCAAACATCATGTGACAACCAACCAACTCGTGCTAAGGCTTATTTGTGCATAAAATCTCAAATTTGGCCTATTTTTGGAAAGGTTAACAATGGTGATAAAATCAAATCCTAAACCTTGAATGTACATGGATATTGGCCCAACTCTTGACCTAAAATCATTGCCTTATACATACACAAGCCACACAAACCTAATTCACGACCTAAGAACTGTTAAAACGGCCATACCAAAACTGAAAAAGGGTGAAAAAGAGAGAAATGAATTCTTGGTTAGAGCTTGTTTCAATCAAAAAACTCAACGTACAGTGCTTGACTTCCATCCCCTGAAGCGATCGGAATAAGAACCAGGCCTGTTCATCACCTACATCTCACTGTAAGTCGTCTTGAACTCGACTCTGAACATGGAATCCCAATCTCCAATTCTTGCGTTTTTTCTTTAAAATCTTGGCATATTTGTGTTCATCATTCAATTTAGAACGTTTTGGCATTATTCAAATTTGTTTTTGGTACCTGTATCGTGATGCCCGATTCTAGGGTTTGTGTTCTTACTTTTTAGGTGTTTTTGATACAGGGAAAATTGGACCCAATAATTGGTATATGCATGATCAGGAGGCAAAGACGAACACGCCTATGTTCTTGTGTGGCGTTTACAGGGCCTAAGGAGGATTTTTGAGATGTCCTATGAATCTTCCTGCGGATAAAAATCCGTAGGTAAAAAACCAGTGACTCAACGAAGAAGACGCTGACGCGTCTCCCTCCCATTCGTCCTTTTGAAAAACACGTGCTTTATTTTTTTGTTTACAACATATTGATTGTTTTTACATATAATATCCGTTACTTATTCTAACAACAAAGACACGCACTAGTTGAGTTGGCAAGCAGGTGGATGAAAAAGCCATTGGGACCTGGGTTCGAATCCCAGGTCCCCTAAATATTTGTTACAATTTTTCTTCATATATTCATGTGCAGCACCCCACGCGTGGTACACCATACATCACTGCTTGATCTCGTGCCAGATGGCCTCCAGGCCAAATCTGGTGGCAAGGAATGAAAAACCACCATAGTGCCCAGTCAACGTTGTCACAGGGAATTGGAAAAGTCAAACGCAGGCTTGCAGCAGGTGGGCCAAGAATTTCTAGATTCACCACCAATTTGGGCCCAACACCCCCCCTGAGTTGGTTCTATTTTTTTATTTCCTTTTCATTAGTTTTCTCTATTTCTATTTCATTATTATTATTATTATTATTTTAATTAACCAATTAACAAATTAACCCCTTTTTATAAAAAAAATCAGAAAACAAAAAAATATAATATTTTTATTTATTAAAATTAATTTCACTATTTCATTATTTTTGTAAATAAATAACTTAATTAATTTAGTTTCTAATTAGGCATAATTTTAATATTTTTTACAATAAATTTAAAATTAATTAGGATATTAGGTTTTTAACAATTTTAATCGTTTTATTCTATTTTTATTTCCTTAAACATTCAAAAACCCAAAAAATATATTTTTCATTTATTTAATTAATTAACTTAGGTTTAAATTCATTTAGTTCAAAATAACAAAAATCTCTTTCTTTCCCATAAAAAGGGTCAAAACCCTAAAACTCTCCGATTCAATTTTTCTCGCGTGTATGATTTTTTGATCCATATAATATAATTGTTCAGAGGATGTAATAGTTTTGGACTTAGGACTTTTTACCGCTTTTATTTACTTTTCCGCATTTACTTTTTCAAGGGTTTGTTTTTGGCGATGTAAATACCCGACGCCTTGTAATAGCTTAGTTTTATTTTGCGCAAACCATTAACTGCTAGATGTATGAATAATAGGCTATGCATGGCAAGATCTATCCTAACTTAAAATCAACCGTAGCTCACCATAACATGTACAAAGATAACATAACTGAAAATTGACATATTTGCACATGCCACTCCTAGGGTACGCCTCACTTGGTTGCCTCGAACGTGGTCATTGAGTATAGGAAGTTTTAGAGGTCGCCCTCCTGTCTAAAGATCATAAGTTGCCTCGAAACGGTTGCCTCGAATAAAATGATCTAAGACATTAGGGGTACCGATAAGGTGTCCTAACATTGCTTTAGTGACCACATGTCCCTTAATCGAATTGACCCGAAAACTCCAACGAAGGTGCTACCTACTCCTCAATAGTGGGATGGCACTGTCTAAAGGACATTTACACAGTTTAATTCCTTTTGAGTAGGTAGAGGTTCTTAGGTACATGCTCTTTCAAAACAAAACAAATTTTTCGCACTTACACTTTTCAAACAAAGTTTTCAACAACACTTCATACACTCTTGAGGACAGAAACAAGAGTTAAATTGAAGTTTTCAAACAAAACTCTTTTCAAAACCCACGAACACAAGAAAAGCAAAACTTTTTGAAAACACAATGAGCAAGTACCTAAGAGCCCGTGGATAACCACGGATAGAAAGGGTGCTAACACCTTCCCTTTCTATAATCTACCTCCCGAACCCGAGAAACATCTCGAAAAGGAATTTTTATGTGCTTTTATCCTTTCCTTGTTGGATAAAATAAAAGACGGTGGCGACTCTTGCTTACTGCGACATTTTGCGAAACGCAAACACGAACCAACATTCCAAAATAGTCAGTTCTCATTCCCACCGATCACATCCCTTCTCATGTGGGAGTCCATTTCCCCCTGGGATCACCTTGCGACAGTATGATGCGTTTGATTACCAAGTCACCAGCCTGATATACCTGACGTCTGACCTTATTGTTAAAAGCTTTGATCATAAGTTTTTGGTAAATCTAACCATGGAAGACAACCGCGAGCCTCTTCTTGTCAATTAGATTTAACTGGTCAAGTCGATTCTGGACCCATTCGTCTTCACTCAGCCTTGCATCCTTCATGATCCTCAACAAAGGGATCTGGACCTCAATGGGTAGGACAACTTCCATATCATATACCAAAGAGAAAGGAGTTGCCCATGTTGATATGCGCATTGTGGTGCGGTAACCATGAAGAGAAAATGGTAACATCTCATGCCAATCTTTATATGTCACTTTCATCTTCTGTATGATTCTCTTTTTGTTTTTGTTAGCAGCTTCTACATCGCCATTCATCTTCGACTGATAGGGAGAAGAGTTATGATGTTGAATCTTGAATTGCGTGCAAAGCTCGATAATCAAAGTGTTGTTGAGATTGGTACCATTATCTATAATGATTCTTTCTGGAATATCGTACCGATAGATAATGTTATGTCTGATGAATCGGGCCACAATGTTCTTATTAACAGAAGAAAATGAAGCTGCCTTTACCCATTTCGTGAAGTAACCAATGGTGACGAGGATTAAGTGATGCCCATTAGAAGTTGTAGGTCTGATTACCCCAATCATATCGATGCCCCACATTGCGAACAGCCACAGAGCAGTCAAGATGTTCAGAGGAACCGGAGGCACATGTACCTTGTTCGCATAGATATGACATTTGGGACAAGTCCGCGAATTCTGATAATAGTCTATTTCCATGGTGAACCAGTAATATCCTGCCAGTAGGATCTTTTTAGCCATTGAATGTCCATTGGAATGAGTGCCAAAGGTACCTTCGTGTAAGTCAGCCATAATCCTTTCTTCCTCACTCTTGTCTACACACCGAAGCAAGGTAGAGTCATGGTTGCGCTTGTAGAGGATCCCGTTACTGAGAAAGAACTTAGAAGAGAGCCTTCTTAGGAATTTCTTATCATTGATTGAAGCTCCCTCAGGATATTCTTGGGTTTTGAGATATCTTTTGACTTCATGGAACCAAAGCTTGTCCACTACTTCTTCAATACCAATCTCGTGATAGTATGCTGGCTCGTCCATCTTCTCAATGGTGATTTGAGGAGCCTCATTATCCCACCTGACCTTGAACATGGATGACATCGTAGCTAGCGCGTCTGCTAGTTGATTTTCCTCTCGTGGAAAATGCTCAAAAGTAATTTCTTCAAAGTATGAGATTAGTGTCAACATATGCTCTTTGTACGGGATGAGATTAGGATGCTTCATGTCTCATTCTCCTTTGATTTGGCTGATTACCAAAGTCGAGTCTCCAAACACATTTAAGAACTTGATCCTTAAATCAATTGCAGCTTTGAGACCCATGATACATGCTTCATACTCATCCATGTTGTTGGTACAGTTGAAACACAACCTAACAGTGAAAGGAGTATGACAACCCTCAGAAGATATGATCACAACACCGATGCCATTGCCAAGAGCGTTAGAAGCTTTGTCAAAAACCGTAGTCCATCGGGATCCTTTTTCAGGTCCTTCATCCGGTCCAAGTTCTTCACAATCAGTTACTAACATGATGTTCTCATCCGAGAACTCGAAATTCATGGATTGGTAGTCATCCACAGCTTGATGAGCCGAATGATCAGCTTGTACACTTCCCTTAATTGCTTTTTGGGTTGTGTACTGAATGTCATATTCGGTCAGGATCATTTTCCATCTTGCTATTCTTTCGGAGAGAGCGGGCTTCTCAAAGATATACTTGATAGGATCCATTTTAGATATCAACAAGGTAGTGTGAGTCAGCATATATTGTCTTAGTCGGCAAGCAACCCATGCCAAAGTACAACAAGTTTTTTAGAGCAATGTGTATCTTGTTTCACAGTCGGTAAATTGTTTTCTAATGTAGTATATTGCATGCTCTTTTCGACCATACTCGTCATGCTGCCCCAGTACACACCCCATTGAATTATTTAATACAGTTAAGTACATTATCAAAGGTCTTCCTTCAACCGGAGGCATCATAATTGGAGGCTCTTGGAGATATTCCTTGATTTTGTCAAAGGCATATTGACAATCGTCATTCCACTTCACTGCCTAATCTTTCTTCAGTAATTTAAAGATCGGCTCACAAGTAGCGGTCAGATGGGAAATGAACTTAGAAATGTAGTTTAGGCGTCCCAAAAACCCCCTAACTTCCTTCTCAGTGCGAGGAATCAGCATTTCTTGTATAGCTTTGATCTTTGCAGGGTCTACCTCAATACCTTTGCCGCTGACAACGAAACCTAAGAGCTTACCGGATCTTACTCTGAAGGTGCACTTATTCGGATTCAGTCTCAGTTTGTATTTCTTCAGCCTGTCAAATAGCTTCTGTAGGTGATCAAGGTGTTCCTCTTCAGTCTAAGACCTGGCTATCATGTCATCAACGTAGACCTCAATCTCGCGATGGATCATATCACAAAACAAAGCTACCATGGCATGCTGATAGGTTGCCCCGGTGTTCTTTAGTCCAAATGGCATAACTTTGTAAGAGAAAGTGCCCCACTGTGTGACAAAGGTCGCCTTCTCCATGTCTTCAGGTGCCATCTTGATCTGATTATACCCAGAGAAACCATCCATGAAGGAGAATACCTTATGTTGTGCGATGTTGTTAACAAGAACATCAATATGGGGAAGCGGAAAGTCATCCTTGGGGCTTGCCCTGTTCAGGTCTTTGTAATCCACACACATACGTACCTTATCGCCCTTCTTAGGTACTGGAACAACATTGGCGACCCATTTTGGGTAAGATGTGACATCTAAGAAACCGACATTGAACTATTTCATGACTTCAGCCTTGATCTTTTCCGACATATCTGGCCGCATACGACGAACCTTCTGTTTCACTAGAGGGTAGTCCTATTTTGTAGGTAGGTGATGAACCACAATATCGGTGTCAAGTCCCGACATATCTTTGTAAGACCAGGCAAAAACCTAAACATAGTTATGTAGCATCTGTATTAGTCACTCCTTGACACTATGCTTCAGATCAGCACCTATCTTGACTTCTTTTTTATCCTCTTCAATACCCAAGTTCACAGTCTCAACTAGCTCCTCATGGGGCTGTATTGCCCTATCTTCCTATTGTAACAGTCTGACAAGCTCTCATAGTACCTCACAATCTTCCCCACCTTCATCCTCGGCTTGGTTGATCGGATTTTCAAAGTCATAATGAACAATAGAAGAATCGTTATCAATGGGATCCAGAGTGGATGTGGATCTGCAATTTGTTTTGTGAGTGTGTGTAAGAGCATAGATGTATGTTTTTGATAAAGTAAAAAGCAGAAAATAAAAACAAAGAGCGTAAAGTTTGTATGTGAAACGTCCAATGTTTTACTGATGACATATGAAAATGAAGTAATGACCCTCACAAATAGTACTTTATGCCTCAGGTAAGACACAAGGCTGTAATGTTTCAATTGTTCAAATATTACATTTTCTTAAAACAAAAAGACAAATTACTCTTGAATAAAAGTAATGGGCACAAAGTCTTTCGCCTCCCAATTTCCGAGTCCACTGCTGATGGTTGGGAGGATTCACTTGTCCAGGTCATAATCATTATCGATGTCTTCTAGGGCATTGACTCCATGGTTGCTGATCCATAGAGGTGGTCTCCTGGTGCGAGCACGATGAACAACTCTCTAGGATCCTGAAGTAAAACCCAAACCAAATTTGTCAGATTCGTAGGGAATATCTATAAGTTGGTCCCAAATTGTACACCCACCTTCTTCAACTACTGCCTTGGCATCTTTCAAGGAATCCATCTTCAGCGGAGCCCTAATAACCTTAGGAACACTGACAATGGTCTTGGTTGCAGCAACGATCTATGGAACCTCCTCAAAGTTCTGATAGGGGGTTTCAATGAACTCGCCGTCCATTTCAACATACCTGAAAGAGTTCAAGTGGCTCACCATGAACTGTGATAATCTTCCCATTGACTGGGTACTTCAGTATCTGATGTAGGGTGGAAGTCACAACGCCAGCCCCATGGATCCAGGGTCGACCTAATAAACAGGAGTAAGATGGGCAGATGTCCATCACATCAAAAGTGGAATTAAAAGTATGCGTACCCATTTTGATAGGGATGTCCACCTCCCTATACACCATTCTTTTAGAATCGTTGAAGGCTCTCACCACAATGTTACTGGGTTTCAGAGTCAATCCTTTGCAATCCAATTTGTCAAGGGCTTTCTTGGGCAGAACAATCAGCAATGAACCTGTATCCACTAGAACATGGGCCAAAGTAGTTCCCTTTTACTCGATAGAGACATGCAGAGCATCATTATGTTTCCTTACCTTGGGAGTTAGGTCTGTATCAGATAATCCTAGGCCATTGTCATCTGTCAAACTAGTAACATAATTCTCAAATTGATCAGCGAAGGTCTCTTAAGGCACGTGGGTAGACTTCAGGAATTTAACTAAAGCCTTGGCACGGGCTTCAGACCACAGTAACAGGGCCAACATTGAGATCTTGGAAGGGGTCTGCCCCAGTTGTTCAACCATATTGTAATCATCTTCTTGATTATTTTCAATATCTCTTCCATATCCTTTTTAGAAGCCCCAGGGATGGCTTCTGGATGTGCCTTCATCCGGATAGGCTCAACCAATACCTCTTTTCCCTGAGTCTCAATCGACTCGGTAGTAGGGATAACAGTAGGACTAACAATAGAAGTAGCTATGGGAATATTTACAGGAGCAACAGGGATGATCACAGGAGTAGCAATAGTTTTAGGAGGAGAGATCTCGGGAGAGAAAACTCTTCCACTTCTTGTTATCTTACTGGTCCGGGCGATATTACTAATGTCGGGATCAGAGTCTTCAACATCTTTATCTTTAACAACCATTAAATCTTGCTTGACGCCATGGTAATAAGCGCCAGCCCCATAGTTCCAGGGAATAACTTTATCCGAGGAATATGGTATAGGTCCAGGGAAAGTAATTATCAACGGAGCAACTTTCGGAACAGATGTAATCCTGACAGGTCTTTTGGAGGAGACCTTGGGAGGATTTGCGGAAATGGTAATGATAGAAACATCTTCACACAGAGAACTTGTAACTGAAGTCTTCTCAAACAAGATTTCTTTATCATCCATCAGACACTAAATGCCTTCCTTCAACAAATGGAAACCATTAGGTAAGGACAAACATAAGTGGCAACCTTCGCCACAACCCAGAAATAAACCGGCCTGCAAGAGATTCTTTTTAATGGTCAGAAGTGGAGTAGATAGTTCATCAACAGAAGCAATAAACATGTCATCATCAATAGCATTAACACCACGGTCGTGCTTGGGCATAAGGGCAGTTGTAACATTAGGGGTTTCGAGAGCGTAAAATTCAATCTCCTTTGTCTCAATCAAATCCTGTACCTTGTTATTCAAAGCCCATAAGTCATTTGTATCATGACCTAGACTTTCAGAATGGTAAGCACACCGAGCATTTGAATTGTAGTGAGGAGATGTAGTATTGGTATTCTCGGGAGCCTTCTTTAGGGTCACCAAATTGGACTTCAGCAGGTGTGGTAAAACCTGAGATAGGATCATGTTGATCCGGGTAAACTGTCTCCTTGACTTATCTGTTCTGGACTGATTGTTCTGTTGCCAATTTGATGTAGGATTGGAAATCATAACAGCCCATACCATCGGACGAAGCTCAATTTTGTTAAGATTTCTTTGGCCATAAGCAGCAACGACCTCCTTCTTCCCCGTGAATGCTTTCTTTGCAGAAATAGAGGATGCATCTCTCTGTATTTTACCACTTTTAATACTGGCTTCTAACCGTTCGCCAGTCAAGATCAATTCAGTAAACCCAGCAGAAGAACTTCCAATCAGATGGTTAAAGAACGACCCAGACAACGTGCCCAAGAACATGACCACCAGCTCCCTATCGAACAATGGAGGTTGGACTCTTCCCGCAAGGTCTCTCCATTTTTGGGCATAGTCCTTAAAACCTTCACCGGAACCCATATACATGCTTTGCAATTGTGTACGAGTCGGGGCAAGGTCAACATTATATTGGTACTTCTTGTAAAAATAGCAGCCAGATCTTCCCAATTATGCACATTGGTTATTTCTAATTGATAGAACCATTCCAGCTGAGTTCCTGCCAAAATTTCCTAGAAGAAGTGTACCCACAGATCCCTATCAGTAGCGTGAGGTTGAATTTTCCTGACATACGACCTTAAATGCAGCTTAGGGCAGGAGACACTGTAGTATTTAGCAAATGTAGAGACCTTGAACTTCCGCGGGATGACCACCCCTGAGACCAATTCTAGCTCTTCAAAATCCAACCCGGGTACCCTTTGGATCTCCATGGCATTGAGCCGATCCTCCAACTGTATGTATTTATCATCAGCAGGAGGATACTGCTCCTCAGAATAGTCAGGTTCATCTTCTTCAGACTCCCTTGTATTGTGGTCTTCTTCTCTTGGCTCTCCTTCCTGATTGTCTCTCTTTCTCGACGAAGTTGCAAGCTCTGAAACTTTCTTCATTGGTCCTTTGAACCTTCTTCCCAAATTCAGAACACCCACCGACCTCTTTTTCTTCTTCTTGTCCTTGAGAATCAGTGCTTTCAAATCTTCTTGTCCCTTAGCCAGATTCAGGAACATTTCTTGGAATTGAGCATTCTGTGCCTGAAGATCCTTAACTGTTTGTTCAAGAGCCATTGCTAAAATAAACAGCGAAGAAGATAAGAAGCATGTCCTAAAACCTATTTATGCAATGGTATGTGTTGTACCCCAAAATTTTCCCTCCCATATTCTTCTAGATTTGTCAAGATCAATCTTCAAATGGATCAAAGGGTTGTACAGTCAAACATCCTCCTAAGCCAGTCAAAATTAGGGTTTTGTTTCTCTCAAGGAAGTTGAGGTTTTCAATGGCTCAATCAAGTCCCATATGCTCATATACATTGTCAAGCACCTACATGTCAAGTTTCAAGACTCACAACATCAAGTTGCACAGTCAAAAGCCCTAATTGCTTCACAATCAACTGTAGGGGTAAAATGGTCATTTGGTAGCCAAAAGTCAAAATTTTTGGTCAACATCTTATTTTGAGCTCACAATCATCATTTGATCAAGTCTTGATCATGATTCCACAAGAATGGCTCAAAAATCATCAAGATGCAAAAGTTTCCATTTTTGGACAGCTGAAAAGTCAACTGTAACTTGACCAGGGAATAACTTTTTCATGGTTCATCAGAAAAATCCCATCCAATGCTCATTTTGAAGGGGATGACACTTCCTACAACTCATCTTCACATTCCAAGTCCAAGAAATGCTCTCACAAAAAGTTATCAATTTCTACATTATAGGTCATTTTCAAAAGTCAACAAAAAGGCACTTTAAGTCAAACACCATAACTTGAGATTGGTAAATCAAAATGACATGGTACCAAAGGCATTGGTTAGAGGACTTCAAGACCTTTCCAAAATGTCCAAGAACATGTTCATATGATCAAAATTGAGCAAGATATTCATTGGAGAAGTTGGGAAATTTTTGTGAAATGGCAAAAGTCAACTATCCTTAAAACTTCAATTTTTGACAAAAGGGCCCACTTTCTTCCACTTGATTCAGCCTTGTCATGCCTTACACGTGTCCCATGATTAATTTCAAGACCAAAAATTTATTTTGCCATTTTATTTAATTTTTATTGATTTAATTTATTTTAAATCCATAATAATTCAAATAAAATCTAAAAATTAATGGAAGGGCATCTTTTTGATTTGGACAACTTTCATATACCAGATGCCAACTCACAAATTCGTGTTAGGCTATTTTTTGCATGAAATCCAAGTTTTGCTCCAAAAATGGAAAGCTTTCAATGGTGGTTAACAAGAATCTCCAAACTTCAATTCCATGGATCCTTGGCCCAAATTTTAACCTAAATCAGTTCTACTATATGTGAATAACCAAAACCTAAAGCCTGGGACGTGCAAAAGCTGCTACAGAGCCATAAACCAATTCCAAAAAACTCAAGAAAATTTTAAAACAGTTCTCCACATTCCAGGCCCTGTCAAACCAATTTGAGGATTCTAATACCTTGCATAAGTCCCCAGGAACACATTGCAATAAAAATCAAGCACTAAAGCCACAAGAATCATCAAAAATGGTTTAACACTTTGTACATATTTTTTAGAATCGCATCTCATTATTCATGCACATTTGATATGTTTTGTTGAGTGTTTTGTGTTCACAGGACCCATACGAAGCTAATGGTGTGGTTCAATTGTCTTGAAACACCCTGAAACTGAAACCACCATGGATGAATGTTAGGGTTTTCAAGCTCTTGAATTGGGGGTTTCTCATATAGGAAAAATTAGGCTTTGAAAGACCCATGGTTGAAACCGTCTGAATGAGACGAAAACAATGAGACCCTCGTGAACAATTTCTATTTCGTGTGCGCCTATTCGCTATTTTCCCTTGATGCAGGTTGTGGGGGTTAAAAACCCCCGCTAATTGTTTTGTTTTTACAGGAAAAAGGAGGAAGACGAAGTACGTGGAAGCGTGCCACTGGCCTATTCAAATACAAAACACGCGTTATTTTTTTCCCAGGGCATGCATTGATTTACTAATATAATATTCAATTATTATTATCATTTCAATCAAGACAGTTGGCTCAGTGGCTAAAGCGTACAGGCGTTGAACATTGGGACCTGGGTTCGATTCCCAGGTCCCCCCAAAACTCAATATTATTTTTTCTAATGTGTTCCTATGCAGGCTTCCAAACAACGTCCATCATGCATCTCAAGCGATCAGCCTGCCAAGTGGCCACTAACGCCAATCCAATGGCCCTGATGTGCTGACCACCATGCTACCCAGTCAATGAACGCTCAACAAATCCCCGAAGTCAACGCAGGCTTGAGTTAATGGGCCTAAATTTCAAGATTCACCTCCCTAAGGGTCCAACACCCCCTGGGTTCTTATTTTCTTTTCCTTTTTCTCTTTTTATTTTCTTTTCTTTTATAATTTCCATTTTATTAATTATTATTTTTATTTATTATTTAATTAACAAATTAACATTTTTCACAATAAAAATTCAAAAAAAACTAAAAAAATGTAAATATTTCATTTATTTCACTCTTTTATTTTGTAAATAAATTCTAAATATCATTAACTTAGTTTAATTAGAATAATTTTAATCTTTTTTTCATAATAAATAAAATCAAGCTTAGATTTAGGTTTTTCTTTTTGACTTTTAAATTTCTTTTATTTTATTTTCATTAAAAACATAAAAATACAAAAACATTTTTTTCTTTCTTTTAATAAATAATTAATTAATTAGAATTAGGGTTAATATTTAATTAATTGCAAAAAAGAAGGACAAACTCAATTCTTTTCTCAAAAGGGTCAAAACCCTAGGACGTTCCCGATTCAATCTTTCGCGCGTATTTATCTTTTTAATTCATTATTTTGTATCTGCTCAGGAAATGTAATAATTAATTAGAACTTTATCGCTTTCTTTTAAATTCTCGCATTTTTATTTTCCAAACGGGTTGTTGTTTTTGGCGATGTATATACCCGCGCCTTGTAATAGCTAGATCTACCTTTTCCGCACTTTATTTTCCGCACTCCTAACTGTTAAAAAATGCATGAAAGACTTGTATGAAAAATAAAATCAATCTGTAGCTCACAAATACATGATCAAAGATAAACATAAACTGAAACAACACACATGCACATGCCACTCCTAGGGTACACCTCACTGGTTGCCTCGAACGTGGTCATCAAGTATAGGGTGTCTTAGAGGTTACCCTCCTGTCTAAAGATCCAGTTGCCTCGAAACGGTTGCCTCGGATAAAAAGGATCTAGGATATTATGGTTACTTATAAGGTGTCCTACTTTTGCTTCGGTGACCACACTGTCCCTATAATCGAATTGACCCGAACACCTCCAACGACGGTGCTACCTACTTCTCAATAGTGGGATAGCACTGTTTAAATGACTCTTACACAGCCTAATTCCTTAGGGTAGGTAGATCTCATGGGTACTTGCTCTTTTCAAAACAAACAAAAACATCTTTTCACACAGACACTTTCAAAAGTTTTCAAACAAATTTTTCATACACTCTTGAGGACAGATACAAGAGTTACTTCGAAATTTTTCAAAACCCACACACACTTGAAAAGCAAACAAATTTTTGAAAACATAAGAGCAAGTACCTAAGAGCCCGTGGATAACCACGGATAGAAAGGGTGCTAACACCTTCCCTTTCTATAAATCTACCTCCCGAACCGAGAAACATTCTCGATAAGGAATTTTGCTGTGCTTTTGTCCTTTCCATGTTGGAGAACATAAAAGACGGTGGCGACTCTTGCTTACCGCGACATTTCGCGAACCAGCTAAAAACAGTCAGTTCTATTTCCACCGATCACAGAACTGGCGACTCTGCTGGGGACTAAATAAAAGTGAGGTGTACCTTAGGAATTAGACCACTCTTATGTTTTCAATTGCTTGCTTTGTTTGCTTTAATATTGTGGGCCTGTTTTTGGAGTTTCATAGATCCTAACCCGGATCTGGGGGATACCTCTTAGAAAGTAGCAACAAAACTGTGAGGGAACTGTGCGGGGTATACCGACACGGTTGAAGCAGTTTGCTACGTTGATGTGGCACTTTGGTGAGTACCGGTAACCCTTGAGTCAAGTCAAGGAGAGTACGGGGCCTCCGCGTGGTGTCGTGAAGCATCAACTGACCTTAGGAACCTTACTTGACCATCCTGGCCTCTTTAGGGATAGTGAGATGACCGACTTTGGTGCAGTCCGAAGTTGGTAGATACTCGATACTACACTCGTTGAGGGTTATTTTCTTGGAATATTTTGATCGCCATTTCAGTGGCTAAATCAAAACAATGAACATAGAAAACAACCCAATGATATTGAGCTCCTTAGAACCCGGTTACTTTTGATAGGACAGGTTTTGAGCCCACCAACTTCAAGAGGGTAGCACCTAGACCCCATGCTGGCCTAAACTCTAAGGGCTGTCTGGTGTGCCTTGTGTGCCTTATCATGTTTGCCTTTTGTGAATACTTGTGGTGTGCTTTTATCATAACATCATAAAGCATCATATGCATCCACTAACCACTTCAAGGGTTCGAATCTTCAAATTGTTCTTGTTTTGTAGGACATGGAAACTATTCGCAGAAAGACAATTCAGGTCAACCTTGTAAGGATCCCTCCTCAGCTTAAGGAGCTTACATCCAGGATTCCCGAGAACTCTTCCTTCAGTGAAAGGCATGGTAGACTCATCAGCTTGGTCAATACCAACATTGAAGAGGATATGGTGTAAGTGTTGTTCCAGTTCTTTGACCCTTTGCACCACTGTTTTACTTTCCCGGATTATCAATTAGTGCCCACTTTGGAAGAGTTCTCTCAGCTTCTGAAGGTCCCCATTCTCAGTCAACTACCCTACAATGGTACAGAGAAGGAGCCAAAGCTTGAAGAGGTTGCTAAAGCATTACGTCTACAACCATCTGACATCAAGGGACATTGGGAAGTTAGAAGTGGTATCAAAGGATTCTTGGCAAAGTTCCTGTTTGAGAAGGCCCAAGAATGTTGGAATTCCCTTGACCTACAAGCCTTTGAAGAAGTTGTGGCACTCCTTGTCTATGGGTTGGTGTTGTTCCCGAATCCAGATCAGCTTATAGATATCAATGCTGTCAAGATCTTCATGTCCAGGAATCCTATACCTACGTTGCTTGGGGACATCCTCCACTCATGTTACACTCGAACCATGAAAAAAAGAGGTGTTCTCATGTGCTGCACGCCTATCCTGGCAAGGTGGTTTATTTCGCACCTTCCACAATCAGTTTTGAAGAACGAGCGGGGTTTGAGATGGTCACAACGATTGATGACTCTTACACATGCTGATATACATTGGTGTTCTCGGTCCAGAGAAAATGTCACTATCATTGATCGTTGCGGAGAGTTTCCTAATGTTCCTTTACTTGGAATTAGAGGGGGTATTACTTAGAACCCGTGTCTGGCTTTGAGACAGTTTGGATATGCTCGGAGGGATGGCCCTCATGACATGTTGATTCTTGACATAGTTTTTGACTTCGACAATGATGCACAAGGACTTCGCCAGAGATTTATCAGAGCTTGAAGAATGCCCAACAGGGTAGATAGTAAGACATTGGGGCACAAGAACTCCATCCCCCTGGAGCCTTATCTCAAGTGGGTACGAGCCCGCTCCCAGAAGCTGGTGATGCAATATCCTCATGTTCTCCCTGTGATCAAAGAGCCAGTTTTGGAGGGAGAGGTGTCCTACATCATCCAACATCCTGACATGCCAACATCTTGGGAAGAAATGCAAAAAAAGATGGATCCAACTCAAGGAAGAGCGGAATTCTCTTGAAGCCAATCTACATGCCAGTGAGAAGAAGGTCTTGGAGCTCACCCGTCTACTGCACGAGGAAAAGACTCTCAACACTTACATTGCTCCAAAGAGGATGCACAATGTTTTTTGGGATTGATTGTTTTGTAATATTTCGCCCATGAGGCATTGATGTACTGAACATATTATTTCTTAATATAAAGTGTGTTCTTTTTGTCTACAACGAATTTGAACTTTCGAACCCTTGAATGCATTACATAAATAGCATATCATGCATCATGTGCATAACATGTACCCTTTTTCTACAGGTTGCTTAATCTTCTTTGCTGTTTATTTCAGCAATCATCATGAATCCTGAACCTACTACCGAACAAGCTATCAAGGCTCTCCAGGCCCAGAACGCCCAGTTTCAAGAGCTGGTCATAAACTTAGCCCAGGGACAACAGGAGTTGAAGGCTTTGCTCCTGAAGAAGAAGAAGAAGAAGAGGACTGTGCTGTTCAACACTGGATGCAGACTCGGGAATACACTGCAGAATGAAGCTGAGCTGACTACTCCATCTGTTGGGGAAGGCAGTCACCAGGAGGGAAGGGTTCCTAGTCCCGTGGTCTCTGACACCGAGACAGATTTCAATGATGAACAGTACCCTCCTGCTGAGGACAGGTACAAACAGCTGGAGGACCGGTTAAATGAAATGGAGATTCAACGTGTGCCTGGATTGGATTTTGGAGATCTAGGTTTATCTTCTGGGGTGGTGATCCCACACAAGTTCAAGGCACTTGCCTTTGTGAAGTACGACGGGGCTTCCTGCCCTAAGATGCACCTCAGATCATATGTAAGGAAGATCCAACCATATACTGCAGACAAGAATCTTTGGATCCATTTCTTCCAAGATAGCCTTTCAGGGGCTCAACTCGAGTGGTTCTATCAGCTGGATGGAGCCAGTATTCGAAACTGGGAGGACTTGGCTACTGCTTTTTATAAGCAGTATCAGTACAATGCCGACCTCGCTCCTACACGTAGCCAACTCCATGGTATGTCGCTAGGGACGGGAGAAGGTTTTCAGGAGTACGCGCAAAAGTGGAGAGACCTGGTTGGAAGGGTGCATCCACCGTTGACTGACCGTGAACTCGTGGACATGTTCTTGGGGACCCTGTCTGGCCCGTTCTTCAATCATCTGGTTGGTAATTCTTCTGCAGGGTTTACAGACCTCATTCTGACTGGTGAGAGGATAGAAGCTGGTATTAAGTCGGGGAAGATACAGAAAGGTGCATCCTCGAGTTCTAAAAAGAAGCCTTTCAAGAAAGAAGCTAGTGTTGTGTATGGTCCCAGAAGACAAAATAAACCGGAACGCCGCCAAGCTGTCAACGTGGTGGTAATTTTAAAGCCTGCTGCTGCTCCTCAGCAGTACAACCAGCCAAGAGGTGAGAGGCCCAAAAGGCAGTACACTCGGCTCAGTATGACCCTCTCTCAGATATTGCCGCAGCTGCTGTCAACCAATCTGGTAACTGTCAAAGAAGCTCCGAAGGTAGTGAACACCACATCTCCGAAGTACAACCCCAACGCCCGCTGTGCTTATCACTCTGACAGCCCGGGGCATTCTACGGACGATTGTTGGGCTCTGAGGAATAAGGTTCAGGACCTTATTGATGCTAAGGAAATACAGTTCGAGGCGCCCGAAAGGCCCAATGTTGTGACTGCTCCCATGCCCCAGCATGGAGTGAATGCTGTGGAAGAAGACCGGTATGTAGCCTCTGTGGATGAGATTGTTACTCCGTTATTGACTGTCAAAAGGAACCTGTTGCTAGCCGGTTTATTTCCGGGATGTAGTAAAGGTTGCCTTCTATGTTCTGTTTCACCTGCTGGTTGTCCTTCGTTGAAGTCAGGTATCCAAAGCCTGATGGATAATAAAGAGATCTTGTTCGAGAAGATTGCTATTCCTGCTGTCCCTGCTAAAGAAGTGTCTATTGTCACTATTTTTAACAATCCTCCTAAGGCTCCCTCAAAGAAGCCTGTCAAAATCATGTCTGTTCAGAAGATTGCTCCTATCATCATCACTGTTCCGGGGCCCATCCCCTATACATCCGACAAAGCTGTCCCTTGGCACTATAGGGAAGATGTCTATGTGCTCGGAGTAAAGCAAGAGTTTGATACTAGTACCGGTGTCAGCAACATCACCGGGCCTGCCAAAGTCACTCCAAGTGGTATGCTCTTCTCACCTGATATTGTGGCACCAGCTATTCAGAGACCTCTCGTCATTACACCTACAAGTGAGCCTGTTTCTCTGCTTGACCAAGCTCCTATTTCTACCCCTGCTGCCGAGTCATCTAACGCTCGGGGCAAAGGGATTACTACTAATGTGCCTGCCCGGACGGAGGCACCAAAGACCGTCAATGTTGAAGCTTCCAAGCAAGAGATGGAGGAGATTCTTAAAATTATCAAGAAGAGTGATTTCATTGTAGTTGAGAAGCTGGGGCACACCCCCTCTAAAATTTCTATGATATCACTGTTGTTGTGTTCATAGGCCCATGCCAAGGCCCTGATTTCCTTCCTGAAGACGGCCCATGTGCCACAAGAAACGTCTGCTGATCAATTTACAGATTGTGTGGCCAACTTAACTGCGGATAATGGATTGGGTTTCTCTGACGCTGATCTAACTGCCAAGGGAAAGAACCATAACGACGCCCTGCATGTCTCCATTGAATGCAGGGGCACTACTCTTGCCCATGTGCTGGTAGACACCGGTTCTTCGTTGAACGTATTACCCAAGAAAGCTCTAGACAGGTTGGATTGTGAGGGTTTAGAGCTCAAGCCTAGTAACATTGTTGTCCGGGCCTTTGACGGGTCGAAAAGGATGGTACATGGGGAAGTTGATATTCCAATCAGGGTTGGTTCTCAAGTTTTTGATTCTACTTTCTATGTGATGGACATCCGACCATCCTATTCTTGTTTGCTGGGTTGTCCTTGGATCCACAAGGCTGGAGCTGTGACCTCCACATTGCATCAGAAGCTTAAGTACCCGGTCAGAGGGAAGATCGTAACAGTTCAAGGGGAAGAAGAATATATGGTCAGCCACCTTAACTCATTCCGGTATGTAGAGATGGATGGGGAATTCATTGAGACTCCCTTTTAACACTTTGAAGAGGTGCCTCAGACACTGGCGTCGGCAGAGACTGTGACTGAAGAAGATTCTCCGTTGAAGATGGCCTCCTTAAAGGATGCCCGGGCTGTGATTGAGAAGGGTGAGTGCGCAAACTGGGGCCGACTTCCTGATTTCACTCCGAAGACTGACAAGTTTGGTTTGGGTTTCACTGCAGAAGCTCAGAGGGCTGTGCGTAAAGAAAGGATTGGAAGACCTCCTGTATTCATCACCAACCCGGGAGTAAATGCTATTGAAGACGAAGTGGAGGAATCCGAATTTGACAGCTGGATCTACCCAACAACCAACGATGGACCAAGCAACTGGACGGCAAAAGATTTCATACCTATTACTTTTGTCACTCAGTAATGAACTACTTTGTTTTAAATTTGTAACGAACAATAATTTGAAACTTTATGGCCCGGTGTCTTACCCGGGGCACCGTGGTTTCATTTGTGAGGGCTTATTATTTGTCACTTTCATATATCATGAATAAAAGCATTGGACGTTTTTCGCATTTCAAATCTTGCGATCCTTTTCTTTCTTTACTATATATTGCAAAACAACTATATTTACACACACTCACCTATACAGGTTCCAATCCACTCTGGATCTCACTGGTAACGACTCTGCTACTTCCAGTTATGACTTCGAAAGTCCAATTAACTTAGCCGAAAACGAAGGTGAAGATGATTGCGAAGTGCCTGGTGAGCTTGCAAGACTGTTACTCCAGGAAGAGAGGGACATTCAGCCACATGAAGAGCCAGTGGAAACGGTAAATATGGGTACTGAGGCAGACAGAAAGGAAGTCAAGATCGGTGCCAATCTGGAGGCTAGCGTGAAACAACGGTTGATTCAGATGCTGCATGACTATGTGGAAATCTTTGCCTGGTCTTACGAAGACATGCCTGGGTTGGATACCGACATTGTGGTTTATCACCTGCCTACCAAGGAAGAATGCCCTCCGGTAAAACAGAAGGTCCGCCGTATGCGTCTAGAGATGTCCGAGAAAATCAAAGCTGGGGTTATGAAACAATTTGATGCCGGTTTTCTTGCAGTAACTTCTTACCCTCAGTGGGTTGTCAACGTGGTTCCAGTGCCGAAGAAGGATGGTAAGGTCAGAATGTGTGTTGACTACAGGGATTTGAACAGGGCCAACCCTAAGGATGATTTCCCTCTGCCTCATATCGACGTTCTGGTCGACAATACTGCTCAGCATAAAGTATTCTCCTTCATGGATGGTTTCTCGGGATATAATCAAATCAAGATGGCTCCTGAAGACATGGAAAAGACCACTTTCGTTACTCGGTGGGGAACCTTTTGCTACAAGGTCATGCCTTTTGGGTTGAAAAATGCTGGGGCAACCTACCAACGTGCCATGGTTGCTTTGTTTCATGACATGATCCACCATGAGATTGAAGTATATGTCGACGATATGATTGCAAGGTCCCAAACTGAGGAGGAACACCTTGGCCATTTACATAAGTTGTTTGACCGTCTGAAGTTGTACAAGCTGAGGTTGAACCCGAACAAGTGCACCTTTGGGGTAAGATCTGGAAAACTACTAGGTTTCGTCGTGAGCGACAAAAGTATTCAAGTGGAACCTGCCAAGGTAAAAGCCATACAAGAGATGCCAACTCCCAAGACAGAGAAAGAAGTCAGAGGCTTTCTAGGACGGCTGAACTACATTGCCCGATTCATCTCACATCTAACTGCTACCTGTGAACCAATCTTCAAGCTGCTGAAGAAAGATCAAGTAGTACGTTGGAACGATGAATGTCAGGCCGCTTTCGACAGAATCAAAGAGTATCTCCAAGAACCACCCATTCTTATGCCACCGGTTGAAGGGTAACCTCTAATCTTATACTTGACAATACTGGACAACTCAATGGGGTGTGTGCTGGGGCAGCATGACGAGTCTGGCCGAAAAGAGCACGCTATTTATTAACTTAGCAAAAAGTTTACTGACTGTGAGACCCGATACTCACTGCTCGAGAAAACTTACTGCGCTTTGGTATGGGCTGCTCGCCGGCTGAGAAAGTATATGTTGACTTACACTACTCTGTTGATTTCAAAAATGGATCCAATCAAGTACATATTCGAAAAGCCCGCCTTGTCCGGAAGAATAGCAAGATGGCAGATGATCTTGACAGAATATGACATCCAGTACACGACTCAGAAAGCAATCAAGGGAAGTGTATTGGCAGACCATTTGGCACACCAGGCAGTGGATGATTACCAGTCGATGAACTTTGAATTTCCAGACGAGAACATCATGGTAGTGACTGATTGTGAAGTACCTGGACCAGATGAAGGACCTGAGGAAGGATCCCGATGGTCTATGCACTTTGACGGAGCCTCGAACTCTTTGGGTAACGGTATTGGCACTGTGATCATATCCCCTAAAGGAACTCATACTCCACTTACTGCCCGACTATGTTTCAACTGCACCAACAACATGGCAGAGTATGAGGCATGCATCATGGGTCTTCAAGCTGCAATCGACTTAAGGATCAAGTTTTTGAGTGTCTTCGGAGATTCCGCTCTCGTGATCAGTCAGATCAAAGGCGAGTGGGATACGAAACACCCAAATCTCATTCCCCACAAAGAGTATGTATTGACATTGATCCCCCATTTTGAAGAGATAACTTTTGAACACTTCCCAAGAGAGGAGAATCAGTTGGCGGACGCGCTGGCTACGATGTCTTCTATGTTTAAGGTCAAATGGGACAACGAGGCTCCCAGGATCATTATTTGGAAACTGGATGAACCTGCACATTGCTGTGATCTTGAGGCTGAAGAGGTAACTGAAAAACCTTGGTATCATGAAGTGAAGAGGTTCTTGGAAGCTCAAGAATACCCCGAAGGTGCATCTGTTAATGACAAGAAGTTCCTGAGAAGGTTTTCGGAAAAGTTCTTCCTCAGTAATGGCATTCTGTACAAGCGAAACCATGATTCAACTTTACTGCGTTGTGTGGATAAGACTGAAGCAGAAAAGATCATGGCAGAGCTACATGAAGGTACCTTCGGAACACATTCCAGTGGACACACCATGGCAAAGAAGATCCTTCGGACAGGATATTTCTGGTCCACAATGGAAGCCGACTGTTATCATCATTCTCGGACGTGTCACAAATGCCAGATCTATGCTGATAAGGTGCACGTTCCTCCAATTCCTCTGAACGTCTTGACAGCACCTTGGCCTTTTGCAATGTGAGGCATTGATATGATCGGCGAGATCAGCCCTACAACATCCAACGGGCATCGCTTCATCCTGGTAGCGATTGATTACTTTACAAAGTGGGTTGAAGCAGCTTCCTACGCTACGGTAACCAAGAACGTCGTGGCACAGTTCATTCGGCATAAACTGATCTGTCGCTATGGCATCCCGGAAAGGATCATTACAGACAATGGTACCAATCTTAACAACAAGATGATCACTGAGCTCTGCGAGCAATTCAAGATACAGCACCACAACTCTTCTCCCTACCGGCCGAAGATGAATGGGGCTGTAGAGGCGGCTAATAAGAATATTAAGAAGATTGTGCAGAAGATGACAATGACCTACAAAGATTGGCACAATATGTTACCGTTTGCTCTTCATGGGTACCGTACCTCAGCACGGACGTCAACAGGGGTAACACCCTTTTCCTTGGTCTATGGCATGGAGGCAGTCTTGCCGATTGAAGTCCAGATACCCTCTCTCCGGATAATGAAGGATGTAGGTTTGAGCGAAGATGACTGGATCCAGACTCGACTTGATCAATTAAATCTAATTGATGAAAAGAGACTCACCGCTATTTGTCATGGTCAGACGTACCAAAAACGGATGATTAGGGCATTTAACAAGAAAGTCAGACGACAAGAGTATCAAGTCGGAGACCTGGTAATCAAGCGCATCATTCTTCCTCAAAGTGATCCCAGGGGAAAATCGACCCCTACGTACGAAGGGCCATTTATGGTTAAACATATCTTCTCAGGAGGAGCTATGATTCTAACCACCATGGATGGTGACGACCTTCCTCACCCCGCCAATGCAGACATAGTAAAAAGATACTACGCATGAATTAAAGACCCGCTAGGTTGACACACCTAGGCAAAAATAAGGGCTTCCCGGCGAACCAAAAGGGTTCGGGCAAAAATAAGGGATGAAATAAAAAAAATCTGTACACCCGACAAGTCGAAAACCTGAAAAGGCGGCTTGGGCAAAAATGGGTATCCCGGTGGACTAAAAACCTGAAAGGGCGGTCCAGGAAAAAGTTAGGGATAAGCGTAATACTATGTCTCATTGGATCACCTTGCATCCAGAATCCGGCATCAACTATCAGGTTCAGACGGCATCGATCAATCAGCTTCATCTTCAACTAAGCAGCAAAGTGATGAGACGCTTGAAGACATAAAGGCGATAGCAGAGTTGGAACCCAGTGGGATTTTTCACATAGCTGTTTTGTTTTCATTTTCAAAATTGTATAAACTCTATGTTGTTCAGCTGTGTTCTCTTACTAGGACGTCAGCCTCTTGTACATAAACGCCTATTTGCAGGCAAATTCAAAAATCAATACAAATTCACTTTTCCAGACAAATTGCCAACTTTTTTCCTTTATCTGTTTTGTTTTGCGAAGAACGTCCAATGTTCATTTTTGATATATGCATTTGACATTAATTGCTAAATCATAAATACCTGCATGTGAAACAAAAGACTAATTACAGGTGATATCAGAAACAGGGGCAATAATGAGTTGTCTAAGCGATCTAGTTGCTCTGTCCACCAAGGTACCAAGGTAAGTTCAGCTGAAGAATGTAACCAGGATACTTTCACTCCCCGCAGAGTAAGACCAGAATCATCATTACTCTCCCCAAGTAGAGTTGGTCTCCCATCAGCCCTAAAAAGGCACAACATCTCCAGCAAGTCAGCAATACTCTCCCCAAGCAGAGATATTCTACTATCAGCCTTAAGGAAGTTGGGTATCCCCAGAAAATCTCAATATTCCCCAGCGGAGTATACAGATGTTCCAAAATAAGCATCCCCGGCAGTCTTAATATAAGATTGTTCCCCGGCGGAATACAAGACACCCTAGTGGAGCCGCTCCCCCAGTACAGTCCAAGAGTTTCCCCAGGAGAGTTGAATCAATCTCCCCAGTAGATTCTGGAAGCTTATCCCCAGCAGATTCTGGAAGCTTATCCCCTGCAGAGTACGAACGCATCTCCCCGGCTTTATTCAAAGGTTATTCCCCACCAGAGCTTATAACTGGGTTATCCTCAGCTAATTACCACGAAAAGATCGTCCTTGGCGAGGTTCTTCCTATCCCCTAGTGGAGTTCATCAAATTCCCCAACAAAACTTATCAACAGAATCCCCAGCGGAGTTACCATCAAACCTCAGCGAAGTATCTCTTCCCACAGAGTATTCCCCGCAGAGTAATCTCTTCAACAAGTTTATTCCCCAACAGAGTCATCTTCTCCTAACCGGTTTATTCTTACAATCAACATCCCCAGTGGAAACGAAGAACTCTAATCTTCAGCATCAGCCCAAGAGTTATCTTCCCGGCATTCGTCAAGGATTTATTTTCCTAGACAAAAATACATTCATAAACATCACATTATCATACACCATGACGCATGCATATACGCATCATAACACACAACCTCATTTATTCTTGAGAACATCATGACATCATGCGTTTCATACATCATGACATTGCATACAACTGATGTTTCGCCTTTTCAGGAAAAAGGTCAATCCAAAGATGATTACTATCAACTGTCGCAGTTCCAGATTCGATACCTGTATCTAGCCAGGGCATATCTGTAGACGACAGATTCCAGATTCAATTCCTGTATCCAGCCAGGGCATATCTGTGAGTAGATTCGATTCCTGTATCCAGCCAGGGCATATCTGCATAAAGAGTTTAGACATTCGATACCTGTACCCAGCCAGGGCATATCTGTAGACGACTAAGTTCCAGATTCGATACCTGTATCTAGCTAGGGCATATCTGCATGAAGAGTTTAGAGATTCGATACCTGTATCTAGCCAGGGCATATCTGTAGACGAATAATTCCGGATTCGATACCTGTACCTAGCCAGGGAATATCTGTGAGTATTTGATTGTAGATTTGATACCTATATCCAGCCAGGGCATATCTGCATGAAGAGTTTAGAGATTCGATTCCTGTATCCATCCAGGGCATATCTGTAGACGACTAGTTCCAGATTTGACACCTGTATCTAGCCAGGGCATATCTGCATGAAGAGTTTGAAGATCAACACCTGTAACGGGCCAGGAAACCATCTTCCTTTCTCAAAGTATGCAAGTTCTCGCTAAGGAATCTCTTACGCGATCGACACTTCCAAATGGCATCTATAAGCCCATTCCCGACAAGGTTCTGTCACACTTCCAGATGGCATCTATAAGTCCATCCTCCTATCCATCATCTCTCCAAATGGTATCTATAAGCCCATTCTCGCCATCACACTGCTGATATGCTACTATGTGAGTGCAAATTTCTGGGAACTTTAGTGTTCAATCATCTTCCACCTTCGGATCACAAAAGGCACACAAGCCAATCTACATCCTCAGGTTTAAGAAGATTGAACAGGGGAAACTGTTGTACCCCAAAATTTGCCCTCCCATATTCTTCAAGATTTGTCAAGATCAATCTTCAAATGGATCAAAGGGTTGTACAATCAAACATCCTCCTAAGCCAGTCAAAATTAGGGTTTTGTTTCTCTCAAGGAAGTTTAGGTTTTCAATGGCTCAATCAAGTCCCATATGCTCATATACATTGTCAAGCACCTACATGTCAAGTTTCAAGACTCACAGCATCAAGTTGCACAGTCAAAAGCCCTAAATGCTTCACAATCAACTATAGGGGTAAAATGGTCATTTGGCAGCCAAAAGTCAAAAATTTTGGTCAACATCTTATTTTGAGCTCACAATCATCATTTGATCAAGTCTTGATCATGATTCCACAAGAATGGCTCAAAAATCATCAAGATGCAAAAGTTTCCATTTTTGGACAGTTGAAAAGTCAACTGTAACTTGACCAGGGCATAACTTATTCATGGTTCATCAGAAAAATCCTATCCAATGCTCATTTTGAAGGGGATGACATTTCCTACAACTCATCTTTACATTCAAAGTCCAGTAAATTCTCTCACAAAAAGTTATCAATTTCTACATTATAGGTCATTTTCAAAAGTCAACAAAAAGGCACTTTAAGTCAAAGACCATAACTTGAGATTGGTACATCAAAATGACATGGGACCAAAAACATTGGTTAGAGGACTTCAAGACCTTTCGAAAATGTCCAAGAACATGTTCATATGATCAAAATTGAGCAAGATATGCATTGGAGAAGTTGGGAAATTTTTGTGAAATGGCAAAAGTCAACTATCCTTAAAACTTCAATTTTTGACAAAAGGGCCCACTTTGTTCCACTTGATTCAGCCTTGTCATGCCTTACACGTGTCCCATGATTAATTTCAAGACCAAACATTTATTTTTCCATTTTATTTAATTTTTATTGATTTAATTCATTTTAAATTCATAATAATTCAAATAAAATCTAAAAATTAATGGAAGGGCATCTTTTTGATTTGGACAACTTTCATATACCAGATGCCAACTCACAAATTCGTGTTAGGCTATTTTGTGCATGAAATCCAAGTTTTGCTCCAAAAATGGAATGCTTTCAATGGTGGTTAACAAGAATCTCCAAACTTCAATTCCATGGATCCTTGGCCCAAATTTTAACCTAAATCAGTTCTACTATATGTGCATAACCAAAACCTAAAGCCTGGGACGTGCAAAAGCTGCTACAGAGCCATAAACCAATTCCAAAAAACTCAAGAAAATTTGAAAACAGTTCTCCACATTCCAGGCCCTGTCAAACCAATTTGAGGATTCTAATACCTTGCATAAGTCCCCAGGAACACATTGCAATCAAAATCAAGCACTAAAGCCACAAGAATCATCAAAAACGGTTTAACACTTTGTACATATTTTTCAGAATCGCATCTCATTATTCATGCATATTTGATATGTTTTGTTGAGTGTTTTGTGTTCACATGACCCATACGAAGCTAATGGTGTGGTTCAATTGTCTTGAAACACCCTGAAACCGAAACCACCATGGATGAATTTAGGGTTTTCAAGCTCTTGAATTGGGGGTTTCTCATATAGGAAAAATCAGGCTTTGAAAGACCCATGGTTGAAACCGTCTGAATGAGACGAAAACATTGAGACCCTCGCGAACAATTTCTATTTCATGTGCGCCTATTCGCTATTTTCCCTTGATGCAGGTTGTGGGGGTTAAAAACCCCCGCTAATTGTTTTGTTTTTACAGGAAAAAGGAGGAAGACGAAGTACGTGGAAGCGTGCCATTGGCCCATTCAAATACAAAACACGTGTTATTTTTTTTCCTAGGGCATGCGTTGATTTACTAATATAATATTCAATTATTATTATTATTTCAATCAAGACAGTTGGCTCAGTGGCTAAAGCGTACAGGCGTTGAACATTGGGACCTGGGTTCGATTCCCAGGTCCCCCCAAAACTCAATATTATTTTTTCTAATGTGTTCCTATGCAGGCTTCCAAATAGCGTCCATCATGCATCTCAAGCGATCAGCCTTCCAAGTGGCCACTAACGCCAATCCAATGGCCCTGATGTGCTGACCACCATGCTACCCAGTCAATGAACGCTCAGCAAATCCCAGAAGTCAACGCAGGCTTGAGTTATTGGGCCTAAATTTCCAGATTCACCTCCCTAAGGGTCCAACACCCCCTGGGTTCTTATTTTCTTTTCCTTTTGCTCTTTTTATTTTCTTTTCTTTTATAATTTCCCTTTTATTAATTATTAGTTTTATTTATTATTTAATTAACATTTTTCACAAAAAAAATGTAAATATTTCATTTATTTCACTCTTTTATTTTGTAAATAAATTCTAAATATCATTAACTTAGTTTAATTAGAACAATTTTAATCTTTTTTTCATAATAAATAAAATTAATCTTAGATTTAGGTTTTTCTTTTTGACTTTTAAATTTCTTTTATTTTATTTTCATTAAAAACATAAAAATACAAAAACATTTTTTTTCTTTCTTTTAATAAATAAATAATTAATTAGAATTAGGGTTAATATTTAATTAATTGCAAAAAAGAAGGACAAACTCAATTCTTTTCTCAAAAGGGTCAAAACCCTAGGACGTTCCCGATTCAATCTTTCGCGCGTATTTATCTTTTTAATTCATTATTTTGTATCTGCTCAGGAAATGTAATAATTAATTAGAACTTTATCGCTTTCTTTTAAATTCTCGCATTTTTATTTTCCAAACGGGTTGTTGTTTTTGGCGATGTATATACCCGCGCCTTGTAATAGCTAGATTTACCTTTTCCGCACTTTATTTTCCGCACTCCTAACTGTTAAAAAATGCATGAAAGACTTGTATGAAAAATAAAATCAATCCGTAGCTCACAAATACATGATCAAAGATAAACATAAACTGAAACAACACACATGCACATGCCACTCCTAGGGTACGCCTCACTGGTTTCCTCGAACGTGGTCATCAAGTATAGGGTGTCTTAGAGGTTACCCTCCTGTCTAAAGATCCAGTTGCCTCGAAACGATTGCCTCGGATAAAAAGGATCTAGGACATTAGGGTTACTTCTAAGGTGTCCTACTATTGCTTCGGTGACCACACTGTCCCTATAATCGAATTGACCCGAACACCTCCAACGACGGTGCTACCTACTTCTCAATAGTGGGATAGCACTGTTTAAAGGACTCTTACACAGCCTAATTCCTTAGGGTAGGTAGATCTCATGGGTACTTGCTCTTTTCAAAACAAACAAAAACATCTTTTCACACAGACACTTTCAAAAGTTTTCAAACAAATTTTTCATACACTCTTGAGGACAGATACAAGAGTTACTTCGAAAATTTTCAAACGAAACTTTTTTTCAAAACCCACACACACTTGAAAAGCAAACACATTTTTGAAAACATAAGAGCAAGTACCTAAGAGCCCGTGGATAACCACGGATAGAAAGGGTGCTAACACCTTCCCTTTCTATAAATCTACCTCCCGAACCGAGAAACATTCTCGACAAGGAATTTTGCTGTGCTTTTGTCCTTTCCATGTTGGAGAACATAAAAGACGGTGGCAACTCTTGCTTACCGCGACATTTCGCGAACCAGCTAAAAACAGTCAGTTCTATTTCCACCGATCACAGTATGTATGATATATGGATGGAATGTTTTCAAGGATTTCTAAGACTTAAATTTTTTTAGCCATAGGGAAAACAAACGCTAATTGAATTAATAAGTTCATGCGGTTACAATGATGTCTCTTGGGCTTACAAAGGAAGTAACAAAGAAAAAATGAACTCTCAAAGAAAAAAAGGACTCAAGCTTCCCACGGGCACATCCTCTTTAGTGCAATGTAGGCATTTATACTCCTTTCTTCGTGAAGTAGCCTGGTGAGCTCTAAGACTTTCTTCTCGCTGGCGTAGAATTGAGTTTCAAAGGTATCTCGTTCCTCTTTGAGTTGAATCCATAATTTTTGTAACTCCTCAAAATTAGTCGGCATGTCAGGATGAAGAACAATGTAAGGAGTGTCTCCCTCAGCAACTAGCTCCATGATGATGGGTAAAATGGCCTCATAAGGCATCCTGATACTTTGAGCGCGGACTCGTACCCACTTAAGATAAGGCTCTAAAGGAATGGAGTTCTTATGCCCCAGTGTTTTGCTATCAACTTTGTTCACCATGCCCCAAGCTCTTATGAACCTCTGGCGATAACTATGAACATCATTCTCATAGTCGAATACAATTCCTTGGACAAGTGTGTCATGAGGACAATCCCTCCTAGCATAGCCAAACTATCACAACACCAAACAAGGATTATAAGTGATTCCTCCCCTAATTCCTTGGAGAGGGACATTAAGGAATTCACCACAGCGGTCAATGATTGTAACATTCTCAAAGGATCAAGGACACCAATGAATGTTTGAATGTGTGAGGGACATCAACTTATTAGACCATCTCAAGCCTTGCTCATTCTTTAACACGGATCTAGGCAGGTGCGAAATAAACCACCTAGCCAACAGAGGAGTGCAACGCAGCAGGGTCCCTCTTCTCTTTATAGTGCGGGTATGAAGAGAGTGTAGGATGTCTCCAAGTAAAGTAGGCACCGAATTATGAGACAAGAAAACCTTAACCGTATTCACATCTATGAGTTGGTCCGGATTAGGGAATATTACCATCCCATAGATGAGAAGGTCCAACACTTCTTCAAAAGCTTGTAAATCCAGGGTATCCCAAAAATGATGAGCCTTCTCAAATAGAAACTTAGCTAGAAACCCTTTGACGCATCTTCTTGTTTCCCAATTTTCCACTACATCAGACCATTGTAAAGACATAGCATGAGCAATCTCTTCAGGTTTTAGGTCTCTTTCCATACCATTGAAGGGTAACTGATCAAGAATGGGCAGCCTCAATAAATGGGAAGACTCCTCCATGGTAGGAACCAATTGGTAATCAGGAAAGGTGAAGCAGTGATGTAAAGGCTCTAAGAATTGAAAGAGCACCTTCAACATTTCTTCATTAGGGCTTGAGGTGACCATATTGAGAAGTCGACCATGTCTTTCAGTGAACAGAGATCTCTCAGGAACTCTTGATGCTAATTCCTTGAGTTAAGGAGGCACCCTTATGAGGTTGACTTGGATAGTATTCTTGCGAGTGGATGCCATGTCCTACAAAATAACACAAAGATAAGCCCTAAAAATCCTTGAAATGGTTAGTATGCTATGCCATGTTATGATGTTATGATATTACGATTATGCTAAGAAAACACAAATATAGCAAGCACAAGCAAATCACACAAAGGCCTTAGGTTTAAGGCTTGCATGGGTTTTAAGGTAAGTACCCTCTTGAAGTTTAGTTGGCTCAACATGTCCTATCAATAGTAACCGGGTTCTAAGGGATCTCAATATCACTGATCTTTCCCACAAGTTTCATTCCGATCGACAACTGACTTGCCACCAAACAAAACTTGGGAGTCAAATCTCAATGAGTGTAGTATCGAGTATCAACCAACTTCGGGCTACACCAAAGGTTCTATGGTCAATTGATGCTTCATGACACCATGCAGCGGCCCCGTATTCTCCTTGAACACTCAAGGGATACCGGTACCAACCAAAGTGTCACATCAACGTATATATCGCTTTAACCTTGTCGGTATACCCCGCACATTATCCACGATCTATTGCTACTTACCTAAAATGTGCCCCAGATATGGGTGTAGGATCTATAATAACCCAAACAAAGCCCTCAAAAGTAAAGCAAACAAAGCCTACAAAAGCAGTTAAATAATGAACTAACTCTAAGGTAAACCCCACTTTTTTATTGTCCCCAGCAGAGTCGCCAGTACTGTGATACGATGGCAGAACCGTCTGTTTAATACTGGTTTTGCATTTGTGTTCACAAATGTTACAGTAAGCAAGAGTCGTCACCGACTTTTCTTTTATCCAAATTAAGGAAAGGGCGAAAAGAACAGAAAAAAGACCTTTTCGATATTATTCTGAGTAAGGGGGGTAAATTATGGAAAGGGAAGGTGTTAGCACCCTTTCCATCCGTAGTTATCTACGGGCTCTTAGAGGTTTGCTCATTTTGAAAGTATTTTGTGCTTTGTGTATTTGAAAAATGTTTTAAAATGCCTTAGTGCGGAGATTTTCTTTGCGTTTAACTCTTGTATCAGTCCTCAAGAGTGTTGACAAAGCAAATGTTTTATTGAATTTTTTTTTGAAAGTAGTATTTGTGTAAGTGCAAAATGTTTTTGAGCAAACTTCTAACAACTATCTACTTTGTAATCAAAGAAGTGTTATTATTTTCCTCCTTTCCTTTAGACAATGCTATCCTACTATTAGTGAATAGGTAGCCTTGTCATTAGATGTAAAATGGACATTCGAAGGGACGTTACAGTCACGAAGGAAACTTGTCGAGACGCTTTAGCAATTTTGTTTATGGACTAGATCATTTACCGAGAGGCACTTGTAGGGTTATCGAGGGATTATGATCTTTTTGATTTACGGGTCTTTGCTAAAGCTTCCCCTTTTCAAGGGACATGACTGTTTTATTTCCGAAGGCAACCAAAGCGGGGTACCCTAGAGGTGTATATGTGCAAGTGTGTTATGTTCAGTTATATTTTTTAGTCTTATTTTAAGTTTGCTAGTGTTTGATTGTTAAGCTCTTATCATGCATTCCTATTAACATACATCTAACAGTTAATATATGTACAAGAATTTAAATGCGGAAATTAAATCTACTCTATTACAAGACTTTATGATAGGTACATTGGAGAAATGCGGAAAATAAAGTCCTAGTTACTATTACAGACCATGAGCAAGTACATTAATAATAAAAATGTGAAAATAAATAAACACGCGCAAAATTGAAAATAACGTCTAAAAACATCCTAAGAAAAAAAATCCTTTTGTTTGTTTCTGAATTTTTTTTAAAGAAAATGATTAATTAATCCTAAAATCTATTTAGAAAATAAAATTAAATTAAGAAAAATAGTCTAAGTTCTTTTAGGTTTTTATTATGAAAAAAAAAGTGATTAAGACATAAATTAAATCCTAAATTCTAACTCATTTTAAATTAAAGAAAATAGTTAAAATATTTATTTAATTTATTTACAAAATTAGTTTAATTAAAAAAAGTACTAACTTAATATTTTTTGATTTTTATGACTATTTAGTTAATTAAATAATTAATAGAGAAAAACTAAAACAAATAAAAGGAATACAAAAATGGGCCTTGAAACAACCGGCTAAAAATCATCAAACAATGAAGTCGCCATCGAACGTCTTTTATCCCACAGGAAGGGAAAGGTAAACATCGAGAAAACCTGAGAAGGGGGAAGTCACGATCTTGCAACCGAGAGATCGGGTAAGGGAGTCTGTTACGCAAGGGGAAGGTATTAGCACCCCACACGCCCGTAGTATTCTACGGTATCCACTCTTGTTATCTATCTTATGGGTGTGTTTAATCTATGCTTACTGTTTACTATACTACTGAAGGGAATGCATGCAAAATAAAGGAGAAAAGAATGTAGGAAAAATAAAATTGTGCTTGCTTGGGCCCTACCCCAATGCCTACGTATCCCTTTTGAGGAATCAGAGCTACCGTAATTCGGCTCATATGTTTTGGTTTGTTTTGTGTTTTTTTATGGACAATGTTAATTCTGCCTTCAGCCATAGCTCGACCTTTGGAGACTTATGCGTTGGCGCAGAAGTAAATTAATCATGTCCTTACCTAAAAAGGCTTTTAGAAAAAGGTGCTCGAGCACACAAAATGGTTTGAGTTGGTTTGTATTTTTGTTGCGATGACTAGTTGACCTCAAGAGAGAGATATTAGCCACTTTTCTACTTAGCCATGAAAGGAGTCTTTGAGAATTGAACCACACCTATACTTTAGATGAAGAACAATAAGATCGAGAAGAGACCCGCTTATCATTTCCCATACTAAGCAAAGGCATGATTCTCATCAGTAGTTTTAAAGTTTTTTGAAGTTTGAAAGAAAAATAAGTTTTAGTTTTGTGCAAATGCAAAAGGGAAAGAAAAGTCACAGGGAGACTAGCCTATTTCTAAACCTAATTTTATGATGCATTGTTAGACCTAAAGTTAGAATTTTGAGGGAATTCTACCTAATGTTTGCATGTTTGGATTTAAAATCCTAATGGCCAATTTTAGTTCAATTAAATCGAAGATTAAATTTGAACCAAAATATCCCAAGGGATCATGAAAGACTATACAAACAAGTAAAATTGGTAGCAAGTATTAAAGTATTGCATACAATCCATACTAAAAAACCGCAAACAAAATACATGATATAAAATGAATAAAACTAATGATTAAAATTGACTAAAAAGTTAGCAAAAGAAGAAATATATTCCTAATTAATTTCTAAAATGCCTTCTAATATTTTTACCATTTTTATTATGTATTTTTATTATTAAAAAAAATGAAAAAAAGCATTAAAAATTATAAAAGGAAACTAAGAGAATCAGGGGGGTGAGAATTGAAATCCATGGGGCTTTGGCCTAGTAATCTAGGGGCTGATCCAAACAGAAGATAAGCCCTAAGGACCAGCGTATGAGTCCATGAACAAATTTTTGCCAACATCCAATTAAACAACAAAAAGACTGCATTGGGCTTTTAAGGGAAAATGTCACGCGAGGCCTAAGTGGATTCGGCCCAGCCTCCATCACTCTATCATCATTTTCAATAATAATTCCATTAACATTGTATAAAAAACTTAAGAAAAGTTAAAAGAAAAAAATATGAAACTGTTGTACCCGAAAATTTTCTCTCCCATATTTCTCAAAACATTGCAAGAAAGATCCTCAAGTTGCTCAAGGTAGTCCAAGGGTTGGCCAGACAAGCTCTCTCATAAGGCAGTCTACCTCAAACCAGGGTTTTCATGTTGCATCAAGATACTTGAGTAAAAGTGATCCCAAGTGCTTACCAATGTCCTAATATGTTCCAAAGATCATCCATGTCAAGTTTCAATCCTTGCAGAGAAAGTTTGCTCAGTCAATTGATCAAAGGCCTTAAAATCGACTGTGCTAGGGCAAGAGTCAATTGGGACCCACATACAGTAAAACTTCAAGATTTTTGGTCAACATCCTCATTTTTAAGTATATTTAATCATTTGATCAAGGGTTGATTATGATTCATCAAGGATTGCTCATAATTCATCAAGACTCAAAAGTTGCTAAATTAAGGTTTTGCAGGAAATGTCAACTCAACTTTGACCAGAAATAACTTTCTCATACTTTATGAGAAATGACCCATCCAAAGCTCATTTTGAATAGGATACAATTTCCTACAATCCATCTTCTTCTCTAAAGTTCAAAATATGCACTCACAAGAAGTTATGAATTTGGATATTATAGGTCATTTTGAAAAATCAACAAAAACACCTTTTTTGTCAAAGCTTCATACATGATAATGGAGTATAAAATTGAGATGAGACCAAAAAGGTTGCTTATAGGACATCTCAAGATTTCTAAAAAGTCCAAGAACACCTCCAAAGAGTCAAAATTGAGGAAGTTATGCATTAGTGAAGTTGACCTTTTTTGCAAGATTGCCAAAAGTCAACTATGCCCAAAACTTCAAATTTTGCCAAATGGGTCCAATCTTTTTCACTTGTTTTCAGTTAGCAACATAGCCACGTGCTCTAGCCTTTTCCACTTGTCCATGTCTTGTTTTTATTATTTATTTTGATTTTTATTTGAATTAATTTAATTTAAATCATAATAAATAAAATAAAATCCAAAACATTGATAACAAGGGATTTTGTGCTTGTTTCAGGTTCCAATTACACAACTAGCATTATTCAAATTCTTATCAAGGCTTGTGGGCACAAAAAGATTGGAAATAGGACAAATTTGGAAGGCTTTCAAAGTGAATCAAATCTAATATCAAAAGCATTGAAGGAGAAGGATTTGGATACAATTTTCAACCCTAATGTATTCACTCATACATATAGACTGCGTGCAGACCTAAAAGTAGGTTGGAAACTGGCGCTAGAACAAGAACCAGATTTGAAAAAAAAAGCAAAAAGTGTGAGATCGAATTGATAGTTAGAGGCATCCTCAAGGCTTGTTATCTATCCCAATCGCTTCCTGGGACTCTCAGCAACCTAAAGCAATCAAGAATAAGTCCATTCAAGTCCCAAATCGCTCTGTAAGTCGTGCTCGACATTCCCCTGTTCTTGAATTCGTATCTCATAGTTTCAGCATTGTTAACATGAATTAATGGCATATTGTTGATCGTTGAGGCATTTGCAAACTTTCGGCATTATTTGATTTCATTCATATAGCCTGTACCGTAAATCACCATTGCTAGGTTTTCGAGCTTGGTTTTAGGGTTTTTGTTTTCAGGAACAATTAGCCTTCATGAGTGATACCGTTGAGATCAGAAGGACAAGACGAGTCTAACCGTGATGTTAGATGTTATTTATATGGCCCATGGAAGATTTTGGAAACTTACAGGCATGTAGCAACAGAGAGAGGAAGGAGCTGATGAAGTGTCACTCCCCTACTGGCCCATTCAAATTCCAACGCGCTTTTTCTTTTGTTTTCCACTAACATTCGTTTTCTTATATTATTATTATTATTTTGTAATATGATAACAATCAAAAGCAAATAGCCCAGTGGTTGCCAGGTAGATGCTTAAGGCGTTAGGAGGCTGGAGGTCAGGGGTTCGATCCCTGCCTCCAGCATTTTCTATTTTCACATTTTATTTCAGGAGATCCAGTGCACGTATGAGCCGGAGATCCACCATGGGTCTTCATCATCAATGCGCCAGATGGCCAGATGGCCAAATCTGGGGGCCACCACTGAGAGTGCATCATAAGCCAAGTCAAACATGCCATATAGGATTACAAAAGTCAGCGTAGACTTCCACAAATGGGCCCAGATTTCAGCTATTGGCACCCCCAATTCAGGCCCATCTCTCATCTTTTATATTTTTGTTTATATTTCATTGAATTATTTATTTATTTATTTACTAACCAAAAATTATTTTCTTTTTATCAAAAATCACCAAAAAATATTTTATGTCCAATTAAAATTAGAATTTTATTTTTCATCAATAAATTAATTAAATTAATTAGGTTATTTGTGTTAGATAACTTTAATTTATTTTGCAAATAGTTAACAATTAATTAGAATCAATAGGTTTTTATTGCTAACTTAATCATTTTATTTCCTTCCTAAAATAACAACAAAAAAACCAAAAACATGTCATTTAATTATTTTTTTCATTAATTAACTCAATTAACTAATTAATTGCATTTTTTACAAAACTTATTTCTTTTTAATAAAAACAACCAAAAATATTTTCTTTTTTTAAATTAGTATAGAAGGGTCAAAACCCAATTCTCTCGCCGATCTAATTTTCTCGCGCGCTTTATTATTTTGCCCAATTATTGTATCTGCTCTCGGTTTGTAATAATTTAATTAGGACATTTATTTATTTTTACCGCTTTTAATTTCAAAGGGTTTGTTTTTGGCTATGTAAATACCCGAAGCCTTGTAATGGCGTAGTATTAAATTTCCGCATTTTAAATTCTGCAAATTATTAACTTTTAGATGTTTGATAATAGGGTTTGCATGACAAGAATGAATGACTAAATTTAAAACAATTAGATGACCCTAAATGTGCAAAGACAAAATAATCTGAAATTGAATCATTCGCACATGCGCACTCTTAAGGTACACTCCCATTTGGTTGTCTTCGGTAAACGGTCGTTGAGTATAGGATATTTTAATGGTCGTCCTTTTGTCCAAAGATCATAGTTGCCTCGAAATGGTTGCCTCGGATATTATCGCCTCGGATAAATGATCTAAGACATTAGGGTTGCTACTAAGATGTCCTAACATTGCTTTAGTGACCATACGACCCTTTTGAATTGACCCTTAAAACTCCAACGACGATTCTACCTACTCACTAATAGTGGGATAGCATTGTCTAAAGGAAATAAGCATAGAACGATTCTTTTTTCGATTAGGTAGATTAGTTCTTAAGTACTTGCTCATTCCAAACAAAATTTTCACACTTACACTCCTTTACAAACAAAGTTTTCAAAAACACTTCATTACACTCTTGAAGACAGAAGCAAGAGTTAAATTGAAGTTAAAACAAAAACTTTTCAAAGCCCACAAACACAAAGAAAACAATTTTGAAAATGATGAGCAAGTACCTAAGAGCCCGTAGATAACTACAGATAGAAAGGGTGCTAATACCTTCCCTTTCTATAATCTATCCCCCGTACTCAGAAATATCTCGAAAAAGGAATTTTTCTGTGCTTTTTTCCTTTCCTTGTTGGATAAAATAAAAGACGGTGGTGACTCTTGCTTACCGCGACATTTTGCAAATATAAAACGCAAAACGCAAACCACGAGCCCAGTTCTGACCACCGTATCACAGAACTGGCGACTCTGCTGGGGACTTAATAAGTGGCGTGTACCTTAGGAATAGTTCATCATATTGTTTTCAATTATTTGATCTGTTTGCTTTATCTTTGTGGTTTTCGTATCGGAGTTACTATAGATCCTAACCCGGATCTAGGGATACCTTTTAGATAAGTAGCAATAGACTATGAGGGAACTGTACGGCATAGACCGATACAGTTGAAGCAGTAGCTACGTTGGTGTGACACTTTAGTTGGTACCGATATCCCTTGTGGAGGAACAAGGAGAGTATGGGGCTGCTAAGGGGTCATTAAGCATCAACTGAACTTAGAACCTATAATTGACCAACTTGGCCATAGAAAAGTAGCAGTATGCTACACTCATTGAGACCATACTCTCGAGATGATTCCGATCGCAAGAAAAGGTTGCTAAATTGGAATTATGACCGATCGAGGATGGTCAGTGATATTGAGATCCTCTAGAACCCGATTACTATTACTAGGACAGGTTGAACAAACTGAACTGAAAGAGGGTAATACCTAAACTCTATGCCAGCCTGAAATTTAAGGGCTACTGTGTGACTTGTTTGCCCTTACCATGTTTGCTATCTGTGAATACTTGTGGTGTGTTCCTATCATGACATCATGCATCATGTCATTGCATGCATATTTGATCAGACTAACCCATTTCAAAGACCGAGGGGATTCATCTTTGTTCTATTTTGCAGATCATGGCATCTATACACAAAAATACTATTTGCATCAGCTTCGTATAAATCCCTGCTCAACTTAGAGAGTTGGTTTCTAAGGTTCCTGATACTTCTTCCTTTGTCAGAAGACATTTTCATCTCCTCACCCTGGTCACTTCCAAGTTAGATGAACAAATGATGAGTGTCTTGTTCCAGTTCTTTGACCCATTGCATCACTGCTTCACCTTCCCGGACTATCAGTTGGTCCCTACTTTGGAGGAGTTCTCTGATTTACTTGGTATTTCTATTCTAGAGCAGACACCATTTATCGGTTTGGAGATAGCTCCTAGGCCAGAAGATATTGCTACAGCCCTACATCTGACAAAGGCTGATGTAATGTCTAACTGGGAGACTCGGAGTGGGGTTAAAGGCTTCCTGGCTAAGTTCTTGATTGATCAGGCTCAACAGTTTTGGGACAGTTTGGACTTTCAAGCATTCGAAGATATCCTGGCACTTCTCATCTATGGCTTGGTTTTGTTCCCTAATTCAGATTCTTTCGTCGACGTGAATGCAGTCAAGATCTTCATGTCCCGTAATCCCGTGCCCACTCTCTTAGATGACATTATACATGCTCTTTATGCCCGTACTGCTCGGAAACGAGGAACCCTTATGTGTTGTGCACCATTGCTGGCGAGGTGGTTTATTTCTCACCTCCCCAAATCTGTTTTGAAGAACGAGAAAGGCATGGGTTGGGGCTACAAAATTATGTCCGTTGATCACACATACATCATTTGGAGTACTAAGGACATGGAAGAGATATTTGTCATTGACCGGTGCGGAGAATACCCCAATGTTCCTTTGCTTGGAATTAGGGGAGGAATAACCTATAATCCTTGTCTTGCCTTACGATAGTTTGGACGAGCTCGAAGGGACGGACCTCATGAGTTGCTGATTCCAAACATTGTCTTCGATTTCCAGGGGGATGTTGAGGGACATCGCCGTAGGTTCATATGAGCTTGGGATAGCGTTAACAGGTATGATCCGCATGAGCTAGGAGCGAAGACTTCTCTTCCGATGAAACCGTATCTCCGGTGGGTTCGGGCCCGCGCTCAAAAGCTAGGGATACCATACGAAGCTGTTTTACCAGTGATTGTAGAGCATGCTGATGAAGAAGCGGTTCCTCATACTGTCCTCCATCCATACATGCCTACTGACATTGGGGCATTAAAGAGGTCTTGGATCCAGCTAAGAGAAGAACGGGATACTTACAGAGAGAAGTATCATGAACAGGAACGGAAGATCCTAAAGCTTACAAGGAAACTGGAGAATGAGAGGGTCCTCAACGGCTATGTCAGCACACAAGGAAAACGACCATGGGAGCGCTAATGTCTTTTGCTATTTCTAGTTTTGATTTACTTTTCAGTTTTTCTCTTTGTAACGCCTTAAAGGCATTTGTCAAACATTGTTTCAAGTTTTTAATCTAATAAAATTGTGTTTCATTTTGGTTTACGAATTTGAATCTCCATAAGTCTTTGAAATCATATCATATGCATTCCATTTCAATGCACCTCATCACAGGTACCCTTACATGTTTCTCATCTTCTTTGTTGTTTATTTCAGCACATCATGTCTTCTGAAACATCCACTGATCAAGCTATTAAGGCTCTTCAAGCTCAAAATGCTAAGTTCCAGGAAATGTTCATGAACCTGGCCAAGGGGTAGAAAGATTTGAAGACTCTTATCTTGAAGGATAAGAAGAAGAAGAAGAAGAAGAAGAAGAAGGCGGTCCTCCTGAATATGGTTCACAAATTTGGGAACAAGTTACGAGAGGAAGTTGATTTGTCTCACTCATCTGGAGGGGGAGATAATCAAGAAGAAAGGAGGGATCCTAGCCCTGTGGTTTCTGACAACGACACTGACTTTGATGAAGACCAGTATCCTCCTGCCGAGGATAGGTATAAGCAAATCGAAGACCGGTTAAGTGCGATGGAGATCTAGAAGATACCTGGATTAGACTTTGGTGATTTGGGTTTGGCATCTGGGGTGGTGATCCCACACAAGTTTAAAGCTCCTGTCTTTGTTAAGTACGACGGGGTCTCCTGCCCAAAGTTACACCTCCGCTCGTATGTCAGAAAGATTCAACCATATACTGCTGATAGGAATCTCCAGGTTCACTTCTTTCAAGATAGTCTGTCAGGGACTCAACTTGAGTGGTTCTATCAACTATAAGGAGCTAACGTCCGTAACTGGGAGGACCTTGCTGCTGCTTTTTACAAGCAGTACCAATATAATTCCGACCTTGCTCCCACGCGTACCCAACTTCAGGGTATGTCTATGGGTGAGAGCGAAGGTTTTAAGGACTACGCTCAGATATGGAGAGATCTGGAAGGTAGAGTCCAACCCCCTCTGGATGATAGGGAGCTGGTAGATATGTTTCTTGGGACCTTGTCTGGCCCATATTTCAACCATTTGATCGAAAGTTCATCGTCAGGTTTTGCTGAGTTAATTATGACTGGGGAGAGAGTTGAATCCGGTATCAAGAGCGGTAAGATACAGAAGGGTGCTTCGTCAAGTACCAAGAAGAAGCCTTTCAAGAAGGAATCTAGTGCAGTTTACAGCTCGTGGAGCCATACCCGACCTGAGCGCCGCCAAGTAATTAATGCGGTGGTTATATCAAGACCAACTGTTGCCCCACAACGCAACAATCAGCATAAAGCGAAGAGGCCTCAAAGATAGTTTACTCGACTTAGCATGACTTTATCTCAAATTCCACCGCAATTATTGAAAACCAACTTGGTGATTCCGAAGGAGACTCCAAAGAATACCAACACCACATCACAGTTGTATAATCCGAACGCCCGCTGTGCTTATCACTCTGATAGCCCAGGGCACCATACAAACAACTGCTGGGCTTTAAAGAATAAAGTGCAGGATCTGATTGATGCTAAGGAGATCGAGTTTGAAGCGCCAAAAAAGCCCAACGTCATAACGACTCCTATGCCAAAACATGACGTAAGAGTAAATGCAATTGGAGATGATGAAGAAGATTTTGATATTGATAGTTAGATTTACCCGACTACCGATGGTGGCTTGAGAAATTGGACAGCAAAGGATTCCATGCCCGTTTCTTTTATTACACAGTAATAGACTTTTGTTTTGAATTTGTAACAGACAATTTTAAACTTTATGGCCCAGTGCATTACCTGAGACACCGTGGCTTTGTTTGAGGGCTTATTATGTGTCATTTCCATATATCATCAAAAAAAGCATTGGACGTTTTCTTGCATTACAAATTTTGCGCTCCTTGTTTTTTTTCTTTTCTATCTTGCAAAACAGCTATTTTACACACACTCACATATACAGGTCTACATCCATTCTGGATCCCACTGATAACGACTATGCTACTGCCAATTATGACTTCGAAAGTACAATCAACCAAGCTGAGGACAGATGTGAGGATGATTCTGAAGTTCCCAGTGAACTTGCTAGACTGTTACTTCAGGAAGAGAGGGCTATACAGCCGCATGAAGAGCTAGTGGAAACAATAAATATGGGTACAGAGGTAGACAAGAAAGAGGTCAAGATCGGTGTAAATCTGGAGTCTAGTGCTAAGCAACGGTTGATTCAAATGCTACGTGACTATGTGGATATCTTTTCCTGGTCTTATAAAGATATGCCTGGGTTGGATACTGATATCGTGGTTCACCGCTTGCCAACTAAGGAAGACTTCCCTATAGTGAAACATAAAGTTCGCCGCATGCGCCCAGAGATGTCCGAGAAAATCAAGGCTGAGGTTATGAAACAGTTTGATGCCGGTTTTCTAGCAGTTACTACTTACCCGCAGTGGGTAGCCAACGTGGTTCCGGTGTCGAAGAAAGATGGTAAAGTTCGAATGTGTGTTGACTATAGGGATCTGAACCGGGTGAGCCCCAAGGATGATTTCCCTCTGCCTCATATCGATATTCTGGTTGACAACACCGCACAACATAAAGTCTTTTCCTTTATGGATGGTTTCTCCGGTTACAATCAGATTAAGATGGCTCCCAAGGATATGGAAAAGACAACCTTTGTTACTCAATGGGGTATCTTTTGCTACAAAGTTATGCCTTTCAGATTGAAGAATGCTATGGCAACGTATCAGCGCGCCATGGTCGCTTTGTTCCACGACATGATCCATCATGAGATTGAGGTATATGTTTATGATATGATTGCAAGGTCCCAGACTGAGGAAGAACATCTTGACCATCTTCAGAAGTTATTTGACAGGTTGAAGTTGTACAGACTAAGGCTAAACCCGAACAAGTGCACCTTCGGGGTGAGATCTGGTAAGCTGATGAGTTTCGTCGTAAGTGATAAAGGTATTAAAGTGGATCCTGCAAAGGTGAAGGCTATACAGGAAATGCTATCTCCCTGAACAGAAAAAGAAGTCAGAGGCTTTCTGAGACGCCTGGACTATATTGCCCGATTCATCTCGCACCTAACTGCTACTTGTGAGCCAATCTTCAAGTTACTGAAGAAAGATCAAGTGGTAAGATGGAACGATGAATGTCAAACTGCTTTCGAAAGGATAAAAGAATATCTCCAAGAGCCACCTATTTTGATGCCTCAAGTTGAAGGGAGACCCTTGATCTTATACTTGACAGTACTCGACAATTTAATGGGGTGTGTGCTGGGGCATTATGATGAGTCTGGCCGAAAAGAGAATGCTATTTACTACCTTAGCAAAAAGTTTACCGACTGCAAGACCCGATACTCGTTGCTTGAGAAAACTTGTTGTGCTTTGGCATGGGCTGCTCGCCGGCTGAGACAGTATATGCTGACTCACACTACTCTATTGATATCAAAGATGGATCCTATCAAGTATATCTTCGAAAAGCCTGCCATGTCTGGAAGAATAGAAAGATGGAAGATGATCTTGATTGAGTATGACATTCAATACACGACCCAGAAAGCAATCAAGGGAAGTGTGTTGGCAGATCATTTGGTGCATCAGGAAGTGGACGATTACCAGTCTATGAACTTTGAATTCCCGAATGAGAACATCATGTTAGTGACCGACTGTGAAACACCTTGACCGGATGAAGGACCTGAGGAATGGTCTCTATGGTCTATGTACTTTGATGGAGCTTCAAACGCTTTGGGTAATAGCATTGGCGCCATGATCATATCTCCTAAAGGCTCTCATACTCCATTCACCGCCCGACTATGTTTCAACTGCACCAACAACATGGCGGAGTATGAAGCGTGCATCATGGGTCTTCGAGCAGCTATTGACCTAAGGATTAAGTTCTTAAGTGTATTTTGAGATTCCGCTCTCGTGATCAGTCAGATCAAAGGCGAGTGGGATATGAAACACCCTAATCTTATTCCTTACAAAGAGTATGTGTTGACGTTTCTTCCGCACTTCGAGGAGATAACCTTTGAACACTTCCCTAGAGAGGAGAATCAGTTGGTGAAGGCACTAGCTACGATGTCTTCTATGTTCAAGGTCAGATGGGACAATGAGGCTCCCCAGATTACCATTGATAGGTGGGACGAACCCGCACATTGCTCTGACATTGAGACTGAAGAGGTAACAGATAAACCCTGGTTTCACGAGGTAAAGAGGTATCTTAAGGCTCAGGAGTACCCCGAGGGTGCATCTGTTAATGATAAGAAGTTTCTGAGGAGGTTCGCGGCGAAGTTCTTCATCAGTAATGGTATTCTTTACAAACGTAATCATGATTCCATCTTACTGCATTGTGTGGATAAGAACGAAGCAGAAAGGATTATGGTAGAGTTACATGAAGGTACTTTCGGAACTCATTCTAGTGGACACACCATGGCGAAGAGAATCTTACGGGTAGGATACTATTGGTCCACCATGGAAGCCGACTGTTATCAGCATTCTCGGACCTGTCATAAGTGTCAAGTTTATGTTGATAAGGTGAACATACCTCCAGTACCTCTGAATGTATTGACAACACCTTGGCCTTTTGCAATGTGGGGCATCGACATGATCGGCGAGATCAGACCTGCGACATCTAATGGGCATCGTTTCATCCTGGTAGCTATTGATTACTTCATGAAGTGGGTTGAAGCAGATTCCTTTTCTACAGTAACCAAGAACGTCGTGGCACGGTTCATTCGGCACAATCTGATCTGTCGATATGGTGTACCAGAGAGGATCATTACGGACAATGGTACAAATCTCAATAATAAGATGATCACCTAACTCTGCAAGCAGTTCAAGATACATCATCACAACTCTTATCCTTACCGGCCGAAGATGAATGGGGCTGTCGAAGCGGCTAATAAAAACATCAAGAAGATTGTGCAGAAGATGACGGTGACATACAAAGATTGGCACGAGATGTTACCATTTGCTCTTCATGGGTACCTCACCTCAGCATAAACGTCAACTTGAGCAACACCCTATTCCTTGGTTTATGGCATAGAGGCCGTCTTACCCATTGAAGTTCAGATACCCTCTCTTCGGATTATGAAGGATGTAGGTTTGAGCGAAGATGACTGGATTCAGACTCGTCTTGATCAGCTGAACTTAATCAACGAAAAGAGACTTACTGCTATTTATCATGGTCAAACGTATCAAAAGTGAATGATCAAGGCATTTAACAAGAAAGTCAGGCAACAAGAGTATCAAGTTGGGGATCTGGTGATCAAGCGCATCATACTACCACAAGGTGATCCCAGGGGAAAATGGACCCCTACTTATGAAGGACCATTTATGGTTAAGAACATTTTCTCAGGAGGAGCTATGATTCTAACCACCATGGATGGTGACGATCTTCCTCACCCCGTCAATGAAGACATAGTGAAAAGATACTACGCATAATCAAATACCCACTAGGTTGACTGGCCTAGGCAAAAATAAGGGCTTCCCGGCGAACCAAAAGGGTTCGGGCAAAAATAAGGGATGAAAATGAAAAAATCTGTACACCCGGCAAGTCGAAAACCTGAAAAGGCGGCTTGGGTAAAAAAGGGTATCCCGGTGGACTGAAAACCCGAAAGGGCGGTCCAGAGTTAGGGATCAAAGCGTAACACTATGTCTCATTAGATCACCTTGCAACCAGACTTCAGTATCGACTATCAAGCTCGGACGACACCAATAAGTCTGATCCACCTTCAACCAAGTAGCAAAGTGATGAGATGCTCGAGGACATAAAGACAATAGAAGAGTTGGAACCCAGTGGGATTGTTCACATAGCTATTTTTCTTTGTTTTTCACAAATTGTATAAATTCTATTTGTTCAGCGGCGTTCTCTTACTAGGACGTCAACCTCTTGTACAAAAAACGCCTATCTACGGGCTAACTTCAAAATCAATACAAGTCATTTTTACAAAGAAATTTCAAACTATTTTTCTTTTTCTGTTTTGTTTTGCAAGAACTTCCAATGTTCATTTTTGATATATGCATTTTACATTAATTGTTGCTCATGAATATTTACATGCGGAACAAAAGAAGGTTACTTGTAATATCCGAAATAGGGGCAAACGAGAAATGTCCAAATCGTACAATTGCTCTACCCACCAGGTATAGGGATATACCTAGCTGGAGAAAATGATTGAAAGTACATTCATTCCCCGCAGAGTAAGAAGAAAGATAGTGGTGTTAGCTCTCCCCAGCTGAGACTCGCAACTGTGAATGAATTGGCGATATTCTCCCCAAAGAAGAGTTTATCTACCATCAGCACTAAAATTTTTATCATCTACAACAGAGTATAAAAAATATCCCCAGTGGAGTTTGAAGATTGTCCCCAGTAGAGTCTAAAAGGTTATTCCCCGTGAAGTCGCAACTGGAAAATCATCCCCGGCGGAGTTCATTCCTTTCACAAACAAAAATTCAATCCCCAACATGTTTCATTATCACCAGCAACGGTAATTCATCCCCGTTGAATTTATCAACAGAATCCTCAGCAGAGCATCTCTTCCCCACAGAGACATTCTCTCGTCAGTTTATTCCCCAGTGGAGTTATCCTCTCCTGCAGGTTTATTCTGACAAACATCTTCATCCACTATCTCCAGCAGAAACAAAGAATCCAATTCTTTTCTCCAGCAGCAATCCAAGATTTATTTTCCCCAGCTAAAAACATCACATTTCCATACATCATAACATGCATACGCATCACACGACACAATCTCACTTATTTTGAGAACATCATCGCTTGATACATATCATGCATTACATATAACTAACCTTTACCTTTCAGGAAAGATTCTCACAAAATTCAAGCTATAAGGCTTTTACCTCAGTTGAATTACGGACGAGTTCCTAAATCTCAGCAGAGATGTTTCCTCAGTTGAATTATGGACAAGTTCCTAAATCTCGACAGAGATGTTTCCTCAGTTGAATTACAGACAAGTTCCTAAATCTCGACAAAGATGTTTCCTCAGTTGAATTACGGACAAGTTCCTAAATCTCGATAGAGATGTTTCCTTAGTTGAATTACGAACGAGTTCCTAAATCTCAGCAGAGATGTTTCCTCAGTTGAATTACGAACAAGTTCCTAAATCTTGACAGAGATGTTTCCTCAGTTGAATTACAGACGAGTTCCTAAATCTCAGCGAAGATGTTTCTTCAGTTGAATTACAGACGAGTTCCTAAATCTCAGCAGAGATGTTTCCTCAGTTGAATTACGGATGAGTTCCTAAATCTCAACAGAGATGTTTCCTCAGTTGTGTACGGATGATCGAAGTTCCTAAATATCAACAAAGACGACTCACCAGCAGAATAACGGACAACCGAAGCTCCTGAAATTCTACTTCTCTCAACAAAGATCAGACATCCCCAGCGGAATCTTCCTCAACAACAGGTATACAAGCTATCACTAAGGAATCTCTTATGCGATCGACACTCCTCCAAATGGCATCTATAAGCCCATTCCCGGTATCACAAGACAATTACCACTTCATGCGAGTGCAAATTTCTGGGCACTCTAGTGTTCAATCAACTTCCACCTTCAGATTACGAAAGGCACGAAAGCCAATCTACATCCTCAGGTTTAAGAAGATTGAAGAAGGGAAGCTGTTGTACCCCAAAATTTGCCCTCCCATATTTCTCAAAACATTGCAAGAAAGATCCTCAAGTTGCTCAAGGTAGTCCAAGGGTTGGCCAGACAAGCTCTCTCCTAAGGCAGTCTACCTCAAACTAGGGTTTTCATGTTGCATCAAGATACTTGAGTAAAAGTGATCCCAAGTGCTCACCAATGTCCTAATATGTTCCCAAGATCATCCATGTCAAGTTTCAATCCTTGCAGAGAAAGTTTGCTCAGTCAATTGCTCAAAGGCCTGAAAATCGACTGTGCTAGGGCAAGAGTCAACTGGGACCCACATACAGTCAAACTTCAAGATTTTTGGTCAACATACTCATTTTGAAGTATATTTCATCATTTGATCAAGGTTTGATCATGATTCATCAAGGATTTCTCATAATTCATCAAAACTCAAAAGTTGCTAAATTAGGGTTTTGCAGGAAAAGTCAACTCAACTTTGAGTATGCATAAATTTCTCATACTTTATGAGAAATGACCCATCCAAAGCTCATTTTGAAGAGGATGCAATTTCCTACAATCCATCTTCAGCTTCCAAGTTTAAAATATGCACTCACAATAAGTTATGAATTTGGACATTATAGGTCATTTTGAAAAATCAACAAAAACACTTTTTTTGTCAAAGCTTCATACATGAGCATGGAGAATTAAATTGATATGAGACCAAAAAGGTTTCTTAGAGGACATCTCAATATTTCTAAAAAGTCCAAGAACACCTCCAAAGAGTCAAAATTGAGGAATTTATGCATTTGTGAAGTTGACCTTTTTTGCAAGATTGCCAAAAGTCAACTATGCCTAAAACTTCAAATTTTGCCAAATGGGCCCAATCTTTTTCACTTGTTTTGAGTTAGCAACATAGCCCACGTGCTCTAGCATTTTCCACTTGTCCATGTCTTTTTTTTATTATTTATTTTGATTTTTATTTGAATTAATTTAATTTAAATCATAATAAATAAAATAAAATCCAAAACATTGATAACAAGGGATTTTATGCTTGTTTCAGGTTCCAATTACACATCTAGCATCATTCAAATTCGTATCAAGGCTTATGGGCACAAAAAGATTGGAAATAATCCAAATTTGGAAGTTTTTCAAAGTGAATCAAATCAAATATCAAAAGCATTGAAGGAGAAGGATTTGGATACAATTTTCAACCCTAATGCATTCACTCATACATATAGACTGCGTGCAGACCTAAAAGAAGGTTGGAAACAGGCGCTAGAACAAGAACAAGATTTGAAAAAAAAAGCAAAAAGTGTGAGATCGAATTGATAGTTAGAGGCATCCTCAAGGCTTGTTATCTATCTGAATCGCTTCCTGGGACTCTCAGCAACCTAAAGCAATCAAGAACAAGTCCATTCCAGTCCCAAATTTCTCTGTAAGTCGTGCTCGACATGCCCTTGTTCTTGAATTCATATCTCGTAGTTTAAGCATTGTTAACATGAATTAATGGCATATTGTTGATCATTGAGGCATTTGCAAACTTTCTGCATTATTTGATTTCATTTATATAGCATGTACCGTAAATCACCATTGCTAGGTTTTCGAGCTTGGTTTTAGGGTTTTTGTTTTATGGAACAATTAGCCTTCATGAGTGATACCATTGAGATCAGGAGGACAAAACGAGTCTAACCATGGTGTTAGATGTTATTTATATGGCCCATGGAAGATTTTGGAAATGTACAGGCCTGTAGCAACGGAGAGAGGAAGGAGGTGATGAAGTGTCACTCCCCTATTGGCCCACTCAAATTCCAGCACGCTTTTTCTTTTGTTTTCCACTAACATTCGTTTTCTTATATTATTATTATTTTGTAATATGATAACAATCAAAAGAAAATAGCCCAGTGGTTGCCAGGTAGATGCTTAAGGCGTTAGGAGGCTGGAGGTCAGGGGTTCGATCTCTGCCTCCAGCATTTGCTATTTTCACATTTTATTTCAGGAGATCCAATGCACGCATGAGCATGAGATCCACCATGGGTCTTCATCATCAACCGCCAGATGGCCAGATGGCCAAATCTGGTGGCCACCACTGAGAGTGCATCATAAGGCAAGTCAAACATGCCATACAGGATTACAAAAGTCAGCGTGGACCTCCACAAATGGGCCCAGATTTCAGCTATTGGCACCCCCAATTCAGGCCCATCTCTCATCTTTTATATTTTTGTTTATATTTCATTTAATTATTTATTTATTTATTTACTAACCAAAAATTATTTTCTTTTTATCAAAAATCACCAAAAAATATTTTATGTCCAATTAAAATTAGAATTTTATTTTTCATCAATAAATTAATTAAATTAATTAGGTTATTTGTGTTAGACAACTTTAATTTATTTTGCAAATAATAAAAAATTAATTAGAATCAATAGGTTTTTATTACTAACTTAATCATTTTATTTCCTTCCTAAAATAACAACAAAAAAACCAAAAACATGTCATTTAATTATTTTTTCATTAATTAACTCAATTAACTAATTAATTGCATTTTTTAGAAAACTTATTTCTTTTTAATAAAAACAACCCAAAACATTTTTTTTAATTAGTATAGAAGGGTCAAAACCCTATTCTCTCGCCGATCTAATTTTCTCGCGCGCTTTATTATTTTTCCCAATTATTGTATCTGCTCCCGGTTTGTAATAATTTAATTAGGACACTTATTTATTTTTACCGCTTTTAATTTCAAAGGGTTTGTTTTTGGCTATGTAAATACCCGAAGCCTTGTAATAACGTAGTTTTAAATTTCCGCATTTTAAATTCCGCAAATTATTAACTGTTAGATGTTTGATAATAGGGTTTACATGACAAGAATGAATGACTAAATTTAAAACAATTAGATCACCCTAAATGTGCAAAGATAAAATAATCTGAAATTGAATCATTCGCACATGCGCACTCTTAGGGTACACTCCCACTTGGTTGCCTTCGGTAAACGGTCATTGAGTATAAGATATTTTAGTGGTCGTCCTTTTGTCCAAAGATCATAGTTGCCTCGGAATGGTTGCCTCAGATATTATCGCCTCGGATAAATGATCTAACACATTAGGGTTGCTACTAAGATGTCCTAACATTGCTTTAGTTACCGTACGTCCCTTTCGAATTGACCCTTAAAACTCCAAGGACGATGCTACCTACTCACCAATAGTGGGATAGCATTGTCTAAAGGAAATAAGCATAGAACGATTCTTTTTTCGAGTAGGTAGATTAGTTCTTAAGTACTTGCTCATTCCAAACAAAATTTTCACACTTACACTCCTTTACAAACAAAGTTTTCAAAAACACTTCATTACACTCTTGAAGACAGAAGAAAGAGTTAAATCGAAGTTAAAACAAAAAATTTTCAAAGCCCATAAACACAAAGAAAACAATTTTGAAAATGATGAGCAAGTACCTAAGAGCCCGTAGATAACTACGGATAGAAAGGGTGATAATACCTTCCCTTTCTATAATCTACCCCCCGTACTCAGAAATATCTCGAAAATGGAATTTTTCTGTGCTTTTTTCCTTTCCTTGTTGGATAAAATAAAAGACGGTGGCGACTCTTTCTTACTGCGACATTTTGCAAATACAAAATGAAAAACGCAAACCAGCAAGATTTCTTTAACGAAATAGGGAAACCACGAGCCCGGTTCTGGCCACCGTATCACAGAAACCGTGCGCTTGGAAAGAGATAGGGGGTTAGAAATCGTGTGACGCTTATAATTCTCAACAGAATCTTCTCCTTCTTCGTTTGTATTTAACCGAACTCGCCGCTGTATCGCCACTGTTCAGACCTCCTAGAAACTCAACATCTCAATACCAAAACGTTCATTTCCACCTTATCTTATTTCCCTTCAGAGAGATTTTCGATGATGAACCACTGTTGCTAACCACCGATAGTCACAAGCTTAGTCGTTTCGATCCCAAAGATTCCCAAAACCCACCTGAATCAATGCTCTAAACTCGAATCCTTCCATGTATTTCATATAAAATCATCTAAACGACGGGATCAAAGGGTTGCATCAGAAACCCTAAATTCCAAATTAAGCCTCGCCAAATCCCTAATCTACTCGGTGGTCATGGGGATTCTACTAAATAACATTCCACCTATGTTGTAGCATGAAGAACCATAAATAAAAATGCGAGGAAGAGGGATTACGAAGCCTATATATAGGAGATGCTCCAATGGCTCTTCGATAACAAGGATGTTCACAAAGATTCAGAGAATAGACTGTTCTGGGTAAGCCTTCATTCCAGTGAATCTTCTTATTCCTCTTCTATGAGTCTTTTCCTCTTCTTCTTTTCTAAGTTCTTATTACCGTTATATTGTTGTCGCATTGATACTGATGATGTTGAGCATCGTGCGTTCTTGGAAGTTGCAGAAGGTTGGGTTTAAATCAAGGTAGTGATGGAGTGTCTGAGAGAACAGAGAAGATAGTGGAGGTTAAGATGAGAAGAAAGTGTATAAGGATGAAGGCTCTGCAATGAGATTTCAGAGGGAGTGAGTGTAGAGAATTATGCAGAGAGAGAGAGAGAGTGAGTGAAGATGAAGATGAGGGAGTTTTTAGTATGATTCTGCAGAAGTTGAAGCATGAATGAATCAAGGACAGTTTTTCTGTTATATATATGCTATTAGATCTGTTAGAGAATTCTGTTAGAGGTTAGTTAGAACAGTTAGGAAATTCTGTTTGAGTTTGTTAGGGAAATTGGCTTAGGAAATCTGATAGGGATTTTCTGTTATAGATTAATGGTGATATTGAGGTTAGTTGCAAGTTGTTAGCAATTAGTTTTTGTAGGGAGATGGTTAAAAGGGGTTTTGTTACAATTATAGTTAGTTTTTGTTGATGTTAGTTAACTCTGTTAATGCCACTGTTAGCAGTTAGTTAGTTCTAAAATATTTTTGTCTCAATGAGTTTGTGATCAATTTAAGCCTTGTGTTTCAGTTTAAAAACAATTAACAGAATTGGGTGAAAGTTAGTTAGTTGAAAATTATGCCTAGTTAGTTATAGGTGCCAAAATCTGTTGTTGTTGGATAGAGACAGTTAGTCGAATATCCTATTAGATGTTAAAAGTTAGTTATAAAACTAAACTAAACTAAAACTTCAAAATTTTAGTTATTTTATTTTCTGCTATGAAAGTTAGTTAAAAAGTTAGTTGTTAGAAGTTATTGATTCCTGGTCATATACTTCTGTTAATTGTTTAGTAAAGCTTATGAAATCAGTTGGAAATTCTATTAGATCAAAAAGTTAGTTACTGCTTAGTTAGCAATTAATTAGTTGTAGAGTCAAAAAAGTTGGTTAGGAATTTGGTTAACTGTTTTTTGTGAGTTTGTTATATGGTTTAGAATTGGACAACAGTTAGGAGATTTTGCATTGGCTGTTAAAAGGTTAGTTGAAATTATATTTTGTAGGGTATTTAGGTTGCTGTTTAGTTGTTTTTCTGCTGGACAGTTTAGGGAATATGACAGTTTTGTTGCAAATTGATAAGAAATCCCATTATGAAATTGGTTAACAGTTTTTTTTCAATGAGACTTGGTCACAATTTGTTACAAAAATTAGCTTCTTCATCCCTTTCACCCTTGGATCGAATTATTGAATGAGTGATTTATTTTGTCTTGTTTATTAAGTTCGAACCAGATTCTGACGTTACTGCAGTAATATGCGGCAAGTTGGTCATGAAAAGTTGTGGGACATATTGATATTTCATTGCAATTTACTTCTAGCTTGGTCCATACACTAAATCCTCATATCAAGAATTGATATTGCATGCATTAACCTGACCATATATGTTGCGGTTTGTTCATGACTTGTATTAAGTTTCATATATCAACTGCTAGCTTAAAATGCATTTCTTGGAACTGATGTGCTGATGTGCTATTTTTTTTCTTCGCTATATGTAGGTTGTGATGGAAAGGATACATGTTGAGATTGACTTTCAAAATAAGCATGGTATTTAAGTCCATTAGCAAGACAAGACTGGAAGACAGGGTACTAGGCATTTGGTGCAAAGTTAGAAGCATTTCATTTAGCAGTGAGGATGGACATGGAGATTGATCCGTATGGCATGGCATGACGTTCAGTTATGACTCGAAACATGGAGGGTGATATGGATTAGAATAGGTTCTAATTGTTGTGTAAAGTTCCATGTGTATAATGGTATATATGTTGGAAACTGTAATGTAAATTATAGTGAGGTTATGGTATTTTGTAATGGCTAATAATTCCTTCTCCTTCATGTAATTCTTTGAATGGAATGATATTTTGAAGTTGGACGATCTTGCATATTTAAAGATGAATGATTATCTTTTGAGAGATATTTGCTTGTAAATTGTCATGTGAATGGACTTGAATCTTTAAAATTGTAAGCCATGTACGATGACGTTAGATGACGGATGAAATGGTGGGAAATTTCTTGAATCCCTAAGTGGATTTTGATGAACTCTGAAGGAAAGTGAAAGATGTTGAATTTTGATATTTTGATGATTCTTGAATAACCTTAAACTTGTATACCTCATTACTTAAATCTTAAGAAATCCAAATACATTTCTTTTTCAACCTTACAAGCCTCCAACAACTCTAATGAATTGAACCAAGTTTGAATCCATGGAATCATTTAAATCCACTTCAATCTTAATCCAAATTAACTTGTACGACAAGCAACAAACAATTTGAATGAATGACGCTTTGATTATAATCCGTATCTTATATCACGTCTCGATTGTATGAGCAATAGAATAACAATGCCTTGGATCCTTGAAGAAAATATTTAAGATGAATTTGACCTTAAACCCTATCTCACATAGTCTTTACTTAAACCTTTAGTGAAACCCTAACAATCATGCCCTTGGTGAAGATGACAATCTTGTAGCTTAATGAGAGAAAGAAGTTCTCAATGGTCAAGAATCTAAACCCTATCCCCACAAACCATAGTTAATGAGAACCAATTGATTCAACCCTGAGTGAAGATAAGGGTCTAAAAGCACATATAAAACCCTAATCTTCAAGATCCTTGTTCCCATGATAAATTTACTGATTAATTATGCATGATGTGTTAAATGACCTAATGGAAGGTTATGTACATGTGAAAAGTGAGAGACGCATAAGACAAATAAAAGTAAAAGGGGTAGGACAAATTTGTCCTGGGAGGAAGTGTGAGTATTTATTTATTTTTGGGGGAAGAATTATTTTTCTTTTTAGTGAAGAGAGGGAGATTGGACTTGTAACGTAGCATGATGCCATAACAAGGAAGAGATTGGACTTGTAACGTAGCATGATGCCAATATAAGGAAGAGATTGGGATTGTAACGTAGCATGATGTCAATACAAGGAAGGTACAACATGGACGAGTGTTTTGAATCGATACGGACAAGTATCGAAAGAAGATACAGACGAGTATCAAGAAAGGTCAAACAAGGACGCGTGTTTCGAATTGATACAGACAAGTATCGAAAGAAGTTATGGACGAGTATCAAGAAAGGTCAAACATAGACGAGTGTTTGAATACAGACAGGTATTGAAAGAAGATACAGACGAGTATCAAAAGGTTAAACACGGACGAGTGTTTGAATCAATACGGACGAGTATTGAAAGAAGATACAGACGAGTATCAAAAGGTTAAACACAGACGAGTGTTCGAATCAATATAGATGAGTATTGCAGGAAGATATGAACGAGTATTAAAAGGTTAAACACAGAAGAATGTTTAAATTAATACGGACGAGCATTGCAGGAAGATAAAGACGAGTATCAAAAGGTTAAACATAGACGAAAGTTTGAATTAATACGGACGAGTATTGCAGGAAGATACAAACGAGTATCAAGTGGTTTAAACACAGACGAGCGTTTGAATCAATATGGACAAGTATTGCAGGGAAGATATGGACGAGTATCAAGAAAGAGATAACACATATGAGTGTTAGTATCAATACGGACGAGTACTGAAGGAAGATACAGACGAGTATCAAAAGTTTTAAACACAGACAAGTGTTCGGGAGACTGACATGGATGAGTGTTTAGGAACTGACACGGACGAGTGTTTAGGAATTTACACGACGAGTGTTCAGAAGTTGACATGACGAGTGTTTAGGGAACTGACACTGACGAGTGTTGGAAGTTGACACAACGAGTGTTTAGGGAACTGACACAAACGAGTGTTTACGAACTGACACGGACAAGTGTTTAGGAATCTGAATTATCTGTCAGACAGGAGTTGGCTGCCAGGAGAAAACTGGGTCTAGAATGACAAAGTGTATTGATTTTGTTGGGCATCGAAAATGTGAAGGTCATCAACTGGGGATTTTGGGCATGATACCCTCCTGTAGGGATGTACTATTGTCCTTGAATAATTCAGGTCTTTTGTGTAAGGTACCTGATCTGGCTTACACTTTGTATGCACGTTTGAATTTCTTTTGCCGCAAAGATCCATTATTATGGATCGGCTACGTGCTTTTGAGGATGCAATGTTATGCAGTGATAAGTATATGCAGGGCGAAGAAATAAACTTCATGGGGATAAGTGAAAGCTTGCTGGGAACCATTGCTCATCACTGGAGATGTCAATACATATCGACGCTGGAAGCCTGCAGTATCAAAAGTTGTTGGGGATACTGATAAGAATTTGCACTGGGGGGCCCATGATATCGAAGATTGTTGATGAATCTGTTGGAGATTGAATCGCTGATGAAGCAAGCCTTCAGATACGCTGCTGAATTCTAAATCATACCGTTGAGGAAGAGATAATCTGACCAGACTTCCGTACATCCTAAATCGAAGAAGATGGTGGAACTGAATACGCTAAAGAATGGATACTGAACACCATGTGGATCTCTTTGAATACATGCCCCAAGTTTACGCACACCGGGGGGAGTTATCTCTTGAATCATTTGGGGATAAAATATGGGCACGGACACCTATGAGTGCCCCAGTTTAGTTCTGCGATTGTCTCAGTCTAGCTTCACTGGGGACGTTCTTGATTAACTCCATTGAGGATGCACTTGCGCATGCTGAGTCAAACGACGACTCTGAATTTTCTGAACTCCCTTGGGGAATCAGATTTGAAGTTGTCTGCAGCAGATGAAGGCGGCTTCGTGTACTGGATAGGTTAGGGTGACCATTACAAATTGTTACCAGCAAGGAAAAGCAACACTTGGAATGCATACGACATCCCCACATGGTTATACATCGACGCAAAGTCAAGTTTTATCTCATCTTGAGAATTTTTATTCCCCATATTTCTAATACGATTGTTCAATAACAAATAAAACACATTCTGCATACGAAAACATTTCATGATAATAAGAGACAACTTTGATGAAGGCAGATTTTATTGATTGGCATGTGAATATGAATTTATACAAGGAAGCAACTCCTATATGAGGTAGTTGTGAAACAGAAACGAAAAATACAACAGGTATAAATGGCAATGAGAGATGCTCGAATTTCCATTAAAATCAGTATTGTTATAGTTCTCATATCCTAAGTTGTCTCAATGCCTTGCCTCTGAAGAGTTGTAGTTGGACCAGTCAATTCGCTGCCAAGGTGCTATAGATGTGCACGTGTCACTCGTGAAGAGCATTCAGACTACAACCTCTCTCTTAAGATCCCTAATTTTTGCTTGGGTCGCCCTTTCGGGTTTTCGACCCAACGGGATACCCATTTTTGCCTAAGTCTCCCTTCCGGGTTTTCAACTTAGCGGGTTATTATCTTTTTCATTTTATCCCTAACTTTTGCCCGGACTTTCGTGTCCACCGGGATGCCCATTTTTTTGCCTAAGTCGCCCTTTTCGGGTTTTTGACCTAGCGGGTCTCTTTATGCGCAGAATTTTTTGACTGAGTCTAAATTGACTGGGAGTGGAACGTCTTCCCTATCCATGTCTGTCAGGATTAGAGCACCTCCCGAAAAAGCTCTCTTCATGATGTATGGTCCTTCGTAATTGGGAGTCCATTTTCCCCTTGGGTCAGAATGGCTTTGCACGATTTCCCTTCTTAAGACCAGATCACCAGGATAAAACTTTCGAGGAAGAATCTTTTTGTCGATTGCTCTTTTCATTCTTTGTTGGTACAACTGGCCATGACAGATGGCCGTCAGCCGCTTTTCATCAATCAGATTAAGTTGGTTGAATCTTGTCTGAACCCACTCCGCCTCATTAAGCTTGGTCTCTATCAGAACCCTCAACAAAGGAATTTCTACTTCTACAGGAAGCACGACATTAGTGTCGTAGACAAGCGATAACGGAGTTGCCCCTGTTGAAGTGCGCACAGACGTTCTGTAGCCATGTAGAGCAAAAGGCAACATTTCATGCCAATCTTTTTATGCTCTGACCATCTTCTAGACGATCTTCTTTATGTTTTTGTTAGCAGCTTCGACTGCACCATTCATTTTTGGTCGATACAACGATGAATTGTGATGTTCAATCTTGAACTCTTCACACAATTCCTTCATCATGTTATTGTTAAGATTGGAACTATTATCAGTGATGATTCTATGAGGGACTCCATAACGACATATGATTTCTTTCCTGATGAAATTGGTGATGACCTGTTTGGTTACATTCTTGTAAGAAGTTGCTTCTACCCATTTGGTGAAATAGTCGATAGCCACTAGGATGAATCTATGACCATTCGAAGCACTTGGTTCAATCCTTCCAATCATATCAATTCCCCACATCGCAAACGGCTACGGGGAGGTCATAACATTCAGAGGAGTTGGAGGAACATAAATTATGTCTGCATATACTTGGCATTTGTGGCACAATTTTGCATATGTGCAGCAATCACTCTCCATTGTCATCCAGAAGTATCCTGCTCGTAGGATTTTCTTCGCCATAGAATTCCCGCTCGAATGAGTCCCGAAAGAACCCTCATGGATTTCCTTTATGATCGACTCTGCTTCATGTCTATCCATGCATCTGAGCAGAAACGAGTCATAATTTCTCTTATATAGGACGTCTCCTGATAAGAGGAACCTGGATGCTAACCTTCTAAGCGTATGCTTATCACAAATTGTAGCATTTTCGGGATACTCTTGCTTTTAGAGGTATCGTTTAATGTCGTAATACCATAGCTTCTCATCAGTCATATCCTCGGCTGAGAGACAATGGGCAGGAAAGACATGTGTCGGATCTTTGTACCTGACGATGCGTATATTAGGCGTCTGATTTGGAAAGCTCACCGAAAACATGGATGCTAGTGTGGCTAAAGCATCAGCCAGCTGGTTTTCGTCTCTGGGAATATGTTCAAAGGTGATTTCCTCAAAAGTGGGTATTAACTGCAAGATGTAATCTTTTTAAGGAATCAAACTGGGGTGTTTCGTCTCCCAATCACCTCGTACCTGATGTATGACCAAAGCAGAGTCTCCAAAGACTTCCAGGATTTTGATTTTAAGGTCGATGGCTGCCTCCAGACCTATTACACATGCCTCATATTCTTCCACATTATTTGTACAATCGAAACGTAACCGGGCCGTAAACGGTGCATGAGTATTACGTGGAGAAGTCAGTATTTCCCTAATGCCATGGCCTGCAGCGTTAGAGGCACCATCAAACGTAAGAGTCCACCGATCTTCTGGATCGACCCCATCATAATCATCAAGCTTCATAACATCTTCATCAGGGAAGTCAAATTTCATTGATTGGTACTCTTACAACGGCTGATGAGCAAGATGATCCACAAGAATGCTACCTTTGATAGCCTTTTGTGTAACATACTGAATGTCATATTCAGATAAAAGCATCTTCCATCGAGCAAGCCTGCCTGTGAGTGTTGGCTTTTCAAAGATATACTTTATCGGATCCATTTTTGATATTAGAAAGGTCGTGTATGTCAGCATATACTGTCTCAGACGTCGAGCAGCCCAAGCAAGTGCACAACAAGTTTTTTCAAGTAAAGAATACCTGGATTTGCAATCGCTAAACTTTTTACTCAGATAATAAATGGCGTGCTCTTTACTTCCTGTTACATCCTGCTGCCCGAGCATACAACCCATGGATCCTTCCAGCACCGTCAAGTACATGATGACTGGCCTCCCAGGCACTAGGGGGATAAGGATTGGTGGCTCTTGGAGGTACTGTCTGATTTTTTCAAAGGCTTCCTGACAATTATCATCCCATTGGACATCTTGATTCTTGTGCAGCAATTTAAAGATGGGTTCACAAATAGTTGTGAGATGAGAAATGAACCTGGCTATATAGTTCAATCTCCCAAGGAACCCTCTTACTTCTTTTTCATTTTTTGGTGCTGGCAGATTCTATATTGCTTTTACTTTGTCGGGATCTACCTCAATTCCTCAGTGACTTACGATAAAACCGAGTAGTTTTCCAGATATCACCCCGAAGGTGCACTTATTCGGATTAAGCCTTAGTCTAAACTTTTGCAGATGCGCAAACAACTTTCGCAGATGGACTAAGTGTTCGTCCTCGATTTGTGATTTTGCAATCATGTCATCAACATATACTTCGATCTCCTAATGAATCATATCATGGAAAAGTGTCACCATGGCACGTTGATATGTTGCACTAGTGTTGTACCCCAAAATTTTCCCTCTCAATTCTCAAGGCATCTCTCACAATGATTCTCAAATTTCAAGCTTGCACAAGTACATTGGGATTTTCCAGCACCAGAATTAAAAGGAAACTATCAAAAAGGAAGAAAACAGACAAAAATAACATTTTGACAAATTTAGAGGAAAATAGGTCTCCTTCGATTCAACCCCTTTTGATTGGACTTTGCACCTCCTTCGATTACTAAAAAGTTTCTACTAGCGTGCCTCTTTCGTCTAGGCATGTGACTTCTTGTTGTAGGCTTCATTTGTGTCTTCCACTGCCTGCGTATTTGCTTTGAGTACCAAATTTTCTGCCATAAGTGTCCCCTAGAAGGCAAGCCTTTCGATTGGACAAGTTTGTTGCCTGCATGCTTGCAATCGAAGGCCATGATTTGGTGGCCAAATGTACCTCCTGCATACAAGCCTTCATTTGGGCATTCACCTCCTGCATATCTGTGTGTAAGCCTTCGTTTGGGCATTCATCTTCGGCCATGCCTGCATGCAAGCTTCAGTTGAGCAAGGGCTTCATGCCACTTGGGTTACATCTTTCATTTGGGTATGAAAGCTTCTTTCGATTCAGAAGGAAATGATCTTCATACAAGCTTCAATTGAGTTTTTGTTTCCCTTTGAAACACTGTCCTTCGACTCAGGAAGTAAAGGCCTCCTTTTGGTTTTCTTCAATTCAAAAAGTCAATAATCTTCTGAAAGCTTCCTTCAATTCAGAAGGAAATGATCTTCATACAAGCTTCAATTGAGTTTTTGTTTCCCTTTGAAACAGTGTCCTTCGACTCAGGAATGTCCTTCGACTCAGGAATGTCCTTCGATTCAGGAAGTAAAGGCCTCCTTTTGGTTTTCTTCAATTCAAAAAGTCAATAATCTTCTGAAAGCTTCCTTCGATTCAGAAGTTAATAACCTTCTGAAAAGTGTCATTCGATTGCACCATTCGCACCTCACCTGTTTGCCTTGGATTCATAAGTTTTCGATTGGATAAATGGCTACATTCCTGTGACTTTCGAATTATTCTTCATGTATGATTCGAATGCGCCTTCATATCACCTTCGAATCCATCTGTAAACCCTTCAATACGCCATAGTCCTGCATTATGACACACAACTTGGTGGTCCATTCGAAGGACTTGCCATAGTTGGGGAATAATTGTTCTCTTACTTTGGAGTCTGGTCGAAGGTTTGGGCCTAAGTTATTAAAAGCAAGAAGACTCAAAATGGCATATTCATCTAAAAAGGGCCATTCGAAGAACACACAGTTGGTTCATTCGAAGGACACACAACTGGTGAAAATGAATGCCGTGTTGTTCTAGTCTGGTTGAAAGGTGTAGAAAAATGGAGGATTCGACTAAAAAGATCAAGTTGAACATTTAGACCCATAGGCAAGGCTACGTGTTTTCCCTTTTCAGGCCTTAAACCTGTGACTCACCCTATACTTAATTGTTTATGCAAGATAAAATAGGCCTTTACCCATTTGTTGTCCAAGACCATTTGCACTTAATAGCATAATACTACCTTTTAGAAAAGTTTGTCTTGAGCCTTGCGCCTGTTTTCCTTCAGAAAGAAGCAACCCATCTGAACCATTCATCTTGCTTTTATGGCACAAGTGGACACTTACTTTCCAGCTGAGCCTTATTTTATTATTTTTGCTCCCCAAGCTTCCCAAAATCCTTTCTCTATAAATAGAGAGTTCATTTGCACAAAGAAAGAGATGGGAGGAATGTATCTTCAAATTTCTCACACACCATAAAATTCTCAAACACTTCAACACTTGTGAAATAAAAAAAACAAGAATCATCGTTACCTCCTTCAATTCTGAATAACAACACATTCCAGTTTCCTTCGAATCAAGGAGCATCCCACTTGTTCTTTCCTTTGAATCTAGCAGAGAAGGATATTTCACTTGTTTTGCTCTTTCGAATCCAGTGTCGATGGCCTACCCTGGGTCTTTTCCTTCGAATCCAGAGGCATTCAAAGCAACCGCTTCAAAGTCCAGAACACGCTCCAACTTCCAGCAAGGTAAGTCATTTTAACCTTTGGCCCTTCGTTTCCAGCATAGCATGTAAATAAGTTTTTCTTTTTCATTTAAAACATGTACACACTATTTTCTTCTTTTTGTTTTCACTCTCTTAATATGTTTCTGTTTACCTTGGGATTTGGTAAACAACCGCTGATCCTCCAAATGGTTACTTATTTGGTTACTCGCAGGATCGATCAGATTGATCCTATGGACATAGGTTGATTTTGAAGTTTAATTAGTGTGGATAAGGCTTTAAGTAAATTGGTTAAAGTAAATTGCATAAAGGAAAAGGCTTGGTAAAATAAACAAGGCTGGAATGTAAAGGTTCGACAGGAATCTTAAAGGGAAAAAGCATGTAAAGTACTGGAAAAGTCTGGAAAAGTAAATGACTTGAATTAATAAATTGGTGTTTCACACATACATTTCTCAACAATTCGTTCGCTCACACTGGGTACTTGAATCTAAATGAGTGACTATGTATCTATTGTGAACACACGCGAGAAACTACACGTCTACTCCTATTTATACAAAAACATTCCAAGTAACCGTCGGGCAGTTACACTGCTTCGAGATCCAGCCACTTGTCACGTTCTCCATGCTCGACGCTCCAGATCCTTGCACGTTCGCACGTAGTAACTGCTGGAAACCGTTTTCCCTCCAAAGCTTTGAATTTCAAACTGCTCCACTCTGGACCATCGAACACGTTCGTCAAGAGACGTCTTCGACGAAAACTCCTTCGACGTCGAAGGCAATCAGCCTCCTTCCTTGGAAGAAATCTTCTAAGTATTTGGCCATCTTTCGACGGTCACTTCGACAAGCTTAGCCAGTCGAAAGCATCTTTCAGCTTTTAATGGCTGTCATCAATTGAAACAAAGGTGTCGAATTTAGGAGCCAACAAATTGCCCCCCAAGAATGCCTTATTTCGACTCTTGAAAGAAAAAGGCATTCTTTGAAAACGCCATTCGACACCTGTCTGTCCATGCTGAGTCACAAGTTAACTTGTGCACTTTTTGTTGCTTTTTACCAACTATTGGCAATCCCAAGAAACCATCATTGATTTGATCCTAGGACGTCACTGTCAGTACGGCGTGCAGAACCAAAACATCACTTCATAATTTGTCATTATGACAAATTCAAAAAACGAGGACGCACGCTGCGTCTCTCTGTTTCTGCAGAAACGGCCAAAACAACAGGATGCTGCCACGCGTCCCACTACTCCCTGCAGCATTAAATGACATTTAATGCCCTCGTTATTGGGAATTTCTCCCACTACTATAAATAGTAGTGAATATCCCATTGTGGGACTTTTCACGCAAACAATCTCTCAAACTTCCTTGCTTCCTTGCAAACTTGTTTCTCTTTGCAGAAAAACTCTTCCCTTTCCAACTTCATCTTCATCCTCAACAATGGCTTCTGCTTCAACTGCCCCCAAGACTAACGCATCAATTGAACAAATTGCTAGGCCCAAGGTTTTTGTAACCGCTCCGGTAGTGAACGCTACAGGGAAACGAAGGGTCCCTGAACCATCTGATATCTCTGTCCGCGACGCTTACTCGCGTCACTTGATGATTCCGGTTGGATACTCCAACCAAATCTTCGCCATGGCTGGACCCATGAACCCCAGCATCTCTGAAGCTCTGAAGATCAAGAGCTACTTTCCCATTGTCGAGAAGCTCAAGCCAGTAGCTTGTGCTAAGAAGGATCCAGAAGACAACGAAGACCCCACACACGAGAAGATTGACCTTCGTTTCTTCAACAGAAGTGTTAGAGTTTTTAGGTCTTGCCCTAATCTCACCCAGGACTACGTTTCTTGGCTAACAAAGCTGGAAAAACATCAAACTCCAGTCTGGAAGGAGATGGGCATCTTTGACCTAATAATGCTGTCGAAGACAGGTTTAAGCTACTCCCCAGAGATGCTCATAGCTTCAATGCTGTTCTGGGATAACTCTCACTTCACCTTTCACCTTCCATGTGGGATGTTAACTCCCACACTCTTCGACGTAGCAGCCATCACTGGCCTTCGACCAACCGGAGATTACTTCGACCCGGAAGAGATGTCGGAGGACCAAATTGGCTTTTCTGAGACGAAGCCAACATTCACCACCTTTATCAACCACTTTCATGACAAGTCGACAGACACAGTGTCCGACGTTGAACACATAGCGTTTCTAGCCTTATGGCTAACTCGCTTCGTGTTCTGTTCGAAGTCCCTGCAAGTGACCAAGAAGATGGTCACCCTGGCCACCCAACTGCATCACCGTCAGAACATCTGTCTGGCGGAACTAATTCTGGCCAGTCTTTATGACTCCATCAGCAATGGGGTTACTCTTTTGAAGCATATCGAAGATAGGAACAGTCTGCTACTCGCTGGGCCTTTCTGGTTACTTCAACTGTGGCTTAACGCCACTTTCGAGTCTTTCTTACCCAAGAAGGCTCCGATAAATGAACAAGCCTCAGCGATAGCTAACAGACGTATCGAAGGGATTAGGCTGGCTCTACTGACGCCTGTGGAAGATGGGCTAGAGTTCCAACAAACCTTCACTAACTTCGTGCTGATGTTCGCTCGAAGGAAGGAATTCGTTTCGACTATGGCTCCATTTGCTCAGCGAAAGGTGGGGCCAGCTTGGTTCACAAGGCCACATCCCAAGGAATCGAGTGGTCCCAATGTTGATGAGCACACCATACTGTGGGAGGCATTCCTTACCCCAAGGATTATGCCTCTTCGATTTAAAAGTTCTAAGACTCATCTGAGTCTGCTGGCCTATCAACCAAACCTGGTATCTCGCCAGTTTGGTATCATCCAAACCCTGCCTTCTCCCATTTTCCAAAAAGAGAAGTCAATGTTGTACTTCTGCAACGATTATACAGAAGATGCTGCTACCAAGCATATTGGAAGATATGCTGGTCGAACCATCCTCTCGCTGTTCAACTACCAGCTTAACTTCCTTTGTTCGCCATCTTTTGAAGAATGGTGGAGAAGCTATTACGCTGAGTACTTCTTCGACGAGAGGGACTTCACAGCAGAGTTGCAGAAGTCTTTTGTCCTCGTATTTGACAAAGTAAAGAAATGTAAGTTCATACTCTCACATTACTTTTTATCTTTCTTTTCGACTGTTAGCTTGTTAACCTTCCTCTTCGCTTTCAGTTGTTCGAAAACCTTTGGTCAAGAAGGCTCCAGGAGGCCCACAAGGAGGAGTCCCTTCGACCAAACCTCCACCGCCGGCGAAGACTATAGCGCCGGCGAAGACAACAGGCAACCAACAGGGGGAAGGCTCTTCGATGAGGCCTCCTGCATCGGTAACCAGATTTTCTTCATTTGCAATCTGGCTTTCGATTTTTTATTTTCGACGTAATTATTCAATCGAATTCCTATTGGTTTTATAGGCCCCTTCGCCCAAGAAAAGGGCAACCTTGGTGATCGAATCGGGGAGTGACGACGACAGCGACGCCCCTCCTACTCCCTTAAAGAGGAGAAAGTTAACGAAGGACGCTTCTGTTCCTACTCCAGCTCCTGAAGGTCGAACCGTCAGAATAAAGGTTGGTGCAAGAAAGCCTAGGCCACCTGCAGTGGTCATCGAAGAACCAACTGAGGAGGAACTGAACGCTCTAGTTAACAATCCTGTCGAAAGTGATAATTCCAGCCCTGGGGCTGAAGCCAATCCACAGGTAATCTATTGACCCTTCTTGTAACTTAGGCATAAATACCAGTATTGATTATATCTCTTCCGACATCTGAAGATTTGTCTTCTTCCTCTTTTTCAGGAAACTACTGGAAGTTCCCCACCAAGGACTTCAGAAACTCTGGAATCTGCTGACCTTAGCAGGCCTCAGGTGCAAGATTTGGGTAATGACGAAGCCCACACTGAGCATGAGGCCAATGCTGAAACAGTGGAGAAGACAACTGAAGAACCTATGGCGGAGGAAACACAGCCAAAAACGGTTCCTGTGGTGGTCTTGTCGTCAGAAGAGAATCCTGAGGGAAGAGACCAAGGTAATGGCGAAAAGAGTCAAGATGCCGTCGACGAAGAGCATGAAGGTGGTACTGGCGAAGAACACCAGGATGACGCCAGCGAAGAACCAAAGAATGATGCTGGCGAAAGACCCCAAGGTGAAGTTAACGAAGAACCACGAGTTGACGCTAGTACCGCCTCAATTCGAGTCGAAGAACAACCAAACGAAGCACTCAGCATTCAACAACCTCCAGTCCAAGATAATGCTATGGCAAGGGTCACCTCCTCAAAGCATAGGTCGAAAGAAGACCTGGAAATCTTGAAGCGAACTGACCCTATCAGCTACCTCAATGCAATCGTTGAGAGTAAGAGTTCTTCCGACACCAGTCAGGAAATTCCTACTTTGTCGGGGAAATCTACTGAGACTTCTCCTCTTGATGATGCATTGGCGAAAGTCAAGGCCCAGTTCTTCAAGAGAGATTTAATGAAGGCTTTAGAGGGTGACCCCACTGCTCCATCTTACTTGAAAGAGGTTCTGAATGCTGTTGATTTCGATGCTGTAGCTCCAGAAATCTCAGACTTAATCATGGAATTACATTCTATGATTGACCAAGTCTCAGCGGATTACCGGCGCCAACGAACTTTCAACAGTCAGCTCGAAACGTTGCATGGCAGGAGCTTATCTGCATGGACTGCCGTCACAAGTTCGACTTCTCGAATTGCCGAGTTGTCGAAACAGAAAGCGTCTGCACAGGAAAGGTTCGATGCTATTGAGCGAGAGAATGTCTCCTTCAGAGCACAAATTGCAGAAATAGAGGCGAAGATAAACGCCAACACTGTGCTCCAAGGGGAAATTCTTTCGACCATCCCAGACGCTGAGAGCCAGACTGAGGTTAAGCAAGGCCTGGAGTTCGCTGAGAGGGCGCAAAGCCTCGATGCTCAAATTGCCAAACTGGAGCAAGAAAAATCTTGGTGCAAGAAGAGGTTGGACTTGCAGCATGCCAAGTATCTTCGACTGAAGAATTCTCTTTCCTTTTGATTCTCTTATGTAATCATTTTTGTAATCACTTTCGACAACTATTGCCATTTTGGCAGAAATTAATAAAAATTTCCATTTTGGCATTTCTATGATTAATTTAGTTTATTATTTTATTTTTATCTCTTGAAGTATAGGCTTGTATTTTTTCAAATATTTACCATTTACTCTCAAGAGCCTTTTATCACCACTTATCTCTTCGACTTCATAGGCTCCACCAGAAAAAGTTTGGATAACTCTGAAGGGTCCTTCCCATTTGGGTGACCACTTCCCCATGCTTCGATCCCGTCGATCCATGGGAAGAATTACCTTCCAAACTAACTCTTCAGGCAAAAATGCCTTAGGTTTTACCTTTCTATTATAAGAGTCTTCGACTCTTTTCTTCTGAAGCCTGAGTAAGTCGAGAGCGTGTAATCTCTCTTCGTCTAAATCTACCAATTCATCTAACATCATGTTCCAATAAACCTCAGAAGGAATATCACAATGCCTCTGAACTCTTGCAGATTGAAGACAAATTTCTGCTGGCAATACTGCATCATGGCCAAAAGTTAGCCTATATGGTGTTGTACCAGTGGCTTCTTTTGGGGACGTTCGACAAGCCCATAAAATCTGGTCTAACGTCTTATGCCAATTCTTTGGTTTCTTCCCAACATGCTTCTTTATCAAGCCAATTACCACTTTGTTAGCTGCTTCGACTTGACCATTCGCCTGTGCATAGTAAGGCGTGGATGTTAGGAGTTTGAAACCTGTTTCCTGAGCAAATTCCTGCATCTTTCGACCAGTGAAAACTGAACCTTGATCAGTTGTTATTGTCTCAGGGATTCCATACCTAAAAATAATGTTCTTTTGAATGAATTCAATGACATTTTCTTGGTCTACATTGACTAAAGGGACTGCTTCGATCCACTTAGTAAAATAATCAATGCCTACCAATATGTATTTCTGGCTCTTTGATGATGCTGGTCGAATCTCTCCAATAAGATCCAACGCCCATCCTCGAAAGGGCCAAGGCTTCACTATCGAGTGAAGTTCGCTTGCTGGTACATGCTGGATGCCTGTATGAACTTGACACTCTTGGCAACCTTTGGCGAACTCAACACAATCTTTCAGCATAGTGGGCCAATATAGTCCTTGTCGAAACAACAACCATTTCATCTTATGGCCTGCTTGGTGAGCCCCACATGCCCCAGCATGCGTAGTCGAAAGGGCTATGTATGCTTCAGTTTCACTTAAACATTTCAGCAACACCCCTTCAGGCGTCTTCTTGAATAACTCATTACCCATGAGTACAAAACTCAACGCCCTGTATTTTGTTTTTCGTTCTGTCGGAGCTCCTGGATTTTGAAGATAGTCCACAATGGGTTTCCTCCAATCCTGGTCTGACAAATTATCAATGAACGAAATCTCGAAGTTTGAGTGATCAGCGTATCCTAACCTTGTTGATTCCAAGTCTGTTGGTGATAAACAAGTCGCTCTTATCTTCTCTCGAACTTCGATTGCTCTTTGTAATCTCGTTTTTGAAATTTTATACCCAGATGCAATCTGTGCCAAGTCATTGGCTATTTGATTTTCGACTCTGGGTATGTGTCGAATATTGACACTTTCAAATTGTTTCAATAAACGATTTGCAATCACAAAGTACATAATGAGATTCTCTCTTATGCATTTATACTCCTTTGTGACTTGCTTGATGACTAACTCTGAGTCTCCCATTATTTCGACTCGAGTTGCCCCCAATTCCAACAATATTTCAAGGCCAGTAATTAGAGCTTCATACTCAGCCTCATTGTTCGAACAAGAACCTTCGATTTGGTACTTGAATGTTGTTGGAATTTTATCTGGAGAAATAAGTAAGACTCCTACTCCTGTTCCATTTTTATGGCTGGAACCATCGAAGTAGAATTTCCAAGGTTCTATCTCCACATAATTAATATTCTCGACTTGAATAGAGTGGTCGACTATGAAGTCTGCAACCACTTGTCCTTTTACTGCCTTAAGAGGCATAAAGGTCAAGGAGTATTCAGTCAATGCTAATGCCCACTTGCCAATTCGACTATGCAAGATAGGTTTCGACAACATATATTTGAAAACATCAAAATGAGACGAAACATAAACATCAACTGGTTTTATATATTGTTTGAGCTTTGTACAAGAAAAATACAGACATAGACACAATTTTTCAACTTCGCTATATCTAGTTTCTGCATCATTCAAAACTCGACTGAGATAATAAATGGGTCTTTCGACTCCATTCTCATCCTCTTGGGCTAACATACTTCCCAGAGTTTTATCAGATGCAGCTATGTACAATCTCATACTCCTATTGCTACAAGGAGGCACCAAAATAGGTGGCTTAGTGAGGTAATTTGTTTACCTTGGGATTTGGTAAACAACCGCTGATCCTCCAAATGGTTACTTATTTGGTTACTCGCAGGATCGATCAGATTGATCCTATGGACATAGGTTGATTTTGAAGTTTAATTAGTGTGGATAAGGCTTTAAGTAAATTGGTTAAAGTAAATTGCATAAAGGAAAAGGCTTGGTAAAATAAACAAGGCTGGAATGTAAAGGTTCGACAGGAATCTTAAAGGGAAAAAGCATGTAAAGTACTGGAAAAGTCTGGAAAAGTAAATGACTTGAATTAATAAATTGGTGTTTCACACATACATTTCTCAACAATTCGTTCGCTCACACTGGGTACTTGAATCTAAATGAGTGACTATGTATCTATTGTGAACACACGCGAGAAACTACACGTCTACTCCTATTTATACAAAAACATTCCAAGTAACCGTCGGGCAGTTACACTGCTTCGAGATCCAGCCACTTGTCACGTTCTCCATGCTCGACGCTCCAGATCCTTGCACGTTCACACGTAGTAACTGCTGGAAACCGTTTTCCCTCCAAAGCTTTGAATTTCAAACTGCTCCACTCTGGACCATCGAACACGTTCGTCAAGAGACGTCTTCGACGAAAACTCCTTCGACGTCGAAGGCAATCAGCCTCCTTCCTTGGAAGAAATCTTCTAAGTATTTGGCCATCTTTCGACGGTCACTTCGACAAGCTTAGCCAGTCGAAAGCATCTTTCAGCTTTTAATGGCTGTCATCAATTGAAACAAAGGTGTCGAATTTAGGAGCCAACAGTTTCATGGTTAACAATCTTCTAGGCTTTTGCTCTTGGTACATTTAAATACGCTTTAAAGAACTAATCTAGTCTTAAGGGGATGTTGGCAGGGCCTTGGGCCATGTTTCTATTCAAACTCAAATGAAAGAAACAAGAGACAAAAAAGTTAGAAACGAAGCCTCTGGCTTCCATACTAACCTTCAAGCCAAATGAAAGGCACAACATGATAGCCTCCAGGCCCCAATCGAAAGCCAAAATGTGTTGGCTTCTAGGCCTCAATCGAAACTCATTCCTTCACCCCTTTTTAGGTAAGGTCGAAGAGAGCCAGAAATGGCAGAATCGAAGGGTTTGCTGCCCTAAATTGAAAGATCCATTTTTTCTTGCTTTTACCTTATTTTTTCCTTTATATTTTCATGCAATTCAATATGGTTGTAATAGTGTAGGGTTTATTTTTTGCAATCTTTTATTACCTTCATATAAATGTTAAGTAATTAGGTGTGTATGGCAAGATAAAATCAACAAGTAGACAACTCAAAAATCAAAGACAAAATGCATGCAATCAAACACACTTGCACACATGCACCCTTAGGGAAATTCCACTTGTTGCCTTATCAAAATGGTCATGTTATGCATGTGGGGTATCTTAGCAAAAACAACCACAAATACAAGATCATAGTCCCTCGACGACGCTACAAATGTTGCCTTACAAGTGATCTTAGTCCCTATAAGATAATGCTAAGATATCTCACAACATTTCTATCATGACTATACGATGACCCACGTCTGTCCCTTCACATCCAACGATGGGGCTTTTTATCAAATCAATGGTAAGGTAGCAACATCTAAAGGAGGAGGAAAAACACGTCTAAAACATTTTGAGTAGGTAGATTACTTTTAGTTACTTGCTCAATTTCAAAATAAACATCCTTGCTATTTTCAAAACAATCACATACATCTTTCCAAAACTTGAAATATTTTCAAAAGGTCAACACTTTGCGTACATTCTTACGAACGGGAATCATTGCAAAGTTCGCCTAAATGATGGCACCTTTTTAAAATACTTTCAAAACCACACAAAAGCACAATTTTCAAACAAAAGCAAGTGATCTAACAAGTAACTAAGAGCCCATGGAAAACCATGGATGGAAAGGGTGCTAATACCTTCCCTTTTCATAATCTACCCCCCAAACTCAAGAAAACATCTCGAAAGGTCTTTCCTGTGCTTTTTCACCTTTCCTTAATGGATAAAAGAAAAGTCGGTGGTGACTCTTGCTAAACCGCAACATTTTGCAAACACAAACGCAAAACCCCAAGTCAGTTCTCCCACCGTATCACAGAACTGGCGACTCTGCTGGGGACATAAAATTTTCAAAAAGTGGGGTTACCTTAGGGCTAGATCATATTTACTTGCTTATATTATTTTATTTGTTTGCTTTATATTTTGGTTCCTTGTTTGGGTTTGTTTTAAATCCTACACCCGGATTTGGGGGATACTTTTTAGGTAAGTAGCAATAAACTGTGAGGGAACTGTGTGGAGTATACCAACACGGTTGAAGCAGTAGCTATGTTGATGTAGCACTTTGGTTAGTACCGGTAACCCTTGAGTCAGTCAAGGAGAGTACGGGGCCTCCGCATGGTGTCATAAAGCATCAACTGACCTTAGAATCTTACTTGACCAACTTGGCCATTAGGACGTAGTGAGATGACCGCCTTTGGTGCAGTCTGAAGTTGGTTGATACTCGATGCTACGCTCATTGAGGTTTGACTCTTGAGTTTTGTTTGGTTGAAAGTCAATCGCTTATTGACCGAAACTTGGGGGAAAGATCAATGATATTGAGATCCCTTAGAACTCGGTTACTTTTAACTAGGACATATTGAGCCAACTAAAACTTCAAGAGGGTACTTACCTGAAACCCCATGCAAGCCTAAACCGAGGACTTGCTTGCTTTGTATATGCACTTGTACATAACATCATAAACATCATAAACATCACTAACCATTTCAAGGATTTTTAGATTTATCTTTGTTCTGTTTTATAGGACATGGCCTCCGCTCGTAGGAGCACTATCCAAGTCAGTCTTGTGAGGATACCTCCACAACTCAAGGATTTAGTATCAAGGGTCCCTGAAGATTCCCCGTTCACCAAAAGACATGGAAGACTCATTGGTTTGGTTACCTCAAGTATTGAATAAGATATGGTAAAGGTGCTTGTCCAATTCTTTGACCCTTTGCATCATTGCTTCACTTTTCTTGATTACCAACTTGTGCCCACTTTGGAAGAATTTTCTCAACTCATCGGGATCCCTATTCTTAATCAGTTACCTTTCAACTGTATTGAAAGAGACCCTAAACCTGAGGAAATTTCTCGAGCTCTACATTTGCAACCATCTGACATAGTAGCAAATTGGGTAATAAGGAGTGGTATTAAAGGGTTACTAGCAAAGTTTTTGTTGGAGAAGGCTCAAGAGTGTTGGAATACTTTGGATCTACAAGCCTTCGAGGAAATTCTGGCTCTTCTCATCTATGGATTGGTACTACTTTCAAATCCTGACCAATTTATAGATGTGAATGCAATTAAGGTTTTCATATCTCGTAATCCGGTGCCTACATTGCTTGGAGACATATTGCATTCTCTTTACTCTCGCACTTTGAAGAAAAGGAGGACTTTGATGTGTTGCACTCCTCTGTTGGATAAGTGGTTTATTTCGCACCTACCTCGATCCGTGGTGAAGAATGAACAAGGTATGAGATGGTCTAAAAGATTGATGTCACTTTCGCATGCTGATATCCGTTGGTATTATTGCTCCTTAGAAGACATTACCATCATTGATCGTTGTGGGGAATTCCCTAATGTCCCTCTACTTGGCATTAGGGGAGGCATTACTTACAACCCTTGTTTAGCTTTACGACAATTTGGATATGCTAGAAGAGATGGCCCTCATGAGGTACTCATCCAAGGAATTGCATTTGACTACGAAAGCGATACCCAAGGTTACCGTCAAAGATTTATACGAGCTTGGGGTATGGTTAACAAAGTTGATAGCAAGACATTAGGGCGTAAGAATTCCATTCCTTTGGAACCTTATCTTAAATGGGTAAGGGCTCGCGCTCAAAGTCTCAAGATGCCTTACGAAGTCGTCTTACCTGTTATCATGGAGCCAGTAGTCGAGGGAGACATTCCACATACGATCCTCTATCCTGATATGCCTACTTCTCTTGAAGATTTGCAAAACGCTTGGATTCAGTTAAAAGGAGAGTGAGACACCTTCGAAGCTAAATTCTATGAAAGCGAGAAGAAGATATTGGAGCTTACAAGGGAACTTCATGAAGAAAGGAGCTTAAACACCTATATTGTGCTAAAGAAGATGCGCACAACTTTTCTGTCTTAGGAGTTTACTTTATGCTTATTTCTGTTGTTGTAAGCCCAAGAGGCATGTTTGTATTCAAATCAAGATTTCTTTAATGCAAGTTAGCGTTTTTTCACTCTTTGTCTATACAAATTTAAATTCTTTAAATCCTTGAAATCATTTGCATACTGCATATTCATGCATCATGACATGACAAGCGTCCGCATAATAGGTTTCCTCATCTCTCCGCTGTTTATTTCAGCAAGCAAGATGGATCTAGAGAAAACTGTGACGGAACTCCAGGCTCAAAATTCTCAATTTCAGGAAGCTTTACTCGCCCTGGCCAAGGGGAAACAGGATATGATGGCCTTGTTGGCCGCTAAGAAAAAGCCAAAGAAGAAAGCTCTACTCAACATGGGTAAAAGGTTCAAGGAGACAATCTGTCAAATTCAAATAGAGGAAGATTCATCCGAAGAGGACGAGAACCAAATTGGTGAGGTCAAGAGTACTCAGGCCGACTGTATCAGTGACCAAGAATCTGATGATGATTATTTCAATGAACAATATCCACCCGCAGACATCAAATACAAGCAGCTAGAAGACAGATTGAAAGCAGTTGAAATCCAAGCTACTCCCGGTTTGAATTTTGACGATTTGGGCTTAATCTCTGGGGTAGTCATTCCCCACAAGTTCAACATACCAACCTTTGAAAAATACAATGGGGTTTCTTGCCCAAAGCTCTAGTTGAAGTCCTATGTGCACAAGATTCAACCGCACACTGCTGATAAAAAACTATGGATTCACTTTTTCCAAGAGAGTCTGGCTGGAACACAACTTGAATGGTCTTATCAGTTGGATGGCTCTCACATCGATACTTGGGAGGGTCTAGCTACTGCCTTCTACCATGAATATCAGTACAACGCCTACTTGGCACCGACGAGGGTTCAATTGCAAGGTATGACTATGGGGAAGGATGAGGGATTTAAGGAGTATGCGCAAAAGTGGAGAGACCTTGCAAGTAGGGTCCAACCTCCCTTGACTGATAGGGAACACATTGACATGTTCATGAGCACATTATCTGGTCCTTTCTTTAATCTATTGGTTGGCTGCTCTTCTTCTGGTTTCACCAAATTAATCCTAACCGGTGAACGAGTAGAAAGTGGCATTAAGAGTGGACAGATCTCTATGGCATCTACTTCTACTCCCAATCCTATCAAGAAACCTCTTACCGCGAAGAAAGAAGTCAATGTTGTGTATAGAGAAAAGGCCCATACCAAAATGAATAATCATCCGTCTATCAATGCTGTCTGAATCTCCAATCCGACTGCTACTCAAAGACCATCTACCAATCATCAACTGGTTGAAGCTCCAAGAAGACAATTCACAAGGTTAGGCATGTCATTATCTCAAGCCATTCAACATCTGCTCAGGGCCAATTTAGTGACATTGCGGGATCCTCCTGCCAACCCTGACACCTCATCACCGAGATATAATCCAAATGCAAAGTATGCTTATCATTCAAACAGCCCAGGGCATGAGACTGGTCAGTGTTGGGCTCTGAAGAACAAAATCCAGGATTTAATTGACAACAAGACTATTGAATTTGATCCTCCTCCAACGCAAAATGTAATTACCGTTCTAATGCCGAAGCACGACAAAGGTGTTAATGTCGTCGAAGATACAACTTTCATTACCTCTATCAAAGGGTTAACTACTCCATTGAATGTAATCAAGAGCAATTTGTTGAAAGCTGGGACTTTCCCCGGCTGTGAAAAAGACTGTGTGGGCTGTACGAGACAATCTGATGGGTGTGAAAAACTGAGGAAAGGTATACAACGCCTAATGGATATCCGCGAAATTCTATTCGAAAAGAATCCTGCCATCAAAAATTCAGTCGACAAAGCTGAAGACTTGGCTATCATAACAATTTCAAACAAACCTCTTAGGATCTCATCCAAAGGTCCTATCAGGATTTCAAATGAACTAATCATTGCTCCACTCATAATCAGTGTTGCCGGACCCGTTCCATACACCTCTGATAAAGCGGTAGCATGGAATTATGGTGTCGAGATTTATTACCATGGGGTAAAACAAGATTCTTGGATTGATGATAATAAAGCAGGTGTTACTAATATTACTGGTTCTAGTAAAGTAACAAGAACAGGAAGAGTCTTTTCCCCTGATATATCACCACCAACCACTACTGCAGTTCCAATCCGCATAACCAACAGCAATACTGGTTCTAATACTAGAGGGAAACAGAAAGAAAGTGAGCCTTCCAGGGAAGAGGCACTTGCTAAAAAGACTGTTATGGAAGAACCATCCACTCAAGAGATGGAGGAGATTATGAAAATCATCAAGAAAATCGACTTCAAAATAGTAGAGCAGTTGGGACAAACCCCTTCTAAAATATCAATGTTGTCCCTATTGCTATGTTCCGACGCCCATGCACAAGCTTTGATTAAGTTCTTGAAAAAGGCTCACGTGCCTCAAGAAACCACAACCGACCAGTTTGAGAACCGCGTAGCAAGTCTGACAGCTGACAATGGTCTGGGGTTCTCCGACGTAGATTTAACTCCCATGTGAAAGAATTACAATAAAGCCTTGCATGTTTCAGTTGAATGTAAGGGGACCACTATGGCACATGTTTTGGTGGACACAGGCTCATCTTTAAACGTGTTACCTAAAGGCGCTTTAGATCGACTAGACTATGAAGGTTTGGTTTTGAAGCCAAGTGATATTGTTGTGAGAGAATTTGATGGGTCGAAAAGGATGGTTCATGGAGAGGTGGATCTCCCAATTAAGGTTGGTTCACAGATTTTCAACTCCACATTCTACATAATGGACATACGGCCTGCGTATTCTTGCTTACTTGGGCACCCATGGATCCATGGGGCAGGTGCGATCACTTCTACTCTCCACCAGAAGTTAAAATACCCAGTTCAAGGGAAGGTTGACATTGTTTGCGGTGAAGAAGAATTTATGGTAAGCCACCTCATTTCTTTCAAGTACGTAGAAATGGATGGTGAATTCATAGAGACTCCTTGCCAGACATTTGAAGTTGTGGCCACCACCAAAATCTCCTCCGACACTCCAAAAGCCGACAAAGTTATTCCCAATATGGTTTCTCTTAAGGATGCCTGTGCTGTGGTAGAAAAAGGAAACAATGAGATATGGGGTCAACTCCTCGACATCCCACTCAAGACAGATAAGTTTGGGATAGGTTTCACCTCCAAAGCTCAGAAAGAAATTAGAGGTGCTCGTACGAGAAAGTCGTCTCTCCACCTCAAGAGTCATGAAGTAAACGCTGTAGAGGATTCCGATGATGAGTGTGCTTTTGAAGACTGGATCTACCCAACAACCAAAGGGAAGCCCAACAATTGGCATGCGAAGGACTTTGTGCCCATCTCCTTCATTGAGGAGTAATCTACTCTTTTTTTTCTTTTAATCAATTCAAGAAATCGTTGTATGTAATATTTCAATGTTGACTTTTTAGCCATGTGCCTAGCCTGGGGCACTTTGGTTCTTTTGTCAAGGGTTTTATATTTTGTTCATCTAATCATATGATCATTCAGTACATTGGACTCTTTTGCATTCAAATATTTGTGTTCATTGTCTTTCTTTTCTTGTAAATACATTTCCAAAAGATAGCCATGTATCTTACATGCACACACACACACACACACACACACACACACACTTGCAGGTCTACATCCACTCTGGATCCTATTGCCAACAACTATATTATTGCCAAATATGACTTTGAATATCCTATCAACCAAGCGGAAGACGAAAGCGAGGAAGATTGTGACATACCAAGAGAACTAGCTAGACTTCTGTTACAAGAGGAAAAGCCTATTCAACCACATGAAGAGTCAATTAAGGTTATCAACCTGGGTACTGAGTCAAACAAGAAGGAAATCAGGATCGGTGCTAATTTGGAAAGCAGTGTCAAAAGCCGTTTGGTTCAAATGTTGCGCGATTATGTGGAAGTATTTGCTTGGTCGTATGAAGATATGCCTGGGTTGGATACCGATATTGTGGTTCATCGTCTGCCAACTAAAAAAGATTTCCCTCCTGTTAAACAAAAAGTTCGTTGCATGAGACCTGACATGTCTGAAAAGATCAAAGCCAAAGTAATGAAACAGTTTGATGCAGGATTTATAGCTGTAACATCCTATCCTCAATGGGTGACTAATATAGTGCCAGTGCCAAAGAAAGACGGGAAAGTTCGCATGTGCGTAGACTATATGGATCTGAATAGGGAAAGCCCCAAGGATGATTTCCCTCTACCACACATTGACGTCTTAGTCGATAATACCGCTCAGCATAAAGTCTTCTCATTCATGGACGGCTTCTTGGGCTATAATCAAATAAAGATGGCTCCCGAAGATAAGGAAAAAACTACTTTCGTTACACAATGGGGCACTTTCTGCTACAAGGTCATGTCGTTCAGATTAAAGAATGCAGGGGCCACATATCAAAGGGCTATGGTGGCTTTATTTCATGACATGATTCATCATGAGATAGAGGTATATGTGGATGATATGATTGCTAGATCATAGACCGAGGAAGAATATCTCGGTCACCTGCACAAACTATTTGAGAGACTGAAGAAATATAAACTGAGGTTAAACCCTAACAAGTGCACATTCGGAGTACGCTCTGGAAAGCTTCTCGGATTTGTTGTCAGTGATAAAGGCATTGAAGTTGATCCTGCCAAGATTAAGGCCATCCAAGAAATTCCAGTCCCTCATTCTGAAAAAGAAATCAGAGGATTCTTGAGTCGTCTCAATTACATTGCCCGTTTCATATCACACTTAACTTCTACCTGTGAGCCACTCTTCAAACTCTTGAACAAAGATCAGGTAGTCAAATGGAACGATGAATGTTAGATTGCCTTTGACAAGATCAAGGAATACTTGCAAGAACCTCTTATTCTAATGCCTCCAGTTGAAGGAAAACCGTTGATCATGTACTTGATGGTACTAGAGAATTCTATGGGTTGTGTTTTGGGCCAACATGACGAGTTTGGCCGAAAAGAGCATGCAATTTATTACCTAAGCAAAAAGTTTACCGACTGTGAAACCAGATATTCACTGCTCGAGAAAACTTGATGTGCTTTAGTGTGGGCTGCTCGCCGGCTAAGGCAATACATGTTGACTCATAACACTTTGTTGATTTCTAAGATGGATCCGATTAAGTACATCTTTGAAAAACCTGCCCTTTCCGGATGAATAGCCAGATGGCAAATGATCTTGACTGAGTACGACATTCAATACACAAATCAAAAAGCCATCAAAGGAAGTGTACTAGCAGATCATTTGGCCCATCAAGTTGTGGATGATTATCTGTCAATGAACTTCGACTTCCCTGATGAGAATATTATGCTGGTAACCGATTATGCAAAACCTAGACCGTATGACGGACCTGAACAAGGATCCCGATGGACTATGGTATTCGATGGGGCTTCCAACGCTTTAGGTAACGGAATTGGTGATGTGATCATCTCTCCTAAAGGTTGCCACACTCCTTTTACCGCCATACTATGCTTCGATTGTATAAATAATATGGCTGAGTATGAAGCATGCATCTTAGGTCTAAGGGCTGCTATTAACTTAAAGATCAAGCATTTGGATGTATTTGGAGATTCCGCTTTGGTGACCATCCAAGTAAAAGGATATTGGGACACTAAACACCCTAATCTTATCCCTTACAAGGAGTTTGTGCTATCCCTAATTCCCTACTTCGAAGAAATCACGTTCGAGCACTTCCCTAGAGAAGAAAACTAGTTGGCTGATGCTCTGGCAACCATGTCCTCAATGTTCAAAGTCAGATGGGACAACAAAGCCCCTATGATTACAATTGAAATATTTGATGAACCTGCACATTGCTACGAGCTTGACACCGATGTGGAAAATCCTTGGTACCATGAGGTAATGAGATACCTTGAAGCGCAAGAGTATCCATAGGGAGCATCTATCAATGATAGAAAGTTCTTACGAAGATTTGCAGCCAAATTCTTCCTAAGTAACGGGATATTGTACAAGCGCAACCATGATTCGACTCAACTCCGATGTGTGGATAAGAGGGAGGCAGAGGAAATCATGGAAGACATGCACGATGACCTTTTTGGTACTCACTCAAGTGGACATACAATGGCTAAGAAAATATTAAGAGCTGGCTACTATTGGTCAACGATGGAGACCGATTGCCATCAGCATTCAAGAACTTGCCACAAATGCCAAATTTATGCTGACAAGGTCCATGTACCTCCGATCCCTCTAAATGTAATGTCCACTCCATGGCCATTTGCAATGTGGGGTATTGACATGATCGGAGAGATCAAGCCCACATCTTCCAACGAACACCGCTTCATTCTTGTTGCTATCGACTATTTCATCAAATGGGTTGAAGCCGCCTCATTTGCCTTAGTCACCAAGAACATGGTAGCCAGATTCATCATACATAATCTTATCTGTCGTTATGGTATCCCCGAAAGGATCATCACCGACAATGGGACTAACCTCAACAATGCCATGATCAGGGAATTGTGCACTCAATTTAAGATCAAGAATCACAATTCTTCTCCGTATAGACCAAAAATGAATGGCGCAGTCGAAGCAGCCAAAAAAAATATCAAGAAGATTGTGCAGAAAATGGTAGTGACCTATAAAGATTGGAATGAGATTCTACCATTTTCTCTACATGGTTACCGTACTTCAGCTAGAACATCAACTGGGGCAACTCCCTTCTCTCTAGTCTATGGCATGGAAGCTGTTTTGCCAGTGGAAGTTCAAATCCCCTCGCTGAGGGTTATGATTGAGGCAAGCCTAAGTAAAGACGAATGGATTCAAACGAGATTGGATCAGCTGAACTTGATCGATGAAAAATGATTAGTTGCTATCTGCCATGGTCAGACGTATCAAAAACGGATGATCAAAGCTTTCAACAAAAAGGTCAAGCCTCGAGTATATCAAGTTGGTGACCTGGTAATAAAACGCATCATTTTACGACAAGGTGACCCTAGAGGAAAATGAACTCCCACCTATGAAAGGCCGTTTGTTGTCAATAGAGTTTTCTCTGGCGGTGCCATGATATTGACCACCATGGATGGTGAAGATTTCCCACATCCTATAAACGCGGACATAGTTAAAAAATACTACCCATAAGAGACCCGTTAGGTTGACACACCTAAGCAGAAAGGGGCATCCCGACAAACCAGAAGGTTTAGGCAAAAATTAGGGATATATATATAAAAGATTATACACCCGACAAGTTGAAAACTCGAAAGGGTGACTTGGGCAAAAAAGGGTATCCTGGTGGACCGAAAACCCGAAAGGGCGGTTCACGCAAAAATTAAAGATTAAAAGCGTATGACTATGTCCCGTGAAATCAACACGGTCAATGATATCACCAAGGTCCAAGTTCAAATGGTCCAGGATCAATCCAATCAACTTCGATCAACGACAAGGGACGTTCAAAGACATTGGGGCAATAATAGAGCTGAAAGGAAATGAGATCATTTCACATGGCTATTTGTTTTTTATTCTCAATTTTGTTTTCTTTTCGGCGATTTCCTCTTACTAGGATTTCTGTTTCTATATACAAAAACGCCTATTCATGGGCAAAATATCAATACAAATACACTTTGAAGTGCAAAATTGTCTATCTCTGTTTTGAATGCAAATTTGTCCAATGACTGAAATTGAATGAACATATGCATATGAACATAATTAAAGCTATTTGGCACATGTGTCCTTCCAAATAGAAACCTCAACAAGGCATCAGTGCACAACAGTAGTAAGCATCCCTTTAATGAATGTGAAATAGCCCTACAGAGTTATCTCACAATCATTATCCCCACAGGGCGTTGGCAATAAACCTTTCCCCAACGGAGTTGCCCATAAAATATCCTTGCACGGGACTATCCTTGGCCAGAGTCTCAATGTCTTGACACCTTTTTTCCCAGCTAAAGCCTAGGAGATCTCTTTCTAAAGGGAATCCACTTCCTTAGCAGATTTTATTCCCCACAGAGTTATCTCATCATCATTATCCCTATAGGGACAACCCCAATGCAACCTTTCCCCAGCAGAGTTGCCTACAAAAAGTTCTTCACATAGGATAAACCCCCGACCAGAGTCTCAATCTCTTGGCAACTTTCTCTAGCTAAGCCAATTTCTACAAAATTGAAACCTAGGGGTCTCTGTCTAAAGGAAATTCATCTCCTCAGCAGGGTTTATTTCCCCAACAGAGTTATTTCCCCGGGCCAAGTGCAAATTCCTCAACGTACAAGACACCCCAATTTCCCCAGTCGAGTAAGCACTCCCCAGATGAGCTCATCATCTCCAGATGATCCCATCATTCCCAGTGGAGTATATCTTCCAACCGTGGTTTTTTATCCCCAGTAGAGTATATCTTCCAACCAAGATTTTATTCTCCAAGCTGAGTCCATCCTCCCCGGCTGAATAAACACTCCCCACTGAGTCCATCTTCCCTAGCAGAGTTTATCTTCCAACCAAGATTCTATTCCCCAGCGGAGTACAAATACCTCAACAGAACCCAAATTCGCCATTTGAGTCCGAATTGCCCAGCTGAGTATATTCTCCCCAAGCTAAGTCTGCCTTGCCTGACTGAGTCTATACTCTCCAATTAGAATTTCCCCTTCAAATGACTGCAAATCACAGGGCCACAACCCCTAATCCCTAGTAAAGTCTTCAACAAAGCCTTTATTATTACTAAGAAATGCTATGAAGCCTGGATTCGACCAGATATTAGCACAATTTTCAAGTTATACCAAAGCCTGGACCCGACCAGATAACAGTTTGACTTCTTCAATTTCTGAAGCTTGAACCCGACCAAATAATAGTTTGATTGCTTCGATTACTGAAGCCTGGACCCGACCAGATAACAATTTGACTTCTTGAGTTACTGAAGCCTGGATCCGACCAGATAACAATTGATCTCATTTCTCAAAAAACTATGAAACCTGGACACGACCAACCCAACTCTTCAAAGATATAGAAGAACCTAAACTTAATCCAACCAAGGTTTTAACCACTTGTTCCCAGTAGAGTTGCCTCTTTATTCCCCGACAAAGGACTGAGAAACCTGGATCCGACCAAATATCATTCCTCATTTCCATCTTTTCAAGAAAGTCATTGTGAAGCCTGGATCTGACCAGATAGCAATCATCCTCAGAGATTCATTGTGAAGCCTGGACCCGACCAGATAACAACTAAATCCACAAGCAGTTCATCGTGAAGCCTGGACCCGACCAGATAATAATTAACTTCTTCAGAAATCTATAAAGCCTAGACCCGACCAGATAACAGTTTTCAAGCAGTTCATTGTGAAGCCTGGACCCGACCAAATAACAATTAACTTCTTAAGAAATCTGCAAAGCCTAGACCCGACCAGATAACAGTTTTCAAGCAGTTCATTGTGATGCCTGGACCCGACCAGATAACAATTAACTTCATCAGAAATCTGCAAAGCCTGGACCCGACCAAATAACAGTTTTCGAACAGTATATTATGAAGTCTGGACCCGACCAAATAACAATTAACTTCATCAAAAATATGCAAATCCTGGACCCGACCAGATAAGAGTTTTCGAACGGTATATTGTGAAGTCTGGACCTGACCAAATAACAATTAACTTCATCAGAAATCTGCAAAGCATGGACCCGACCAGATAACAGTTTTCGAACGGTATATTGTGAAGTCTGGACCCGACCAGATAACAATTAACCATGATCCCCATAAAGACACTATGAAACCTGGATTCGACCAGATAATAGTACAACTTTCCAAAAGACCATAAAGCCTGGACCCGACCAGATAACAGTCTTCAAGAATTACTGTGAAGCCTGGATCTGACCAGATAACAGTTACTTCACCCTTACCTCCAACAAGTTACTGTGAAGCCTGGATCCGACCAGATAACAATTAACCTCCACATCCCCAGTAAGTTGCCATGAAACCTAGACCCGACCAGATAGCAACCGACTACTTCTTCCTCAACAACTGTGAAGCCTGGATCCGACCAGATAATAGCTGATCTTTGAGTGATGTTCCCCAGCAAAAGCATCTCTTCAAAAGAATTTGAAGATATGCATATTCTTCATTTCCAACAGGAAATCAAGGATTCAACCTCTAAAGATTTCCTCAGCAGTAGTCAGGGATTTATTTTCCCAGAAAAAAACACACATTTCGCATTCATACATCATAGCATGTACATAACAATGCATTTAGCATGATACCACAACTGGTAAGCATCATGCAAGCATCTGCATTTTTCTAACCCCCTTTCTCACAGGTAAAACAACAAGTCTAGTATGGATCAACAGGAGATTTATGCTGATACTTCTTCCAGAGTTTACCAACATTCCTCCAAATGGCATCTATAAGCTCATTCACCATCCATCTTCGAGTGCAAATTTCTAGGAACTCTAGTGTTCAAACATCTTTCACCATCAAGTCACGGATGCCGGATCCGCCAATCTAACTCTTCAGGTTCAAGAAGTTTGAACAGGGGAAGCTGTTGTACCCCAAAATTTCCCCTCTCAATTCTCAAGGCATCTCTCACAATGAATCTCAAAATTCAAGCTTGCATAAGTACATTGGGATTTTCCAACACCAGAATTAAAAGGAAACTGTCAAAAAGGGAGAAAACAAACAAAAATAACATTTTGACAAATTTGGAGGAAAATAGGTCTCCTTCGATTCAGCCCCCTTCTATTGGACTTTGCACCTCCTTCGATTGCTCAAAAGTTGCTACTAGCGTGTCTCTTTCGTCTGGGCATGTGACTTCTTATTGTAGGCTTCGTTTGTGTCTTCCACTGCCTGCATGTTTGCTTTGAGTACCAAATTTTCTTCCACAAGTGTCCCCTAGAAGGCAAGCCTTTCGATTGGATAAGTTTGTTGCCGGCATGCTTTCAATCGAAGGACATGATCTGGTGGCCAAATGTGCCTCCTGCATACAAGCCTTCATTTGGGAATTCACCTCCTACATATCTGTGTGTAAGCCTTCGTTTGGGCATTCACCTCTGGCCATGCCTGCATGCAAGCTTCAGTTGAGCAAGGGCTTCATGCCACTTGGGTTACATCTTTCATTTGGGTATGAAAGCTTCCTTCGGTTTAGAAGAAAATGATCTTCATACAAGCTTCAATTGAGTTTTTGTTTCCCTTTGAAACAGTGTCCTTCGACTCAGGAAGTAAAGGCCTCCTTTTGGTTTTCTTCAATTCAAAAAGTCAATAATCTTCTGAAAGCTTCCTTCAATTCATAAGGAAATGATCTTCATACAAGCTTCAATTGAGTTTTTGTTTCCCTTTGAAACAGTGTCCTTCGACTCAAGAATGTCCTTCGACTCAGGAATGTCCTTCGACTCAGGAAGTAAAGGCCTCCTTTTGGTTTCCTTCAATTCAAAAAGTCAATAATCTTTTGAAAGCTTCCTTTGATTCAGAAGTTAATAACCTTCTGAAAAGTGTCATTCGATTGCACCATTCACCCCTCACATGTTTTCCTTGGATTCATAAGTTTTCGATTGGATGAATGGCTACCTTCCTGTGACTTTCAAATTCATCTTCATTTATGATTCGAATGCGCCTTTATATCACCTTCGAATCCATCTGTAAACCCTTCAATACGCCATAGTCCTGCATTATGACACACAACTTGGTGGTCCATTCGAAGGACTTTCCATAGTTGGGGAATAATTGTTCTCTTACTTTAGATTCTGGTCGAAGGTTTGGGCCTAATTTATTAAAAGCAAGAAGACTCAAAACAACATATTCAGCTAAAAAGGGCCATTAGAAGAACATACAGTTGGTTCATTTGAAGGACACACAACTGGTGAAAATGAATGTTGTGTTGTTCTAGTCTGTTCAAAAGGTGTAGAAAGATGAAGGATTCGACTCAAAAGATCAAGTTGAACATTTAGACCCATAGGCTAGGGTACGTGTTTTCCCTTTTCAGGCCTTAAACCTATGACTCACCCTATAATTAATTGTTTATGCAAGTTAAAATAGGCCTTTACCCATTTGTTGTCCAAGACCACTTGCACTTAATAGCATAATACTACCTTTTAGAAAAGTTTGTCTTGAGCCTTGCGCCTATTTTCCTTCCGAAAGAAGCAACCCATCTAAACCATTCATCTTTCTTTTATGGCACAAGTGGACACTTACTTTCCAGCTGAGCCTTATTTTATTATTTTTGCTTCCGAAGCTCCCCAAAAGCCTTTCTCTATAAATAGAGAGTTCATTTGCACTAAGAAAGAGAGGAGGAGAATGTATCTTCAAAATTCTCACACACCATAAAATTCTCAAACACTTTAACACTTGTGAAATAAAAAAAAACCAGAAAAATCGTTCCCTCCTTCAATTCTGAAGAACAACACATTCCAGTTTCCTTCGAATCAAGGAGCATCCCACTTATTCTTTCCTTTGAATCCAGCAGAGAAGGATATTTCACTTGTTTTTCTCTTTCGAATCCAGTGTCGAAGGCCTACCCCGACTCTTTTCCTACGAATCCAGAGGCATTCAAAGCAAACGCTTCAAAGTCCAGAACACGCTCCAACCTCCAGCAAGGTAAGTCATTTTTAACCTTTGGCCTTTTGTTTCCAGCATAGCATGTAAATAAGTTTTCTTTTTCATTTAAAACATGTACACACTTTTTTCTTCTTTTTGTTTTCACTCTCTTAATATGTGTCATGGTTAACAATCTTCTTGGCTTTTGCTCTTGGTACATTTAAATACGCTTTAAAGAACTAATCTAGTCTTAATGTGATGTTGGCATAGCCTTGGGCCATGTTGCTATTCAAACTCAAATGAAAGAAACAGGAGACAGAAAAGTTAGAAACGAAGCCTCTAGCTTCCATACTAACCTTCAAGCCAAACGAAAGGCACAACATGCTGGCCTCCAGGCCCTAATCGAAAGCCAAAATGTGCTGGCTTCTAGGTCCCAATCGAAACTCATTCATTCACCCCTTTTCAGGTAAGGTCGAAGAGAGCCAGAAATGGCAGAATCGAAGGGTTTGCTGCCCTAAATCGAAAGATCCATTTTTTCTTGCTTTTACCTTATTTTTGCCTTTATATTTTCATGCAATTCAATATGATTGTAATAGTGTAGGATTTATTTTTTTCACTCTTTTATTACCTTCATATAAATGTTAAGTAATTAGGTGTTTATGGCAAGATAAAATCAATAAGTAGACAACCCAAAAATCAAAGACAAAATGCATGCAATCAAACACACTTGCACACATGCACCCTTAGGGAAATTCCACTTGTTGCCTTATAAAAATGGTCATGTTATGCATGTGGGGTATCTTAGCAAAAACAATCACAAGTACAAGATCATAGTCCCTCGATGATGCTACAAATGTTGCCTTACAAGTGATCTTAGTCCCTATAAAAGAATGCTAAGATATCTCACAACATTGCTATCATGACTATACGATGACCCACGTCTATCCCTTCACATCCAACGATGGGGCTTCTTATCAAATCAATGGTAAGGTAGCAACATCTAAAGGAGGAGGAAAAACATATCTAAAACCTTTTGAGTAGGTAGATTACTTTTAGTTACTTGCTCAATTTCAAAATAAACATCCTTGCTATTTTCAAAACAATCACATACATCTTTCCAAAACTTGAAATATTTTCAAAAGCTCAACACTTTGCGTACATTCTTACGAACGGGAATCATTGCAAAGTTCACCTAAACGATGGCACCTTTTCAAAATACTTTCAAAACCACACAAAAGCACAATTTTCAAACAAAAGCAAGTGATCTAACAAGTAACTAAGAGCCCATGGAAAACCATGGATGGAAAGGGTGCTAATACCTTCCCTTTTCATAATCTACCCCCCGAACTCAAGAAAAAATCTCGAAAGGTCTTTCCTGTGCTTTTTCACCTTTCCTTATTGGATAAAAGAAAAGTCGGTGGCGACTGTTGCTAAACGACAACATTTTGCGAACACAAACGCAAAACCCCAAGTCAGTTCTCCCACCGTATCACAACCAGCATTTTTGAGGCCAAAAGGCATGACCTTATAACAGTAAGTACCCCATGGAGTAGTGAATGTCATCTTTGTCATGTCTTCCGGGGCCATCTTTATCTGATTGTATCTAGAAAAACCGTCCATGAAGGAGAAAACCGAGGACTGAGTCGTATTATCAACCAATACGTCGATACGTGGTAATGGGAAGTCGTCTTTTGGGCTTGCTTTGTTCAAATATCGATAGTCTACACACATGCGCACCTCCCCATCTTTCTTAGGGATAGGTACGATGTTGGCAATCCAATCTGAGTATTCACATACCAAAAAAAAGCCCGCGTTCAACTGCTTTTCAACTTCTTCTTTGATTTTGAGAGACATATCTGGACGAGTTCTCCTTGGCTTCTGCTTTACTGGGGGACATTCTGGTTTGAGTGGCAAGTTGTGCATGACTATATCCATATCTAGACCAGGCATATCTTCATACGACCAGACAAAGATGTCAGAGTACTCTCTGAGAAGCTCAACCAACCCCTTCCTTACGTCATCTTGTAAAGCGGCCCCTATCTTGACCTCTTTTTTTATTGCGTCGGTGCCGAGATTGATGACTTCAATAGCTTCTTGATGTGGCAAGATCGTTTTCTATTCTTGTCTCAACAGCCTTACCAATTCCTTTGGAATTTCACAATCTTCCCCACTACCCTCATCGGCTTGATCATTCGGATTTCCAAGGATATTGGTGCAAGGAACTGTAATATCATCGTTTTTTATGGAATTCGAGACAAACCTGCATGATTGATGAATCATGCCTTATTTTAGAATATGGATTTGAATTGGAAAATGGTCAAAGTTAGAATGAAAAACATTGCCATTTTTATTTTACGAAAATAATAAAAGATAGAGAGCAAAAATTGTATGCAAAAATGACATTTTATTTGATTTTTAAACAAACATAGAAACATGAGGGGCCTTTTTCACAAGCCGTCAACATGCTTCGGGCAAAAGCATGCGACTTATTTAAAACAAGAACATTACATGTCAAAGAAAACCACTTCGAGAATATCAGTGGCAGTTCAATTGCCGAGCTCTTGATCAGGTGCAATCTGGTAGATGTACTGAGCCATGTATGTATCGTCTTCATCATCCACTACGTGGATTTGTTCCTGAGCCCTCGGACCGGACCTAACAAAAACCTCTGAAAGCGGGGGAACTTGTTTTCCTTTGAGCATAATTGGACCCATACCAACATGATATGAAAAAGAAGACCCGAACCCATGTCCAGACTTGTCCTGCCTTTCGCGCACCTCTATCACTTTGCTCCAGTCTTCATTAGGAATCCCAGATTCCACAATGGCCTTGGCATCCCTCAAGGAAACCATTGGAACTCTAGACTTCTTTGTATTTTCCAGCATGGTGGGGACCCTCTCAATAGAAATTATTTCCAAGGCTTGGAAAGGGGTTTCATGAACTTCCCCGTCTACTTCGACATAATGGAAGGAAGTAACATTGCTGATCATGACATCCTCCTCTCTTCTAATGATGATGACCTTGTCCCGGACAATGAACTTCAAATGTTGATGCAAAGTTGAGGTAACGGTCCCTGCCATATGGATCCACGGGCGCCCCAGTAAGAAAGTGTAAGATGGACGAATGTCCATGACATAGAACGATAGGTAGAACACGTGGGGGCCGATTTTGATGGGCAAGTCAACTTCCCCTTCCACAGATCTCCTCGACCCATCAAAAGCTTTGACTGTCAGTGTATTGGGTTTCATCATAACCCCATCCATATTCAGCTTGAATAGAGTATGCTTAGGTATGACGTTCAAATAAGACCCAGTGTCTACTAGGACTCGAGACATCGCAATATTTAAGCATCTGATGGAAATATGCAATGCTTTATTATGAGCTCGGACCTCAGGAGGGAGCTCGTCATCACTCAAGCCCAGACAGTTTCCTGCAGAAATATTCGTAACAACCCCTTCAAATTAGGCCACAGAAATTTCAGGATTCACATGGGAACCGTGCAAAATTCTCATCAAGGCGGTTCGATGAGCTTCAGAGTACAGGAGGAGGGATAAGATTGAGATCTTTGCAGGCATCTGATTCAGCTGGTCAACCACCTTGAAATTGCTCTTCTTGATTACCCTGAGTAGCTTCTCCACTTGTTGTCCAAAAGACGTCCCAGGAGAATCATTAACTACCTATTTCCCTTTATCTCTCACAGGAATCTCTTTGATAACTTATTCAGGAGGTGGTGGAGTAGGAGCGAAGACTCTCCCGCTTCGAGTTATTCTACTAGTCCCGGCAATGTTAGTTACATCCTTATTTTCAATCGGCGGACAAACAACTTTCTTTCCCTAAATGTAAACGACATTATATTCCCATGGCACTGCCCTGTTATCAGTTAACGGATCAGGAACCGAACTTGGAAGTGTTGATGCCTGGATTGGCAGGGGAGCAACCAGATTCAGATTTGGCACAGGGATCGTTGGAACTTGTATAACCAACAGAAATCTTGAAGTATTCCTCTGAACATTGGCCGGATAATACGGAATCTCCAAAATAGCGACATCACCTTTGAAGATGACTTTCTCAACCCTAACAACCCCTTCGTCCATCAGTCTCTGAATGGTTTTCAAATCATCACACTCGTCCGGATTGGATGAGCATTTCAAACAAAATCCATGAAGCTCTTGTAGAACTTCCTACTGCAAAAGATGCTCTCTTAGAACTGTCATTGACATTTGAATCTCTCTAACCCGAGTAACTAAGTCGTGGTCATCGTCGAACCCAATAGCATTGGCAGCAGCCCCATGGTGGGGAGGCATATGATTGTTCTGAACATTAGGGCCTATAGGAGCAAAGCTTAACTCCTTCGCCTCCAAAAGATCTTGCACCTTGTACTTTAAAGCTCTGAAGTTTTCGATTGAATGACCTGGAGCTCCTGAATGAAACTCACAACGTGCATTGACGTCATAACCCCTTGGAAGTTCTGCCGGTGGGGGAGCCAATACTCGAAGCTGTACCAACTGACCAGCTAGCAATTGTGGAAGCAACTGGGTGTATGACATCGGGATTGGATCCAACTTCCTCTCAGGATACCTTTGCTGCCTTTGTTGACCCCTCTGCCCCTGGGGCCTTTGGTTTTGTTGATAGTTTCGTGGTGGTGCATACTATTGTTGTGGAGCAGTAGCAGGAGTTTGGTAATATGGAACCTGTAAAATAGTTTTCCCCTTATAATCAGAGGCATTGCTCACCTCTCCCTCCTTTTTCTTGACGAAACCACTAGAGTATGGTTTCTTCCCACCACCTGAGTTGTTGTTACCATTTACGCCAGATCCACCTGAAATAGTCCCTACTTTAATACACATTTCAACCCGCTCCCCGATGATGACCATATCTGAAAATGAATCTGAAGTACTGCTGAGCATATATTATAGATACAAGCCTCGGAGGGTACTCATAAACAGATCTACCAGTTCCCGATCTAGGAGAGGAGGTTGAACTCTTGCGGCCAAACTGCACCATCTCTGGGCATACTCTTTGAAAGACTCACTAGCCTTTTGAGACATACTCTGCAGTTGTGCACGGCTAGGTGCCATGGCGGTGTTATAGTGATAATGTTTTAAGAAAGAATTAACAAGCTCACTCTAGTTACTAACATGAGTTTGCTCCAACTGCATGTACCACTCTAATAGAGCTTCAACAAGACTGTCCTGAAATAATTGCATAAGCAACAACTCATTGCTAGCATAATCAACCATCTTTCTGCAGTAAGATCAGAGATGAGTCTCTGGGCATGTAACCCCCTTATACTTGTCGAAATCAGGTACCTTAAACTTTGGTGGAATCACGACCCCTGGAACCAAACACATAGTAGTGGAACTTAATCCTGGTTTCTTAGAAGTCTCCATGGCCTTCAAGCAATCTTACAAAGCCTTGTACATCTTAGCAGTTTCAGACAGATCAGCCGTAGAATCCTTTAGAGGGTCATCGAGATCGATGACATCATGGTGGTTATCCATAATCAGTCGTGGGTTCTCCTTAGGAATCCCCCCATGGTCATTCTTGGGTCCACCATTCTCGGATGTGGAGGCGCCATCTACCAGTTTAGTAACGCTTATTCTGAGCTCTTCCTGCCCTTGGATGACGGCATGAAGAGTTTCCATGAGCTGATTCATTCGATCACCCATGGTGTCCATGTATTTACGGAGAACGGCCTGGTTCTGCTCAATCTGTTCCATAATCCTTAACTTGTTGGCTCGAGTGCGATAAGGATGTACGGAAGTCGTCTTGTAGATTCTATAATAAAAGGCAAAATCATCAGATAAGAATTCCTGCCAGAAAACCTGCAATTCATGAAATGCATGATATGTATGATGTATGAAATGATTGTCCATTCCGGTTTTCCACGGTTCAATTACCATCAGCAGTAATCGAGCAACATGATGATAAGAATGACCGTATGTAGAAAACATCCAAAAATAAGAGAAATTCCCACAGAATTGAATACAAGAAAGTTATGGGAGTACAAGATGAGTGATTCCGTCCACCAGCTTGGCAGTAATCGTAGTAACAATATAATAATCAGTCTGAAAGTAGGCTACCATTATTCCTCCATCTCTATCTCACATCACTAAGGCTCAAAATAAAGTTCCTTAGTAATAGCTTCAAAATTATGCTCGTTAGAGCAACAATAAGTAGGTGTTTATCTGATAGTCCTGGAAGGCAAAACAATGTAACTCATAGTTGTAAAAATGAAGTGGAGTCAAAGCACCATCATGTATTCCAATAAAAATCTCTGTGTTGGGATGGACCAAACGGTCTTTTAAACTCTTCAAAGAAGGCTGAGAACTTGAGCGGAAAACTTGAGCAGCATCGATGAGTATAATTGTCTCTCTTGGTCTTCTTGAGAACATCACTGTTGCCAAACGTTACTGACGGAAATTATGCAAGAGAGGTATCCCGAAATGGACATGCACATGCAAGGTTAGTACATTTCATCTTTCTGACATTTCTTTCTGAGAAATAAACATGCTATGATGTAAATGTAAGTGATCATGGGGTTACTACTTCCATGATACCAATTTCTGCTGTACTGCCTCTGCGTAGTCTGTAAGTACCAGGATCATAGGTCCGGAACATAAACCACATAATATTATGAACAGATTCGGGACTCAGAAAATAAATCTGAGAACCTCCTAGTCACCAACGGAAATCCAGAGTATACCCATTAGAACCGATAGTCACTGTCTGGGTATAGTCACTATCTGAGCATGAGTAACCATCTAAATATAGTCACCATTTGTACCTGTAATAATGATCCCCTCCCCACTCACGGGTGAAGACTAGGTCAGGGTAAGACAATGGTAACTCGAAAATCACGGGTTCTCTTGAAAGTAAAATCATCGCAACACAGACGTGCATGATGAAAGTACCTCCAATTGAACCTCATTCGAGCGTGGTATATGACATGACTGCACTAGTCGGACCATTTCCTATATCCGTCATGCCCCCACTCTATTCCTAGTGTCCTAGTGCACTCTGGCCTGGGTACTGGGCCTTTTACCTCAATAGTAACATCCAAACCCGATCAAGAAGCAAATACAGTACAACAGTAGTATATGGAAGACAGTAAAATGCAATGCATACATATGCTCAAGTATATACAAAATGAGTGAATAAAGTGAAAGCATAAAAATTAACACCCAAAGAAAAGAAAGCAAGAGCTAGGAGCGACATCCGGGATGGACCAACATTTGATCGACCTGTCCCCAGTGAACTCGCCAGCTGAAACAACTGGCTAAAATCATCAAACAATGAAGTCGCCATCAAACGTCTTTTATCCCACAGGAAGGGAAAGGTAAACATCGAGAAAACCTGAGAAGGGGGAAGTCACGGTCTTGCGACCGAGAGATTGGGTAAGGGAGTCTGTTACGCGAGGGGAAGGTATTAATACCTCACACGCCCGTAGTATTCTACGGTATCCACTCTTGTTATCTATCTTATGGGTGTGTTGAATATATGCTTACTGTTTACTATACTACTGAAGGGAATGCATGCAAAATAAAGGAGAAAAGAATGTAGGGAAAATAAAATTGTGCTCACTTGGGCCCTACCCCAATGCCTATGTATCTATTTTGAGGAATCAGAGCTACCGTAGTTCGGCTCATATGTTTTGGTTTGTTTTGTGTTTTTTTATGGACAATGTTAATTCCGCCTTTCTGCCACAGCTCGACCTTTGGAGACTTATGTGTTGGCACATAAGTAAATTAATCATGTCCTTACCTGAAAAGGGTTTTAGAGAAAGGTGCTCGAGCACACAAAATGGTTTGAGTTGGTTTGTATTTTTGTTGCAGATAATGACTAGTTGACCTCACGAGAGAGATATTAGCCACTTTTCTACTTAGCCATGAAAGGAGTCTTTGAGAATTGAACCACACCTAGACTTGAGATGAAGAACAATAAGATCGAGAAGAGACCCACTTATCATTTCCCATACTAAGCAAAGGCATGATTCTCATCAGTAGTTTTAAAGTTTTTTGAAGTTTGAAAGAAAAAAGAAGTTTTAGTTTTGATGCAAATGCAAAAGGGGAAGAAAAGTCATAGGGAGACTAGCCTATTTTTAAACCTAATTTTATCATGCATTGTTAGACCTAAAGTTAGAATTTTGAGGGAATTCTACCTAATGTTTGCATGCTTGGATTTAGAATCCTAATGTCCAATTTTAGTTCAATTAAATCGAAGATTAAATTTGAACCAAAATGTCCTAAGGGATCATGAAAGACTATACAAACAAGTAAAATTGGTAGCAAGTATTAAAGTATTGCATACGATCCATACTCAAAAATCACAAAAAAAATACATGATATAAAATGAATAAAACTAATGATTAAAATTGACTAAAAAGTTAGCAAAAGAAGAAATATATTCCTAATTAATTTCTAAAATGTCTTCTAATATTTTTACCATTTTTTATTATGTATTTTTGTTATTAAAAAAAATGAAAGAAAACATTAAAAATTATAAAAGGAAACTAAGAGAATCAAGGGGGTGAGAATTGAAATCCTGGGGGCTTTGGCCTAGTAATCCAGACGCTGATCCAAATAGAAGATAAGCCCTAAGGACCACCGTATGAGTCCATGAACAAATTTTTGTTAGCATCCAATTAAACATAAAAAAGACTGCATTGGGATTTTAAGGGAAAATGTCACGTGAGGCCTAAGTGGATTCGGCCCAGCCTCCATCACTCTATCATCATTTTCAATAATAATTCCATTAACATTGAATAAAAAACTTAAGAAAAGTTAAAAGAAAAAACTATGAAACCGTGCGTTTGGAAAGAGATAGGGGGTTAGAAATCGTGTGACGCTTCAAATTCTCAACATAATCTTCTCCTTCTTCGTTTGTATTCAACTGAACTCCCCGCCATATCGCCATTGTTCAGACCGCCTAGAAACTCAACATCTCAATACCAAAATGTTCATCTCCACCTCATCTTATTTCCCTTCAAAGAGATTTCCGGCGACGAACCACTGTTGCTAACCACCGATAATCGCAAGCTTATTCGTTTTGATCCCAAAGATTCCTAAAACCCACCTGAATCGATGCTCTGAACTCGAATCCTTCCATGTATTTCACAGAAAATAATCTAAACGACGGGATCAAAGGGTTGCATCAGAAACCCTAAATTCCAAATTAAGCCTCGCCAAAGCCCTAATCTACTCAGTGGTCACGGGGATTCTACTAAATAACATTCCACCTATGTTGTAGCATGAAGAACCATAAATAAAAATGTGAGGAAGAGGGATTCCAAAGCCTACCTATAGGAGATGCTCCGATGGCTCTTCGATAACGAGGATGTTCACAAAGATTCAGATAATACACTGTTCCAGGTAAGCCTTCATTCCAGTGAGTCTTCTTGTTCCTCTTCTGCGAGTCTCTTTCTCTTCTTCTTTTCTAAGTTCTTATTATTGTTACAGTGTTGTCGCATTGATACTGATGATGTTGAGCGTCGTGCGTTCTTGGGAGTTGCAGAAGGTTGGGTTTGAATCAAGGTAGTGATGGTGTGTCTGAGAGAACATAGAATATAGTGGAGGTTAAGATGAGAAGAAAGTGTAGAAGGATGAAGGCTCTACAATGAGATTTCAGAGGGAGGGAGTGTAGAGAATTATGCAGAGAGAGAGTGAGTGAAGATGAAGATGATGGAGTTTTTAGTATGATTCTGTAGAAGTTGAAGCATGAATGAATCAAGGTCAGTTTTTCTGTTATATATATGCTATTAGATATGTTAGAGAATTCTGTTAGATGTTAGTTAGAACAGTTAGGAAATTTTGTTTGAGTTTGTTAGGGAAATTGGCTTAGGAAATCTGGTAGGGATTTTCTGTTATAGATTAATGGTGATATTAAGGTTAGTTGCAAGATGTTAACAATTAGTTTTTGTAGGGAGATGGTTAAAAGGGGTTTTGTTACAGTTATAGTTAGTTTTCGTTGATGTTAGTTAACTCTGTTAATGCCACTGTTAGCAGTTAGTTAGTTCTAAAATATTTTTGTCTCAATGAGTTTGTGATCAATTTAAGCCTCGTGTTTCAGTTTAAAAACAATTAAAAGAATTGGGTGAAAGTTAGTTAGTTGAAAATTCTGCTTAGTTAGTTATAGGTGCCAAAATCTGTTGTTGTTGGATAGAGACAGTTAGTCGAATATCCTATTAGATGTTAAAAGTAAGTTATAAAACTAAACTAAACTAAAACTTCAATATTTTAGTTATTTTTTTTCTGCTGTGAAAGTTAGTTAAAAAGTTTGTTATTAGAAGTTATTGATTCCTAGACATATACTTCTGTTAATTGTTTAGTAAAGCTGATGAAATCAGTTGGAAATTCTATTAGATCAAAAAGTTAGTTACTGCTTAGTTAGCAATTAATTAGTTGTAGAGTTAAAAAAGTTGGTTAGGAATTTGGTTAACTGTTTTTTATGAGTTTGTTATATGGTTTAGAATTGGACAACAGTTAGGAGATTTTGCATTGGTTGTTAAAAGGTTAGTTGAAATTCTATTTTGCAGGGTATTTAGGTTGCTGTTTAGTTATTTTTATGTTGGACATTTTAGGGAATATGACAGTTTTTTTGCAAATTGATAAGAAATCCCATTATGAAATTGGTTAACAGTCTTTTTTAAATGAGGCTTGGTCACAGTTTGTTACAAAAATTAGCTTCTTCATCCCTTTCACCCTTGGATCGAATTATTGAATGAGTCATTTATTATGTCTTGTTTATTAAGTTCGAACCAGATTTTGACGTTACTGCAGTAATATGAGGCAAGTTGGTCATGACAAGTTGTGGGACATATTGATATTTCATTGCAATTTACTTCTATCTTGGTCCATACACTAAATCCTCATATCAAGAATGGATATTGCACGCATTAACCTGACCATATATGTTGCAGTTTGTTCATGACTTGTATTAAGTTTCATATATCAACTGCTAGCTCAAAATGCATGTCTTGTAACTGATGTGCTATTTTTTTCTTCGCTATATGTAGGTTGTGATGGAAAGGATACAGGTTGAGATTGACTTTCAAAATAAGCATGGTATTGAAGTCCATTAGCAAGACAAGACTGAAAGACAGGGTACAAGGCATTTGGTGCAAAGTTAGAAACATGGCATTTAGCAGTGAGGATGGACATGGAGATTGATCCGTATGGCATGGCGTGACGTTCGGTAAAGACTCGAAACATGGAGGGTGATAGGGATTAGAATAGGTTCTAATTGTTGTGTAAATTTCCATGTGTATAACAGTATATATGTTGGAAACTATAATGTAAATTATAGTGAGGTTATGGTATTTTGTAATGGCTAATAATTCCTTCTCCTACATGTAATTCTTTGAATGGAATGATATTTGGAAGTTGGACGATCTTGCATATTTAAAGATGAATGATTATCTTTTGAGAGAGATTTGCTTGTAAATTGTCATGTGAATGGACTTGAATCTTTAAAATTGTGAGCCATGTACAATGACGTTAGATGATGGATGAAATGGTGGGAAATTTCTTGAATCCCTAAGTGGATTTTGACAAACTCTGAAGGAAAGTGAAAGATGTTGAATTTTGATATTCTGATGATTCTTGAATAACCTTGAACTTGTATACCTCATTACTTAAATCTTAAGAAATCCAAATACATTTCTTTTTCAACCTTAAAAGCCTTCAATAACTCTGATGAATTGAACCAAGTTTGAATCCATGGAATCATTTAATTCCACTTCAATCTTAATCCAAATTAACTCGTACGACAAGAAACAAACAATTTGAACGAATGACACTTTGATTATAATCCGCATCTTGTATCACATCTTGATTGTATGAGCAATAGAATAACAATGCCTTGGATCCTTGAAGAAAATATTTAAGATGACTTTGACCTTAAACCCTAGCTCACATAGTCTTTACTTAAACCTTTAGTGAAACCCTAACGATCCTTCCCTTGGTGAAGACGACAACCTTGTAGCTTAATGAGAGAAAGAAGTTCTCAATGGTCAAGAATCTAAACCCTAGCCCCACAAACCGTAGTTAATGAGAACCAATTGATTCAAGCCTGAGTGAAGATAAGGGTCTAAAAGCACATATAAAACCATAATCTTCAAGATCCTTGTTCCCATGCTAAATTTACTTATTAATGATGCATGATGTGTTAAATGACCTAATGGAAGGTTATGTACATGTGAAAAGTGAAAGACGCATAAGACAGATAAAAGTAAAAGGGGTAGGACAAATTTGGGGTATTACAAGCCTGATAACAAAAGAAAATAGGGAGGTATGAGATTGAATTTTCGCTAGGCCCAAGGTTGAAAAGAGCCCAGGTATGTCCTTGGATCCATGGAGCAATATGGTTCTTCCATCCAGGGAGGGGTATGATTTTTCGATCTAAGGAGGGAGTTGTCTTTCGGTCTGGACTTACAAGACAAATGTTGGCAAAAATAAAGATGCAGGACCTGGGTATCGAACCCAGGTTTTTCTCCCTAATTCGAATCTTCTGTCCTCAAACCTAAGCTTATTTTGGCTTGAAACTGGCTATACCATGAGTTTCGAAAGGCAAACCGAGATCATGCCTTTCGATGGAATGACTTTATACCTGCATGTTACCTTGCATATGATATGTTCATATAAATACAAATGACATTAGCAGCGGAGATATACCAACAACATGTACTTAAAGGGCCTAGTAATACCGTTTCGACCTGGGTGAATCCTTACCAATTGGAAATGCTTCAATATATAAATATGGGCGTGGCTTGGCTTGGAGAAGACTCTTGGGAGTCTCAGGAACACAAGTATGGTCTTCGTCTGGATTGAGGATGCATGCAAAACTAGTTAGAATTTTGATATATTTTCTGTGGAGGTGTGGGTGTTCTTTTTTTATAGGAAATTTGTGTGTGTGATGCAACACATGTGGTCTTTTTATATATAGGGGATGGAGGGGGCAAGAAGGAAAAGGGGTAAACAACCATGATTATGTTCTTTAAGAGCCATAAATGAAATATTGTAACTTTTCCAAAGACATGGAATCTTGTCTTTTTTCGAATTTGAATGAACCTGGACATTTTGGCTCCTTCCAATGCCCTCTATTGTTGCTTTTCGATTGGCCTAGTGTTAATTTCTTCGAATGGATTTATTTCAACTCAAACCAAACGAAACATCAACTTTCCCTGACTGGTCGAAGGTTGCTTCTGTTCTTTATCAATCGAAGGCTTTGTAGAAGCCTCCTCACTTTCTTTTGAATTACCCTAGGCCTCATCATTGTGGCTTTCTATTGAGTCCATATTTTCCTTGTTCTTCGAGTGGCGCTGACACTACCTAACTAAACCAAACGAAAGACTTCATCTTGGCCATTCGAAGCTTTCTTGAATATTTCTCTTTCATTTTGAACAACTAGATCCAACTTTTGACCAAACCCCTTTTCTTTTTAGACAACACTATGTGTCCTTCGAATGAGCCTTTGAATGCTTCTTCGAATGGATCATCTATTTGCCTTAGCTGCTTGATTCCAATAGCCCAAGTGAGGACTTCCTTCTGGCTAATCGAAGCCTCCTTTATCATGAATGTAATGGTGCACGAGGCTAGGGTTGGGCAGCATATAACCTCTTTCCCAGCAAGCAGAGTGTACCAAACCTCATCAAAAGGAAAAACAAGGTTGTTTCCAACAAATGTGTGTCTTTCGAGCATACAAAATGTATGTCCTTCGAAGGCACCATTTGTGTGTTCATAATATGGTAATCTTGTGCTTGTGAAACGAAAGCAGGCATGAAGAGGGAACCTTTTTCCTTGAACGAAGCTGGCATGCAGGAACCCACTGCTTTGTGGATCAAAGTAAGCATGCAGGAGGTCACTGCTAGTGGATCGAAGGGAGCTTGCATGGGATTCTTGCTTTGTGCGCTGAAGGCACACACAAAGGGAAAATTTACCTAGTTGAACCAGGATCAAGCTTACTCCAAAGAAATAAAATGCCCAATTGAAGCAAGAATTAAGCTTGAATGCAGGTAGCCATTGCATTGTGAATCAAGCCAGCATGTAAAGCCAATGGTGCAATCAAAGGATGTATGCAGGAGGCCATTTCTTTGTGCTTGTTGGCATGAAGGAAGTTCTTGCCTTGTGAATTGAAGGAAAGCGTGGAGAATGAACTTCCCTTTTGAATCGAAGGAGGTTGTTTCAAAGGAAACACATGCACTGTCGAAACTTGTATACATCAAACAAGAAAAATGCTAAGGCTTCAATCAAAGCTTGGAAATTTGAAGCAAGCTTGGAGGAGGTTAGGTGCTCAATCGAAGCCTGTCAAGATGCCAATCGAAAGACCCTTTGACATGCTAATCTAAAGACCTTGTTTATCTTTAAAAAAAATTATTTTTTCTTTAATCTAGTGTTTGTGACCACCCATATAAGAGAGAAGACTTTGGGAAATATGAGAGGTCAAAATTTGGGGGGTACAACACACATGATTACATATACAACATTTCTCAATGATTTAATATTCAAAGATAACCAATCACAATTACCACAAAAGTAACATTCACACCAATATCACATATTGTATACCAATTCAACAATTCACATATACACACGTGACTCAAATGCAACTCAATGCAAATTCACATGGTACCAACTGTTAACCTTTCTGCTCCCGCCGGATCCACATCTCCAAGACAAATAACCACCAAAAAGCTCGTTCTCTAAGCTTCCAAACCCCTCTCTCCATGTTTAGGACAAGTTAATAATTTCCAAGGAATTACCAAACATTGCCTCTTGCACAAATGATGCATGTGCAATCTTAACAATCATATGAAATTAAGATCATCTCCATATCTTAATAATACAAGGATATTTCACATAATTCAACATATTTGAATTATCTTCACCAAATTGCATAACATACATATTTTATGTCATCAATCAAACACAATGCATTCTCATAGAATTTATCATCTCAACACATCATTATAACATGTAGAAAACAATTCCAAACTATGTTATATTTGACCAACATCAATTCCAAACAATTTTATACACAAAAACAAGTATCATGTTTCTCATTGAAAGTTATCCAAAACCAATCTAAAACACATCAAATAAATTATTAAAATTCATGTAAATCAATGATAAATCATAAGCATCCATAATCTAGAACAATTTCATAAAATATAAAACTTTTCATTCCAGGCCGTGCTAAGCGCCCTCTACCGCGCTAAGCACCCTCTACCGCGCTAATCGCCCTTGCGATTATGCAGAAAAATTCTGCTACGAACAACTTCTTCCTAGTTATTAATTTCTCTCCTAAAATATATCAATTCATCCATGTTCCATGAATTAAATACATAATAACATATATCTAACATATACCATCAATTAGAAACATTAAAACATGATTTCTAACATAAAATTATGAATCCCAATTCCAAACCATAAAATATCAAAACTAGTATTTTAAGAACAAATCCATAATTTCATGTTACTACCCATCACATACCATTACATACACCCATAAATCAATGAATTCCCACCCTTACCTTGGATGTTGATATCTAGGGTTCTTCTCTCTTCTCTTATCGTTTTCTCCACTTTTCTTCTCTTTTCCTCTTCTCTTGTTTTCTTCACTTCTCTTTCTAATTCTATATTTTCCTTATTTTGTTCAATTCTTACTAACTCTAAACGGACTTAAATCGTTTTAACACTATCTCATCCTACCAAGGCCCAATCAATATTTTACTATTCTCACACTCAATAACCCAATAACATATAATACACATATATTCTAATTAAATTAATTATTCACATAATCACACAAAATCAAATAATTATAAAACCAAATAATAATCAATCATGGCAAATAATTAATAAAATAACTAATAAAGAAAATTGGGGTGTTACAGTCCGTATCCGACCTCACCGCTCTACCCAAACCAAAATCTCCCCAATACCACCTCTCGTCTCTCCAACCCTCCATACAAGCCACCGACACCTTTTTCAAATGAGTGTTACCTTGAAAAATCTCAAGGTATTCAAGCGCGTGTATTAAATGAGGATATTCTCATAAGCTAAGGGTCATCCTCTAAAGTAGGGGTTTTTGGGAAATTGGAGCCAAAGTGTTTGAAATTTTGGTTTCATTAAACTAGATTTATTGTTTAAATGGAATGTCACGCCAAAATATTAAAACTGAGCCAGGTCGACCAAAAGTAAATAAAAGAATATATGTTAAGAAATGGTCAAAATTGGTTTAGTCGACCAAAGGGTGAAAGACAAGGAAAATGGTCGAAATTGGTTTTTGTCAACCAAAAGGGTTTATGGACTTAGAGGAATTGTTGTTGATTTTTAAATCTTGCCAAAGGTAAAGTGTCGAAGCGAGTCAGAAGCGGTTTACTTTCAGAAGCTTAGAGTGGGAAGATTTAAATTTCAAAGTCATCACTAGTTGCCAGCGGTTTACAAATTGTTTAAGAGCCAAATAGGTGGCGACATCCAGTCAAGCGGTTATCTCAAGATTTTAATATTGTCCATAGATTTTATCTAGGAAGTTACATTGTAAATATTATAAATAAGCTGATTTAGTGTAGTTTTTTGGTGTGTTCACTTGTATGCTCAAATCACTTGTCAAAAATCTGTCATTTCGAGCGTTAGGAAACAAAGAGTAAAGAAGTGATTGATGTACGTGAATCACCACTTTTATTTCAACGGAAATCCTTTATTTTTCAATTATCTCTTTAGAATACCTTATTTGCTTTCTATATACTGTTGAACAAAGTCTTTACGTTATTTTCTACTTCAAGTAAACAATTCAATACTCTTTGTAGGTCACGAGTCACTAGTGAGTTAGTTTATTGAATCTTATTTTCATATGAATACCTTCTGTCGGTCACGAGTCACCAGTCAGTCGATTGATTCATAGTGTGGAAAGCCGTTATACTTGTCCCCTTAGTCACGGAAAACCATTTCCCTTGATAAGGATTTTGATAGAATAAGTATAATAATAAAACTCTTCGCACATGTCTTAAGATCAACTGGTAGATCTTGCAAGTTACCCTTAGTTTTAGGACTTTGGGAGGACCAGTGGTTGTTTACCATTTCCACAGTAAACAAATTGGCACACCCAGTGGGACACAGTGCTAAGAATTTTTCTTAAGTGTATGTAGCTTAGAAATGAAAAGTTAACCAAAGAGTATAATAAACCATCATATAGGAAGCATATATTAAGAATGACAATTCCTGATAATCCAAACATAGATGAAATAACATCACGAACTTTAACTACTATTGATCCAGTAGTTTCTCAAGTTGCACCTTTTCCTCCAGTCGGGTCAACTGCAGCAGGTTCCGCACAAATTTCTAAGGCTCCACCAGGAATCCCAAGGCCTGTAATGACTACGATCACCATACCCAATGTGCCTCGTTTTGGTAATGTGGATCCTATTTATAGAATGTCGTATTCCATGATGCCAGGATACCAGTCAACGTCGAATGCAGCAGTGGTGTCAGATAATGTTCAAAATTTGAACTCCCCTTTACAAGGATCTGCACCAGGAGGAAATAATAGAGGCAACCAAATTAGTGGAATGCCTTCTCAACCAATAGTACTGCCTCTCACTAACACTTCAGTAGCAGTATTAAGGCAACAAATGGATGATAGTAACCATGAGTTGGTTAATATGTTAACTAACTAAATGGGTAATGTATTTAATCCTATAGTACAAGAGTCAGCTGAGACTAATAGACAGTCCACTGAAACAAATTGATAGATGATTGCCCAATTAACACGTTTGTGTAATTTTTTAGGGGCTCCCTTATCACCAATTTGATAGGCGCCACTTGTTCGACTAGATGCCCCTGCTCAAATAGACATGGGGGCAATACAAGATGAAACTATCCATCAGGGACAAGTGCTAGTACCTCCAAGGAATTTGATTGTCGATCCACCTAGGGCATTAGTACATCGACATAAAGAGGATGATTAAACTGTTGAACAAATTCGACAAGAGGATTTAGCCATATAAAATAATCTAACAACCATTATCGAAAGAACTATGGCTAGGAATGGTATGAATACCACACTTCAGAGGCCAACATATTCTTCCCCTTTGTATAAATATATCTTACAGACTGAAAACCCTAGAGGATGGAAAATTCCTAAGTATACAAAATTCGGGGGAGAATCTTGAGAGTCGACAGTGGAACATATTGCTAGGTATTTAACCGAATCTGGGGATATGTCGAATAATGAAAACTTAAGGGTAAAACATTTTCCTTCTTCCCTTACTAAGGCAGCTTTCACGTGGTTTACCACTTTTCCTCCAAATTCGATTGACTCATGGACTAAGTTGGAAAAACTTTTCCATGAACAGTTTTATGAGGGTCATTGGAAAATTAGTTTGGTTAAATTGTAAAACATTAAAAGAAGGTTTGCTGAAAACATTGATGATTATCTAAATAGATTTAGGTATGAAAGTAAGATGCTTTACTCAAGTACCAGAACATGAGCTTGTTCAAATGGCTGATGCAGGTTTAGATTATTCCATTAGGAAGAAAATAGATCTGACCTTCACGAAGATTATGTCATAGTTAGCTGATAGAGTTCGACATCTAGAGCGTCTGCGACTAGAAAAGGTCAGACATACTAAGGCTAGGACTAAGAAAGAAAAAGTAGCCTTCATAGATTATGATGACACATATCCCATTTATGAGGCCGACTATACCTCACCAACAGAGGCAGAGGTCGACGTGGCTGAAATGATGCCAGGGCCAGCATATGAATGTAAATCACTATTTCCTACTAAAGGAAAAAATATGGTCGAAAACAATCCAAAATTTCCAGCGAAAACTTATACGTTTGATGTCACTAAATGTGAAGAAATTTTTGATTTGTTAGTTAAAGATGGTCATATTTTAGTACCCCCAGGTGCTAAGTTACCACCATTAGAACAATGACAGAAAAGAGGTTTTTGTAAATTTCATAAATATCTTGGTCACACAACCTCTCAATGTTATCTTGTTAGGGATCTCGTACAAAAATAGCTGCAGGAGGGTTGATTGAAATTTGCTGCACAAAAAATGAAGATTGATACTGATCCTCTTAGGTAAGAGGAGGCTTTGTTTCTTGACCCTGTTGACATCAAAATGGTAGAAATTACTGATTTCCTAATGATGATATGGTCGAAGAGGGTACTAGAGAAAGTCCTGATATCGACTTAGCTGATGTGTACCTAAGGCCTGAGGAGGACTTGCTAGACTTCCTTTACCGCTGTAAGAACAAAGATTCGTAAGCTTGCTTGTGTCCTAGGTGTGGCGCCTTGAATGACAAAATAGATGCTGAAAATTTCCAGAAGCTGCAGTTAGAAAAGAACAAGGGCATGCCATACAACCAAAGGTTCCCTACACCAAGGGACCCAAGAAGTACTGTGGGAAACTCCCATGCCAAACCAAGAAGTTATATTCCTTTACAAAATCTCCTAACAGTACTTGGATTAAGCCTCAAGGGAGAAGGGGGGCACCAATTGATGGTGATATTGTTAGAGACCCAAACAAAGGAAATTCGATTATTAATTACCAACATGAGTTTAAGTTTGAGAGGAAAAGTTATATTTTTGAAAATTACATGGGGAAGAATCCCATGACTCCAACCTAATAGAGACGATTCCAACGTCGAAAGCAGGCTGAGAGGCAAGCATCCGCTGGCTAGATTGCTGAAAATAAAGCTGGAAATCAGAAGCAGTATAAAGTGAAGGTCGATTCCTCTGCAAAATAATGAATTAAAGAGTTCGTTAGTCGACCAGTTGCTAAGTGTTTTGAAGAAGCTACTGACAATTTTGAGTCTGAGTCTGAAGAGAGTTTGAATATCTTAGTTAATATGGTATCAATTCTGCCAGCAGAATATGATTGCTTAATTGAAGTGGAATATTCAGTAGACGTTGATGCTGAGGAGATGGCTTTACACAAGCCAACATGTTACTTTGTAATGAATAATGGTTCGATTGAGAACCAAGATGCGTTCTTTGAAAGACGGGATATGGCCATGAGGAGCCATTTGAAGCCTCTTTTAATAAGGGATAAGCTTAAAGGGGTGGTTATCAACAAGGTGTTTGTAGACTGTGGTGCTACGGTAAACATTATCCCACACCACCTATTGCATAAAACTAGTAAATATGACATTGATGTTAAATCTCATAACATGGTCTTATAAGACTACGAAGGAAGGACTAGAAACACTATCGGTGTGATCCAAGTTGATATTACTGTCAGCTCCGTTACTAGGCCGACTATATTCATGGTGATTCAAGGCAAGTCAAGTTATAACCTCTTAGGGAGGGAATGGCTGCACGGTGTAGGGGCTGTAAGATCTTTTATGCACCAGCGTTTGGTGATTTGGAGGGAATATGGTATTGTCGAGAACATTGAAGCTGATCGAGGATATTTCAGGGAAGACATGAACAATGTCGGCAAGAAGCAATTTGACAGGAAATTACCTAACATTTTCCCATGTCAACCTGCTGAAGATGTGTATGCCAACCTTGATGAGGCATTTGTTTCAATGAAGTTACATGAGACCAATGGTTTTATATGGGATGTGGAACGTCTTGAGGATCCATACTGTGACAACAGGCCGACAAGATGGGGAGAAATCAGTGATGATGTCTGAGCTAGATGCTCTGAAAAGGATTTCGGCATATATTGTCGAAAGTAAAATAAATTTGGTGCTAGAGGCTAAAGAAAATATGGCTGTCGAAGCCAATAAGACACAAATTCTGAATGAATGAGCTACTTTGGCCATTGAGCCAAATCCACCAGATAAAAAAGAAGTGGTCGAAGAAAACATCGATAAGAAGCGCCTGGACTTCATATATGACGAAGAACCCTTGGGCTTCGAAAAGGATCTGATGGCACCAGAAAGAAACCTATATATTATCTTAGTCGAATGATTAATGATCCTGAAACTAGGTATAATGATATATAAAAACTATGCCTTTGCTTGTATTTCTCTTGTATTAAATTAAAGCAATATATAAAGCCTGTTGATGTGTATGTATCTTATCATTTTGATATGATTAAGCACATGTTGTCCAAACCGATTTTACATAGTCGAATTGGTAAATGGGATTTAGCATTAACAGAGTATTCTCTGACTTATGTGCCCTTAAAAGCAATGAAGGGACAAGTGGTGGCAGATTTCTTAGTCGACCATTCAATGGTTGGTATGCCTCAGAATTATGTAGATCTAGCGCCATGGAAATTATACTTTGATGGTTATAGCCATAAAAATGGAGTTGGAATAGGAGGAATTATAATTTCCCCCAGTGGAATTCCAGTAGAGTTCAAGTATAGAATCGACGGTATATGTACAAATAATGAAGCAGAATACGAGTTTTTAATAACAGGACTTGAACTACTGCTAGAATTGGGGGCAAGGAACATCGAAATTATGGGTGACTCTGAATTAGTAATTAAACAAGTATCAAAGGAATACAGATGTGTTAAAGAAAATTTAATCATGTATTTTGTGATTACTATTACATTGTTAAAGAAATTTGAACAAGTGAGTATTCGACACATACCTCTACGAGAGAATGAAGAGGCTAATGACCTAGCACAAGAAGCTTCAGGATACAAGAAAGACCAAAATGAAGAACTTATTCAGGTAAGAGAGAAAGTTCGAGCAACTTGGTTATCTCTTTCAAATTTGTAAATAATAAAGTTAGGGGCTGTAGATGCTGAAAATTTTCAGATTTTAACTGTTGACAATGTGCAAGAGAATGATTGGCGAAAGCCATTGACTGACTATCTGCACATCCCTATGGGGTCGACAGATCGTAAGATCAAGTATCACGCCCTCAGTTATGTTTTGATAGAGAACGAATTATTTAAGAAAACTGTTGAAGAAATATTGCTTAAATTCCTTGAAGAAAGTGAGGCATATGTAGCAGTGTCAAATGTGCATAGTGGAGCATGTGGCGCACATCAAGCAGGACACAAAATGAAATGGCTTTTGGTGCGTTCAGGTGTCTATTGGCCTTCAATTCTAAAATATTGCATCGAAATTACTAAAGGTTGTCAAGAATTCCAAGTGTATGAGGGCATACAGCATGTTCCTGCAAGTGAATTACATGCAATTATAAAACCTTACTATGATACGGTGGTAGAACCGACTGTTAATACTGGTTTTGCATTTGTGTTTGCAAGTGTTGCAGTAAGCAAGAGTCACCACCGACTTTTCTTTTATCCAAATTAAGGAAAGGGTGAAAATAATATAAAAATACCTTTTCGAGAGTTTTCTGAGTAAGGGGGTAGATTAAGAAAAGGGAAGGTGTTAGCACCCTTTCCATCTGTAGTTCTCTACGGGATCTTAGAGGTTTGCTCATTTTTCAAGATGCTTTTGTGCTTTGTGTTTGAAATTTTTTTGAAAACGCCTTAGTACGGCGAACTTTGTAATGTTTCTCGGGATAGTGGAGAAAGTATACAAAGTGTTTTGAAATTGTTTTTGAAAAGTAGTTTTTTGTGTAAGTGAAAAATGTTTGAGAAAACTTCTAACAACTATCTACTTTATTACTCTAAAAGGGTTGTTCTTTTCCTCTTTTCCTTTAGACAATGCTATCCTACTATTAGTGAGTAGGTAGCCTTGTCGTTGGATGTTGAGGGACAATCGAAGAGACGTTACGATCACGAAGGCAACTTGGCAAGAAATTTTGGTAATTGTCCTAAAGTCTTAAGATCACATTTAACCGAGGAAACTTCTAAAGGGTCATCGAGGAACTTGTGATCTTTCAAACTAAATGGCATCCACTAAAGATTCTCACATTTTGAGAATTGTGATCTTTTTCTGAAGGAAACCGAAGTGGGATACCCTAGAGGTGCTTGTGTTAAATTGTGTTCAGTTCAGTTATTTATCTTTTGCATTAAGGTTTGTTAGCATTTTAATTTTAGTCTTGTCATACATGCCTAATTACTAGCAATAATATTGTATGGAAAAATAAAGTGCGAAAATATAAACTTACATTATTACATGGCTTCGGGGATGAGGTATTTACAATGTACAAACAATTGGGAAAAAATAAAGAAAGCAATGAAAAGTCCTATTTAAAACCATTACATCCCAAATAACAGTTACATGAATATATAAAAAAATGCGAAAAATGAATAATGCCCGAAAGAATGAAAATACGTTCTAAAACCTAGTCAGAAAAATATTTTTTGTGTTGTTTTTAATTTAAGAAAATAACTAAATTAATTATTCTAAAGTCTACTTAGAAAATTAAATTAAGAAAAATAAACTAAGCCTTTTTTGTGGTTTTTTTATTATGAAAAGAAAGTAATTTGACTTAAATTCTAATTCATTTTTAATTAAGAAAAAGGTTAAAGTTTTAATTATTTAATTAATTTAAAAAAATTATTTAATTAAAAAAGTCTAAGCCTAAATTTTTTGTGAGTTTTTTTTATTATTATAATTAAAATGATTAAGACATGAAATAATTAAATAAAGCAAAAAGAAAAGGAATTGGGCTTGACATCTGAAGTAGAATGGGGGGTGCAATTGAAATTTCGCTAAGCCCGGATTCTGAAGCCCGGGTTCATCCTTGAATCTAGTGTGGGAAGTACTTGATGGTATATGGTATCTCATGTTAAAGATGTCATACATTCCATGTAATTCTCCTAACGTGCTCTAAGGATATCCAAGAACTCATATACACACATTAGAATATTCAACAATTAATAAAAATAGAGATTCGAATTTGAGATTATACCAAAATGGTGATAGCTTGGATCCAGTGATCTGAGACCTTACAAGTTTGAGGATGGTTAGAACAAGTCCCTGGGAACCTCAAGAGCAATGTATGATTACTAGTTCAGATCAAAAGTACCTGCAAAGTGGGTTTCAAATTTTTACTGCTTTTGATAATTTTGCAAAAATGGTAGAGCTCTCTCTAGGCTGTGTAGGCGTCTTGAAATGCTTGCTAGATTCTTGTTTATATAGAGAGGAATGAGGAGACAAGAAAATAAAGGTTTAAACAAGCTTAAAGCACACGTTTCAAAGTCATGAATAAAATTTGTAACTTTGGCCAAAAACAAGGAAACTTGTCATTTTTTGAATTTTAATGAATGTGGACATGGCTGCACGAAATCTTAGGCTTCAAGGTAAGTTAAATCACCAGCCCAAATGCCAAAACCTATTTCCAATTATTTTATACACTTTATTTTATATTTATTTGAAATAAATTAAAATAAATATGTACAAAATAAGTAAAAATTGTAAGGCATGGTAAGAGTGTTTTTCGAGGTACTCTATAATCTTAGGAAGATGTTTGAAATCCAAGAAATCGAGCCCTTGCCTTAAAATTTCAAATTTTCTCAATGCATAGTTCTTGAAAATTCCCAAATTTTCCCAACTAGGGAAAGCCATAACTTGCTCAATTTTTATCTTATGATGATGATCTTGGACTTTTTGGAAATCCTAAGATGTCTACTTCAATCCCTATTTTGGTCAATTTTGTATTTGAAGATTTTATCTTGATGTAAATGCTCTTGACAAAAAGTGCCTTTTGTTGACTTTTGAAAATGACATGTAATGTATAATCTTGTATCTTTCAAATGGTGCATCTCTTGAACTTGTGGGCTGAATAAAAGTTGTAGGGAATTGAATTCTCTTCAAAATGAGCATTGTTTTAGGAAAGTGGATAAGGTATGCGAATGTTATGCCTGGTCAAAGTTTGGTTGACTTTTCCTATAGAAACCCTAATTAACAATTCTTGACTTTTGATGAATTAGGAGCATTTCTTGAGGGATCATGATAAACCCTTGATCAAATGATGGATATAACTTTAATATGTTGATGTTGACCAAAAATCTTAAAGTTTGAATGTATATAGACCATAGTTGACTTTTGACCTAGTATAGTTGATTTTCAAACATTTAAGCAATTGACTGAGCAAACTTGTAGCACAAGGTATGAAATTTGTCATGGATAATCTTGAAGAAAAATTAGGACCATGGAAGACATTTGAGACCTTTGGAGCTCACACATATTATTGAAAAATTAAACCCTATTTGGAAGACCAATGCTTAGGAGGAGAATTTATCTGATCAATTCTTGGTCAACCTTGAGCAATTAAGGACCTCTATGCGTATGTCTTGTGTGAAAATGGGTGGGAAAATTTTGGGTTACAACAACTGCCCCTATTCAATCTTCTTAAACCTGAGGATTTAGATTGGCTTGTCTGTCTTTCGTGATCTGATGGTAGAAGATGATTGAACACTAGAGTGCCCAGAAATTTGCACTCGCATGAAGTAATAATATTGGTTGATGACCTCGGGAATGGCCTTACAGATGCCATTTGGAGAAGACGACTGAAAGTCGTAGAAGATGGGATTAAAGATGCAACCCAGAGTAGATTCTAACTTCATAAGAGGTCTCTTTGTATGGATTCTTGTTCCTGTTGTCCGAGGAGGAGTCCACTGGGGGCTGTTGATTTTTGTTGCTTTCCTGTTTGAGTAAAACTCTGGGGAATAGAGTCTAGGAACTTCAGTTGTCCATGGCTCTACTAAGGGGTTACCTCTGGATTAGAGAGATGAAAGTTTGTTGTTTTCTGGTTGAAATCCAGGCTTCGCAGTAATTTTCTAGGGAGAATGAAATTAACTGCTATCTAGAAATGTATCAGAAGAAACCTGTGTAGGGCTGTTTCATGATGAGTCTGGGTAAGACTTTATCTGGAAGTGTGTGAGAAGGAACCTGGGTAGGGCTGTTTTAGGAGATATATGAGAGGGACCCTGGGTAGGGAAGCTTCAGGATGAGTTTGTGTAAAAATGCATCTGGAAATTGTAAGAAGGAACCTGGGTAGGGTTGCCTCAGGATGAGTCCGTGTAAAACTGCATATGGAAATTCAAGAGAAAGAACCTGGGTAGGGTTGTCTCAGGATGATTCTGTGTAAAACTGCATCTGGATATTGTGAGAAGGAACCTGGGTAGGGTTGATTCAGGATGAGTCAGTGTAAAACTACATCTGGAAATTCAAGAGAAGGAACCTGGGTAGGGTTGCCTCAGGATGAGTCTGTGTAAAACTGCATCTGGAGATTGTGATAAGGAACCCGGGTAGGATTGCTTCAGGATGAGTCCGTGTAAAACTGCATCTGGAGATTGTGAGAAGGAACCTAGGTAGGGTTGCTTCAGGATGAGTTCGTGTAAAACTGCATCTAGAAATTCACGAGAAGGAACCTGGGTAGGGTAGCCTCAGGATGAGTTTGTGTAAAACTTCATTTGGAGATTGTAAGAAGGAACCAGGGTAGAATTGATTTAGGATGAGTCAGTGTAAAACTTCATCTGGGAATTCAAGAGAAGGAACCTAGGTAGGGTTGCCTCAGGATGAGTCAGTGTAAAAATGCATCTGGAAATTGTAAGAAGGAACCTGGGTAGGGTTACTTCAGGATGTGTCCGTGTAAAACTGCATCTGGAAACTCAAGAGAAGGAACCTCGGTAGGGTTTCCTCAGGATGAGTCTGTGTAAAACTACATCTGGAGATTATGAGAAGGAACTTGGGTAGGGTTGCTTCAGGATGAGTCTGTGTAAAACTGCATCCGGAAATTCAAGAGAAGGAACCTGGGTAGGGTTGCCTCAGGATGAGTCCGTGTAAAACTGCATCTGGAGATTGTGAGAAGGAACCTGGGTAGGGTTTCTTCAGGATGAGTCAGTTTAAAGCTGCAGAAGAAGGGAAAAGGAACTCGTGTAAGATTGCTTCATGAAAAGCCCGTATAAAGTTGTATTTGGAAGTCAGAAGAAACCCGTGTAAGATTGCTTAATGAAGAGCCCATATAAAGCTGTATTTAGAAGTCAGAAGAATCCCGTGTAAGATTTCTTCATGATGAGCCCATGTAAAGCTGTATTTGGAAGTCAGAAGAAACCTGTGTAAGATTGCTTCATGTTGAGCCCGTGTAAAGCTGTATTTGGAAGTCAGAAGAAACTCGTGTAAGGTTGCTTCATGATGAGCCCGTGTAAAGCTGTATTTGGAAGTCATAAGAAACCCGTTTAAGATTGCTTCATGTTGAGTTCGTGTAAATCTGTATTTGGAATTCGGAAGAAACCCATGTAAGATTGCTTCATAATGAGCCCGTGTGAAGCTGTATTTGGAATTTAGAAGAAACCCGTGTAATATTGCTTCATGTTGAGCCCGTGTAAAGCTGTATTTGGAAAATCAGAAGAAACCCGTGTAAGATTGCTTCATGATAAGCCCGTGTAAATCTATATTTGGAAGTCAGAAGAAATCCGTGTAAGATTGCTTCATGTTGAGCCCGTGTAAAGCTGTATTTGGATGTCAGAAGAAACCCGTGTAAGATTGCTTCATGATGAGCCAGTGTAAAGTTGTATTTGGTTGCTTAGATAATTACCATGTTTTGTTTCAGGAGCTAATACTAGACCTATTGAAAATTGTTGATGATAAATATGTGTTGATTGATCTTTTCTGAAAAGGTAAAGCATTAGCTGTATGCAATTTCATGATGTATGAAATGCACTGTGTAATGGTGTTCTCAAAATAAATGAGATTGGGATGTATGCATTTATACTGCAGATGCTATGACGTTTGTAGAATTATGTATGAATGCAATATGTGAATGTATCAGTTGTTCTATTGCAACTCTATTGAATTAGGGACAATAAATCCCTGATTGCAGCTGGCGATGAAGAATGTAGGTCTTTAGATTTTGTTGAAGCTGAACTGCTGTGAGATGATCTTTCGTTGTTAGAGAAATAAACTTTGTTAGGGAAGGAAAGATCTGTGCACTGCCTGAGGATTTTGTGAAATCCTATTGGGGAATCCTGAGAAGTTTGACGACTTTACTGGGGAAAACCTGATGTCGGAGCAGTAGTTGGAAATTCCTGTTCTGCCGGGGATACATGAACACCTGACATCACTAGTTTGTAAGCTGAGGATATGGCGGTGACTTTTTAGTAAGATGCCCATGCCTCTGTACCTGCTGGAGAAAGTACATGTAGATACTTTGTGGATGGTTTGAGTGTCATCCCAACTCCTGGGGTGCTTGGTAAATGTTGATCAGTATGATAAGTCTTATACTGATAAACAAATGACAAGATGACGGGACTTAGTCGTATGTTTTTAATCTCTAACTTTTTCTTGGACCGCCCTTTCGGGTTTTTAGACCACTGGGATACCCTTTTTTTCTCAAGCCGCCTTTTCAGGTTTTCGACTTGCCAGGTGTACAATTTTTTTGTATATATCCCTAATTTTTGCCCGAACTCTTTTGGTTCGTCGGGATGCCCTTAATTTTGCCTAGGCCTGTCAACCTAGCGGGTCTTTTTCATGCATAGTATTTTCTGACTATGTCCGCGCTCATAGGATGTGGAGAGTTGTTACCGTCTATGACAACAAGTGTTGTTGAAATGCCAGAAAATGTTTGTGATCGCATGTGCCCTTTCATACGTGGGAGCCCGTGTGGGGATGTTTCAGGATGAACCTGGTGCACCTGATATTTGATCAAGTTTCTGATAGTCTTGAATTTCCTAGGTATCTTTTCTAAGAATTGTCATGGAAGGATTCAAAGACATGATACTAACACCATCTGATACTACTGGAACAGACAAGCAATTTGGTGGTACCAAAGATTCAAATTTCACAGTGATTTTCTACTGGAATCCCTGATCAATGTAACAGCCCCTGAGTGATTCAGATGGAGATCTGCCCCTGGATATTCAACATTTTTGGAGATATTCTTTGCATATTGTCTTGACTTCCCAAGATTAAATAGACACCATGTCATGCCCCTTGGTTATGAAAGGCTTGTTATTGGGAATGTTTTTTTTTGTCTGAGGTGATTCTGTCCATTAAGGGGGTCTTCATTCACTGAATATTCGTTGTGAATTTCTCTTCCATTTTAATAATTAACCATATGAAAATAATGTCATTTAAAGAATGCAAAGCTTATGTATGTCTTGAAATTTTTTGAAAATGCATTTTTTTGTAGTAAAACAAAATTTGCAAGAATGTGATATCAACTCATGATTTATAGCAAACCTTACAGGAATCAGGATACCTTTGTAATAGTATGCTCTCGAACTAACCTATACTCCAGCTAGGACTTTTAAGGGTTGTAACGTGGCCTGGTTCACGGTTTAAGAAACAAAGGATAAAGGCTCAAAATTTATTTGCACCCGCCCGTTATTCGTGATGTTCTTCAGTCTTATGCTCAGTTAATTATGCATTTCGAATCCCAATTGAGTTCTAGAATGTTGGCCCCGATATTCTAATGATGGCTCAGAAATTGAACGTTTGTTTGAGAAGGCAGTCATTTTTGTGACCTTTTCTTTTTGTTGAGGATTTGTAGGACCTCTTTATTTTTTGATTTTGCTATCCCTATTGTTGTACCCCAAAATTTGCCCTCCCATATCCTTCAAGAAATTGCCAAGCCAAGTCACAAAATTCCCCAAGGGTTGCACAGTGCAAGGACCTCCTAAACAGTCAAAACTAGGGTTTGAGTCTGATCAAGAAAAGGAAGTGTTCAAAGACTCAATCAAGTCTCATATGCTTACAAACATGGTCAAGCATCCTCATATCAAGTTTCAAGGCATTCAGCTCAAGATTGCACAGTCAAAACCCTAAATTGCACTCCAGTCAATTGTAGGGGCAAAATGGTCATTTGACAGTCAAAAGTTCAAATTTTTGGTCAACATATCATTTTGAAGCCACAAACATCATTTGATCAATGCTTGATCATGATTCTCAAAATTTGGCTCAGAAATCATCAAAGATGCAAAAGTTGCTATATTTGGACAGTTGAAAAAGTCAACTGAAATTGACCAGGGCATAACTTTCACATGGATTATCAGAAAAATCCCATCCAAGGCTCATTTTGAAGAGAAAGACATTTCCTACAACTCATCTTCATACTTCAAGTCCAAGAAATGCTCTCACAAAAAGTTATCAATTTCAACATTATAGGTCATTTTCAAAAGTCAACAAAAAGGGACTTTAAGTCAAAGGCCATAACTTGAGATTGGAAAATCAAAATTACATGGGACCAAAGGCATTGGTTAAAGGACTCAAAGACCTTTCCAAAATGTCCAAGAACATGAGAAAAGCTTAAAAAGTGAGCAAGTTATGCATTGGAGAAGTTGGGAAATTTTTGTGAAATGGCAAAAGTCAACTATCCTTGAAACTTCAATTTTTGACAAAAGGGCCCACTTTCTTCCACTTGATTCAGCCTTGTCATGCCACACACGTGTCCCATGATTAATTTCAAGATCAAACATTGATTTTTCTATTTTATTTAATTTTTGATAATTTAATTCATTTTAAATCTTTAAAAATTCAAATAAAATTTAAAAATCAATGGAATAGTGTCATGTGAATTTGAATAGCTTCCATATATCATGTGCCAGCTCCCAAACTCATGCTAGGGTTAGGTTGTACACCAAGTCTTGGTTTTGCTAAAAAAAAGGGAAAGTTTGTTAATGGTGAAAAGACCTAAGACTAATTCTCTCATGGGCATGGATCAAGGCCAGCTAATGACCTAATTCCCTTCCCTCATAAGTACTGAGTCTAACCCTAACCACAAGACACTGAAAAGGCTGCGCCCAAAGACCAATTGGCAAGCTTGAAAAAATTGCCATAAAACTCAAAAACTGAGATCAGTGTTCTAGGTGGATTCAAGTCTTAATTCCTTTTCCAAAAGCTTCCTTGTGGTCTCCTGAACAGATTCCAACCCCTAACACCAACTCAAACGCAAGGAATTGGTAACAAGACCTTCGACTGTACAGCAAAAAACTCATAAACGCATATCATGTTCTAGGCACTTTTTATGCAATTTAATTGTTGATTCTTGTTCCTCATTTGATTTCAAAGCTAACTGACATGATTAATTTCGTTTTTATGCCATATATGTGATTTCACCATGATCAATCTTTAGGGTTTTCCAAGCTTGAATTTAGGGCTTCTGAAACCAAGCAAAATTAGCCCACGAAACCATGACCATTCAAATCAGCAAGCTTGGACGAAGAAGAATGAATGTTCGCGCTCAATTTATAGAGCCCTGAGGCTTAATCGCTATTTTTCCAAAAGCCCCCTAAAACCACGCTTAAGAAACCGTTGCTTATGTTGTTTGTTTTTTCAGGGTGGTGGAGACGATGAAGCGTGGCAACATGTGATACGTTGTTTTTGAATTTCGCGCGCTTCAGTCACTAACGCATTGTTTGCTTTCATTATATTTGTTGTTTATTTAATTAACGAATGTGTGATAGTGGTGCAGCGGTATAGGTGTTAACTGGTAACCCTCATGACCTGGGTTCAAGTCCCAGGTCTTGCATAATTCCAATATTATTTTTCCAAACGTCTTCCTGTGCAATTTCAAAGGTGGAGCGCATGGTACACCACAATCATCAAGACGTCCACGTGCCTAAGAGGATCAATCAGAAAGCCATGTTCAGAGGTGTACCATAAGCCTCAATCAAAGGTCCCATACGTGGCCTGGGAAAGTCAACAAATTCCAAAATCAATTGGGCTAGATTGCTGGGCCACACCTCCACTTTAGGGCCTGAACCCCCTGGTTTGCTTTCTCTATATTTTTCTTGTTTTATTTTTATTTCTTGTTTTATTTTCTTTATTTGTTTAAACTAATTATTATTTCTTTACAAATTATAAAATACACAAAAATCAGAAAAAGAGAACAATATAATATTTATTTTATTTTAGTTATTTTCATAAATAAATTGTATGTAAATTAACTTAGTATTAATTTAGGTTGCAACTTTAATTCTTTCTTCCATAAAAAAATCCAAAAATATAGCATTAGGTTAATGACTTTTTTATTCCTTTTAATTTTCCTTGTTTTTTGCCATAATATTAGTAATTTTCATAATTAAACTTGTAAACTAATTAGGGTTGCATTTAGGTTAGATTTTAATACTTTCTTAATAACTAAAAATCCAAAAATATAGCATTAGGTTTAATGATTTTTTATTCCTTTTAATTTTCCTTGTTTTTTTGCCATAATATTAGTGATTTATTTATTTTCATAATTGAACTTGTAAACTAATTAGGGTTGCTTTTAGGTTAAATTTTAATACTTTCATAATAAACTTAAAAATAATTAGAACTAGGTCTAACATTTCATTTTGTTTTTTTAATTAATTCCTCTTTATTAAATCTCAAAAAAACACAAAAATACCAAAAAAAAACATTTTCTTTTAATTCTTAATTTTAATTCCTTATTAATAATATTTCGCAAAAGGGTCCAACGCCCATGTTCGTAATTTATTTTCGCGCATTTATTTTATGTCGTTTATTATAATTATGTAATTCTCCCAAAGCGTTGTAACAATTATACTTTTCGCACTTTTATTTAATTTCTTTATTTTCTTGTCAAATCGGGTCCGGTTTAATTTTGGCGATGTGGACCCGCGCCATTTGTAATAGTCTTAGATTTACTTTTCCCGTAACTTTTAACTGTTAACAAAAGCATGAAAGAATGTATGGACTTAAAATAAAATCAAGCGTAGATCACAATAGACATGACAAGACAAATATCAATGAAAACGATACACGAATCACACACACCACCCCTAGGGTACGCCTCACTGTTGCCTTGCCTTCGAAAGGTGATCGTCGAGTAGAGGATGTCTTAGTAAGTCCTCATGATCCGGGAACCTGGCATGAGGGTAGCTTCTAAGGTGTCTTCCCATTGCTCTGGTGATCACCATGTCCCTACAAACTCGAATTGACCCGAACACCTCCAACGGTGGTGCTACCTACCTCTCAATGGTGGGATGGCATTACTTTAAAGGACATCTACACAGACGAATTCCTTAGGGTAGGTAAACGACTCATGGATACTTGCTCTCTTCAAAACAAACTGAAATCTTTTCACACCAACACTTTTCAAAAGCTTTCAAAGCAAATTTTTCAAACACTCTGACGTACGAGTCGAACTGAAATTTTTCAAAGAAACTTTTTTAACCCACATTGAGAAGCAAACAAACATTTTTGAAAACACAATGAGCAAGTATCTAAGAGCCCATGGATAACCATGGATAGAAAGGGTGCTAACACCTTCCCTTTCTATAACCTACCTCCCGAACCGAGAGCAATCTCTTTAAGGAATTTTTCTGTGCTTTTGTCCTTTCCATTTGGAGAAAATAAAAGACGGTGGCGACTCTTGCTTCCGCGACATTTCGCGAACCAGCTTTAAAACAGTCAGTTCCAGATCCACCGATCACAGAACTGGCGACTCTGCTGGGGAGTTTACTTAAAAGTGAGGTGTACCTTAGGGCTAGCTCATAACTATGTTTTCAATTGTCTTCCTTGCTTGCTTTATTATTGTGGGACTGTCTTGGGAGTTCTATAGATCCTAACCCGGATCTGGGGGATACCTTCTTAGAAAGTAGCAACAAGGCTGTGAGGGAACTGTGCGGGGTATACCGACATGGTTGAAACAGTCTGCTACGTTGATGTGGCACTTTGGTGTGTACCGGTAACCCTTGAGTTCAGTCAAGGAGAGTACGGGGCCTCCATGTGGTGTCATGAAGCATCAACAGACCTTAGGAACCTTAATTGAACCATATTGGCCTCTTTAGGGTAGTGAGATAACTGACTTTGGTGCGGTCCGAGGTTGGTTGATACTCGATACTACACTCAATTGAGGGTTGCTTTCCTGGAATATTTCGGTCGCCAGTTCAGTGGCTAAATCGAAACGATGAACAATGAAAGCAGTCCCGTGATATTGGGAACCTTAGAACCCGGTTACTTTGATTAGGACAGGTTGAACCCACCCACTTCAAGAGGGTAGTACCCCAAACTTCATGTTGGCCTAAACTCTAAGGGCTCTTTTGTGTGACTTGTGTGCCTTTGTACTTGCCTACTTGCATGCTTGTTAGCTGACACATGAACTACTTACAGGTTTTGTTTATAGTTCTTAACTAGGACTCATGACAAGGTTTACCAAATTTCTTGCAGGTTTTGTTTATAGTCCTTAATTGGGACTCATAACAAAGTATACTGAATTTCTTGCAGGGTCTGTTTATAGTCCTTAATTGGGACTCATAACAGGGTTTACCTACATCACCCCATGCATAGCATGACATCATAACATTGCATACATCCTAACCCATTTCAAGGATCTCAAGGGCTTGTGATGCAGGTCATGAGGAATCAAACATCTAGCAAGGGGCAAAGAGGATTTTTTTTTCCTCTAGACAAAGTTGTCAGGGGCTATGACCCACTCGATATGGTGAGCTCTGACTCTTGAAGAAGGTTCCCTTAACCAAGGTTATTTGGCAATCAAAACCAGACATGATGACTAAAGTCAGGGGCTATGACCCACTGGATATGGTGAGCCTTTGACCCCGGAAGAAGGACTCTCAACCACATGAAGTACCTTCAACCAAGTTGCCAGCTTCCAACTCTAACAAGTTTCTCTGTTTACCCCGCGAGGTCCTTGAAATCATCGCATGCATATCATACTCATCATTACATAACATGTACCCTTGTTGCAGGTTACTTACCTTTCCCGCTGTTTATTTCAGCAATGGCTTTCCAACCAGACAACCAGGACCTTCTTGCTCAAGAGACTCGGTTCGGAGAAGTCCTCCTGAATCTATCCAAGGGGCAGGAGGAGCTAAGGACACTTCTCATGGAGACTTTTGCCAGGAACAGTGCTGAGGATGAAAGGCTGAAACACCTACAAGCTGAGATGGATGCTATGAAAGCCCAAATGCTGGGGCAGAGGAACGCCATTCAAGGTTTAGCTCAAAGACAAGATGAGCTCCGGTTTCTCGTCAACCAACTGCTTCAGGGTAACCAACTGGAGCAAACGTCTAAGGGTAAAGAGCCAGTCATTGTTCAACCACCTTTGAGACAAGGAGATAAGGGAAGAGCTCCTCAAATGGCTTCAGTACCACAAATTCAGCATCAACCTCACCAGCATCAACCAGACAAGCCTAAAAGGCAGTTCACCAAGATCAACATGTCGCTGGATCAAGCACTACAACAAATGTTGAAGGCAGGGCTGATCACTTTAAAGGCTCCTCTTCGGAATCCAAATACTTCTGCTCCTAACTATCATCCCAATGATAGGTGCGCATATCATTCTGATAGCCCGGGGCATACTACGGACAACTGCTGGCCTCTCAAAAACAAGATCCAAGACATGATCGACGCTGGAGAGATTCAGTTTAAAGTACCCAAGACTCCCCATGTGATCACTGCTCCCATGCCAAAACATGGCTAGGATAGAAAGCACTTTTTGTTCATTTAAATTCAAGTCGTATTTTTCTTTGGTTATTCAAACATTTGTTCATGTTAAAACATTGTTATTCCATTAATGCATCGCTTATGTCCGTTTTGAATCAATATATTCGTATTCACTCTGTGCATGTTATTTTCATATTTTTTCTGATGTCAACTCTCATTAATTCTAAGCCTCTTGAGGGAGGATGACGAAAACGATACCGTTATCTACAGTATGCTTTTGAACAGACCCCGCTGATGAGGTACAGGCATTGTTTCAATTCCTAAACACTGGAGTTATAAAGATGATAATCCCTCGCTAACCCCTCTGAGCCAAAGAAGTAGGAGTTTTTATTTTCGAAAATCAAAACCCTTAATCATAACCCGGGGCAGGGTAGTCTCTCAGTTGGTCCAAGTGCACAACAAATGGCACTAAAAAGAGTCCTCACGAAACAAAAGACAGTGATGGTCCCGAACAATCATAAAGACCGGCAGTCATTACTTCTCAAAATAAAAGCCCATTAAGTCAAAACCTACAAAGGGGACTTATGAAACTGGGGCATCCCGCTGACCGTAATTCCAAAAAAGGAAACAGTTCAGGCAAAAAAAAAATAGGGATAACGAAATCAAAAAGAGGTCTTACAAACCCTCAACAAAAAAGGAAATGACTGCCTAATCAAAATATACTGTCAATATCCGAATCATCACCGGAAAATCAGAACGAAGACTCAAGCTAGGTCTAACGTATGATCAACTGAGTTTAGGTTTGGAGAACATCACGAAGAGCGGATGGGTACAAATAATTTGAGCCTTTATCCTTTGTTTCTTAAACCGTGAACCAGGCCACGTTATAACCCTTAAAAGTCCTAGCTGAAGCATGGGTTAGTTTGAAAGCATACTGTTACGAAAGGTATCCTGACTCCTGAAGGCCTACGGTAAATACAGAGTTGACATCATGTTTTACAAACATTCACATGTTTTATGAAAAAAATGCATTTTCAAAATCTTCAAGACAGACATAGGCTTTGCATTGTTAACATAACTTTGTTTGCATATGACTTTTTGTTTGAACAGCAGGGAAATTCGCACGATGAATACCTAGTGAACAAAAGCACTTCCAATCAAGGGGCACAACATGATCATGGTCCAATCATCTGGGGCAGTTCAGTCAAGATTCGGAGAATCTCTCAAAAGGCCAACCAGCCTGGAGCAAATCTCCATCTGGATCACCTGGGGCATCCCGACAACGAATCTTGCCTGATCAGACATCTTCTAGTGGTACGGCAACGCAATACTTCTAACAGGGGCAATTCCCTACATTCTGAGAACATGGACATAGTCGAAAGGACACTGCGCACAATCAAAGACCCGCTAGGTTGACACACCTAGGCAAAAATAAGGGCTTCCCGGCGAACCAAAAGGGTTCAGGCAAAAACAAGGGATGAATATGAAAAAACTGTACACCCGGCAAGTCGAAAACCTGAAAAGGCGGCTTGGGCAAAAATGGGTATCCCGGTGGACTGAAAACCCGAAAGGGCGGTCCAGGCAAAAGTTAGGGATCAAAGCATACGACTATGTTCCGTCATCTCGTCACTTTCCTACCAGAAGAAGATTTGTCAATCGGCAGTCATCAAGCACCGCCACAGGTATCTTCTCCCACAGAAACAGGGGCAATAAAGAGTTGTCTAAGCAATCCAGTTGTTCTATCCTCCAAGGTATCAAAGTAGGTTCAGCTGAAGAACACAACCAGGTATCTTAATTCCCCAGAGAGCGAGCCAGCAAGCAGTATATTCTTCTCCAAGCAGAGTTAACAAGTCTCAAGGAAATTGGGTATCCTCCAGCAGATCCCAACATTCCCTAGCAGCATATATTCTTAACAAGCATCCCCGGCAGTCTTGGTCTAAAGATTGTTCCCCGGCGGCATACATCAACATTCAAAGGAATCACTTCCCCAGCATATCAAAATTCCTCAGGAGAGTCCAATTAGTTTCCCCAGGAAAATTGGAATTCATATCCCCAAACAGTAAGCTTATCCCCAGTAAATTCTGGAAGCTTATCCCTCGCACAGCACGAACGCGTCGCCCGGCTTTATTCAAAGAGTTACTTCCTCAATAGGATATAACTGGGTTATCCTCAGCCGAGAGCCACGGAAAGGTCGTCGTCAACGTAGTTCTTTCCTATCCCCAGCGAAGTCTATTCATACTTCTAACAACAAGACATCCTCAGCAAGTTACTATCAACATTCAGCAAAGCATCTCTATCCACACAGAGTATTGCTTCCCAGCATGGTCGCTAGAGTATTTTTTCTCCCTGCAGAATCCTCCATTTGCCAAGTTTACTCCGCAACGGAGTTATCTTCTCCTACCAGTATTCTTGCAACTATCATCCCCATGGAAGCAAAATCTATTCTTCGACATCAGCCCAGGATACGACTTCCCGGCACCCGTCAAGGATTCACTTTCCTAGACAAAAACATACATAAAACATCACATACATCATTATAGCATGCATAGACGCATCATATCCTACGAATCTCATTTATATTGAGAACATCATTGCTTGATCCATATCATGCATTGCATATGACTGACCTCTACCTTTCAGGAAAGATGCAGTTAAATTCTCAATCACATTTCAAGACCTAGCCTGGTCCAGTTAAATCGACCCTAAGATTTTCCTGATGCTTATCCAGTCAAAGGCCTTCTCTGGTTCAGTCAGATCGACCCCAAGATCTCCCTGATGCTTATCCAGTTGAAGATATTTCAAGACCTTGCCCGGTTCAGTTAAATCGACCCTAAGATTTTCCTGATGCTTATCCAGTCAAAGGCCTTCTCTGGTTCAGTCAGATCGACCCTAAGATCTCCCTGATGCTTATCCAGTTGAAGATATTCCAAGACCTTGCCCGGTTCAGTTAAATCGACCCTAAGATTTTCCTGATGCTTATCCAGTCAAAGGCCTTCTTTGGTTCAGTCAGATCGACCCTAAGATCTCCCTGATGCTTATCCAGTTGAAGATATTTCAAGACCTTGTCCGGTTCAGTTAAGTCGACCCTAAGATTTTCCTGATTCTTATCCAGTCAAAGGCCTTCTCTGGTTCAGTCAGATCGATCCTAAGATCTCCCTGATGCTTATCCAGTTGAAGATATTCCAAGACCTTGTCCGGTTCAGTTAAGTCGACCCTAAGATTTTCCTGATTCTTATCCAGTCAAAGGCCTTCTCTGGTTCAGTCAGATCGACCCTAAGATCTCCCTGATGCTTATCCAGTTGAAGATATTCCAAGACCTTGTCCGGTTCAGTTAAGTCGACCCTAAGATTTTCCTGATGCTTATCCAGTCAAAGGCCTTCTCTGGTTCAGTCAGATCGACCCCAAGATCTCCTTGATGCTTATCCAGTTGAAGATATTTCAAGACCTTGCCCGGTTCAGTTAAGTCGACCCTAAGATTTTCCTGATTCTTATCCAGTCAAAGGCCTTCTCTGGTTCAGTCAGATCGACCCTAAGATCTCCCTGATGCTTATCCAGTTGAAGATGTTCCAAGACCTTGTCCGGTTCAGTTAAGTCGACCCTAAGATTTTCCTGATGCTTATCCAGTCAAAGGCCTTCTCTGGTTCAGTCAGATCGACCCTAAGATCTCCCTGATGCTTATCCAGTTGAAGATATTCCAAGACCTTGTCCGGTTCAGTTAAATCGACTCTAAGATTTTCCTGATTCTTACCCAGTCAAAGGCCTCTCTGGTTCAGTAAGATCGACCCTAAGATCTCCCTGATGCTTATCCAGTTGAAGACATTTCAAGACCTAGACCGGTTCAGTTAAATCGACTCTAAGATTTTCCTGATGCTTACCCAGTCAAAGGCCTCTCTGGTTCAGTCAGATCGACCCTAAGATCTCCCTGATGCTTATCCAGTTGAAGACATTTCAAAACCTAGACCGGTTCAGTTAAATCGACTCTAAGATTTTCCTGATTCTTACCCAGTCAAAGGCCTCTCTGGTTCAGTCAGATCGACCCTAAGATCTCCCTGATGCTTATCCAGTTGAAGACATTTCAAGACCTAGACCGGTTCAGTTAAATCGACCCTAAGATTTTCCTGATGCTTATCCAGTCAAAGGCCTTCTCTGGTTCAGTCAGATCGACCCTAAGATCTCCCTGATGCTTATCCAGTTGAAGACATTTCAAGACCTAGACCGGTTCAGTTAAATCGACTCTAAGATTTTCCTGATTCTTACCCAGTCAAAGGCCTCTCTGGTTCAGTCAGATCGACCCTAAGATCTCCCTGATGCTTATCCAGTTGAAGACATTTCAAAACCTAGACCGGTTCAGTTAAATCGACTCTAAGATTTTCCTGATTCTTACCCAGTCAAAGGCCTCTCTGGTTCAGTCAGATCGACCCTAAGATCTCCCTGATGCTTATCCAGTTGAAGACATTTCAAAACCTAGACCGGTTCAGTTAAATCGACTCTAAGATTTTCCTGATTCTTACCCAGTCAAAGGCCTCTTTGGTTCAGTCAGATCGACCCTAAGATCTCCCTGATTCTTATCCCAGTAAAATCACCCAGACGTTTCTCAACGAGCGTTGTTGAAGTTAAAGTCACCCAAGATTTTCCTCAACGAGCGTTGTTGAAGTTAAAGTCGCCCAAGGTTCTCTCACCATTCATGCTAAGGTAGTAACCATCCCTGGTTCTTTCATCGCCGTTTGAAGCTCCAGACTCAGCTCCTGTAACCAGTCAGGACACATCTATACCAGGCATCTAAAAATCAGCTCCTGCAACGTGTCAGGTACTCATTTTCTGTTTTGCAGGTATACAGGTTCTCGCCAAGGGATCTCTTACGCAATCAAACATCCAGATGGCATCTATAAGCCCATTCCACCATCACTGCCACTATGTGAGCACAAATTTCTGGGCACTCTAGTGTCCAATCATCTTCTACCCTCGGATTACGAAAGGCGCGTCCGCCAATCTGCATCCTCAGGTCTAAGAAGATTGAACAGGGGCAAATGTTGTACCCCAAAATTTGCCCTCCCATATCCTTCAAGAAATTGCCAAGCCAAGTCACAAAATTCCCCAAGGGTTGCACAGTGCAAGGACCTCCTAAACAGTCAAAACTAGGGTTTGAGTCTGATCAAGAAAAGGAAGTGTTCAAAGACTCAATCAAGTCTCATATGCTTACAAACATGGTCAAGCATCCTCATATCAAGTTTCAAGGCATTCAGCTCAAGATTGCACAGTCAAAACCCTAAATTGCACTCCAGTCAACTGTAGGGGCAAAATGGTCATTTGACAGTCAAAAGTTCAAATTTTTGGTCAACATATCATTTTGAAGCCACAAACATCATTTGATCAATGCTTGATCATGATTCTCAAAATTTGGCTCAGAAATCATCAAAGATGCAAAAGTTGCTATATTTGGACAGTTGAAAAAGTCAACTGAAATTGACCAGGGCATAACTTTCACATGGATTATCAGAAAAATCCCATCCAAGGCTCATTTTGAAGAGAAAGACATTTCCTACAACTCATCTTCATACTTCAAGTCCAAGAAATGCTCTCACAAAAAGTTATCAATTTCAACATTATAGGTCATTTTCAAAAGTCAACAAAAAGGGACTTTAAGTCAAAGGCCATAACTTGAGATTGGAAAATCAAAATTACATGGGACCAAAGGCATTGGTTAAAGGACTCAAAGACCTTTCCAAAATGTCCAAGAACATGAGAAAAGCTTAAAAAGTGAGCAAGTTATGCATTGGAGAAGTTGGGAAATTTTTGTGAAATGGCAAAAGTCAACTATCCTTGAAACTTCAATTTTTGACAAAAGGGCCCACTTTCTTCCACTTGATTCAGCCTTGTCATGCCACACACGTGTCCCATGATTAATTTCAAGATCAAACATTGATTTTTCTATTTTATTTAATTTTTGATAATTTAATTCATTTTAAATCTTTAAAAATTCAAATAAAATTTAAAAATCAATGGAATAGTGTCATGTGAATTTGAATAGCTTCCATATATCATGTGCCAGCTCCCAAACTCATGCTAGGGTTAGGTTGTACACCAAGTCTTGGTTTTGCTAAAAAAAAGGGAAAGTTTGTTAATGGTGAAAAGACCTAAGACTAATTCTCTCATGGGCATGGATCAAGGCCAGCTAATGACCTAATTCCCTTCCCTCATAAGTACTGAGTCTAACCCTAACCACAAGACACTGAAAAGGCTGCGCCCAAAGACCAATTGGCAAGCTTGAAAAAATTGCCATAAAACTCAAAAACTGAGATCAGTGTTCTAGGTGGATTCAAGTCTTAATTCCTTTTCCAAAAGCTTCCTTGTGGTCTCCTGAACAGATTCCAACCCCTAACACCAACTCAAACGCAAGGAATTGGTAACAAGACCTTCGACTGTACAGCAAAAAACTCATAAACGCATATCATGTTCTAGGCACTTTTTATGCAATTTAATTGTTGATTCTTGTTCCTCATTTGATTTCAAAGCTAACTGACATGATTAATTTCGTTTTTATGCCATATATGTGATTTCACCATGATCAATCTTTAGGGTTTTCCAAGCTTGAATTTAGGGCTTCTGAAACCAAGCAAAATTAGCCCACGAAACCATGACCATTCAAATCAGCAAGCTTGGACGAAGAAGAATGAATGTTCGCGCTCAATTTATAGAGCCCTGAGGCTTAATCGCTATTTTTCCAAAAGCCCCCTAAAACCACGCTTAAGAAACCGTTGCTTATGTTGTTTGTTTTTTCAGGGTGGTGGAGACGATGAAGCGTGGCAACATGTGATACGTTGTTTTTGAATTTCGCGCGCTTCAGTCACTAACGCATTGTTTGCTTTCATTATATTTGTTGTTTATTTAATTAACGAATGTGTGATAGTGGTGCAGCGGTATAGGTGTTAACTGGTAACCCTCATGACCTGGGTTCAAGTCCCAGGTCTTGCATAATTCCAATATTATTTTTCCAAACGTCTTCCTGTGCAATTTCAAAGGTGGAGCGCATGGTACACCACAATCATCAAGACGTCCACGTGCCTAAGAGGATCAATCAGAAAGCCATGTTCAGAGGTGTACCATAAGCCTCAATCAAAGGTCCCATACGTGGCCTGGGAAAGTCAACAAATTCCAAAATCAATTGGGCTAGATTGCTGGGCCACACCTCCACTTTAGGGCCTGAACCCCCTGGTTTGCTTTCTCTATATTTTTCTTGTTTTATTTTTATTTCTTGTTTTATTTTCTTTATTTGTTTAAACTAATTATTATTTCTTTACAAATTATAAAATACACAAAAATCAGAAAAAGAGAACAATATAATATTTATTTTATTTTAGTTATTTTCATAAATAAATTGTATGTAAATTAACTTAGTATTAATTTAGGTTGCAACTTTAATTCTTTCTTCCATAAAAAAATCCAAAAATATAGCATTAGGTTAATGACTTTTTTATTCCTTTTAATTTTCCTTGTTTTTTGCCATAATATTAGTAATTTTCATAATTAAACTTGTAAACTAATTAGGGTTGCATTTAGGTTAGATTTTAATACTTTCTTAATAACTAAAAATCCAAAAATATAGCATTAGGTTTAATGATTTTTTATTCCTTTTAATTTTCCTTGTTTTTTTGCCATAATATTAGTGATTTATTTATTTTCATAATTGAACTTGTAAACTAATTAGGGTTGCTTTTAGGTTAAATTTTAATACTTTCATAATAAACTTAAAAATAATTAGAACTAGGTCTAACATTTCATTTTGTTTTTTTAATTAATTCCTCTTTATTAAATCTCAAAAAAACACAAAAATACCAAAAAAAAACATTTTCTTTTAATTCTTAATTTTAATTCCTTATTAATAATATTTCGCAAAAGGGTCCAACGCCCATGTTCGTAATTTATTTTCGCGCATTTATTTTATGTCGTTTATTATAATTATGTAATTCTCCCAAAGCGTTGTAACAATTATACTTTTCGCACTTTTATTTAATTTCTTTATTTTCTTGTCAAATCGGGTCCGGTTTAATTTTGGCGATGTGGACCCGCGCCATTTGTAATAGTCTTAGATTTACTTTTCCCGTAACTTTTAACTGTTAACAAAAGCATGAAAGAATGTATGGACTTAAAATAAAATCAAGCGTAGATCACAATAGACATGACAAGACAAATATCAATGAAAACGATACACGAATCACACACACCACCCCTAGGGTACGCCTCACTGTTGCCTTGCCTTCGAAAGGTGATCGTCGAGTAGAGGATGTCTTAGTAAGTCCTCATGATCCGGGAACCTGGCATTAGGGTAGCTTCTAAGGTGTCTTCCCATTGCTCTGGTGATCACCATGTCCCTACAAACTCGAATTGACCCGAACACCTCCAACGGTGGTGCTACCTACCTCTCAATGGTGGGATGGCATTACTTTAAAGGACATCTACACAGACGAATTCCTTAGGGTAGGTAAACGACTCATGGATACTTGCTCTCTTCAAAACAAACTGAAATCTTTTCACACCAACACTTTTCAAAAGCTTTCAAAGCAAATTTTTCAAACACTCTGACGTACGAGTCGAACTGAAATTTTTCAAAGAAACTTTTTTAACCCACATTGAGAAGCAAACAAACATTTTTGAAAACACAATGAGCAAGTATCTAAGAGCCCATGGATAACCATGGATAGAAAGGGTGCTAACACCTTCCCTTTCTATAACCTACCTCCCGAACCGAGAGCAATCTCTTTAAGGAATTTTTCTGTGCTTTTGTCCTTTCCATTTGGAGAAAATAAAAGACGGTGGCGACTCTTGCTTCCGCGACATTTCGCGAACCAGCTTTAAAACAGTCAGTTCCAGATCCACCGATCACACCTATCTTTTGCTTGAACTGTTTCTTTTGTGATTACAGCCACCAGGATGCCCCGGTTTTTTTCTTAAGTCTCCTTCATAGGTTTTGACTTAATGGGCTTTTATTTTGAGAGAGATAATGAATGCCTGTTCTTAATAATTATGTGGAACCATCACCTTCTTTTTGAGAGCATCTTCTACACTATTTGTCGTGTATGAAGGGAAAACATGCGACTGAATGCACATCTGAATTAACTGAGAAAACTAACCTGCCCCAGGTTATTATTAAGGGTTTTAATGTATGTGAAAAGAAAACTCCTACTTCTTAGGCTCAAAGGGGTTGACTAGGGATTATCTTCCTTATAGTTCCACTGTTTAGGATTTGAAACAACGCATGTACATTTTCAGCAGGGTCTGTTCAAAAGCATATTGTAGAGATTGTGGTATCGTTCTCGTCATCCTCCCTCTAAAGGCTTAGAGCTTTTAATCAAGAGTTGAATATCACAAAAGGGAAGTAAGAAAGCAATTCAAGCATAATGCAAACAAATTAATTCAAGATAAACATGTGCAATGCATTGATGAAATAACGAGGTTTGATATGAATAAATGTTCAAACAATCAAAAGAAAATTACAAATTGAAAATTCTAATGAACAAATGCCTCTTTGTCCGATCTTGTCACTTCAGATGGTGTGCCTTAGAGGAATGACAGAAGAATTCCAGTTGACCATCTTGTGCGAATTCCAATGCTCCCTCATCGATCAGGTCTTGAATTTTGTATTTTAATGTCCGACAGCTATCAGTATCATGCCCTAAACTGTTGGAGTGATATGCACACCTTGCATTTGGATTGTACATTGGAGAGGCTATATTGGGATTTGTAGTAGGATCCCTCAACGTGAAGAAATTCAACTTCAACATGTGTTGCAAGACTTGCGACATTGGTATGTTGAGTTTGGTTATTTCCTAGTGAATGAATCCTGCTTACGCTGATTACCTTGTGGTTGTTGGCGAAGTTGTGGTTGGGCTTGCGACGTAGAAGAAATTTGGAAAACTCCAACTTTTTGTCCCATCATGGGTTGATTAATGATTTGATCCCCATCCTCAACCGTCTGTTTCATACAGTTGGATCCATCTTGATAAAGCTGGCTGGAGAGGGCTCTAAGCTCTTCTTGTCCCCGGGCTAGACTTTGGATAAGAGACATTTGCCCTAGCATTTAGATTCTCATTGCTTCAATCTCAACCTGCAGCTGTTAAACCTGGCCATCCTTGTTGTTATCAGGACACTTCTTGGTCAAATTCCCAGCGATGAGTGCTTTCAATTCTCCCTGCCCCTTGGATAAGTTTAGGAACATTTCCCTGAACTGAGTCTCTTGAGTTTGGAGATCTTTGTTTTCTTGTTTGAGAGCCATTGCTGAAATAGACAGTGAGAACATGAGAGACCTGTACTAGAGACTACCTGTTATGCAATGACATGTATGATATGCAAATGTTTTCAAGGATCTCGCAGGGTAAACACAATAAAAAATGTTAGGTGTTGAACTTTGCAGCTTTGATTGAAGAACTTCATATCATTGAAGGTCCTTCTACAAGAGTCAAGCTCACCATATCGGGTGGGTCATCACCCATGGCTCAAGTTTTTGTGTTTTAATCCTTTGGCGGCATTAGCTAGAGGAAAATAAATCCTCTTTCCCCTTGCTAGACGTCAGGTTCATCATAACCTGCACCACGGGCCCTTGAGATCCTTGAAATGGTTAAGAAAATGCTATGGTATGATGCTACGATGTGTATGCCATGCATCAAGCAAAAATGCAGGGTGATGAAGACAAGTATGTCTTGCAAGAAAACCAGTTTATTGGATAATGCATACAAACAAGGTCCTGCAAGGAATACAAACAAAAGCCCTGCAATTAGTTCAAGTTGTTAGATAATAAAGGAAAACAAGTCACACAAGCAGCCTTAGGTTTAAGCTTGCATGGGGTTTGTAGGTAAGTACCCTCTTGAAGTTTAGTTGGCTTAACCTATCCTATTAATAGTAACCGGGTTCTAAGGAGTCTCAATATCACTGACCTTCCCTTCAGAAATTGTTTCAGCTCAGCACCGAAGCATTACGGCCAAAAAATCCCAAAATTCCAGTCTCAATGAGTGTAGTATCGAGTATCAACCAATCATCAGTCGGAACCAAAGTCGGTTATCTCACTACTTCCTAATGGCTAGGATGAGTCAATTAAAGGTTCTAAAGGTAAGTTAGCGCCTAGTGACACTATGAGGAAGCCTAATGTTATCCTTAACTTACTCAAGGAACATTAGTACAATCCAGAGTATCGCGCTAACGTAGCCACCACTTTGTCTGTATCGGTCTACACCGTACAACCTCCCTGATTTATTGCTACTTACCTAATAAGGTGCCCCAGATCCGGGTGTAGGATCTTTACAAGAATACCCCAACAAAACCTCAAAGATAAATCAAGAAAACATATAATAAAGCATTTAAAATGGTGAACTAGAACACTAAGGTAACCCCACTTTTTTTGTCCCTAGCAGAGTCGCCAGTTCTTTGATGCGGTGGCAGAACCGACTGTTAATGTTGGGTTTGCATTTGTGTTCACAAATTTTGCGGTAAGCAAGAGTCGGCACCGACTTTTCTTTTATCCAAATTAAGGAAAGGGTAAAAAGAACAGAAAAATACCTTTTTGAGAGTTTTCTGAGTAAAGGGGGTAGATTATGGAAAGGGAAGGTGTTAACACCCTTTCCACCTGTAGTTCTCTACGGGCTCATTTTTCAAGATGCTTTTGTTCTTTGTGTTTAAAAATGTTTTGAAAACACCTTAGTACGGCGAACTTTGTAATGTTTCTCGGGATAGTGGAGAAAGTATACAAAGTGTTTTAAAATTGTTTTTGAAAAGTAGTTTTTTGTGTAAGTGCAAAATGTTTGAGCAAACTTCTAACAGCTATCTACTTTATTACTCAAAAAGGGTTATTCTTTTCCTCTTTTACTTTATACAATTCTATCTTACTATTAGTGAGTAGGTAGACTTATTGTTGGATGTTAAGGGACAATCGAAGGGACGTTACGGTCACAAAGGCAACTTGGCAATAAATTTTAGTAATTGTCCTGAAGTCTTAAGATCACATTTAACCGAGGCAACGTTGAAAGGATCATCGAGGTACTTTTGATCTTTCAAACTAAAGGACAGCCACTAAATATTCTCACGTTTCGAGAATTGTGACTGTTTTTCGAAGGCAACCAAAGTGGGATACCCTAGAGGTGCTTGTGTGCAATTGTTTTCAGTTCAGTTATTTATCTATTGCATTAAGGTTTGCTAGTGTTTTAATTTCGGTCTTGTCATACATGCCTAATTAATAGCAGTAATATTGTACAAAAAAATAAAGTGCGAAAATATAAACCTACACTATTACATGGCTTCGGGGATGAAGTATTTACAATGTACAAACAATTGGGGAAAAAATAAAGAAAGCAATGAAAAGTCCTATTTAAAACTATTACACCCCAAATAACAGTTACATGAATATATATAAAAAATGCGAAAAATGAATAATGCCCGAAAGAATGAAAATACATTCTAAATCCTAGTGAGAAAAATATTTTTTGTGTTGTTTTTAATTTAAGAAAATAACTAAATTTATTATTCTAAAGTCTACTTAGAAAATTAAATTAAGAAAAATAAACTAAACATTTTTTGTGGTTTTTTTTATTATGAAAAGAAAGTAATTAGACTTAAATTCTAATTCATTTTTAACTAAGAAAAAGGTAAAAGTTTTAATTAATTAATTAAAAAAATTAATTATTTAATTAAAAAATTCTAAGCCTAAATTTTTTGTGAGTTTTTTTTATTATTATAATTAAAATGATTAAGAGATGAAATAATTAAATAAAACAAAAAGAAAAGGAATTGAGCTTAACGGCTGAAGTAGAATGGGGGTGCAATTGAAATTTCGCTAAGTCCGAATTGTGAAGCCCAGGTCCATCCTTGGATCTAGTGTGGGAAGTACTTGATAGTACATGGTATCTCATGTTCTATATGTCATGCATTCCATGTAATTCCCCTAACCTGCTCTAAGGATATCCAGGAACTCATATACACACATTAGAACGTTAAACAATTAATAAAAATACAGATTCAAATTTGAGATTATACCGAAATGGTGATAGCTTAGATCCGGTGATCCGGGACCTTGAAAGCTTTGAGGATGGTTGGAATAAGTCCCTGGGAACCTCGAGAGCAATGTATGATTACTAGTTCGGACCAAAAGTACCTGCAAAGTGGGTTTCAAATTTTTACCGCTTTTGATAATTTTGCAAAAATGGTAGAGCTCTCTCTAGACTGTGTAGGCGTCTTGAAATGCTTGCTAGATTCTTATTTATATAGATAGGAATGAGGAGACAAGAAAATAAAGGTTTAAACAACCTTAAAACAAATGTTTCAAAGCCATGAATGAAATTTGTAACTTTGGCCAAAAACAAGGAAACTTGTCATTTTTTGAATTAGAATGAATGTGGACATGGCTGCACGAAATCTTGGGCTTCAAGGCAAGTTAAAACACCAGCCCAAATTCCAAAACCTATTTCCATTTATTTTATACACTTTATTTTATATTTATGTGAAATAAATTAAAATAAATATGTACAAAATAAGTAAAAAATGTAAGGCATGGTAAGAGAGTTTTTGGAGGTACTCTATAATCTTAGGAAGATGTTTGAAATCTAAGAAATTGAGCCCTTGCCTTAAAATTTCAAATTTACTCAAAGCATAATTCTTGAAAATTCCCAAATTTTCCCAACTTGGGAAAGCTATAACTTTCTCAATTTTTATCTCATGATTAGGATCTTGGACTTTTTGGAAATCCCAAGATTTCTAATTCAATCCCTATTTTGATTAATTTTTCATTTGAAGATTATATCTTGATGTAAATGGTCTTGACAAAAAGTGACTTTTGTTGACTTTTGAAAATGACCTATAATGTATAAGCTTGTATCTTTAAAATGGTGCATCTCTTGAACTTATGGGATGAAGAAAAGTTGTAGGGAATTGAATTCTCTTAAAAATGAGCCTTGGTTGGGGAAAATGGATGAGGTATGTGAAAGTTATGTCTGGTCAAAGTTTGGTTGACTTTTCCTATCGAAACCCTAAGTAGTAATTCTTGACTTTTGATGAATTAGGAGCATTTCTTGAGGGATCATGATCAACCCATGATCAAGTGATCGATATCACTTCGAAATGTTAATTTTGACCAAAAATCTTGAAGTTTGACTGTATATAGACCATAGTTGACTTTTGACCTAGTATAGTTGATTTTCAAGCATTTGAGAAATTGACTGAGCAAACTTGTAGTGCAAGGTATGAAATTTTTCATGGATAATCTTGAAGACATATTAGGACCATGAAATAAATTTGATACCTTTGGAGCTCACACATATTGGTGAAAAATGAAATCCTAGTTGGAAGGCCAATGCTTAGGAGGAGAATTTGTTTGATCAATTATTGGTTAACCTTGAGCAATTAAGGACCTCTAGAAGTATGTCTTGTGTGAAAATCGGAGGGCAAATTTTAGGGTATAACACCTGCCCATTCAAAGGGTGGGCTTTAGATGTGATTGGAGAAATGAAACAAGCGTCATCAAAATAACAAAGGTATATTTTAGTTGGTATTGATTATTTTACAAAATGGGTCGAGGCAGTAGCCTTAAGAAATGTAGATCAAGAAGCTGTTATTGATTTTATACAAAATCACATCATATGTCGGTTTGGGATTCTAGAAAAAATTACAACCGACCAAGGATCAGTGTTTATTGGACGAAAAATGCAAGAATTTACGCAAGAAGTTGGAATTAAATTGGTAACTTTTACTCCTTACTATGCTCGGGAAAATGTCCAATTCGAAGCTGCCAATAAAGTAATAATTAGCCTAATTAAGAAGCATATAGGAAAGAAGCCAAGGAATTGGCATAAAATAACAGATCAAGCCTTATGGGCATGTAGAACTTCCCCTAAGGAAGCAACATGAACTACCCCATTTCGACTTGCATATGGGCATGGTGCAATGTTACCAGTGGAGATACCTGTTCGATGAATAAGAATCCAAAGACATCATGAAATAGCATATAAGGGTTACTGGAATATGATGGCGGGCGAGTTTGTCGACTTAGATGAAGAAAGGATGTTGGCCCTTGATTCGTTAATAAGACAGAAAGAAAGAGTTTCCAGAGCTTATAATAAAAAGTAAAAGATAAAGTATTTGCTGTCAACGATTTAGTATGGAAAGTAATATTACCTATGAAAAAAAATGATAAAGTCTTAGGGAAATGGTCCCCAAATTGGCAAGGGCCTTTTAAGATGATGCAATTTTTTTCAAATAATGCCTATGAACTTGAGGAGTTAGCCCCAGATCGACAAATCTTAAGGGTAAATGGTAAGCACTTAAAAAAGTATAAGCCCATTCTTCAAGAAGTCATAATTTCGACAGAATGAATATTCGTCGAATCAACAAGCTGGTAAAATTATGTTCGAAACCAGCAAATTCAAAACATGCATAAAATGTGTACAATAGAGGAAGATATATATAAGACAAATAAAAAAAGGTGCCATTAAAATTTGGCTTAAAGCCATAAAGAAATCACAAGATCATTGATACAATGATTAATAGTGTTTAAATCTGTTTTGGAATGACCGCAGTTCACCATGGAGGTTTGCGGCCTGATATTCAAAATCTTCTGCTTGAGTCCTAAGTGTTTCAAGCTCTGTTTAGACAGAAGAAATTGCTTCACTTACAACCACAACATCCACGGCTATTTAGTCAACCTTTGCTTGAGCTGGATTAAAAATGTTATTAATCTCTTCCTCTTGCTTGACAATCGATTCTAATTCCTTGTTGAGAGCAGAAATCTGGTCACGTATTTTAGCAACTCTTTTCTGTTTGGGACATAGTTCCTGTTTTTCTTTCCAATCATTGCTAATAAATCAGTGATTTCTTCAGTGGCTTATACCACCATATCCAAATTCTCTTTCACAAAAGCTTTCTTCGACTCGACCGCTTCCTCATTTACCCTAATACTTTCGATATTTTGGAGTAGAGGAATAACGAATTTTAAAAATGCTGTTATCATAAACATGGCTGATTCAGAAGTGTTGAGCTCTTTTATTTGAGTGAGAGCGTCTGAAAGTTCTGGGCCAAAAGTTGGATCAGAATAAAGCAGATGAGGAAAATCAGAATTCAAAGCATGAGTCCAAATTTTAGTCATTAGATTTTTGGCTTTGATTACTTCAGGAATTATCTTGTCATTGTGTGCTTGAGATTGGTTAGAGTCAGAATAAAGAGTGCGAGAACTCACGAAGCGACGCAACCTAGCAATTGCTTCTAGAGCAGAAGGCTTGACTCCCATGTGTTTTGGTGTAGTAGGTGAGTCGACCTTAGCTTTCCTAGAAGAAGTGAGAGGTGTGCCTTGTGTGCCTTCAGGAGGAGGCAGGATTTGGGAGGTGGTAACATTTTTATTTACTTCTGAACCCTGCAGGAAATCTGAAGGGATATAGTCAGAGCTAGTCGAACTATAACCCTTATGTTTGGTAGGACTGGTGAGTGAGTCATAGTAACTAAGAGTAGCCGGAATAGTCAGGTCAATAAACTCACCATTAGCAATGTCGGGATTCTCATGATGATGAGGGGAAGAAGCTTCTGATAAAGGAGTATAGTCAGGCACACTTTGTTGTTGGCCAGAGACATTAACCTAAAGAAAGCAAGAAAAGATATCAGCCAAACAAATTCAACAAACAAAAAGGAAAAAGAACCTAAAAAAATAATCAGCTAGTACTTATGTCGACGGATCAAGATCGATAGGCTCATCCTTAGCTGAAGTATCAACAACGTCTCCCATTGGGTTTGGAGCTTTATCAATTTTGGGAGCATGATTCAGAGTGACAATGGTTATGTCGACCACTATATTGTCAGCACCTAAATCTAAGGTAGCTTCAAGATTTTCATCCAAGATCACTTTACGTCTCCTTCTTGTAACAAGGGGGACTTCGACATCATCTGGTTCTTCTATTTCATCAACATGATTTAAGCCAACCTTTTCTTACGCATTCTGGGACACAGGTACCTTCGTTTTCTTCTTCTTTTTCGCCACCTTGTTTTTAGTAGAAGAGTCTTTTTTCCTCTGGTGGCTTTTGGATTTTTGGGAGCGTTGAGGGGACAAGTTGACAGAGTCCAAATTGTCGAGCCACCAAGTTAGGATGATAAGCAGCCAAGTCTGGATTCACGCCGACAATCACAGAAGACAAAAATTGGGGAGTTAAATAACGTCTCCAGAGGATTAGGGAATTTTTCCTGTCTTCTTCTCTTGCAGGTGGGAAAGCCCTAGTAAACCACTCTAGGCCATCTTTTCTATCATGAAACGGGGCCATAGAGGGTGTGAAATCGACTCTTGTCAACATGATGTAGAACAACAGTTTGAAAACTTCAGGATTTGGGGAACCCTTGTCAATAGGATTCAAAGGAAGAAGGCGTCGCCAAATGATATGGTTTTGAGATGGAAGGCATGCTACTTTTCTATTCCTGAAGGGCTTGATCTCCTTAGAAAAAGTGGCATTCGACCATAATTGTAAGAGCCAAAAAGGACCATGGACCAAGACATTCTTTTTCTTTGGATTAGTAGGGTCGAAACAGTTGATTTGATTAGCAGGGTCAGTCAAGGATGCGTAAAGAGAGGCCAAAATCAGCTGGCCTAAAGCAACATTCTCACCCATGTGCAATTGGGTATCCAGATAAGAAAACTGTTTGGCCACCTGCATCGACCTGGAGCAAAAAATAAAGCGAGACAACCATAAGGTTAAAAATGCTACATATTCTTTGTTAGTTATGGGGCCAGAAGTTTGAGCATGATGGTAGATGAAGTTGTTGTATGTTAGTTTACCAGCTTCACCAACATCGAACTTTAGTGGCACAGGTTCAACATCTCTATAGTTAAAAACTGTGCCAGATGGTTTTAACCCTATGATGGCAACAACGTCGAACAAGGTAGGAGTAATCATACCACACTTAGTATGAAAAGTGTTGGCCGACCCTTCCCAAAAATGTATTGCAGCTAGGAGCATGCCACTAGAGTAAGGCTGGCCACATCGAGAAAGTTCTAACAATGTGTAAATGCCCATTCTTTTCCATTGATCTCCTTTGTTGGTTTCTAAACGTGCCATCCAAGCACGAAACTTAGGGTAGTGCAGAGGTGGAGCAGTTCTAAAGTTCCTGTCAATGTACTTGAGTGAAATGGGGTTTGGAGAAGAAATTATGGGTTTGTTAACAATGCTAGTAGGAAAAAAAATGCTTCCTTATCATCTACATAGATTTCGGAGGGTGCATCTGCAGGAAGTGGCCCTCAAAAAGCTAGGGGTTTTTCTTCAAGAGAAAAAGGGATAAGTACCTGAGATTTCCAAATTTTGGCTTTCTCCTCATCAAATGGAGGTTCTGGCACATAAGCTTTGATGTCGATGAGGCGTAGTTGAAGAGATATTGCTGGAGAAGAAGTTTGGTTATCAACATTCGCCATTGTAAGAAGTTTGAAGGAGGATGAAGATGGGGAACAATGATGAAATTTGCAGGTTCTGCGTTTTTCTGAAGCAAGGCTATGAAGAAGCGAAGAAGAGTAGAAAAAAAATGAGAAATAAGGGTACTTATAGAATCTGAAAGGAAGGAAGAAATAATGGGGAAAATCTTTGTGATTTCCTAAGTTCAAATCGTGCCATTTGAGGGACACGTGCTGCAAAATCAACATGAGTTAATGGGCTACATCTCCCACTAAAAGTGCAATGATGGAAAAAATTAAATGTCACACATCTCAAAGCTGAAAAGAGTGATATATTACCATGATTACACGATGTCGTGAAAAAGGCAGAACAGTAACGTTCATTTTTGGAGGGATGGAAACGGTTTGGTCAAATGGTAAAACCGACGCTTCAAAGATGCCATTATCTCATATGATTCGAAATTCGAAAGTGTCATCTCTGGGGGGCATTTTGTTACCTTGAAAAATATTAAGGTATTCAAGCACGTGTATTAAATGAGGATATTCTCATAAGCTAAGGGTCATCCTCTAAAGTAGGGGTTTTTGGGAAATTGGAGCCAAAGTGTTTGAAAATTTGGTTTTATTAAACTAGATTTAATATTTAAAGGGAATGTCACACCAAACTGTCGAAACTGAGCTAGGTCGACCAAAAGGAAATAAAAGAATATATGTTAAGAAATGGTCGAAATTAGTTTAGTCAACTAAAGGTTGAAAGACAAGGAAAATGGTCGAAATTGGTTTTTGTCAACCAAAAGGGTTTCTGGACTTAGAGGAATTGTTGTTGATTTTTAAATCTTTCCAAAGGGAAAGTGTCGAAGCGAGTCAGAAGCGGTTTACTTTCAGAAGCGATTTACTTTTAGAAGCTAGGAGCGGGAAGATTTAAATTTCAAAGTCATCAGCAGTTGCCAGCGGTTTACACATTTTTTAAGCGCCAAATGGGTGGCGACATCCAGTGAAGCGGTTGTCTTAAGATTTTAATATTGTCCTTAGATTTCATCTAGGCAGTTACATTGTAAATATTATAAATAAGCCGATTTAGTGTAGTTTTTTGGTGTGTTAACTTGTATGCTCAAATCACTTGTCAAAACTTTGTCATTCTGAGCATTAGGAAACAAAGAGTGAAAAGTGCTTGATGTACGTGAATCACCACTTTTATTTCAATGCAAATCCTTTATTTTTCAATTATCTCTTTTGAATACTTTATTTGCTTTCTATATACCGTCAAACAAAGTCTTTACGTTATTTTCTACTTCGCGTAAACAATTCAATGCTCTCTATCAGTCAAGAGTCACTAGTCAGTTAGTTTATTGAATCTTATTTTCATATGAATAACTTCTGTCGATCACGAGTCACTAGTAAGTCGATCGATTCATAGTGTGGAAAGCCGTTATACTTGTTCTCTTAGTCACAGAAAACCATTTCCCTTGATAAGTATTTCAATAGAATAAGTATAGTAATAAAACTCTTAGCACATGTCTTAAGATCAACTGGTCAATCTTGCGAGTTACCCTTAGTTTTAGGACATTGGGAGGACCAACTGCCAAAACATTTTAATTAAGCACTTACTCTTCCAAAACCTCACAAATTCACAAATCCATTGACATTTACATTCATATAGCAAGCAGACGCATAAAACATTACAACTTCATAAACAATCAAAATGAAACAAAATTCTCCAACAATGGGAAACAAACACACAAAATGTAACAACACTGAAACAAATTCAACATATAATAAGAGCAAAAATAATTCAAGCATTTCAACTTATTATAAACAAATTAGGGAGAGGTACTCTGAGACTCGCATGAAGCACCTAAAAACTGAGATTATCGAGACATCATCCATATGATAATTCATTTTTTCCTATTTTCTACTATATCAGTCCATCATTTTCTTCCATTTATAGTAAACTTATTATTAAAATGATTTGAGTAGTCATCATACTACTACATTTGGCAGTAAAAACTATGAAGCTTCAACGCCTGAAGAAGAAGATGACAACGGTTTTATCTTCAACTTTCATCCATCAAGTAATATTGGATATGAAGCTTATGATACTGGTTTTGTTATTCCTGAAGTAAGTATTAACTAATTATTTTAAATAAATCCTAATATAACATAATATCAATTTATTACTCACAATTGTCTTTGTTTCATATGTATTTAACATAGTGGATGCCAATGACTTTTAGACCCACCCCAAAGATGATTTTGAATCAAATAAGTGCTTATACAACGACATCTATCTTTATATCTGATGAAGAACGACAAAATGGGTATGTCTTTTTAATAAACATGCTAAAAATAATTGTAAATTTATTTTTCATATTTAATTTGATAACTGACAGTGCATACATCTATTCTTTGTAGTGATGAGATTTTGATTAAATCTACATCAAGTGTAGTTGGGGATAGGGCAACACTGAAGTCTTTGATACCTAGTTATCCTGTTGACAAAGAGGTTATATTTATATGATTGGAATTAAAAAAATTCCATATTAATGTAAAATTTTGATCTAATATCATTTTCATTTGACTATACAGATTATTAATCTAGTCGTTGACAGACAAAATTGGGTGATGGATACCACAGGAAGAATGAAGTATGTTTGGTATTTGCTTACCGAGTTTTCGGTGATTACCACTTTCATTTCCAACTCTTAGATTTGCAATCATTAAGTGTCAATTATTGACTTAAACTATATTTTTTTAAAGCAATATGCTCCGAACATACAATATTCAGTTGACCATGTGAGGAAAATATATCAAGCTAAGTTCATGACAACAAAATCTTCCGTTAACAGGGTGATTTTCTATTACTTTACAAAAATAATTTTTACATTCAAAATTGAAAATTTGGTTCATATCACTTAATATTATTTTTTTTATAGATTTTTATTCTTATCGACGACCAAGATATGCACTGGTATCTGCTGGTTGTTGATTTATTTGATAGAGAACTTTGTTGGTTGGACTCTATGCCTTATGCTGAAAGACATCATTTTAGACGTCATGCAATTTTCTCTGGTATGTATGTTATCTATTATTTGTTGTGCTTTCCGATCTATTGTCTGGTGTTTTTAATTCAAATGTGGTATTTACTATTGTGGCATGCCCTATTTCTTGAAGAAATTTTGTTTCATGATTCTTTTAGTGAACTTTGTCCATATTATTGTCCTGACAATATAATCATAAACTTCTGCATAGTTCAACCAAGGGGCCTCCCACAGCAGTGACGCGGAACGTAAATATTCTCAACCCTTTCTCTATTTTTGTTTTATTGAATAAACACTAATGCATTTAAATGACTGACCGTAGAAATGATTGTTGAGTATGGGTGGCTAACTGGATGATTATGTGCACATTCAACAGTCATTTTGATACCATAACTGTATGTTGAATATATGTGATCATTATTTATTAAATGCTTCCCCTCTAATTATATTTATAATTATCCTAAATATTTATAATTATATGCAGGTTGTGACTCCCACAAGGATGAAACTTTCATTTTATCTTGTTCAGTCATCTAATAATAGTTTATTGAACGAAGTTGTGTCAAAGGCCGCAAAGTATTGGGATATTCAGGAAAAGAGAAGGAAGACACTGGTTAAAATATGAAGTTTGAGATAATGGTGCATTATGTTGGTTTTGTTCTAATTGGGTTGTATGTTGGATATTCTGTTTGTGTTAATCTTTTTTAGTTTGGATAATTTGGCTTAACTTTGGTTGATTTTCCATGTTTGGTGGACAAGTTGTTTGTATTTTGGATATTATTTTGAGTATGGATAATTTGGTATTAATCTGGTTCTGATTATACGCTTTTTACTAACCCTAATTCTTTCTTCCATATTCTTCATCTTCTGCATTAGTCATTCATATAGATCACATCAACCATTAAAAAAAACCTATTTTTAGAAGCAATCTCAAACCTAACTTTGGTTATATATACATGCGATAGATTGAGTGATTCATAATGTTCCAATTACACGAAGTGTATTATAAACTTTCCCTAATATCTCCATTCTTAGATATTATAGATCTCTCAATATGTCATATCCTACTTCTAACGAGTAATATATATATATATATATATATATATATATATATATATATATATATATATATATATATATATATATATATATATATATATATATATATATATATATATATATATATATATATATATATATATATATATATATATATATGTGTGTGTGTGTGTGTGTGTGTGTGTGTGTGTGTGTGTGTGTGTGTGTGTGTGTGTGTGTGTGTGTGTGTGTGTGTGTGTAATTTTATTTAATTTTGGCAAACAATGCTTCAAAGATCATATTTCATTACATGCTAAAGACTGCTTTTTTACAATAGCATTTCAGTCTTTTGTTTATTGGCATGGATGAAATCAATGAGATAATTGAAAAAATAGTGATTGAGGTCAATTCAATTAATGAAGTTAATCATCTAAATTATTTGTAATATATCCAACACTATAATCTAAGTTTATAAAATAACATGGTTTAACATCATGGTAAACTTATTCACTAATAAAACAATGAATATCACGTATTAGTCAACTTAATTTCAAATAAATATTAACTTTAAATATATGAGAATCATCTCTAGAAATGCATCAATTTTCCTGCAGCCATCAGGAGATCTCGGAATAGTGTACCTCCTCCAAACTACTTATTGAAGTTAGCATAAAAATACATTAGACAAAACCTATGTTTAAATTCAGTACACCTTTCCTCAAATACTTGCACTAGTCCCTAAACACATAATAACATAAATCATTAGTAAACTATAATGAAAAGTAAGTACAATAACCACCAATGGACCATTACACATACCTTGCTGATCAGATATGAAGCACCGCCTACTCTCACCACCAATGTCATCAAGAATTAACTTGACAAACCAACTCTAAGAGTCCTTGGTCAAGCTTATCTACAATCCCAATCTTCAACTTGTCAACATTCACTCTAGCACTTTCTTCCACATTTGTGTTTATGAAACAAAGGTTTGATCTTAAATGTTAAAACTCAGCTAAGTAGGACAATGTAGATATATTTATTTTTGTCCTTCCAAACAACCTTACACATGTTCGTAATAGCAGCCAAATATAACAAATGGAATTGCTCAGTTTCTGCACTGAAGAAAATCTTCTTGATAACAAGTTTGTTTAAACATGTTCTTTTTTGTCCTTCCAAACAACCATTCCACATTTCCGTTTGTTTCTTTTACAACTGCTAGAATGTAAAAATATTATTGAGTGTTTACTATTTATTATGTTGATCCCTAATCCCCAATTAGAAAAAAAAATTGGGGCGAGAATTCAAATCAACTTGAAATGCATCAATCAAAACCCAACATCAATCACAAGACATAGTTCCCTAATTAAAACCAAAGGTAACTAACAAAATTGAAAATTGAAATCATTACATTTGAAACCCATATACAGAAAACAAATTCAGGCATAAACCCTGATTCCTAAATTGAAATACTCACATAGAGAAAACAAATTCAAGCATAAACCCTAATTCCTAAACTGAAACCAAGTTTAACACCTCCAACTATACTTTATTCGAAATCATTAAATTTTAATAAATAATTTCAAATAAATATAACAAACAATTTCATATTCACCTTTGTAGTTGTGTCTTCAGTATGAATCTCACCCTCGAATGATTAGTATGATGTTATGTTCGATGAGCGATTGAACCAGAGAACGCCATTAGAGAGTTTTGGACAAAGAATTTGAGAATGTCATAGAATCGAAATCTGAGGTTGCTATTAGAGAGATTTTAATGATTGAAAATGATTTGGAGTGTGAGGTTTCTATTAGAGAGTCATGTTGGGAGAACGTGTGAGGTTGGTGTTTGGAATGGACTGAAAATGGAGGTTTGAAGGTGGAAAAATGAAGAATGAAGAAGTAGATCTACTTGATATTGATTCACTGTTTTTTTAATTTGTAAATTACAAATCATTATATATTTTAAATTTAATTAAATATTATTTTTGAATTTGTAAATTATTATTAATTTAATGAAGGACTGAAATGCAATGAAGAAAAGTTTTAAATAAAAAGGGCTCACTATAAATATAGTGCACTATAACGCTGATGTAGCATTGATTAAATTAGGGCTTGTTTTTTATTGGTCAGATTAATAACTCACCAAAGAAGTCATTTTAATGACTTCCTCCAAGAAGCTCTCATAGGGGACCTTGATCCACCGCAGTCCTACAATCACATATATTAGCCATTAGATTCATTGATTAGCATATCACTGCCCTTCATTTGGTTTGTTTAAAAAATGAATAAAATCACAAGGTAGAGAGATAAAGAGAGTTAAATGGAGGGAATCCAAATCCAACAATAGGTGTATGTAATTTCTAAGTTTCCTATTATACAACATAAAAAAATAAACCTAGGTAAAGTATCGTAGATAAATAGAGGCCGATTAATACTGAAAAATTCAAATAACTAGGAAATTTAATGTCACCATCAAGAACTCAGACAAAATGTCTAAGAGGAATAAGAATCCTCTTCATTTATTGAGAAATGAAAGTGTTCATTAATATAGTCTTAATGTATAGATGTGAAATTATTTGAAAACTATAGTAATGATATTTCTATTTCTGTTGAGAAATGGAAGGATCATTAGTAGTAGGGTGAGAATATATTGAGTCAAGTTAAGCTTTGTTAAATATAAGTTAAGTCTGTCAAAAATATTAAAGTTTAAGTCTAGTTTGTAGTCTCTCATATGCTTAATTTAGACTTGAGTCTAGTCTATTCAAAAGTCCGATTTGGATGTTAGCATACTTAAAAACTGATTTCATTTGAAAATATGTAAATAAGCAATTTATGGCCTATTTCTTTTAACTTTAAAAAAATGGGTTTTTTCTTTAGATTTTCAAAAATAATTTTTATAACAACTTTTTTTCTAAATGTTATAGTTTTTTTAAATCTGATTTTTATAAATTAAAGTATTAATTTGATATTCTATAACATAAATATACATTATTGAAGTTTAAAACATAGTTAAAATCATAATTTTTTTCTCAAAAAGATGTATCTCAAAAATAATTTTTATGAAAATATATTTCGATTAACTTCAAATTTAAAGTGATTCTCATACCATTTTCAAGCTTCGAAGCCTAAGCCATTTTTTTCAAGATATTTTCAAAGTCATCTTTCAAGTGCAACTCAAGCTACATTTCTAAGCCAAGCCAAACTTGCACATAAGACCACATTCCTCACACTAATTCACGTTTTGTCATCACACCAAAACAATTTGACAGTAAAACCGAATGCATTGCAAATTCAAATTTCACAAATTCATTCATCTTTAAGTGTGTGTTTGTTTTAGATGAAGTAGAAAAGAGAGGAAACAGTTAGAGAGAAGTTGAAGACAGATATCTCATTTCTATTGTTTAGTTTAGTATGAAATAGGGAAGAGATGATAAAATTATGTCAGTCACATTATTTTTTTCTAATCTCCCCAAAAATGAGAAGAAAGAAGAAAGAGAAACAATTTTTTGCTTTATTGCTTATTTACCCTTGAATTCTCTTAATGAAATTAAATACTATATTTTATATATTTTATAATAAAAATAATTTTGTCTTTTCAAAATTTTGTATATTTATTTCTCTTCTATTTCTCTCATATTTCTCTTATAACAAACAACCTTATAAATCTTTTATTCATGGCGGCGAGACTTTGTTCGGAGAGAAAAAAAAGTGAAGTTAAGATAAAAACGCTTGATCCAACGTCGAGTTATTTTTCTGAACCAGATTCAATCAAGCGCAAACGCTCGATCCAACGTCAAGTGCCTTTTCTCCGTTCATTCAAATAATTTCATAAACCGTTAAACACTTAATCCAACGTCAAATTGTTTTACGCTTTCAAAATCTTTTTTTCAATAAAATCAAAAGACAAAGGACCGAAGGATGCACATCTTTTTTAAACCTTAATAGTTGAGCGCTTAGTGCACACCTTGTTCAAAATGATTATTAGTTTTTTCATCTAAAATATCTTTAATCAAACTTAGAATAAGGGTACAATTGAATGCACATTCATGTGAGACCCGAGTAAACGAGCCCTTGGTGCACACTTGGTTCAAATATTTATTAATATTTCACAAAGATGAATTTTCATAAACATGGACGACGAGTGATAATTAGATGCACATCCTTTTGAAAACCTTGGGTAAACAACCGATTAGTGCACACCTTGCTTAAACGGTTACTTAACTCCATATAAAATCAATTTCAGCACATTCAAACATTTTTCCTTTTGACTTTCAATTCAAAACCTTTTTCATAAAATGAAAGACGTTTCGTCCATTCCGTGACAATCCAAACAACGATTCCATATGAGAATATCAAACGTTTTACGCTCGAATATGATGATGGAATAAATATTTATTGATCCAGATTAAGCCATCCATTCTTGAAGAGACACAAATGTTCAATTATCCATGTTTTGGGCAGCAATGTTTTCCATACGAATGTGACTTGAGAATCTTTCGCTAAAATAGATCAATATACAAACATTTGTTACCTAGAACTACATGGTATTGAGTTCTTCATCACACCTAGAGATACATAGTAGTAGAGTTTTGAAATCTTATCAAGCACAGTAGTAAAAAAATTCCGAAAACATTTTTTCTTCTCTTTCTTGCATAATAAGTAGAAGATTACAACATAAGCTAACATTTCTTTCGCAAGACTAACTAAATGGGTCCCCTTAAATTCAACGGATGTGAGGGTCTCTAATACATTCCTCTTGCATAATCGACTCCTGAACCGCTCTTGGTTACAACGATCATTTTCTTTTCTTTTATGGATTTTATCAATATTTTCCCTTTCATTTGAAATGAATAAAGCTCAGTGGTGACTCCGTTGTATTTCATGTATGTGATACGCTCAAATATTTTTTGCACCGTGACACTACCCTTCCCTTGTATCCCATTATATATATATATCAATCTACTCTTTCTTTCTATCATATAGATTTGAAAATCAATGAAAATATTTATTTGTTTTAATTGTTTTCTTTAACTAATATCGGCCCTTATTAGTTTCCTACTTGTTTGTTATGTTCATGTTTCAGTAATTTGTGCTAGTTGTGTCTCACCACCATGCATTGTTACTGATTGCGACTTTACGTGTTGGTCGGATTACAACTGCAAGTATACAGCCTATCGTGTAGTTTTAAAAGATTGTCGAACTCACAAGGACTAATAATCAAACTAGAGTGTTATATGGTTTCTATGCAAAGCTAAGGTGTAATAAACGAAAAAAAAAGGATTCGCCACCGTTAATTTTTATCCTAATGATGGGAATATAATGGAGTAACGCTAAATCAATACAGAGATTCTAAATTCTTGACTCGCTTTAGACGAAGGTAAGGTGTTAGACACCCTTCACCTTCCTTGTTCACAAGGATACTAGGGTTTAGGTTTAAGGTTTAGGAATAGTATTTTAACTTTTTAATTAGGGGACTCACCACGGTTTTTAAGTCGTATGCCTATGTATCCTCTTATGAGGAATCAAAGTCCTAATTCGTAGTTCACAGTTGTTTGGTTAGTTTTTTTTATGGATTGTAAAAATATATCGAGTTCTCCTTGAACCAAGTTTGAGTTTGTGAATAGAGGAATCATAGACGAAGTTTGCAGTCGCTAAGAAATATTTATACAACCCTTTTTTGAAAATAATATGAATTTGAATTAAGTTAATAAAAAGTTGTTAGTAGGTGATAGGTTAGTTGTTTTCAAGTAGATGATGCAATATGAGAAAAATAATTTTAAATGAATGAAAAAAATTTTAATGCAAATATATAAAAAGAGTTAGTATTTTAAAAATAGAGTCTTTATTAATAAATGACTTTTTTATAGTTTATCAAAAATATATTAAATATTTTTAAAGGAATAGAAAATATAACAATTATTTACTAATTATAAAAATATACTTTTTCATGTAAATGCTAAAAAGGATGTGAATTAAATAACTTAACTAAAGTAAATTGATTAAAATAACTATGAAATTATATGTTTAAGCCAAAGAGGGGGGGGGGGGGGGGGGGGTTTGCAAATATTAGGGTTGGGTGGTGTATGGGAAATTAGTCTAGGCCCAAAAGAAAATTTGAGCCCAAATTGACTGGTGGTGCATTCTATAACTAACAAGCGGTATGAGGGGTCTGACAAGTAAGGGCCTAAGTTCTGACGTGTCCAAATTGAGGGGGGGAGGGGTACGTATCCAGTTAGACAAGTAAAACAAAAAACACAGGGGGTGTGGTTAACAATTGGGCTCCACCCAAAGTTTGGGTTATGAGAAATCCGTTTGGATCGTGTGTGGCCGAGTGCGTGGGTTCATGGTGTGGATGTTCTATCATGATCATTTGATCGTGATCATAGGGACGCGATCAAAGGTGTATGGTAAGTAGAACTGTATAGGATTTGGACGGTATTATATTTTCAATTTTATTTTCATTTAATTTTCATAACACTTCCTCTCTCCTCATCTATGCTTCTCTCTCTCTCTCTCTCTAACAACAACAACAACAACACTAACCACCATTTAAACCCTAGACCAGCGACCGACCCAAACGATGATGATGACCATAACCCCCCTCCCCCACCAATGTTGATCGACCTAAACCCCAAGAAAAGCAACCACAACACCAACCATACGCAATTTTTCATGAGCTAAGTGTCTGAGTATTACCTTCGATGTTGTGATTCTCGTCGTAATATGCTTCGGTTCTTCTGATTCTCCACTTCTCTCTTCTTCTTTTATAGGTACTCACGGTGGATGAAGATGATGGCGGAAGCGGCGGCGTAGTGGATTGAGCGGAGATCTCAAGGCTCAAATTTCGACGATAGCGTAGAAACACAGATCTATGGTTTCAGAAATTGAAACTCATATCTCTCTTCTTCTACTCCTTCTTTTTTCTTCTGCTGTAAACATTTTCTGCCCCCCTTGTTCTTAGAAATGAGGGGCTTTTATAGTTTTAGGGTTAGATAATTTTAGGAAAATTTTTCTATTGATTGTTTGTTATGAATTAGATTGATAAAATTAGGATTTAGATTAGTAGAATTAGGGTTGGAATTGATTTGATTAGATTATGTAATTGATACAATTTTGTATTCTAGACGATTTGGCTTGTAATATCTTTAAAGATTTTATTTTGCAATATGATTTATCTGCTTTTGTTTCAATTATTAGATTTGAATTTGTTTTGTTTTTTATTCATGCGTTTCTGGAAATTTGGACTTTGGGCATTGTTGGGATGAACATGAAGAAACAAGGGATAGCAGCAGCGCCGTCGATGTCTATTAGGCATTAGGGTTTCTAAAGACCTAATTTTGACTTTTGGAAACACTTTTCAATAAAATCAATAATATTTAATAATAGGCAATAAATAATGTTAATAATAATAATTAAAATAATTTGAATAATCAGAAATCAGATCTTGATTACTAATCATACAAAATTGGGCCTTCAAACTTTTTATGGGCCATTGGTAAAAAATGGGCCTGATGAATTCAAGAGAGAAAAGACAGTGCGCCTCCCCTTTATGTTATTGTAAATGGACCTTAAAATCTATTGGGCCAGCGATATTTTATGGAAAAAACAATGAGCCCTTATTTACAACATACACCCCCTTTCTGTGTACATTCCAAAATACACCTCACTTCTATTATGAAGTCAAACAACAAGGCTTTTAGCAATTTAATGGGCCATAAAAATCTAATTAGCCAAGAACCCTTAATGGGCCATTATACTTTGATGGCCCATTTGAAGCAACACAATCTTATTTGGACCTCTCTCCTTTTATTATTCTTATGGGCTAAAAAACCCTAATGGGCCATCGGATTTTGATGGTCCATTTGAAGTAATACACGCCTTTTAGATCTTTGAACCATTATACCAAATGTTTATAAAACCAAGTTTAAACATTATTAAGATTAAAACCTAATGACTAAAAATATAATTTGACTTATTGACACCCTAGGGCAAATTTGGGGTATGACAGTTGCCCATATTTAATTACTCTTTGATTGAGGGTGCGAGAATACATAAGTTTCACACATTCGAATCAGAGGGTTATTAAATAATAGAAGACCCCAAAATTTGACTCAAGGTTGGCTAGGTAAGGATATACTGTAAAGCATACCCCAAAGAATGAAGAAATATAGGCAAAGATGATGATGTATCTTCTTACCAGAGTTAGAGCAGAAATAATGATTTGATGATGACGCGAACAAATCGCAAATGCCTCGAAAAGAGAACATAGATTTTGCGTATTCACTGTAACCTAGGAGGTAAATAACATAAGTTTGAAAATTGACTTACTAATGTTTGAGACTAACATAGTACGTTATAACGCAGATTTCGTATACTCATTGCAACTTAGGAGATGAGTAATACAGAGCTTTATAACACATTTCCGCATAGATACTAACACAATGAATTATATCGCAGAGGGACAAATAACATATTGCTTCTTTGATACTAACGCCATGACTAATATCGCAAACTTCATATATTTACAACAACCTATGGATTAAATAATACGAGGATAGGCTTCTATACTTATCATGACCTAGAGGATAAATAATACGAGGATAGGCTTGTGTATTAATCACGACTGTGATACGGTGGGAGAAATGACTTGAAGATTTTGCATTTGATCGCAAATGTTGCGGTTAGCTAGAGTCGTCACTGACTTTTCTTTTATCCAAAAGGAAAGGTGAAAAAGCACAGGAAAGACCTTTGAGATTGTTTCTTGAGTTCGGGGGGTAGATTATGAAAAGAGAAGGTATTAGCACCCTTTTCATCCATGGTTTTCCATGGGCTCTTAGTTACTTGCTAGATCACTTGCTTTTGTTTGAAATTGTGCCTTGTGTGGTTTTTTGAAAGTATTTTGTAAAGAGGCCATGGTTTAGGCGATCTTTATAATGATTCTCGTTCGTAAGAATGTATACAAAGATGTTGATCTTTTGAAAATGTTTTCAAGTTTTGTAAGATGTTTTGAAAGTTTAGGTGATTGTTTTGAAAATAGCAAGGATGTTTGTTTTGAAATAGAGCAAGTAATTAGGAGCAATCTACCTACTCAAATGTCTTTCTTGTTCATTTTCTTTTCCTTTGACATTGTTGTCTTACCATTGATTTGGTAAGCAACCTTATCTTTGGATGTAAAGGGACGGGCGTGGGTCATCGTATAACCATGATTAGCAATATTGCAAGGTATCTTAGCATTATTTTTGAGGGACTAAGATCATTTGTAAGGCAACTTAGATAGCGTCATCGAGGGACCATGATCTTGTATTTTTGCTTGTTTTTGCTAAGATACCTCACATGCGTAACATGGCCATTTTGTATAAGGCAACCAAGTGGATTTTACTCTAGGGGTGCTAGTGTGCAAGTGTATTGTTTTCAAGCTTGATTTTGTCTTGAATTAGGATTTTCTAAGCATTGGTTTTAGTATTTCCATACAAACCCTAATTACTAGCATGTTATATAAAAGCGATAAATTGCAAAATTTAAAGTTACTACGTTATTACAATATTTGTGGGGAGGGGGTGTACAAGTTGAATGGGGATTGCAAGAATTAAACCTATTTAATCTATTACAACCAAATTGAATGGGTATGAATATATAAGGAACTTAAATAAATACAAAGTATAAAAATAAATGTACAAGGATGCAAAATGTGAAGAAAAATGAATTTGTTTGGTTTTCATGAAAAGAAGATTTTTGTCTTAACCTAATTAAATAAAGAGAATAGTTAATTAAGTTTGAATTTATTAAGAAAATATTTACCCTAATTCTACTAACCAAAAGAAAATAAGTTTAAGAAAAGTATTTTTTTAGTATTTTTTATCTTGAAAATATTTATAGTATTATAAAATATTTTTAGTCTTTTTTATATTAAAATAATGTGTTTTAAATGATGTGAAAATAAATAAATAAATAAAATAATATTAATTAAGTCTATAAGATTTACTTAATAAAATAAATAAAGTATAATATATAAAAATATTTTTTTGTGGAAAAATAGAATAAAATAAGTCAAAATATAAATATATTATTTTTTTGTATTTTATGATTTTTTTTAGTATTTAGAAAATATATATTTAAGAAAAGATAAATGAAATAAATAAATAAATAAATAACTTGGGCCAGGGGGTGCCAAGAGGAAACAAGGAGGTTAGTGAGCAAAAACAAACAAAAAAAATAGCCAAGCCCAAAGGGGCCCAGCGCCTGCCAAAAAAACAAACAAAGTCAGAAAAATGTGAAAAAATGAAAAAGGGTACCACTGGGGCTCGAACCCAGGTCCCATAGGTTACATGCGCGCGCTTCTACCATTGTAATATATCCGTTAATACACCCGTTAATACAAATGAAACAATAAATATGTAAGGCAAAACGTGTTCTGAAGACTTCATCTTCAACCTCCAGCCATACCAACTGTAACTTGCTTATTTCTCATCAAAAATGAAAAATGTAAACATGAAACTTGTAGCAAATTTTCTCACGATTCCATAAATGTAAAGTATTAAAACTATAGATCAAAGATAAGCAAGAATTTTAATGGCCCAAACCTGAACACTAAATTTTTTAGAAGTTTCAGTTTCAAAATTCTCTAAGCTCAAGCAAAATTAATGGAAATTAAGGACATGGTTAGCTTCAGGGCAATGATATCTACATTATTTATTCACAAATAAACTATTGATGATTCCTATATGAATAGTTCCAAGTTTAGAAAACATACCTCAAAACTGGAAATCGTGTTTGGAGTTTGAGCTTGTTTCAAGTGATGGTGATGATCAGGTTAGCTTCCTTGAAGTCGTAGGAAGCTAGTGCAATGGTTTTCTTGAGTTTAGAGTGGTTGAAATGACTTGGAGAAGTCAATGTGCAGTGCTCTGTTTTTGGTTATGAAAGATAGGGTAAATGATGTTACAGAAATGAAACATGTACAGGGATAAGTTATACTTAATGTAAGGAAGATTTAGAAACTAAAAGGCCAAGAAACGCACGAGGGAAATGTGAGTTTGAGGTTCAAGGTCAGAAACTGTGCAACAATGCAGTTTTTGGGCAATTTCTAATTTGAGAGAGTTTTGGTATATTTCAGGGTGCTCAAGCTCGTGTTCTAGCTCACAAATAGTGACTATATTTATAAGCAACAAGTTTGGAATGCTCTAGTTGATCAGAATTCAAATTTATATGTTTAAGTTAAACATGTGATTTTTTGACAAAACAAGTTTCCATGCCTTGTGTACTTGCTAAGATATAGTGGTTATGCTTTAAACAAACTTGCTTCTGACTTTGTGGATGGAGTGTGATCAGAGGGAACAATTTAGAGGCTCAATGTGAACTTTATGCAAAAAGTTTGCTTTACAAGAATGGCATTGTTAACTTTGTGCCATAAATGGAAATGCAACTTGGAAAATAGCTCAATTGCTTGGATCAAAGCCCTAACACCTGTGTAATATTTAATTATGGAGTGACAAAAAATTTGGATGCCTTCAAATCAAGGATTATGCAGCCTAGCATGGATTTGGTTCAAGTGTTCATCAAAAATGACTTGTAATTCAAGTGACAAAACCCTAACTTCATCTCTTCGATTCTCCCTACTCAAGAATGATCTCAAGGAGTTCTTGGACATTTTGGAAAATTGCAATGTGATCTACAAACCATCTTTGGATTTATTTTGAATATTCTCCTTGTAACTATATGAAATAGTGCCATGAAGTTGGGTCAAAATCCTGACCAAATTAGGGCAAAATTTCACTAAGTGTTTTGTTTCATGACCCTATGTTCATAAAATTATAACTTGAGATCCAAGAATTTTTGGAAGAAGTTGTGTAAAGCAAAGTTGTATATTTCATGGAGATCTACAACTTTAATGTTGGAAGTTTATATTTAATCATCTTGAATCATGGTAAAAATTTTGTCCAGAGTTATGAAAAAAACAAGAAATTTCCAACACTTAGAAAACTTTCTATATTTTAGAAATTTTTAATTTTCAAAATGAAATATTGAATTTTTGATTTCTTGATGAATAAGTTTCATATTTTAACATGTTTTGATGAATTATAATCTTTGGCACTTGAATTTGACCAAAAATTCAAAGTTTGACTTTTCAGTATACAGTTGACTTTTGATAAGTTGACTGGAAAACTCATCTGTCAATCCAATGGACTTGCAATGTTTTGAACCATGCCATTAGGTCAAAATGATGCAATTGGACTCTTGAGATCATGCCTTAAACCAATTGACCATTTTCTAGGTCAAAAACCAGAAATTTTCCTTTCCCAATCAAAACCCTGATTATGACTATTTTGCCCTTTCGGGGATTTGATCAAATTTCTTGAGGAGTTGTGGTACAAACTTGATCAAATGATTCATATGAGTTAAAAATGTTTATATGGATAAAAAATTATGAAGTTTGACTGTAAATTGGCCACAATTGACTTTTTCTCCAATACAGCTGATTTTTAGGTCAACTACTCAATTGACTGAGCAAAAATGTGATCCAGGGCTTAAAACTTGACATGAGTAATCTTGGGGGTCCATGATGATCCATGAAAGTCACATGGGACATTGGAAGCTAAAAAATCCTTGTGCAAACTCAAACCCTAATTTTGGTCATCAGTGTTTGAGGAGATGTCTTGAGCTTGATCAAACCCTAGTGCAGTCTTGAGCCCAAGGAGATCTTGTGAGAAAATTCTTGATAAGTCAGAGGGAAAATTTTGGGGTACAACATCTGCCCCTATTCAATCTTCTTAAACCTGAAGAGTTAGATTGGCATGTTTTTGCCATTCGTGACTCGAAGGTGGAAGATGATTGGACACTAGAGTGCCCAGAAATTTGCACTCGAGGATGTGATGGTGGATGGTATAGGGAATAGGATTAAAGATGCCATTTGGAGAGGAGATAAGAAGTTGTCAGAGATGGGCTTGCATATGCCATCCAAAATGATTGTCGGACTGTATCTAAAAGAGAATCTGAATGAGTATCAGAATGGCGTCCGTGTCTGGAGCGTATCTGAACTGTATCTGAAGGCTGAATTTGTATCAGAATGGCATCTGTGTCTGGAGCGTATCTGAACTGTATCTGGAAGCTAAGTCTGAATGAGTATCAGAATAGTGTCTGTGTCTAGAGCCTATTTTTATTGTATCTGAGAGAGAATCTGAATGAGTATCAGAATGACACCCGTGTCTTGAGCGTATCTGAACTATATCCGAGAGCTGAATCTGAACGAGTATCAAAATGGTGTCTGTGTCTGGAGCGTATCTGTACTGTATTTGAGAGAGAATCTGAACGAGTATCAGAATGGCATCTGTGTATGGAGCATATCTGAACTGTATATGAGGTTGAGTTTGAATGTGTATCAGAATGGCATCTGTGTCTGGAGCGTATCTGAACTGTATCTGAAATCTGAATCTGAATGAGTATCAGAATGGCATCCGTGTCTGGGGCGTATCTGAACTGTATCTGAGTTTGAGTTTGAATGAGTACCAGAATGGCATCCGTGTCTGGAGCGTATCTGAAAAGCCTTTGAACATTGCTAATGGTAGTTATTGATTAATTTTATCCTGAAAAGGGTAAAAAAAACATTGGCCGTATGCAATGTCATGATGTATGAAATACATGGTACAATGAGATTGTGACATATGCATTCGTGTTATCGATTTTTATGATATATGGATGCGATGTATGCATACGTAAGCTAATCTGCTGCACTGTTGTTGGATTGAGGAAAATAAATCCCTGACTACTGCTCAGGATATGGAGTATAAGTCCTCATGTTTTGAAGTTGAAGTGTTGATGAATTTCTGCTTAGAGAAATAAACTCTGTTGTAAGGGAAACGTCGTGTACTGATTGTAAAATCTTGTTGGGGAATCCTGAGAATTTGGATGACTTCTACTGGGGATTGAACTGCACACTGCGGGGGATTCAATGGAATAGCTCAACGATATTTCCCTATCTCTTAAAGCCATCAGTGATTGTCTTTTTACTTTGTTTATTTGTAAACAGTAATTATGTTCAAATGCATATGTTCAAAAATGAATCATTGGACGTTTTTGTAAACAAAACACAAGAGTAAAGAAAAAATAGATAGTTTTGCACTTTCAAAGGGATATCTTTGTATTGACTTTGAGTACGTATTTTTGCACATTGATACAAACATTCTAATAAGAGGATGCCATCGTAAAAAATGAAAATTTGATACAAAGAAAAGATAGCTATGTGAAATAATCCCATGGGGTTCCCATTCTGCTATAACCTTCACGTCTCTGAGCATCTTATCCATTTGTTGCCTTGTCCGAAGCTGATTGAATTGATCAGAACCGCTGAGTTCGTCAGTTGAAGCCAAAGGTTGTCCGTAAGGTGATCCAACAGGACATATTCATACGCTTTAAATCCCTAACTTTTTCCTGGAAGCCCTTTCGGGTTTTCAGTCACCGGTACCCTTTTTTGCCCAAGTCGCCCTTTCAGGTTTTCAACTTGGCGGGTGTACAATTTTTTTTTGTTTTATCCCTAATTTTTGCCCGAACCTTTTTGGTTCGCCGGGATGCCCTTGTTTTGCCTAGGTGTGTCAACCTAGCAGGTCTCTTATGCGTAGTATCTTTTGACTATGTCCGTGTTCGCAGGGTGCGACAGGTCATCACCATCCATGGTGGTCAAGATCATTGTGCCACCAGAGAATATGTTTTTGATTACAAATGGTCCTTCGTATGTAGGAGTCCATTTGCCCCTGGGATCACCTTGCAGCAGTATGATGCGCTTGATCACCAGATCTCCAACTTGATATACTTGTTGTCTGACCTTTTTGTTGAAAGCCTTGATCATCTGTTTTTGATACATCTGACCATGATAGACAACAGTAAGCCTTTTCTCTTCAATCATGTCCAGTTGATCAAGTCGAGTTTGGATCCAATCTTCTTCATTCAAATGTGCATCCTTCATAATTCTCAGAGAGGGGATCTGGATCTCAATAGGCAAAACAACCTTCATGTTGTATACCAGAGAGTAGGGTGTTGCCCCGGTTGATGTGCGCACCGTGGTATGATACCCGTGGAGAGCGAATGGTAGCATCTCATGCCAGTCTTTGTATGTGACTATCATTTTCTGTATGATCTTTTTAATATTCTTATTTGCAGCTTCAACAACACCATTCATCTTGGGCCGGTAAGGGGAAAAATTGTGATATTGGATCTTGAATTGCTCTCACAGGATGGTGATCATAGTATTGTTTAGATTCGTACCATTATCTGTGATGATTCTCTCTGGGATACCATACTAACAAATGGGATTCTGTTTAATGAACCGGGCTACAACATTTTTGGTAACAGAAGCGAAAGAGGCTGCCACAACACACTTTGTAAAATAGTCAATGGCCACTAGGATGAAGCGATGTCCATTGGAGGCTGTTGGTTTGATTTCCCCAATCATATCGATGCCCCACATAGAAAAGGGCCAAGAAGCCGTCAAGACATTCAGAGGAACCGGAGGTACGTGCACCTAGTCAGCATAAATCTGACACTTGTGGCTAGTTTGAGAGTGTTGATAGCAATCTGCTTCCATGGTAGACCAGTAATAGCCTTCCCCTAGGATTTTCCTTGCCATCGTATGCCCACTGGAATGGGTGCCAAAAGTTCCCTCATGTAGATCAGCCATGATCTTCTCTGCTTCAACCTTATCTATGCACCGAAGTAACACCGAGTAATGGTTGCGTTTGTAGAGAATGCCATTACTAAGGAAGAATTTAGAAGAGAATCTCCTTAAGAACTTCTTATCATTGACTGAAGCTCCTTCTGGATATTCTTGAGTCTCGAGATACCTCTTGACTTTGTGAAACCAAGGCTGGTCCACTACTTCTTCAGTATTAATCTCGTGACAGTGAGCTGGCTCATCCATTCGTTCAATGGTGATCTGGGGAGCCTCGTTATCCCATTTAAGTTTAAACATGGATGACATTTTGGCTAGTGCGTCTGCTAGCTGATTTTCTTCTCGCGGGAAATGCTCGAAGGTAATCTTCTCAAAATTTGGGATCAATGTCAACACATGTTCTTTATAGGGGATAAGGTTAGGATGTTTGGTGTCCCATTTCCCTTTGATATGGATGATGACCAAAGCTGAATCTCCGAATACATTTAAGGATTTGATCCCCAAATTTATAGCAGCTTTGAGACCAAAAATGCATGCTTCGTATTCTGCCATATTATTTGTACAATTGAAGCAGAGTCTCGCAGTAAATGGAGTATGACACCCTTCAGGAGATATGAGTACTGCACTGTTGTACCCCAAAATTTGCCCTCGCGCTTTTCCACAAGAAATATCAGCTTCAAACATTTCCTGACTTCTCAAACTGGCTCAAGAATCGGACAAACGGACTTTTCTTGACAGTCAAGCAGAATTAGGGTTTTTACTGATTTTCAGAGCTCTGAATTGTTTCATACAGTGGGCTTAGGGTTTAGTTGATTTTTGGTTCAATTTTGATCAAGCGAGCGTGATTTGGCATTTAATCGGAATTAGGGTTTTATGGGCATATTCTCAGAAGAATTTAAATTCCACAGCACTTTGCGGTTTATTTCAAGATTCGAGTTAAAATTCGCGTTATCTTGGTTTAATCAGCAAAAGAGACAGTGGTTTGAATTCAATACGTTTTGTTTGGGTCAGTCATATACAGGGTGCAGTATTGGATTCACAGTGTTTTTGCGTTTGATCAGTCCATTTGGGTTAACTGCTGCTTTGCTTTGGATGTTGAATAAGACAGACTTTAATTGATCAATGTTGTTTTATTTTAGTTATTTATTATTCTGAAATTGAATGATTGAATTTATTTTTCAATTGTTCTAATTCTAAGAATTTTAAATAAATAAATAAACAATAAAGAAAATTGGAATTAATTGGATAATTTAGATTTTATTGAATAATTGAATTATTTGTACAAATTGTTGTTTATAATTTAAATTATGAACAATGATATACATTAATTTAAATATTACATAAAATTAAAACTATCCTATTTTCTAAATATTCTTCATTCTTCACTCCGCTCCGGTGCTCCATTGTTTTATCTGCAAAAAAGGAGAAGAAAGTCAGAAAGCATTAAAATTGGAAAAGACGGATAAAATATTGCTCATCATTAGGGGCCACTGACTGGGATCAGTTGACCCTCTCTGCAAATCACGGGATTTCTCCCGGTTCACAGAGAGGGAAGATTTTTTTATTTCATGAAATGCAAATGCATAAGTTATAAATTTCAAGCTGCATAGAAATTCAAAATCCAAACTAAACTGAAAAGTTCAATCTCAACTTTCTACCCAAAGTATCAAAGGCACTAACTGTCAAAATGCCCAAAGTCCACTCAAAGAAAATCAAGAAAGTACTCAAAAGCTGTCAAAGAAGATTTTGGAAAAGATATCAAAATGCAAAGTCAGAGCAAAGCACAAAAGCTGGAGAAAGAAGATGCAAAATGTGTTATGCAAGCTAAACATCTTAAATCATCACTTCCCATCATAGCCCCTTCAGAACCATAAGTACAGAACAATAAACATTATAAAATTCAAACTGTACTTTAGGAGAGAAGAAAGAGAGATAAAGGCAGCAAGGCAGGTTTTCAGGCATAGTTAAGTAGGAGAAGACAGAAAAGAGATATACAAAATCAAAAGAGCCAACTCAGTTCAGAATAGACAGTAGGAAAGGAAGAGAAAAGAAAGATATAACACAACTGTGATCGGTGGATCTGGAACTGACTGTTTAACGCTGGTTCGCGAAATGTCGCGGAAGCAAGAGTCGCCACCGTCTTTTATTTTCTCCAAATGGAAAGGACAAAAGCACAGAAAAATTCCTTTAAAGAGATTGCTCTCGGTTCGGGAGGTAGGTTATAGAAAGGGAAGGTGTTAGCACCCTTTCTATCCATGGTTATCCATGGGCTCTTAGATACTTGCTCAATGTGTTTTCAAAAATGTTTGCTTGCTTTTCAGTGTGGGTTTTAAAAAGTTCCTTTGAAAAATTTCAGTTCGACTCGTACGTCAGAGTGTTTGAAAAATTTGCTTTGAAAGCTTTTGAAAAGTGTTGGTGTGAAAAGATTTTGATTTGTTTTGAAGAGAGCAAGTATCTACGAGAACCTACCTACCCTAAGGAATTCGTCTGTGTAAATGTCCTTTAAAGTAGTGCCATCCCACCATTGAGAGGTAGGTAGCACCACCGTTGGAGGTGTTCGGGTCAATTCGAGTTTTAGGGACGTGGTGATCACCAGAGCAATGGGAAGACACCTTAGAAGCTACCCTCATGCCAGGTTCCTGGATCATGAGGACTTACTAAGACGCCTTCTACTCGACGACCACCTTTCGAGGCAAGGCAACAGTGAGGCGTACCCTAGGGGTGGTGTGTGCGATTCGTGTGTCATGTTTCAATTATTTATCTTGTCATGTTTGTCGTGCTCTACGCTTGATTTTAATTTAGACATTCATTCTTTCATGCTTGGTTAACAGTTAATAAGTTGCGGGAAAGTAAATCTACGATTATTACAAACGGCGCGGGTCCACATCGCCAAAATTAAACCGGACCCGATTTAGCGAAAAATAAATAATGCAATAAAATAAAAGTGCAAAGAATTTAAAGTTACATGGCTTCGGGGCAATTACAAAATTATAGTAAGCAATAAAATAAATGCGCAAAAATTAAATAATTAAAAGCGACGGGCGTTGAACCCTTTTTGCAAGAATAATTAAAAGCTAATGAGAATTAAAAATTAAATGATTAAATGTTTTTGGTATTTTGTATTTTTTAAGATTTAAAAGAAAAAGGAAAAATTAATTAAAATTACAATGTTAAACCCTAATTCTAATATTTTTTAAGTTTATTATGAAAGATTTAAATTAAACCTAAATTAAACTCTAAATTAATTTATGTACAGTTAAAATAAGAAAATAAATAAATAAATAATATTATTCTGAAAAAAAGGAAAATAAAAAAAAGAAATAAAAAGTTGTTTAAACCTAAATTCTACTTTTTGATTTTTTATTAGAAAGATTAAAATGATAGCCTAATTAACCTAAATTATTTACATGTTTAAAAATAATCATAATAAATAAATATTGCATTTTTTATTTTTCTGACTTTTGTACGTTTTTGTTATTTTGATAAAAAAAAATAATTAATTAATTAAAACAACAAATAATATGATAATTAGAAAAAAATAAATTATGAGAAGAAGGGCAAACCAGGGGGGTATAATCCCAATTTGAGAGGTGTTGGTCCAAAAAGCCTGGCCCATCTGTGGTGAATTCTGTTGACTTTTTAGATCCTGTGCTAGCGCGTTGACTTGCCTTCATGATATTCCCTGGATCCTGGCCCTTGGATTAGAGTAACTGGACGCGTGGATGGTAATTATTGAGTGTGCATAGTGGACCACGTCAAGGGCGCTGCATAGGAATTCCTTATGAAAAATAATGTGAAATTTTGGCCAGACCTGGGACTTGAACCCAGGTCTTGAGGGTTCCAAGCGTGTCATGTTACCAACTGATCCAAGTGCATTTAGTTAACATATAATAAACAAATAACAATATAATAATAACGCGTTAGTACTTTGGAATTTCGCGCAAAAATTCAAACTGTCCAATGGTTGATGGACACGATATCATCTCCTTCCCCTACCCTGTAATATAAACGCTATGGGAACGGTTTTGAGGCGTGGCTTTAGAGGGTTTTCCAGAAAATAGCGATTAGCCATATATGGAACATAAATCCATCGCGAGGGTTCAGTCCTCATCGTCTGGAGGTGCTGAGTTTGTTAGGCTTGGTCTCGTGGCCTAATTTTGCCGTATGAGAGAAACCCTCTTTTGAGCTCCTGAAACCCTAAAGGTTATTCATGGTGAAATCATGTATATTGCACAAAAACGGAATTCATTAGCATGGTTAGCATCAGAACAAAACAACAATCATGAATCCACAAATAAAACTCAAGAAATATGCTTAAATTATGATATGCGTTCAAGAATTTTTCTTTATACAGTCACGAGTCTTGATACCGTTTCTTGAGGTCTGACTTGATTCTAATGGTTGGAACGTGTCCAGTAATTGCCACTGAAGCTTTTTGGATAGGTTTGGAAGCTTGAATCGGTTCCTAAGGCACTTTTCAGTTCTTGAGTTTTTATGGAAAAATTCAATATGCAATGGCTTATTCCTTGCGCAGCTACCAGTCTTGGATGATTAGGGTTGTGTTCTGATACTTGTAAGGAGGCAATTAGGTTAAGAAAGCTGTACAAAATCCATGGTATTCAATGTTTGGATATTTGATTTGTTTAAAGATCTTTTTGAATCTTTTTTCTATGGCTTTTGTACCAATTATGTGCCAATCATACCAAATCTTTCCTCATTTGCCTTCACACGAAATGTTGAGCCTATAATGTGGATAAAAAGATTTTTTAGATTAGGTTTAATATTTTCCATATATTAAAATCATTTAAATGAATATAAATTAATATTAATTCAAATAAATAATAAAAAAATATGAGAATACTTCCCTTTGGGCCTAGTGGTCGTGCATAGGCTTGGCATGAAGAAATTTGGAAGAAACTTGGGCCCATTTGCATTTTTAGCCCTTTTGAACCATTGTTGACTTTCTCAAATTCCTAAAAATTTCCCAACTTCCACAAGGCATAACTTGGTCAATTTTTAAGCTTTTCACATGTTCTTGGACATTTTGGAAAGGTCTTTGAGTCCTCTAACCAATGCCTTTGGTCCCATGTCATTTTGATTTACCAATCTCAAGTTATGGCCTTTGACTTAAAGTCACTTTTTGTTGACTTTGAAAATGACCTATAATGTTGAAATTGATAACTTTTTGTGAGAGCATTTCTTGGACTTGGAATATGAAGATGAATTGTAGGAAATGTCTTTCTCTTCAAAATGAGCTTTGGATGGAATTTTTCTGATAATCCATGTGAAAGTTATGCCCTGGTCAATTTCTGTTGACTTTTTCAGCTGTCCAAATATAGCAACTTTTGCATCTTTGATGATTTCTGAGCCAAATTTTGAGAATCATGATCAAGCATTGATCAAATGATATTTGTGGCTTTAAAATGATATATTGACCAAAAATTTGAACTTTTGACTGCCAAATGACCATTTTGCCCCTACAGTTGACTGTGGTGCAATCTAGGGTTTTGACTGTGCAATTTTGAGCTAAATGCCTTGAAACTTGACATGAGGATACTTGACCATCTTTGTAGGCATATGGGACTTGATTGGACCTTTGAAAAGTTCATTTGCTTGACCAGAACTCAAACCCTAGTTTTGACTGTCTAGGAGACAGTTGAGCTGCACAACCCTTGGGGCATTTTGTGACCTTGACTTTGATAATTCTTGATGAATATGGGAGGGCAAATTTTGGGGTACAACAGTTGCCCCTGTTCAATCTTCTTAGACCTGAGGATGCAGATTGGCTGACGTGCCTTTCGTAATCCGAGGGTAGAAGGTGATTGAACACTAGAGTGCCCAGAAATTTGCGCTCACATAGTAACAGTGATGATGGAATGGGCTTATAGATGCCATTTAGAGATTGCTTAGATAGGATGATGGGCTTATAGATGCCATCTGGACGTTGATTGCATAGGAAATTCCTTAGCAAGAACCTGCATACCTGCAAAACAGAAAAATGAGTACCTGACACGTCGCAGGAGCTGATTTTAGATGCTTGGTATAGATGTGTCCTGACTGGTTGCAGGAGCTGAGTCTGGAGCTTCAAACGCTGATGAATGAACCAGGGATGGTTACTGCCTTAACCTGAATGATAAGTGAACCTGAATGATCTCAACAACGCTCGCTGAGAAAATCTTGGTGAGAATTACCATCTTCGTAGTGTCAGGAAGAGAGCCAAAGGACATTATAATCTCAAGGGGAGTTACCTCACTCACGTTGGAGAGGGAACTATAGGACATTATAATCTGGAAGGAAATGTCACCTCACGCTCATGCCGGAGAGGGAAACATTTGAAGAAGGAATTACCACCTCACACGCCGTTGGAGAGGGGACCATAAGAGAATATCACCTCACGCTCATGCCGGAGAGGGAAACATCTGAAAAAGGAATTACCACCTCACGCTCACTGTCGGAGAGGGGACCACAAGAGAATATCACCTCACGCTCATCGTCGGAGAGGAGAACATCTTGAAAAAGGAATTACCACCTCACGCTCACTGTCGGAGAGGGGACCACAAAAGATTATCACCTCACGCTCATCGTCGGAGAGGAAAACATCTTGAAAAAGGAATTACCACCTCACGCTCACCGTCGGAGAGGGGACCACAAAAGAATATCACCTCACGCTCATCGTCGGAGAGGGGAACATCTGAAGAAGGAACCACCACCTCACACGCCGTTGGAGAGGGGACCGTAACTTCTACTGAGTCTTTATCAGAAAAATCTGTTTGGAGTCGATTTAACTGAACTAGAGACATCCTTGAAATATGTTTGGGGATTTCAACTGCACCCTTCCTGAAAGGTAGAGGTCAGTCATATGCGATGCATGGTATGAATCAAGCAATGATGTTATCAATATAAATGAGATTTGTATGATGCAATACGTTATGCATGCTATAATGATGTATGTGATGATTCATGTATGTTTTTGTCTAGGAAAATAAATCCTTGACGGGTGCCGGGAAGTCATATCCTGGGCTGATGTTGAGGAAGAGATTTTGCTACCGCTATGGATGATTGTTGCAAGAATACCAGTAGGAGAAGATAACTCTGTTGAGGAATGAACTTGGCAAATGAAATAATTTCTGCGGGAGAAAAGATACTCTAACGATCATGCTGGGAAGTACTACTCTGTGGGGATAGAGATGTTTTGCTGAGTTGATGAAGATAACTCCGCTGGGTATACCGTTGATGAGTTATGCTGGGAGATTCTTGTTGTGCTGGAAGTGTTGACAGACTTCGCTGGGGGTAGGAAAATACTTTGCCGAGGACGCTCTTTTCGTGGCTCTTGGCTGAGGATAACCCAGTTATATCCTGTTAAGGAAATAACTCTTTAAATCAAGCCGGGACGACGCGTTCGTGCTCTGCGAGGGGTAAGCTTCCAGAATCTACTGGGGATAAGCTTATTGTTTGGGGAGATATGAATTCCAATTTTCTTGGGGAAACTGGATTGGACTCTTCTGGGGAGTTTGATATGCTGGGGAAGTGATTCCTTTGAATAGTGGTATACCGCCGGGGAACAATCTTTAGACCAAGACTGCCGGGGATGCTTGTTAAGAATGCATGCTGCTGGGGAGGTATTGAGAACTACAGGAAGATACTCAATTTCCTTGATATTTGATGATTTGCTTGGAGGAGAATGTATTGTTTCGTTGAACCACTCTCTGGGAATTAAGATACACTTGGCCGTGTTCTGTAGCTGAACCTACCCTGATACCTTAGAGGATAGAACAATTAGACTGCTCAGACAACTCTCTTATTGCCCCTGTTTCTAGTGTCACCTGCAATGAATTCCTTCGTTTCGTATGCAAATATTTATGAGTTAGCAAATTATTGTCAATGCATACATCACAAATTGAACCTTGGACGTTCTTCGCAAAACAAAACAGAAAAAAGAAAAACACTTGGGCACGTTTAACTGAAAATATATTTTTATTGATTTTTGAATGGCCTGAAAATAGGCGTTTTGTGTACAAGAGGCTGACGTCCTAGTAAGAGGTACGTCGCCGATCAAAAGAATTTATACAAGTTTTGTACAAAAGAAAATAAAACAGCTGTGTGAAAGATGAATGATCCACTGGGTTTCAACTCTGCTATTGTCTTCATAACTTCGAGCGTCTCATCACTTGATGACCTTGGTTGAAGATGAAGCTGACTGATCGATGCCGTTTGAACTTGATGCTGATACCGGATTCTGGATGCAAAGTGATCAATGAGACATAGTTTTACGCTTTATCCCTAATTTTTGCCTGGACCGCCCTTTCGGGTTTTCAGTCCACCGGGATACCCATTTTTGCCCAAGCCGCCCTTTCAGGTTTTCGACTTGCCGGGTGTACAGATTTTTTCATTTTCATCCCTACATTTTGCCCGAACCCTTTTGGTTCGACGGGAAGCCCTAATTTTTGCCTAGGCATGTCAGCCTAGCGGGTCTTTTTTCATGCGTAGTATTTTTTAACTATGTCTGCATTGGCGGGGTGAGGAAGGTCGTCACCATCCATGTTGGTTAATATCATTGCTCCTCCTGAGAACACATGCTTAACCGCAAATGGCCCTTCGTACGTAGGGGTCCATTTGCCCCTTGGATCACTCTGAGGAAGTATGATTCTCTTGATAACCAGATCCCCGACTTGGTATTCCTGTGGTCTGACCTTTTTGTTAAATGCCCTGATCATTCGTTTTTGGTACGTCTGGCCATGACAGATAGCAGCAAGTCTTTTCTCGTCAATGAGGTTGAGTTGATCAAGTCGTGTCTGGATCCAATCATCTTCGCTCAGATTTGCATCCTTCATTATCCGGAGAGAGGGAATTTGCACTTCGATCGGCAAGACTGCCTCCATACCATAAACCAGAGAGAAAGGAGTTGCCCCGGTTGACGTCCTAGCTGAGGTACGGTACCCATGCAGAGCGAACGGTAACATCTCGTGCCAATCTTTATACGTTACTGTCATCTTTTGCACGATCTTCTTGATGTTTTTGTTAGCTGCTTCTACAGCCCCATTCATCTTCGGTCTGTAAGGAGAAGAATTGTGGTGCTGTATCTTGAACTGTTCGCAAAGCTCAGCAATCATCTTATTGTTCAGATTGGTACCGTTGTCTGTAATGATCCGTTCAGGGACGCCATATCGACAGATCAGATTGTGCCGAATAAACCGTGCCACAACAGTCTTGGTTACTGTAGCATAGGATGCTGCTTCAACCCACTTCGTAAAATAGTCAATCGCCACTAGGATGAAGCGATGTCCATTGGATGCCGTAGGTCTGATCTCGCCAATCATGTCTATGCCCCACATTGCAAATGGCCAGGGCGCAGTCAGAACGTTTAGGGGAACCGGAGGAACATGCACCTTATCTGCATAGATCTGGCACTTGTGGCATGTCCTAGAATGTTGGTAGCAATCAGCTTCCATGGTAGACCAGTAATATCCTGCCCGTAGGATCTTTTTAGCCATAGTATGCCCACTGGAATGCGTACCAAAGGTCCCTTCGTGTAGCTCTTCCATGATTCTTTCCGCTTCAGTCTTGTCCACACAACGCAGTAAGGTTGAATCATGGTTTCTCTTGTACAAGATGCCGTTGCTTAGGAAGAACTTGGATGCGAACCGTCTCAGGAATTTCTTATCGTTGATAGAGGCACCTTCAGGGTATTCCTGAGCTTCCAGATATCTCTTCACTTCATGGTACCAAGGCTTCTCAGTTACCAATTCAGCTTCGAGATCACAACAGTATGCCGGTTCGTCCAGTTTCCAGATGATGATCTGGGGAGCTTCGTTATCCCATTTAACCTTGAACATTGAAGACATTGTAGCTAACGCGTCCGCTAACTGATTCTCTTCTCTTGGAAAGTGCTCGAAGGTTATCTCTGTGAAGTGGGGGATCAGGGTCAACACACATTCTCTGTAAGGAATCAAGTTTGGATGTTTCGTATCCCACTCTCCATTGATCTGATTGATCACTAGAGCGGAATCTCCGAAGACACTGAGGAACTTGATTCGTAGGTCGATAGCCGCTTGAAGACCCATGATACACGCCTCATACTCCGCCATGTTGTTGGTACAGTTGAAACATAGCCGGGCAGTGAGTGGAGTATGAGTACCTTGAGGGGATATGATGATGGCGCCGATACCATTTCCCAAAGCATTGGAAGCTCCGTCAAAGTGCATAGACCATCGGGATCCTGGTTCAGGTCCTTCATCCGGTCCAGGCACTTCACAATCAGTCACAATCATGATGCTTTCGTCTGGAAACTCGAAGTTCATTGATTGGTAGTCATCTACAGCTTGATGAGCTAAGTGGTCTGCCAATACACTCCCTTTGATGGCTTTCTGGGTGGTGTACTGAATGTCGTATTCCATCAAGATCATTTGCCATCTTGCAATTCTCCCAGACAGAGCAGGCTTTTCAAATATATACTTTATCGGATCCATCTTTGAGATCAACAAGGTAGTGTGAGTCAGCATATACTGTCTCAGCCGGCGAGCAGCCCATACCAAAGCGCAGCAAGTTTTCTCAAGCAGTGAGTATCGGGTCTCACAGTCGGTAAACTTTTTGCTAAGGTAATAAATGGCATGCTCTTTTCGGCCAGACTCGTCATGCTGCCCCAGCACACACCCCATTGAGTTGTCTAGCACTGTCAGATATAGTATCAGAGGTCTCCCTTCAACCGGTGGCATAAGGATGGGTGGTTCTTGGAGATACTCTTTGATTTTGTCGAAAGCAGCCTGACATTCATCGTTCCAACGTACTACCTGATCTTTCTTCAGCAGCTTGAAGATTGGCTCACAGGTAGCAGTCAAATGAGATATGAATCGAGCAATGTAATTCAGGCGTCCTAAAAAGCCTCTGACTTCCTTCTCTGTCTTAGGAGCTGGCATCTCTTGAATAGCTTTGACCTTGGCAGGGTCCACTTGAATACCTTTATCACTGACCACGAACCCTAGCAACTTCCCAGATCTTACCCCGAAGGTGCACTTGTTCGGGTTCAATCTCAGCTTGTACAGTTTCAGACGGTCAAACAACTTCTGCAGATGATCTAGATGCTCTTCCTCAGTCTGGGACCTAGCGATCATGTCGTCCACATATACTTCGATCTCATGATGGATCATATCATGAAATAAGGCAACCATGGCACGCTGATAGGTTGCCCCAGCATTCTTTAACCCGAACGGCATGACCTTGTAACAGAAGGTGCCCCACTGAGTAACAAATGTAGTCTTCTCCATGTCTTCAGGTGCCATCTTGATCTGATTGTAGCCTGAAAAACCATCCATGAAAGAGAATACTTTGTGTTGAGCTGTATTATCAACAAGGACATCAATATGAGGTAAGGGGAAGTCATCCTTGGGGCTGGCCCTGTTCAGATCCCTGTAATCAACACACATTCTGACCTTGCCGTCCTTTTTAGGTACCGGCACCACGTTAGCAACCCATTGAGGGTAAGAAGTCACTGCAAGGAACCCGGCATCAAACTGTTTCATCACCTCGGCCTTAATCTTCTCTGACATCTCTGGACGCATCCGCCGAACCTTTTGTTTAACTGGAGGGCAGTCTTCCCTAGTCGGCAAATGATGGACAACAATATCGGTATCCAACCCTGGCATGTCTTCGTAGGACCAGGCAAAGATCTCCATATAGTCATGCAGCATCTTGGTTAACCGTTGCTTCACGCTGAGCTCTAGGTTAGCACCAATCTTTACCTCTTTCCTGTCTGCCTCAGTACCTAGGTTTATAGTTTCCACTGGCTCTTCATGGGGTTGAATCGCCCTCTCTTCCTGAAGCAACAGTCTCGCAAGCTCGCCAGGCACTTCGCAATCATCTTCACCTTCGTCTTCGGCTAAGTTGATCGGATTTTCGAAGTCATAATTGGCATTAGCAGAGCTGTTATCAGTGAGATCCAGAGTGGATTGGAACCTGTATGAGTGAGTGTGTGTGTAAATACAGCTGTTTTTTTGAAAATTATGTAAAGGAAATGAAAGATAAAAAAGGAACACAATATTTGCGATGCGAAAATAGTCCAAGATTTTCATTCATGATGTATAAAATGACAGTTTATATGCCCTCACAAATAGAACCACGGTGCCTCGGGTAAGACACCGGGCCATAGAGTTTATCATTGTCTATTACAAAATGAAACAAAGAAATTTATTACTTAGTGACCAAAGAAACATGGAGGTTGTCCTTTGCGCTCCAATTGTTGAGTCCACCATCAGCAGCCGGGTAGATCCAGCTATCAAACTCAGCTTCATCAACTTCCTCTTCATCACCAATAGCATTAACTCCATGAGCAGGCAGGGGAGCTGTCACCACATTAGGTTTGTCAGACGCCTCGAACTGTACCTCCTTAGCGTCAATGAGGTCCTGCAGCTTGTTCCTTAGTGCCCAACAGTCGTCAGTGGCATGCCCCGGGCTGTCTGAATGGTAAGCACAACGGGCATTCGGGTTGTACTTAGGAGAGGTAGTGTTAGGGAACTTTGGCGCCTCCTTGACAGTTACCAAACTGGTGGATAGTAACTGTGGCAGGATTTGCGACAGGGTCATGCTTAACCGAGTGAACTCTCTCCGGGGTCTATCAGCCCTTGGAGGATTGTTTGACCGGGGAGCGGCAGCAGGCGTAGCAATCATGACCGCACTGACAGATTGGCGGCGATCAGGTCTTTCTGATTTTCTGGAGCCATACACAGCACTAGACTCCTTTTTAAACGGTTTCTTGTCCGACCCAGATGATGATGCAGCCTTTGCAATCTTCCCAGACTTCAACCCAGCTTCAATTCTCTCTCCAGTTAAGATCAAATCAGTGAAACCAGCAGAAGAATTCCCAATGAGATGATTAAAGAACGGCCCAGATAGGGTCCCCAAGAACATATCCACTAACTCTCGATCAGTCAAAGGTGGCTGCACCCTGCCAGCCAGATCTCTCCACTTCTGCGCGTACTCTTTAAAACCTTCGCTTACGCCCAACGACATACCCTGGAGTTGGGTACGCGTGGGGGCAAGGTCGGCATTATACTGATACTGCTTGTAGAAAGCAGTAGCCAGCTCCTCCCAGTTACGAATTTTGGTCCCATCCAGTTGATAGAACCATTCGAGGTGAGTCCCTGAAAGACTCTCCTGGAAGAAGTGGATCCATAGATTCTTGTCCGCAGAGTACGGCTGAATCTTTCGCACGTAAGACCTCAAATGCAGCTTGGGACAGGATGCCCCGTCATACTTGGAGAAGGTGGGAGCTTTGAATTTATGTGGGATAATTATACCAGTCGACAAACCCAGATCTCCGAAGTCCAGCCCAGGTGTCTGTTGCACCTCCATAGCTTTCAGCCTGTCCTCCAGTTGTTTATACTTGTTGTCTTCAGGAGGGTACTGCTCTTCATCAAAATCTGTCTCGTTGTCGGAGACCACCGGACTAGGAACCCTTGCTTCTGCCTGAGAAGGACTTTTGCCAACAGAAGAAACAACCTCTTCTTGGTGCAGAGTATTACCCAACCTTCGGCCCGAGTTGAATAGAACAGTCCTTCTTTTCTTCTTCTTCTCCTTCTTCAGGAGCATGGCCTTCAGCTCTTCTTGGCCTTTAGCTAGACCCATGATCATTTCTTGAAACTGCGCATTCTGCGCCTGGAGAGCCTTGATTGAAGTCTCAGTTGATTCAGATCCGGAATTCATGATGCCTAATAAACAGCGAAGAACTGTAAGCAACCTGAAAAAAGGGAAAAACCTGCTATGCACATGATGTATGAAATGCGTATGCAATGTATTCAAGGGTTCGAAAGTTCAAATTCATTGTAGACAAGAAAAGAACACACGTTATCATTAAAGAAATCATTGTTTAATACATCAAGGCCTCGTGGGCAAAAAGGAAATACAAAAGTCAAGTCAATCCCAAAATACACTGCGCATCCTCTTCGGAGCTATGTAGGTGTTGAGGTTCCTCTCCTCGTGCAGCAGACGGGTGAGCTCCAAGACTTTCTTTTCACTGGCATGCAGATTAGTCTCCAAAGAATTCCTTTCCTCCTTAAGCTGAACCCAGCTCTTCTGCATCTCTTCCCAGGATGTGGGCATATCAGGGTGCTGAATAACATGAGACACTTCCCCTTCCAAGACAGGTTCTTTGATTACTGGAAGCATGTGAGGATAAGGCGTCACTAACTTCTGAGAACGGGCGCGTACCCATTTGAGATAGGGCTCCAAAGGGATGGAGTTCCTGTGCCCCAATGCCTTGCTGTTTATCCTACTGGGCATCCTCCAGGCTCTGATAAATTTCTGACGAAGTCCTTGAGTATCACTGTCGAAGTCAAAAACTATGTCGGGAATTAACATGTCATGAGGACCATCCCTCCGAGCATAACCAAACTGTCTCCAAGCCAGGCATGGGCTATAAGTAATACCTCCTCTGATTCCAAGTAAAGGAACATTAGGGTACTCCCCACAACGATCAATGATAGTGACATCTCCTCTGGATCTAGGGCACCAATGTATATCTGCATGTGTAAGAGTCATCAACCGTTGTGACCATCTCAAACCCCGCTCATTCTTCAGGACTGGTTGGGGAAGGTGCGAAATAAACCACCTTCCCAGGAGAGGAGTGCAACACATAAGGACACCTCTTTTTCTCATGGTTCGAGTGTAACATGAGTGAAGGATGTCCCCCAGCAATGTAGGTATGGGATTTCTGGACATAAAGATCTGGACGGCACTGATATCGATAAGCTGATCTGGATTAGGGAATAGTACCAAACCATAAACAAGGAGGGCTACCACTTCTTCAAAAGCTTGCAAATCAAGAGAGTTCCAACATTCAAGGGCTTTCTCAAACAGAAACTTGGCTAAGAACCCTTTGACGCCACTTCTAACTTCCCAATGTCCCTTGAGGTCAGATGACTGTAGGTGCAAGGCTTTAGCAATCTCTTCCAGCTTAGGTTCCCTTTCTGTGCCGTTGAAAGGCAGCTGATCAAGGATAGGGATCTTCAGGAGCCGGGAGAACTCCTCCAGTGTAGGTACCAACTGATAGTCCAAGAAGGTAAAGCAGTGATGCAGAGGGTCAAAGAACTGGAACAAGACCTTTATCATATCTTCCTCAATGTTGGTGTTGACCAAGCTGATGAGGCTTCCATGTCTGTCACTGAATGAAGAGTTCTCGGGAATCCTGGATATAAGCTCCTTAAGCTGAGGAGGGATCCTTACAAGATTGACCTGAACTGTCTTTCTACGAGCAGTTTCCATGTCCTACAAAACAAGAACAAAGATGAAAATTCGAACCCCTGAAATGGTTAGTCAATGCATATGATGCTGGATGATGTCATGATGCTATGATTAAACACACCACAGATATTTACAAAGACAAACATGTAGGGCAAACAAGGCACACAAGACAAGCCCTTAAGGTTTAAGGCCAGCATGGGGTCTGGGTAATACCCTCTTGAGTAGGTGGGTTCATACCTGTCCTAATCAAAGTAACCGGGTTCTAAGGTTCCCAATATCACGGGGTTGCTTTCATTGTTCATCGTTTCGATTTAGCCACTGAACTGGCGACCGAAATATTCCAGGAAAGCAACCCTCAATTGAGCGTAGTATCGAGTATCCACCAACCTCGGACTGCACCAAAGTCAGTGATCTCACTACCCTAAAGAGGCCAAGATAGTTCAATTAAGGTTCCTAAGGTCTGTTGATGCTTCACGACACCACGCGGAGGCCCCGTACTCTCCTTGACTGAACTCAAGGGTTACCGGTACACACCAAAGTGCCACATCAACGTAGCAGACTGTTTCAACCGTGTCGGTATACCCCGCACAGTTCCCTCACAGCCTTGTTGCTACTTTCTAAGAAAGGTATCCCCCAGATCCGGGTGTAGGACCTATAGAACTCCCAAGCAACCCACAATTTAAAGCACACAAGGAAGACAATTGAAAACATAGTTATAAGCTAGCCCTAAGGTACACCTCACTTTAAGTTTTAACTTTCCCCAGCAGAGTCGCCAGTTCTGTGATCGGTGGATCTGGAACTGACTGTTTAACGCTGGTTCGCGAAATGTCGCGGAAGCAAGAGTCGCCACCGTCTTTTATTTTCTCCAAATGGAAAGGACAAAAGCACAGAAAAATTCCTTTAAAGAGATTGCTCTCGGTTCGGGAGGTAGGTTATAGAAAGGGAAGGTGTTAGCACCCTTTCTATCCATGGTTATCCATGGGCTCTTAGATACTTGCTCAATGTGTTTTCAAAAATGTTTGCTTGCTTTTCAGTGTGGGTTTTAAAAAGTTCCTTTGAAAAATTTCAGTTCGACTCGTACGTCAGAGTGTTTGAAAAATTTGCTTTGAAAGCTTTTGAAAAGTGTTGGTGTGAAAAGATTTTGATTTGTTTTGAAGAGAGCAAGTATCTACGAGAACCTACCTACCCTAAGGAATTCGTCTGTGTAAATGTCCTTTAAAGTAGTGCCATCCCACCATTGAGAGGTAGGTAGCACCACCGTTGGAGGTGTTCGGGTCAATTCGAGTTTTAGGGACGTGGTGATCACCAGAGCAATGGGAAGACACCTTAGAAGCTACCCTCATGCCAGGTTCCTGGATCATGAGGACTTACTAAGACGCCTTCTACTCGACGACCACCTTTCGAGGCAAGGCAACAGTGAGGCGTACCCTAGGGGTGGTGTGTGCGATTCGTGTGTCATGTTTCAATTATTTATCTTGTCATGTTTGTCGTGCTCTACGCTTGATTTTAATTTAGACATTCATTCTTTCATGCTTGGTTAACAGTTAATAAGTTGCGGGAAAGTAAATCTACGATTATTACAAACGGCGCGGGTCCACATCGCCAAAATTAAACCGGACCCGATTTAGCGAAAAATAAATAATGCAATAAAATAAAAGTGCAAAGAATTTAAAGTTACATGGCTTCGGGGCAATTACAAAATTATAGTAAGCAATAAAATAAATGCGCAAAAATTAAATAATTAAAAGCGACGGGCGTTGAACCCTTTTTGCAAGAATAATTAAAAGCTAATGAGAATTAAAAATTAAATGATTAAATGTTTTTGGTATTTTGTATTTTTTAAGATTTAAAAGAAAAAGGAAAAATTAATTAAAATTACAATGTTAAACCCTAATTCTAATATTTTTTAAGTTTATTATGAAAGATTTAAATTAAACCTAAATTAAACTCTAAATTAATTTATGTACAGTTAAAATAAGAAAATAAATAAATAAATAATATTATTCTGAAAAAAAGGAAAATAAAAAAAAGAAATAAAAAGTTGTTTAAACCTAAATTCTACTTTTTGATTTTTTATTAGAAAGATTAAAATGATAGCCTAATTAACCTAAATTATTTACATGTTTAAAAATAATCATAATAAATAAATATTGCATTTTTTATTTTTCTGACTTTTGTACGTTTTTGTTATTTTGATAAAAAAAAATAATTAATTAATTAAAACAACAAATAATATGATAATTAGAAAAAAATAAATTATGAGAAGAAGGGCAAACCAGGGGGGTATAATCCCAATTTGAGAGGTGTTGGTCCAAAAAGCCTGGCCCATCTGTGGTGAATTCTGTTGACTTTTTAGATCCTGTGCTAGCGCGTTGACTTGCCTTCATGATATTCCCTGGATCCTGGCCCTTGGATTAGAGTAACTGGACGCGTGGATGGTAATTATTGAGTGTGCATAGTGGACCACGTCAAGGGCGCTGCATAGGAATTCCTTATGAAAAATAATGTGAAATTTTGGCCAGACCTGGGACTTGAACCCAGGTCTTGAGGGTTCCAAGCGTGTCATGTTACCAACTGATCCAAGTGCATTTAGTTAACATATAATAAACAAATAACAATATAATAATAACGCGTTAGTACTTTGGAATTTCGCGCAAAAATTCAAACTGTCCAATGGTTGATGGACACGATATCATCTCCTTCCCCTACCCTGTAATATAAACGCTATGGGAACGGTTTTGAGGCGTGGCTTTAGAGGGTTTTCCAGAAAATAGCGATTAGCCATATATGGAACATAAATCCATCGCGAGGGTTCAGTCCTCATCGTCTGGAGGTGCTGAGTTTGTTAGGCTTGGTCTCGTGGCCTAATTTTGCCGTATGAGAGAAACCCTCTTTTGAGCTCCTGAAACCCTAAAGGTTATTCATGGTGAAATCATGTATATTGCACAAAAACGGAATTCATTAGCATGGTTAGCATCAGAACAAAACAACAATCATGAATCCACAAATAAAACTCAAGAAATATGCTTAAATTATGATATGCGTTCAAGAATTTTTCTTTATACAGTCACGAGTCTTGATACCGTTTCTTGAGGTCTGACTTGATTCTAATGGTTGGAACGTGTCCAGTAATTGCCACTGAAGCTTTTTGGATAGGTTTGGAAGCTTGAATCGGTTCCTAAGGCACTTTTCAGTTCTTGAGTTTTTATGGAAAAATTCAATATGCAATGGCTTATTCCTTGCGCAGCTACCAGTCTTGGATGATTAGGGTTGTGTTCTGATACTTGTAAGGAGGCAATTAGGTTAAGAAAGCTGTACAAAATCCATGGTATTCAATGTTTGGATATTTGATTTGTTTAAAGATCTTTTTGAATCTTTTTTCTATGGCTTTTGTACCAATTATGTGCCAATCATACCAAATCTTTCCTCATTTGCCTTCACACGAAATGTTGAGCCTATAATGTGGATAAAAAGATTTTTTAGATTAGGTTTAATATTTTCCATATATTAAAATCATTTAAATGAATATAAATTAATATTAATTCAAATAAATAATAAAAAAATATGAGAATACTTCCCTTTGGGCCTAGTGGTCGTGCATAGGCTTGGCATGAAGAAATTTGGAAGAAACTTGGGCCCATTTGCATTTTTAGCCCTTTTGAACCATTGTTGACTTTCTCAAATTCCTAAAAATTTCCCAACTTCCACAAGGCATAACTTGGTCAATTTTTAAGCTTTTCACATGTTCTTGGACATTTTGGAAAGGTCTTTGAGTCCTCTAACCAATGCCTTTGGTCCCATGTCATTTTGATTTACCAATCTCAAGTTATGGCCTTTGACTTAAAGTCACTTTTTGTTGACTTTGAAAATGACCTATAATGTTGAAATTGATAACTTTTTGTGAGAGCATTTCTTGGACTTGGAATATGAAGATGAATTGTAGGAAATGTCTTTCTCTTCAAAATGAGCTTTGGATGGAATTTTTCTGATAATCCATGTGAAAGTTATGCCCTGGTCAATTTCTGTTGACTTTTTCAGCTGTCCAAATATAGCAACTTTTGCATCTTTGATGATTTCTGAGCCAAATTTTGAGAATCATGATCAAGCATTGATCAAATGATATTTGTGGCTTTAAAATGATATATTGACCAAAAATTTGAACTTTTGACTGCCAAATGACCATTTTGCCCCTACAGTTGACTGTGGTGCAATCTAGGGTTTTGACTGTGCAATTTTGAGCTAAATGCCTTGAAACTTGACATGAGGATACTTGACCATCTTTGTAGGCATATGGGACTTGATTGGACCTTTGAAAAGTTCATTTGCTTGACCAGAACTCAAACCCTAGTTTTGACTGTCTAGGAGACAGTTGAGCTGCACAACCCTTGGGGCATTTTGTGACCTTGACTTTGATAATTCTTGATGAATATGGGAGGGCAAATTTTGGGGTACAACAACAACATACAAAACTCAGTTCAGCCTGAGCAAAAAGTGATAACCAAAGTCTATCAAACCTGAACCTGTCCACAAACTTCACAACTCTGCATAATACAAAGAGGAAACAAGCCAATACAAAGAAGAGAGGTTAGAATAGAAGAGAGAGGCCAACCAAAAATCTGCATCAATATACAAACCAACACCCTGCCTCAACCCTTTAAGAAAAAACTGAACATCTCAAGTTCAAAACCTGAAACACATCATCCAAAACCAACACCCTGTCATACCTCATACTTGCCTAAACCACATAAGCAGCAAGATAGAAAAAAAAAACAAAATAAACACAAGCCCCTGAGTTTCAAAGGAGGATAACATACAAACTGCATATACACAAACCTGCACCAGCATAACCTACTGCAAAACCTCTTGCCTGTTAAAATGCTTCCAAACACATAACCATACAAAAAACCAGCATTAGCCTCAACTCAAAAACTACTGAACCTGTCAAAGTTTAAACCTCAAACAACAATAATCTTCAAAGTCCAAACTTGCTGTCAAAACTTCACCATAACTGCCAAAGCCATTGCAAACACATAAACTGAAACCTAAGGTATCAAAACCATTCAAGGCCTCATCCTGCAATAAGCCTATCTCACCAAAAGCAAATCAAAGCATACAAAAGTTCCAGGCCCTCAGTATAACATCATTGGGCAAAAGCTTTAAGCATCTCAGAAGGCCATTCAAGGCAACACCAAGGCAGCCAATGTTCTAAAGTGTACAAGTATTCAAGAGCTAGCATTCAAGAAGCAGATTCCAATCAACACATAGGCAACACGAGAGAGGAAGAGCCAACAAGCAACTCAAATCATTCAGAACAATAGCTCAAAAGCATAACTTGTCAAAACCTACTGTCAAGCACGAAACCAATCCCTAAGCCCTCAGTACAAGCATCATTGGGCATTAAATCTTAAAGAGGCATCCAGTCCAAGGCAATAACTGTTCAAAATCGTTCAAAAAAAGCACTCAACAATTCAAAGGGACGAAGGTGGAAGAGGTAAAGATATCAAGGCAGCAATGTTCTAAATCCTCAAGCAAATACACAGTGGCACAGAAGAAGAGATAAAGAAGCAAATTCAAGAGGGTTTCTCAGCACAAATCATCATCAAAACCATAGGCAAAAATATCAATCAGATAAAGTTACCAAGAAAGCATCAAAAGCAAGCTCAAAGTTCCTCACACCGTTCCGGCCTCCTAAGCATCACGCTCTCCGCCTCTCCTCCATCTCCCAAACGAAGGTAGCCATTCTTCTCCCTCTTTCTCCACCACCTCACAATAGCACAGATTCAAGAGTCAAAATTCGAATCGAAAACATGCAATTTGTAAAAAGACAAGAGATAAGAACATAAAGCGTTGTAATCGAACCTTGCATCAAGAGAGCGTTGAGACCGTGCCTTGGAGGGAAGAAAGGTGTGGAGGGTGATGCTGGTGGCCGGAAAGAGAAGCATTGATCAGAAGAAACGAAGACGATGAACCTCAGTGAACAGCGCCGCCGCTAACCATACGTTTCTCGTCTCAACTGAATAACATCCCTAACCCTAAAATTATTTTGACACCAAACGGGCCTTGCCCATCCTGTATCTCCTAAGGCCCATCCTTTCTATTTGTTTCTAATCCCCTTAAAAAAAAACATCATTTTTATAAAACTAATCTCTTTCTTTTCTTTTTACTAAACTATATCTATTTCTAACTTAATATTTTTTTATCTTTTTTAATTGAAAATACTTATTTCCTTTTATTTATTTTTACTCTTTCATTTAAAATATATTTTGTATATAGCAACTTAGTTAACTTTCTAAATACACTTTAAAATAAATTTTCTATCATATAAGTTAAAATATCCTTTTTTAATTATATTTGTACAATAAAATAAAATACCTTTCTTAACACACATAATTTAATTTTGGACATAATTTAATACTTCTTGTACATACATTTTTAAAAAACATTAAATTTGTACATATCATATAATATAATTGAAAATACCTCTTTTTTATAAATTTACTATTGCACATAAAAATAACAAAATACTTTTATACGCAATTAACTTAAAAAAATTTTTTAATACATATTGAAATACATTTGTATATATTATCTTTTCTTTTTTTTCATACATAATTAAATTGAAAATACTTTTTTAATTGAAATACATTTTGTACATATTTCATACATAATTAAAATTGAAACTTTTTTTAATTAATTAACATTCTTTTTGTACATAACAATTCAATACATTTTTCTAACATTGAAATTCAAAAACATTTTGACTAAAAATACTCTTAATTAAAAACTTAAACATTTTAACGAAAACACTTCATTTTTCTTTTGTACATAATTAAACATATAAATCAAAAATACATTTAAAAACATATATCCAGGTCAAACCCTAATACGCTTCAAATCCCTTTCGCACTTGTTACACAATTCACATACATATACACTTGTACACTTACACAAATACATTCACATTGCCCTACACACATTTTATCTTATATTTGTATATTCGATATTTACATTTGATTGCGACATTCGATCTGGTTGTAACTTATTGAATACTATAAGTCTCATCCCCTTGTACATTTATACCCCCACTCCCGGACACTATTTTGTAATAGCGTAGATTTTATATTCCGCAAATTTACAGTTTTCAATTATGCCATGGTTAGACCTAGGGTTTGTATGTACATAAAATCAAACGCTAGATAACCTAATACAAGACAAATACATGTAATCAATACACAATCACACTTGCACCCCCCTAGGGTAATCCCATATGTTGCCTTCCAAAATGGGCCATGCTTGCACGTCGAGTATCTTTGGCAAAACAAAATCAAATGATCATAAGTCTCAAAGTGTTGCCTAAACGGAATGATCAAGTCCCTTCAAAGCAAATTGCCAAAGACACTTGGCATCATTGCATTCATGGTCCATACGATTACCCGCGCCCGTCCCGAATAAACTTCCTAAATGCAAGATTGTCCATCAATTTCAATGGTGGAACAAAATTGTTAAAAAGGGTTAAAACATGACAAAAACCTTTGAGTACAATAGGGTAGACAAAACTCTTAGTTACTTGAGATCAAACTTGCAAAAACACTTGCCTTCTTTTCAAAAACCACAATCCACAACACTTTCAAACAAACTCTCAAAAACATTTGAAAACGTCTTTTCGAAAAGATTCACACTTTTGTAAAACACTCAAACACGAGTCAAATACATTAGTTGCCTAAAACAAGGCATCTTTTTTCCAAAACATTTTCAAAAAGCACCCACACACACACCATTTTCAAAACAATCGAAAAACAAGGCAAGTGATCTAAAAAACCAAGTAACTAAGAGCCCATGGATAACCATGGATGAAAAGGGTGCTAATACCTTCCCTTTTCATAATCTACCCCCCGGACCCACGAAATATCTCAAAAGGTTTTTGCTGTGCTTTTTTTAACCTTTCCTTTAGGATAAAATAAAAAGTCGGTGGCGACTCTTGCTAACCGCAACATTTGCGAATACAAACGCAAACCTCAAGTCAGTTCTCCCACCGTATCACAGAACTGGCGACTCTGCTGGGGAAAACTTTTAAAAGTGGGGTTACCTTAGGGTTTAGATCACCTTTACTTTCAATTGATTGCTTTGTTTGCTTTACATTTGTGGGCTTTGTATCGGAGTTTTATAGATCCTAACCCGGATCTGGGGAAACCTTTTTTTAGGTAGCAACAAGGCTGTGAGGGAACTGTGCGGGGTATACCGACATGGTTGAAGCGGTCTGCTACGTTGATGTGGCACTTTGGTGTGTACCGGTAACCCTTGAGTTCAGTCAAGGAGAGTACGGGGCCGCCGCGTGGTGTCGCGAAGCATCAACCGACCTTAGAACCCTAATTGACCAACTTGGCCATTAGAACAGTAGCAGTATGCTACACTCATTGAGGCTAAACTCTCGAGATGGTTTCGGCCGCGAGAAAAGGTTGCGATGCTGGAGTTATGACCGATTGAGGGTAGCCAATGATATGAGATCCTCTAGAACCCGGTTACTTTTGATAGGACAGGTTTTAACCAACAAACTGAAAGAGGGTAGTGCCTGAACCTCATGCAAGCCTAAACCTAAGGCCTTGTGTGCTTTGTGTGAATATTGTTTGCCTGTATATACACTTACTTGCTTGTGCATACATGTACATAACATCATGACATCATACCATAGCATTTTAGCATTTTCAATAACCATTTCAAGGATCTCGAGGGTTCTGTTGATGCAGGATTACGTTGAGCCAGACATCTATCAAGGGGCAAAGAGGTCTTTCCTCTAACCAATCCAGTCAAATTTCAAGTACAACAACTTGAATCAGTGGCTATGACCCACTCGACATGGTGAACTTGATTCTCGCGGAAGGACATCCACCGGTGCAGAGATCTCCAATCCAAGAGCAGAGTTCAACCTCTAACATTTTCTTGTGTTTACCCCAAGAGATCCTTGAAAGCATGCATCCACATAATCATGCATTGCATTTTGACAATCTTTCCTTTTTCAGGTTTCCTTACTCTCCTGCTGTTTATTTCAGCAAGAGATGGCTTTAGAACGGTCTGTCAAAGACATCCAAGACCAGACTGCTCAGCTGCAAGAGATGTTCCTGAACTTGTCTCTGGGGCAAGAAGAGATGAAAGCTCTCCTCACCAAGGGCTTGGGGAGTTCCAACAATGCCAGAAGTGATCAGATTGCGGAGCTGCAGTTTGATCTGACAACACTGAGGACTCAAATGATGGGACAGTTGGTGGGCCAGATGGCTCTCATCCAAGACTTATCCCAAAGACAAGAGGAACTCAGAGTTCTTGTCCGCCAACTGCTTCCAAACAACCAACTGGGGCAAACATCTGAGGTTGAAGAGCAAGTCACCGCTCAGCCTCCATCCACTCAAGAAGACAAGGGGAAAGCTCCTTTGCTAGCTTCAGGGTCACAATCTCATCAACAACCTCGCCAGCGTCAGCGGGGTAATCGGCGTAGACAAGAAACGTCGGGAAGGCAGTTCACGGAGACTGACATACCGTCATCTCTAATTCTGGAGCGCTTGTTGGAGGTTAATCTGACTGCTTTGAGGGATCCTATCCGGAACCCAAATACCTCCGCTCCTGGCTATCATCCCGATGCATTTTGTGTTTACCACTCCTATAGCCCAGGACATGACACCGATAGCTGTTGGGCCTTGAAGAACAAGATTCAAGATCTGATTGACATTGGAGTGCTGAGGTTCATGCCAGACGGCGAGATGAAGATCTTCCGTTAAAGGGTTCTCCGCTTGAAGTGACGAGGCTCGAACCTAAAAGACTTTTGCTTCTTTTTGAATTTTCAAAGTTGTAATTTCTTTTGCTGTCAAACAATTATTTGTTGATGTTAAACTCTGTTTTCATTAATGCATTGCATATGTTTGTCTTGAATTCATCCATTCGTCTCACTACTCTTATGCTTTTCTTTATGATATTTGACTCTTGATAAAAAGCTGCAAGCCTTTAGAGGGAGGATGACGAAACAATACCGTGATCTTATACAGTACGCTTTTGAACAAACCTTGCTGATGATGTACAGGCATTTCTTTCAATTCCCAAACACTGGAGTTATAAGGAAGTTAATCCCTAGTCAACCCCTTCGAACCAAAGAAGTAGGAGTTTCCCGTTCTAAACAATCGAAACCTTTGATATAAACCTGGGGCAGGGTAGTATCTCAGTTAATTCAAAAGAAAACGCGCATTGAAGTCGCAAACTCTCAGTTCGTAATACAACGAACGACGTCGAAAAAGAAAGCATTCCTTCGGAATCAAAAGACAAGGGTGGTTCCCTATCACATAGACAGTCAATCTCTCAAAAGAGAAAAGCCCACCAAGCCAAAACCTATGAAGGAGGCTTAAGAAAACTGGGGCATCCCGCTGACAGTAATCCCGAAAACGGTAACAGTCAGGCAAAAGTTAGGGATAACAAATCAAAATCAAAATAGTAAGGTCATTACAAAAGCCTCAACAACATGAAAAATGTTGAAAAAGAAAAAGGAGATGATGACTGTCTCCCAAAATTCAAACTGGTGAACCATCGCCCAAAAGTCGTTCCAAACTCAAAACAGAGTGCGACGCACAATTGACTGAGCTTAGGTTGGAGAACATCACGAAGAGCGGGTGGGTACAAATATACTTTGAGCCTTTATCCTTTGTTTCTTAAACCGTGAACCAGGCCACGTTACAACCCTTCAAAAGTCCTAATTGAAGCATGGGTTAGTTCGAAAGCATACTGTTACAAAAGGTATCCTGACTCCTGTAGGGCTTTGCTCTAAATCCGGTGTTAACTTGTCTTATGAAAAGTTTTCTGCTAAAAACGCATTTTTCAAAATTTCAAAGACAAACATAAACTTTGCATTACTCGAATATCACTGTCTGCATTTGACCCTTTTGTTTGACAGCGAAGAAATTTATACAGCGAATGTTCGGAGGAACGAAAACTCTCTCAGCAAGTCAAAATCACTTCAAGAGGATAACACTTCCATCAAATCTCCTATCAGCAAGGGGCACGACATGTCACAATTCAATTAACCTGGGGCAGTCCAGTCAAGGTCCAACAGATCTTTCAAAATTCAATTAACCTGGGGCAGTCCAGTCAAGGTCCAACAGATCTTTCAAAATTCAGTTAACCTGGGGCAGTCCAGTCAAGATTTCAAGAAATCTCTCAATATGCAGAGTAATCTGATTCAAGACTCCTTCTTCACCACTTGGGGCATTCGAATGTCAAAAGTGTTCAACAAATCAACTATTACATTTCCAGACTCGATTCCTGTATCTGGCCAGGGCATGTCTGAAAAGTTCGAAGATTCGATTCCTGTATCCAGCCAGGGCATATCTGTTAACAACTATTCCAGATTCGACTCCTGTATCCAGCCAGGGCATATCTGTTGACTATATTCCCAGACTCGACTCCTGTATCTATCCAGGGCATGTCTGAAGAGTTTGAAGATTCGATTCCTGTATCCTGCCAGGGCATATCTATCAACTATCACCTTTCCAGATTCGACTCCTGTATCCAGCCAGGGCATGTCTGAAGAATTCCAGATCAACACCTGCAACAACCCAGGAAACATCTGTGAACGACCGATTGTAGACCAACACCTGTAATAAACCAGGATTTTATCTACATCACCACTTGGGGCATTCGAATGTCAAAAGTGTTCAAAACCAGATGCAGTTTTACACAAGCTCATCATCAGGAAACCCTACAGCGGTTCCTCTTCAACTTCAAGACTTCTGAAAACAGTTCATGGATTCATCCCAACAACGGATGTTAATCTATCAACTTGTTCAGATGCAACCTTTGAATTTAGTTTACGGATTCTTCCCAACAACGGACGCTAATCTACCGACTTGTTCAGATTCTTATCAAGATTTCTGAAAACAGTTCATGGATTCATCCCAACAACGGATGTTAATCTATCAACTTGTTCAGATGCAACCTTTGAATTTAGTTTACGGACGCTTCCCAACAACGGATGCGGCTCTATTGCTAATTCAACTTCAAGATTTCTGAAAATAGTTCACGGATTCATCCCAACAACGAATGTTAACCTATCGCTTGTTCAGATTCTTCTCAAAGCTAACAACCACGGAAGATCGCGCTCTCCAAAATTCTCCCTATCCCCGGCGGAGTTCATCAAAATCTCCAGCCAGGGAATCCTCCGGAGTTCAATTTCCCTCAGAGTGTAAGCCTCAATATCCCCAGCATGAGTCTACTAGTTTGGAGCTCCCCAGTAGAGGTCATCAGGAACTCTCTTCCCCAGCGACAGCCAAGGATTTATTTTCCCCGGCGGCAGTCAAGACGCTTTTATCTTCAGCCATCTCGGATTCATGTATCCTCGGCAGGATTAGCTCATCAGCTTACAAGCGCATTCATTACATTCATATCATAAACATTAATGTCACATACATTGCATCATGCATCATAACATTACATACAACTAACCCTCTGCCTTTTCAGGAAAAATCAGTCGACAGACACAGATTATCTCCTGAGATACATCCAAAAATAGTTCAGATGTGACCCCGACACGGCAACATTCTGATACTTATTCCAGATTCATTCAGACGCATCAGCAGAAACCCTACACCGGTTCCTCTTCAACTTCTCAACTTCTGAAACAAGTTTACGGATTCTTCCCCACAACGGATGTCAATCTACCGACTTATTCAGACTCTTCTCAACTTTTGAAAACAGTTTACAGATTCTTCCCTATAACGGATGTCAATCTACCAACTGATTCAGACTCTTCAAATTTTTGAAAATAGTTTACAGACGTGTCCCAACAACGGATGCTGCTCTATTGCTTATTCAATCTCAAATAGTTTACAGATCCTCCAGACACGGACGTCAATCTGTTGCTTGTTCGGACCCCAATTCAGAGATGTTCCAAAACATGGATGCCCTTCTGACACTTGTCCACTCACCATCGACGTACAATTCAACATCACCATATGACATCTATAAGCCCATCCTCCTACCAGCAGTCGCCGAATGGCATCTGTAAGCCCATTCTCAGATGGCATCTCTAAGCCCATCCCCCGACAAATTCTCTCGCACCAGATGGCATCTTTAAGCCCATCACCAAATGGCATCTTTAAGCCCATTCACCTCCACCGTCACATCGACGAGCGCAAATTTTCTGGGCACATTAGTGTCCAATCTCCTTTTACCTTCAAGTCACGAAAGGCAACTTGCCAATCTAACTCTTCAGGTCAAAGAAGATTGAACAGGGGCAACTGTTGTACCCCAAAATTTGCCCTCGCGCTTTTCCACAAGAAATATCAGCTTCAAACATTTCCTGACTTCTCAAACTGGCTCAAGAATCGGACAAACGGACTTTTCTTGACAGTCAAGCAGAATTAGGGTTTTTACTGATTTTCAGAGCTCTGAATTGTTTCATACAGTGGGCTTAGGGTTTAGTTGATTTTTGGTTCAATTTTGATCAAGCGAGCGTGATTTGGCATTTAATCGGAATTAGGGTTTTATGGGCATATTCTCAGAAGAATTTAAATTCCACAGCACTTTGCGGTTTATTTCAAGATTCGAGTTAAAATTCGCGTTATCTTGGTTTAATCAGCAAAAGAGACAGTGGTTTGAATTCAATACGTTTTGTTTGGGTCAGTCATATACAGGGTGCAGTATTGGATTCACAGTGTTTTTGCGTTTGATCAGTCCATTTGGGTTAACTGCTGCTTTGCTTTGGATGTTGAATAAGACAGACTTTAATTGATCAATGTTGTTTTATTTTAGTTATTTATTATTCTGAAATTGAATGATTGAATTTATTTTTCAATTGTTCTAATTCTAAGAATTTTAAATAAATAAATAAACAATAAAGAAAATTGGAATTAATTGGATAATTTAGATTTTATTGAATAATTGAATTATTTGTACAAATTGTTGTTTATAATTTAAATTATGAACAATGATATACATTAATTTAAATATTACATAAAATTAAAACTATCCTATTTTCTAAATATTCTTCATTCTTCACTCCGCTCCGGTGCTCCATTGTTTTATCTGCAAAAAAGGAGAAGAAAGTCAGAAAGCATTAAAATTGGAAAAGACGGATAAAATATTGCTCATCATTAGGGGCCACTGACTGGGATCAGTTGACCCTCTCTGCAAATCACGGGATTTCTCCCGGTTCACAGAGAGGGAAGATTTTTTTATTTCATGAAATGCAAATGCATAAGTTATAAATTTCAAGCTGCATAGAAATTCAAAATCCAAACTAAACTGAAAAGTTCAATCTCAACTTTCTACCCAAAGTATCAAAGGCACTAACTGTCAAAATGCCCAAAGTCCACTCAAATAAAATCAAGAAAGTACTCAAAAGCTGTCAAAGAAGATTTTGGAAAAGATATCAAAATGCAAAGTCAGAGCAAAGCACAAAAGCTGGAGAAAGAAGATGCAAAATGTGTTATGCAAGCTAAACATCTTAAATCATCACTTCCCATCATAGCCCCTTCAGAACCATAAGTACAGAACAATAAACATTATAAAATTCAAACTGTACTTTAGGAGAGAAGAAAGAGAGATAAAGGCAGCAAGGCAGGTTTTCAGGCATAGTTCAGTAGGAGAAGACAGAAAAGAGATATACAAAATCAAAAGAGCCAACTCAGTTCAGAATAGACAGTAGGAAAGGAAGAGAAAAGAAAGATATAACACAACATACAAAACTCAGTTCAGCCTGAGCAAAAAGTGATAACCAAAGTCTATCAAACCTGAACCTGTCCACAAACTTCACAACTCTGCATAATACAAAGAGGAAACAAGCCAATACAAAGAAGAGAGGTTAGAATAGAAGAGAGAGGCCAACCAAAAATCTGCATCAATATACAAACCAACACCCTGCCTCAACCCTTTAAGAAAAAACTGAACATCTCAAGTTCAAAACCTGAAACACATCATCCAAAACCAACACCCTGTCATACCTCATACTTGCCTAAACCACATAAGCAGCAAGATAGAAAAAAAAAACAAAATAAACACAAGCCCCTGAGTTTCAAAGGAGGATAACATACAAACTGCATATACACAAACCTGCACCAGCATAACCTACTGCAAAACCTCTTGCCTGTTAAAATGCTTCCAAACACATAACCATACAAAAAACCAGCATTAGCCTCAACTCAAAAACTACTGAACCTGTCAAAGTTTAAACCTCAAACAACAATAATCTTCAAAGTCCAAACTTGCTGTCAAAACTTCACCATAACTGCCAAAGCCATTGCAAACACATAAACTGAAACCTAAGGTATCAAAACCATTCAAGGCCTCATCCTGCAATAAGCCTATCTCACCAAAAGCAAATCAAAGCATACAAAAGTTCCAGGCCCTCAGTATAACATCATTGGGCAAAAGCTTTAAGCATCTCAGAAGGCCATTCAAGGCAACACCAAGGCAGCCAATGTTCTAAAGTGTACAAGTATTCAAGAGCTAGCATTCAAGAAGCAGATTCCAATCAACACATAGGCAACACGAGAGAGGAAGAGCCAACAAGCAACTCAAATCATTCAGAACAATAGCTCAAAAGCATAACTTGTCAAAACCTACTGTCAAGCACGAAACCAATCCCTAAGCCCTCAGTACAAGCATCATTGGGCATTAAATCTTAAAGAGGCATCCAGTCCAAGGCAATAACTGTTCAAAATCGTTCAAAAAAAGCACTCAACAATTCAAAGGGACGAAGGTGGAAGAGGTAAAGATATCAAGGCAGCAATGTTCTAAATCCTCAAGCAAATACACAGTGGCACAGAAGAAGAGATAAAGAAGCAAATTCAAGAGGGTTTCTCAGCACAAATCATCATCAAAACCATAGGCAAAAATATCAATCAGATAAAGTTACCAAGAAAGCATCAAAAGCAAGCTCAAAGTTCCTCACACCGTTCCGGCCTCCTAAGCATCACGCTCTCCGCCTCTCCTCCATCTCCCAAACGAAGGTAGCCATTCTTCTCCCTCTTTCTCCACCACCTCACAATAGCACAGATTCAAGAGTCAAAATTCGAATCGAAAACATGCAATTTGTAAAAAGACAAGAGATAAGAACATAAAGCGTTGTAATCGAACCTTGCATCAAGAGAGCGTTGAGACCGTGCCTTGGAGGGAAGAAAGGTGTGGAGGGTGATGCTGGTGGCCAGAAAGAGAAGCATTGATCAGAAGAAACGAAGACGATGAACCTCAGTGAACAGCGCCGCCGCTAACCATACGTTTCTCGTCTCAACTGAATAACATCCCTAACCCTAAAATTATTTTGACACCAAACGGGCCTTGCCCATCCTGTATCTCCTAAGGCCCATCCTTTCTATTTGTTTCTAATCCCCTTAAAAAAAAACATCATTTTTATAAAACTAATCTCTTTCTTTTCTTTTTACTAAACTATATCTATTTCTAACTTAATATTTTTTATCTTTTTTAATTGAAAATACTTATTTCCTTTTATTTATTTTTACTCTTTCATTTAAAATATATTTTGTATATAGCAACTTAGTTAACTTTCTAAATACACTTTAAAATACATTTTCTATCATATAAGTTAAAATATCCTTTTTTAATTATATTTGTACAATAAAATAAAATACCTTTCTTAACACACATAATTTAATTTTGGACATAATTTAATACTTCTTGTACATACATTTTTAAAAAACATTAAATTTGTACATATCATATAATATAATTGAAAATACCTCTTTTTTATAAATTTACTATTGCACATAAAAATAACAAAATACTTTTATACGCAATTAACTTAAAAAACATTTTTAATACATATTGAAATACATTTGTATATATTATCTTTTCTTTTTTTTCATACATAATTAAATTGAAAATACTTTTTTAATTGAAATACATTTTGTACATATTTCATACATAATTAAAATTGAAACTTTTTTTAATTAATTAACATTCTTTTTGTACATAACAATTCAATACATTTTTCTAACATTGAAATTCACAAACATTTTGACTAAAAATACTCTTAATTAAAAACTTAAACATTTTAACGAAAACACTTCATTTTTCTTTTGTACATAATTAAACATATAAATCAAAAATACATTTAAAAACATATATCCAGGTCAAACCCTAATACGCTTCAAATCCCTTTCGCACTTGTTACACAATTCACATACATATACACTTGTACACTTACACAAATACATTCACATTGCCCTACACACATTTTATCTTATATTTGTATATTCGATATTTACATTTGATTGCGACATTCGATCTGGTTGTAACTTATTGAATACTATAAGTCTCATCCCCTTGTACATTTATACCCCCACTCCCGGACACTATTTTGTAATAGCGTAGATTTTATATTCCGCAAATTTACAGTTTTCAATTATGCCATGGTTAGACCTAGGGTTTGTATGTACATAAAATCAAACGCTAGATAACCTAATACAAGACAAATACATGTAATCAATACACAATCACACTTGCACCCCCCTAGGGTAATCCCACATGTTGCCTTCCAAAATGGGCCATGCTTGCACGTCGAGTATCTTTGGCAAAACAAAATCAAATGATCATAAGTCTCAAAGTGTTGCCTAAACGGAATGATCAAGTCCCTTCAAAGCAAATTGCCAAAGACACTTGGCATCATTGCATTCATGGTCCATACGATGACCCGCGCCCGTCCCGAATAAACTTCCTAAACGCAAGATTGTCCATCAATTTCAATGGTGGAACAAAATTGTTAAAAAGGGTTAAAACATGACAAAAACCTTTGAGTACAATAGGGTAGACAAAACTCTTAGTTACTTGAGATCAAACTTGCAAAAACACTTGCCTTCTTTTCAAAAACCACAATCCACAACACTTTCAAACAAACTCTCAAAAACATTTGAAAACGTCTTTTCGAAAAGATTCACACTTTTGTAAAACACTCAAACACGAGTCAAATACATTAGTTGCCTAAAACAAGGCATCTTTTTTCCAAAACATTTTCAAAAAGCACCCACACACACACCATTTTCAAAACAATCGAAAAACAAGGCAAGTGATCTAAAAAACCAAGTAACTAAGAGCCCATGGATAACCATGGATGAAAAGGGTGCTAATACCTTCCCTTTTCATAATCTACCCCCCGGACCCACGAAATATCTCAAAAGGTTTTTGCTGTGCTTTTTTTAACCTTTCCTTTAGGATAAAATAAAAAGTCGGTGGCGACTCTTGCTAACCGCAACATTTGCGAATACAAACGCAAACCTCAAGTCAGTTCTCCCACCGTATCACATGCACCAATACCATTGCTGAGTGTGTTAGATGCCCTATCAAAAACCAGGGTCCATCGAGATCCTTGTTCAGGTCCGTCATATGGCCTAAGTTCTTCATAGTTGTTTACCATCATGATGTCTTCATCTGGGAATTCGAACTTCATGGACTGGTAGTCTTCTACAGCTTGGTGAGCAAGGTGATCATCTAGTACACTGCCCTTTATTGCTTTCTGGGTAGTATACTGTATATCATATTCTGTTAGGATCATCTGCCATCTCGCTATTCTCCTAGAGAGGGCAGGTTTCTCGAAGATGTATTTTATTGGATCCGTTTTAGATATCAACAAGGTAGTATGGGTCAGCATATGCTGTCTTAGCCGGCGAGCAGCCCATGCCAGAGCGCAGCAAGTTTTATCGAACATTGAATATCTTGTTTCAAAGTTGATAAACTTTTTGCTCAGGTAATAAATAGCGTGCTCTTTTTGGCCAGACTCGTCATGCTGCCCCAGCACACACCCCACTGAATTTTCCAAAACAGTCAGATACATGATCAATGGTCTGCCCTCAACTGGTGGCATTAAAACAGGAGGCTCTTGCAGGTACTCTTTGATCTTATCGAAAGAAGTTTGGCATTCATCATTTCATTTGACTACTTGATATTTCTTCAATAGTTTGAAGATTGGTTCACAAGTTGTTGTCAGGTGAGAAATGAATCTGGCAATGTAGTTTAAACGTCCCAAGAATCCTCTAACTTCCTTCTCAGTACGAGGAGCAGGCATCTATTGTATCGTTTTCACCTTGGCAGGATCTACTTCAATACCTTTATTGCTGACGATAAAGCCTAGGAGTTTACCAGACCTTACTCCAAATGTGCACTTATTTGGGTTCAACCTCAGTTTGTACTTTTTTAATCTCTCAAACAGTTTTTGTAAATGATCAAGGTGCTCTTCTTCTGTTTGAGATCTAGCTATCATGTTGTCCACATAGACTTCTATTTCGTGATGTATCATGTCGTGAAATAAAGCTACCATGGCATGCTGATAGGTTTCCCCCGCATTCTTCAGTCCGAATGGCATAACCTTGTAGAAGAATGTGCCCCATTGTGTGATAAAGGTTGTTTTCTCCATGTCCTATGGCGCCATTTTGATTTGGTTGTAACCTGAGAAACCGTCCATGAAGGAAAACACTTCGTGTTGTGCAGTATTGTCAACTAGGATGTCAATGTGGGGAAGTGGGAAATCATCCTTAGGGCCTGCCCTATTCAAATCTCTGTAGTCCATGCACATTTGTACCTTGTCGTCCTTTTTGGGCACGGGGACAACATTGGAAACCCATTGTAGATAGGAGGTGACGGCCAAGAATTCAGCATTGAATTGTTTCATGACTTCTGCTTTAATCTTCTCTGACATATCTGATCGCATTCCACGGACCTTTTGTTTTACTGGTGGGCAATCCTCTTTTGTAGGTAGACGATGTACCACAATATCTGCATCAAGTTCTGACATGTCTTCATATGACCAGGAAAATACCTCCAGGTTGTAGCCATCTTCATCATCCTCTACCATGTTGACCTCACGGTTGCTGATCTTTAGGGGTGGTCCTCTAGCATGAGCGTGACGTACAACCTTTTGAGCACTTGAAGTGAAACCTAGGCCAAACTTGTCAGATTTGTATGGGATATATGGGAGTTGTCCCCAGATAGTGCACCCACCTTCTTCTATTACTGCTTTTGCATTCTTCAAAGACGACATCTTGAGTGGAGGCCTTGTGATCTTGGGAACAACCCTGTTTACTGCTACATCTTGCGGGACTTTTTCAAAGTGTTGGAATGGAGTTTCAATAAATTCACCATCTAACTCCACATATCTGAAGGAATTGAGATGGCTGATCATATATTTCTCTTCTCCATGAACGTTGATAATCTTCCCTTGAATTGGATACTTCAGCATTTGGTGCAATGTAGAAGTAACAGCGCCAACATTGTGAATCCACGGTCTTCCTAGCAAGCAGGAATAAGAAGGGCGGATATCCATTACATAAAAAGTTGAATGAAATGTTTGGGTTCCAACCTTTATGGGGATATCCACTTCCCCATGCACCATCCTTTTTGAGCCGTCGAAGGCCCTCACTACTATGTTACTTGGCTTCAATATCAATCCCTCACAGTCAATCCTATCAAGAGCCTTTTTAGGCAATACATTTAGAGATGAGCCAGTGTCCACCAAAACATGAGCCAAGATTATGCCCCTTCATTCCACTGATACGTGCAATGCCTCATTATGCTTCCTTCCTCTTGGAGTTAAATCAACATCCGAAAAACCTAGACCATTATTTGTAGTCAAGCTAGCTACGCAGTCTTGGAACTGATTGACAGATGTTTCTTGGGGTACATGGGCAGTTTTCAGGAATTTTACCAAGGCCTTTGCATGCACCTCGAAACATAGTAGTAAAGCCAGCATGGAAATTTTAGATGGAGTTTTCCCCAATTGTTCAACTACGTCGTAGTCGCTTCTTTTTATGATCTTTAGAATTTCCTCCATCTCTTTCCGGGAGGTCTCAAGGATAGCCAATGATTGCGCCTTCGTCCGGACAGGCTCAATCAGAATACCTTTACCTCGAGTCTCGGTTGATTCGACAGTAGGAATGTCAGTAGGAGTGATAGCAGGGATTGTAATAGCTTTGTCAGTTGGAGCATTATTTGAGATGATTGTGGGACTGGGAATAGCCTTTGGAGGAGCAACAACAATAGGAATGATTACGGGTCCAGAAACTGCTTTTGGGGGAGCAATTTCTGGAGAGAATATCCTTCCGCTTCGGGTAATCTTGCTAGTCCCGGAAATGTTACTGATATCGGAGTTATCTTTCTCATAACTTGAATCTTCGGCAGCTGGCCAATCTTGCTTGATACCGTGGTAGTAGACATCCCCTCCATAATTCCATGGTACGGTTTTGTCTGATAAATACGGGACTGGTCCAGGCATTATAATTATCAAAGGAGCTACTTTTGGAACTGATGTAATTCTAACGGGTCTTTTGGTAGATACCCTGGAAGAATTGTCAGAAATGGTCACAATGAAAACATCATTATAAGAAATAGGTGGAATAAAAGTCTTTTTGAACAAAATCTCCTTGTTATCTATTAGGCACTGAATGCCTGCTTTCAACAAATGACAGCTGGCTGGTGAGGACAAACAGAAATGGCAACTTTCATCACAGCCTGGGAATACACTGGCGTTCAATAAGTTTATTTTGATAATCAGGAGTGAGGTCATAAGTTCATCAACTAAAGTAACAAACATATCTTCCTCAATAGCATAAGCATTATGGCCATATGTGATCGGTGGAAATAGAACCGACTGTTTTTTTAAGCTGGTTCGCGAAATGTCGCGGTAAGCAAGAGTCACCACCGTCTTTTATGTTCTCCAACAAGGAAAGGATAAAAGCACAGCAAAATTCCTTTTCGAGATTTTTCTCGGTTCGGGAGGTAGATTATAGAAAGGGAAGGTGTTAGCACCCTTTCTATCCGTGGTTATCCACGGGCTCTTAGGTACTTGCTCATTATGTTTTCAAAAATTGTTTGCTTTTCAAGTGTTTGTGGGTTTTGAAAAAGTTTCATTTTGAAAACTTCTAGGTAACTCTTGTATCAGTCCTCAAGAGTGTATGAAGTATTTGTTTGAAAACTTTTTGAAAGTGTAAGTGCGAAAAGTTGTTTTTGTTTGTTTTTTGAAAGAGCAAGTACCCAGGAGAAATCTACCGACTCTAAGGAATTAGGCTGTGTAAGAGTCCTTCAAACAATACTATCCCACTATTGAGAAGTAGGTAGCACCGTCATTGGAGTTATTCGGGTCAATTCGATTATATGGGACATGTGTGGTCACCAAAGCAATAGTAGGACGCCTTAGCGGTAACCCTAATGTCCTAGATCCTTTTTATCCAAGGCAACCGTTTCGAGGCAACTGGATCTTTAGACAGGAGGGCGACCTCTAAAACACCCTATACTTGATGACCATCTCGAGGCAACTAAGTGAGGCGTACCCTAAGAGTGGCATGTGCACGTGTGTCAGGTTTCATGTTAAATTGTCTTTGCATGCATCATTGTGAGCTACGGGTTGATTTTATTTGTCAGGCAAATCTTGTCATGCATATTTAACAGTTAATAATTGTGCGGAAAATAAAGTGCGGAAAGTAAATCTACGCTATTACAAGGCGTCGGGTATTTACATCTCTAAAAACGTAACCCTTGAAAATAAATGCGGAAAGTAAAAGAAAACGATAAAAGCCCTAATTATCTATTACATTCTCAAAGCAGATACAATAATATGATCAAAATAATAAAGTGCGCACAAAAGAAATTGAATCAGGACGTCCTTAGGGTTTTGACCCTTTTTGAGAAAAGAATTGAATTTGGTCCTTTTTTGCATTTAATTAAATATCAAACCTAATTTACTAATTAATTAATTAATTAAAAGAAAAAGTATTTTTGGTGTTTTTTATGTTTTAATGAAAATAAAATAAAAGGAATTAAAAGTCAAAAGTTAGTAAAAACCTAAGTCTAATTTATTTTACTTATTATGAAAAATAGTCAAAATTAACCTAATTAAACTAAATCAATTTGGTTAGTATTTATTCGCAAAATAATTAAAATTAATAAATAAGAATAATAATAATAATTAATAAAAATATTTACATTTTTATTTTAATTGTCTGAATTTATTATGAAAATATTATTAATTATGTTAGTTAAATAAATAATAATAATAATAGTTAGAAATTAGAAAAAGAAAAATAAAAGAAAAACTATTTAACCAGGGGGGTGTTGGGCCCTTAGGAGGTTTTGTTAGCAATTCCAAGGCCCATTAACATCAAGCCTTCGTTGACTTTCTGGATCAAGTGCCTGTTGGTTGACTGAGTGCATGGTGGTCACCCATCCTTTGTCATCAGATCTAGGCTTAAGGACACATGGCGCCTGATTGTTTGAGGTGCATGATGGAATACTTTTGAGAGCCTGCACATGATTATGTTAGAAAAAACAATATAGAAATTTTGGGGGGACCTGGGAATCGAACCCAGGTCCCAACGATTCACAGCCACCTCACCAGCCACTACACCATCTGAGCGCATTTGTTAATATTATGATTAATGAATATAATATATCAAACATATCAATTATGCTGGAAACTATAAAAAGTGCACCTTTTTTTGAATTGGCCAACCAGGATGGAACACGTCCTTCGTCTTCCCCAGATTCCCTGTAAAACAAAGTTAAATAGCGGGGATTTTAAACCCCCACAACCTGCATCAACAAAAAATAGCGAATAGGCATGTGCTGTATATAAATTGTTCGCGAGGGTAGACTTAGGTTCGTCTGGACGCAATGATCTCAACCATAGGTCTCATGAAGCCTAATTTTTCCTGGGCTGTAAAGCCCTAATTTGAAAGCTTCGAAACCCTAAATTTCATCAATGGCAATTTATGATTCTGGACACCATAATGCAATTCACCTGTACCATTAGCTTCAGAGAGGTTCTAGCAATGTAAAGCACACAAAAAATCATGTTAATGATGCATGAATAACGAGTTACGATTATAGAAAAAATCACCAAACCGTGAGTCTGTTCGGGGCGATTCCTATAGCTTTAGCACGTGGTTTTGATTCCAAAAGGTTTCTGAGAGGTCCAGCAATGTGTTTGAATCCTTAAATTGCTTTGAAAGGGCCTGTGAGTGAGAAAACAGTTTTGAGTTTTCTTGATTTTTTTCAATATGGTAATGGCCTTGTACAACAATTCTCACATGTGTGGCATTAGGTTTAGGTTGTGCATATATAGTAGAATGGATTTAGGTTAAAATCTTGCAAGGAAATCCATGAAATTGATGTTTCAATATTTGATTTTCAATCACATCTTTTTGCATCTTTTTGATTGAAAAATCTTTCCAAATTGAGAGATCTTTGTCCCCTTGATGTGTACACGAAATCTCCAGCACATGTAGGTCATATTTGCTTCATGAAAAGATTGCAAAACCATATCTTGATATTTTCCTACAATTAAATGAATTAAATGAATTAATATTGATTAAAAATTCAATTAATTAATAAAAAATAAGAAAATAATTCAATTTAATCTCAATGGGTCGTGCATAAGCCTTGGACAAAGTTTCAAGAAGGAATTTGAGGCCCATTAGCAAAAATGATGTATTTTGAGCAAAGTTGACTTTTGCAAATTCACAAAAATTTCCCAACTTCTCCAATGCATATCTTGCTCAATTTTGATCATAGGACCATGTTCTTCGACATTTTGGAAAGGTCTTGAAGTCCTATAACCAATGCCTTTGGTCCCATGTCATTCGGATTTACCAATCTCAAGTTATGGTCTTTGACTTAAAGTGCATTTTTGTTGACTTTTGAAATTGACCTATAATGTAGAAATTGATAACTTTTTATGAGAGAATTTCTTAGACTTGGAGTGTGAAGATGAGTTGTAGGAAATTTCATCCCCTTCAAAATGAGAATTGAATGGGATTTTTCTGATGAACCATGAAAAAGTTATGCCTTGGCCAAAATACAGTTGACTTTTCTGCTGTCCAAAAATAGTAACTTTTGCATCTTTGAGGATTTTTGAGCCATGCTTGTGGAATCATGATCAAGACTTGATCAAATGATGATTGTGTGCTCAAAATAAGATGTTGACCAAAAATTTTGACTTTTGACTGTAAAATGACCATTTTACCCCTACAGTTGATTGTGAAGCAAATGGAGCTTTTGACTGTGCAATTTGGCATTGTGAACCTTGAGACTTGACATGTAGATGCTTGAGGATATATATAGGCCTATGGGACTTGATTGAACCATTGAAAACCTCAAATTCCTTGAGAGAACCAAAACCCTAATTTTGACTGGCTTAGGAGGCAGTTGGACTGTGCAATCTTTGAGAAATCTTGAACCATTTGAAGGTGATTCTTGATAAATCTTGGAGAATATGGGAGGGAAAATTTTGGGGTACAACACCATGTTTGGGAATAGGGGCAGAAATGACATTGGGCTTTTCCGACGCATCGAATTCAATCTCTTTGGCTTCAAGGAGGTCTTGTACTTTGCTCTTTAAAGCCTAACAATTGTTAGTGTCATGGTCGGGACTCTCAGAATGGTATGCGCAATGGGCATTAGGATGATAGTGAGGAGATGTTGTGTTAGGGTTCTTTGGAGATTCTTTCAAAGTCACTAGGTTGGATCTTAATTAGCAAGTGTGGTATTACTTGAGATAAGGTCATGTTAATTCTGGTGGATTGTCTGACTGGTCTTTCCATCCTTGGTTGGTTATTTCTTTGCTAATCAGGTGCATGTTTAGGAATCATAACAACCCCCACTGTTGCACGGCGTTCAGCCCTATCTTGATTTCTCTGAAGATAAACAACAACCACTTTCTTCTTTCCGATGAATGGCTTCCTTACATCAGCAGAGGATGCATCTTTTTGAATCTTTCCATTATTTATCCCGGCTTCTACCCTTTCTCCGGTCAATATCAATTCAGTTAAACCCGCCGATGAACTCCCAATTAAGTGATTGAAAAAGGGACCAGACAAGGTGCCCAAAAACATGTCTACGAACTTTCTTTCAGATAGAGGAGGTTAAACTTTTCCGATGAAGTCTCTCCATTTTTGCGCATAGTCCTTGAAGCCTTCATTTGAAACCATGGCCATACTCTAGAGTTGAGTACAGGTAGGTGCAAGATCAGCATTATATTAGTATTGTTTGTAAAAGGCTACATCAAGATCTTCCCAGTTGTGAACATTGGCTCTTTCTAGTTGATAAAACTAGTCAAGTTGAGTTCCAGATAGACTGTCTTGGAAGAAATGTACCCATAAATCTTTGTCAGCGGTATGGGGCTGGATTTTCCTCACATAGGACCGAAGATGCAATTTAGGGCATGAGACTCGATCATATTTGGCAAACACAGGTGCTTTGAATTTTGGAGGAATGACAATTCTTGACACTAAGCCGAACTCCTCAAAGTCCAAACCAGACACTTTTTGGATTTCCATTGCGCTCAACCGCTCTTGTGGATGCTTATACTTGTTGTCAGCTGGAGGGTATTGTTCTTCAGAATAGTCTTCTTCTTCCTCTTCCTCTTATGAATCAGACTGAACAACTGTTTCCTTACCCTTCCCATCTTGGTTGTCTTTCTCACCGGATGTCGTTACAAAGTCTAAGGCCCTTCTTGTCTGCCCTTGGAATCTTCTTCCCATGTTCAAAATTCCAGTTATCTTCTTCGTCTTCTTTTTCTTCTCTTCCACCAGCAAGGTCTTCAACTCTTCTTGTCCTTTGGCCAGAGTTAAGAACAACTGTTGAAACTGTGCATTATGAGATTGGAGGTCTTTCACCGTTTGCTCGAGATCCATCTTACTGAAATAAACAGTAGAGAGATGAGGAGACTTGTTGAAAGAAACATGTTCATGTTATGATGAATGATAAATGCGCATGCAAGGATTTCAAGGATCTTAAGATTCAAATTTGTTTTAGACAAAAAGGAAACACATGTTATATTAATAGATTAAAGCTTGAGTACATCAATGCCTTCTTGGGAAAAACAAATACAAGAAACTCTAAGATAAAAAGGTAGTTCGCATCCTCTTTGGTGCAATGTAGGAATTTAGAGTCTGCTCCTAATGAAGTAGCCTAGTGAGTTCCAAAACCTTCTTCTCGCTTGCGTAGAATTGGGCTTCGAAAGTATCTCGCTCCCCCTTGAGTTGTATCCAATCTCTTTGTAAGTCTTCGAGAGAGGCGGGCATATCAGGATGTAGGATAGTGTATGGACCATCTCCTTCCATGACAGGCTCAATGATTACTGGGAGAATGGAAGGATAAGGTATCATAAGACTTTGAGCATGAGTTCGTACCCATTTGAGGTAAGGCTCAAGAGGGATGGAATTCCTATGCCCCAATGTCTTGCTATCTACCTTGTTCAACATCCTCCAAGCTCGGATAAATATCTGGCAAAGACCTTGATCGTCGTTGTCGTAGTCAAATACCAAACCTTGAATCAGCATCTCGTGAGGGCCATCTCTTCGGGCATAACCAAACTGTCTCAAGGCTAAGCAGGGGTTGTAGGTGATACCTCCCCTAATGCCAAGTAAAGGGACATTAGGAATTCTCCACAACGATCGACAATAGTAACATTATCTATGGATCAGGAGCACCAATGAATGTTTGAATGTTTGAGCATCATCAACCTTTGTGACCACCTTGAACCTTGCTCATTCTTTAATACAGATTGGGGAAGATGCAAAATAAACCATCTTGCCAAGATAGGAGTGCAACACATAAGGACACCTCTTTTCCTCATTGTGCGAGTGTGAAAAGAGTGTAAGATGTCTCCTAGCAAAGTAGGCACCGGGTTGCGTGATATGAAGATTTTGACGGTGTTCACATCTATGAGTTGGTCAGGATTTGGAAACAAAACCATCCCATAGATGAGGAGAGCCACAATTTCCTCAAAAGCTTGTAGGTCCAAAGAGTCCCAACTGTCTTGGGCTTTCTCGAACAAGAACTTTGCTAGGAAACCTTTGACACCACTCCTTATTTCCCAATGAGTTGTGACATCATATGAGTGCAAGTGTAGATCTTGAGAAATCTCTTATGGCTTTGGGTCTCTTTTCGTACCGTTGAAAGGTAGTTAATTGAAAATGGGAATTCTCAAGAGTCGGGAGAATTCTTCCAAAGTAGGCACAAGTTGATAGTCGGGAAATGTGAAGCAATGGTGTAAAGGATCAAAGAACTGAAAGAGCACCTTCATTATGTCCTCATCTATGTTGGAGGTGACCAAGTTGAGTAGGAGACCATGTCTCTCGATGAATGGAGAGTTTTCTGGAATACTTGAATCTAGATCCTTAAGTTGTGGAGGGATCCTTACAAGATTGACTTGAATGGTTTTCCTGCGAAGAGAATCCATATCCTACAAAACAAGAACAAAGATGAATCCAAAAATCCTTGAAATGGTTAGTGAATGTGTATGATGTTATGATGTTCATTATGTTATGTACAAGTATGTATATACAAACAAATCAAACAAGTCCTTAGGTTTAGGCTTGCATGGAGTTTTATAGGTAAGTACCTTCTTGAAGTTTAGTTAGCTCAAACCTGTCCTAGTAATAGTAATCGGGTTCTAAGGAGCTCAATATCACTGGTTTATTTCCTTGGTTATTGTTTCAGCATAAGCCTCTTTAATGGCGACCAAAATATCCCAAGAAACCAAACCTCAATGAGTGTAGTATCGAGTATCTACCAACTTCGGACTGCACCAAAGCCGGTCATCTCACTACATCCTAAAGGCCAAGTTGGTCAAGTAAAGGTTCTAAAAGTTCATTAGTGCTTCATGACATCACTCAGCGGCCTCGTATTCTATTTGATTAACTCAAAGGCTACCGGTACCCACAAATATGTCGCACTAACGTAGCTATTGCTTAGACCATGTCGGTATACCCCACACAGTTTCAACAACGTATTGCTACTTACCTATAATGTATCCTAAATCCGGGTAGAGGATTCAAACTCAAACAAAGGACCATAATGTAAAGCATACAAGTCAAACAATGTAAGCAAGTAAATATGATCTAGCCCTAAGGTAACCCCACTTTTAGAATATTCCCCAACAGAGTCTCCAGTTCTGTGATACGGTGGGAGAACTGACTTGAAGGTATTGCTTTTGATCGCAAATGTTGCGGTTAGCAAGAGTCGCCACCGACTTTTCTTTTATCCAAAAGGAAAGGTGAAAAAGCACAGGAAAGACCTTTGAGATTGTTTCTTGAGTTCGGGGGGTAGATTATGAAAAGGGAAGGTATTAGCACCCTTTTCATCCATGGTTTTCCATGGGCTCTTAGTTACTTGCTAGATCAATTGCTTTTGTTTGAAATTATGCTTTGTGTGGTTTTTTGAAAGTATTTTGTAAAGAGGCCATTGTTTAGGCGATATTTGTAATAATTCTCGTTCGTAAGAATGTATACAAAGATGTTGATCTTTTTAAAATGTTTTCAAGTTTTGTAAGATGTTTTTAAAGTGTAGGTGATTGTTTTGAAAATAGCAAGGATGTTTGTTTTGAAATAGAGCAAGTAATTAGGAACAATCTACCTACTCAAATGTCTTTCTTGTTCATTTTCTTTTCCTTTGACATTGTTGTCTTACCGTTGATTTGGTAAGCAACCTTATCTTTTGGATGTAAACGGGATGGGCGTGGGTCATCGTATAACCATATTTTAGCAATATTGCAAGGTATCTTAGCATTCTTTTTGAGGGACTAAGATCATTTGTAAGGAAACTTAGATATAGTCATCGAGGGACCATGATCTTGTATTTTTGCTTGTTTTTGCTAAGATACCTCACATACATAATATGACCATTTTGTATAAGGCAACCGAGTGGATTTTACCCTAGGGGTACCAGTGTGCAAGTGTATTGTTTTCATGCTTGATTTTGTCTTGAATTAGGGTTTTCTAAGCATTGGTTTTAGTCTTTCCATACAAACCCTAATTACTAGCATGTTATACAAAAGCGATAAATTGCAAAATTTAAAGTTACTACACTATTACAACATTTGTGGGGAAGGGGGTGTACAAGTTGAATGTGGATTGCAAGAATTAAACCTATTTAATCTATTACAACCAAATTGAATGGGTATGAATATACAAGGAATTTAAATAAATACAAAGTATAAAAATAAATGTACAAGGATGCAAAATGTGAAGAAAAATGAATTTGTTTGGTTTTCATCAAAAGAAGATTTTTGTCTTAACCTAATTAAATAAAGAGAATAGTTAATTAAGTTTTAATTTATTAAGAAAATATTTTAAATGAAAACCCTAATTCTATTAATCAAAAGAAAATAAGTTAAATAAAAGTATTTTTTTAGTATTTTTTTATCTTGAAAATATTTATAGTATTATAAAATATTTTTAGTCTTTTTTATATTAAAATAATGTATTTTAAATGGTGTGAAAAAAAATATTAATTAAGTCTATAAGATTTACTTAATAAAATAAATAAAGTATAATACATAAAAATATTTTTTTATGGAAAAATAGAATAAAATAAGTTAAAATATAAATATATCATTTTTTTTGTATTTTATGATTTTTTTAGTATTTAGAAAATATATATTTAAGAAAAGATAAATGAAATAAATAAATAAATAACTTGGGCCAGGGGGCTCGAACCCAGGTCCCATAGGTTACAGGCGCGCGCTTCTACCACTGGGGTGACTATACATCCATTAATACAAATGAAACAATAAACATGTGAGGCAAAACGTGTTCTGAAGACTTCATCTTCAACCTCCAGCTAGACCAACTGTAACTTGCTCATTTCACATAAAAAAATAAAATTGTAAACATGAAACTTGTAGAAAATTTTCTCGATTCCAGAAATGTAAAGTATTAAAGTTATAGATCAAAGATAAGCAAGAATTTTAATGGCCCTAAATTGAATCCTAAAAATTTCAGAAGTTTCAGTTTCAAAATTCTCTAAGCTCAAGCAAAATTAATGGAAACTAAGGACATGGTTAGCTTCAGGGCAATGATATCTACATGTTTTGTTCACAAATAAACTGTTGATGATACTTGTATGAAGAGTTCCAAGTTGAGAAAACTTACCTCAAAACTGGAAATCATGTTTGGAGTTTGAGCTTGTTTCAAGTGATGGTTTGCTTGAGAGTGGCTGAAATGAATTGGAGAAGTCAATGTGCAATGCTCTATTTTTGGTTATGGAAGATAGGGCAAATGATGTTATAGAAATGAAACAAGTACAAGGATAAATTATACTTGATGTAAGGAAGCTTTAGAAACTAAAAGGCCAAGAAACGCACGAGGGAAATGTGAGTTTGAGGTTCAAGGTCAGAAACTGTGCAACAATGGAGTTTTTGGGAAATTTATAATTTGAGAGTTTTGGTGTATTTCAGGGTGCTCAAGCTCGTGTTCTAGCTCACAAATAGTGACTCTATTTATAAGCAACAAGTTTGGAATGCTCTAGTTGATCAGAATTCAAATTTACATATTTAAGTTAAACATGTGATTTTTTGACAAAACAAGTTTCCATGCCTTGTGTACTTGTTAAGATAGAGTGGTTATGCTTTAAACAAGCTTGCTTATGACTTTGTGGATGGGGTGTGATCAGAGGGAACAAGTTAGAGGCTTAATGTGAACTTTATGCAAAAAGCTTGATTTACAAGAATGGCATTGTTAACTTTGTGCCATAAATGGAAATGCAACTTGGACAATAGCTGAATTGCTTGGATCAAAGCATTAACAGCTGTGTAAATATTTAATTATGGAGTGACAAAAAAGTTTGAGGCCTGCAAAGCAAGGATTATGCATCCTATCATGGATTTGGTTCAAGTGTTCATAAAAAATGACTTGTAATTCAAGTGACAAAACCCTAACTTCATCTCTTCGATTCTCCCTACTCAAGAATGATATCAAGGAGTTCTTGGACATTTAGGAAAGCTTGCAATGTGCTCTACAACCCGTCTTTGAATTTCTTTTAAAGATTCCCCTTGAAACTATATGAAAAAGTGCCATGAAGTTGGGTCAAAATCCTGACCAAATTAGGGCAAAATTTGCCTAAGTGTTTTGTTTCAGGACCCTATGTTCATAAAATTATAACTTGAGATCCAAGAATTTTTGGAAGAAGTTTTGTAAAGAAAAGTTGTAGATTTTATGGAGATCTACAACTTTCGTGTTGGAAGTTTCTCTTGAATCATCACGCATCATGGTAAAAATTTTGTCCAAAGTTATGAAAAAAACATGAAATTTCCAACACTTAGAAAAATTTCTAAGTTTTAGAAATTTTGACTTTTCAAAATGAAATCTTGACTTTTTGATTTCTTGATGAATAAATTTCATATTTTAACTTGTTTTGTTGAATTATGATATCTGGCACTTGAATTTGACCAAAAAGTCAAAGTTTGACTTTTCAGTATACAGTTGACTTTTGATCAGTTGACTAGAAAATTCATCTGTCAATCCAATGGACTAGCAATGTTTTGAACCATGCCATTAGGTAAAAATGATGCAATTGGACTCTTGATATCATGCCTTAAATCAATTGACCATTTTCTAGGTCAAAAAATAGAAATTTCCCATTCCCAGTCAAAACCCTAATTTTGACCATTTTGCCCTTTTGGGGATTTGATCAAATTTCTTGAGGAGTTTTGGTCCAAACTTGATAAAATGATTCATATGAGTCAAAAATGTTGATATGGATAAAAAATTATGAAGTTTGACTATAAATTGGCCACAGTTGACTTTTTCCCCAATACAGTTGATTTTTAGGTCAACTGCTCAATTGACTGAGCAAAAATGTGATCCAAGGCTTGAAACTTGATATGAGTAATCTTGGGGGTCCATGATGATCCATGAAAGTCACATGGGACATTGGAAGCTCAAAAATCCTTGTGCAAACTCAAACCCTAATTTTGATCATCAATGTTTGAGGAGATGTCTTGAGCTTGATCAAACCCTAGTGCAGTCTTGAGCCCAAGGAGATCTTGTGAGAAAATTCTTGATAAGTAAGAGGGAAATTTTAGGGTACAACAACGACCTAGTGGATAAATAACACAACCCTAATAATTCACTATCGCTTGGAGACTGACACAATGAACTATAGCTTTTCGCATACCTACCACAACCTAGTGGATAGATAATACAAGGACAGGCTTGTGTATTTATAACGACCTAGAGGATAAATAACACAACCTTGATAATTCACTATCACTTGGATACTGACACAATAAACTATAGCTTTTCACATACCTACCACAACCTAGAGGATATATAATACAAGGATAAGCTTGTGTGTTTATCACGACCTAGATGATAAATAACACAACCCTGATAATTCACATATCTACCACAACCTAGAGGATAGATATTTGAAAAGTGTTTTGATAATCAAATCTTAGATAACTATACAAAGATAAGATAAAAGTTTACCAGTTATGTATGTTCTCAACCAAGGTGTTTGTTTGTTTTGCATAGATAATCAACAATAGGCCCCAAGAAAGTCTGTAGTTTTAGCCAAAGTAGATTTGAAAAATGTCATGCACGATGTATATTCATAATGTCCTCAATTGACATGGAGCCAAAATGTATATGCACTGAGTATTTTTAATATGACCAAATATTTCTATATGCACCAAATGTTTTTTTGTAAATATTTTGATATTTTTCTCCTTTTAAACCATTTGTTTTTTCCTTTTGTGTCACCGACTCCCCAATGTTGTATGTTGCATTGTCGAGCTATCTTTGAGTTTATTTGAACAAGATGAATCGTGTCAGCTCAATTTTGATAATCGTATTGCAGGCGCAAGCATAGGCCTGGATGTAGATGTGGACGTAGGCGTGAATGTAGCCATGGATTTTCTTTCGATGTTTTTTCTAACCAAAATTCTCTTTGATGTTTTATCAAATGATTCTTTTTGTTTGTCAAATCCCCAAAATGACTTCAACGCAGTATTCATAAGAAATAATCGTAGTATTTTGCAAACAAGTCTGAAAAGAAAAAAACAAAAATTGAAAATATTGAAAAGTATATGTTTTATTGATGAAGTTACCTTCGAATAGGCGAAAGTACAAGTTGCAATTCCTCGAAAGAGGTAATTACAGAAATTTTAGCAAAAACTGAAAATGGAAATGAAAATGATAATCATTACTGTTGTTTCTCCAATGTCTTTTTGATAAATCCAATCTCATTTACTTCCGAGTCAAATGATTTGTATTTATACCCCTCCTTCATGGTTGTAGTCGTGGTCCTTAGATCACAGTCTATTTGTTCTTTATTTTGAATAAGATCCCTAACTTTTGCATGGACCGCCCTTTCGGGTTTTCAATCCACCAGAATAATTTTTTGTTTGTCCCTAATTTTTCCTGGACACCCATTTTTGCCTAAGTCACTCGTTTAGGGTTTGAACTTAGCGGGCTTTTTAAACATAGTATTTTTTGACTGCATCAGAGTTCGTCAAATGTGGCATTTCTTCCCCATCTATTGTTGTGAGGATAAGACCACCACCCAAAAATGTTGTTTTAACCACATATGGACCTTTGTAGTTGGGTGTCCATCTACCACGTGAACCAATGCGAGGTAGTAGAATCTTCTTGAGCACTAAATCTCCTTCTTTGAACTCTCGAGGACAGACCTTCTTGTCAAATGTATTCTTCATCCATTTTTGGTATAACTAACTGTGGCATAAAGCTGTCAATTGTTTTTCTTTAATGAGGTTAAGCTGATCAAGTCACGTTGGAACCCACTCCGATTCTTTGAGATTTGTTTCCATAGAACTAGTAGAAATGAAATCTCTACTTTAACAGGGAGTACTTCCTCCATGTCATATACAAGAGAGAAAGGAGTTGCACCTGTTGACGTACTTACAGAAGTATGATAGCCATGTAGAGTGACTGGGAGCATCTCATGCCAAAATTTGTATATCTTCACCATTTTCTGAATGATTTTCTTGATATTTGTTGTACCCCAAAATTTTCCCTCTCATTTCATCAACATTTTTCATCACAAGACTCTTGGAACTCAAGATCAAGCTAGGGTTTGCTCTGCTCAAGACACCTTCTTGCTCTGTTGACCTAAATTAGGGTTTGAGTTTGCACAGTGATTTTTTGACCTACAATGCCCAAATTTACTTTCATACTTCATGTTGGACTCATAAGTTGGTCCATACCAAGTTTCAAGCCTTGATTCAAATTTTTGCCCAGTCAATTGGATAATTGACCTAGAAATCAGTTGTATTGGGGAAAAAGTCAACTGTGGCCAATTGACAGTCAAACCTCATGAAATTTGATCCAAATCAAGATTATGAACTCATATGAACCATTTGATCATGTTTGGATCACAATTCCACAAGAAATTTGATCAGATCACCAAAAGGGAAAAATAGTCATTTTTAGGATTTTGACTGTACAAAGGCAATTTTTGACTGTTTGACCTAGCCAATGGAAAATCAAGCTCAACCATGGACTCAAGGACTCAATGAAATTGTCTTGACCCATTCAAAAAGTTCAAAAGATCTCAAATGCATAGGATTGACAGATGAATTTTTCAGTCAACTGATCAAAATTTGACTATATACTGAAAAGTCAAACTTTGACTTTTTGGTCAAAATCAAGTGCCAAGGGTCATTTTTCATCAAGACATGTCAAATTATGAAACTTGTTCATCAAGAAATCCAAAAAGGCAAATTAGGGTTTAAAATGGAAAAATTTCATAACTTAGAAAATTTCTAAGTTATAAAAGTTTCTTATTTTTTCCTAACTTTGTCCCATTTTTTCACCAAGATGCAAATGGATTCAAACAAAACTTACAACATGAAAGTTGTATTCCATGACAAATTCTACAACTTTGATTCGCAAAGTTTTCTCAAAAGAATTTTGGATCTCAAGTTATGATTTTTGGAACAAGGGTACCTAAAACTTTTAACTTAGAGAAATTTTGCCTTAGTTTAGGCAGGGTTTTGACCCATCTTCATGGCCATTTTTCACATAGTTCCACTTGGAGTTTCAAGTTTCATTTCAAATATGGATTGTATTACATGTTGCAAGCTTTCCAAATTGTCCAAAAACTCCTCAAACACCTTTGTGGTTAGGGAGAATCGAATGCTTGAAGTTGGCAAAAACTCACTTTGCAACCATGGCCAATACATGTACATACCAAGTTGCAAATCTGATCTAGCTATCTTGGTTCACAATTACAGGCCTCTAAACCAGTTTTTACTCCATAATTTAATGCAAATCCATTGAGCCAAGGCATTGTCTTCGTCATTAGGGTATTGTACACTAGATTAAGCCTTAAATGGAAAAAGTAACATTGCCATTTTTGCTTGAACTTTGCTTTATGTCAAAACAACATCCTAGAGCATTGAACCAGATCTTATGCTGCAAAAAAAATCCACTAATTAGAGGGGCCAAGAGGGTTGTGTGCAGGGTGATAGGATGGCCTGTACAAGCCTATAACCTCACTTCCACTCTTTTGCTTCAAAAAAAGAAAAATTGCAAAACACAAGGCATCTCACACATCTGCTAAAGCCAACTAAAACAAAGTTGTAAAGCAAGTTTCATACACCCTAGCAAGCCAGAAGCAAGAGGACTTGACCTCTCAAAACTCCTTGTGCCCAAAATCACCATTTTTCTGCAAAACAGGGAAAGCCTTGCAGAACCACCTCCATCTCCACTTTTCCTCGTGCGTTTTGCCTCAAACTTGTTCCAATACCTTCCATTCAACTCACCTGAACTATTCCAGACCTCCATTTCCAGCTGTAACACCATTAACACACATTGCCATTTTTGTTTGAAATCTTTGCAGGTTGAGTTCTGTAGCACGATTCAAGCTACTTCAAAACAAACTAAGCATTGGGAAAGCTTCATTGGACATCAGGAAAACTCAAAAGAACCTCAAGCATCCTTGGAAGTTGCTGCATTGTCCAGCTCGAAGTCAACTGAAACAGGTATTTCATGAACTTCTATCTCTCTATTTGGGAATAGTTAGACTTAGGTTTGTGAATGAAAGATGTTGTATTCATAGCCCTGAAACCATACATGTGCTTAATTTTCATTTATATTAATCGTGCTAGGAGAATTTTGTTCATGAACTTTCTGAAAAAACTAGGTTAAGAATTAGGGCCAGAGAAATTCTCTCTGGTCTTTGAGAGTTAGCTTTAGTTTTTTATATGGTTAAATTCATTGTTTGATGCTCTACAAGTTTCATGTCTTGAGTTTTGTCAAAAAAGCACAAACTCAAGAGATAGCAGGTTGTATGGAAAACACGCGTTTTTGTTTAAACTGAGGAAGAAGACGAAGTTGCTTGGGCTAGGCCTGGTTGTTTTTGCTTCTCACACATGCATTTTCAGTTCACACCCCCCTGGCCCATTGCTTTGTATTTTCATTATTTTTGCATTTTTATTTTTTCTCTGACCATGATATTTTATTTTCAAATATAAAAAATACTTAAAAAATATTTTCATAAATTTTTATATTTATTTGATATTTATTTTAATTAATTCTAGTATTAATACATTAAATACTTTATATTTACTTTTGTTTAAATGTAAAAATAATGTGAAAAAATACTTTTATTTTTATTTATTATTTTTATACATATTTGAAAATATTTTCTTGAAATATATACATTTTGTAAATAATTTATTTTATTTTTATACACACTTAATATATTTAATACATATATATACATATATAATATATTTTATTAAATAATAAGAACAAAAAACACAAAAATAGTATATTTTTATTTTTTATTAATATTTTATACTAAAAATACCCTTTCTTCAATATACTTTTATTTTTTGTACAAATTGATACATTTTTGTATATAAATAATAAATAATACTATTTATTTAAGAAATTAGGGTTTTTTCCCTAAAAAACAAAATAGTTAAAATTGCCTTTTTATTTATTTACATTTCATATTAAAAAATACTTTTTACATACATAAATAACCTTTTTGCATATTACATTTTATTTGATGTTTATTTAATTATATTTATTTAAATATTGTATTGTGCCTCACCCATTCAATTTGGTTGTAATAATTTAGAATTTAATTTCTTGCAAAATAATCCCCAATTCAAATTTGTACCCCCTCCCTATATCATGTTGTAATAGTGTAGAATTTAAATTCTCGCACCTTTAAATGCTTTCAATTATGCCATGATTAGACCTAGGGTTTGTATGCAAAATAAAATCAACAATTAGTTTGACATAATCCAAGATAACAATGCATGAAAACAAACACAATGCACACTTGCACCCCTAGGGTTTCAATCCACTTGTTGCCTTCAAAAATGGGCCATGGTATGCATGTCAAGTACTTTGGCAAAATAAAAACAAGCAAAAGATCATAGTCCCTCGATGACGCTATCTGAGTTGCCTAAACAAAATGATCAATTCCCTCAAGAAAATTGCCAAAAATACTTGACACAATTGCTATCATGGTCTATACGATGACCCACGCCTGTCCCGTTTAACATCCTAACACAAGGTTGTTCACCAAATACAATGGTGAAACAACACTGTTAAAAGGGTTAAAAACATAAGAAAGATCTTTGAGTAAAATAGGGTAGACGACTCTTAGTTACTTGATCAAAACTTGCAAAAACATCATTGCTATCTTCAAAACACACTTCACAACACAATTTCAAAACCTTACTTTCAAACATTGAAAAATTTTCAAAAGACAAAAAACACCTTTGTATACATTCAAACAAGAATCATTACAAAGGTTGCCACGACGATGGCCTCTTTTCAAAACATCTTTCAAAACCACATACAAAGCACCATTTCAAACAATTGAAGATCGCCATTTCAAACAATTGAAAAGCAAAGCAAGTGATCTAAGAAAGTAACTAAGAGCCCATGGATATAAAGGGTGCTAATACCTTCCCTTTCTATAATCTACTCCCCGAACCCAAGAAAATATCTCAAAGGTCTTTCCTGTGCTTTTTGAACTTTCCTTAGGATAAAATAAAAAGTCGGTGGCGACTCTTGCTAAACCGAAACATTTGCGAACACAAACGCAAAATCCCAAGTCAGTTCTCCCACCGTATCACAATATTCTTATTGGCAGCTTCAACAGCCCCATTCATCTTGGGTCTATACGGTGAGGAATTATGATGCTAAATCTTGAAGTCATCACATAACTCTTTCATCATTTTGTTGTTCAAGTTGGACCCATTGTCTGTAATAATCCAGCTAGGAGCCTCGTATCTACATATAAGATTCTGTTTGATAAACCGAGTAACCACGTGTCTTGCCACATTTGCATAGGAAACAACCTCCACCCATTTGGTGAAGTAATCGATGGTAACTAGTATAAACCAGTGTCCGTTAGAGGCTTTCGGTTCGATCATTCCAATCATATCAATTTCCCACACCGAGAGTGGCCAAGGAAAACTCAGGGCATTCAGAGGATTTGGTGGCACATGCAATTTATCAGCATAGATTTGGCATTTGTGACATGTCTTTGTATAATGATAGCTGTCAGCTTCCATCGTTAACCAAAAATAACATGCTCACAATATCTTTCTAGCCATGGCGTGTCCATTTGTATGAGTTCTAAAGGTGCCTTCATGGATTTCTCTCATAAGTGTATCTGCTTCACGTTTCTCTATGCACCTGAGTAACATCATATCATAGTTTTTTTTGTACAACACATCACCATTTAGAAAAAAATTTGAAGCTAGCTTCTGTAGAGTTCGCTTGTCAATCATAGAGGCATTTTCTGGATATTATTGCTTCTCAAGATACCTCTTGATGTCTTAGAACCAAGGCTTGTTATCTAGTCCTTCTTCAATGGCAAGGCAGTGTGCAGGTTCTTTAAAATGTCTAATCGTAATACACGGTTCATGGTTTGGACAAGTTACTTTGAACATGGATGATAAAGTTTCCAAGGCGTCTAACATCTGATTTTCTTCTTGTGGAATATGACTGAAGGTAATCTCAGTAAATTCCATAGCTAGCTTCTAAACATGATCCGTTTGGGAATCAATTTGGGATGTTTAGTGTCCCATTCATTGTTGACTTGGTATATGACTAATGCTGGGTCTCCATACACTTTGAGGTGCTTAATTCTTAGATTGATATCAGCTTCTATACTCAAGATACAAGCTTTATATCCAGCAATATTGTTGGTGCAGTCAAAACATAACTTTGTAGTATAAGGTTTGTGAAAATTCTTCGGAGAAGTCAACACTACTCCAATACCACACCCTACTGCTTTTAAAGCACCATCAAACATGAGTGTCTAACATGCCCCTAGTTTAGGTCCTTCGTCAGGTCCTGGTATTTCTTAGTCACCTATAACCAATACATCTTTATCTAGAAAGTCGAACTCCATTGGTTAATATTTTGGCAACAACGGATGAGCTAGATGGTGAGCTGGTACACTACCTTTGATGGCCTTTTAAGTAACATACTGGATGACGTACTCGGATAATAACATCTTCCATCTAGCTATTCTTCCTATAATATATGGTTTTTCAAACACATACTTCAAAGGATCCATCCTTGCTATTAATCACGTGGTGTGAGTTAACATATATTGCCTCAATCGTTTAGTATCCAAACCAAAGCATAACAAGTCTTCTCGAGTCGATGAATTTCTTGCTGAGGTAGTAATTTGATTTCTCTTTTCTACTTGTCTCATCATGTTGTCCTAATATACATCCCATAGACCCTTTAAACACTATTAAGTACATGATGAGCGGTCTTTCAGGAACTGGTGGCATCAGGATTGGTGGCTCTTATAAATATTTCTTTATTATCTTGAAGGTTGTCTTCCAATCATCATTCCATACCACTGTTTGATCTTTTCTAAGTAATTTGAATATAGGCTCGCATGTAGTAGTTAGGTGCGATATGAACCTCAAAATGTAGTTCAATTGTCCTAAGAAACCACAAACCTCTTTTCTATTCTTGGAGCTGTCATTTCTTGTATGGCCTTCACCTTGTCGGGATCTACCTCAATACCATGTTGACTTATAATAAAACCCAATTACTTGCCTAACCTGACACCAAATGTACATTTGTTCAGATTCAACCTAAGTTTGAACTTTCACAGATGCTCGAATAAGTTTTGTAAATGTATAATGTGATCCTTTTCTGTATGATATTTAACAATCATATCATCTACGTATACCTCAACTTATTTATGGATCATATGTGAAATAGTGTGACCATAGCTTGTGGATAGGTTGCCCCTGTGTTCTTTAGACCAAAAGGCATTATCTTGTAACAGAAAATGCCCCAAGGAGTCATGAAGGTAGTCTTTTCCATATCTTCAGGTGCCATTTTGATTTGGTTTTAACCTGAGAAACCATCCATGAATGAGAATACAAAAGCTTGAGCTGTATTATCCACCAAAACATTTATGTGAGGTAACGGGAAATCGTCTTTGGGACTGGACTTATTTAGATCCCGATAATCCAAACACATGTGTACTTTACCGTCCTTCTTGGGCACTGGAACTATGTTAGATATCCAAGGTGGATAATCTACAACCACTAAGAACCTTGCATCAAATTTTTTAAGGACTTCTTCTCGAATCTTGTTAGACATTTTTGGACGAGTTCTTCTGAGCTTCTGCCTAACTGGAGAACAATCTTCCTTGAGAGGTAGTCTATGCACCCTAATATTTGTATTAAATCCTGGCATATCTCTGCAAGACCAGGAGAATATATCCACATATTCATGTAGAAGCTTGATCATTCTCTCTTTTATGTTTTCCTCCAAGGTTTCCCCTATCTTGATTTCTTTTGGATTTTTCTCTGTGCCAAGGTTGATGATCTCAATGGCTTCTTGGTACGGTTGTATATTATCATCCCTTTGCTCTAATACCCTCGCCATTTCTTCAAAGAGTTTGAGATCTTCTTCGTCTTCCTCTTCAGCTTGGTTAATTGGTGCATTAAAATTATATCAGATAGCAGCTGTAACATTATCGGTGGTTTTAGGCATGGATTTGCACATTTATCATGTTTTGGTGCAATTTTAGTATGTGAATTTGGAAAATGCATATAAAGAAAAGTATTTCCATTTTAAAACCTAAGAGATAAATGCAAGAGAAAGACATGGATCTTAATTGAATGCAAAATCTAACTCTTATTAAATGAAAATACTGTTTGAAACAAATGGGGGATCCTTACAAGCTACCCCTATGTCTCGGGAGTGACACGGGTTCTTTTAAAAACAAGAAAAATTACTTTGGAAATAAAAAGATCTCCGGAATCTCCATGACTATCCAATTCTTGAGTTCTTTTCCCTTAGCGCATTCCACAGATGAAGTCAGATGCTCTTTTAGTGTTGCTCTTGTTAGATATCATTGCCCCTTGTCCATCATGCTCTACTCCTTTGTTGATGAAAGTTTTCTAGATAGGAGGAAACCGCGTCTTGCCTTTTAGAATAGCCTTTGACAGTTCGTAGCCCAAACTAAAACAATTTTTCTTTATAGGTATCTCCACAAGTGTACCCCAACCTTTTGAGGCACGATTTTCCATAACTACTTGCAAATATCTCCATGAAGTCAGAGTAGGTTTCTTGATTTTCTCCACTGGTAGGGTTACCATTGAAGCAACCTCTTAGAATTGAAATGGTGTTGCTATGCAGTCTTCATCTGCACTGATATATTTGTAGGACTTTATGTGACTTACAAAGATGTCCTCTTCAACGTCAACTATAATCAATCTTCCTTCAACGATTAACTTCAATTTCTGATGTAGAGTTAAAGTAACAGCCCATACTGCATGAATCCAAGGTCTTCCAAGAAAACATGTATATGATGGCTCTATATCCATTACTTGAAAGGTAATATAAAACATACGTAGACCGATCTTGACAAAAACATCCACTTCTCAAAACACTCTACTCTGAGAACCATCAAAAGCTTTGACTATTGTAGAACTTGACCTTATAACAACACCATCTAATGTTAATTTCATCAAGCTAGACTTTGGTAACACATTGAGGATAGAACTAGTATCAGTGAGTACTATGAATAGGTTAGTTGTACCTATCTAAATGAAAATGTACAATGCCTTGTTGTGAGTTCTACCTTGTGGAGGCAACTCATTATCATTAAATCCTAGATATGATCCAGATGTTAGGTTTGCTATGACATTGTCAAACTGATTCACTGTAATCTCCTTTGCAACATGAGCAGAACTTAGAATTTTCATCAGATAATCTCGATGCGCTTATGAATTAATAAGCAACAAGAGTATTTCAATTTTGGTCGGGTTTGATGTAACTGATCCACCACCCTATAATCACTTTTCTTGATTATTTTCAGGAATTCTTCCACCCCTTGGTCGGTAAAATTATTTCTTGGAGGTTCTTGTTCTTGACTTGCCTCCACCACAACTTTTCCCTTATCCTTAACCACGACATTATCCCTGCTATATTTGTGACTGCAAGTCCTTGACTTATCGATGGCTCTCATTCATGCTTTAAATCATTGATATAGATATTATAATTATAACACCATGACACAGCTTTGTTACTTTCGTAAGGAGTGGGAGACGACCCCCTAATCACCATCGTAGTCTTCAGAATCATTGGTATTCTTAGAGTTTGTCGTGGTATTGTTACTGGTGCTTTTGTTGACTCTCACCATGGAATCATAAGACTTTTTTAGAAGGACTCAGCCCTTAGAAAGGACTTACCAATGGCTTCTTTGTGTTTCCATCGATTGCAAGTACATATTCTTCCTCGGTATTGTCTGAATTGGACTATCCCTTGATCCACCAATTTTTGCAACGTCTTCTCAAAAGCTTCATTGTGCTCCAAGAGGAACCCACATTCAAATAAATATTCTTTCAATAGATCTATCAGAGCTTTTACTAGTCTGACTGCCCCAAAGTTAGTGGCCACTTCAATTGAATTCACAGTTGGCCCGCCATGCGGAGGCATGAGGTTTATCTTGATGTGAGGCTTGTCAAAAGTAATATCTTAGGAACCCAACAAATCTCGAACCTTAGGTCTGAAGGCCCAATATTTTTATATGGTATGCCCCAGAGAATTGGCATGATATTCACACCTGGTATTTGCATCATACTTTGGCGGGAGTGCCCCAATTGGAGGAGCTAAAGGCTTCAGCTCCACCAAAGATGCTTTGAGTAAGTGCTGCAGTAATTAACTGTGAGGCATAAAGAGAGGATTGGATTTTCTCGGAGGCCTTTCAAACCTATTTTGTTGTTTCTCTCTTGGAATCATGAACGGTTGATGTTCTCTTGGATGTTGTAACGCGGTGGGAGAAATGACTTGGTTGTTTTGCGTTTTTATCGCAAATGTTGCGGTTAGCAAGAGACGCCACTGACTTTTCTTTTATCCAAAAAGGAATGGCTGAAAAGAACAGGAAAGACCTTTGAGATGTTTTCTTGAGTTCGGGGGGTAGATTATGAAAAGGGAAGGTGTTAGCACCCTTTCCATCCATGGTTTTACATGGGCTCTTATTTGCTTGCTAAATCACTTGCTTTTGTTTGAAAATGTGTTTTGCATGGTTTTGGAAATTATTTTGAAAAGGCTCCATCGTTTAGGAAAAACTTTATAATGATTCTCGTTTGTAAGAATGTACACAAAGTGTTGATCTTTTGAAAATGTTTTCAAGTTTGAAAGATGTTTTTGAAAGTGTTGGTGTTTGTTTTTAAAATAGCAAGGATGTTTTGGTTTGAAAATGAGCAAGCAACTAGGAACATTCTACCTACTCAAAAGTCTTTCATGTTTATTTCCTCTTTCCTTTGATATTATTAACTTACCATTGATTTGGTAAGTAACCTTATCTTTGGATATAAAAGGGACGGGCAAGGGTCATCGTATAACCATGATTAGAAATGTTGTAAGATATCTTAGCATTTTCTTTAAGGGACTAAGATCATTTTTGAAAGGCAACTTTGATAGCGTCATCGAGGGACTATGATATTGTGTTTTGTTTATTTTTGCTAAGATACCTCACATGCATAATATGACCATTTTTGTAAGGCAACAAAGTGGATTTACCCTAGGGGTGTATGTGTGCAAGTGTATTGGTTTACATGCTTGATTTGTCTTTGAATTAGGGTTTTCTAAGCATTGGTTTTATCTTTCCATACAAACCCTAATTACTAGCACTTGTATATAAAGCATTAAATTGCGGAATTTAAATGTTCTACGCTATTACAACGCTTTAGGGGATGGGGTACAAGTTTATGAATGGAGAAATTGCAAGAAAATTAAATCTAAATAATTATTACAACCATATTGAATATTGTACAAAAATGAATAAATAAAAATGCAAGAATGTAAATGTAAAGAAATGTGATTTTTGTTTGGTTTTCATAAAAGAGGTTGTTTTTTTACCTAGTTAACTAAAATAAAATAATCAACTAAAAAGAAAATTAAGATTAAGTTAATAAAAGAAATTAATTTATTAAAAAAACAAGTTTTTCAGGGTTTTTGTGAATTTAATTAAACTAGTAAATAAAATAAAAGTCCTAAGTTCTAAATTGATTTTAGTTTACAAGAAAATAATATAATAATAATTAAGACTAATTATCTAAGTATTTAAAAAAAGGAAATTAATTTATTAAAGGAAATGTTTTTTGTTCTTTTAGTTTTATGAAGAAAAATAAACTAAATAAATATAAATATTTTTGGATTTTTATTAAATAACAATAAAAATAATATTAGTAATAATAATAAAAATAATAATAATAATAATAATAAAGAAAATAAAAATTTAAAAGAAAGAAAATGGGTCAGGGGGTGCTGAAATGAGACAGGGGTCAGCAAGTTAGGAAAAAAACATGAAGGCCCAATATTTGGGGCCCAGGTGCTGCAAAAACCAAATAAAGTGTAAAAATATGGGGAAAAAATAAAAGGCAGCGCTGAGGTTCGAACCCACGATCTTTACCAATAACGTGCGTTATCTTACCTCTGGGGTGGTTGTACATCCGTTAACTTAAATGAAAGAATAAATACATAATGTAAAATGAGTCTTGAATATGGAACTTAATCTTCAACCTCCAGCCAGGTCATCTCAAAACTGGAAATTATGAAATGAGTTTGAGCTGCTTTCAAGGAGTTGTAATGATCAGGTTAGCTTCCACAAGTTCCCAGGAAGCTGATGCAATGGTTAGCTTGAGTTGAGAGTGACTTAAATGGCTTGGAGAAGTCAATGTGAAGTGCTCTGTTTTTGGTTATGGAGGATGATGGAAATGGAGTTACAGTCATGTAACAGGGACATGGATGAGTTGTATTTGATGTAAGGAAGCTTTAGGAACTAAAAGGCCAAAAAACGCATGAGGGAAATATGAGTTACAAGTCCAAGGTCATAAACTGTGCAACAATGGAGTTTTTGGGCAATTTCTGATTTGAGAGAGTTTGAGAGTGTTTCAGGGTGCTTAATCTCGTGTTCTATCTCACAAATTGTGCCTCTATTTATAAGCAACAAGTTTGGAATCTTCTTGTTGATCAGAATTCAAAATCACAAGTTTAAGCATAACATGTGATTTTTGAGAAATCCAAGTTTCAAAGTCTTGCGTACTTGCTAAGATAGAGTGGTTATGCTTTAAACACACTTGCTTCTGACTTTTTAGATAAAGTGTGATCATAGGGAACAAGTTATAGGCTCAAGAATTGACTTTGTGCATAAAGCTTGCTTTTCAAGAATGGTATTCTTCACTTTCTTCCCAAAATGGCAATGTGAATTCGATAAAGCTTAAACCACTTGGATTATAGCTCAAAAGTTTGTGTAATCCATTAATGATGGATAAATACACAAGTTAGAAAGCTTGCAAAGCAATATTATGCAGCCTAACATTGAAATTGCATTTTTGTTCATCATGAAAATGACCTATAATTCAAGAATGAAATGTCAACTTCATGCCTTTGATTCTCCTTGCTCAAACATGATCTTAAGGAGTTCTTGAACATTTTAGAAAGCTTGTAATGTTATCTACAACCCCTATTTGAATCACTTTTGAGAATTCCCCTTGGAACTATATGAAAATTTGCCATGAAGTTAGGTCAAAATCTTGCCTAAACTAGGGCAAAATTTGCACTAAGTGTTTAGTTTCATGACCATGACTTCATGGATTAATAACTTGAGATCCAAGCATTTCTAGGAGAAGTTGTGTAAAGCAATGTTTTAAATCTCATGGATATATACAACTTTCATTTTGAAAGTTTCTTTTGAATCATCTTGCATCATGGTGAAAAATTGGCTCAAAGTTGTGAAAAAATATGAAGTTTTCAACACTTAGAAAAATTTCTAAGTTTGGAAACTTTGACTTTTCAAAATGAAATCTTGACTTTTTGATTTCTTGATGAACAAGTTTCATATTTTGATATGTTTTGATGAATTATGATCTTTGACACTTGATTTTGACCGAAAAGTCAAAGTTTGACTTTTTAGTGTACAGTTGACTTTTGATCAGTTGACTGAAAATCAACTATCAATCAATTGATCTTGAGAAATGTTTTGAGTCATGCCATTAGTTAAAAATGATGAAATTGAACTCTTGAGATCATGCCTCAAACCAATTAACCATTTGCTAGGTCAAAAATCAAAAATTGCCCTTTTCTCAATCAAAACCCTAATTTTGACCATTTTGCCCTTTTGATGATCTGATCAAATTTCTTGAGGAATTATGGTCCAAACTTGATCAAATGATACATATGAGTTCATAATGTTGATATGGATAAAAAATTATGAAGTTTGACTTTAAATTGACCATAGTTGACTTTTTCCCCAATACAATTGATTTTTAGGTCAACTGCTCAATTGACTGAGCAAAAATGTGATCCAAGACTTAAAATTTGACATGAGAAATCTTGGGGGTCCATAATTATCGATGAAATTCATATGAGGCATTAAAATCTCAATTATACTTATGCAATCTCAAATCCTAATTTCAGTCATCAATGCTTAAGGAGGTGTCTTGAGCTGGTCAACCCTTGTGTAGTCTTGAACCAAAGGAGATCTTGTGAGAAAATATTTGATAAATGAGAGAGAAAATTTTGGGGTACAAAAGATGTGATGCTACAACATTAATTTCTCCTTCCTTCTTTTTCGAGAAGTTAGGAACATGTGTCTTTGATTTGAAAGGGGTACTGGATGATGCCATTATATCTTGCCACTTTTTATGCCTACTTCAATCCTTTCACCAATGGTTACTGAATCAGAAAATATAGAAGAGGCTCTGCCTACCATTTTATCATAATATAGGCCCTGTGTAGTGACCATGAACATATCGACCAATTCTTTCTCTAGGAGTGGTGGTTGCACACATGCTGTCATTTCTCTCCATCATTGGGCATACTCTTTGAAGGACTCGACTTTATTTTGAGATAGGTTTTGGAGATGCATACAGTTAGGAGCCATGTCTAAATTGTACTTGTATTTCCTTAAGAAAATGTTGGCAAGATCTTCCCATGTTTGGATATGAACTCTCTCTAATTGCATGTACAAATCTAGAGATGCCCCACTCAAACTGTCATGGAAACAATGGATCATCAACTTCTGATCTCGAGCATAAGCATTCATTTTTCTATAATACATGCGTAGATGGTTCCTTGAGCATGTGATTCCTTTATACTTTCCAAATTCAGGTACTTTAAATTTTGGAGGGATCACCACATCCGGAACTAGGCCCATTTCGAGAGCATCGACGTTAAAAGCATCGCAACCCTCCACAACTTTCAATATTTCTTCAAGATCTTTATACTGATTAAGTGCCAAGGAATTTCCAATGACATGGGTATGGGTTATCCTTTGATGTACTTGGTTTACGTCTTCTAAGTCACGGTCTCCATATTACAGATCTATGTAATTGTCCATGTTGTGTGGATTGTTGACTAGAATCTGCAAGGTATGAGATGCCCCTACCTTTGGTGGAGTTGGGAAAAATCCTTCGGTATCAGCTTTATTGGCCTCTTGTTGAGCCACAATTAACTTTAGACGTCCTGACTCTGGCTCTCTTCTTGGTTGGTGACTGCTCGATGCACCAATAATCTGGGCTACTTCTTCAAAGGCTACCCTTGGGATCTGATTTTGTCTCTCAATGATGTTCTTCAAGGCTAGAAGAACTTGGCTCATATCTCCTATCATTGAGTCAATGTTTCCATTTACTTTCTCTAAATCTTCTCTGAAAGCGGCCTGATTCTCTTTGATTTGTTCCATCACTTTCTTTTGATGGGCTCTTGTTTGATATGGCGGTCAGAGAGGCGATGCTTTTTTACCAATGATTTAACTGGAGAATAATTTTGAAAAATGATAAGTTTTATTCATGAAAATGTACTAAATATGATTCTTATGCATGAACTCATATGAATATGCTAAAATTTTTTAACCTTTGTCTTATTCCCGTTGGATTCCTTTATATATTTTTCTAGGTTTTATTTTTTATTGGTGAGCATCTCAAAATAAATATACAATTTCGAATATGGAAAATAAGAGTTCCTTTATTGAAATAACAACCATTTCCAAAAGGGGATACAATTCAGATGCTAAAAAATATTCGAACCAAAAATAATATCTTCATGTATCTTTCGGGCGGTTTCTCCTTGATGATGAATATTTTCTTCCTATATGGCTTGACGACACTAACACAGACAAGTTGTTTCATGTTGGCATCAAGTTTTAGGATACTCACCAAAAACCTTTGATTTTTTTCTTAGAAATCCTGTGAATAAGACAACAAAAATGCAAAAACAAAATGAATATTTGAAATGCAAAATGCATGAATACATGGTGGTGCAACATAGTAATGAGATTTATGAAAGGTATCCTTAGTTGGTAGGTTCTTATTTTCGGCCTATAAATATTCTACCCTCTCTAAAAGGTGGCCTCCTTAAGGGTATCATGAATTACACTAGAGATAAAGGCCCAAGGGCCTCCCTTAAGCGGAGCCTCTTTGTAGACCGAAACTTTCGTCTCTAAGGTCGTAAAAGGTCTCACCATGAGATTTTGGTTTAGGGTTTATACAAAAAGTCATAGGTTTCATCCCAAAGTCCTATACCCAGAGAGGATATCTCTTGAGACATATTCTTTTTGGAATTCCATTGACTCTAGGGGAAGTCGTGACAAAAACTCATAGGGATGATATATCCCCTTGACCAATAGAAGAACCTTCTTTCTAAGGTTTCGAAAATATATATTTTTGAATTTAAAACCCTTCCAAAAAATAAATAAAATGACAATGGTAGTAATATAACAATATATAAATAGAAAAAAAAAATAAAAAAAATAAATAAAGAAAATATTGAAAACACCAAAACCTAAACAAAACCCTAAACCTAAAACGGAAGCTTCTAAACTCTAGGGTTGATTCCCCAACAGAGTCTCTAGCTGTAATAACCGGAAAAAAAATAAGGATTCGCCACCATTAATTTTTATCCTAATGACGGATATAACGGAGTAACCCTAAATTGATATAGAGATTATAAATTCTTGACTCTCTTTAGACGATGGGAAGGTGTTAGGCACCATTCATCTACCTTGTTCACAAGGATACTAGGGTTTAGGTATAAGGTTTAAGAATAGGGTTTTAATTTTCTAATTAGGGGACTCACCACGGTTTTTATGTCGTATTCCTACGTATCCTTTTATGAGGAATTAGAGTCCCAATTCGTAGTTCGTAGTTGTTTGGTTAATTTTTTATGGATTGTATAAATATCTCGAATTCTTCTTGAACCAAGTTTGAGTTTGTAAATAGCGGAATCGTAGACGAAGTTCGCAGTCGCTAAGAAATATTTATACAACCCTTTTTTGAAAATAATATAAATTTTAATTAAGTTAAAAAAAGTTGCTAGTAGTTGATGGGTTAGCTATTTTCAAGTAGATGATGCAATATGAGAAAAATTAATTTAAATGAATGAAAAAAATATTTAATACAAGTATATAAAAATAGTTAGTATTTTAAAAAGAGAGTTTTGATTAATAAATTACTATTTTATAGTTTATCAAAAATATATTAAATATTTGTAAAGGAATAAAAAATATAACAATTATTTACTAATTATAAAAATATACTTTTTTTATGTAAATACTAAAAAGGATGTGAATTAATTAAAGTAAATTGATTAAAATAACTATTAAATTATTTGTTTAAGACAAAGGAGGGTGCAAATATTAGGGTTGGGTGGTGTATGAGAAATTATTCTAGGCCCAAAAGAAAATTCACGTCCAAATTGACTAGGGGTGCATTCTGTAACTAGAGAGCAGTATGAGGGGTCTGACAAGTAAGGGCCCAAGTTCTGATATATAACTAGGCCAAAATAAGCGGGGGTGTATGTTTAATATGGAAGTAAATCAAGGGTGTGCATATAGTGACGGGCTTGAGCCAAACATAGGTTTTTTTTTTCCAAATCGCGGGGGGGGGGGGGGGGGGGGGGACAAAAAATACAGGGGCGTGGTTAACAATTGGGCTCAACCCAAAGTTTGGGTTATGAGAAATCCGTTTGGATCGTGTGTGGGCGAGAGCGTGGGTTCAAGGTGTGACTGTGCTATCTTGATTAGAGGGACGCGATTAAAGGTGTATGGGAATGAGAGATGTATGGGATCTGGAAGGTATTATATTATCAATTTTCTTTTAATTTCATGTCATTTTCATAACACTTCCTCTTTCCTCATCTCTGCTTCTCATGTTCTTCTCTCTCTCTCTCTCTCTCTCTCTCTCTCTCTCTCTCTCTCTCTCTCTCTCGTTTTTAGAACAACAACAACACTAACCACCACTGAAACCCTAGAGCAGCGGCCGACCCAAACGATGACAACGACCCTAACCCCCCTAACACAAATGGACTTAAACCCCAAGAAAAACAACTACAACACCAACCATATGAATATTTTCATGAGCTAAGTGTCTAAGTCTTACCTTCGATGATGTGATTCTCGTCGTAATATGCTTCGGTTCTTCTGATTCTCCACTTCTCTCTTCTTCTTTTGCAGGTACTCACGGTGGATGAAGACATTTAGGGAAGTGGCGGCATAGTGGATTAAGCGGAGATCTCAAGGCTCAAAGTTTGGCAGCGGCGTAGCAACATGGATCTAGGGTTTTAGAAATCGAAAATCATATCTCTATTCTTACACTCCTTCTTTTTCCTTCCGCTGTAACAATTTTCTCCCCCCTTGTTCTTAGAAATTAGGGGTTTTTATAGTTTTAGGGTTAGATAATCTTAGGAAAAATTTGTGTTGATTGTCTGTTACGAATTAGATTGATAACATTAGGATTTAGATTAGTAAATTTAAGGTTAGAATTGATTTGATTAGATTCTATAATTGATACTATTGTACCCCAAATTTTGCCCTCTCTTTTCTCAAGACATTTCTCACAAGATCTCCAATGGCACAAGTTGCACAAGTGTTGGCTATGTTAAATCACCTCCTAAACATTGATGCTTCAAATTAGGGTTTTGATTTTCACATGGAAAATTGAACTTCTAATGCCTCAAATTAACTTCATGTATCATTATAGATCTCCAAGAATACTCATGTCAAATTTCAAGTCTTGAATCACAATTTTTCTCAGTCAATTGATCAGATGACTGAAAATCACTGTATTGGGTAAAAAGTCAACTATGGTCAACTTATAGTCAAACTTCAAGATTTTGGACCAATATCAACATTTTGAATTCATATGCATCAATTGATCAAGTTTGGATCATAATTCCTCAAGAAAAGTGTTCAATTCATCAAAAGGGCAAAATGGTCAAAATTGGGGTTTTGACTGAGAATGACTGATTTTTGACTTTTGAACTAATACATGACTTTTTGTTTTGAAACATGATTTCAAGGATTCAATTACATCATTTTTACCTAATTGCATGATTTAATTCGTCCCTCAAGATCAAGCAATTGATAGATGAAATTTGGTCAACTGTTCGAAAAGTCAACTGATACATCAAAAGTCAAACTTTGACTTTTTGGTCAAATTTGAGTTTCAAAGATCACAATTCATCAAGATATTTAAAAATATGAATCATGGTCATTAAGAAATCAAGAAATTCAAAGGTCAATTTAAAAAGTCAAACTTTTCAAGACTTGGAAAGTTTTCTAAGTGTTTTTGTACATGATAATTTCACTATTTCATGCCAATTTTTCACCAAGATGCAAGATTATTCAAAAGAAAATTTCAACATGAGAGTTGTATATCTTGATGAGAACTACAACTTTGTGTTAGAGGGCTCATATCCAAAAAATGCTTATATTTTGAGTTATAGGCCCATGAAGTCATGTACTTTTTCTTAAACACTTAGTGAAATTTTGATCTAGTTTAAGTAGATTTTTATCCCAACTTCTTGGTAATTTTTCACATAGTTCAAATTGGATTTTGCAAAAGTGGAAAACATGAAAGTTTTATAGGATGTTTCAAGCTTTCCAAAATGTCCAAGAACTTGAAGATATCATTTTTGAGCTAAGAGAATCGAAGAAAAGTGTTCATTCATCAAAAGGGCAAAATGGTCAAAATTAGGGTTTTGACTGATGTGATACGGTGGGAGAACTGACTGTTTCTGGAATACTGGTTTTCATTTTGCGTTTGTATTCATAAAATGTCGCGGTAAGCAAGAGTCACCACCGACTTTTATTTTATCCAACAAGGAAAGGAAAAAAGCACAGAAAAATTCCTTTTTCGAGATATTTCTGAGTATGGGGGGTAGATTTATAGAAAGGGAAGTTATAGCACCCTTTCTATCCATAGTTATCTACGGGATCTTAGGTACTTGCTCATCATTTTCAAAATTGTTTTCTTTGTGTTTATGGGTTTTTAAAAGTTTTTTGTTTTAACTTCGATTTAACTCTTGCGTCTGTCTTCAAGAGTGTAATGAAGTGTTTTTGAAAACTTGTTTGTAAAAGAGTGTAAGTGTGAAAAAGTTTTTGTTTTGGATGAGCAATTATCTAAGAACTAATCTACCTACTCAAAAAAAGAATCGTTTTATGCTTATTTCCTTTAGACAATGCTATCCCACTATTAGTGAGTAGGTAGCACCATCGTTGGAGTTTTGAGGGTCAATTCGAAAGAGGGACATACGGTAACTAAAGCAATGTTAGGACGTCTTAGCGGTAACCCTAATATCTTAGATAATTTATTCGAGGCAACAATATTCGAGGCAACCTTTCCGAGGCAACTTATGATCTTTTAGACAAGAGGGCAACCTCTAAAACAACCTATACTCAATGACTGTTTACGAAGGCAACCAAGTGGGAGTGTACCTTAGGAGTGCACATGTGCGAATGTGTTGATTTCAGTTATTTTTATCTTTTCACAATTAAGGTTGATCTAAATGTTTTAAATTTAGTCATTCATTCTTGTCATGCAAACCCTATTATCAAACATCTAGCAGTTGAATATTTGCAGAAATTAAAATGCAGAATTTAAACTAAACTATTACAAGGCTTTGGGTATTTACATAGCCAAAAACAAACCCTTTGAAATTTAAAAGCGGTAAAAATAAATAAATGTCCTAATTAATTATTACAAACCGGGAGCAGATACAATAATTGAATAAAAAATAAAGCGCGCGAGAAAATTGAATCGAATGTGAAACTAGGGTTTTGACCCTCCTAATTAAAAGAAAATGTTTTTGTTGTTGTTTTTAATATTTTAAGAAAAGAAATCAATTCCTAAAGTTAAATGTTAAATTAATTAGTTAATTAAATTAATTAATGAAAAATAATTAAATGACATATTTTTGGAGTTTTTGTTATTTTAGGAAGAAAAACAAAATAATTAAGTTAGTAATAAAAACCTATTGATTCTAATTAGTTTTAATTATTTGCAAAAATAAATTAAAATTATCTAACATTAATAACCTAATTAATTTAATTAATATTTATTGATGAAAAATAAAATTCTAAATTTATTTGGACATAAAAATATTTTTGGTGATTTTTGATAAAAATAAAATTGTTTTATTGGTTAGTAAATAAATAAAAAATAATTAAATGAAATATAAACAAAATATAAAAGAGAGAGACGGGCCTGAATTGGAGGTGTGCATAGCAATTTTCTGGCCCATTAGTGCTGATCCACATTGACTTTTGCAATCCAGTGCATATGCATTGCCTTCAATGGTGGCCACCAGATCTGGCCATCTGGCACGTTGATGAGGAATGAGTATGGTGGGCATCAGGCTTAAGCGCACACTGAATCACCTGAAATAATATAGGAAAAATAACAAATGCTGGAGGCAGGGATCGAACCCCTGACCTCCAGCCTTCCAAAGCTTTAACGCTTAGCTGGCTTCCGTTGGGACACTTGTTTCTATTTGTTCATAAAACATACAATAATAATAATATATGAAAACAAAGCGTTAGTGGAGATCTGGCGCGAAAGTTCAAACGAGCCAATGGTGGGATGACAACTCATTGTCTTCTTCCTCCCTCTGTGGCTAAAAGCTGGAATATCTATACCCACAGACAAAGTCTGTTGCTACAGGTCTGTGTGTTTCCAAAATCTTCTACAGGTAATATAAACGACCACCAAGGCCATGGTTAGAACCGTCTCCTTCTTCTGAACACAGTGGTACCCATTACTAAGGCCAATTATCCCTGAAAATAAAAACCCTAAAACCAAACTCGAAAACCTAGCAATGGTGATTTACAACACAGGCCATATAAATGAAATTGAATAATGCCAAAAGTTTGCAAATGTTATGGTGATCCAGAATGTACCGTTATTTCTTCCTAACAATGCATAAATAGTGAGTTTCGAATTCAAGAATAGGGGTGTAACGTGAGCGACTTACAGTGCGATTAGGGACCGGAACGGGCTTGTTCTTGATAGCTTTAGGTTCCTGAGAGTGCCAAGAAACGATTGGAATCAGTCACGAGCCTTGAGGATGCTTCTAAGTGGGACTTTGATCTCACACTTTTTCTTTAATTTTTCAAATCTGATTCTTGTTCTAGCGCCTCTTTCTAACCTCTCTTTTGATCTACACGCACTCCTTATGTATTAGTGAAGGGATTAGGGTTGCAAAACTGGTTCAAATCTTCTTCTTTTAATGATTTTGGATTTGATTTGATACACTTTGAAGATCTTTCCAAACATGTCTTATTTTGAATCGTTTTGTTCATACAAGCTTTGATGCGAATTTGAATAATGGCTAGTTGTGATTTAAGACCTGAAATGATCACAAAATCCTTGTTATCAATGCTTTTGGATTTTATTTGATTTTATTTGATTTAAATCCAATTAATTCAAATAAAAATCAAAATAAATAATAAAAATAAGATATGGACAAGTGGAAAAGGCTAGAGCACGTGGGCTATGTTTCCAACTTAAAAAAAGTGAAAAAGAATGGGCCCATTTGGCAAAATTTGAAGTTTTGGGGATAGTTGACTTTTGGCAATTTTGCAAAAAAGGTCAACTTCACCAATGCATAACTTCCTCAATTTTGAACCTTTAGAGGTGTTCCTGGACTTTTTAGAAATCTTGAGATTTCCTCTAATCAACCCTTTTGGTCTCATCTCAATTTGATATTACATGCTCATGAATGAAGCTTTGACAAAAAAGGTGTTTTTGTTGACTTTTTAAAATGACCTATAATGTCCAAATTCATAACTTCTTGTGAGTAAATATTTTGAAATTGGGAGATAAAGATGGATTGTAGGGAATTTCATCCTCTTCAAAATGAGCTTTGGATGGGTCATTTATCATAAAGTATGAGAAAGTTATGCTTGGTCAAAGTTGAGTTGACTTTTCCTGCAAAACCCTAATTTAGCAACTTTTGAATCTTGATGAATTATGAGCAATCCTTGATGAATCATGATCAACCCTTGATAAAATGATGAAATATACTTCAAAATGAGGATGTTAACCAAAAATCTTGAAGTTTGACTGTATGTGGGTCACAATTGACTTTTGCCCTAGCACATTCGATTTTTGGACTTTTGAGCAATTGACTGAGCAAAATTCCTCTGCAAGGCTTGAAACTTGACCTGGATGATCTTGAGAACATATTAGGACAATGTTTAGCATTTGGGGTCCCTTGAACTCAAGTATCTTGATGCAACATGAAACACTAATTTGAGGTAGACTGCCTTAGGAGAGAGCTTGTCCGGCCAACCCTTGAACTACCTTGAGCAACTTGGGGATCTTTCTTGAAATGTTTTGAGAAATATGGGAGGGAAAATTTTGGGGTACAACAACTGAGAATGACTGATTTTTGACTTTTGACTTTTGACCTAATACATGACTTTTTGTTTTAAAACATGATTTCAAGGATTCAATTATATCTTTTTAACCTAATTTCATGATTCAATTCATCTCTCGAGATCAAGAAATTAATAGATGAAATTTGGTCAACTGTTGGAAAAGTCAACTTATACACCAAAAGTAAAACTTTGACTTTTTGGTCAAATTTGAGTTTCAAAGATCATAATTCGTCAAGACATTAAAAAATATGAAGCTTTATTATTAAGAAATCAAGAAATTCAAAAGTCAATTTAAAAAGTCAAACTTTTCAAGACTGAAATTTTTCTAAGTGTTTTTGTACATGATAATTTCACTACTTCATGCCAATTTTTCACCAAGATGCAAGATGATTCAAAGGAAAATTTCAACATACGAGTTTTATATCTTAATGAGATCTATAACTTTGTATCAGAGGGCTCATATTCACAAATGCTTATATTTGAGTTATAGACCCATGAAGTCATGCACTTTTTCTTAAACACTTAGTGAAATTTTGACCTAATTTAGGCATATTTTTGTCCCAACTTCTTGGCCATTTTTCACATAGTTAAAATTGGATTTTGCAAAAGTGGAAAAAATTAAAGTTATAGAGGATGTTTCAAGCTTTACAAAATGTCTAATAACTTGAAGAGATCATTTTTGAGCTAAGAGAATCGAAGAGAAGAAGTTGGGCATCCATTCTTGAATTACAAGGCATTTTTGTGATGAACACATGATCCAAACCCTAGCCTATGCTTCATAACTTCACTTTGAAGGCTTCTAACTTGTGTTTCAATCCATAATTAATTGATTATATAACTTATAAAGCCATTGCCAAGCATTTGAGCCCTTATCCAAGTTGCATTTCCATTAATGGAACAAAGTAACTTTTCCATTCTAGTAAAGTTGCTTTAATCACATAGTCAACTTGTATTGAGCATTGCACTTGTTCTTTCTTCACAAACATCCTCTACAAACTCAGAACAAACATGTTTAAAGTTTCTTGCCATCCTACAAGGATTTTACCATGCCTTGGAAAGATGTTTGTCAAGCTTGCTTCAAAAATAAGTCAAATATCCATAACTTGTGATCTTGTATTTCTGAACCCTCTGAGCTTCCAAAACATTTCCTAGAAATTAAGCCTTCATTCACAAGTCTAAGACATGAATTAGCAAGTTTAGAAACTCTCTCAAACTCCCTAAAACTCATAATTTCTCTCAAGCCTCACTTTTGTGCCATTTTTTATTTTTGATAGCCATCTCACAAACTACTCGTGCATTTTCCATTCTTACCATTCACCAAGCTTATATACCACATATACAAGTCATCACAATACCTGTTATACTTATGCAACTCTATCTTCACAATCTTCCATTTTCAAAATCAGCCACTTGCACTTGGACTTCTCTAGAATATTTCGAGCACTCTCAGCTCAAAGTAACCATTGGAATAGCTTCCTGGAAGTTCAAGGAAGCTAACCAGACCATTGCAGCACCTTGAAGTAAGCTTAAACTCAAAACACGATTTCCATTTTCAAGGTGATTTTTCTGATTTTCTAATTATTCATATAGGTATCATTTGACTTCCATTTTCAAAGGTAAAATGTAGATATCATAGCCTTGAAACTAACCATGTCCTTAGAACTCATATATATTGCAGCGCTTGGGGCCTTCCAGCTATTGGGCTAGCTCTTTTTGCTCCTTCTCACCCCCTGTTTTCCTTTCACCATGCAACCCAACTCTTTTCTTTCTTTATTCTTTATTAATTTCTGATTACAAAAACAGGCCTTAGGCCTAGAACAAATAAAAACTATTTTCCTTCAAACCTCTCAATTCAATTTTCAAACCTTCTAATCCAACTTTTTATATTTTATATTTTTATTTTCTTTTCCTTTCTTTTATTGTTTTTAATATTATTATTTTTAATCAAAAATACCAAAAATATGTTTTATTAAGTATTTAGACTTAGAATTTATTAATTTTCTCTCTTAATTTATTTTATAACATAAAACCCTAAAAAATATATTCTTTATTAAATTAATTGAATTAATTAGACTTAGGTTTTCTTATTATAATATATTTTGTAATTAACCCATACTTTGGGTTTTGATTAATTAATTTTTTTCTATTAATTAGGTTAAAACCTTTTCATAACAAAACCATAATTTTTTTTTATTTTCTTTTACATTATCTTTATATTCTTGTACATTTTATTTGGTATTATTCAATTTGGTTGTAATAATAATTAAAACTTTATTGCTTTCATCCCCATTTGTAATTTGTACCCCCCGTCCCCTAAATGATGTAATAGCGTAGAACTTTAAATTTCCACAATTTATTGCTTTCAATATTATTTCTAGTAACTAGGGTTTGTATGGTAAGGCTTAAAATCAACAAGTAGACAATCCTAATTCAAGACAAAAATGCATGAAAACAACACACCTTGCACACTTGCACCTCTAGGGTTAACCCGTACTTGTTGCCTTAGATAAAAACAGTCATATCCCTCGAATGTGGGGTACTTTAGCAAAGACCCAAGATTACAAGATCGTGGTCCCTCGATGACCCTTCAATGTTGCCTTCGGTAAATGATCTTATACCCTTGCGACAAATTGCTAAGGTATCCTATAATGTTTCTTCTATGACTGTACGATGACCCACGCCTGTCCCTTCACATCCAATGATAAGGTTTCTTACCAACTAATGGTAAGATAATATTATCTAAAGGAGGAGGAAAAGAACAAAGACTTTTTGAGTAGGTAGACCGTTCATAGTTGCTTGCTCACCAACATTTCAAAACAAAACATCTTTCAAACACACTAACACTCTCGTTGAACTATTTTCGAAACCAACACTTTGTATACATTCTTATAGAGACGAGAATCATTAGAAATTTTTCTGAAACATTGGCGTTTTCAAAATATTTTCAAACTTACATAAAACACAAAAACATTTACAAAAGGAATTTCAAAATGAGCTAGCAACTAAGAGTCTGTAGATAACTACTGATGAAAAGGGTGCAAACACCTTCTCTTTTCATAACCTATCCCCCGAACTCAAGAAAATTCTCAAAAGGTATTTCCTGTTCTTTTCACCCTTTGCTTTATTGGATAAAAGAAAAGTGAGTGGTGACTCTTGCTATCCACAACAATTGTGATAAAACCCAAAACACCCAAGTTAGTTCTTCCACTGTATTACATAACTGGCGACTCTGCTGGGGACTAAACTCAAAAATGGGGTTACCTTAGTGACTAGATCACCTTTAAATGCTTTCATTGTTTGAATTGCTTGCTTTACTCTTAAAAGGGTGTTTGGGCTTTGTATAGATCCTCTACCCGAATCCGGGAACATTATTAGGTAAGTATCAAAGATTTCAGAGACTGTACGACATAGACCGATGTGGTTGAAACAATAGGTACGTTAGTGTGACACATTTGTGGGCATCGGTATCCCTTGTGGCGAATCAAGGAGAATACAAGGCCACTGTGTGGTGTCATGAAGCACTAACTAACTATAGAACCTTTAATTAAACAATTTTTCCATTAGGAAGTAGTGAGATAGCTGGCTTTGGTGTAGTCCGAAGTTGGTTGATACTCAATACTACACTCATTGCGATCAGACTTTCGAGATATTTTGGTCGCCAAAATAGAGGCTTGCGCTGAAACAATGCCGGATGAGAAAGATTCCCTAGAACCCGATTACTTTCTAGGATAGGTTGAACCAACTAAACTTCAAGAGGGTACTTACCTATGGACTCCATGCAATCCTAAACCTAAGGACTTATTTTTTTTGTTTGTATATGATTATTTGTACATAACATCACGACATCATACCATAGAATTTGCGCTAACAATTTCAAGGACCTAGAGATTTATCTTTTTTCTGTCTTGTAGGATATGGATTTCACTCGCAGAAATACCATCCGAATCAACCTTGTGAAAGTGACTCCTCAACCCAAAGATTTAGCATCAAAGGTCTCTGAAAATTCTCTGTTCACCAAGAAGTATGGTCGACTCCTTAACTTTGTTGCCTCAAACTTTGAAGAAGACATGGTACATGTGTTTTTTCAATTCTTTGATCCTTAACATCACTATTTCATATTTCTTGATTACTAATTGGTGCCTACCATGGAAGAGTTCTCTCAACTACTGGGAGTACCTATTCTTGATCAAATACCCTTCACCGGTATTGAGAAAGACCCAATAGCTGAGGAGATTGCTCTATCCTTACATTTGCAACGGTCTGACATCGTGGCTAATTGGGAAATGAGAAGTGGTGTTAAGGGTTTTCTAGCCAAGTTTCTATTTGAGAAGGCTCAACTATTTTGGGATGCTCTAGATTTATAAGCTTTTGAAGAAGTTTTGATCTTCTAATCAATGGGATGGTTCTGTTCCTTAATCCAGACCAACTTATCGATGTGAATTCGGTCAAAAACTTCCTATCTCGTAACCTGGTGCCTACCTTACTCATGGACATTTTGCATTCTCTTCACGCCCGTACCATGAAGAGAAGGGGTATTCTTATGTGTTGCACTCCTTTGCTGGCTAGGTGGTTTATTTCACACCTTCCTACATCAGTCCAAAGAGGAAGCGTCCATGGGAGACCTAAGAATTTTGTTGTATAATTTAATTTTGTTATTTTTCTTTCATTGTAAGCCAGAGAGGAAGTTTGTAACCTTTGAACTTATTAATACAATTAATGTTTTGTTTCCTCTTTTTTTAAGCAATTTTAAATCTCAAAGGTCCTTGAAAACATTGCATACGCATAACATGAGTCATATCATAAGCAGGTTTCCGGCACATGTTTCCTTATCTTTTTACTGTTTATTTTAGTATAAGATGGATCTTGAGAAAACCGTCAAGGACTTGTAGACTCAACACTCTCAGTTTCAAGAGACTTTGCTCAACTTAGCAAATGGGTAACAATAAATTATGACACTTCTTGTCACGAAAAAGAAGACCAAGAAGAAAGTTATAATCAACATGGAGAAGAGATTCAAAGGCCCCATCTGACAAGTTCAAGTTGAAGAAGACTCCTCCTCCGAGGATGAGAATCAAGATGAAGATGCTAGGAGCACCCATGCTGGGGGTGGAAACAATCAAACCTCTGAAGACGAGGATTATTTTGACGAGTAATATCCACCGGCAGACAACAAGTATAAGCAACTAGAAGACAAATTGAAGGTTGTAGAAATCCAAGCTTTGTCTGGCTTGGACTTTGGTGACTTGGGTTTGGTTCTGGGGTAGTCATTCCCCACAAATTCAAGATCCTTGTTTTTGCCAAGTACGATGGTGTCTCATGTCTGAAGCTTCACCTAAGATCTTACGTCCGTAAAATTCAGCTGCATACTGCGGAAAAGAAACTATGGGTGCACTTTTTTCAAGAAAGTATATTTGGGACGCAGTTGGAGTGGTTTTAACAATTGGAAGGGACTAACATCCATACTTGGGAAGATTTGGCCACTGCCTTTTACCGCCAATATCAATATAATGCTGATCTTGTGCCAACTAGGGTGCAATTGTAAGGAATGACCATGGGTTCAAACGAGGACTTCAAAGAATACACCTAAAAGTGGAGAGACCTAGCTGGTAGAGTGCAACCACCTTTGACTGATAGAGAGTTGATAGACATGTTTATGGGAATATTGACTAGACCATTTTTCAACCTATTGATTGGAAGTTCATCATCCGGATTTACTGAATTGATCTTAACTGGTGAGAGGGTCGAAAGCAGGATCAAAAGCGGGAATATACCTATGGCCACCTCCTCAAATGCTGTGAAAAATCCAGTTATTGGTGAAAAAGAGACTGATGTTGTGTATGGGTCAAGAATCCGTATTAAGAATGACCGTCATCATTCAATAGGGGTTGTACTGATTCCCAATCCAACTCTAACCCAACGACCGCGTCAATATAATAACTAACAAAGACCAGATGCCCAAAGAAGACAATTTAATAGAATAAATATGAAACTATCTCAAGCTCTGTAACACCTATTGAAAGCTGATTTGGTGACCTTGCGAGACCCCCCTTCCAAACCTAACACTGCTTCCCCAAAATACAACCCCAATGCCAAATGTGCTTAACATTAGAATAGCCCCGGACATGATACAAATGATTGTTGGGCATTAAAGAACAAAATCCAAGACCTAATTGATAACAAGACGATTGAATTCGACCCTCTGCCGACTTCCAACGTGATCACCACACCCATGCCAAATCATGGTAAGGGTGTCAATGCTATTAAAGATGCGTCTTTTGTTTCTTCCGGCAATGAGTTGACCACTCCTTTGAAGACTGTTAAAGAGAATTTGTTGAAAGCCGGGGTATTCCCTGGCTGCCTTGAAGATTGTTTTTGAATGGCTGAAGAAAGGTGTCCAACACTTGATGAATAGCCATGAGATTCTATTTGAGAAAACTCCATCTGTGAAAAGTCTGACCAAAAGTGTATCTCAAGAGTTTGAAGACGTTTCCATCATTACTATATCAAACAAACCTATTAGGATCACCTCCAAATAGGGGTGTGCATGGATCAATAACTAAACCAAATTGAACCATATATATGATTTGGTTTTGATCTTAAAACTACTTCATTAAAACCAGTTATATTTCTAAAACCGGTTTACATGTGGATCGGTTCGGTTTTGAATCGGTTTCTCATAAAAACCAGTTTTAAAAAAAAACCAATTTTAAACCGATTTTTCTAAAAACCAGTTTTTAATTTAAAAAAAAAATCAATTTCAAAACAGTTTTATAAAAAACCAGTTTCAAAATCAATTTTATAAAAAAAAACCAGTTTTAAAACCAATTTAAAAAATAAAGTTTTATATCAAAAATAGTTTTTTATTTTTAAAAGTTCTAAAGTTATTTTATGTTAAAAACACTAATTTAAAAAAAAATATCTATTTTGATTTTTGTCCAAATATCTCTTTCAAGGTTGTTATAGCTTCTCATTATTTTGGAAAAGAAATGTAGATCCATTATCATGATATATATTGTAACTACCACAAACACACAAACACAGATTTTTGATGGATTTATTTTGAAAAACCTGAGGCATCATAGTGTATATATACTTGAGATAATTAAGAGAAAATCATAAAACAATAAAACAACGCAAGAGGGAATTAGGTCATCATCATCTCCTTTTCATTATCATCTTCTCTAAATTATCAAAATTAATCTCATTTTTTGGAAAAAGAATCTCTCATGCCTCATGTCTTCAACCACCCGTCAAGCTCGTGAGAAATTATGAAGAATAAATAATAATAAAAAAATGAGTGCTAAAGTAGGAGTGTGCATGGTTCTCAAATCAACCCGAATTGAATCAAATATATGGTTTGGTTTAATTCTTCAAAACTGTTTTTGTAAAACCAGATTATTTTTTCAAAACTGGTTTATATTTGGATTGATTCAATTTAAAATTGGTTTCTACTAACCACATGTTTTTTATTTGATTCAGTTAAGATTGGTTATTCTTAAAACTTATTACATCAACTTTATGTTTTAATCATTTTTTTGCTTAATCAGTTTGAAACTTTTATGCATACTTTGCTGGAAAACATTGGAAGGTTCAGTCAACATATTTTATTTTCTGTGTTATTTATTTTCTAATAATATTCGATATGTGAAGAGTTTTTATTAAGTTTGGTGTTTGGTGTTGTATATATAATTGAAATTTGGTTATAGTATTATGAAGTGGAATTTCAAAATGGAGATGCATGTCTTAGATTGATAAAAACTCAACTTCCATTATTGTGTTGTCATTCAAACACATTTGCAGGTAAAATATATTATAGTGTATTTTTAAAATTAAAAGAATAATATTTATTGTAATATATTTAATGTTGGAATCCAAGAAAAAATTAACTGTCATTCTAGGTATTCAATTTGTAATGGTTCAGTTTTGGCTATGTTGGAAATTTAGAGAGATACTTTTAACATTTGAGTAGATTAGTAAATTGGATCAAGAACAAGAACTGAATTTCAATAAAATGGGTATCCAATGTTATTGGTTTTTCTTTAAATGGAATGGGTTATTTAATAACCAAATGATTTGTATTTTTTATATTTGGAAACCAATTTTATGGTTATGGATTGGATGAACCGGTTAAAATGCACACCCCTAACTCCAAAGGTCCTATTAGGATTCCCGTTGAACCAAGAATAGCTCCACTAATTATCACCACATAGGGCCAATCCCCTATTCTTATGATAATGTTGTGCCCTGGAATTATAGGGCGGAAGTGTATTACCATGGTATCAAACAAGATTCATGGATTGATGAAGATGAAACTGCTGACATTACAAACATTTATAGATCAAGTAAAGTGACTAGGATAGGGAGGATCTTCTCTCTAGAGATTTCACCTCTGACAACCACAACCACACCTGTTTGTATTACTACTATTAAACCTAGTGTTGATGCTAGGGAAAAGGGAAAGATGAGCCTGCCAGGATAGAGGCACCCACAAAAGATATCACCATTAAGGACCCACCTACCTACGAGATGGAGGAGATTTTGAAAATCATCAGAAAAAGTGATTATAAGATAGTGGAACAGTTGGGGCAAACACCCTCGAAGATTTCCATGCTATCTTTGTTGCTATGCTCCGATGCGCATGCTCAAGCATTGATAAATTTTTTGAAAAATGCACATGTCCCTCAAGAAACTACGACTGACCAATTTGAAAAATGTGTAGCCAGTTTGACTGCTGACAATGGTTTAGGATTTTCGGATGCAGATTTGACTCCAACCGGGAAAAATCACAATAAAGCTCTGCATGTTTCCTTCGAATGTAAAGAAACCACTTTAGCCCATGTGTTAGTGGATATTGGGTCCTCCCTGAATGTATTACCAAAGGGTGCTCTAGATAGGTTAGATTGTGAAGGTTTGGTACTAAAGCCTAGTGACATCATGATGAGAGCTTTTGACGGATCAAAGAGGATGGTCCATGGTGAAGTTGATCTCCCTATCAAAGTTGGTTCTCAAGTCTTCAACTCAGTATTCTACGTGATAGATATTCGTCCTGCTTATTATTTCCTGCTTAGACGCACATGGATCCATGGGGCAGGTATGGTGACTTCCACACTACATCAAAAGCTAAAATATTCAGTCAAGGGGAAAATTGTTACCGTCTTTGGTGAGGAAGAGTTTATGATTAGTCATCTAAATTCATTAAAGTATGTTGAAATGGATGGCGAGTTCATAGAGACTCTTTATCAAGCCTTTGAAGTGGTCTCTCCCATGGTTGCTATTGCCAAGGCCACTCCTAACACTCCCAAAGCTGCTAAAGATACATCAAGGAAGGCTTATCTCAAAGATGCTCGTGTTGTTGTTGAAGACGGAGGTTTCACCATTTGGGGACAACTTCCAGATATCCCTTTCAAGTCAGACAAATTTGGGTTGGGCTTCACTTCCAAACTCAAAAGGAGGTTCAATGTGCTCGTGCAGGGAAACCACCTCTCCGCATTAGTAACTGTGAGGTTAATGCTCTTGAAGACTCTGATGCTGATTGTGACTTTGATGACTGGATCTACCCGACTACTGGTGAAGGAATTAACAACTGGAAGACTAAGGACTTCATTCTAATCTCCTTCAGCCAGGAGTAATTGCCATTTACTATTTTTATTAATTTGATAACATTGTCTGTAATTTCCATTAAAACAATAACTTTAAGTCATATGCCTTACCGGGGCACAGTGGTCCATTTGTTAAGGGTTTGTCATTTTCATATGCCATATGCTCATTTTAATGAAAAACATTGGACTCTTTTGCATTCAAATTTTGCGCTCATTGTCTTTCTTTAACTTTATTGCATTTTCAAAATAGCCATGTGACCTTACATGAACACACACACACACACACACACACACACACACATTTGCAGATCCACATCTACTCTGGATCTCACTGACAACGACTCTGCTATTTCCATCTATGACTTTGAACATCCAATCTATCAAGCCGAAGATGAAGGCAAGGAAGATTGTGAAATACTTGGGGAACTCTCCATACTTCTGATACAAGAGGAAAAGGCCATTCAACCGCATGAAGAACCAGTTGAAGTAATCACCCTAGGTACTGAGGCAGACAAGAGGGAAGTCAAGATCAGCGCCACCTTGGAAGATGATGTCAAGAGAAGATTGGTCCAGATGTTGCACGATTATTTTAAAGTATTTGCTTGGTCATATGAAGATATGTCGGGGCTCGATACTGATATCGAAGTTCATCGTCTTCCAATGAAGGAAGGTTATCCTCTAATCAAGCAAAAGGTTCGTCACATGCAGACAGATATGTCTGAGAAAATAAAGGCTGAGGTAATAAAACAATTCGATGTGGGTTTCTTGGAAGTGACATCATACCCCTAATGGGTTACAAATATGGTCCCGGTGCCGAAGAAAGACGGTAAAGTCTGTATGTGCGTAGACTATAGGGATTTGAATAGGCCAAGCCCCAAATATGATTTCCACGACCACATATTGATGTCTTGGTCGACAATACTTCTCAACACAAAGTTTTCTCCTTCATGGATGGCTTCTCCGGTTACAACCAAATCAAAATGGCACCCGAAGACATGGAGAAAACCACTTTTATCACACAGTGTGGCACCTTCTGTTATAAGGTCATGCCTTTTGGTTTGAAGAATACAGGCGCAACCTATCAATGAGCTATGGTAGCTCTATTTCATGATATGATCCATCATGAGATAGAATTCTATGTGGATGATATGATTGCAAGGTCACAGACCGAGGAAGAAAACCTTGATCATTTACACAAGCCATTTGAAAGGTTGAAGAAATACAAGTTAAGGCCAAATCCCAACAAATGCACCTTCGGAGTAAGATCGAGAAAACTCCTAGGGTTTGTCGTCAATGGAAAAGGTATCGAAGTCCACCATGTGAAAGTCAAAGCCATACAAGAAATGCCAGCTCCATGTACTGAGAAGGAGGTCAAGGGTTTCTTAGGTCGACTCAACTACATTGCTCGGTTCATATCTCACTTAACTACTACTTGTGAGCCAATATTCAAACTAAGAAAGATTAAGTAATCAGATGGAACGACGATTGCCAAGCAGCTTTTGACAAGACTAAGGAGTACTTACAAGAACCTCCAATCCTGATGCCTATAGTTGAAGGAATTCCTCTTATTATGTACTTGACTATATTAGATAATTCAATTGGGGTGTGTGTTGGGCCAACATGACGAGTCTGGTCGAAAAGAGCATACAACATACTACCTTAGCAAAAAGTTTACCGAATATGAAACCAGATATTCACTGCTCGAGAAAACTTGTTGTGCTTTGGCATTGGCTTCTCGCCGGCTAAGACAATATATATTGACTCACACCACTCTATTGATTTCTAAGATGGATCCCATCAAGTACATCTTCGAGAAGCCAACTCTCTCCGGATGAATAGCTAGATGGAAAATGATATTGACTGAATACGATATCCAGTACACTACACAAAAATCAATAAAGGGAAGTGTATTGGCAGATCATTTGGCCCATCAAGCTATTGAGGACTACCAATCCATAAAATTTGCATTCCTGAACGAGAATATCATGCTGATAACCGACTGTGAAAATTCTGGACCGTATGAAGGACCTGAACAAGGATCCCGGTGGACTATGGTTTTTGATGGAGCTTCTAATGCATTGGGTAATGGAATTGGTGTTGTGATCATTTCTCCCGAAGGTTTCCATACAGCTTCCACTTCCACACTTTGCATCGATTGTACAAACAACATGGCCGAGTATGAAGCATGCATCTTGGGTCTAAAGAATGCCATTGACCTAATAATCAAATTATTGAGCGTATACGGAGATTCAGCCCTGGTGGTAAGTCAAGTTAAAGCAGACTAGGATACCAAGCATATAAACTTGATCCCTTACGAAGAGCTTGTGCTAACCTTGATCCCCTACTTCGAGGAGATCACCTTTGAACATATCCCGAGGGAAGGAAATCAGTTGGCAGATGCTTTAGCAACTATGTCGTCTGTGATACGGTGGGAGAACTGAGTTGAGGTTTTGCGTTTGTATTCGCACTTGTTCGGTTTAGCAAGGGTCGCCACCGACTTTTTATTTTGTCCTAAAGGAAAGGTTAAAAAGCACAGGAAAAACCTTTTGAGATGTTTCGTGGGTTCGGGGGGTAGATTATGAAAAGGGAAGGTATTAGCACCCTTTTCATCCATGGTTATCCATGGGCTCTTAGTTACTTGTTTTAGATCACTTGCCTTTGATTTTCGATTGCTTGAAATGGTGGTGTGTGTGTGTTTGAAAATGTTTTGAAAAAGATGCCTTGTCTAGGCAACCGTTGTAACAATTATTTACTCGAATGTTTTACAAAGGTGTTTGTCTTTTCGAAAAGATATTTCAATGTTTTTGAAAGTTGTTTTGAAAGTGTGTTGTGGAGTGTGTTTTTGAAAATAGGAAAGTGTGTTTTGCAAGTTTGATCAAGTAACTAAGAGTTGTCTACCCCTAAATTTACTCAAAGATTTTTCTCATGCTTTAACCCTTTTAACAGTATTGTTCCACCATTGTATTTGGTGGACAATCTTGTGTTAGGATGTTAACGGGACGGGCGCAGGTCATCGTTTAGACCATGAATGCAATGGTGCCAAGTGTCTTTGGCAATTTTTGCTTTAAGGGACTATGATCATTTGATTTAGGCAACTTCGAAAGCGTCATCGAGGGACTATGATCATTTGATTTGTTTTGTTTTGCCAAAGAAACTCAACATGCAAGCATGGCCCATTTTGGAAGGCAACAAGCGGGATTACCCTAGGGGTGCAAGTGTGAATTGTGTATTTGATTTTCATGCATTTGTCTTGTATTAGGTTATCTAGCGGTTGATTTTGAATCTTCGCATACAAACCCTAATTACTATACAGTATATAGAAAGCGATAAATTGCGGGAATTTAAAGTCTAAGCTATTACAAATAAGTATCCGGGAATGGGGGTACAAATATTTACAAATGGGGATGAGACTTATTAGGAGAGTAGTGTCCAAATATATTTACAACCAAATCGAATCGCATTCTCAATGTGAAATGTAGCAATGCATAAGAATAAAAGCAATGTATCAAAAGTATATGTGTAAGTGTATGTGAATATTTACAAGTGATAAAAAGTATGTTAATTTAATGCAATATTAAGTATTTTATTTATTTTTGGATTTTTGTTGATTATGTACAAAAGTTTTGAATGAAAAGAAAAATGTTTTAAGCTTTTAGAGGAAATTAAGATTTACATTTTAGTTTATATACAAGATTTCAATGAAATAAAAAAAAGTTTCTAAAAGAGAAAATTGTTCAACTTAAAAATATACATTTTTATGTATTTTAAGTGTAATAAAAAAGTATTGTTACTAAAAAATATTAATATATGAAAGAAAACAATATATCATTTTTATTAAAAAAGTTAATTTATGTATATAGAAAAAAAAGGTAAGGTGATAGAAAAAGAATGTTAGTTTGAAATGAAAAATAAAATAAATAAAGAAAGATAAAAAGATTGAATGGGCTTAGTGTGTGTTGTTTGGCCCAAACAAAACCTGAGAAAGGGGGGGGGGGGGGGGGGGGTGAGCGCCTGAATCAATTGGGCTTAACGTTTTTTAAGAGGGACCCGGCCCAAGCGCTTTTGCAACATTTGTAAGGGTTGAACGAGTTTGTTTCATTTTCGGAGTTAGGGTTTGCAGAGTTACAGAGTGGCGCAGTTTCCCCCTTTGTTATCCTTATCTTTTCACTTCATCCGTCTTGAGCCCAAGCCTCTGAACGAAATTCCCCTCCGCTTACGGCCACCCAGTGCCACCATCCATCATCTCCTTGCGTTTATTCAAGCAGTGATAAAAAGAGGTATGATTTCTGTCTTAACGCCTTAGGGTTCTCAGATTTCCATTCTTGATGTTTTCATTTGTTCTGATTCTTTGATTATTATTATGTCTTGTGAGGTGTTTTAAGGAAAGGGAAAAGGGAATTTATACCTTTGTTGGCTTTTGGAGATGGAGGAGTGGAGAAATGGACTTGGAGGCGCTTTAGGCGGCCGGAGGCGAGGGAGTATGATGCGCTGTGAGCTTTGTGTCCTTCCCTGGTTTGTCTAGTACCCTCGTATCTTGCTTGCCTCTGTGGTTTTATGATGATAACTGAAAACCCTAGCTTAATTTTCTTTTCATCTTCTGGTTGCTCGCTTGCTTTGATTACTGGCTTCTTTTCCTCTTTCTGATTGCTTGCTTGCTTCTGTATGATGATGATGTTTGAATTTGAATATGTTTGCTTCAGTTGCCTTTAATGATTTTGATTCTTTTCCTCTTCTTCTGTTTGCCTCTAAATCTGAGAAATGTTGATGTTGTTGAACCCTATGATGAAGTTATTCTGAGGGTTTTTGGGAATGAATGCTTGATTCTTCTGAGTTTGTTTGGATATTGGGTTTGGGCTTGATATGTTTGCTAGACAGTTTTGAGGCTTGGTATGCTTGTATGGCTTAAGGGTTTGAACAGGTTTGCAGGTAGGTTGATGGCTTGTGTAGAGGTTTATCAGTATAGGCAGGCTTCAGGTATGTATGCTTAACACAGTTTTGAAAAGGCTTGTATGTTTTTTGCCTTTGATACAGGCTTGAGCTTGTGTTATTTCTTGGTGTTTTCTGCCTCTTCCTTTTGCTTGTTCTATAACAGTTTGTTTTCTGGTTCTTGTACTGGTTTGTATGGTTAGGCTATGGCTTTGGGTTTTGTATCTGGCTTGTGTTTGAAGCAGGTTAGGCTATGGCCTATGTCCTTGAAACAGGTCTGAGATAGTTCAAGGCTTATGCTTTGGAAGTTACAGGCTGGCTGTTGCTTATGATGGCAGGTTGAATGTAAGCTTGAGGCAGTTTGGAGGCTTGTGTTTATACAGGCTTTTTGCAATGTTACAGTTTTGTGTTATCTGTTATGTGGTTCTGCCCCCTTGAAACTGTTCTGGTATATCTTGTTTTATATATCTTCCTAAGCCTAAAGCCTGTAAGCCTCTCCACTTCTACTCTCTCTCTCTCTCTCTCTCTACAGATTAAAAAGCATTTTTATATTGCTTAAAACTGTCTTTACTCTGAAAAAGTGTTGGCTTGAAAATGATGATTTTGAATGTTTGCTTGCAATGTATCTTTCCTCTGTATACTTTCCATATTTCCTGCATATTGTGTACTTCTTGATATATTTTGGACAACCTTTTTATACTTGTTGACAACTTGATATCTTTTGATATCTTTGGACAGTTTGGTTGACATATTTGGCTTAGTTTGGTTATGTGTTGTTCAGTTTGCCTAGTCTGAAACTTGTGACTTGTTTTGTGCAGTCCAGTTTGCTATTCAGTTTGAAAACTTTGGTTGACAATTTGGAATTATGCACTATGAAGCTTTGTATATTTCATATTTTTTGCAAGCGTATTTCTATCCCTCTTTGTGAACCAAGAATTTCTTGTGATTTGCAGAGAGGGTGAATAAACTGATTCCGGCTAGTCACTTTTAATGATGAGCTTTTTTAACTGTCTGCTTTTTTTTATTTTTCATCTGTATTGACTTCTCTTCTTTTTCTTTTTGCAGGTAAAAATTAATTGAGCAATGGGGAGCGTCAGTAGAAGATGAAGATTTAGAAAACTTAGGATATAGCTTTATTTTACCTTTAATCATTGTAACAATATTAATGTAAACAACTGCAAATAAATTCACAGTGTTCCAATAATAATTTGTAACAAACAATTAAAGATGAATAAAAATCCTTCTTTGCCAGTTAATTCTTTTTTCAATTCACTGTCCATTTAATTATATAAGTTTCTTAAATTAAAATAACTGGAAGTAAATCCCATCTATTCTAACTTAGAATAAATAAACAATTAATAAACAATGTGGTCTTGTCACTTAACATCAATCAATAATAAACCCGGCGTTTCAAATAGCCATAAGCATTGCACAGTCAAATCAAACAAACATCCATATTCCTTTGCCTTTACTGATTAAACCAAACACTGCAAGTTCTCAATTCAAATGCCTCAGCTCATATCCCAGAATAAATTGAAAAGAGCTATAGAATTAATTCGTTCTGAGAATGCACGCACAAACCCTAGTTCTAGATTTACTGTCAAAGAAGTGCCTGCCTCATCAAACCCTGAGCCAACTCAATCAAACCCTAGCAATCTGCTTGAACTGCTTCAAAAGTTAATGGAAACCCTAATTTTGTCTGACTGGTGAGAAAAGTCTGTTTTGACCGATCCTTAGGCCAATCTGAAAAATCAGGAGAAGCCCGAAGCTGTGATTTCTTATGAAAAAAATAGGAGGGCAAATTTTGGGGTACAACAGTTGCCCCTGTTCAATCTTCTTGAACCTAAAGAGTTAGATTGGCAAGCTTGCCTTTCGCGACTCGAGGGTAAAAGGAGATTGGACACTAGAGTGCCCAAACATTTGCACTCAGTGATGTGATGGTAGAGGGAATGGGCTTAAAGATGCCATTTGGTGATGGGCTTAGAGATGCCATCTAGGGATGTGACCGAATCTTGTCGGGGGATGGGCTTAGAGATGCCATCTGGAAGTTGCTGGTAGAAGGATGGGCTTAGAGATACCACCTGGAAATGTTTGTTGAACTGTATGTTGTTGGGGAGTGGACGAGTATCAGAAAGGTATCCATGTTTTGGAACATCTCTGAACTGGGGGTCTGAACAATCAATAGATTGACATCCATATTTGGAGAATCCGTAAATTGTTTTCAGGAGTTGAAGTTGAATAAGCAATAGAGAAACATCCGTTGTTGGGAAGCGTCCGTAAACTGTTTTCAAAAGTTGAGAAGAATCTGAACAAGCGATAGGTTAACATCCGTTACTGGAGAACCCGTGAACTGTTTTCAGAAGTCTTGAAGTTGAATAAGCAATAGAGCAGCATCCGTTGTTGGGAAGCGTCCGTAAACTGTTTTTAAAAGTTGAGAAGTGGAGAAGGAATCGGTGTAGGGTTTCCTGATGATGGGTCCGTGTAAAACTACATCTGGATGAATCTGGAATAAGTATCAGAATGTCGCCATGTCTGGGTCACATCTGAACTATCTCTGGGTGAATCTGGAATAAGTATCAGAATGTCGCCATGTCTGGGTCACATCTGAACTATTTCTAGAAAGAATCTCGGAAGATGAAGATCTTTGTCTGTTGACTGATCTTTCCTGAAAAGGTAAAGAGTTAGTTGTATGCAATGTCATGATTCATGATGCAATGTATGTTATATCAATGTTTATGAATGTGATGAATGCGCATGTAAGCTGATGAGCTGTCTTGATGAGGATAGATGAATCCTGGATGGCTGGAGATAAAAGAATCTTGACTGCCGCCGGGGAAAGTAATTCCTTGACTGCTGTAGGGGATTGCAAGAATCTTTTGATCATTGAAAATGAGAAGTCCTCGGACCACTGTTGGGGAATCAGGAGCTTGGGTTGTATGCCAATCTGTTGGGGATTCCTGTCTTGAGGGGATCTTCACTGGAGAATATTCGAATATCCTGTGAGGAACTGAGAATGAGAGTCTTCATTCTGCTTGGGGATTGATAGTTGGAAGTTTTAGCTCCATTGGGTATTGCAAGAATCTTCTGATCGCTGCAGGTATTGATCTGGGATAAGTACCCGAATGTCGCCATGTCTGGGTCACATCTGAACTATCTCTAGAATGAAATCTTGAATAAGTATCAGAATGTCGCCAAATTTGGGTCACATCTGAACTATCTCTAGAAGGGAACTCTTGAATAAGTATCAGAATGTCGCCATCTCTAGGTCACATTTAAACTATCTCTAGAAGGAAATCTGGAATAAGTATCGGAATGTCGCCATCTCTGGGTCACATCTGAACTATCTCTAGAAGGAAATCTTGAATAAGTATCAGAATATCGCCAAATCTGGGTCACATCTGAACTATCTCTAGAATGAAATCTGGAATAAGTATCGGAATGTCGCCATCTCTGGGTCACATCTGAACTATCTCTAGAAGGAAATCTTGAATAAGTATCGGAATGTCGCCAAATCTGGGTCACATCTGAACTATCTCTAGAAGGGAACTCTTGAATAAGTATCGGAATATCGCCAAATCTGGGTCACATCTGAACTATCTCTAGAATGAAATCTGGAATAAGTATCGGAATGTCGCCATCTCTGGGTCACATCTGAACTATCTCTAGAAGGAAATCTTGAATAAGTATCAGAATATCGCCAAATCTGGGTCACATCTGAACTATCTCTAGAATGAAATCTGGAATAAGTATCGGAATGTCGCCATCTCTGGGTCACATATGAACTATCTCTAGAAGGAAATCTTGATCTTGATTTTGTTAAGGGTCATAAATTGGGAGTATACCAATCTTCTGAGGTGGTGAGAATCTTCATGCTGTTAACGGTCAGAAACTGGGAGTATACCAATCTTCTGAGGTTTTAGGGATAAGAATCTTCACTCTTGAGAGAAACAGATTTTTAGGAGCTTCAATTGTCCGTTATTCTGTTGTTGGTTGTAACTTCCAGCAGGTGATGAAGGAATTGTTGGACACTTTTGACATTCGAATGCCCCAAGTGATGATGAAGGAGTCTTGAATCAGGTTACTCTGCAAATTGAGAGATTTCTTGAAATCTTGACTGGACTGCCCCAGGTTAACTGAACTTTGAAAGATCTGTTGAAACCTTGACTGGACTGCCCCAGGTGTGCTGGATAGTGACATGTCATACCCCTTTGTTGATAGGAGATTTTTGCGACGGAAGTGTCATCCTTTTGAAGTGATTTTGTTCACTGAGAGAGCTTTCGTTCATCGGATATTCATTGTGAATTTCTCCGCTGTCAAACAAATAGCCATATGCAAACAGTGATATTCAAGTAATGCAAAGTTTATGTCTGTCTCGAAGTTTTAAAAAATGCGTTTTTTAGCAGAAAACTTTTTGTAAGACAAATTCAACACAAGATTTTAGAGCAAAGCCTTACAGGAGTCAGGATACCTTTTGTAACAGTATGCTTTCGAACTAACCCATGCTTCAGTTAGGACTTTTGAAGGGTTGTAACGTGGCTTGGTTCACGATTTAAGAAACAAAGGATAAAGGCTCAAAGTATATTTGTACCCACCCGCTCTTCGTGATGTTCTTCAATCCTAAGCTCAGTTAATTGTGCGTTGAACTCCATTCGAATTTGGAACGACTTTTTGGGTGATGGTTCATCAGTTGAATTTTGGAAGACTGTCATCATCTCCTTTTTCTTTTGCAACATTTTTCATGTTGTTGAGGATTTGTAATGACCTATTTATTTTGATTTGTTATCCCTAACTTTTGCCTGACTGTTCCTGTTTTTGATATTACAGTCAGCGGGATGCCCCAACTTTCTTAAGCCTCCTTTGTAGGTTTTGGCTCAGTGGGCTTTTTCTTTTTTTTGAGAGATAATGACTGCCTATGTGATAGGGAACCATCACTGTCTTTTGATTCCAGAGGAATGCTTTTCTTTGCCGTTGTTCGTTGTATTACGAACTGAGAGTTTGCGACTTTAATGCGCACCTTTTTTTTTTGAATTAACTGAGAGACTTCCCTGCCCCAGGTTTATATCAAAGGTTTTGATTTGTTTAGAACATAAAAACTCCTACTTCTTTGGCTCGAAGGGGTTGACTAGGGATTATCTTCCTTATAACTCCAGTGTTTGGGAATTGAAAGAAATGCCTGTACATCATCAGCAAGGTCTGTTCAAAAGCATAATGTATGAGATTATGGTATTGTTTCGTCATCCTCCCTCTAAAGGCTTGCAGCTTTTTATCAAGAGTTAAATATCATAAAGAGAGCATAAGAGTAGTGAAAACGAATGGATGAATTCAAGACAAACATATGCAATGCATTAATGAAACAAAGTTTGACATTAATAGATAATTGTTTGAACAAAAAAAGAAATTACAACTTTGAAAATTCAAATGAAACAAAGACATTCTCAATGATTTGGCATATGAGAAGTGATTATGCTAGAGTCTCCGGAGGGTCAAAATCGATCTCTTTGGCATCAATCATGTCTTGGACCTTGTTCTTTAGAGGCCAACAGTTGTTTGTGTCATGCCCGGACTGTCAGAGTGGTATGCACACCTTTCATTGGGATGATAGGTAGGAGCAGAAGTATTTGGGTTCCGGAGGGGAGCCCTCAATGTAATCAGATCCCTCTTCAACAAGTGTTGCAGTGCTTGAGACAGCGGCAGGTTGATGATGGTGAACTGTCTCTTAGGTGCGACCTCCTTATGCTGATGCCCCTTTCTTTGTTGAGCAGGTGTAGGATTGGAGATCAAGATTGCTCCTACGTGTTGGTCATGACGGCTCTTTTGACCATGCACATCATTAGACTCTTTCTTCCCATTGTGGGGGAGTTTCTGTACATTAGAGGGTGTAGCTCCTTGGATCTTTCCATTTTTGATGCCAGCTTCGACTCTTTCGCCGGTCAGTATTAGCTCGGTGAACCCAACTGAGGAGCTTCCAATTAAGTGATTGAAAAAAGGCCATGTCAAAGTTCCCATGAAGATGTCAATCAGCTCTCTGTCAGTTAAAGGGGGTTGCACCCTACCAGCCAGATCTCTCCACTTTTGGGCATATCCTTTGAAGCTCTCGTCAGGACCCATGGTCATGTTCTACAATTGGACACGAGTATGTGCAAGATCAGCATTGTACTGATACTGTTTGTAAAAAGCCCTAGCTAAATCTTCCCAGGTGTGGATGCGAGAACTCTCCAATTGATAGAACCACTGGAGTTGAGTCCCTACCAGGCTTTCTTGGAAGAAATGGATCCAAAGCTTTGGATCAGTTGTGTATGGTTGAATCTTGCGGGCATAAGATTTTAGATGCATCTTAGGGTAAGAGACTCCATCGTACATGGAAAAGGTAGGGACCTTGAACTTTGGCGGGATGACCAATCCAGGAACTAAACCCATGTCCCCTAAATCCAAGCCAGGTATTTTTTGAATCTCTATAGCACTGAGGCGATCCTCCAATTATTTGTACTTGTCGTCAGCGGGAGGATATTATTCTTAGGAGTAGCCAGCTTCATCAATCTCCAAATTATGGTCTTCTTCAAGACTATCCCCTAAGTTGGATGGAGTTGCAAGGTCTAGGGTCTTAGGTCTTCTTCTCAAGTTCAGGATGCTCGCTTCCTTCTTGGACTTCTTCTTCTTGTTTTTGAGAAGGAGAGCTGTCAGATCCTCTTGTCCTTTACCCATAGCCAGAAGCATTTGTTGGAATTGAGCGTTTTGAGCCTGGAGATCTTTCACCGTTTGTTCCATATCCATCTTACTAAAATAAACAGTAGGAAGATAAGGAGACCTGTATGGGAGAAACCTATTATGCAATGATATGTATGATATATATGCAATGTTTTCAAGGATCTCTTGGGGTAAACACAAGAGAATGTTAGAGGTTGAACTTTGATCTTTGATTGGAGAATTTTGCACCGGTGGATGTCTTTCCACGAGAATCAAGCTCACCATGTCAAGTGGGTCATATCCCCTGATTCAAGTTGTTGCACTTGATCTTTGATGGCATTTGTTTAGAGGAGAAACCTCTTGCCCATTGGTAGACGTCTGGTTCAACGTAATCCTGCATCAAAAGAACCCTCGAGATCCTTGAAATGATTATTGAAAAATGCTATGGTATGATGTCATGATGTTATGTACATGTATGCAAAAGCAAATGAGGGTATATACAGGTAATCATATTCACACAAAGCAAACAAGTCCTTAGGTTTAGGTTTGCACGGGGTTTGTAGGTAAGTACCCTCTTGAAGTTAGTTGGCTCATCCTGTCCTAAAATAGAAACCGGGTTCTAAGGAGCTCAATATCATTGGATTATTTTCTGTGTTCATTGTTTTGATTTAGCCACTTAACTGGCGACCAAAATATTCCAAGAAAACAACCCTCAATCGTTTGTCCCAATGAAGCTCCTAAAATTACCATCAAAAGATTTGACGAACCTGTGCACTGTTATGAGATCGACATTGATGAGGAGAAGCCTTGGTACCATGAGGTGAAAAGGTACCTAGAAGCACAAGAGTATCCTAAGGGAGCCTCAATCAATGACAAGAAATTCTTGCGGAGGTTCTCAACCAAGTTCTTCCTAAGCAATTGGATTTTGTACAAACGCAACCATGATTCAACTCTTCTCCACTGTGTGGACAAGAAGGAGGCAAAGAAGATCATGGAAGACATCCATGAGGGTATCTTCGGAACTCACTCTAATGGACACACTATGGTCAAGAAATTTCTGAGAGCTGGTCATTATTGGTCGACTATGGAAATTGATTGTCACCACCACTCAAGGACTTTCCATAAGTGTCAGATCTATGCCGAGAAGGTTCATGTACCTCCAATACCTTTAAACATCATGAATGCTCCATGGCCATTTGCAATGTGGGGAATTGACATGATCGGAGAAATCAAGCCCACTGCCTCCAACAAACATTGTTTCATCCTCATCGCCATTAACTATTTCACCAAATAGGTTGAAGCTGCTTCATTTGCCTCAGTTACTAAGAACATTATAGCCTGGTTTATCAAGCATAACCTTATCTGCTGGTACGGAATCCCTGAAAGGATCATCACCGAGAACAGAACTAACCTCAACAATGCTATGATCACTGAACTCTATACGCAGTTCAAGATCAAGAATCACGACTCTTCTCCATACATACCTAAGATGAATGGCGCAGTGGAAGCTTATAATAAGAACATATAGAAGATTGTGCAAAATATGGTGGTGACCTATAAAGACTAGCATGAGATGCTACCATTCTCTCTTCATGGCTACCGTACCTCGGCACGAACATCAACTAGGGAAACCCCATTCTCTTTAGTCTATGGTATGGAAGCCGTCCTGCCTGTCGAAGTTTAAATTCCTTCTCTAAGGATTATGAAAGAAGCAAACTTAGGTGAAGATGAATGGATTCAAACAAGATTGGATCAGTTGATTTTGATTGACGAGAAGAGATTGGCTGTTGTTTGTCATGGTCAAATGTATCAAAAGCGTATGATCAAGGAATTCAATAAGAAAATCAAACCTCGAGTATACCAGAATGGAGACTTAGTAATAAAGCATATCATTTTACCACAAAGTGATCTCGGGGGCAAATGGACTCCCACTTACGAAGGGCCATTTATTGTCAAGAATGTCTTCTCTGGAAATGCTATGATGTTAACCACTATGGACGGTGAAGATTTCCCACATCCTATGAACACGAACATAGTAAAAAAATACTAACCATAAGAATGACCTGCTAGGATGACATACCTAGGAAAAAATAAGGGCATATCGGCAAACCATAAAGGTTTGGGCAAAAATTAGGGATATATACGAAAGATTATACACCCGGAAAGTCGAAAACCTGAAAGGGCAGCTTGGGCAAAAAAGGGTATCCTGGTGAACTGAAAACCTGAAAGGGCGGTCCAAGAAAAAGTTAAGGATTAAAACGTACGACTATGTCCCATCGAATCACAACAACCAACTTTATTACCAACGTAAAAGTTCAAATGGTATAAGATCAGTTCAATCAACTTCTTTCGACGACAAGGGATAATGTTCGAAGACATAGGTGCAATAGCAGAAATGGAACCCAATGAGATCACTTCCACATGGCTACACAATTTTTGTTTTCACTTTGTATTCTTTTCATTTTTTTCAACGACTTCCTCTTACTAGGTTTTCCGTCTCCCTGTACAAAAATGCCTATTTTTAGGCAAATTATCAATACAAATATAATTTGAAGTGCACACTTTTTGTTTTTTCTGTTTTGAGTACAAAAATATCCAATGACTAAAATTGAATGAACATATGCATATGAACATGATTAACTGTTAATAAATGTACGCACAAAAACAATAATAAGAATTTACTTAAGGATTTGGGATATCCCCAGAGGGTTACTTCAATAAAGATTATCCCCACATCCAGAGTTCCAATCGACATATTTCCTGGAAATTCTCTCCGCTAGCCGAGTTTTCCCAAAACCAGAAAAGAAACTTTGCAAAAGTGCTTCCCCAGAAGAATTCACTTCCCCAATAAGGTCACCAGAATGCCTTCCTCAATAGGGTTTATTTCCCCAACAGACCACAGTCTCCCCAGCCTAAGTCAACTCCTCAGACTACTACCAATCAACTGACCAAACTCCTCTTCTCCAATAGAATTGCTACTATCCCCAGAAAGTTGTTGTGAAGCCTAGAGTCCTACCAAATAATAGTTAACTTCATCCTCCCCAAACAAATAGGAAGTTTAAACATCTCTTTTATCCCCAATCGGGGTATATAAGAATCAAATTCCCCAATAGAGTAATGGTCAACTAAGGTTCCTGAATTCTACTCCCTAAGCAGAAACCAACATTCCTTGCAGAATTTCCTCAAACAGCGAATAGTAATTCCCATCAGAAGCACTCTAAATAATTTTAGAGATACACATACTCTTCATCTCAAGCAGTAGTCCTGTAACTCCCCAGAAATAGTCAAGGATTTATTTTCTCAGACAAAGATACACTTCAATAAAATTTCATATGCATGCATCATGACATATGCATACGAAACATATAGCATAATCTCATTTATTTTGAGAAAATCATTAAGCAATGAATTTCATACATCATGGTATTGCATACAACTAACTCTTTATCTTTCAAGGAAAAGATCAATCCACAGATGAATACCATCAACAACAAACATTTCCTTCAAGACCTCTGTTGGTTCAATTTAAATCAACCAATGATTTATCCTGATTCCGTTCCGATAGACGCTTTCTCTGGTTCAGTTAAATTCCTCCTAAGATTTATGCTGATTTATTATCCAATTAAAGATTATTCAAGACCTTTGCTGGTTCATTTTAAATCGACCAATGATTTATCCTGATTCTGTTCTGGTAGACGCATTCTCTGGTTCAGTTAAATCGCTCCTAAGATTTATGCTGATTCATTATCTAGTTAAATGTTATTCAAGACCTTTGTTGGTTCAGTTTAAATCAACCAATGATTTATCCCGATTCCGCTTTGGTAAACTCTTTCTCTGGTTCGGTTAAATTGCTCCTAATATTTATGATGATTCATTATCTAGTTAAAGATTATTCAAGACCTCTGCTAGTTCAGTTTAAATCGACCAATGATTTATCCTGATTCCATTCCGGTAGAAGCTTTCTCTGGTTTAGTTAAATCACTCCTAAGATTTATGCTGACCCGTTATCCAATTAAAGATCATTCAAGAACTCTGCTGGTTCAGTTTAAATCAACCAATGATTTATCCTGATTTCATTCCTGTAGATGCTTTCTCTAGTTCAGTTAAATCGACCCTAAGATTTATGCTGATTCATACCCAATCAAAAATAAATTTAGACATCTGTTGTTTCACTATAAATCGACCAAAGGTTTATTCTGGTACTTTTTTCTAATCTCTATTAACAGTCACTTTGGATGGAATCTATAAATCCCATCTCCGGTAACTCTTCATTACCTCCCCAAATGGCATCTTTAAGCCCATTCTTGATACAATCAACCAACACCTTACTTTGTGCATCAACAAGTGCAAATTTCTGGGCACTCTAGTGTTCAATCATCTTCCACCTTCAAAACACGAATAGCGGACCTGCCAATCTAATTCTTCAGGTTTAAGAAGATTGAACAGGGGAAGATGTTGTACCCCAAAATTTTACCTCTCTTTTCTCAAGACATTTCTCACAAGATCTCCAATGGCACAAGTTTGCACAAGTGTTGACTAGGTCAAACCACCTCCTAAACACTGATGCCTCAAATTAGGGTTTTAATTTTTACAAGGACAATTGAACTTCTAATGCATAAAATTACCTTCATGGATCATTATAGATCTCCAAGAAAACTCATGTCAAGTTTCAAGTCTTGAATCAAAATTCTGCTTAGTCAATTGATCAGATGATTGAAAATCAGTTGTATTGGGTAAATAGTCAACGCTGGTCAACTTACATTCAAACTTCAAGATTTTGGACTAATATCAACATTTTGAAGTCATATGCATCAATTGATCAAGTTTGGATCACAATTCCTCAAGAAAAGTGTTCATTCATCAAAAGGGCAAAATGGTCAAAATTAGGGTTTTGACTGAGAATGACTGATTTTTGACTTTTGACCTAATACATGAATTTTTGTTTTGAAACATGATTCCAAGGATTCAATTATATCATTTTGACCTAATTTCATGATTCAATTCATCCCTCGAGATCGAGCAATTGATAGATGAAATTTGGTCAATTGTTGGAAAAGTCATCTAATACACCAAAAGTCAAACTTTGACTTTTTGGTCAAATTTGAGTTTCAAAGATCACAATTCGTCAAGACATTAAAAAATATGAAGCTTTATTATCAAGAAATTCAAAAGTCAATTTAAAAATTCAAACTTTTCAAGACTTAAATTTTTCTAAGTGTTTTTGTACATGATAATTTCACTACTTCGTGCCAATTTTTCACCAAGATGCAAGATGATTCAAAGGAAAATTTCAACATAAGAGTTTTATATCTTAATGAGATCTATAACTTTGTATCAGAGGTCTCATATCCATAAATGCTTACATTTTGAGTTATAGACCCATGAAGTCATGCACTTTTTCTTAAACACTTAGTGAAATTTTGACCTAATTTAGGCATATTTTTGTCCCAACTTCTTGGCCATTTTTCACATAGTTCCAATTAGATTTTGCAAAAGTGGAAAACATTAAAGTTATACAGGATGTTTCAAGCTTTCCAAAATGTCCAAGAACTTGAAGAGATCATTTTTGAGCTAAGAGAATCGAAGAGAAGAAGTTGGGCATCCATTCTTGAATTACAAGGCATTTTTGTGATGAACACTTGATCCAAACCCTAGCCTATGCTACATAACTTCACTTTGCAGGCTTCTAACTTGTGTTTCACTCTATAATTAATTTATTACACACCTGATAGAGCATTTTCCAAGAATTTGAGCCCTTATCCAAGTTGCATTTCCATTAATGGCACAAAGTAACATTGTCATTCTAGTAAAGTTGCTTTAATCACAAAGTCAACTTGTCTTGAGCATTGAACTTGTTCTTTCTTCACAAGCATCCTTTACAAACTCAGAACAAACATGTTTAAACTTTCTAGCAACCCTACAAGCCTTTTACGATGCCTTGGAAAGATGTTTGTCAAGCTTGCTTCAAAAACAAGTCAAATATCCATAACTTGTGATCTTGTATTTTTGATCCCTCTAAGCTTCCAAATATTTGCCTATAAATTGAGCCTTCATTCACAAGTCTAGGACACGAATTAGCAAGCTTAGAAACTCTATCAAACTGCCTAAAACTCATAATTTCTCTCAAGCCTCAATTTTGTGCCATTTATGATTTTTGATAGCTATCTCACAAACTACTCATGTGTTTTCCATTCTTACCATTCACCAAGCTTTTATAACACATATATAAGCCATCCCAATACCTGTTACACTTTTATAATTCCATCTTCACCATCTTTTATTTTCAAAATCAGCCACTTGCACTTGGATTTCTCTAGAACATTTCAAGCACTCTCAGCTCAAAGTAACTATTGGAATAGCTTCTTGGAAGTTCAAGGAAGCTAAGAAGACCATTGCAACCCCTTGAAGTAAGCTTAAACTCAAAACACGATTTCCATTTTCAAGGTGAGTTTTCTGATTTTTCTAATTCTTCATCATGCATCATTTGACTTCCATTCTCAAAGATAAAATATAGATATCATAGCCCTGAAACTAACCATGTCCTTAGAATTCATTTATATTGCTTGAGTGTTGTGAATTTCAAGTCTGAAGTTACAGAAAAATTAGGTCAGAATTTGGTAACAATAGAAATCCGTGTTCATCTTTGAGTGTTAGCTTAAGTTATTTACATTTCTGAAACTGTGATGAAATTTTTAACAAGTTTGTTGTTTAAACTTTTGAGAATGGTTGAGAAATGAGTAAGTCTAGAAGTTCAAAAATCTGGTGCAAAGTTGAAGATGAAGTACAACCATGGACATGTTTTATTTTAAATTTAATAATTTTAGTTCCTATATCGGATGTACAGGCCACCCTAGTAGGAAAAAGCGCGCGCGTAAGGCATTTATGTAGAAGGTCCTGGGTTTGATCCCCAGCGAGACCTTTTGGTTTTTTTGTTCATATTTTTCCTTGTTTCATTATTTTTGTTTGCAGCGCTTGGGCCTTCCAGCTATTGGGCCAGCTCTTTTTTCTCCTTCTCACCCCCTGTTTGCCTTTCACCCTGCAACCCAACTCTTTTCTTTCTTTATTCTTTTTTTAATTTCTGATTATAAAAACAAGTCTTAGGCCTAGACCAAACAAAATATGTTTTCCTCCAAACCTCCCAATTCAATTTTCAAACCTCCTAATCCAACCTTTTATATTTTATATTTTTATTTTCTTTTCCTTTCTTTTATTATTTTTAATATTATTATTTTTAATCAAAAATTCCAAAAATATATTTTATTAAGTATTTAGACTTAGAAATTATTATTTTTCTCTCTTACTTTATTTTATAACATATAACCCTAAAAAATATCTTCTTTCTTAAATTAATTGAATGAATTTAGACAAGGGTTTTCTTATTCTAATCTATTTTGTAATTAACCTAGACTTCGGGTTTTGATTAATTAATTTTTCCTTTTAATTAGGTTAAAACATTTTCATAACAAAACCATAAAAAACAATTTTCTTTTGTTTTACATTATCTTTATATTCTTGTACATTTTATTTGGCGTTATTCAATTTGATTGTAATAATAATTAGAACTTTATTGCTTTCATCCCCGTTTGTAATTTATACCCCCATGTCCTAAATGATGTAATAATGTAGAACTTTAAATTTCCGCAATTTATTGCTTTCAATATTATTGTTAGTAACTAGGGTTTGTATGATAAGACTTAAAATCAACAAGTAGACAACCCTAATTCAAGACAAAATGCATGAAAACAATACACCTTTCACACTTGAACCTCTAGGGTTAACCCACATTTGTTGCCTTAGATAAAAAATAGCCATATCCCTCGAACGTGGGATACTTTAGCAAAGACCCTCGACTACAAGATCGTAGTCCCTCGATGACCCTTCAATGTTGCCTTTAGTAAACGATCTTAGACCCTTGCGACAAATTACTAAGGTATCCTACAATGTTGCCTTCTATGATTGTACGATGTCCCACTTCTGTCCCTTCACATCCAATGATAAGATTTCTTACCAACTAATGGTAAGATAACATTATCTAAAGGAGGAGGAAAAGAACAAATACTTTTTGAGTAGGTAGAACATTCATAGTTTCTTGCTCACCAACATTTCAAAACAAAACATCTTTCAAACACACCAACACTCTCTTTGAACTATTTTCAAAACCAACACTTTGTATACATTCTTATAGAGACGAGAATCATTACGAAGTTTTCCGAAACAAAGGCATTTTCAAAATATTTTCAAACTTATACAAAAGACAAAAGGATTTAAAAAAGGCATTTCAAAGTGAGCTAGCAACTAAGAGCCTGTAGATAACTACGGATGAAAAAGGTGCTAACACCTTCCCTTTTCATAACCTACCCCCCGAACTCAAGAAAATTCTCAAAATGTCTTTCCTGTTATTTTCACCCTTTCCTTTATTGGATAAAAGAAAAGTCAGTGGCGACTCTTGCTATCCCAACAATTGCGATAAAACGCAAAACACCCAAGTCAGTTTCCACCGTATTATAAATAAAATTTTGTATTCTGGACGATTTAGCTTGTAATATCTTTAAAATTTTGATTTTGTAATATGATTTATCTGATTTTGTTTCAATTATTATATTTTAATTTGTTTTGTTTTTGATTCATGCGTTTCTGGAAATTTGGGCTTAGGACATTGTTGGGATGAAGATGAAGAAACAAGGGATAGCAGCGGCGCCTCAGATGTCTATTAGGCATTAAGGTTTCTAAAGACCTAATTTTGACTTTTGGTCAACACTTTATAATAAAATCAATAATATTTAATAATAGGTAAGGAATAGTGTTAATAATAATTATAATAATTTGAATAATCAGAAATAAAATCTTGATTACTAATCATATAAAATTGGGCCTTCAAATTGTGACAATCCTTCACTGTGAGTCATTCTCGCTTTGCAAACTGGATTTAATGCCTAGGAAATCAAATGCAATTTCAACAGAGCTTCTGCACGGCTTGGATATTTCAGAACTAACTATGAAGCCCTATATATAGAGAGAAAATTTATCTGATAACTGCCTTTGTTAGAGGGAAAAATCAATGGAGAAACCGTTGAGAACTGCCAAATGAAACAAAAAACTGTTCTTGCGACTGAAAGACGATCGCCATTGGGGAAGTGTCATATGTCATTGCCTTGATTCAATAAAATATGTGGCAGGAGGGAATGATGAATTCCATATCCTTATGACGAATGCCATATCAGACAGAATTGCAAAATCTTAACTTTTTGCTGACGCTTTTAGCTCACACTCTTTCTCCGATTCAATTCTGAATTCACGGACGATGATCAAAGAAGCTGAAAAACAAAGGAAAAGAAAGTAAAATGAAATAAACAAGGTAAAATGTAGACAATTTACATGCACAATGAGCTTAAGAACATGATACAATTTCTCTTTATCAAACTCCCTCACACTAAGACTTTTGCTCTTCCTCGAGCAATCACCCAAAAAAAAAAGTGAAAACATTAAAGCACAATGTCTGAAACATAGGCACGATGAAACTCCAAAAGGCAAAAGAAACGTTAGACTATTTCTAAGCGGATAGGTACTTGACCATGAAAACAAGGACACCATGGTCACACGAATCCACATTTTCAGACAAAGACTCCCCATATGCAATACCAATCCGAATCACATCATTATGACTCGAACTATAATCTTTTGTTCTTTTTCACCTGTTTTTCATTCTAGCACAATCACATTAAGACCGTTATCCTCGCATGCACATAGTACAAAAACCTGTTAGTGATTATGATAATCTTAACACAGGGTTCTGGTAGTAAAATGCGGCTCGCCCTTTTATAACCCAATGCAATTGTGGGGGATTGGACTGTAGTCCACCCTACCAAGCCCAATACTAGAGACCAAAGGACTAATTATAAGGGGAAATTTCTCCTTTTTATTTCTTTTACTCGGGGTTCTAGTAATTTTGTGGTATAACCCTTTATTCACCTAAGTTGCAGTCGCGGGGGATCAGACTATAGTCCATCGTACCAAGTCTAGTACCAGATACCTCCGGACAGACCAACAATAGATATTTGTAATTAATTCATTTTAGGATTATTCACTTATTTTCATCGGTTCCCTATGTAGTTTGTGCTTAGATGGTGCTGACTGCTGGTATAAATTACTCAAGATGCTACTTTAAAAACTTAGAAAGCTACGTCTAGGCATAATGAAAATTCAAATCGATACTGCATATTTAGGGAGTCTAGGGTGTTAGGACGATGCCGATATTAGCAAATCTTTCCCAAGTCTAAGTAATAAAGCCTAAAACAACCTATGCAATTGGATTGTCATGCCATTGAATCAGAGCAAATAAATATTTGTTTTTCAATTGGGGTGGAATCTAATGGGAGTTTTCAAATAAAAATAAAAAGTAACATGAAATAAGATTCAACTGCACATATGAATCGAAAATGAAAACTAAATAACTAAAAACAAAAAAAAGAGACAGAACAAAATAAAAATAAAGCTGTAAAGCTCCTCCCCCACACTTGAACCAAATATTATCCATAATGTTTCAGTGTAAGGTGAATGAAGGAGTAGATAGAACCTGGAAGGAGACTCAGTAATAACGGCCACAACCTTTGTGCCGTCCACGATCACCTCCACCTCCCCTTGGATTAGGGACATAACGTATAAGCTCTACCACATCCGCTACATTCATACATAATCCTTCCATCTGCTCAAGGAGATCACCAATGTTATGTTCATTTATGTTGGTATATTCAAGCTGGTGACCTTTAATCTTGTCAATGATAACTTGCATCTCTGCCTGCTGACTTTTTATACTCCTAAGCATCACACCAGCTCCATATTAATATCATTCCAATGCCTCGGCTTGATCAGGATATCATCAAGGGTTGTTTGCATAGCGGTATAGTGATACTCTGCTTAGGGCTACTGTCTAGCTGAGGTGCCTGAAAAAGAGTCAGTAAAATCACGTGTTGTGTGTGAACGAGTACTTGTATTAGGAGAATCTTGCTCCATGGTATCAAATCTAACATTAGTAGCAGGTGCAAGGGAGGTAACATCATAGAGCCAATTAGCTTTATCTTGCACATTAGTGCGCTTAACGGAAGGCAAAGTGATGACAACATGTCGATTATTAACTATAAGTATGTATTTTCCAACATGTTTTTCTTATAAAGGCGCATGTTATTGAAATAAGTCAAATCTGCAAGTGGTGTCTGAAGTGGCCTAGGTGTGTCCAAATTAGAGCCTAAATTCAAGACAAGGGCTATGGTTGTGATCATCCCGCCAACATAAATAGAACCTCTTACTTTATCTTTAACAAACTGAAGGTGGGATAATAGAAATAGTGTTGGGTTATTTTTTGTCCCTAACAAGGCACACTACATGAAAAAAAGTTCCTTAGAATTCACATTTGTGGTGTTTTCCTTACCAAAAATAGTGTTAGTTAAAATACGGTGCAAGTACCTAATGGTCTGGTTATGGATAGCAGTGGCCCTAAAGCCTTCCCATGTGGTGGCAGTTTTACCGGTGATTTGGTTCCAAAAATTAAAGGCTTCAAATTTCCAATCATGCTCAAGAGGGTCTTCGCAAGCATAACCGTCTCCGTGAGGAAACTGAAAAATATTGCCCATTTGATCTTGACTATATAGGTGTAGTTTCAGCCAAACATTCTAAAGGAGATAGTGCCTTGGGTACGAGGAGCTCCTAAAGGATAGACATACCTAAAAGAACTTAGGAATTCATAAGTGAGCATAGGGTAATTCAGACTGGTCATAGAGTTGAAGGTATATATACATAGGTTCTTAATCATCCAATTGACGTTGTCGAACAGTCCTAGAGCGCGTAGGGCACAATTGCCACAATATCTAGTGGGTAAAACTTTTCTCTTGATAAGCTTGTGGACACTAGACTTTTTATTCTCCCCATCGATTCCTCTGGGGAATTCGATACCCATGTAGTAAATCTCGCTTGAAGGTATAATGAATTGGGATGAAAAAGGGGAAATGAAAGAATATCCAAAATTGGGTGAAGAGGTAGTCAGAGACTAAGAGAAATGGTGGTGTAAAAGATAGAAAGATTATAATGATTTATAGAAAATAGGAGAATGTAAATGGTTGGGGGTTAGGATAGAACTTAATGGGAGTTAAGAGATGTTTATGTGAGTGGATAAGAGAGAGACCAAAGGGTTTTTGAAAAAGAAACTGTTGGAAAATGCGCTAAAGGAAGTTCAAGAGGGCGCTATTATCTGCCTGACTGCTATGGCGAACCCCATTAGGAAGACGACGAACTCCATTTGCTTTAAACATTCAAAATTTTGAAAAACAGGTCAATGGCGAACGCCATTGACTTAATGGCGAACACCATTGACTTAATGCCGGACGCCATTTATGTTAAAAATGTAGAATATATTTTTAAACAACCGCAAAGAGTAGAGAATGGATTTTAATTTCCTAAGGTCACTGTTTGAAGTAATGGCCATACAAATTTTAATATGGTAAAATTAAAAATGTGATATTACAATAGTTGTTATATAAAAATTATTAAAACAAATGACATAATCTGAAATTATATTAATCAATCGAACTTAAATACAAATATTGTTTAAGAAGAGATACAAATACAGATGGAAAACAAGCTGCAAAGGGAAAGTACAAGACGAAAATATAAAAACAACTAGCTAATTGAAAAACACAAGTGTAAAAACTAGAGCTGGCCATTATGTCATGTAACATTAGCATCATCACCATGCCTAATGGAATAGATATGCTGGAAAGCTGTATCAAACTGCTCAGTAACAGTATCCATGAACCCGAGGAAGTACACTCGTAGAGAAGTGGATTCTCCTCTAAGATGCTCAACTTCAGACTGAAGGGCAAGGATAGCAGTAGCAAAATTGATAGTAGGATTGAATTGGTCAGCACCAGGGGCTCGAGAAATAGCGTCAGGGAGACCATTCTCAAGGATTATATAAGGCCAAGGACTATCAGGCAGAGTAGGTGATTCACTTTGATCTTCTAGGATGTAGAACTAGTTATCACGATTGTGAACATTGGTTTTCTCATGATTTGGAAATGTGAAGTTCAGGACCACTTTGTTATCAATCATGAATTCAAATTCCGTCGGTCCTAGATTAGCAATAATCCGTATGTTAAAGAAAAATCTCAGGTGCATGGTTCGGATACCTCCAAAAGCATGGGTGCAGTTAAGCTGGTATCTCAAACCAATCGCATCATCAATCATAGTGACATTTCCTCCTATATAAATGGTGTCATGGGTCTCTTGAGAAAGTCTGTCAAGGTTGGCAAACATAAAGGTAGCAAGATTCACCGGCCTACCTTGGGAGGCACAATACATAATAAATAGTTCATCTTTGGAAACAAAGGTGATGTTCTCTTCCTTACCAAATAATGTATGGGCCAGAATCTTATGGAAATACCTCATAGCGGGGTTGTGGATATTCTTAGAAAACATAGTGTGAGGTTGGGTGAAGGCATCATCAGGTGCCATGTTATAAGCACCAGGACCATTCGAAAAACCTAAAAGGTCTCCTATCTCATGGTGAGTGAAACAATGCTTCAGTCCAAACAATATAAGGGTAGTTAAGCCTCGGCCAAATCCAAAACCTCGATTAGGATCATAATATAAGGAACTCAAAACTCAATGGTAAGACCACAATGAGGGATATGCCTCTTCCGCACATAAAAGTTATCACAACCAATCTGGTTAAGTAGGCACGTCACACTGTCATGTAGTCATAAGATGGTCAAGGTGATTCCATCAGGGTAAATAGGTAGAGTCATCTCCCTCTGAGCTAAAACATCAAAATGATGCCTCTGGGCTATGCTCCTAAAAACAATCTCCATGTCATTAACTTGCTCCATCATCCTACAGAAATGTTAAGCTATCCTAAGGTAAGCTAGCCTGAAATTAGACATGATTATACTACGAGTCAGTTAACACCGCTTAAGGCAATTCATATCTAATAATAATAATAGTTATAATAAAATAAATAAATAAATAAAATAGAAGAAATTAAATACAAAAGATAACATAATAATAGTAGTTTTAATAATAAAGTAAAATAACATAGGAGAAAAAGATGACAAATAAAAGATAGAAAATAAAAATAGTAATAATAATAGTAATAAAATATATTTAAAAATCGTGTGTAGCCTCCCATGCAGCGCCTTATTTAATGTCAGGGCCTGACATAAGTTTGGAAAAGGGCTAGTCTGGCGGAAGAGCGAACATCTCTTCTAATTTGTAACTCATGCAAAAATATTTGTTTTATACACTATGATAATGCTTAAGTCGATGCCCGTTTACAATAAAAGTCTCATTAGATTTCCCTTTTATTTCGATTGCTACGCTTTGAAAAACTTTTACAATTTCGAAAGGACCAGACCATCTAGAACGAAGTTTTCCCGGGAATAGTTTAAGTCGAGAATTAAAGAGTAAAACTATGTCACCCTCATTAAACTCTTGCCTTGTTAGCCTTTTATCATGCCATATCTTGGTTCTTCCTTGTAGATTCTGGCATTTTCATAGGCATAAAGTCTGAGTTCTTCGAGTTCATGGATATCCAAAATTCTTTTTTCACATGCGATTGTGTAGTTCATGTTTAGGGTTTTTATCACCCAATAGGATTTATGTTCCAGCTCTACAGGAAGGTGACATGATTTGCCACAAACTAGTTTGAGTGGTGGTTTTATTGATTGATTAGAACCTGCAAGTGGACCGAAGGATGATCTTTGATTGGCTGGAAAGTTAAGGAGATAAGAGGGTTGTACCTACAAGGCACTTTGATGATCAAGTAAGTGTGGGAGCAAAGAGATACAAGCAGAATATTAGGGTTTAAGGTGTGAGATTGTGAATACCTATCTGTCACATGCGTGAGGGTGTAATACGGTGGGAGAACTGACTTGAGGTTTTTCATTTTATCGCAAATATTGTGGATAGCAAGAGTCACCATCGAATTTTCTTTTATCCAATAAAGGAAATGGTGAAAAGAATAGGAAATACCTTTTGAAAATTTTCTTGAGTTCGGGGGTAGGTTATGAAAAGGGAAGGTGTTAGCACCCTTTTCATCTGTAGTTATCTACGGACTCTTAATCACTTGATCACTTTTTGAAATGCTTTATGTTTATGTATGTTTGAAAATATTTTGAAAACGCCTAAGTATGGCAATTTTGTAATGATTCTCGTATCGTTGAGAATGTATATGAAATGTTCGTTTTGAAAATACTTGTGAAAGGAAGTATTATTTTGGAAAGATGTTTTGAAAATTCCAATGTAGGGAAATTTTGTAATGATCCTCGTATCGTTGAGAATGTATAAAAAATGTTTGTTTTGAAAAGTGTTTTGAAGATAATTGTTTTGAAAGTGTGAAGTGTGGAAATTGTTTTAGTTTGTGAGCAAGAGATTACAGGAGATCTACCTACTCAAAAAGTCTTTGTTCTCTTCCTCCTCCTTTAGATAGTGTTATCCTACCATTAGTTAGTAGGAAGCCCTATCATTGGATGTGAGGGACATGCGTGGGTCATCGTACAATCATACAAGGCAACTTGTAGGATGCTTTAGAAATTGTCGTAAAGGACTAAGATCGTTTACCGAAGGCAACATCAAAGGGTCATTGAGGGACTACGATATTTTAACCGAGGGTATTTGCTAAAGCATTCTACATTCGAGGGACATGACTATTTTTTATCTGAGGAACCAAGTGGGGTTAACCCTATAGGTGTATGTGTTAAAGGGTGTTTGATTCAATATTTTTATCTTGAATTAAGGTTTTGATATGATTAATTTTAATCTTGTCATACAAACCCTAATTACTAACAGTAATAAGGAAAATAGTGAATTGCGGAAATTAAATGTCCTACGCCATTACAATGCTTCGGGAATGGGAGGAAAACAATAAACCCTAATTAAACTATTACAATCCATAAACAATTACATAACTATGAAGATAACGATGTGAAAAATAAGCAAATGCGCGGAGATGGTGAAAAAAGGGAAAATGTTTAACAACCCTAACGAATTCCTAAGTATTAAAAAAGGTTTTGTTGTTTCTTTGTTTAGAAAGTATTTGAGATGTGAGATGAAAAATTAGACCTAATTCTATTTTACAAATTAATTATTTACAAGAAAATAAGATATAATTAAAATAATCTTTTATTATCAAAATTAAATTAATTAAAGTCTAAAGAATTCTGAGTATTTAGAAAATAATTTTGGAGTTTTATTTAGAAGAGATATTTGAAGTATAACATAATTTTAAAGCGATTAAAATAAAACAATTTTGTCAAAAATTAAATTAACTAATTAAAAAAACCTAAATCTAAATATTATATAAAAAGTCATATTTTTTGTATTTTAATTAAATGAAATAAATAAATAAAAGTAAAGAAAAAAAGAAAATATAACGAAGAATAAAAGGTTGGGCCTTTGATGTTGTGAAAGTAAAGTAAAGGGTGTGAAAAGGAATGTTGGGCCCAACACAGTTTTTTTTAATCAGATAAAATAAAATAAAATGAAAATGGGCCTGTGATGTGAAGTAAAAGGGAGGTGTGTGGAAAGAAATTTAAATCAGGCCCAACATAAGAGTCTATGCGCCTGTGGGATTCAATGTGGCTGCCTCTTGGAAGTGTATCACGCACTTGCCTTATGGGGCGTGTGATTTGGCCTTGTGATGATGGTAAGAGGCGCCTGGTGCACTTGCTTGTACGGAATTTGAAACAAGAAAATATGGAACAAATTAAAGGGTACAACTGCGGCTCGAACCCAAGTACCTATGGTCATACGCGCGCTTCCTTTACCACTGGGGTGGCTGTTTCATCTAATCATTATACAACAACTATTAAATATAAAATAAACTCATTTCTGAATATACTTCATCTTCTTCCTCGTGCTAGTTGTAGCGCCCGTTCATTTAATTATTTATTTAATTATTTTCGAATAATTTGTTGAATTGTGTAAGATGTTTCTATATGTTGCTAAGTTGTTATTTAGTTGATTATTTTAGTTGATTAATAATATTAGTAATAATATTAAAATTGTAGAATATTAATAATATTAAGATGATATAAGAATAATTATGTTGGGCCTAGTTTTAATGGTTGGAAGTAGAAATATAGAGGGTGTGTTGTTAAGCCCATTAGGAATAATAATATTATTATTGGATTTAGTTATAATAATAAGAAATTAGGTTAATTAGAAAGATTAAGAAGTCTGATGCAGTAATGTAGGAAGTGGCAAAGAAGAGGAATAAGGAAAAGAGGAAAAGCTAGGTTCGACCGGATAATTATAGAGCAACCTTCAATCCGAGGTAAGGGTGAGATTCTGACTCTATTGGAAATTATGATGCATATTATGTAGGAATTGGGTTGGTTTAATGTTGTTGTGCGTATATTGTTGTTGTGGTTTCTGAAATTGGCCGTTATCATGTTGTGGATGTTCCTGAATTGTTCGTAGAATTAAGTATCTGTTGTTGGAAATTATAATATCACTGATATAGTTGTTATGTTGCTATGTCGATGTAATATCGTGTTGTATCATGTTGTTGTGAAAATACTGTCACTCAAAGAAAGATTTGGAGAATTCTGTGTTGGAATCAGTAACTCTGTGAAGAAGAGGCGAGAGAAACACTCTGTGCCGAGGGGCACACGAGCATGCCGATTGACATGGTTTAGAGAGGAGTGTGTCTAGCGGCACAACTCCATGATGAGCGGCAAAAACTTTTAGCTTTGTGCCGAGGGGAACCCTAGGTGTGATGAGGGGCATGTCCCTAAAACTCTATTTTCCAATGTATTTCTCTGTTCCTGGACGTGTTACTTTAGTAGTTCTAATTATTAGCAAATAGTAAATGTGTATTAGCAGCAAGTTTAATTAAGCAGCAGAGTTAACAGAATAAGAAACAAAATCAGTAAATAATAGAAGAGAATGATTATTAGTTACCGAAGAAAACAAATTATAGATTAGCATATATAGCAGGCGGAATTAATAGATGACAAAACCAAAATGCTTAGCTGGGGAAATTATTAAGTTGTTGTGATGATGTTGTTGTTAATTGTTGAAGTTATAGGTAGTGATGAATTTTGTTGTGTTGCCTATATTGATTGGCTAAAACTAAGTTGTAGGCTATTAACAGTATAATAACATAGTACATTTAGTATGAATAAGTTGACAGTAAGGGTTAATTGTGAAATAGTGACATAAAGTTATTAGCAATAAAACAACAGTAGAGAATTAATTAGTAGCACTAGCAGTAGTGGAAATTGTTGATAGCTGTACTAGCTTATATAATAGTTGCAGCAGGTTAATATTAGAGGAACCATCGTAGAACGTCTAATAGCTGAATATAGACGTATACTTGAATAATTATGTAGTACTATTGCAATAGATTTCGATTGTATTTGTGAATTTACTATGTTGTTGTAATGTCAATATTATTGACAATGCAAAGTTGCAGGATATATCGATGTTGTTGAAATGCCTCCAATTCTTGGCAGATAAGTTGTAGGCTTATGACCAACGTTGATTTATGTTGAGTTGATGTTGAATTGTTGTTGATGTTGTAGTCTTATGGCCAAAGTTGATTTATGTTGAGTTGATGTTGAATTGTTGTTGATATTGTAGGCTTATAGCTAACATTGATTTATGTTGAGTTGTTGTTTATTGTTGTTGTTATTGCTACATTCATGTTGTGTCGTATACATCGCATATCAAGTTGGAGCCGATGCTCGTTAAGTTGGTATGGATTGGGAAAATATAAAGTTGAAGGCTTATGCCTTGTTGATGCCTCTATTTATTGGAAGATTATTATGTTGGGAGTTTTGTTCCATTGGTACCACATATATGTGCATAAAAATGAGTCGCATTCCATGTTGCATCTTGAGCTGTTGCAATGATGAATTAGTTGTGATATTATGTTGATGACTTGGTTATAATGGATGTCGTTAAAATCTATGAAGCAGTGATTTTTGTATGATCTAATTCTAATATACTATTCATCATACATTATATTATATTTTTTGATATATCACCCCTTCTGTTTGAATGTTACCCCTATGTTGGTAACGTGCAGGTAATCCAGAGTGAAGGCTGTTTACTTTCAGTAGTTCGAGTCGGTGTCGTCGCTCTGATACATAACACTCAGGGGGATGAACGCTTGTTGCTTTATTGTTCATTTTACTTCCTTTGCTGAATTTTAAGTTGATTTTGTTAATTATTTTGTTGTTTCTAAAGTTGTTTTCAGTTGGAAAAAGATGTTATGTCATTTGAGTTGAAAATTGTGATTCCGCTGCATAAGTAATAAAGTTGTTTCATTTTAAAGGCTAAAATTGTTGTTATTTTTTCATCCGATGATTTAAGTGTTATGTATCTGTTTTATATGCGATTAAATATCGTTGTTATAAGTTGAAAGTGTAGCATTCCATTGTTTGTTGAAAATTCTACAATCTGATTTTATTAATATTTGCCGAGTAGAAATGGGGTGTTACATTAGTGGTATCAGAGTAGGAAGGTCCGTTCGACCAAGTTGTTGAGTCAGTAGAGTAGTGTGACAGTTGAATATTTTCGACGCGTTGTTTCTTAGTACGTGTGTGCTACACATTGTCAATACTTGTTTGCTTTTTCAATCGATTGTATGCAGGAGTTGGTTTGAAGATAAGTGGGGGAGAAGCCTTGCTTCTCGGATATGTTTCGGTTGTAAGTTCTTAGTTTAGTATGCTGTTGATGGTGACAATACAAGTATTGTTGAATTTTTGTTATTTCCTGAATCCGAAGGTGACATGGATTAAAGATTTTGTTTGTTAATTAAGTTGGAGAGTCTTGAGGGAGGTTGATCAGACACTGTTAATATTTACTTCTCGAAGGATGAGGAGGAATGTAACTATTGTTGATATACGAGTAGAGTGAAAATCTCTGATGTTTCTGAAGGTGATTGTTAAGTAACAAGGATAATTTTTAGAAGATGGAATTTAGAAAGTTGCGATGTTTTAGTGCTGTTGGTGGACTGTGAAGTTATCGGTTTGAGTATCCCTTGCATAAGATGTCGATGTTTGAACGGTGATAGAGTGACAGATTGTTGTAGACCTTGTCGTGGGATCCTTTTGAGTGATTGTAAAAGTTGTTGAGGTAGTTGGAATATTTTGAATTGCGAGTCAAAGTCAGAAATGAGAGGAGATGAGTACGATTTCAAGAATGGTAAGTGTTGGTACAAAGAAGTTCTGTTATGATGTTATCGTAAGGTGTGTATTAATATGTCACTGCATGACGTGGTGTTCGCATTTTCCGATAAATTTAGAAATTCATATCTTGTGTTCCGAGTATCGGATTGGTGTTCTATTTGAACCTTTGAGGAGATAGAAATATATTATTTCCTATGAAAGTGTTTTTGAAAATGGTAGATGCATTCCTATATGGAGAGACTCTGAAGTCGGTTACATGACTAGCAGCTTTTTGGGCATAAATGGTTATTATCGCAGTTGTTCGAGACGAGGTCAAGCGTAATATATTGTTGGCGAATAAGTTGAGAAATGAGATATTCAACATTAAAAAGGATGTGAAAGTTGGGGAAGTGCATAGAGATAAAACTTATGATGATTAACAATGATTATAATGAAGATGTCCTTTTAAAGGAAGATGCTTTTAAGAGGAATTAGAGTCGTGTTTATGATACCAAGGTAGTGGCACGTGTAAGAGAGGAATTGGAGTGGTTCTATCACCAAAGAGGTGTGGAGCGACATTGTTGAGATTTCAATTGGAAGGAGACGACGTGTAATGTACTGGTATAGTAGTAATAATTGAGTTGGAAAATAATTAACCTTCGTGCGAGGTTAAGTGGCTGTATTATGGATCGTGTAATATGTTGAGTGTTGGTGGCTCATCGACATGGTCAAATGAGAGGGAAATTATGGGAGTATTTGTAAACCTTATTGGAGATTATTGGATTATGGTGCTTTAGGTGACTTGAGTACAAGTTCTAAAGGAACACTATTATGTTTTGGTAACAATGGTTTATACTCCATTATGGTTGTTGGCTATCTATTGACAAGTTGAGGAACTGATCACCCTTAATCTCTTGTTGATAGTGGACGAGATCGTGTTGGATGGTATAGATTTGTCTTACTGTCTTAATGGTGTGTGAAGTGATTGATGTTATATCATGAGGATAGTCACTCACCAGTTTGTGTGAAGTAATAGAGGAGTAGCTAGGAAAGAGTTGAGAAGTATTGAACAATGTAGAGTAGCGGGTTTATATGCGAGCTGACGTCGCAAAGTGAAAGATTGAGAATATCAAGTGAACAACGATTTTATGGTGGATGTTAAAGAAGTCTGAAACTAGATTGAAACTTGTAAATCATATAGTTGACAAAAATTTTAATGAGGACGGTGACTTAAGATGGATGATCAGAGTTACGCAACTGAAGCATGATGTGGCGCAATTGTATGCGTGTACAACTTGTTAGAAGTGAAGGACTAAATATCAGAAGCCTATGGGAATGATATGTCTTGATCTACATGCTTGATTTGGTCGATTTTTGATATAGGGATGACTTGCCAGAGTACCGTGTTTTCTCGTAAATATTTGCTGATTTTATAAGGATATTAATGTGGTTGTTGGTTGATGGTGAGTTATGTGTATATTTGTTGAGTTAAACTGTTAAGTTAACGTTATAATGATTTTGTTCCTGTTGTCGTGATGTTGTTGTTGGTTATCGTAAATGATGAATAGTACTCCATAATATGACGAAGTTGATTATGTTGGCTATGTTGATGTCACTATAAGGGTGATATGAAAATATGAATAGAATTGTTGATATTTTGTTGATAATTGACACATATATATATATATATATATATATATATATATATATATATATATATATATATATATATATACGAATGAAATTGTGTATGTGTTTTGGTGTTGAGAATGTTGTTAAGATGATAATGTGATATTGTATATCCAAGTGTAAGTCTGTTATGGTTGTTACTACTTTAAATGTTGATATGTCCAAATATTGTTGAAGTGGTTGATAAGTTATTAACGATTATGTCGCGAAGATGTTGAATGATTAGCATGTGTGTATTTGATTTAAAACGTGTTGAATTATTGTTATGTAGAGAAAGTAGTGGTTAAAGTGTTGCCAAATGCAACTTGGGGATCAGAGAGTGTGATGCAAAGTTCGCGTTAAGAGTGGTAGTATCGAGTAGATTTTCGAAGACAAAAATATTCTTAGTGGGGGAGAGTTGTAACGCCCGTTAATTTAATTAATTATTTAATTAAGTTATTTTCAAATAATTTGTTGAATTGTGTGAGATGTTTCTATATGTTGCTAAGATGTTATTTAGTTGATTATTTTAGTTGATTAATAATATTAGTAATAATATTAGAATTGTAGAAAATTAATAATATTAAGATGATATAAGAATAATTATGTTGGGCCTAATTTTAATGGTTGGAAGTAAAAATATAGTGGGTGTGTTGTTAAGCCCATTAGGAATAATAATATCATGATTGGGTTTAGTTATAATAATAAGAAATTAAGTTAATTAGAAAGATTGAGAAGTCTGATGCAGTAACATAGGAAGTGGCAAAGAAGAGGAATAAGGAAAAGAGGCAAAGCTAGGTTCGATCGGAGCAACCTTCAATCCGAGGTAAGGGTGCAGTTCCGACTCTATAATGGAAATTATGATGCATATCATGTAGGAATTGGGTTAGTGTAATGTTGTTGTTGTTATTGTTTCTGAAATTGGCAGTTATCATATTAATATCATGTTGTGGATGTTCCTGAATTGTTCGCGGAATTAAGTATCTGTTGTTGGAAATTATAATATCGCTGATATAGCTGTTATGTTGCTATGTCGATGTAATATCGTGTTGTATCATGTTGTTGTGAAAATACTGTCAATTGAAGGAAGATTTGGATAATTATATGTTGGAATCAGTAAGTCTTTGAAGAAGAGGCGAGAGAAACACTCTGTGCCGAGGGGCACATGAGCATGCCGGCCGACATGGTTTAGAGAGGAGTTTGTTGAGCAGCACAACTCCATGATGAGCGGCACGGCCTTTTAGCTTTGTGTCGAGGGTCACCCTAGGTGTGACGAGGGGCACGTCCCTAAAACTCTGTTTTCCAATGGTTATGTCTGTTCCTGGACCTGTTACTTTAGTAGTTCTAATTATTAGCAAATAGTAAATGTGTATTAGCAACAAGTTTAATTAAGCAGCAGAGTTAACAGAATAAGTAACAGAATCAGTAAATAATAGCAGAGACTAATTGTTAGTTTCCGAAGTAAACAAATTGTAGATTAGCATATATAGCAAGCAGAATTAATAGATGACAAAATCAAAATGCGTAACAGGGGAAATTATTAAGTTGTTGTGATGATGTTGTTGTTAATTGTTGAAGTTGTAGGTAGTGATGAATTTTGTTATGTTGCCTGTATTAATTGGCTAAAACTGAGCTATAGGCTATTAACAGTATAATAACATAGTATATGTAGTATGAATAAGTTGAGAGTAAGTGTTAATTGTGAAATAGTGACAAAGTTATTAGCAATAAAATAATAGTAGATAATTAATTAGTAGCACTAGCAGTAGTGGAAATTGTTGATAGCAGAACTAGCTTATATATTATTTACAACAGGTAAATATTAGAGGAACCGTTGCAGAACGTCTAATAGCCGAATATAGACGTATAGTTGAATAATTATGTAGTACTATTGCAACGGGTTTCAATTCTATTTGTGAATTTTACTATATTGTTATAATGTAAATATTATTGACGATGCAAAGTTGCAGGATATACCCATGTTTTTGAAATGCCTCTAATTCTTGGAAGAAAAGTTGTAGGCTTATGGCCAACATTGATTTATGTTGAGTTGATGTTGAATTGTTTTTGATGTTGTAGGCTTATAACCAACATTGATTAATGTTGAGTTGATGTTGAATTGTTGTTGATGTTGTAGGCTTATGGCCAACGTTGATTTATGTTGAGTTATTGTTTATTGTTGTTGTTGTTGATACATTCATGTTTTATCGCATACATCACATATCAAGTTGGAGCTGATGCTTGTTAAGTCGGCCTGGATTGGAAAAATATAAAGTTGCAGGCTTATGCCTTATTGATTCCTCTATTTATTGGAAGATTATTAAGTTGGGAGTTTTGCTCCGTTGGTACCACATGCATGTGCATACAAATGAGTCGCATTCCATGTTACATCTTGAGATGTTGCAATGATGAATTAGTTGTGATATTATATTGATGACTTGGTTGTAATGGATGTCGTTAAAAGCTATGATTTTTGTATGATCTGATTCTAATATATTATTCATCATACATTCTATTATATTTTTTGATATCTCACCCTTTCTGTTTGAATGTTACCCCTATGTTGGTAACATGCACGTAATCCAGAGTGAAGGTTGTTTACCTTCAATAGTCCGAGTCGGTGTCGTTGCTCTGATACGTAATACTCAGGGGGATGAACACTTGTTGCTTTATTGTTGATTTTACTTCTGTTTCTAAATTTTAAGTTGATTTCGTTAAGTACTTTGTTGTTTCTAAAGTTGTTTTCAGTTGGACAAAGTTGTTATGTCATTTGAGTTGAAAATTGTGATTCCACTGCATAAGTAATAAATTTGTTTCCTTTTAAAGACTAAAATTGTTGTTATCTGTTCATTCAATTATTTAAGTGTTGTGTATTTATTTTATATGCGATTAAATATTGTTGTTATAAGTTGAAAGTGTATCATTCCATTGTTTGTTGGAAATTTTATAACTATGATTTTCTTAATATTCGCCGGGTAGAAATGGGGTGTTACACCAGTAGCCATGAACAAAATTTTGAATTTTTAAAAATGCTCATTTCTCAACCAAATCAGAAAATGTAAACATCAAACTAGCTTGAAATTTTATCATGAATCCAACCATATCATTAACTTAAGCTAAAACTGAAAGATTAAGATGAATTTTTCTATTGGTACCAAACTGAACCCTAATTTTTCAGAAACATCAGTTTCAAAATTCACATCATGCAGGAAATATAAATGAAAAGTAAGCACATGGTTAGCTTCATAGAAATGATATCTACATTTTATCTTTTAAAATCGAAGGCAAATAATGCTTGAATAAGGATTTCAAAGTTAGAAAAACTTACCTCTGAAGTGAGAATCGAGTTTGGAGTTAGAGCACTCCTGGAGATGTTGTGATGATCTGAATAGCTTCACTGAAATCTTCTGAAGCTATTACTATGCTTACTTTGGATTAAGAGTGCCTCAATTCTTCTAGACAAGTCAAGTTGCAGATCTCTATTTTTGAAAATGGAGGATGATGAAGATGATGCTACAGTGGTATAATAGGTGTTTGAATAACTTCTATATGAGTTATAGAAGCTTTGTGGATGATTTATAATGAAAACACACGAGCGAGTTAGGTGTTTGATGTCCAAGGTCAAAAATGGAAACAAAAATGGAGTTTTAAGGAAATTCTAACTTTGGGAGTGATTGAGGGGGTTTAAGGGCTTATGAACTCGTGTGTTAGCTTGCAAATACTTCCTTTATTAATAGGCAAGAGGTTTGAGGACAAGTATTGATTAAATTTGCAAGATCACATGTTATGGATAGGTTGGATTATAAATGAAGCAATCATGAAGATCATAGTTCCAATGCTTTGTACTTTGCTTCATAGAGTTGTTGGATAAAGAAGCATGCTTATCTGATCTTGTATGTTGAGTGTGTGTAGAAGGAACAAGTTAAAGGCTCAAGAAGAGTTGACTTTGTGATTAAAGCTAATTTACAAGAATGACAATGTTAACTTTGTTCCAAAAATGGAATAATCACTTAGACAATGGCTTGAATACTTGGATAATGATTCAATCAGTTATGTCAACATTTAATTATGGTGAGATTTTCAAGTTAGAAGCCTGCAAAGCAAGATTTATGAAGCATGGCTTGGAGATTTGATCTCTTATTCATCACAAAATGACTTGTGTTTCAAGAATGGATGCCCAACTTCATCTCTTCGAATCTCCTTGCATAAGCATGATAAAAGTGTGTTCTTGGACATTTTGGAAAGCTTAAAACATTGTATACAACTTTGATGTTTACCACTTTGGATAATTCAACTTGGAACTTCGTGAAAAATTGCCAAGAAGTTGGGACAAAAATCTTACCAAACTTGTTGAAAATTTCTCTAAGTGTTAGATAAAAATGTCATGACTTCATAGGCATATATCTCCTAATCCAAGCATTTTTCGGACATCATACCTCAAGGACAAAGTTGTAGAATTTATCATTCTCTACAACTTTGTGATTCTTGTTGATCAAACTTGACACATTTTAATGTTTTGATGAATCTTGACCTTTGAAGTTCAAAGTTGACCAAAAAGTCAAAGTTTGACTTTTGTGTGATAGTTAACTTTTCATCAGTTGATCTCAATTCTTCAACTATCAATATGTTGCACCTTTGGAAATGTATTGAACCATGTAATTAGTTCAAGATTTTGTGTTTTAGTCCTTAAGCTTATGCTTCAAGTCATTAGGTCATGTACTAGGTCAAAAGTCAATGATCAGTCATTCTCAGTCAAAATCCTAATTTTGACAATTCTTCCCCTTTGATGATTTGAGTGCTTTCCTTTAGGAATTGTTATCAACCCTTGATCAAATGATGAATATCACATAAAAATGTTGATGTTGGCAAAAAATCTTGAAGTTTAACTGTATGTTGACCACAATTGACTTTTTACCCAATACAACTAATTTTCAATCATCTGAGCAATTGACTGAGCAAATTTGTGATGCAAGACTTGAAACTTGGTATGAGCATTCTTGGAGACTTATGATGAACTATGAAAGTCCCGGGGCATTAAAAGTCAAATTTTCCTTGAGAAAACAAAAACCCTAGTTGTGGACCCAATGCTTAGGGGGTGAGCTTGTTTGATCAGCTCTTGAGAATCCTTGAGCATTTGAGAGATTTTGTAAGAAATGTATTGAGAAAAATGGAAGGCCAATTTTAGGGTACAACATCTTCCCCTGTTCAATCTTCTTAAACCTGAAGAGTTAGATTGGCAGGTCTGCCATTCGTAACTTGAAGGTGCAAGATGATTGAACACTTAAGTGCCCAGAAATTTGCACTCGCTTGCGCACGAAGTAATGTTGTTGGTTGATTATGTTGCGAATGGGCTTAAATATGCCATTTGAAGAGGTATTGAAGAGTTTTCAGAGGTGGGCTTATAGATGTCATCCAAAGTAACTATTGAATGAAATTAGACTGAGTCGACGCTCTTCTTTAACTGGGAGAAGTATCAGAATAAATCTTTGGTCGATTTAATTTGTGCCAGAAGATGTCTATGTTTGTCTTTAACTGGAAGAAGTATCAAAAATAAATCTTTGGTCGATTTAATCTGAGCCAGGAAATGTCAGTTGGAAGAAGTATTAGAATAAATCTTTGGTCGATTTAATCTGAGCCATGAAATGTCTACTGGAAGAAGTATCAAAATAAATCTTTGGTTGATTTAATATGAGCCAGGAAATGTCTACTGGAAGAAGTATCAGAATTATTCTTTGGTCGATTTAATCTGAGCCAGGAAGTGTATAATGGAAGAAGTATAAGAATAAATCTTTGGTCGATTTAATCTGAGCCAGAAAAGGTCTACTGGAAGAAGTATCAGAATAAATCATTGGTCAATTTAATCTGAGCCAAGAAATGTCTACTGGAAGAAGTATCAGAATAAATCTTTGGTCGATTTAATATGAGCATGAAGATGTTTGAAGGAAGTGTTCATCATGTATATACTCGCCCCATCTTATTTTGGGAATTAATCTACAATCTGTTTTGAGAATTGCTGATGATATTCGTCGGTTGATTGATCTTTTCTGAAAAGGTATAGAGTTATCTGCATGCAATGTCATGATGTGTAAGATGCATTGCTTAATGATATTCTCAAAGTAAATAAGACTGTGCTATATGTGCTTCATATGCATATGCTATGCATATTCTATTAGATGGATATCCTTTCGACTTGTCTCGAGAGGATAAAGTTGAATGATATATGGTCTGGTTCTAGGTTCTGTAGCAATTCTCTGGGGATAGTGGCAACTCTATTGAGGAGAGGAATTTTTCCGCTGATTCATAGCAATTTGTGGAATAGACTCAAGCTGATGAGACTGTAAACTTTTGGGGAAATAAACCCTGTTTGGAAAACCCTATTGATAGAGGAATATTCTGCTGAGGAAACAAATCTCTTGGGGAGATTGAAATCTGCGGGGGGTTTTCAGTTTTGGAGGAATAAACTCAGCCGGGGAAGAGAATTTCCATAAATTATACTGATTAGAACTCCATAGGTTGGGGAAATTATGGGGAATGTATCCTTATTCGGGATGAATTTGTGAAGATTACTCTATGGGGATAATCTCATAGAAGTGGCTCTGTGGGGATTCATGGACAGCTCGAACTTCATCCCAACTCCAAGAATCTTGAGTAAATGCTTATTACTATTCTTATGCCTATATTTGTTAATAGTTAATCATGTTCATATGCATATGTTCATTCAATTTTAGTCATTGGACGTTTTTGCAAGCAAAATAGAAAAAAAAACAAAAAGTTTGAACTTTAAGGTGTATTTGAATTGATAATTTGCCTATAAACATGCGTTTTTTATACAAAGATACATAAATCCTAGTAAGAGGAAGTTATCGTGAAATGAAAAGAATACAAAACATATAGCTATGTGGAAATGATCTTGTTGGGTTCCGACTCTGCTATTGCCTCTATGTCTTTGAACATCTCATCCTCTGCTGTCAGAAGAAGTTGATTGAGCTGATATGTACCATTTAAACTTTTGACTTTGGTAATAAATCTCGTGGTAAGTGATCCAACAGGACATAGCCATACGCTTTTAATCCCAAATTTTTTCCTGGACCGACCTTTCGGTTTTTTAGTCCACCAGGATACCCTTTTTTGCCCAAGTCGCCTTTTCAGGTTTTCAACTTGCAAGGTGTACAATCCTTTTTTATATATATCACTAATTTTTTCTCGAACCCTATTGGTTCACTGATGTGCGCTTATTTTTGCCTAGGCCAGCCAATCTAGAGGGTCGTTTTTATGCGTAGTATCTTTTGACTATATCCGCATTCACGTGGTGTGGGAAATATTCACCGTCCATGGTGGTTAGCATCATAGCACCGACCTAAAATACCTTCTTGACAAGAAATGGCCCTTCATAGGTGGGAGTCTATTTGCCCCTGGGATCACCTTGCCGTAGAATGATGCGCTTTATTACCAAGTCACCGGCCGGATATACCTGATGCTTGATCTTCTTGTTGAATTCCTTGATCATACGTTTCTGATATATCTGACTATGATAGACAGCCACAAGCCTCTTTTCATCAACCAAATTCAACTGATCCAACCTAGTCTGAATCCATTTGTCTTCGTCTAAGTCTCCATCTTTCATGATTCTTAGAGAAGGAATCTGAACTTCGACAGGTAGGACAACTTACATGCCATATACCAGAGATAAAGGGGTTACCCCAGTTGATGTTCGCGCCGAAGTGCGATATCCATGAAGAGAAAATGGTAACTTTTCATGTTAGTCTTTGTAGGTCACAACCATCTTTTTCACAATCTTCTTTATGTTCTTGTTGGTAGATTCCACCACGCCATTCATCTTTAGTCTATATGGAGAAGAGTTGTGGTGCTTGATCTTGAACTGCGTGCATAGCTCAATGATCATAGTGTTGTTAAGGTTGGTACCATTTTCTATGATGATTCTCTCAGGGATGCCATACCGACATATGAGGCGAACGAAGCAGCTTCAACCCATTTTGGGAAGTAGTCAATGGCGACGAGAATGAAGCGATGTCCATTAAATGCAATAGACTTGATTTCTCCAATCATATCAATTCCTTATATTACGAATGGACAAGGAGAAGTCATAACGTTAAAAGGAACCTGAGGCACATGAACTTTATCAGCATAGATCTGGCACTTATAACAAGTTCTTGAGTGGTGATGACAGTCGGTTTCCATGGTCGACCAATAGTAACCCGCTCTCAATATTTTCTTAGCCATAGTATGTCCACTGGAATGAGTACCAAAGACGCCTTCATGCATATCCTCCATAATTTTCTCTACTTCATTCTTGTCCACACAAAGAAACAGAGTTGAATCATGGTTGCATCTGTACAAAATTCCATTTCCCAGGAAGAACTTAGTTGAGAACCTCCATAGGAATTTCTTGTCATTGATATATGCTCCTTCAGGGTATTCTTGGGATTCAAGGTACCTTTTCACTTCGTGAAACCAGGGTTTTTCTTCTACTTCACCAGTGTCAAGTTCATAGCAGTGTGTCGATTCGTCGAACCTTTCAATGGTAATTCTGGGAGCCTCGTTGTCTCATATAAGCTTGAACATGGATGACATGGTAGCCGAAGCATCCGCCAACTAATTTTCTTCCCTTTGGATGTGCTCAAAGGTAATCTCTTCGATGTATGGAATCAAGGTTAGCACATGCTCTCGGTAAGGGATAAGATTTGGATGTTTCGTATCCCATTTTCCCTTGACTTGAATGATTACCAATGCTGAATCCCCATATACACTCAGGAATTTGATTCTTAAGTCAATAGCATCTTTAAGACCCAATATGCATGCTTCGTACTCAACCATATTGTTTTGGTGCAGTCAAAGCAAAGTCTGGAAGTGAAGGGTGTATGGCTACCTTGGGGGAAGATAATTACTACACCAATTTCGTTTCCGAATGCGTTAGAAGCTCCATCAAAAAACATAGTCCATCGAGATCCTAGCTCAAGTTCTTCATATGGTCCAGGTTCTTCATAATCTGTAATTAGCATGATGTTCTCATCCAGGAATTCGAAGTGCATAGACTGATAGTCGTCTACAACTTGATGCGCCAAATGATCTGCCAGTACACTTCCTTTGATTGCTTTTTGAGTGGTGTACTGAATGTCGTATTCCATTAAAATCATTTTCCATCAGGCTATTATTTCGGAGAGAGTTGGCTTCTCAAACATGTGCTTGATGGGTTCCATTTTAGAGATCAACATAGTAGTATGAGTCAACATATACTGTCTTAGTCGGCGAGCAACCCATGCCAAAGTGCTACAAGTTTTCTCGAGCAGTGAATATTTTGTTTCACAGTCAGTAAATTTTTTGCTAAGGTAGTATATTGCATACTCTTTTTCGACCAGACTCATCATGTTTCCCCAGTACATACCCCATTGAATTCTCTAGCACTATTAGGTACACGATTAGAGGTCTCCCTTCAACTGGTGGCATCAGAATCATAGATTCTTGTAAGTTCTCCTTGATTTATCAAAGGTTATTTGGTAGTCATCGTTCCACTTCACTACTTGATCTTTCTTTAGTAGTTTGAAGATTGGCTCACAGGTAGAAATCAAATGATAAATGAGACGAGCAATGTAGTTTATTCATCCTAAGAAACCTCTGACCCCCTTCTCAGTACAGGGAGCCAACATTTCTTGAATAACTTTAACTTTTGAAGGATCGACTTCAATACCCTTACCACTAACGATGAAACTGTTGTACCCCAAAATTGGCCCTCTCATTTTATTCAAGACATACTCATAGAGGTCCCTAAATGCTCAAAGTTAACTAAGAATTGACCAGATAAATTCTCCTCCTAAGCAATAGATCTCCAACTAGGGTTTCATTTTTCACAAATAAGTTTGGGTTTAAAAGGCCTCAAGTGATTTTCATGGTCCCTAATATGTCACCAAGAATGCTCATGCCAATTTTCATGCCTTGCATTACAAGTTTGCTCAGTCAATTGCTCAGATGACGGGAAATCAACTATATTAGGTCAAAAGTCAACTATGGCCAATATACAGTCAAACTTCAAGATTTTTGGTAAATATTAACATTTTGAATTGATATTCATAATTTGATCTAGGGTTGATCATAATTCCTCAAGGAATTCTCTTAAATCATCAAGAATCAAAAATTGCTAAATTAGGGTTTCTATAGGAGAAGTCAACTGAACTTTGACCAGCCATAACTTTCACATGCTTCGTCAACTTTTCCCTAAACAAAGCCCATTTTGAATAAAATTAAATTCCTTACAACTTTTATTTTATTCCCAAGTCCAAAAGATGCATCGTATGAAAGATATGATCTCATACATTACAGATCATTTTCAGAAAGTCAACAAAAGACACCTTTTGTCAAGGCAACTTACATCAATATAATGTCTCCAAATTCAAAAATGATTAAAAGAGAAAGTGTAGAGGACATCCTGGGATTTCCAGAAAGTCAAAGACCATCTTCAAAAGGTGAAATTTGAGCAAGGTATGAAATTCACAAGTTGGGCAATTTTCAAGAAAATGCATGAAATCTCAATTGAGCAAATTTGTGATTTTAAGTTATTGGGCATAACTTTTTGAAGTTCAAACATACTCATGATATGTCCAAGGACCTCTAAATCTATCGATGCATTATTTTGATTTTGATTTTTATTTATTTGAACTTTTATTCATTTAAATATGAAGTAAATCAAATAAAATATGAAAACTAATGGGCTAGTGCATATGGGCTTAGCTTGATCCATCATAAATCCCAATAATTCGTGCAAGATACATAGAAAGTGTCTAGGTTCATGCAAAATTCGAAAAGGACAAGAATCAAACAAAAATGGCAAGGGATCAAGAAGTTTGGAAACTTTTCAAATTTTGATTTTTTGTTTTAAGGCCATGGTTAATGGCTTGATTCTTTACATGATGGTTTACACTCCTCTCTTCCCTCTATAAATACATGACATTGCAAGCAAGAAAGGACACACCAAACTGCCTAGAGAAGCTCTCAAAATTCTCAAGAATTGCAAAATTTGAAACTCAAACATCCCGCCCATATTCATCAAAACCAAGCCTTGCATCGTGTTTTTGAAGATCCAAGGATCTCATTCTATCCTTCTTGTAGATTGAAGCACGCTAGAATACGCCTATGAGGTTGCTCCGGTTGGGTAAATTTCTCAATCTCAAAATTTTTAATTCTAATGTTATTAATTGTTTTTAAACACTCATACATGTTCACACTGACGCTTGGATTGTTTTAGAACCATTGACTGAGTTTTGATGCAGGAATCCAGTTCTGCCATTGTTAGGGCTCATGAACTTTTGAGTTTCGGATCCAACACTACGAGTCATTTCAGACCAAACCAGTACCATGGTTGGATTCGTAGCATATGTCCCTTTTTATTATTATTTTTTTCTTTATTTCATTTTCATTTGTCTCTTTTATTTCAATAATTTTTTTTTCCTATTAAAAATTCATAAAAGACATCATAAAATCAAACAAACCAAAAATAATTAGACTTAGATTTTAATTAATTAAATTAATTTTAATTAGTTATTTTAATCACCTTTCCTTTTTTAATTAATTAATCAATTAGAATTAGGATTAATTTAATTTCAAATTTTTTTCTTATTAATAATAAAAACAAAATAATATTAGATTTTCTTCTATAGTTAATTTTTAATCAATGTTCATTTTCTTCTATTAATTTAAATTAGATTTAGCTTTTTATTTTCCATTTAAATATTTTTTAAAAAAAAAACAAAAAAAAAACAATAAAAATTGTCTTAATTTGCTTAGAACTTTCTTTGAATTTTTAGACGTTCCTTCTTAATCTTTGCGCGTTCTTTATTTTCTCCATTATTACTTTTGAAATATTGTATCTGCCCATGGTTTGTAATAGTTTAAAATTAGAATTTCTTTACTATTTTTACCCCCAGTTTTGTACTTGTAATTTCCCCCTCCCCGAAGCCATGTAATAGTTAGTTTAAATTTCGTACTTTAAACTTTCTGCACTTGTATATATATATATATATATATATATATATATATATATATATATATATATATATATATATATATATATATATATATATATATATATATATATATATATATATATATATATATATATATATATATATATATATATATATATATATATATATATATATATATATATATATATATATATATATATATATATATATATATATATATATTGAACAGTTAGATGTATGCCTAATAGGATTGCATGAGAAGAATTAAAAGTAAATGTTACCAAACTTAAACATCAAAGACAAATAACTGAAACACAACACACCCGCACATGTGCACCTCTAGGGTACTCCCACTTCGGTTGCATTCAAAATAAAACAGTCACAACTCTCGAACGCGAGGTATTTTAGTGGAAACCCTTTGGTTCAAAGATCATAAAATGACCCTTTTGATGTTGCCTCGATACATGATCTTAAAACCTTAGGGGTGTTACCAAAGTATCTTTCTAAGTTGCCTTTGTGATCGTATGATGATCTTGATTGTCCCTTAAACGTCCGACGATAGGGCTACCTACTCACTAATAGTAAGATAACGCTGTCTAAAGGAAAAGAGTAAAATAACAAACCTTTTTGAGTAGGTAGATAGTTCTTAGATTCTTGCTCAAAATAAAACATTTTCCACACCTACACTCCTTTCCAAAAATATTTTCAAAAACACTTTGTATACGTTCTCAACAATACGAGAAACATTACAAAGTTCGCCGCACTAAGGCATCTTTTCAAAATACTTTTTTTCAAACACACAAACACAAGGTATTTTCAAATGAGCTAGCATCTAAGAGCCCGTAGATAACTGCGGATGGAAAGGGTACTAACACCTTCCCTTTCCATAATATACCCCCTTACTCAAAAATAATCTCAAAAGGTCTTTTTCTATTTGTTTCACCCTTTCCTTTGTTGGATAAAAGAAAAGTCGGTGGCGACTCTTGATTACCGCAACATTTGTGAATACAAACAGAAAACCAGTATAACAGTCAGTTCTTCCACCGTATTACAGAACTGGTAACTCTGTTGGGGATTTATAAAAAGTGGGGTTACCTTAGAGTTTAGATCATTTTAATTGCTTTCCTTGTGTGTTTTGTATGCTTTATTTTTTAAAGGGGTTTCTTGGGTTACTATCCTATACCCGGGTCTGGGGCACCTTTTTAGGTAAGTAGAAATAAATCAGGGAGGTTGTACGGTGTAGACCGATACGGACAAAGTGATGGCTATGTTAGCGTGATGCTTTGGCTTGTACTAATGTTCCTTGAGTCAGTCAAGGAGAAAATTAGGCTTCCTCATAATGTCATTAAGTGCTAACCGTTCTTTAGAACCTTTAATTGACTCATCCTATCCACAAGAAATTAGTGAGATAGCCGGCTTTGGTTCCGACCAAAGATTGGTTGATACTCGATGTTACACTCATTGAGATTGGACTTTCGGGATATTTCAGCCGCAATACTTTGGTGCTTGAGCTGAAACAATGCCTGACAGAAAGGTCAATGATATGAGACTTTTTAGAAGCCAGTTACTATTACTAGGATAGGTTGATCCAACTGAAACTTCAAGAGGGTATTTACCTTTAAAACCTCGTGCAAGCCTTTAAACCTAAGGTCTTTATGTGACTTGTTTGTGTTTGCAATCTTTGTTTTTAAGCATAGTCATAACATCATGAACATCATAAAATATCATTTGCATTAACTGTTTTAAGGACCTATGGATTCATCTCTTCTCTATTTTGAAGGTTATGGAATCAGCTCGCAGAAAAACCATCCGGATCAACTTTTTAGAAATTCCTCCCAAGCGTAAGGAGTTGGTCTTAAAAGTTCCTGAAAGCTTATCATTCAACAAAAGATATGGTCACTTGCTCAGTTTGGTTACTACCGGTTTTTATGAAGGTTTAATGAGCGTCCAATTCCAGTTCTTCGATCCTAAGCACCATTTCTTCACATTTCAAGATTATCAGTTGGGTCCCACGCTGGAAGAATTCTCTAAGCTACTTGGTTTGCCAATATTGGAGCAAATAACTTTCACCGGTTTAGAACAAGATCAGACTTTTGAAAATGTTGCCATAGCCTTGCATTTAAATCCATCTGACATTGAATCCAATTGGGAAAGAGGAAGTGGGGTTAAAGGTCTTCTTGCAAAGTTTCTAATGGAGAAAGCTCAGGTGTTCCTAGACCCCATGAGTTACCATGATTTTGAAGATATCTTGGCTCTCTTGATCTATGGGTTCTGTAACGCGGTGGGAGAACTGACTTGGGTGTTTTGCGTTTGATTACAATTGTACGGATAGAAAGATTCGCCACCGACTTTTCTTTTATCCAATAAGGAAAGGTTGAAAAGAACAGGAAAGACCTTTCGATAATATTTCTTGAGTTCGGGGGGTAGGTTATGAAAAGGGAAGGTGTTAGCACCCTTTTCATCCGTAGTTATCTATGGGCTCTTAGTTGCTTGCTAGATCACTTGCTTTTTGTTTGAAAATGTGCTTGTGGTGTGGGTTTTGAAAGTATTTTGAAAACGTCTTTGTAATGGTTCTCGTCTCTATAAGAACGCGTACAAAAAGCTTTGTCTTTTGAAAATGTTTCAAGATGAAAGTGTTGGTGTACAAAATGTTTTTGTTGTGAGCAAGCGAGCAACTAGGAGCAACCTACCTACTCAAAAGGTCTTAAATGTTCTTTTCCTCCTCCTTTAGATATTTCTATCATACCATTGATTTGGTAATAAGCCCCATCGTTGGATGTGAAGGGACAGTCGCGGGTCAATCGTACAGTCATAGAAGGCAACTTGTGAGACGCTTTAGCAGTTTTTGTGAGGGACTAGATCGTTTTACCGAAGGAAACATCGAGGGATATCGAGGGACTACGATATTTTTTATCCAAGGGTCTTTGCTAAAGTGCCATATTCGAGGGACATGATTGTATTTCCGAGGCAACAAGCGAGGTTATCATAGAGGTGCGCGTAAGAAAGTGTGTTTGATTCAAGTTAATTTATTCTTAGATTAGGGTTATCTAACGATTGATTTTAAATCTTGCCATGCACGCCTAATTACTATACAGTATAAGGAAAATAGTAAGTTGCGAAAATTAAAATTATATGCTATTACAAAGCTTTCGGGAATGGGGGTACAAATTTACAAATGGGGATGAATCAATGCGATTAAAAATCCAAATAGGCAATCAATACAACCAAATCGAATCGAGCATTAATTGAAAACTACAACAATCTACGAAGTAAAAATTAATTAACAAAGTAAGAAAATAAAAAATTCTTGACATTTTTGTTTGAAAAGTTTGGAAAGAAAAATAAAATTTTATTCTATTAAAGAAAATAATTGACTAAAGATATTAAATCATTTGTATATTTTTTGTCTTTTAATATTTTTTATTATGAAGAAATTAAACAAATAATTTAAGACTAAAGAAAAAAAAGTTAATTAATAAAAATATTTACAAAGTCCTAAACTAAACTAATTAGTTTATTTTGAAATTTATATTTTTTTATTTAATCGAATTTTAAAACTAAAACTAAACTAATTTGCTATAAGGCTAAAGAGATAGAAAAAAATAAAAATGTCTTGGGGGAGTGTTGAACTTTGGTTTTCTTGATTGCAGAATGCAAGCTTTGCCAACTGGACTAGGCTACTTATCTGTTATTACTATGATCTTAATCAAATAAAAGGGAAAAGTGATAGAGTGATTGGGCCCAATGAGCCCAATGGGGAGACCCGGCCAGAAAGGGGAAAGAAAGTGTTTGGAAACCCTAAACACAAAGAGGTTCGTCGTTGCTAGTCTCTCTCTCTCTCTCTCTCTCTCTCTCTCTCTCTCTCTCTCTCTCTCTCTCTCTCTCTCTCTCTCTCTCTCTCTCTCTCTCTCTCTCTCTCTCTCTTTCTCGGTGTGTGTCGTTCGACCTCTCCTCCATCTTCTTCAATTTTTCTGAGAAAACTATGTTGCCATGGCCACAGTACACCAACCAACCTTCATTCTTTAAACTCATCTTCTCTGATTTGCTTCATCTTGTTATGCTCGTCACTCTCTCTCTCTCTCTCTCTCTCTCTCTCTCTCGATATCACGATGGCATCACCAAATGCAGATAACATCAACAACTGAAACCCCATCGATTCTCCATCATTCACAGAGGTACAAAATTAAAAAAGAAAATAAAATGAAACAAAAGAAAAAAAGGAATAAGGAAGGAAAAGAACCTCGGGTAAGTTTCTCGCGCGATTTGCTTAAATTCTTCTACTTATTATTTTTTTTCATGTTTTGTTGTTTCTCTTTGTGATGTTGTGATTTATTTTTGGAGCGGTGAATAGGAATGGTCCACAAGTGTGCTTTGTGTTGCGTATGGTGCGATGTTTTTGACTGTATGAAGCTTGTTGAGGTTTGATGCGGATTCGTTTGAGTAAGTATGAGTTGAATGGTTTGAAGGTTGGATGAAAATTGGAGGTGAAGTCTAGGTCAGTATCGATTCTGTGAATAATGATGATATGAATTAGTTTTGTGTATGTGGTTTTGAGTATGGTTTCTGCAGGTTGAATGAAGTATGTTGAGGGTTACATGAACATGGGACTGGTTATGGCTGAATGAATTGTGAGATGCGGCTTGTAGAGAGGGAGTATGCTGGCTTGAAGGGTAGTTCACGGCTGAAGGAAGAGGTTGTGTAGTGATAGATGTGAGGTTTTGTTCTTGTGGATGAAGGTGTTGAAGGATGGTGACGAGATAGAGGATGAAGGATTACAGAGAGATAGAGAGAGATAGAGTTTTTTTTGTAGAGTTTAGGGAACAAGGTTAGAAGTTGTGTGGGGATCAAGATGAAGATTTGTGAGTGAGTCAGAGATGGTTTTAGTTTTGTGATTTTCTGTGAGTTTTTGATTGATATTTCCTTATGTATTTTTTCTCTGTGCCCAGCGTGCCAATAGTTAGTTTTATTTATAGTCAATAGGAATGGATTTTGGGAGGGAAAAGGATAAGTGTTTGATCTATTTCGACATGCTGTCTTTTTGTGCTTTTCTGATACAGATATGCTTTGCTGAATTTGTGCAACGTTTTGGACTGTAGCTGACAATTTTTCTTGTAGTTTTTACAGGCTCCTCTGTAGCAGTATTTTGACAGGTTTGGGCAAAGAGTTTTATGGACTGTTTTGACAGTTTATTAGTGGACAACAGGGCTATTTTTTTAAGACTGTTTGTGCAGTTTTTTTGGGCAGCTAGTGCAGGTTGTTTGGACTGTTTTGGTTTAGGTGATATCTCTCTAAACCTGCTTTTTTCCTATTCATCTTTCTATGATGTAAATTTTTTTTTACACAATCTCTGAAGGATTTGCAGTATAGGGAAATGATGACATAAGGTCTTTTGGCCATGAACTAGTGCTAGCTGTTTTTATATTGGATAATTTTGATTTGTTTTGGCTATTGCGCTTGTTGTTTTGTGTTGATGTGCTTGGTAGCTTGGATGCAAGTCTTTCTTTTGCTTATAGCAGCTGCTTGCCTGCTGTTCTGCTACTATATGCTGTTGTTGGTTGCTTTAGAAGTCTGCCTTTGTGTTGCAGTTTTGGCTTGTTGCTGCTGTTTGTTATTTCTTTTTTCATGTTATTTGGCAGCTTGCAGCTGCTGTTACATTAGCTACTATTTCTGTGCTTGCTGGCCTGCTACTGCCTTGGTTCTTTGCTGCATCTGTTTTTGTACTTGGCAGTTTTAACTTTGCTTTTGTAGTAGGAAAACATTTGTGTTTATGTTCCCTTTTGTGAACCAAAAAGATCAAACTTTTTGTGATTTACAAAAGTAGGAGATAGTCCATGATTAAAAACAAAACCTTTTAGTTCTGATTCCAAATGCAAATCCCAATGATGAGCTTACTTATTTAACAAATCATTCTTGCTTGAATTTTTCATATGTTGATTGTTTGCTAATTTTTCCTTCTTTTGTTACATGTACGAGTAATTGTATGGCAAGCAGGGTTGAAAGGCGAAGAAGCCATGGCGAGGAGTGGATGATTTTCTTAAAGATGAAGCAAGAGAAAATTGAAGAAGAAATATTTCTTTTTTTTTTGTAAACAAAACACTTGTAGTTTGTATCTTAAATTGTAACCAACTTTGAAATGTATCTTGAAATTATTCCTTTGTAACATAAATTGATGGAACTTGAAGTTTGTAAATCTCTTGTAGTAATGTAACAACTCTGAATGATTTGCAAGATAGAAACTCGAAATTTCCTTGTGTAAACTCATTTGTCTCAAAAGCTTGAAGGAGATTGACACATAAGTGAATCAACACAATTTCGAACATGTATTGAGTGAAGTTTGTTTGATAATATTGGATGTCTTTTGAACATTGTATACCCTCTTGATTCCATGAAACTTGCACTCAAAATGAAACTCGCATGCCATGCTCGATTCAAATGGAACTTCATTTCCAAACTTGAATTCAAACTCTTGATGACAAAACATATGCTTTAAGAGTATTCATCAATCTTGTAAAATTAACAACTTCAACATGAGAATCATAGTCCTGAGAAAACAATTATGGTATGAATTGAAATTAGGAGTTAAGAACATTCGAAATCAAGCAAATGACATGTGATGATTCGATAACTTTCAAAGTCTTCCAAACACAATTTTTCTTTGATCTTTGAAGATAAACTCGTAAATGACATCACTTATGAAAATATGCAGAAATAATCGTCTCAAGATCTTGGAAATTGAGGAAATTACAATTCCTAGAGGTCGGGCGACAATTACTCAAGATTAGGTCAAAGTCCATAAAGCGACCTCTAAAGTATTCTAATTTTGATGATCTTCCGCACGTAATCTGTAACGCCCGTAACTTAATTAATTTTTAATTAAATTATTTTTGGAATATTTGTGAGGTGGTGTTATTATTAAATTGGATTTATTTTATTAAGTGGAGAAATAATAATATTAGAGGTATAATATTATTATATGGTGAAATAATATTAGAAGTGTAATATTATTAAGGTGTGATTAATTTGAGATAGTAGATGTAATAAGGGGGTGTAAGTTTGGAGCCCACTAAGGAATAATAGGATATTAGGTTATTTTATTATTTGTTGTTAGAATAGAGAGAAAAAGCAGTAGAGAAAATAAGGATTTGAGAAGAACGTGAAGCTGCTGGAAAAAGTGGAAGACGCAAGAACAAAGATTCAACCCAGAAATTGTAAAAGAGACCTTCAATCCAAGGTAAGGGTGAGGTTCAGACTTTATAATTGGGTTCATGATATTTGATATATGGGGTTAGAGGTGATTGTTGTTTGTTCTTGAATTGAATGCATTATGAATGATGTATGATGAAGATTTGATGAATAAGAATGTTATTATGTTGTTTGATCAATGGAGTAATAGAGTATAATGTTAAGTGATGAATTATCATGGTTATAATGAGGTTTGTAGGACTGTAACATAATTCCCATAGCGAAACTACAATAGAAAACATAGAAATTAGGCAGACTGTAGCAGGATGTGTCGACCCCAAATTGGATGTGTCGATACATGAAGGCTGATTGACTGAAGATGAGTCGATGCATGCAGGGCTTGCATCGATACATGTTAGTTGCAAGACTCAGGATGAGTCGACCAGTAAGGTGCATGTGTCGATATATGCTGTGATTTAAAGCCAGGATGAGTCGATCCATAAGGAGTATGTGTCGACTCATAGTGAACAGATGAAGCAGTACGCGTCGATCCATAGGGTTTTGCGTCGACCCATGTTGTAAAGGAAAAGCAGGATGAGTCAATCCATAGGGTCTTGTGGCGACCCATAAGGTCTGATTTTTGACAAAATCGGTTTTTAGTTGCTGTAACTTGAGTTTTAGGATGCTGTTTGAGATGCCGTTTGAAGCGTTGATTAGCTAACGCGATGAACTTTATTCTAGATTATTTAAATGATAACGAAGTGGTGTAATCCTAGTAACCAATCTAAGATTTAGAATTAATTCCCGTGATTGATCGTTACTGCTGTATTTTGGACATAATGATGAACATGAGATGTTTAGAGGTTGCTGTTAGGATTACGACAGTAGGATTAGTGACAGTAATGATATAAACTAGCAAAATAACAAGATGGCTTACTGTACTATTAATATACAGTTGAGTATTAGTGAGATGTTATTGATGAAGTTGTGTTCGATGATTTTGTGATAATAAATGATGTTATATAAATTATTTTGATGTTATGAGATGTTGTTAATTGAGATGTTTTGAGATGATTGAGATGTTTTGAGATGATTGAGATGTTGCGATTTTGAGATGTTAATTGATATGTTTTGAGATGATTTGGGTGTTGTTATTACATTCATGATGAGTCGCATACATTGCATTTTTAAGATGGAGCTTATGCTCGTTGAGATGGCCTGGATTGGAAAATTTTGAGATGAACGCTATGCCTTATTGATGCCTCTATTAATTGGCAGATTTTTGAGATGGGATTTCTGCTCCAATGGTACCACATGCATTTAGGTAGTTTTGAGTCGCATTATATGATTGAATAATGAAGTGTATTTGATGTTGATGAATGAGTATATATGCTGTAATTATTGTTGATTTTGAGATGAGAAGTGGTGATATTATTGATCTAATTTAATATATTAATTATCATGCGCTTTATTATATTGTTAGATATCTCACCCCTTCTGTTTGAATGTTGCCCTTATGTTGGTAACGTGTAGGTAATCGCGAGTGAAGGTTGTATACCTTCAATAGTTCGAGTCGATGTCATTTCTCTGATATGTAACACTCAGGGGGATGAACGCTTGCTGATTTTTGATTGATGATTTTCAGTTGTTGAGTTTTGAATTGATTATTATTAAATAAGAGATGTTTCGAAGTTGTTGTTTTATTTAGAGATGTTATTGAAGAATTCCGTTGCGTAGTTGTTGAATTATTTTATTAAAGATGTTATGACGATGGTTCATCCGATGTTTTAAAAAGTGTTATATATCCATGATGAATTGCAATGAATTTGTTAGAAGAATTTGTGACATCCCGATTCGTTTGTATGAATGAAATTTTATAACTCTGATTTATTTTGCATAATTTGGCGGGGTAGAATTGGGGTGTTACATAATCAGTTCTTGATTTATGAAGTGAAATTGGAGATGACATCAAGGAGAGTCATACACAAAAAGAACCGCCCAAAAGTATCAAATAATGAAGAAGTTACAATCGTTTGAACTTGATCTCGCAAATGGCAATTTTTTGGGTCAATGTAGTCGTTTTCAGTCATCTGAACCATCAACTGAGCAAACTTGCAATGTAAAGTTTGAAAATTGGGACAAACATCCTTGAGGAGACATGAAGATCTATGAAGACCATTTGAAACCTTGGAGACTCAATTTTCTTTAGGAAATAACAAAGCCTTATTATTGACTTACTGCCTAGGAAGAGAATCAGATTGATCAACTTTTGAGCTAAATTGAGTATTCGAGAAACCCTAGGATAGTATCTTGAACAAAAAACAGGAGGGAAAATTTTGGGGTACAACAGCTGCCCCTGTTCAATCTTCTTAAAATTGAAAGGTGAGATCGGCATGTTTGTCGTTCGTAGCTTGAAAGTGGAAGATGCTTGAAAACTAGAGTGCCCAGAAATTTGCGCTTGGTGATGTGTTGGTTGATTATGTAGGGAATGAGCTTAAAGATGCCATTTGGAGAAATGATGGAGAGTTGTCAGAGATGGGATTATAGATTCCATCCAAAGGTGATTGTTGACAGAAATTAGACTAAGTCTGAACTTGACTTCAACTGGAAAATAATCAGAATAAACCTCTGGTCGATTTAAACTGAAACTAGCAGAAGTCTTGAATGTTATTTGACTGGAAAGAATCAGAATAAATCTTGGAGCGATTTATATGAACCAAAGAGAATGTCTATTTGTAAAGTATCGGGATAAACCGTTGATAGGTTTAAATTGAACCAAAAGAGGTCTTAGGTATTCTTTAACTAGAGAGAATCAGAATAGATCTTTGAGCGATTTATCTGAATCAGAGAAAGTGTCTACTAGGAAAGAGTTAGGATAAACTATTGAGAGATTTAAACTGAACCAGCAGGGGTCTGGAGAAGAATCAGAATAAATCTTAAAGCGACTTATCTGAACCAGAGAAGATGTCTCCGGGAAAGAATTAGAATAAATCATTGAGAGATTTAAACTGAACCAACAGGGGTTTGGAGAAGAATCAGAATAAATCTTGAAGCGACTTATCTGAACCAAAGAAGATGTCTGCGGGAAAGAATCAAAATAAACCATTGAGATTTAAATTGAACCAGCAGGGGTCTGGAGAAGAATCAGAATAAATGTTGAAGTGAATTATCTGAACCAGAGAATATGTCTCCGGGAAAGAATCAGAATAAACCGTTGAGAGATTTAAACTGAACCAGCAGGGGTCTGGAGAAGAATCAGAATAAATATTGAAGCGACTTATCTGAACTAGAAAAGATATCTGCGAGAAAGAATCAGAATAAACCGTTGAGAGACTTAAACTGAACTGATAGAGGTTTGAAGGAAATGTTTGTTATGTAGATGGTCAACCAGTCTTTTCTCGGGAATTAACCTGTAATTGATTTGTCCATGAATAATTATCCTGTCGGAAATTTGTTGATGATATTTTTATGTTGATTGATCTTTCTTGAAAAGGTGAAGAGTTAGTTGTATGCGATGCCATGATGTATGAAATGCATGGCATGATATTGCGCTATATGCATTTGTGTTGTCAATGCTATGACATATGATTGCAATGTATGAACATATTAATTGTTTTGTTGTAGTGTTGCTGGACTCGAGGAAAATAAATCTCTGAGTACTGCTGGGAATGAGGAGTGTACGTCTTCATATTTTGAATTTGAAGCGTTGATGAAGGAGTTTCCATTATTAGAGAAATAAACTTTGTTGGGGAAGGGAGACGTCGTGCATTGCTTGTGGACTTCGTGAAATCCTGCTGGGGAATCTTGAGAAACTGAGCGACTTTCACTGGGGAATCTTTGGAGAGGTAACTGGAAGTTTTGCTCCATTGGGGATATGAGAGCACCTGATACCATTAGGATGCATACCAGAGATACGTTAGTGATCCTGTAGTAGGATGTCATTGCTTCCGCTCCTGCTGGAGAAAGTATCTGCAGGGATTATAGAGTAATCTACTGGGGAAGAGGAGTTGTGGTCCCTTGATTTATGATAGTCTGGGAAGAAAATTCAAGCTGGGTAATATTGCCATTTGTTGGGGAAATAAACCCTGTCACCAATCTGCTGGAAGGGCGCTTTGGACAAAAGCTCCATAAGGCTTTTAACTCAATTAAGACCAACTCAGCTGGGGAATGTCAGAATAATTCCAAGCCTTGATGGTATCTGAGGAGATATTGAACGAGTCTTAGAATGATATCCATATCTGATCATATTTGGGCTGTATATATGGAGAGTTTGGAATAAACGTCAGAATAAATCTGTATTTAGGTCGTATCTGCATTGTATCTAGAAGAGGCTTTTGAATAAGTATTCGAATGAATCTTTTTCTGGATCGTGTCCGTACTGTATTGTATTTGCAAGAGGATCTGAAATGAGTATCAGAATGAATATGCATGAAGATTGTGTCTGAACTGTATCTAAGAAGATGCATTTGAATAAGTATTAGAATTGATCTTTTTCTGGATCGTATCCGTACTATATTTGCAAGAGAATCTGAAATGAGTATCAGAATGAATCTGCATGTAAATTGTGTCTGAACTGTATCTAAGAAGATGAATTTGAATAAGTATCATAATTGAACTTTGTCTGGATCGTATCCATACTGTATTTGCAAGAGAATATGAAATGAGTATCAGAATGAATCTGCATGTAGATTGTGTCAGAACTATATCTAAGAACATGCATGTGAATAAGTATCAGAATTGATCTTTGTTTAGATCGTATCCGTATTGTATTTGCAAGAGAATCTGAAATGAGTATCAGAATGAATCTGCATGTAGATTGTGTCTGAACTGTATCTAAGAAGATGGTAAACTGTTGGCAATCACCCTATGTTTGGGAACTAGTGTGATGTGTGCGTTTATTGGGAGAAGATCAAAACTCCTCTATTCACTGGTGAGTTTGACTATGTCATCGGTTGGAGGATGCCCCACTTTTGTTTAAGGACGCTTCTGCACTTGTCGGGAATAGCCTTGTGACTCCGACGACTTGACCGGGGATCACCTTATGAAGGATACTTTATGGGGATTTGTCACTCTCCATAGCAGTAAGTGTTGTAGTAATGCCAGAAAATGTTTGCTTGGTCGCACATGATCCTTTATATGTGGGAGCTTGTTTGCCCCTAGAGTTAATCTGGTGCACCTCGACGCTTGAGATTTTGATCACATTTCCGGTAGCCATGAACATCCTAGAGATATTTTCTAAGACTGTTGTGGAAGAAACCAAAGACCTGATACTGACACCATCTGATACTACTGGTGTGATGCAGTGGGAGAACTGACTTGATGTTTTGCGTTTGTGTTCCCAAATGTTGCGGTTAGTAAGAGTCGCCACCGACTTTTATTTTATCCAAAAGGAAAGGTAAAGAAGCACAAGAAAGACCTTTGAGATGTTTTCTTGAGTTCGGGGGGTAGATTATGAAAAGGGAAGGTTCTAGCACCCTTTTCATCCATGGTTTTCCATGGGATCTTAGTTACTTGTTTAGCTCAGTTGTTTTACTTTGAAAGTGTTTGAAATGGAGCTTTGTGTGGTTTTGAAAGTATTTTGAAAAGAGGCCCTTGTTTAGGAAACCTTTGTAATGATTCTTGTTCGTAAGAATGTATACAAAGATGTTTGTATTTTGAAAAATGTTTCAATGTTTTGTAAAATGCTTTGAAATGTGTGTATTTGTTTTTAAAATAGCAAGGATTATTTTGAAATTGATCAAGTAACTAGAAGCTATCTACCTACTCAAATGTATTTCTTGTGCATTTTTATTCCTTTGACATTGTCGATTTACCATTGATTTGGTAAACAACCCTATCTTTGGATGTAAACGGGACGGACGTGGGTCATCGTATGACCATGATAGCAATGTTGCCAAGTATCTTAGCAATTTTTGAGGGACCAAGATCATCTTTGTTTAGGCAACCTTTTGATAGCGTCATCGAGGGACTGTGATCTTATTTTTGTTTTTTTGCTTTGCCAAGATATTTCGCATGCGTAACATGGCCATTTTAAATTAGGCAACCAAGTGGGTGAAACCCTAAGGATGCTTATGTGCAATGTGTGTCATTTTTCATGCATTTGATTTGTCTTGTATTAGGTTTTGTCTATTTGTTTGGTTTTTGGTTCTTGTCATGCAAACCATAGTTTACTAAACATGGTATATGAAATCAATAAATTGTGTAAATGTAAACTAAGCTATTACAACAATTATTATGGGATGGGGGATACAAGTTTTTGAATGAGGATATTGCACAAAATAAACCCTAAAAATACTATTACAACCCAATTGAATATTGTGCGCATTAAATAAATATACAAATATTTAAATATGCAATGCAATGTATTTATGCTAAAAATGTTTTGTATTTGATTTTTGTATGAGAAAAATGATTTATTTAAGCCCTAAAAATAAGAGAAAAAATATTATTATTTTTGAAAGGGTGAAACCCTAATTTTCAATTAAAATAAAATATATATTCTATATTATTATTTTGTCAATTTTTTATACAACAAAATAATAAATAATATTATGTACAAATATTAAAAATTAACATATGTATGAAAATAAATATTTTATGTGTATAAACAATATAATAAAAATATAAGGTATTTTTAAATATATTTTCAAATTTTATTTAAGAAAATAAAGTATATTATCCTAATAAACTATTTTTTAATACAAAAATAATAGAAAAAATAAAATAAAATGCAAAAAATAAAGAAATTATTTTTCATAATTTTTTAAATGTTTATAAAAAATAATTAAAAACAATAAACATAAAAAAATGAGAAAATATGAAAAATATAACAAATAAAGTCAGGGGGTGCAAATAGTGGTAAGGGGGGGTGTGAAAATCAAAAACAGAAGGCCCAAGGCGCCCAAGGCCCAGACTTCATCCCTGTCCTCCAGCTTCTTCTCCTTTGCGCGCGTGTTATGGTTCAAACTACAACTCTCGGATGCTTTCACAAAAACAAAATCTCATAACATAAAAAATATAGCATTTAATCTCACAATTCCAATGATATAAATTATGTGACCTAACTCTAAAAGATCAGAGAGAATTTTAATGGCCCTAAATCGTGACTTAAATTTTTCAACATTTCAGACTTCAAATTCTCTCAGCTCAGTTAATATAAATGACAAGTATGCATATGTACAGCTTCACCATGTTATGGACTACATCTTTTCTTCACAAATCGTGGCTTGAGGATGCCTAAATACAGAGATAGAGTTTGAGAAAAATACCTCCTTCAGCTTGATTTGGATATGACATTGTGGGGACTTTGAGGGAGGCCTGAGGATCGTGTGAGCTTCCTTGAACTTCCTTCAAACTATTCCAATGCTTAGCTTGCTTTGTGGCTGGATGAAACTCTTTGCACAAGTCAAGTTGCAAGCTCCAAGTTTGAAAATGGCAATGGCTGAAACAGATCTTACAAAAGAAGGACAAGGGCTTGGATAACTTTAGTAGGATATATGGAAGGTGTTTGAAGTGTTGAAACAAAATACGCACGATCCAAAAATGAAATGGCTATGGTTTTGCAGCAATTGGGTGTTTTGGCAGAAAAATGAAGTTTTTCAGTTTTGGATTGTTTCAGATGTTAAGCATTTTGTCTTTAGCCTTGCAATGAGTTTGTATATTTGTATAGAATGATTCAAAGTCCACTCCTTATCAGCTGTACAAGTTCTGACCTCTTTTGCAACTTTTCTTGCATTTGAAGAAAAGTTAAGTGACCAATGCAAACATGCTTGTACTGGTGAATTGTTTGTACCAAAGGAACATGTCGAAGGCTCAAGGTTGATAAAGTTTCAAAAGCTCACTTTATGAAAATGGCATTGTAACCTTTATGCTTAAAATGGAAATGTAACTTTGTACAATGCTTCAAAATTGAAAATAAAGCCTTTAACCTCTGAATTTGCATTTAATTATGGAGTGTATAATGAGTTTAGGACCTGTAATGCAAGGTACAAGCATCATGGATCTGATTTGCAACTTGATACCTTGTGAAAATGGTATGAACAAAAGTGATAAAAGCCAATTTCTCTTCTTCGATTCTCCCTAACCACAAATGATCTTGGAGAGTTCTTGGACATTTTAGAAAGCTTGCAATTTTCTCTATAATCCATTGTTGAAATGAATTTTGAGATTCCTCTTGCAACTAGGTGAAAAATGTGCATGAAGTTGGGTCCAAAACTTGCCTAAATTAGGGCAAAATTTCACTAATCATGGACCTATGTTCACAAATTCATAACTTGAGATCCAAGCATCTTTTGGGAAAAGTTTGTGAAGAAAAGTTGTAGATTTCATGGAGGACTACAACTTTGATGTTGGAAGTTTTCTTTGAATAAAATTTCATCATGGTGAAAAAGTGATGGAAAATTGGGAAAAAATAAGAAAATTTCCATACTTAGAAAAATTCTAAGTTATGAAAATTTTCAAATTCAAAACCCTAATTTTCAAAATTGGTTTTCTTGGTCAACAAGTTTCACATTTTGACATATCTTGATGAATTATGACCCTTGGCACTTGATTTTTACCAAAAAGTCAAAGTTTGACTTTTCAGTGTATAGTTGACTTTTGATCAGTTGACTGCAAAATTCATCTGTCAATCCAATAAACTTGAGATCTTTTGAACCATGTAATTACGTCAAGATGATTCCATTGAACCCTTGAAATCATGTTTGAACTCAATCGATCATTGGCTAGGTTAAAAATCAGAAATTGCCCTTTCTCAGTTAAAACCCTAATTTTGACCATTTTGCCCTTTTGATGATTTGATCAAATTTCTTGAGGAGTTGTGATCCAAACTTGATCAAATGGTACATAGGAGCCTAAAATGTTGATGTGGATAAAAAATTATGAAGTTTGACTGTAAATTGGCCATGGTTGACTTTTTCACCAATACAGCTGATTTTTAGGTCAACTGTCCAATTGATTGAGCAAAAATGTGATTCAAGGCTTGAAAGTTAGCATGAGAAATATTAGGGATCCAAGATGATGTATGAAAGTCACATGAAGCATTGGTGGTCCAAAAATCCTTGTTCAAACTCAAACCCTAATTTTGGGGTATTAGTGCAAGATGAGATGTCCTGAGCTGAGCAAACCCTAATCCTGTCTTGAGTCCAAGAAGTCTTGTGAGAAAAATCTTGATAAATGAGAGGGAAAATTTTGGGGTACAACAGCTGCCCCTGTTCAATCTTCTTGAACCTGAAGAGTTAGATTGGCGAGCTTTGTCGTTCGCGACTCGAAGGTAAAAGATGATTGGACACTATAATGCCCATAAATTTGCACTCGACGAAGTGTAGTTGAGGGAATAGGCTTAAATATGCCATTTGGAGAGATGATAGAATCTTGTTGGAGATGGGCTTGTAGATGCCATCCAAGAATGTTTGTTGAGTTGTAAGGTGTAAGTCAGAAGAATAAGTATCATAATGATGTCCGTATCTGGAACGTATCTGAACTGTATCTGGAGACCTGAAATCTGAATGAGAAACAGAATAACATTCGTGTCTGGAGCGTATCCATACTGTATCAGGAGTGTGAAATCTGATTTTGAATAAGTATCAGAATGACATCCGTATCTGGAGCGTATCCGAACTGTATTTGGGTGTTGAAGTCTGAATGAGTAATAGAATAACATCCGTGTCTGGAGCGTATCTAAACAGTATCGGTACCTGAATCTGAATAAGTAACAGAATGACTTCCGTGTCTGGAGTGTATCTGGACTGTATCTTGAAGTTGAAGTCTGAATGAGTAGTAGAATGACTTCCATGTCTGGAGTGTATCTGAACTTGAAATTTGAATGAGTAACATAACGACTTTCGTGTCTGGAGCGTATCCGTATTGTATCTGAATGTTGAAGTCTGAATGAGTAACAGAATAGCATCCGCGCCTGGAGCGTATCTGTACTGTATCTGAAAGATGAATCTGAATGAGTAACAGAATGACTTCCGTGTCTGGAGTGTATCTGAACTGTATCTGAAAGCTGAATCTGAATGAGTAATAGAATGACTTCCATGTCTGGAATGTATTTGAACTGTATCTAAATTGCATATTGTTAAACGGTAGCGGTTAATCTTATCCTGAAAAGGGTAAAATGGTAGCTGAAACACAAAGTTATGTTGCATGAAATGTATGATGCAATATATGTGTTTTATCAATGTTTATGATATATGGATGTAATGTATACGCATGTAAGCTGATTTGTTGTATTGCTGAGGAAAATAAATCCTTGACTGCTGCCGGGGAAAATAAATCCTTAACTGTTGAGGATAAGAAATCCTTGGTGAATGTTGGGGATTAAAAATCCTTGATGACTTCTCTGGGAATATAGGGATGCTTTATGTCTTGAAGTTGGAGTATTGACAAAAATTCTATTGCGAGCAATGCCGTATATTTCTTGAGTAATCTGCTTGGGGAATCCATAGCATTTTGATGACTTCTACCGGGGATTACAAAAAGGGAATCCTTGTTCTACTGGAGAATAAGGAAGACTCTGATGACTTCTGCGGGGAATTAAGAATGAGAATCTTCATTCTGTTGGGGAGCAATAAAAACTATGGGGAAGAAGGCTTACTGCTGGGAAGTAGGTTCAGGAGTTTGGGTTGTCTACCATTCTACTGGGGAGTTATCAGAAGTTGTTGTCTGGTTTTTAGGCTTCAAGATAACTTGCTGGGGAATTTAGAGAATCTGGATGGTTTCTGCTGGGAATTGATAGTTAGAAGTTTTGGCTCCGCTGGGGATTGGGAGTTTGAAGTTTTAACTCTGATGGGGATTAAGGGTTTGAAATTTTAGCTCCGCTGGGGATCTAGATGATGTATTGTAGGGATTGCTCATGGAATAGCCTAAAGACGTTTTCCCATCCTTTCAGTCTGTTAGTAATTGTTCTCTTCCATCCTGTTTATTTGTAAACAGTAATTATGTTCAAATGCATATGTTCATCAATGAATCATTGGACGTTTTTGAAAATAAAAACACAAGTGTAAAGAAAAGGAAAATAGTTTTCTATACTTTGAAAGAGATATCTTTGTATTTACTTTGAATAAGTATTTTGTACAAAGGAGACATGCATCCTAGTAAGAGGATGGTGTCATAAACGTAAGAAAAATTTATACAAAAAAAGATGGCTATGTGTGTAATAATCCCATGGGGTTCCCATTTTGCTATAGCCTTCGTATCTCTGAATATCTTGTATGTCCGTTGCTTCGTCCGAAGATGATTGAATTGATCAGAAAACCCAGGTTTGTCCGTGAAGAGATTGTCCTTAAAGTGATCCGACGAGACATAGTCATACGTTTTAATTCCCTAACTTTTGCCTGGACCGCCCTTTCGAGTTTTCAGTCCACCGGGAAACCCTTTTTTGCCCAAGTCTCCCTTTCGGGTTTTCAACTTTCCGGGTGTACAAATTTTTTTATTTTATCCCTAATTTTTGCCCGAACCTTTTTGGTTCGCCGGGATGCCCTTGTTTTGCCTAGGTGTGTCAACCTAGCGGGTCTTTTATGCGTAGCATCTTTTGACTATGTCTGCGTTCGCAGGGTGTGGCAGGTCGTCGCTGTCCATGGTGGTTAAGATCATTGCCCCACCAGAAAAGATGTTCTTGATTACAAATGGTCCTTCATAGGTAGGAGTCCATTTTCCCCTGGAATCACTTTGTGGCAAAATGATGCGCTTGATCACCAGATCTCCAACTTGATATATTTGGCGTCTGACTTTCTTGTTGAAAGCCTTGATCATCCGTTTTTGATACATCTGACCATGGCAAACATCAGTAAGCCTCTTTTCGTCAATCAAGTTCAGCTGATCAAGTCGGGTCTGAATCCAATCGTCTTCACTCAAACTTGCATCCTTCATAATTCTCAAAGAGGGAATCTGAACCTCGATAGGTAAAACATCCTACATGCCATAAACTAAAGAATAGGGTGTTGCCCCAAGTGATGTGCGAGTCGTGGTATGATACCCGTGAAGAGAAAACGATAATATTTCATGCCAATCCTTATAGGTGACTGTCATCTTCTGTATGATCTTTTTGATATTTTTGTTAGCAGCTTCGACTGCACCATTTATCTTTGGCCGATAGGGGGATTAATTGTGATGTTGAATTTTGAACTGCTCGCACAAAGCGGTGATCATAGTATTGTTAAGGTTTGTACCGTTGTTAGTGATGATCCTTTTGGGGATACCTTACTGGTAAATAAGGTTCTGCTTGATGAAGCGGGCAACAACATTATTAGTAACGGATGCGAAGGAAGCTGCTTCGACCCACTTGGTGAAGTAGTCAATGGCCACCAGAATGAAGCGGTGTCCATTGGAGGCTGTAGGCTTGATCTCCCCAATCATGTCGATTCCCCACATAGAGAAAGGCCAAGGAGCTGTTAAGACATTTAGAGGAACCAGAGGCACGTGCACCTTATCTGCATAGATTTGACATTTATGGCAGGTCCGGGAGTGTTGATAGCAGTCAGCTTCCATGGTAGACCAGTAATAGCCTGCCCGTAGAATCTTCTTTGCCATCGTATGCCCACTAGAGTGAGTTCCAAAGGTGCCCTCATGCAATTCGGCCATGGTCCTTTCAACTTCAATCTTGTCCATACAACGGAGTAGAATAGAGTCATGATTGCACTTGTATAGGATGCCATTACTTAGGAAGAACTTAGCTGAGAATCTCCTTAAGAACTTTTTGTCGTTGACGGAAGCTCCTTCAGGATACTCTTGAGTCTCGAGATACCTTTTGACTTCATGAAACCACGGCTGGTCCACTACTTCTTCGGTACTAATCTCGTGACAATGTGTCGGTTCGTCCATCCGTTCAATAGAGATCTGGGGAGCCTCATTGTCCCAATCAAGTTTAAACATAGATGACATTGTAGCTAGAGCATCTGCTAGCTGATTTTCTTCTCGCGGGAAATGCTCGAAGGTAATCTGCTCGAAATGTGGTAACAATGTCAAAACATGTTCTTTGTAAGGGATGAGGTTTGGATGCTTAGTGTCCCACTCTCCTTTGATCTGACTGATGACCAGAGCTGAGTCCCCAAACACATCTAAGGATTTGATTCCCAAGTATATGGCAGCCTTGAGTCCAAAGATGCATGCTTCATATTCTGCCATGTTGTTCGTACAGTTGAAGCAAAGTCTGACAGTGAAAGGGGTGTGGAAACCCTCCGGAGATATGAGCACAACGCCGATACTGTTACCAAGTGCATTGGATGCCCCATCAAAGTACAGGGTCCATCGGGATCCTTGTTCAGGTTCGTCATATGGTCTGATATCTTCACTGTTGTCCAATGTCATGATGTCTTCGTCAGGGAAGTCAAACTTCATGGATTGGTAATCTTCTACAGCTTGATGAGCCAGATGATCAGCTAACACACTACCCTTTATAGCTTTTTGGGTAGTGTACTATATATTGTATTCCTTTAGGATCATCTGCCATCTAGCTATCCTCCCAGACAGAGCAGGCTTCTCAAAGATGTACTTTATCGAATCCATCTTAGATATCAGCAAAGTGGTATGAGTCAACAAATACTGTCTTAGCCGACGAGCAGTCCATACCAAAGAGCAACAAGTTTTTTCGAGCAGTGAATATCTGGTTTCACAGTCGGTAAACTTTTTGCTAAGGTAATAAATAGCGTGCTCTTTTCGGCCAGACACATCATGCTGCCCCAGTACGCACCGCATTCAATTCTCTAAGACGGTCATATACATGATTAACGGTCTTCCCTCGATGGGTGGCATCAGGACAGGAGGTTCTAGTAAATACTCCTCGATTTTATCGAAACCAGTCTGACATTCATCGTTCCATCTGACTACCTGATCTTTCTTCAACAGCTTGAAGATTGGTTCACAAGTAGATGTTAGGTGAGAAATGAACCTGGAAATGTAGTTTAGGCGTCCCAAAAAACCTCTGACTTCCTTCTCAGTGCAAGGAGAAGGAATTTCTTGTATAACTTTGACTTTGGCAGGATCAACCTTGACGCCTTTGTTGCTGACAATGAAACCTAAGAGTTTACCGGATCGGGCTCCGAATGTACACTTGTTTGGGTTCAATCTTAGCTTATACTCCTTCAATCTAACAAATAGCTTTTGCAAGTGATCAAGGTGTTCTTCTTCAGTTTGTGATCGGGCTATCATGTCATCTACGTAGACCTCTATCTCATGATGTATCATATCATGAAACAAAGTTACCATGGCGCTTTGATAGGTTTCCCCGACATTCTTCAGTCCGAATGGCATCACTTTGTAGCAGAATGTACCCCACTGTGTGACAAATGTAGTTTTCTCCATGTCCTCAGGTGCCATTTTGATCTGGTTATAGCCTGAGAATCCGTCCATGAAAGAAAATACTTTGTGCTGGGTTGTATTGTCAACCAGGATGTCGATGTGTGGAAGTGGAAAATTATCTTTAGGGCTGGCCCTGTTTAAATCTCTATAATCCAAGCACATTCTCACTTTGCCGTCCTTTTTAGGCACGTGAAAAATGTTGGCCACCCATTGAGGGTAAGAAGTACCAGCCAGAAATCCAGCATTGAACTGTTTCATAACCTCTGCTTTGATCTTCTCTGACATGTCAGGTCTCATGCGATGGACCTTTTGTTTCATTGGTGGACAGTCTTCTCTTTTGGGTAGACGGTTTACCACGATGTCTGTATCGAGTCCCGGCATGTCCTCGTATGACCAGGCGAAGATCTCAACATAATCATGCAATAGCTGAATTAAGCGCTCCTTGACACTCGGCTCTAGATTGGCACCCACTTTGATTTCCTTTTTATCCTCCTCGGTTCCCAAGTTGATTGTATCTAACAACTCCTCATGAGGCTGAATTGCTCTTTCCTCTTGTTGTCGTAATCTGGCCAATTCCCCTGGCACCTCACAATCTTCCTCACCTTCGTATTCATCTTGGTAGATCAAATCTTAAGAGTCACTGAAGGCTATAGCAGTATCGTTACCCATGGGATCCGGAATGGAAGGGTACCTGCATTTGTGAGTGTGGGTGTGTGTAAGGGTATAACCATCTTAAAACAATAAAATGTAAAAGAAAGGCAATGAGCATAAAAGGTTTATATGTGAAAAAGCATCCATGATTCATTGAATGACATATGTAGATGAAATAAAAACCCTTACAAATGGACCATTGTGTCTCGGGTAAGACACAAGGCTTTTAAAGTACGAATTGTTTGTGAATTATTACAGTCCAACAGAAATGTAAAAGATAAATTACTGAGATATGAAAGTTATCGGAACGAAGTCTCTGGCTTCCCAGTTACGCAGTCCTCTCCTGACAGTAGGAAATATCCAATCTTCCAGGTTGCCTTCCTCTTCATTGTCTTCTACCACATTGACATTGTAACCATGCCTCGACATTAGAGCGGAAATAACATTCGGTTTCTCAGGCGCTTCAAACTCAACTTCCTTCGCGTCTATCAGATCTTGAATCTTGTTCTTCAGAGCCCAAAAGTTGCTGGTGTCGTGCCCTGGACTTTCAGAATGGTACGCGCATCTGGCGTTGGGATGGTAATGTGGAGAAGTAGTATTAGGATATTTTGGGGCCTCTTTCAAATAGGTCAGATTCAACTTCAGGAGATGTGGTAGAACTTGGGCTGGAGTCATGTTAATCTTGGTAAATTGCCGAACTGGCCTTTCTACCCTTTATTGATTAGTTCTTGGCTGGTCGGATGCAGGCTTCGGAATCATAACAGCCCCCACTGTTGGTCTTCACTCAGTTCTTCCCTGATTCCTCTGTGAATAGACAGCATATACTTCCTTTCTTCCGGTGAAGGGTTTTTTCACAGTTGCGGAGGCAGACGCGTCCTTTTGAATCTTCCCACTTCTTATACCAGCCTCCACTCTTTCGCCGGCTAAGATCAATTCAGTAAATCCTGCAGAAGAACTTCTAATCAGGTGATTTAAGAAAGGGCCTGAAAGAGTTCCCAAGAACATGTCCACCAACTCCCTCTCAGATAGAGGAGGTTGCACCCTTCCGGCTAGGTCTCTCCACTTTTGCGCGTAATCTTTAAAGCCCTCATTGGAAACCATGGACATACTCTGTAGCTGAGACGGGTTGGTGCCAAGTCGGTGTTGTATTGATACTGTTTATAGAAAGCAGCTGCCAAGTCTTCCCAATTGTGAACTTCAGCCCTCTCCAACTGGTAGAACCAATCAAGTTGCAATCCTGATAAACTATCTTGGAAAAAGTGGACCCACAGGTCTTTGTCAGCAAAGTGTGGTTGAATCTTCCTGACATAGGATCTGAGGTGCATTTTAGGGCAAGACACCCCATCATACTTGGCAAACAGTGGCACTTTAAACTTTGGAGGGATTACAATTCCTGATACCAGCCCTAATTCCTCAAAATCTAGCCCTGTTACTCTATGGATTTCCATAGCGCTGTTTCGATCCTCAAGGTGTTTGTATTTGTCATCGGCCGGAGGGTATTGTTGTCCAGAGTAGTCCTGCTCTTCTTCTTCTTCTGCTTCAGAATCTGATGGTACTGCCGTTTTTTTTCCTTTTCTTTCCCCTTCATCACAAGTTGTTGAAAAATCTAAGGTCCATCTGGCTAGTCCCTGAAATCTTCTGCCCATGATAACCACACCATTTGGCTTCTTCTTCTTTTTATCTTTTTCTTTTTCTAGCAAAGTCTTCAGGTCCTCCTGCCCCTTGGCTAAGGTCATGAGAAACTGTTGAAATTGTGAATTTTGAGCTTGTAAGTCTTTAACCGTTTGTTCAAGATCCATCGTATTGAAATAAATAATAAAGAGATGAGGAAACTTGGTGTGAAGACCTGTTTATGCTTATGATGAATGATATGTATTCATGCAATTCTTTCAAGGATTCAGAAATTCAAATTTGTTTTAAACAAAAAGAAACACACGTCATATTAATAAGATAGAATTGGTAGTACATCAATGCCCCTTGGGCAAAATAATACAAAATTATAAGGTAAAAAGACGTTGCGCATCCTCTTTGGTGAAATGTAGGTGTTAAGAGTCTGCTCTTTGTGAAGTAGCCGAGTAAGTTCCCGAACCTTCTTCTCGCTTGCATAGAATTGGGCTTCGAAAGTATCACGCTCTCCCTTGAGCTGTATCCAACTCCTTTGTAAATCTTTGAGTGATGTTGGCATGTCAGGATGTAGGATGGTGTATGGAACCTCTCCTTCCTTAACAGGCTCTATAATCACTGGGAGAATGGAGGGGTAAGGCATCAAAAGACTTTGGGCGCGGATTCATACCCAATTGAGATAAGGCTCAAGAGGGATAGAATTCTTGTGTTCCAAGGTCTTACTATCTACCTTGTTTGGCATCCTTCAAGCTCAGATGAATCTCTGACGGAGTCCTTGGTCGTTGTTGTCGAAGTCGAAAACCAATCTTTGAATCAGTATGTCATGTGGGCCATCCCTTCGGGCATAACCAATATGTCTTAGAGATAAGAAAGGGTTGTAGGTGATACTTCCCCTAATGCCAAGTAGAGGGACATTAGGGAATTCCCCACAACGGTCAATGATAATAACATTCTCTTTGGATCGAGAACACCAATGTATATCTGAATGGTTAAGTGTCATTAACCTTTGTGACCACCTCAAACCTTGCTCATTCTTCAAGACTGATTGGGGAAGATGATATATAAACCATATTGCCAGGAGAGGAGTGCAACACATAAGAACACCTCTTTTCCTCATTGTACGAGTGTGAAAAGAGTGGAGGATATCCCCAAGCAATGTAGGCACCGGGTTGCGAGTCATGAAGATTTTGACAGCGCTCACATCTATAAGTTGGTCAGGATTAGGGAACAAGACCATACCATAGATGAGAAGAGCTACAATCTCCTCAAAAGCTTGCAAGTCTAGAGAATTCCAACAGCTTTGGGCCTTCTCGAACAGAAAACTTTGATAGGAAGCCTTTGACACCACTTCTAGTTTCCCAATGTGTTGTGACATCAGATGAGTGCAAGTGCAAGGCTTGAGCAATATCTTCTGGCTTTGGATCTCTTTCTGTACCGTTGAAAGGTAGTTGATTGAGAATAGGAATCCTCATAAGTTGAGAGAATTCTTCCAAAGTGGGCACAAGTTGATAGTCAGGAAATGTGAAGCAATGATGCAAAGGGTCAAAGAACTGGAAGAGAACTTTCACCATATCCTCCTCTGTGTTGGAAGTGACCAAGTTGAGTAGACGACCATGTCTCTCGGTGAATGGAGAATTCTCAGGAATCCTTGAAGCTAGCTCCTTGAGTTGTGGAGGAATTCTCACAAGGTTGATTTGGATAGTTTTCCTGCGAAGTGAATCCATAACCTACAAAACAAGAACAAAGATGAATCTCCAAAATCCATGAAATGGTTAGTGAATGCATATGATGTTCATGATGTTCATGATGTTATGCAAAAGTATATATGTACAAGAAAATCACACAAGTTCCTAGTTTAGGCTTGCATGGGGTTTCATAGGTAAGTACCATCTTGAAGTTTAGTTAACTCAACCTGTCCTAGAAATAGTAACCGGGTTCTAAGGAGCTCAATATCACTCGATTGCTTCCTTGTTCATTGTTTCAGTTCAAGCCTCTTTACTGGCGACCGAAATATTCCAAGAAACCAACCCTCAATGAGTGTAGTATCGAGTATCTACCAACTTCGGACTGCACCAAAGCTGGTCATCTCACTACATTCTAAAATGCCAAGTTGGTCAAGTAAAGGTTCTAGAAGTTCATTAGTGCTTCATGACATCACTCAGTAGCCCCGTATTCTCTTTGATTGACTCAAAGGATATCGGTACCCACAAATATGTCGCACTAATATAGCTATTTCTTAGACCATGTCGGTATACCCCACACAGTTTCCACAACGTATTGCTATTTACCTATAATGTTTCCCAAATCCGGGTGGAGGATTTAAACCCAAACAATAGAACCAAAATGTAAAGCGAACAAGTCAAACAATTGTAAGCAAATAAAGGTGATCTAAACCCTAAGGTAACCCCACTTTTAGAATTTTGCCCAGCAGAGTCGCCATTTCTGTGATGCGGTGGGAGAATTGACTTGAGGTTTTGCGTTTGTGTTTGCAAATGTTGCGGTTAGCAAGAGTCGCCACCGACTTTTATTTTATCCAAAAGGAAAGGTAAAAAAGCACAGGAAAGACCTTTGAGATGTTTTCTTGAGTTCGGGGGGTAAATTATGAAAAGGGAAGGTGCTAGCACCCTTTTCATCCATGGTTTTCCATGGGCTCTTAGTTACTTGTTTATATCACTTGCTTTGCTTTGAAATTATTTGAAATGGTGATTTGTGTGGTTTTGAAAGTATTTTGAAAATAGGCCCTTATTTAGGCAACCTTTATAATGATTCTTGTTCGTAAGAATGTATACAAAGATGTTTGTCTTTTGAAAAATGTTTCAATGTTTTGTAAAATATTTTGAAATGTGTGTGTTTGTTTTGAAAATTGAAAGGATTGTTTTGAAATTGATCAAGTAACTAGAAGCTATCTACCTACTCAAATGTCTTTCTTGTGCATTTTTATTCCTTTGACATTGTCGATTTACCATTGACTTGGTAAACAACCCTATCTTTGGATGTAAACGGGACGGGCGTGGGTCGTCGTATGACCATGATTGCAATGTTGCCAAGTATCTTAGCAATTTTTGAGGGACCAAGATCATCTTTGTTTAGGCAACCTTTTGATAGCGTCATCGAGGGACTATGATCTTATTTTTGTTTTGTTTTGCTTTACCAAGATACTTCGCGTGCATAACATGGCCATTTTAAATTAGACAACCAAGTGGGCGAAACCCTAAGGATGCTTGTGTGCAATGTGTGTCATTTTTCATGCATTTGATTTGTTTTGTATTAGGTTTTGTCTATTTGTTTGGTTTTTGGTTCTTGTCATGCAAACCCTAGTTTACTAAACATGGTATATGAAAGCAATAAATTGCATAAATGTAAACTAAGCTATTACAACAATTATTATGGGAGGGGGGATACAAGTTTTTGAATGGGGATATTGCACAAAATAAACCCTAAAAATACTATTACAACCCAATTGAATATTATGCACATTAAATAAATATACAAATATTTAAATATGCAATGCAATGTATTTATGCTAAAAATGTTTTGTATTTGATTTTTGTATGAGGAAAATGATTTATTTAAGCCCTAAAAATAAGAGAAAAATTATTATTATTTTTGAAAGGGTGAAACCCTAATTTTCAATTAAAATAAAATATATATTCTATATTATTATTTTGTCCATTTTTTATACAAGAAAATAATAAATAATATTATGTAAAAATATTAAAAATTAACATATGTATGAATATAAATATTTTATGTGTATAAACAATATAATAAAAATGTATGGTATTTTTAAATATATTTTCAAATTTTATTTAAGAAAATAAAGTATATTATCATAATAAACTATTTTTTAATGCAAAAAATAATAGAAAAAAAATAAAAATGCAAAAAATAAAGAAATTATTTTTCATGATTTTTTTAATGTTTAGAAAAAATAATTAAAAACAATAAACATAAAAAAATGAGAAAATATGAAAAATATAACAAATAAAGTCAGGGGGTGCAAATAGTGGTCAGGGGGTGTGAAAATCAAAAACAGAAGGCCCAAGGCGCCCAAGGCCCAGACTTCATCCCTGTCCTCCAGCTTCTTCTCCTTTGCGCGCGTGTTATGGTTCAAACTGCAACTCTCAGATGCTTGCACAAAAACAAAATCTCATAACATAAAAAATGTAGCATTTAATCTCACAATTCCAATGATATAAATTATGTGACCTAACTCTAAAAGATTAGAGAGAATTTTAATGTCCCTAAATCGTGACCTAACTTTTTCAGCATTTTCAGACTTCAAATTCTCTCAGCTCAGTTAATATAAATGACAAGTATGCATATGTACAACTTCACCATGTTATGGACTACATCTTTTCTTCACAAATCGAGGCTTGAGGATGCCTAAATACAGAGATAGAGTTTTAGAAAAATATCACCTTCAGCTGGATTTGGATATGATAATATGGGGACTTTGAGGGATTCCTGAGGATCGTGTGAGCTTCCTTGAACTTCCTTCAAACTATTCCAATTCTTAGCTTGCTTTGTGGATGGCTGAAACTCTTTGCACAAGTCAAGTTGCAAGCTCCAAGTTTGAAAATGGAAATGGCTAAAATAGAGCTTACAGAAGCATGACAAGGGCTTGGATAGCTTTGGTAGGATATATGGAAGGTTTTTGAAGTGTTGAAACAAAAAACGCACGAGCCAAAAATGAAATGGCTATGATTTTACAGCAACTGTGTATTTTGGCAGAAAAATGAAGTTTTTCAGTTTTGGAGTGTTTCAGATGTTAAGCATTTTGTCTTTAGCCTTGCAATGAGTTTGTATATTTGTATAGAATGATACAAAGTCCACTCCTTATCAGTTGTACAAGTTCTGACCTCTTTTGTAACTTTTCTTGCATTTGAAGAAAAGTGAAGTGACCAATGCAAACATGCTTGTACTGGCTGTCTTGTGAGCTGATATGAGTTGGTACAACTTTCTTAATATATGTGTGAATTGTTTGTACCAAAGGAACAGGTCCAAGGCTTAAGGTTGATAAAGTTTCAAAAGCTCACTTTATGAAAATGACATTGTAACCTTTATGCTTAAAATGGAAATGTAACTTTGTACAATGCTTCAAAAGTGAAAATAAAGCCTTTAACCTCTGAGTTTGCATTTAATTATGGAGTGTAGAATGAGTTTAGGACCTGTAATGCAAGGTACAAGCATCATGGATCTGATTTGCAACTTGATACCTTGTGAAAATGGTATGAACAAAAGTGATAAAATGCCAATTTCTCTTCTTCGATTCTCCCTAACCACAAATGATCTTGGAGAGTTCTTGGACATTTTAGAAAGCTTGAAATGTGATATATAATACATCTTTGAAATGCATTTTGAGATGCCTCTTGGAACTAGGTGAAAAATATCCATGAAGTTGGGTCCAAAACTTGCCTAAATTAGGGCAAAATTTCACTAAGTTATTTAGTTCATGGACCTATGTTCACAAATTCATAAATTGAGATCCAAGCATCTTTTAAGAAAAGTTTGTGAATAAAAGTTGTAGATTTCATGGAGGACTACAACTTTCATGTTGGAAGTTATCTTTGAATCAAATTGCATCATGGTGAAAAAGTGATGGAAAGTTGGGAAAAAATAAGAAAATTTCCATACTTAGAAAAATTCTAAGTTATGAAAATTTTCAAATTCAAAACCCTAATTTTCAAAATTGGTTTTCTTGGTCAACAAGTTTCACATTTTGACATATCTTGATGAATTATGACCCTTGGCACTTGATTTTTACCAAAAAGTCAAAGTTTGACTTTTCAGTGTATAGTTGACTTTTTATCAGTTGACTGCAAAATTCATCTGTCAATCCAATAAACTTGAGATCTTTTGAACCATGTAATTACGTCAAGATGATTCCATTGAACCCTTGAAATCATGTTTGAACTCAATAGGTCATTGGCTAGGTTAAAAATCAGAAATTGCCCTTTCTCAGTTAAAACCCTAATTTTGACTATTTTGCCCTTTTGATGATTTGATCAAATTTCTTGAGGAGTTGTGATCCAAACTTGATCAAATGGTACATAGGAGCCTACAATGTTTATATGGATAAAAAATTATGAAGTTTGACTGTAAATTGGCCATGGTTGACTTTTTCACCAATACAGCTGATTTTTAGGTCAACTGTCCAATTGATTGAGCAAAAATGTGATTCAAGGCTTGAAACTTAGCATGAGCAATATTAGGGATCCAAGATGATGTATGAAAGTCACATGAAGCATTCGTGGTCCAAAAATCCTTGTGCAAACTCAAACCCTAATTTTGGGGTATCAGTGCAAGATGAGATGTCCTGAGCTGAGCAAACCCTAATCCTGTCTTGAGTCCAAGAAGTCTTGTGAGAAAAATCTTGATAAATGAGAGGGAAAATTTTGGGGTACAACAACTGGCATAGACGAACAAATTGGTGGTACCCAAGATCTTTGGTCAAGTCTTAGAATTTTCTAAGAACTCAAGGGAGGAACCAAAGACATGATACTGACACCATCTGATACTATTGGTACAGACAAGAAATTTGATGGTACCGGAAGTCTTCACAGTGGATATTGTTCAAATCATGATCAACGTAACATTGCCCCTTGAGTGACTTAGATAGAGATTTTCCCCTTGTTATTCAACAATTCTTTGAGAGATTCTTTGAATCTCAACTTGACTCACCATATGTGTTGGACAATGGTCATGCCGAGCCCCTTGATTATGAGAGATTTGTTATTTGGAAGTGTCTTTCCATTTGAAGTGATTCTATTTATCGAGAGAGCTTTCATTTGCTGAATATTTGTCTTGTGAATTTCTCTGTTGTCAAACAATTAGCCATATGCAAACAGCGGTATTCAAAATAATGCAAAGTTTATGCCTGTCTTGAAGTTTTGAAAATGCGTTTTAGCAGATACAAGAATTTTGCAAGTATGTGAGTTTAAATCAGGATTTAGAGTAAACCTTACAAGAGTCAGCATACCTTTTGTAACAATATGCTTTCAAACTGACCCATGTTTCATTCAGGACTTTGAAAGGTTGTATCGTGGTATAGGTTCACCGTTTAAGAAACAAAGGATAAGGATAAAAGTGTAATTGTACCCTCCCGTTCTTCGTGATGTTCTTCAGTCCTAAACTCGGTTAATTGTGCGTTTGAACTCCAATTGAGTCTGGAATGGCGCTTTGGTGATGGTTCAGACAAGTTAAGTTTATTGGAAAGCAGTCATTTTTGCCATATATTCCACGTTGTTGAGGATTTATAGTGACTTATTTTATTTATTTATTATCCATTATGCCTGTCTGTTCTTGTTTTTGAGATTACAGTCAGCGGGATGCCCTAGTTTTCCTTAAGTCTCCTTCGTAGGTTTTAACTTAGTGGGATTTTCTTTTGGGAGATAATGATTGTCTATTTGATAGGGAACCATCACCATCTTTTGGTTCAGAATGAATGTTTTTTATGTCATTCGTTGTGTACGAAGGGAAAGTTTGTGACTGAACGCGAGTTTAAATTAACTAAGAGACTACCCTGCCCCAGGTTTTGATTAAAGGTTTTGATTTGTGTAAAAAATAAAACTTCTACTTCTTCGGCTCGAAGAGGTTGACTAGGGATTATCCTCCTTATAACTCCAGTGTTTAGGAATTGAAAGAACCCTTGTACATCATCAGCAATGTCTGTCCAAAAGCATAATGTATGAGATTAACGCATTTGTTTTCGTCATCCTCACTCTAAAGGCTTGCAACTTTTAAAACAAACGCTGAATATCATAAAGGGAGTAAAAAGTATATTTCAAATATAATGAAAACGAATGGATTAATTCAAGACAAACATATGCAATGCATTAATGAAACAAAGTTCAACATTAATAGATAAATGTTTGAACAACAAAAGAGATTACAATTGAAAATTCAAAATGAACAGGACACTCTCAATTATTTGGCATAAGAGCAGTTATCATGTTAGGAACCTCTGGAGGGTCGAACTCAATCTCCTTGGCATCAATCATGTCTTGGTCTTATTCTTCAGATCCCAACAACAGTTCGTGTCGTGTCCAAGACTATCAGAATGGTATGCACACCTTTCGTTGGGATGATAAGTAGGAGCAGAATTATTGGGATTCCGGAGAGGAGCCTTTAACGTAATAAGCTCTACTTTCAACATGTGTTGTAGTGCTTGAGCCAGTGGCATGTTGATCTTAGTGAATTATCTTTTAGGCACGACCTCCTTACGTTGATTCCTCTGTTGACGTTGTTGCACTGATGTAGGACCGGAGATCAGGCCTACCCCCACATGTTGGTCGTGGTTACTCTTGTTATGACCTATTTTGCCATAAACAACATTAGAATCTTTCTTCCCATTGTATGGCTTTTTCTGAGCATCAAAGGATGTAGCTCCTTGGATTTTTCTGCTTTTGATTTTAGCTTCGACCCTTTCGCCAGTCAGTATTAGCACGGTGAACCCGACTGATGAGTTTCTGATTAGGTGATTGAAGAAAGGTCCCGTCAAGGTTCCCATAAAGATGTCAATCAACTCCCTATCAGTTAAGGGTGGCTGCACTCTGCCTGCCAAGTCTCTCCATTTTTGGGCGTACTCTTTGAAGCCCTCATTGGATAACATGGTCATATTTTGCAATTACACACGAGTTGGTGCAAGATCAGCTTTGTATTGGTACTGCTTATAGAAAGCAGCAGCCAAGTCCTCCCAGGTGTGAATGTCGGTTCCTTCTAATTGATATAACCACTCTACCTGAGTGCCAGCCAAACTTTTTTGGAAGAAATGGACCCATAGCATCCGGTCAACAGTATGAGGCTGAATCTTGTCGACATAAGATCTCAGATGCATCTTAGAACAAGAGACCCCATCATACATGGCAAAGGTAGGGAATTTGAACTTTTGTAGGATGACCACTCCGGAAACCAACCCTAACTCTCCAAAGTCCAAGCCAGGTATCTGATGAATCTTTATAGCATCGAGGCGATCCTCCAACAGTTTCTATTTATCATCAACGAGAGGATATTGTTCATTAGAGTAGTCAGCTTCATCTTCATCAGTCCCCAAGCTATTATCTTCTTCATTATTATTCCCCTCATTTGATGGAGTTGAGAGATCTAGAGCTCTCTCGACTGATCCTCTAGATCTTCTTCCCAAATTCAGGACGCCCATTGACTTCTTTATCTTTTTCTTCTTGTCCTTGAGAAGGAGAGTCTTCAAGTCCTCTTTCCCTTTAGCCAAAGTCAGGAACATTTGTTGGAATTGAGCGTTTTGTGCTTGAAGATCCTTCACGGTTTGTTCCATATTCATCTTAATAAAATAAACAATAGGAAGATAAGGCGACCTGTATAGGAGAAACCTGTCACAATATGATGCATGGTATGTGGATGCATGTTGTTAAGGATCTCGCGGGGTAAACACAAGAAGATGTTAGAAGTTAAACTTGACTACAACTTTGATTGAAGAACCTCGTATCGGTGGATTTCCTTCCTCGAGCATCAAGCTCACCATGTCAAGTGGGTCATAGCCCTTGACTCAAGTTGTTGATCTTTGACGGTGTTTGGTTAGAGGAAAATAAATCCTCTTACCCCTTGACAAGCGTCTGGTTCAACAGGACCATGCATCATAGACCCTTAAGATCCTTGAAATGGTTACTCAAAATGCTATGGTATGATGTCACGATGTTATGTACAAGTATGCAAACTAAGCAAGTTGTTATGCATAAATAGTCATATACACACAAAGCAAACAAGTTCTTATGTTTAGGCTTGCATGGAGTTTGATAGGTAAGTACCCTCTTGAAGTTTAGTTGGCTCAATATGTCCTAGTAATAGTAATCGGGTTCTCAGGGATCTCAATATCACTGATCTTTCTTCATTGGCCATTGTTTCAGCGCAAGCCTCTTTAATGGCGACCGAAATATCCCGAAAGTCTGATCTCAATGAACGTAGTATCGAGTATCAACCAATCTTCGATCAAAACCAAAGTCGACTACCTCACTACTTCCTAATGGCCAAGTTGTTCAAGTAAAGGTTATAAAGTCAGTTAGTGCTTCATGAAACCACACAGCGGCCCTGTATTCTCCTTGACTACTCAAGGGCTACCGACACTAATAAATGTGTCACACTAACATAACTATTGCTTAGACCATGTCGGTATACCCCGCACAGTTTCCACAATGTATTGCTACTTACCTATAAGGTATCTCAGATCCGGGTAGAGGATCAAAACAAGCCCAAACAAGGAACCAAAATATAAAGCAATCAAGTCAAAAAATGAAAGCATATAAAGGTGATCTAACCCTAAGGTAACCCAACTTTTAATTCCCCAGCAGAGTCGCCAGTTCTGTAACACGATGGGAGAACTGACTTGGGGGTTTTGAGTTTGATTGCAATTATGCAGATAGAAAAATTCGCCACCGACTTTTCTTTTATTCAATAAGGAAAGGTTGAAAAGAACAGGAAATACCTTTCGAGATTATTTCTTGAGTTCAGGGGGTAGGTTATGAAAAGGGAAGGTGTTAGCACCCTTTTCATCAGTAGTTATCTACGGGATCTTAGTTGCTTGCTAGATCACTTGATTTTTGTTTGAAAATGTGCTTGTGGTGTGGGTTTTGAAAGTATTTTGAAAATGTATTTGTAATGGTTCTCGTCTCTATAAGAACACGTACAAAAATCTTTGTCTTTTGAAAATGTTCCAAGATGAAAGTGTTGGTGTATAAAATGTTTTTGTTGTGAGCAAGCGAGCGACTAGGAGTAACCTACCTACTCAAAAGGTCTTAATTATTCTTTTCCTCCTCCTTTAGATGCTGTTATCTTACCATTGATTTGGTAAGAAGCCACGTCGTTGGATGTGAAAGGACAGGCGCGGGTCAATTGTACAGTCATAGAAGGCAACTTGTGAGATGCTTTAGCAATTTCTGTGAGAGACTAGATTGTTTTACTGAAGGCAACATCGAGGGACATCGAGGGAATACGATCTTTTTTATCGAAGGGTCTTTGCTAAAGCGTCCCATATTCGAGGGACATGACTGTGTTTCCGAGGCAATAAGTGAGGTTACCCTAGAGGTGCGCGTGTGAAAGTGTGTTTGATTCAAGTTAATTTATTCTTATATTAGGGTTATCTAGCGATTGATTTTAAATCTTGCCATGCACGCCTAATTACTATACAGTATAAGGAAAACAATAAATTACAATAATTAAAATTCTACGTTATTATAAAGCTTTCGGGAATGGGGGTACAAATTTACAAATGTGGATGGATCAATGCGATTAAAAATCCAAATAGGCAATCAATACAAGCAAATAGAATCGAGCATTAATTGAAAACTACAACAATCTATGATGTAAAAATTAATTTACAAAGTATGAAAATAAAAAATTCTTGATATTTTTATTTGAAAAGTTTGGAAAGAAAAATAAAATTTTATTCTATTAAAGCAAATAATTGACTAAAGAGATTAAATCATTTGTATATTTTTTGTCTTTTAACATTTTTTATTAAGAAGAAATTAAACAAACAATTTAAGACTAAAGAAAAAAAAATTAATTAATAAAAATATTTATAAAGTCCTAAACAAAACTAATTAATTTAATTTGAAATTTATATTTTTTTATTTAATCGAATTTTAAAACTAAAACTAAACTAATTTGCTATAAGGCTAAAGAGTTAGAAAAAAATAAAAATGTCTTGGGGGAGTGTCGAACTCTAGTTTTCTTGATTGCAGAATGCAAGCTTTGCCAACTGGACTAGGCTACTTATTTGTTATTACTATGCTCTTAATGAAATAAAATGGAAATGTGATAGCGTGATTGGGCCCAACGATCCCAATGGGGTGACCCCGCCAGAAAGGGGAAAAGAAAAGGTTTGGAAACCCTAAACACAAAGAGACGCATCGCTGTTAGTCTCTCTCTCACGTGTGTGTCGTTCGACCTCTCCTCCATCTTCTTCAATTGTTCTGAAAAAGCTATGTCACCATGGCCACACTACACCAACCAACCTTCACTCTTTAAACTCATCTTTTCTGATTTGCTTCATCTTGTTATGCTCGTCATACTCTCTCTCTCGATATAACGATGGCATCACCAAACGCAGATAACATCAACAACCGAAACCCCATCGATTCTCCACCATTCAGAGGTACAAAATTACAAAATAAAATACAACAAAACAAATGAAAAAAGGAATAAGGCAGGAAACACACCTCGGGTAAGTTCCTCGCGCGATTTGCTTGAATTCTTCTACTTATTCTTTTTTTCGCGTTTTGTTGTTTCTCTCTATGATGTTGTGATTTATTGTTGGAGCGGTGAATAGGAAGGGTCCACAAGTGTGCTTTGTGTTGCGTCTGGTGCGATGTTTTTGACTCTATGAAGGTTGGTGAGGTTTGATGCGAATTTTTTTGAGTAAGTATGAGTTGAATGGTTTGAAGGTTGGATGAAAATTGGAGGTGAAGTCTAGGTCAGTATCGGTTCTGTGAGTAATGATGATATGAATCAGTTTTGTGTATATGGTTTTGAGTATGGTTTCTACAGGTTGAAGGAAGTATGCTAAGGGTTACATGAACAGGGGACTGTTAATGGTTGAATGAATCGTGAGATGCGGCTTGCGGAGAGGGAGTATGCTGGCTTGAAGGGTAGTTCACGGCTAAAGGAAGAGGTTGTGTAGTGATAGATGTGAGGTTCTGTTGTTGTGGATGAAGGTGTTGAAGGATGGTGAAGAGATAGAGGATGAAAGATTACAGAGAGAGAGAGAGAGATAGAGTTTTTGTTTTTGTTTTTGCAGGGTTTAGGGAACAAGGTTAAAAGTTGTGTGGGGATGAAGATGAAGATTTATGAGTGAGTCAAAGATGGTTTTAGTTTTGTGATTTTCTGAGTTTTGGATTAATATTTCCTTCTGTATTTTTTTCTCTGTGCCCAGTGTGCCAAAAGTTTGTTTTCTTTATAGTGAATAGGAATGGATTTTGGTAGGGACAAGGATAAGTGTTTGAACTATTTCGTCATGCTGTTTTTTTGTGCTTTTCTGATGCAGCTATGCTTTGCTGAATTTGTGCAACGTTTTGGACTGTAGTTGACAATTTATTTCTGGTTTTTGCAGGCTGCTTTATAGCAGAATTTTGGCAGGTTTTGGCAAAGAGTTTTTTGGACTGTTTTGACAGTTTATCAGTGGACAACAGGGCTGTTTTTTTTAGACTTTTTTTTGGGCAGCTAGTGCAGGTTGTTTGGACTATTTTGGTTTAGGTGATATCTCTCTAAACCTGCCTTTTTCCTCTTCATCTTTCTATGATGTAAATTTTTTCTTTTTACACAATCTCTAAAGGATTTGCAGTATAGGGAAATGATGACATCAGGTCTTTGGCCATGAACTAGTGCTAGTTGTTTTTATATTGGATGATTTTGATTTGTTTTCATTATTGCACTTATTATTTTGTGTTGGTGTGCTTGGCAGCTTGGCTACAAGTTTGTCTTTTGTTTACAGCAGCTGCTTGCCTGCTGTTCTACTACTATATGTTGTTGTTGGCTGCTTTAGTAGCCTGCCTTTGTGTTGCAGTTTTGGCTTGTTGCTGCTATTTGTTATTTCATTTTTCCTGTTATTTGGAAGCTTACACCTGCTGTTACATTAGCTGCTATTTCTGTGTTTGCTGGCCTGCTGCTGCCTTGGTGCTTTGCTGCATCTGTTTTTGTACTTGGCAATTTTAACTTTGCTTTTGCAGTAGGAAAACATTTGTGAATTTGTGTTCCTTTTTGTGAACCAAAAAGATCAAACTTTTTGTGATTTGAAAAACTAGGAGATAGTCCATGATTAAAAACAAAACCTTTTAGTTCTGATTCCAAATGCAAATCCTAACGATGAGCTTTCTTGTATAACAAATCATTCTTGCTTGAATTTTTCACATGTTGATTGTTTGCTAATTTTTATTTATTTTGTTACATGTACGAGCAATTGGATGGCAAACGAGGTTGAAAGGCGAATAATCCATGGCGAGGAGTGGATGATTTTCTTGAAGATGAAACAAGAGAAAATTGAAGAAGCAATATTTCTTTTTTTTTTGTAAACAAAACACTTGTAATTTGTATCTTAAATTGTAACCCACTTTGAAATGTATCTTGAAATTATTCCTCTGTAACATAAATTGATGGAACTTGAAGTTTGTAATTCTCTTGTAGTAATGTAACAACTTTGAATGATTTGCAAGATAGAAACTCGAAATTTCTTTGTGTAAACTCATTTGTCTCAATAGATTGAAGGAGATTGACACATAAGTGAATCAACGCGATTTCGAACATGTATTGAGTAAAGTTTGTTTGATAATATTTGATATGTTTTGAACATTTTGTACCCTCTTGATTCCATGAAATCTGCACTAAAAATGAATCTCGCATGCCATGCTCGATACAAATGGAACTTCATTGCCAAACTTGACTTCAAACTCTTGATGACAAAACATATGCTTTAAGAGTATTCATAAATCTTGTAAATTAACAACTTCAACATGAGAATCATAGTCTTGAGAAAACAATTGTGGTATGAATTGAAATTAGGAGTTAAGAACATTCGAAATCAAGCAAATGACCTGTGATGATTCGACAACTTTCAAAGTCTTCCAAACACAATTTTCCTTTGATCTTTGAAGATAAACTCATAAACGACATCACTTATGACAATATGCAAAAATAATCGTCTCAAGATCTTGAAAATTGAGGAAATTACAATTCCTAGAGGTCAGGCGACAATTACTCAAGATTAGGTCAAAGTCCATATAGCAACCTCTAAAGTATTCAAATTTTGATGATCTTCTGCATGTAATCAATTCTTAATTTGTGAAGAGAAATTGGAGACGACGTTAAGGAGAGTCATACACAAAAAGAACCGCCCAAAAGTATCGAATAATGGAGAAGTTACAATCGTTTGAACTTGATCTCGTAAAGGTCAATTTTTTGGGTCAATGTAGTCGTTTTCAGTCATCTGAACCATCGACTGAGCAAACTTGCAATGCAAAGTTTGAAAATTGGAACGAACATCCTTGAGGAGACAAGAAGATCCACGAAGACCATTTGAAACCTTGGAGACTCAATTTTCTTTGGGAAATAACAAACCCTAATTGTTGACTTACTGCCTAGGAAGAGAATCTGTATGATCAACTTTTGAGCCAAATCGAGTATTCGAGAAACCCTAGGATAGTATCTTGAATAAAAAAAATGGGAGGGCAAATTTTGGGGTACAACATGTTGGTTTTGTTCCCTAATTTAGACCAACTTATAGACATCAATGCCATCATCATTTTCTTTACTCATAATCCAGTGCCTACATTGCTCAGGGATATTCTGCATTCACTCCATACCCGTACTATGAAGAAGCGAGGAACTCTTATGTGTTGTATTCCTTTGCTCTATAGGTGGTTTATTTCACACCTTCCTAGATAAATAATGAAGAATGAGTTACGCTTAAGGTGGAATCAAAGGTTAATGTCTCTCTCTCACTCTGATATCTATTGGTGTCCTCACTCTCAAGAAGACATCTCTTTTATTAATTGCTGCAGAGAGTTTCCTAATGTGCTACTCCTTGGCATTAGAGAAGGAATCACCTATAACCCTTCTTTAGCCCTACGTCAGTTTGGTTATGCACGGAGAGATTGTCCTCCTGATATCCTCATCAAGGGTATTATGTTATACTACTCAAATGATCTGCAAGGTTATCGTTAGAGGTTCATCCGCACTTGGGGCATGGTTAAGAAGACTGATAGTAAGACTTTAGGGTGCAGGAACTCCATCCCTTTGGAACCTTACCTCAAATGGGTGCGAGCTTGCACTCGAAGTCATATAATGCCATATACTACCATCTTATCGGTGATCTTAGAGCCTATTATTCAAGGGGACGAGTCTCGCATCATTCTTCATCCTGATATGCCAACAAACTTCGAGGAATTGCAAAGATCTTGGATTCAACTCAAGGAAGAACGGGACACCTTTGAGACCCAATTCTATGCCAATGAGAAGAAAGTGTTGGAAATGACGAAGCAGCTTCACGAGGAGCAGAGTCTTAATGCCTATATCAACATGAAAAGGAAGCGTCCATGGGAAACCTAGAAGTTTTAGATGTTTTAATTGTTATTTATTTGTAACCTTTGATTGCATTTTAACTTAATAATAAAAAGTCTTTGTTTCTGTTTTGATTAAAAGAGTTTAAATCCTAAGAGGTCCTTGAAAGCATTGCATAAGCATATTGTGATACGGTAGCAAAACCGACTGTTTTGAAAATGCTGGTTTACGTTTTGCGTTTTTTATTCGCAAAATGTCGTGGTAAGCAAGAGTCGCCATCGACTTTTATTTTATCCAACCGGAAAGGAAAAAAGTACAGAAAAATCTTTTGTCGAGATTTTGAGTACGGGGGATAGATTATAGAAAGGGAAGGTATTAGCACCCTTTCTATCCATGGTTTTCCATGGGCTCTTAGGTACTTGCTCATCTTTTAAAATTGCTTGTGTGTGTTTGTTTTGAAAAGTTTTGTTTTACTTCGTTTTAACCCTTGTTTCTGTCCTCAAGAGTGTTACGAAGTTCTTTTGAAAACTTTGTTTGAAAATTGTTTGGTGTGAAAAAAGTTCAATTTGAGCAAGTACCTAATAGTCATCTACCTACTCGAAAAAAGATCGTTTCTGTTCTCGTTTCCTTTAGACAATGCTATCCTACTATTGAGAAATAGGAAACACCATCGTTGGATTTGTAAGGGTCAATTTGTAAGGGATGTACGATCACTAAAGCAATGTTAGGACGTCTTAGTAATAACCCTAGAGTCTTAAGATCATATTCGAGGCAACATTTCCGAGGCGACGTTTCCGAGGCAACATTTCTGAACGGGACTTTTGATCTTTGTTAGACAGGAGGGCAACCACTAAGACACCCTATACTTAATGATCGTTTACCGAAGGCAACCGAAGTGAGAGTATACCCTAGGAGTGTGCACGTGCGAGTGATTTGATTTCAGTTATTATCTTTGCACATTAGGGTTTTCTAGCCGTTTTAAAATTATCATGCAATCTTGTCATACAATCCTATTAACATACATCTAAATAGTTAATATTTGCGAGAATTAAAATGCGGGAAAGTAAAACCTACGCTATTACAAGGCTTCGGGATAGGGATTAATTACATAGCCAAAAAACCCGTAAAAACGATAAATAAAGAAAACCCTAATTTAAACTATTACATACCGTAGACAGTTACATCAATATTGCAAAAAATAATAAACGCGCGCGATGAATCGAATGCAAAATAATTAGGGTTTTGACCTAACTATACCTAATTGCAATTTAAAAGGAAAATCATTTTTTTGTCGTTTTTGTGTTATTTGAGAAAATAAAGTTTAATTGAATAAAAATAACCTAATCACTAATTAATTTTAGTTAAGAAAAATAATTAATTTAACCTATTTTTGTATTTTTATATTTTGAGAAAACAAATAAAAATTAAATCAAAAGTCTAACCCTAATTTTCATAATTGATTTTAATTATAAAAAAAGTTAGAATTACCCTAAATTAAACTAAATTATATTAACAAAATTAATTTTGATAAAATTAAAATCTAATTCTAATTTTTTGTGAAACTCTTGATTTTATGATTTTTTGTAAAAAAGAAATTAATTGGGTTAGAAAATAATTAAGCAAATAATAAAAGAAATAAAATAAATAAGCAAAGAAGAATTAAGATGGGCCTGGTGTTGTTTAGCAAGAGAGGGGGTATGAATCTGACTTCTTGGCCCAACAATTCCTGGCCTTTGTTGACTTCGTTGGATCCAGTGTGCATGCTTGACTCAGGCGCATGGTGGACCTTCAAGGGAAGGCCTTAGATCTTGCTTGTTGGTGATATGATGGTTGGATGTTGATGATGCATGGTGGACACATGGGGTACCAGCGCACCTGATCATGTAAAGAAAAATAATATGAAGCTAAAGTTGGGACCTGGGGATCGAACCCAGGTCCTTGAGCATTATCCCCTTGCCACGCTGCCAGCTGAGCCAGAATGATTAGTTGTCATTACAATAGCAAACAATTATTATATAATATAAACAAAAATCTAATCTTTGAAACGTGCGGAATTCAAACTGGCAAGCCATGGAGCGCCACGTATCCTTTATCTTCCTCCCACCGTCGCTATAAGTTTCATGGCTTTTACCTACGGACACTGAGCGTAGGTATAACCCTGCGCATTTCCAAAACCTTGTACACGCATGATAAATGAATACCAATGGTAACAACCAACTCGTTGCAACCTCACGAGCATCATGGTACCATTATTAAGGTCCAATTTTCCATGTACACAAAATCCCTAAAAACAAAGCACGAACCCTAGCCGTGGCAGTTTCATGTTTAGTCAGTAAAAATGCAATTAAATATAACCATTAGCTTACGAACATCTCAAGGATTAAAAATATGTCAATTAATCATGTTAATTATGCCAGAATCAATGCATTCGAATTCAATAAAAGAGACAATTTGTACGACTCTTACAGGGTGTTTCAAGGCGTGAGGAAGCTTGCTAGCGATTGAAACACGATCCTGGGATGTCTATCAAATGATTTGTGTACTTAGAATGGCTTGAAATGGCCTGAAACTTTGAAATTGGTTTGCAACTTTTTCTTGAATTTTTGAAATTCGCTTTCTGCCTTTGCATGCCTCTAGCCCCTTTCTTTTGGTCTGCATTTGTTCCTTATGTATACTAGAGTGCATTAGGGTTGCAATTTGTATCAAATTTCTTTCAATTATGAATATTGATCCATGATTTCATTCTTGCACCAAATCTTTCCAAAACAAGCAAATTTAATATTTTTGTGTCCATATAAATCCTTGCACGATCTGATCTTGTCTCCAGCTGTATAATGAACCTAATCATGCAAAATCTCAAGATTTAATTAGTTTTTGACATTTTCATTATTTTATATTGATTTAATTTAATTTAAATGAAATAAAATCAAAATAAATAACAAAAATAAAAGAATGACAAGTGGAAGGGCTCATGGGTCGTGGGTCACATTACAAACTCAGTGCAAGCATAAAAAGTTGGGCCCATTTGACAAAAAATGCAATTTTGGACACATTTGACTTTTGACAATTTTGCAAAAAGGGTCAACTTGGCCAATGCATAACTCCCTCAATTTTGACCCTAGAGATGTGTTCTTTGACTTGTTAGAAAGCTTAGGTGTCCTATAATCAACCCTTTTGGTCTCATCTCAATTGAGTCTTACATGTTCATGTATGAAGCTTTGACCCAAAAGGTGTTTTTGTTGACTTTTCAAAATGACCTATAATGTCCAAATTCATATCTTCTTGTGAGTGCATATTTTGAACTTGGGAGCTGAAGATGGATTGTATGGAATTACATCCTATTCAAAATGAGCTTTTGATGGGTCATTTTTTATAAAGTATGATAAAGTCATGCTTGGTCAAAGTTGAGTTGACTTTTCCTATAAAACCCTAATTTAGCAACTTTTGTGTTTTGATGATTTGTGAGCAATCCTTGAGGAATCATGATAAATCCTTGATAAAATGATGAATAATACTTCAAAATGAGAATGTTGACCAAAAATCTTGGAGTTTGACTGTATGTGGGCCACAATTAACTTTTTCCATAGCATAGTCGATTTTTAGGCCTTTGAGCAATTGACTGAGAAAACTTCCTCTGCAAGGCTTGAAACTTGGAATGGATGATCTTGAGAACATATTAGGACAATGGTGGGCATTTGGAAAATTTTGGGGTACAACACATATCATGCATATCATCATATAAGCAGGTATTTCAAGACAAGTTTCTTATCTTTTCGCTGTTTATTTCAGCAAAAAGAAATGGCTCTTGAACAAACAGTTAAGGATCTTCAAGCACAAAACACTCAATTCCAACAGATGTTCCTAGCTCTGGCTAAAGGACAAGAAGATCTGGAAGCTCTCATTGTCAAAGATAAGACAAAGAAACCAGTTGGCGTCCTGAATATGGGAAGAAGATTTAGAGGACCAGCCAAGCAAGCTCTAGAATTCGCAACTCCATCAAATGAGGAGGATAATCAGGAAGAGGATGACTAGAAGAGAAAAGAAGATAACAGGCCAGGGACTCATGAAGAGGAATCAAACTATGATGAAGAACAATATCCTCCTACTAATGACAAATATAAACATCTGGAGGATCATCTCAATGCTATGGAGATTCAGAGAGTACCTGGTTTGGACTTTGAAGATCTAGGGTTGGTCTCGGGAGTGGTTATCCCACAAAAACTCAAAGTTCCCACTTTTGCAAAATATGGAAGTGTTTCATCTCCCAAGCTTCATTTGAGGTCTTACGTCAAGAAGATCCAACCCCATACAGATGATAGGATATTATCGGTTCACTTCTTTCTGGAGAGTTTGTCGGGGACACAGTTAGAACGATTCTATCAATTGGAAAGAACCAATATCCGCAATTGGGAAGATTTGGCTGCTGCTTTTTACAAGAAATACCAATTTAATGTTGACCCGGCACCGACTCGTGTACAGTTGCAAAACATGTTCACGGGCTCAAATGAAGGTTTCAAAGAATATGCTCAGAAATGGAGAGATCTAGATGGAAGAGTGAAACCTCCTTTGACTGACTAGGAAATGGCGGACATGTTCATGGGTACTCTGACAGTCCCGTTCTATAACTTGTTGATTGGAAGTTCTTCGTCTGGTTTTATAGAAATGGTTATGACTGAGGAAAGGATCGAAAGCGGTATCAAGAGTGGGAAGATTCTGATGGTTGCATCTTCTAATGCTGATAAGAAGCCATTTGGTGGTAAGAATGAAGCCAATGTTGTGTATGTCCAGAAGGGTCGGAATAAGATAGACTACAACCGATCTGTAGGGGCAGTACCGGTCTCTAATCCGGCACTAGTGCAACGATGACAACATAGCAATCAGCATAAACAAGACACGCCCAAAAGATAATTTACGAAAATCAACATGTCTTTGGCTCAAGCATTGCAACACATGTTGAAGACGAAGTTGATTACATTGAGGGATCCTCTTCGGAATACCAATACCTCTGCTCCTAGCTATCATCCTAATTCAATATATGCATACCATTCCAATGGTCCTGGATATGATACGAATGATTGTTGGGCGTTGAAGAACAATATTCAAGATTTGATTGATGCTAAGGAGATTGAGTTTGGCCCTCTTGAGACTCCTCAGGTGATTACTGCTCCCATGCCAAAATATTTTTAAGATGGAGAGTGTCTAGTTCATTTGGATTTTTCCAATTGTAATTTCTTTTGTTTGCTCGAACACTTATCTTTATATCAAACTATGTGTTTTTCCATTAATGCATTACATATGTTGGTCTTTAATTAATCCATTAGTTTTCACTATACGTAAACTGTGCTTTTACTTCCTTTTTGTGATATTCAACTCTCGATTAAAATCTATACTCCTTTAGAGAGAGGATGACAAACATAATCCCATAATTTCTACAGTATGCTTTGGAACAGATCTTACTGACGATGTACAGGCGTTGCTTCAAATCCTAAACAATGGAGTTATAAGGAAGATAATACCTAGTCAACCAATTTGAGCCTAAGAAGTAGGAGTTTTCTTTTTTCACACAAATTGAAACCTTTAATCATAACCTAGGGCATGATAGTTTCTCAGTTAATTCAATGGTGCATTCAATCACAAGCTTTCTCTTCGTACATGACGAGTAGTTTCAGAGGTATCCTTCTAAAACAAAAGATGGTGATGGTTCCACATAATCATTAAAACAGGAAATCATTATCTCTCAAAAGAAATGCCCGCTAAGTTAAAACCTATGAAGGAGACTTATGAAAAAAAACTGGGGAATCCCACTGACTGTAATCACAAAAGAAATAGTTCAGGAAAAATGTAGGGATAATAAAATAAAAAAAGAGGTCGCTACGAATCCTCAACAAAAAATATTACAAGAAAATGATGACTGCCTTCTCAAATAAACTTTCAGTATCCGAACCATCACCAGAATATTAGGTAAAATATTCAAGACTCAATTGGAATCTAAACGCACAATCAACTGAGTATAGGACTGAAGAACATCATGAAGAACGGGTTGGATACAAATAAAATTTGAGCCTTTATCCTTTGTTTATTAAACCGTGAACCAGGCCACACTACAAACCTTTAAAGTCCTAGATGAAGCGTGGGTTAGTTCGAAAGCATACTATTACAAAAGGTATCCTGACTCCTATAAGGTTTACTATAAATCTTGAGTTGAATTCATATTCTTACAAAATTATGTTTGTTTACTAAAAATGAATTTTTAAAACTTCAAGACAGACATAAGCTTTGCATTCTTTAAATGCCATTGTTTGCATATGACTAATCGTTCGACAATAGAGAAATTCGCATGACAGAAATTCAATGAACGAAAATCCTCTCAATGGACAGAGTCGCCTCAGTTGGAAAGACATTTCTAGTAATAGGCCTTTCATAATCAAGGGGCATGACATGGTATCTAACTGATCTGGGGGAAGTCGCGTCAATATTTGAGGAATATCTCAAAAGGGCCGAATAGCAAGGGGTAGACCTCCATCTGAATCACAAGGGGCATGACATGGTGTCTTACTGATATGGGGGCAGTCGAGTCAAGATTCGAGGAAACTCTCAAAAGCACTGAATAGCTAGGGGAAGATCTCCATCTGAATCACTTGAGGCATTAAACATGAATTTTAGCAAAGAATCACGTACGATCGAGCAAACATTTTTCTGGAAGTGCAACAACACTTACTACTATGGACAGTGACAATTCTTCGCACCCTGTGAACACAGACATAGTCGAAAAATACTGCGCATGAAAAAAGACCCGCTAGGTTGACTGGCCTAGGCAAAAATAAGGGCATCCCAGCAAACCAAAAGAATTCGGGAAACAATTAGGGATATATAAATAAAATTGTACACCCAGCAAGTCGAGAACCTGAAAAGGCGGCTTGGGCAAAAAAGGGTATCCCAGTGGACTTAAAATATGAAAGGACAATCCAGGCAAAAGTTAGGGATTAAAGTGTATGACTATGTCCCGTCATCTCGTCACTTGTCAATCAGTAGAAGAATTATCACCCTGATCAGCATCCACCAAGGGCTCTAGAAGTTGAGGTATGTTCAAGTCTCCATGGACCCCCACAGAGCCAATTCCATGAGATTATCTCCACAAAGTAATCTTCACAAAGTCATACATTCCCCTTAATTTCCCCGACAGATCACTCTGGTGGATAAAGGAGTATGATCTTCTTCCTAGTAATATCACCAACCTATGGAGTTTCAATCAGTACAATTCATGGAGTTTCTCTTCCCCTGCTGAGCTTGTTCCTCCAAGGTTGTAAAACCCCCTTCATAATTCTGCTCTCCAGTAGAGTTCATTTCCTTAACAAGGGTGGTTCCTCAATAATAGTACTTTTCCATCAATAGGGTTTATTTCCCCCAAATAGTTTATCATATTCTAGATATAGTGCAGATACAATCAAGACACAAATTAATTATGGCACTCATTCCAGATTTCTCTTATAGATACAGTACAGATACAATCAAGACACAAATTCATTCTGGCACTCATTCCAAATTTCTCTTCCAGATACAGTTCAGATACGATCCAAATATGGATGTCATTATGATACTCATTCAGTATATATTTTAGATATGGTTCATATATAGTCTAGATATGGATATTATTCTGATACCCATTTAATACATCTTCAGATACAATCAAGGCGTGGATCTATTCTGACATTCCCCAGCTTGAGTGTGCTTCTACTACAAATCACTGGCAAATCCCTCTCTCCAGTTAAGTCGTCACTATCCCTAGAGAGTATCTATGGAACCTGGAAACCAGACCATATGCCAGTCAACTTTATCCTCCTCAGGCGAGCCGGAAGGTTATCCATCTCTTCTATGCCTAGTCAGGGTATAAACTCCCCAGTAGAATAATGAATATCCAATGTTCTTAAACTCTTCTCCCCAAGAAATAATTAACACGATCCAATAGAGTTTCCTCAAGAAAAGAGCAAAAATAAATGTTCCCCAGTAGAGTTTCCTCGAACAAGAAAGCAGGGATCCCCAGTGGAAACAATTCCTAGAAGATCCAATATACACATACTCTTCATCCCCAGCAATAGTCAGGGATTTATTTTCCCCAGACAAAGATGCTCAGGTTTACAAATGCACCTCAATAAAATTTCACATTCATACACCATTTACAAACGACATAGCATATGCATACAAAAAACACATATAGCACAATCTCGTTTATTTGGAGAGCATCGTTACGCAATACAATACCTACATCATGCCATTGCATAAAACTAACTTTGTCTTTTCAGGTTAGTTCCCGAACAGATAGAGATTGTCAACAGTTTATCATCTTCCAGATACGGTTCAGATACGCTCCAAATACGGGTGTCATTCTGATACTCATTCAGTACATATTTCAGATACGATTCAGATACGATCCAGATATGTATGTCAATATGATACTCATTCAGTACATCTTTCAGATACATTTCAGATACACTCCAAATACGTATGTCATTCTGATACTCATTCTGTACATCTTTTAGACACGGTTCAGATAAGATCCAGATATGGATGTCATTCTGATACTCATTCAGTACATCTTTCAGATACAGTTCAGATACGCTCAAAATAAGGATGTCATTCTGATACTCATTCAGTATATCTTTTAGATACGGTTCAGATATGATCCAGATATGGATGTCATTCTAATACTCATTCAGTACATCTTTCAGATACAGTTCAAATACGCTCCAAATATGGATGTCATTCTGATACTCATTCAGTATATCTTTCACATACGGTTTAGATACGCTCGAGATACGGATGCCATTCTGATACTCATTCAGTACATCTTTCAGATACAGTTTAGATATGCTCCAAATACGGATGTCATTCTGATACTCATTCAGTACATCTTTCAGATACAGTTCAGATACACTCCAAATACAAATGTCATTCTGATACTCATTCAGTACATCTTTCAGATACAGTTCAGATACGCTCCAAATATGGATGTCATTCTGATCCTCATTGAATACATCTTTCAGTTCAGATACGATCAAGATATAGATTCATATTGATACTCATACTCAATACATATCCAGATACAATAACGACATAGATTCATTATGGAACTCCCTAACACATCTGCTAGATACAATCAGACATAAACTCATTCTAGTATACTTCTCATACGAATTCAGATATAGAGACCTCTTCAGGCTCAGATAAAATCAACTGTAGGTTTATTTGATACTTTTTCCAGTTTGGAGTCAACAATAGATCTCCAACTAGGGTTTCATTTTTCACAAATAAGTTTGGGTTTCAAAGGCCTAAAGTGATTTCCATAGTCCCTAATATGTCCCCAAGAATGCTCATGCCAATTTTCATGCCTTGCATTACAAGTTTGCTCAGTCAATTGCTCAGATGACTGGAAATCAACTATATTAGGTCAAAAGTCAACTATGGCCAATATACATTCAAACTTTAAGATTTTTGGTCAACATAAACATTTTGAAGTGATATTCATCATTTGATCAAGGGTTGATCATGATTCCTCAAGGAATGCTCTTAAATCATCAAGAATAAAAATTGCTAAATTAGGGTTTCTATAGCAGAAGTCAACTAAACTTTGACCAAGCATAACTTTCACATGATTCATCAAACTTTCCCTAAACAAAGCCCATTTTGAAGAAAGTTCAATTACCTACATCTTTTCTTTTATTCTCAAGTCCAAAATATGCATCATTTGAAAGATATGATCTCATACATTACAAGTAATTCAGAAAGCCAACAAAAGACACTTTTTGTCAAGGCAACTTACATCAAGATAATGTCTCCAAATGAAAAAATGATTAAAACAAAAAGTGTAGAGAACATCTTGGGCTTTCCAAAAAGTCAAAGATAATCTTCAAAAGAATTTGAGCAAGTTATGAAGTGCACAAGTTGGGAAATTTTCAAGAAAATGCATGAAATCTCAATTGAGCAAATTTGTGATTTTAAGTTATTGGCCCTAACTTTTTGGAGTTCAAACATACTCATGATATGTCCAACGAGCTCTAAATCTATCCATGCATTATTTTTATTTTGATTTTGATTTATTTGAATTTTTATTCATTTAAATATAAATTAAATCAAATAAAATATGAAAACTAATGGGCTAGTGCATATGGGCTTTGCTTGATCCATCATAAAGCCCAATAATTCGTGCAAGATACATATAAAATGTCTAGGTTCATGCAAAATTTAAAAAGGGCAAGAATCAAACAAAAATGGCAAGAGATCAAGAAGTTTGGAAACTTTTCAAATTTTAATTTTTTGTTTTAAGGCCATGGTTAATGGCTTGATTCTTTCCATGATGGTTTACACTCCTCTATTCCCTCTATAAATACATGAAATTGCAAGAAAGAAAGGACACACCAAACTTCCTAGAGAAACTCTCAAAATTTTCACAAAATTCTCAAGAATTGTAAAACTCGAAACTCAAACGTATCGCCTATATTCATCAAAACCAAGCCTTACATCGTGTTTCTGAAGCTCCAAGGATCTCATTCTTATCCTTCTTGTAGATTGAAGCACGATAGAATACGCCTACGAGGTTGTCCGGTCGGGTAGATTTCTCAATCTCAAAAATTTTAATTCTCACGTTATAAATTGTTTTTAAACACTCATACATGTTCACACCGACGCTTGGATTATTTTAGAACCATTGCCTTTGATTTTTGACGCAGGAATCAAGTTCTGCCATTGTTAGGGCTCATGAACTTTTGAGTTTCAGATCCAACACTACGAGCCATTTCAGACCTAACCATTACCATGGTTGCATTCGTAGCATATGTCCCATTCATTATTATTATTATTTTTCTTTATTTCATTTTCATTAGTCTCTTCTATTTCAATAATTTATTTTCCTATAAAAAAATCATAAAAGACATCATAAAATCTAATAAACCAAAAATAATTAGACTTAGATTTTCATTAATTAAATTAATTTTAATTAGTTATTTTAATTAGTTATTTTAATCACCTTTCTTTTTTTAATTAATTAATCAGTTAGAATTAGGATTAATTTAATTTCAAATCTTTTTAATCAATGTTCATTTTCTTCTATTAATTTAACTTAGATTTAGCCTTTTAATTTTCCATTTAAATATTTTTCTTAAAATTAAACAAAACCAAAACAACAAAAATTGTCTTAATTTGCTTAGAACTTTTTTTGGGTTTTTAGACGTTCCTTTTTAATCTTTGTGCGTTCTTTATTTTCCGCATTATTACTTTTGAAATATTGTATATGCCTATGGTTTGTAATAGTTTAAAATTAGGATTTCTTTACTGCTTTTACCTCCAGTTTTAGACTTGTAATTTCCCCCTCCCCGAAGCCATGTAATAGTTAGTTTAAATTCTGACTTTGAACTTTCTGCACTTGTATATATATTGAACTGTTAGATGTATGCCTAATAGGATTGCATGACAAGAATTAAAAGTAAACATTAGTAAACTTAAACATCAAAGACAAATAATTGAAACACAACACACCCGCACATGTGCACCACTAGGGTACTCCCACTTCAGTTGCCTTTGGAATAAAGCAGTCACAACTCTCGAACATGAGGGATATTAGTGGAAACCCTTTGGTTAAAAGATCATAAAATGACCCTTTCAATGTTGCCTTGACACATGGTCTTAAAACCTTAGGGGTGTTACTAAAGTATCTTTCCATGTTTCCTTTGTGATCGTACGATGACCCTCGATTGTCCCTCAAACGTCTGACGATAGGGCTACCTACTCACTAATAGTAGGATAGCGCTGTCTAAAGAAAAAGAGGAAAAGAACAAACCTTTTCAAGTAGGTAGATAGTTCTTAGATGCTTGCTAAAAACAAAAAAATTTCCACACCTACACTCCTTTCCAAAAATATTTTCAAAAACACTTTGTATACGTTCTCAACAACACGAGAAACATTACAAAGTTCGCTGCACTAAGGAGTCTTTTCAAAATACTTTTTTTCAAACACACGATATTTTCAAATGAGCTAGCATCTAAGAGCCCGTATATAACTACGGATGGAAAGGGTGCTAACACCTTCCCTTTCCATAATCTACTCCCCTTACTTAGATATAATCTAAAAAGGTCTTTTTCTATTATTTACACCCTTTCCTTTGTTGGATAAAAGAAAAGTCAATGGTGACTCTTGCTTACCCCAACATTTGCTCACCCTAAAGGTGCATTTGTTTGGATTCAGCCTTAGTTTGTACTTCTTCATCCTTTTAAATAACTTGTATAGATGGTCAAGATGTTCTTCCTTAGTTTGTGGTCTGGCTATGATATCATTGACATAGACTTCTATATTATGATGAATCATGTCATGGAATAAATCTATCATGGCTCGCTGATAAGTTGCCCATGCATTCTTCAACCCAAAAGCCATGACCTTGTAACAAAATGTGCCCCACTGCATGACGAAGGTAGTTTTCTCCATGTCCTCAGGCGCCATCTTGATTTGATTATAACTCGAGAAACCATCCATGAAAGAGAATACCTTATGTTCAGCATTTTTGTCAACCAAAACATCAATATGCGATAGTGGGAAGTCATCTTTGGGGCTTGCTATGTTCAGATCCTTGTAATCTACGCACATACATACCTTACCATCTTGCTTTGGCACAGGAGCAACATTTGCAATCCATTGAGGATATGACATCAATGCTAAGAAACCTGTATTGAATTGTTTCATAAGCTCAGCCTTGATCTTCTCTGAAATCTTGGGATGCATGCGACACACCTTTTGTTTAATTGGAGCACAACCCTCTTTCATCGGCAGAGGGTGAACCACAATATCTGTATCGAGCCCTGGCATGTCTTCGCATGACCAAGCAAAGACTTCAATATATTCTTGCAACATCTGAATCAATTTTCTCTTGACAATGTCTTCTAGGTTGACCCTAATCTCGACTTCTTTCCTATCTATCTCAGAACCCAAGTTTACCACTTAGAACAACTCTTCACGTGGTTGGATAACCTTTTATTCTTGAATTAAGAGTCTGGAAAGTTCTCTAGGTATTTCACAATCTTCTTCACCTTCGTCCTCGGCTTGGTAGATTTTATTTTCAAAGTCATTAGTGGTAGTAGCAGGATCATTATCAACGAGATCCAAAGTGGATGGAGATCTGCAATGTAGTGTGTGGGTGTGTGTAAGAACACATAGCTATTTGAAACTGCAATAAAGTAAAAGAAAGACAGAGAGCGCAAAATTTGTATGCAAAACATCCAATGTTTTTTCATTAAAGGAAAATATGACATATCAAATGACAACCCTTAACAAATGGACCATTGTGCCCCGGGCCAAGCACAAGGTTTAAAGTCATTATTTTAAAAGAAATTACATAACCAAACTTCTTAAAGCAATAAAATAGGAAATAGAAATTACTCCTGACTAAAGAAGATTGGTCCAAATTCTTTAGCCTTCTAGTTGTTCAGTCCACCGCCAACGGTAGGGAATATCTAGTTGTCCAAATCACCATCACTATTGGTGTCTTCCAGAGCATTGACTTCGCTATTGCTAATATGGAAAGGTGGTCCTCCAGCACGAACACATCAAACCTCCTTCCGAGCCTTGAGGAGAAACCCAAACCAAATTTTTTGGACTTGTAGGGGATATCGGGAAGCTGTCCCCAGATAGTGCAACCACCCCCTTCTACCACAACTCTAGCATCCTTCAGAGTAGCCATTCTTGGTGAATCCTTGATGATCTTAGGATTAGCAAGAGTAGCTTTAGAAATGGAAATCGTCAGAGGGATTACTTCAATTGTCTGGCTGGGAGTTTCAAAGAATTCACCATCCATTTCAACATATTTGAAAGAATTCAAATGACTGACCATATATTCTTCTTCTGCGTAGACTGTAATAATCTTCCCTTTCACCAGATACTTCAATTTTTGATGTAAAGTAGAGGTGACAGGGCCTGCCCCAAAAATCCAGGGGCGTCCTAGCAAACATGAATAGGCCGGCCGAATATCCATTACATAAAAAGTGGAGTTGAAAACCTGAGATCCCACCTTGATCGGAAGACCAACTTCTCCATGCACTATTCTTTTTGACCCATCAAAGGCTCTTACCATAATATCATTGGGTTTCAGCACCAGCCCTTCATAGTCGAATCTATCCAAAGCACCTTTTGGTAATACATTCAAGGAGGAACTGGTATCAACTAAAACACGCACCAAAGTAGTACTCGTACACTCAATAGAGATGTGCAGAGCCTTTCTATGATTCTTTCGGTCAGAGTTAAGTCGGCATCAGAAAAGCCTAAGCCATTGTCAGCTGTTAGGATTGCAACATAATTTTCAAACTGATCAACTGAGGTATCTTGTGGTATATGAGATTCCTTTAGAAATTTTAACAAAGCCTGAGCACGGGCTTCAGAGTAGAATAACAAGGACAACATGGATATCTTGGAGGGTGTATGCCCCAACTGTTCAACTATTTTGTAGTCACCTTTACGAATGACCTTCGGTATTTCTTCCATTTCTTTTTTAGAGGGGTCTTCAATTGTAACATCTTTTTAGGGTGCCTCTGTCTAGACAAGCTCAATCACTTTCTCTTTGCCCAGGGTTTCAGTAGTTCACCCAGCAGCAGGAATATGAACATGTGTTATGTTAGTTTTTGGAGGAGAGATCTCCTGGGAGAAGATCCTTCCTGTTCGAGTAACTTTACTAGTTCCAACAATATTTTTAACATTGATATTGATAACTTCAGAATCTTCATCTTCGGAAATCTATGGCTCTTTCTTGACACCATGATAATAAACTTCTACCCCATAGTTTCAGGGAACAGCCTTATCAGAGGAATAAGGGATTGGCCCCGGTCCGGTGATGATCAGGGGAGCTATTATTGGCTCACAAGAATCCTTATAGGGCCTCTAGAGGTGATCCTTATAGGAGTATGGGAAATTATGATTATAGAAACATCTTCACATCTCAGTTCTTGAGATATGCTTTCATGCAAACTCTTCATGGACAGAGTTTTCTCAAACAAAATTTCATGGCTATTAATCAAGCGTTGAATACCCTTCTCCAGCCACATACAACCATTAGTTTGGGAAGCTCAATGGTAACAATTTTTAAGACAACCCAGAAATAAACCGGCTCTTAATAGATTCTTCTTAACGATCATCAAGGGAGTGGTTAAGTCACTTATGGTGGAGACATAGGAAACATAGTTAATAGCATTAACACCTTTACCATGATTGGGCATTGGTGCATTAATCGCATTAAGGGTCTCGAGAGGTTCAAATTAAATTTACTTTGCATCAATCATGTCTTGGATTTTGCTTTTTAGGGCCCAACAACCATTGGTGTCATGCCTAGGACTATTGGAATGGTATGCACACCTTGCATTTGGGTTATACTTCGGATATGATGTGTTGGGATTCTGAGGAGGATTCCACAGTGATACCAATTGGGCTTTCAACAAATGTTGTAATGCTTGAGCCAATGGCATATTAATCCTGGTGAACTGCCTCTTCAGAGCACTGACCTACATTGATTATCGGGTTGTTATGGTCGAACATATGTTGGATTAGAGATTAACATGGCCCCTACAGACTGATGAAGATCATTCTTACTACATCTCCTCTGGCCATAGACAATATTGGTTTCTTTATTTCCAATGAATGGTTTCTTCACAGTACTAGAGGATGCAACCATCTAAATCTTCCAGCTCTTGATACCACTTTCAACCCGTTCTCTAGTCAAAATCAGCTTAGTAAACCCTAATGAAGAACTCCCAATCAACAAGTTAAAGATTGGACCTGCCAGAGTTCCCATGAACATGTCCACCAATTCTCGTTCAGTCAAAGGGGGTTACACCCTTCCAGCCAGATCCCTCCATTTTTTAGCATACTCCTTATACCATTTGTTCAACCCCATAGCCATACTCTGTAATTGCACACGATTTGGTGCAATGTCAGCATTGTATTGGTATTATTTATAGAAGGCAGCAACCAAGTCCTCCCAAGCACGAATATTAGTCCCTTCTAGTTGATAGAACCATTCCAGTTGTGTTCCAGATAGTCTCTCTTGAAAGAAATGAACCCATAACTTCGTGTCGGTAGTGTGTGGTTGAATATTTCGGACGTATGACCTCAAATGGAGTTTGGGACAAGATACCCCATCATATTTGGCAAAAACATGGACCTTGAACTTATGGGGGATGACTACCCCTGGAATTAGACCTAAATCTCCAAAGTCTAATCCAAACACTTTTTGAATTTCCACGACTTTGATATGGTCTTCCAGATGCTTCTATTTGTCATCCGCCGAAGGGTACTACTCATCAGAATAGTCTTCATCCTTAGAAATATGGTTATTTCCACCCCCAACCCTGGTGCTTCTAGCATCCTCTTCTTGATTTTCGTCCTCCTCAGAGGAAACCTCTTCTGCTTGAGCCAGTCGGGCAGGACCATTGAACCTTCTCCACATGTTAAGGATAACAACCCGCTTCTTAGTTTTCTTTTCTGTGACGAGGAGCTCCATCATATCTTGTTTCCCTTTGTCCAGGTTTAGGAGAGTCTCTTGAAACTGTGCATGTTAATTTTGCATATCTTTGACGGTTGGCTCGAGAGCCATCTTATACTGAAATAAACAGTAAATAGATAAGGAAACCTGTATTAGAAAACCTTCTTATGAAATGATGCATGATATGTGGATGCAATGTTTCCAAGGACCTTAAGAGATTTAAATTTGCTAGAAAAAAAAGGAAACAAAAACAAAGATTGCATTAATAAGTTCAAAAATTACAATTGCCTCTTGGGCTTACAATGAAAATCAAAAGAGTCTCAAAGAGACAACAAAATGAACTTCTAAAACCTAAGACTCAATTATCCCACAGACGCTCCCTCTTCGTGTCGATTATGCATTAAGGCTTTTCTACTCCTGAAGTCGCTTTGTGAGCTCCAACATTTTCTTCTCGCTTGAATAAAATTCAGTTTCAAAGGTGTCTCATTCTCCCTTGAGTTGAATCTAGAACTTCTACAATTCTTCAAAGTCAGTGGGCATGTCTTGATTGAGAATGATATAGGAATATCCCCTTCGGCAACAGGCTCCATAATCACTGGTAGGATAGCTGGAATGGAATCATGAGGTCTTGGGCGCGAGCTCGTACTCATTTGAGATAAGGCTCTAGAGGAATGGAATTCTTATGTACCAAAGTCTTGTTGTCAATTTTGCTTATCATGCCCCAAGCTCGTAAAAACCTTTGACGATAACCTTGAAAATTGTTCTCGTAGTAGAACATAATACCCTGGATAAGCGCGTCATGAGGACCATCTCTTCGAGCATAACCAAATTGTTGTAGAGCCAGAAAAGGGTTGTAAGTAATACCTCCCCTAATTACAAGGATCGGAACATTAGGGAATTCCCCACAACGGTTAATGATAGTAACATCTTCCAGAGATCGGGAACACCAATAGATATTCGAATGAGAGAGCGACATCATCCTTTGAGACAACCTCAAACTATGTTCGTTCTTCAATACTGATCGGGGAAGGTGCGAAATAAACCACCAAGATATCAATGATATACAACACATAAGGCCCCCTCTCTTCCTCATAGTACGAGTGTAAAGAGAATTCAAAATATCTCCAAGCAAAGTAGGCACAGGGTTACGAGAAACAAATTTTTTAACAACATTCACATTTATGAGTTGATTTGGATTAGAGAATAGAACCAAACCATAGATCAGTAAATCAAAGATTTCTTCGAAAGCTTGAAAATTCATATCCTCCAAAAATAGTCGAGCCTTATCTAACAGAAATTTAGCTAAAAAACCCTTGACTCCACTCTTTGTTTCCCAATTATCTACAATGTCGGACCGCTTTAGATGCAAGACTGTTGCAATTTCTTCAGGTTGTGGATCTTTCTAAAAACCAATGAAAGGTATTTAATTGAGAATAGGGATTTCTAGTAATTGAGAAAACTCCTCCATTGTGGGTACCAACTGATAATCAGGAAAGGTGAAGCAGTGATGTACATGGTCAAAGAACTGGAATGGAACACTCATCATATTTTCTTCAAAACCCAAGGTAACCAAACTGCATAGTCGACCATGCCTTTTGATGAATGGAGATATTTCGGGAACCCTTGAGACTAAGTCCTTAAGTTGAGAAGGTATCTTCACAAAATTGATTAAGATAGTGTTTTTGCGAGAAATAGCCATAACCTACAAAACAGAACAAAGATAAATCCCTAGGTCCTTGAAATGGTTAGCGAAAATGATATGATATGATGTCATGATGTTATGATGTCATGTTCGAACAATTAATTATACACAACAAAGCACACAACGTCTTAAGTTTAAGCTTGCATTGATTTTATAGGTAAGTACCCTCTTGAAGTTTTAGTTGGTTCAACATGTCCTAAAAGAAGTAACCGGGTTCTAGGAGCCTCAATATCACTGATCTTTCTTCTAGGACATTGTTTCAGCACAAACATCGGAACTACGACCGAAATATCTTGATAGTCTGATCTCAATGAGTGTAGTATCGAGTATTAACCAACTTTAGTCTGCACCAAACCTAGCCATCTCACTACTTTCTAATGGATAAGTTGTTCAACTAAGGTTCAACAATCAGTTAGTGCTTTATGACACCATACAACAACCCCTTATTCTCCTTGGTTCAACTCAAGGGACACCAGTACCAACAAATGTGTCACACTAACGTAGCCATCAATTCAACCATATCGGTTTACACCGTACAATTCTCACGATCTATTGCTACTTACCTAAAATTCCCCAGATCCGGGTATAGGATCTATACAAGAAACAAACCCAAGCATAACCCCGAAATGTAAAACATACAAATCAAGCAAGTAAATCATCTTTAAATGTGATCTAGCTATAAGGTAACCCCACTTTTATTACAATCTCCCCAGCAGAGTCACCAGTTCTGTAATACGGTGAGAGAACTGACTTGAGGTTTTGCATTTTATCGTAAATGTTGCGGATCACAAGAGTCGCCACTGACTTTTCTTTTATCCAATAAAGGCAAAGTGAAAAGAACAGGAAAGACATTTTAAGAATTTTCTTGATTTCGGGGGGGTAGGTTATGCAAAGGGAAGGTTTTAACATCCTTTTCATCTGTAGTTATCTACGGGCTCTTAATCGCTTGATCACTTTTTGAAATGCTTTATGTTTGTGTATGTTTGAAAATATTTTGAAAACGCCTAAGTATTGCAATTTTGCAATGATTCTCGTATCGTTGAGAATGTATATAAAATGTTTGTTTTGAAAATACTTGTGAAAGGAAGTGTTGTTTTGGAAAGATGTTTTAAAAATCCCAATGTAGGACAATTTTGTAATGATCCTCGTATCATTGGGAATGTATACAAAAATGTTTGTTTTGAAAAGTGTTTTGGAGATAGTTGTTTTGAAAGTGTGAAGAGTGAAAATTGTTTTAGTTTATGAGAAAGTGATTACGAGCGATCTACCTACTCAAAAAGTCTTTGTTCTCTTCCTCATCCTTTAGATAATGTCATCCTACCATTAGTTAGTAGGAAGCCCTATCATTGGATGTGAGGGACAGGCGTGGGTCACTATACAGTCATGAAGGAAACTTGTAGGATGCTTTAGAAATTTTCGTAACGGACTAAGATCGTTTACCGAAGGCAACATCAAAGGGTCATCGAGGGAATACAATATTTTAACCAAGGGTATTTGCTAAAGCATTTCACGTTCGAGGGACATGCTTATTTTTTATCCAAGGTAACAAGTGGGGTTAACCTAGAGGTGTATCTGTGCAAAGGGTGTTTAATTCAATATTTTCATCTTGAATTAAGGTTTTGCTATGATTGATTTTAATCTTGTCATACAAACCCTAATTACTAACAGTAATAAGGAAAGCAGTAAATTGTGGAAATTAAATGTCCTATGCTATTACAATGCTTTGGGAATGGGGGATACAAATTCGTGAATGGGGAGGAAAGTAATAAACCATAATTTAACTATTACAATCCACAAATAATTACATAACTATGAAGATAACAATTTGAAAAATAAGCAAATGCGCGGAGATGGTGAAAAAGGGAAAATGTTTAACAATCCTAACAAATTCCTTAGTATTAAAAAAGGTTTTGTTGTTTCTTTGTTTAGAAAGTATTTGAGATGTGAGATAACAAACTAGACCTAATTCTATTTTACAAATTAATTATTTACAAGAAAATAAGATATAATTAAAATAGTCTTTTATTATCAAAATTAAATTAATTAAAGTCTAAAGAATTTTGAGTATTTATAAAATAATTTTGGAGTTTTATTTAGAAGAGATATTTGAAGTATAACCTAATTTTAAAGCGATTAAAATAAAACAATTTTGTCAAAAATTAAATTAACTAATTAAAAAAAAACCTAAATCTAAATTTTATATAAAAAATCATGTTTTTTGTATTTTAATTAAATGAAATAAATAAATAAAAGTAAAGAAAAAAAGAAAATATAAAGAAGAATAAAAGGTTGGGCCTATGGTGTTGTGAACGCAAAGTAAATGGTCTGAAAAGGAATGTTGGGCCCAACACAATTTTTTTTTAAAATCAGAAAATATAAAATAAAATGAAAGTGGGCCTGTGATGTGAAGTAAAAGGGAGGTGTATGGAAATAAATTTAAATCAGGCCCAACATAAGAGTCTAAGCGCCTGTGGGATTCGATGTGGTTGCTTCTTGGAAGTATATCATGCACTTGTATTCTGAGGCGTGTGATCTGGCCTTGTGACGATCATGTGGTGATGGTGAGAGGCACATGGTGTGCATATTGAACTTGCTTGTATTGAATCTGAAATCAGAAAATATGAAACAAATAAAAGGGTACCACTGGGGCTCGAACCCAGATCCCTATGGTTATACACGCACTTCTTTTACCACTGGGGTGACTGTTTCATCCGGTCATTATACAACAACTATTAAATATAAAATGAACTATTATCTGAATGTACTTCATCTTCTTCCTCGCGCTAGTAACCATGAAATTTTTTTGAATTTTGTAAAATGCTCATTTCTCAACCAAATCAGAAAATGTAAACATCAAACTTGCTTGAAATTTTATCACGAACCCAACCATATCATTAACTTAAGATAAAACTGAAAGATTAAGATGAATTTCTGTTGGTACCAAACTGAACCCTAATATTTCAAAAAGTTCAGTTTCAAAACTCTCATCACGCAAGCAATATAAATGAAAAGTAAGCACATGGTTAGCTTCATAGACATGATATCTACATTTTATCTTTTGAAATCGAAGACAAATGATGCTTGAATAAGGATTTCAATGTTAGAAAAACTTACCTCTAAAGTGAGAATCGAGTTTGGAGTTAGAGCACTCCTGGAGATGTTGTGATAATCTGAATAGCTTCACTGAACTCATAGGAAGCTATTGCAATGCTTACTTTGGATTGAGAGTGCCTCAATTCTTCTGGACAAGTCAAGTTGCAGAACTCTATTTTTGAAAATGGAGGATGATGAAGATGATGTTACAGTGGTATAACAAAGTTTGAATAGCTTCTATGTGAGTTATAGAAGCTTTGCGGATGATTTAGAATGAAAACACACGAGTGGATAAGGTGTTTGATGTCCAAGGTAAGAAGTGGCAACAAAAATGGAGTTTTAAGGAAATTCTGACTTTGGGAGTGATTGAGGGGGTTTAAGGGCTTATGAACTCGTGTGTTAGCTTGCAAATACTTCCTTTATTTATAGGCATGAGGTTTGAGGACAAGGATTGATCAGATTTGCAAGATCACATGTTATGTCTAGGTTGGATTGTAAATGAAGCAAGCTTGAAGATCATAGTTCCAATGCTTTCTAATTTTCTTCATAGAGTTATTGGATACTTTAAGCATTCTTATCTAATCTTGTATGTTGAGTGTGTGTAGAAGGAACAAGTTAGAGGCTCGAGAAGATTTGACTTTGTGATTAAAGCTACTTTGCAAGAATGGTAATGTTAACTTTGTGTCTAAAATGGAATAATCACTTGGACAATGGATTGAATACTTGGATAATGATTCAATCAGTTGTGTAAACATTTAAATATGGTGAGATTTTCAAGTTAGAAGACTGTAAAGCAAGATTTATGCAGCATGGCTTGGAGATTTGATCTCATGTTCATCACAAAATGACTTGTGTTTCAAGAATGGGTGCCCAACTTCATCTCTTCGAATCTCCTTGCATAAGCATGATAAAAATGTGTTATTGTACATTTTGAAAATCTTGAAACATTGTCTACAACTTTTATGTTGACCACTTTGGCTAAATCAACTTGGAACTTGGTGAAAAATGGCTAAGAAGTTAGGACAAAAATCTGACCAAACTTGTTGAAAATTTCCCTAAGTGTTAGATAAAAATGTCATTACTTCATGGGACTATATCTCCTAATCCAAGAATTTTTTGAACATCATCCCTCAAGGAAAATTTTTGTAGAATTCATCATGCTCCACAATTTTCATGTTGAAAGTTTTCCTTAAATCATCTTGTATCTTAGTGAAAAATGGTCATGAAGTATTGAAAATTTTGACTTTTTGTTGACTTTGTGATTCTTGTTGATCAAGCTTGACAAATTTGAATGTTTTGTTGACTCTTGACCTTTGAAGTTTAAAGTTGACCAAAAAGTCATAGTTTGACTTTTGTGTGACAGTTGACTTTTCATCAATTGATCTTAATTATTCAACTATCAATCTCTTACACCTTTGGAAATGTATTAAACCATGTAATCAGGTCAATATGTTGTGTTTGAGTCCTTAAGATTATGCTTTAAGTCATTAGGTCATGTACTAGGTCAAAAGTCAATGATCAGTCATTCTCAATCAAAACCCTAATTTTGACAATTTTGCCCCTTTGATGATTTGAGTGCTTTCCTTGAGTAATTATGATCAACCCTTGATCAAATGATAAATATCACATAAAAATGATGATGTTTGCAAAAAATCTTGAAGTTTGACTGTATGTTGACCATAATTGACTTTTTATTCAACACAACTGATTTTCAGTCAACTGAGCAATTAACTAAACAAATTTGTGATGCAAGACTTGAAACTTGGTATGAGCATTCTTGGAGACCTGTGATGAACCATGAAAGTAACTTGGGGGAATTTAAGTCTAATTTTCCTTGAGAAAACCAAAACCCTAGTTGTGGACCCAATGCTTAGGGGGTGAGCTTATTCGATCAGCTCTTGAGAACCCTTGAGCATTTGAGAACTTTTGTAAGAAATGTCTTGAGAAAAAGGCAAGGCAAATTTTGGGGTACAACAGAGAGTTTATATATTGTTCCCCCGAAGCGTAGCCATTGGTTCTTATTTTTGGGCCTAGATATGCAGATCCGCAAAAATAGGCAACTGCCAGGACTGGGTCAAAATGGGCAGGTATGCTCGTAAGTAGCCATTTCTTCCAAGGAGGAGGATTACTGGCAGATGGCCGTTTTGATCATTTCCTGGGTGTTTCTCCAATGAGAGACATTAGGTGATCTAGTCAGGCGTGTATGTCAGTTATAAATGGTCGGATGACAACCGCTATGGTCGACCAGAGTTCTGGGTCGCTGTCATCAAGTCGTGCCAAGGGCAGGAGTAGGTTGGGCCACTTCTATTCATTGGGCCAGTCTAGAAGAGGAGCCCCCTAAGTTATTTCTCCTGTTCTTATGAGTGATGACTTAGAACTAGGTCGTGAAACGGGGATGCTTGTGAGTCGACCTCGTTTGGGGAGCATGAGGGATGCTCGTTGTGTTCGCCTCGCGGGGAGGGGAACAACCGAGCATTATTTAAGAGTAACTACCATGTCATGTGCGCATTGAACCACATGAGATGAATGGTTTGGTTTCAAAAGCTGAAGAGTTGGCATGTCACGCGTGTCTTGAGCTACGTGCTGTCAGAAGAAGGGGTGATGATGGCTAGCCTGGGGACTAGGGCGCAATGATGACGCCCTTTAGAGTTGCCTAGGCGTGTTCTCGTTCATTCACTGATGCGAAAATTCTATAAAAGGAGGGGAAAGAGTTTCAGTTGCACTTTTCGCTTGCATTTCTTCTGCTCGTTCCTCCTATTTCTGCTCGAATTCATTGTTTTGATGTCCGATATCATCAGTCTTTAAAGCTCTTTCTTGAACCATTTTCAGCCTCTGTTTATTCCACCATTTTGATTCGGTAAGTTCTTTGATTCCCTATGTCTTAGTAGATTTGACTCCCATTATAGCTTAGATTTCTGGTTTTCTCCTAGAAATGCATGCGGTTAGGGTTTGAGTCATCTTTTTGCTTAGATATTCAGGTAGAAAGTTGGTGGTAGATGGTGGTTTTACCGAGTGAGGTCATTAGTGATGTCGTGCATTCTCCCTTGGGAACTTGGAATCATGACAGCCTTTGAAGAGTCGCAGATGACTCTTGGGCGAGGGTGTTTCTGTTGCCTCTTTGTCAGTATTCTAGGGTGATTCTAGTTTGTTAGCTCGGGGGAGGCAATGATCGTCCATCTATTTCCTAAGTGAGGGCTCTGGTCATGGACAAGGTCCTCATTCCATTGTGCCCTTTCACTTGATTAGCAGTGGAAGGGAGGATTTGACTTCGACGTTGAACTCACTTTTATCCTCTGCTTTTTAAGTACTATGGCCAACACTACTAAAGACGAGTTTCTAACTAAGCCCAGTGGGTCCGCCTAGAGTTCCACCAAGGGAACTTCTAGCGACGTGAGTACCTCGGGGCATCAGAATGCGCGTCGGAGGGGTTGGAGCCAGGGGTGCACAGTGAACAGGCTATTGGGGAAGATGGTGAGATGGTTCTTGCTGACCATAGTGGTCCACGTGTGCCCGCGGTCAAGGATGATCACTTGGACTGGGTCGCGTCTGGTCTGCGAGAACATGCCTCATATTTCTACAATCATCTAGAGGATGTTTTTACAATGGTGGACCTGACAATGGAGCATGAATGTGCCGGGGAGGAGTGGTCGGTGTGGATCCCTAGGAAGGAAAGTCAGATATGTTAGGAATATGATGCTCGGTGAATTCCTATGTATGATGTCCTATTCAGGGAGATGGGCCCCAAAATCCCCTTTTCGAATTTCAAAGTGGAGGTCTTCAGGCATCTTCGACTCGCTCTGTCCCAGTTTCATCCGAATTCATTCGCCTTTCTACAGGCCTTCGAGATCATGTGCCATTATCTGTAGGTCGAGGTCACCGTTCCTCTGTTCTTCTACTGCTTTTATCTTTAGAGGAGCATGTTTGGCCATCAGTTCGGATGGGTTTCTTTGAAGCAGGAGAACAGGGAACTGTTTAAGGCTTATATGGAATCCGTTCGTTTCTTCAAGGACAAGTATATGCTCGTTCAACCCGAGCGCTTCTAAACATTTTCAAGGTTTGCCATGCATACGATGAGGATGGAGCCCCTGTTCAGAATGAGACGGGGGATCAAGTGAAAAAGCTAGTGTCCAAGTTTACTTTCTAGTGGACTAGGAGGCACTTCGAGAAGGGAACTGACTCCTACGTCTGGAAGAAGAACAACCTGGATCCCGAGGACCAGTCTAGCTTTGATCATTTAGTCACTTTCGTCACAGGAATCCCTCGTGTCCAATATGCAGGAAGAGGAGGGAGACCGTTCACCGACAAGGACAACGAGCTGGTGTATGAATTGGTTCTGGTAGGTGTCAAGGAGCTCCTTGAAAGCGAGGACCATGTCGCGTACTTAGGTAGCTTCTTTTATTTATGTTTTGACTAACTTTGCATGCCCGAAATTTTTCTCCTGTTTGCTGATTTTAATATATTGTTTTCTTGAAGATAAGATGAACCCTGCTCAGGAGCGTTTGGCCAAGAGCCTTGCTGCGAAGGCAGAGAAAGTGTAGAACGATGCTAAGGCTTTGCAGGTCGACACGGGGTAGTGTAGAACGGTGCTCTTTCTCCCCCGTAGGTGTCTTCGAGGTTTAAGAGGTAGTGTAACGAGGGTACACTATGCCAAATAAGGGCATAGACAGCGCTTTATTAGGGCTTTAGCAGCGCTTAAAAGCGCTGCTAAAGCCTCCGCTGCTAAAGGTATAAACAGCGCTTTTGTAATTTCAAAAGCGCTGCTATAGGTACCCCTTTAGCAGCGCTTTTCATTAAAAAGCGCTGCTAAAGGTACCCCCTTTAGCAGCGCTTACCCTTTAGACAGCGCTTTTAATGTTGAACTTTAGACAGCGCTTTTAGAAAGCGCTGTCTATTCCCCCCCTTTAGCAGCGCTTTTCCTAATTTTTTTTAGGCAAAATACCCTTTTTAGTCCTTTAACTTTACCCCAAGGTCCATTTTGGTCCTTTATCTAAAAAAAGTGTCAAACTGGTCCTATAATTCTTTCAAAAGGACCATAGGAATCCTTTCCGTCCAAAAGGCCCAAACGGACGTTTGGTTTGCATGCGTGGCAGGTGACATGGAATGTTATCATCTTCAAGCTGGTTCCAGAAATCCTCAAATTCTAGGGTTCAAGAAATCCTCAATTTTCCCATTTTGAATTTGAAATTCCCTCAATATGATGAAGGAAGCATCATCAGAGATCCGGTCTTCGTACGATTGCAATAGAGATGGAAGCTTAGATGGAAAGTTGCGATGGAGACCTATATGTGGTTGTGGAGAATCTGCGGTTCTTCGAAGGGCTACCACCGTCACAAACTTTGGGAAGCAATTCTGGGGTTGTCGTCATTACAAGGTAAGCATGAAATTAAAATGGGTTTTCATATATTCTTGTTCTGATAGTTCCTGCAATAGCTGAGATGAATCTGGATGTCACCATTACAGGGTTCATCTGAATCTGGGTGTGGATACTTTCAATGGTTCTTTGATGATGTGGTGGATGAGAAGGATCAATTTATAAAGAAGCAGAATAATAGGTTGGAGAAGCTGCAAAATGAGCTTGATGGAGCAAAGATGGAGATACATCATCTAAAGGAAAGGAAGGATGGGCTGAAACATAAGATAATGGAGTTACAAATTGAAATGAAGAAGATGAAGAATTCTCAGAAAAAATGGAAAAGATTCTTCTTTATTATGTTAGTTGTGGTAATTTGGATGATGTTGTAATAGATTCATATGTAACACAGTCTCAATTTGAACATGGTATCATTATGAATTTGAATTTGTGTATCAACTTGAATTTTTGAACTAGTAGCATTTTGATCAATGTAACATACTGTAAAACATAATGTAGCAATTTTTGTATCAATGCAGCATTTTGATCAATGTAACGTACTGTAAAACTAGTAGCATTTTTGTATCAATGTAAAACATAATGTAACATACTGTAACAATCCAAACATATAATTATAAGGTGGTGGATACCACTAAGTTGCATACAAAAGAACCTGATATTACAGGTCCAATCCAAACAGCCTGATATTACAGGTCAAAACAAAAACTTGTCCTTCTTGATATTACATGATCAAAACAACAGCCTGATATTACAGGTCAAAACAAAAACTTGTCCTTCTTGATATTACATGATCAAAATAACTTAACATAACTAATTCTAATATTCCAAGTTAACAAAACAACATAACAACTATATTCCAATCCTAATCCAAAACAGACATAAAAGTAAACTAAGGTTTCCACTTTGGTGCTGCTCTTTTAGTTGGTGTTGTCCTTCTTGTTGTTGGACCTACAACAGTTATTGATGCCTTTAACCTCGTTGTTGGACCTGGTGGGACAAATGGTGCATTTGGCCTTCGAACTGACAACTTTTTGGATGATTTAGATTGAGATGGCTGAGAAGCTTGACCAGGAACTGACTTAGATGCTTGAGATGGGACAAATGGTGTATTTGGCCTTCTAACTGACAACTTTTTGGATGATTTAGATTGAGATGCCTGAGAACCTTGACCAGGAACTGACTTAGATGCTTGAGATGCCACTGGTACAGATGCCACTGGTACAAATGATGCCACTGGTACAGATGCTTGAGATGGTTGAAAAGGAACTGGTACAGATGCTTGAGATGGTTGAGAAGGCACTGGTACAGATGCTTGAGATGGTTGAGAAGGCACTGGTACAGATGCTTGAGATGGTTGAGAAGGCACTGGTACAGATGCTTGAGATGGTTGAGAAGGCACTGGTGCTTGTGGTACAGATGGTGCTTGTGGTACAGATGGTTGAGCTACATGTGTCTGACTAGTAGAAGGCACCTTACAAGTAAGCTTGTTGTGACCTACCTGCTTACACCTGCTACACTTTATAATGAATCCTGTTCTTCTCATCTTTTTATCAGTACCATCTAGCTCACCTTGCTCTAAATTCCTCCTTTTCTTTGGCCTTCCAGGCATTTTCCTGAATTTGGGTGGCATAACATCAGGGTACTCAGTTGTAACCCATAGGTTTGAGCCATTAACAGGGAATATGACAGGTTTGTACACTTGCAAATATCTAGATTTCCTGTAATAATCAGGAATGTATTCATCAATCCTATGGTTCCTATTCTTGATTGCTGCAAGTGAATGAACACATGGTAGGCCTGTTAGCTCCCATCTTCTGCATGAACAAATTTTTTCCTTCAAGTTTACAGTGAATTTTTCAGCAGAATTTTCCAGATGCCTCACTTCAAACATATGCTCATCAGACATCCTAACACAGAAAAATGGACATTCCAAATTAAGATGAGAATGGACATTCCAAAGTCAGACATTCTAACACAGAAAAAATGCTTGTTTTAATAATTTTACCTGGGAAGCCACATGTTTGTGAATGAACTTGTTTTCTCAACCTTTTTCATAATGTTTGGCAACACTTCTACATCTGTCAATTTCTGAAACCTCATCCTGTTTGTAGCCCATCTCTCCATCATGTATATCCTAATTTCTTCCACCATGGTTATTAATGGCTTGGCCCTTGACTCCAAAATAACACTATTAAAGGATTCTGACATATTATTGAGAACTGCATCGCATTTGTTATGAGTCTTGAAGTATGATCTGCTCCAAAACCTTGGAGGGGTAGACATCATGTGCTTGTATGCTTCTCCATTGATATGTTTCATAACTTTCATCTCTCTTTCCCAAGCTTGGTAGTAAGTTGATTTGGATGCCTTCCATATAATTTCCTTTAGTTTTTTTCCTGGAAATCTCTTCCTAAAGTTGTTGTAGAGATGCCTAACACAGAATCTTTGTTCAACTGTAGGCAGCAGTTCCTCCATTGCAGGCAATAATCCCTGGGTCATGATATGTATATAACTTAATTATTAAACATGAGAATACCAAGATAAACATGAGAATTTAATTATTAAAAATACTAATCAATTGAGAATTAACAATAGAGTCATACCTTTTGTTGATCAGAAATAAAAGTGTATGTGAGACACTCTTCTCTTCCACCTAGATCACCAATAAGCAGCTCCAAGAACCATGTCCAACTTTCCTTGTTTTCACTCTCCACTACTGCATATGCTATTGGTAGCATTTGATCATTGGGATCTCTGCCTATGGCTGACAGGATTTGACCTCCACAAAGCCCTTTCAAAAAACATCCATCAAGCCCTATGAAATGTCTACTTAACCTGAAGCTTTCCTTACAAGCTGCCAAGCATATGTAAATCCTTTTGAAGTGTAATTTCTGAACACCACTACCTTCTTGAGCTGGTTGGACATGTACTTTCACAGTTGACCCTGGGTTAGATCTTAATAACTCATGTGCATAGTCATAAATCCTTGTATAATCCCCTAAGAATGACCCATCAACCATGTCTCTTGCTGCAAACCTAGCCCTTATAGCCTTGGTTTTGTTGACCCCCACATTCCACTTCCTCTGCACCTTTTCCTTAATGTCCTTAAGCTTCAATCTAGGGTTGGTTTTAAGTGCATTCTGCAACCTCTTGCTAAGCCATTTAGTCTTCAACAACTTCACATGATATTCTCTACTACAACTATGGGTGTCTATCACCTTTCTTAGTTGCCAAGTATCCTCAACATCCAACTTAGCCCAATAACCTTCCCATTCACATCCATCCTTACACCTAACCCTAACCCTTATCTTGTCATTTTTGATGTACTTTAAATTTCTGCCAGATTGGACTGCATAAGAGGTAACTGCTTCCTTGATATCTTCTTTTGTACTAAAATATGTGCCCACTTCCCATTTGTAATTGGACATATCCTTTAGAAGCTTGAAAATGGGATACTTCTTTCTCTTGGTAGTATTGCTATCTTCACTATCACAATCACTTACAAGATCCTCACTTTCATTATCACTTCCTTTATCACTTCCTTTATCACTTCCTTTACTATCTTCTTTATTTGGTTCAGTTTCACAGAGATCAGTTACTTCTGCCATACCTTCTTCCTCTTCCAAGTCAGTATCACAGTCATCAGTTTCATCATCAAATACAACCTCCTTTGCACTATCATACGAAAAGCTACTATCATCAGAGCTATCATCATCAGAACTATCATCATCGTTCTGTCCAACAGAATTTTCACTTGCCTCCTTCTGTCCAACATCATCTTCACTTGCCTCATTCTGTATAACAACATCTTCACTTGCCTCCTTCTGTCCAACAACATCTTCAATTGCCTCCTTCTGTATAACAACATCTTCACTTGCCTCCTTCTGTCCAACAGCATCCTCACTTACCTCATTTTGTCTAACTGCATCATCTTCCATTACATTCAGGGGTATCTCATCTAAAATAACTTCACTCTCATCAACATACTCAGGCTGTGACAATGGGTGTTGAATAAAGACTTCAACATGTAAATGAACCCTATATAGATCAGCAATCTCTAAGGCCCCTTTGTCATCAAACAACAGATTCATTCCAGCAGTTGGATCCTTATAGTATATCTTCTCTATGGCTGGGTAACCTAGTTCCTTAATAGCACCCAATAACTCAAAATAACCCCACATATCAGCATCTACTCTCAAATCAGCAATCTCACCTCCTTCGTACACACTCAAGTCCTCACTAACAAAATGACCACTGTGGTGTATCGTAATATTAAGAATTTCCTCCATTACACACAATGCCCTAAATAGAGAGATGAATTTCAGAGAAGGGAGACGAATTTCATGGAAACCCTAACTATGAAAATAGAATTCTTGCAGAAAGCAGAAACTTACCTCTGATGAGAAGTCTGGTTTCACCTTCAAGGAAACATGCAATGGATGAGTGGTAATGCCACATAAGAGTGTCAAACTGACTTTTAAGTGGAATTGCCACATGCAATTTTTCTAAACCCACGTGTAATGCCACATAAGCGCTGCCATTAAACATGACTAACGGAGTGGATGGAAAGGACAAACGTGGTCCTTTTGAAAGAATTATAGGACCAGTTTGACACTTTTTTTAGATAAAGGACCAAAATGGACCTTGGGGTAAAGTTAAAGGACTAAAAAGGGTATTTTGCCTTTTTTTTATTTAATATATTTTTTTTTAATTACTTTAGACAGCGCTTTTATAAAGCGCTGCCTATTCCCCCCCCCCCCCCCCCCTTTAGCAGCGCTTTTCCTTTTTTTTTTTAATATATATATTTTTTCAATCACTTTAGGCAGCGCTTATCATTAAAAGCGCTGTCTATCCCCCCCCCCCCACCCCCCTTTAGCAGCGCTTTTCCTTATATTTTTTTAACATAATTTTTTTTCTTCATTTAATATAATATCTCACCATTTTTTGCAACTTAATTTATAGCTTCAACATAACATTTTAAACTACAATATATATACATCAATATACAACAATGAAACAATATTATAACAACATCGATCAATATACGTCAATATATATACATCTCAATCCTTTTTGCACAATATACACAACAACAACATTAATTTATACAACAAAGAAACAAAATCAAAATTTCTTTACAAAATAACTCTATACATCGATCTGCACCTATATTACCTGAAACAAAATCAAAAAATCAAAATTCATACAAGTTACCAAATAACAACAAAAACAACACAACTATAACGACATATATTATACTCAAAACTCAAAGTTATACCTGCTTATAATAAAACTCTCAACTCCATAACAAATTGGCACCAATCCTCCATAAATTCATCCAATTGATCTTTTGAGTAAGAAGCACACTTGAATTCATCAAAGTACTACATAATAATATAAAATTGTATGATTTAATTAAAATACTAAGTCATTTTATGAGAAATATTAAAATAATTCCTAAGTTAGAAATTCATACCGTGGATGGAATCTCTAATCGGTCCAAAAGAATAGTTTCTTTCATAAACCTCAACATAAAATAACCGCAATCTACACAATTGCATTGACGAGGACACTACACATGGAAAGAAAATACGGATATACATCAGTATATACAACTTAACTTGTTTTATCAAGTATCATCGCTATATTATCAAAATTGGGAAAATCTATACCTCCACTTTGATCCAAGAAATATTGTTGACTTTACTCCTTGGTACTTGAATACCTCTTTGTGCTCGAAAACTTCGTAGAACGCTATAATAAAATAATAACGAATATTTAGAACTATCGCACATAAACAATTAAATATACACAAGTATATTTTAGAACAATCTCACTTACGTGTCAATCGTCTTCTTCATATATGGGTATGTTGTCCAATCATTGCCCAATGAATCCAGATAATATACAATTTCTCTCAAAGGATTAATTGCAACCAATAACCAATGTCCACTGGAATATTAAAAAAAGGTTAGATGGAAATTTTCTACACAACGTTAAAAAACGAAATATTATAATAGAGGAAATTTAGAATGAAAATCTTACTTGTTGCCAGTATTATATGGTAAAAAGAACAATTTTTCTGTATCTTTTATGGCCATAAATAAACTGAGTACATATGCTATTACTTCATCTGGTTTTGAGATGATTGACCCTGCGTGGACAACGTTGAGATTTATGAAAGCGAATCTGGACTCCAATCCACGCGGGCGAATCAACTTGTCACACAGAAACCTTAAATAAAAACATCATTAACATTAATTATTCATTGAAATGAGTAAATAAATTCTGCAATTAATTAAACAAAGTTGGTTGGAGTATACCTGATGTATGTATCGATAACAGCCATGCCTAATGTCAAGTGTCCAAAAACTTGGTCCAAATCCTCCATACCAATTGCTGTCATGCCATGAGAACCATAAATCCCTTCATCCAGGGGTACAAGAGAAGTACCACCTTGCAGAATAGTTGTGAAGCTTATAAATGTCCGAAGGCACGACCTATACTGTGAAGTAGTTTTCTTTCTAGCACCGGTCCTCTTAGCAACACTCTTTATTTCTGTGGGAATGTTGCTAATTACAGGCTCTTTACCCCTACTTACAGCTTCAATCTCTTTGGCAGGAATAATCTAAATTGCATAAAATTAGAGTGGTCAAGTATAGGATGACAAATTAACATTATCTAAGCATAAATATCATATAATTGTGTTGTACCTGTTTTTGTGATGCCACTGACTCCATTGGCCGTGTAATCCCTTTATCTTTTGGTTTGGATTTTGTAGGAGTCTAACATTACCATGCAAAAAAATGTAAGTAAAACGAACGTAAAATAGTTGAGTACTAAAAGGTTCATAACGGTTTTAATTATACCTCATCATCTATGCGAATGAGTCTTGATGGCCATGCAACAAACGCTCCTATTACCTCTCCCACCAATGTTGCATCGGAAACTTCATCTGGGATCGGTAATAACGCACCCTCCTCTAAAGCAATATCAATTGACACTTTCAAATATCCAGGAGGGAGCGGTTTATGATGAAGTACTTCTCCCTGAGTGTTATGGACTTTTCCCTTGCCAACCATGCGATAAGTTGGTGTCTCTAAAAAGAGTTGACAAGGTGAAATGCCCTAAAATCAATAATAAATATGACATCGTTAATGTGTATATATGTCAGTTAAATAAATTACACTAATTAAATAATATATGAATTTACCTCGGGAATAGTTTCTTTAAGAGCACAATTGACACTAGCTATGTCACTAGTTTCCTTAACACCCGAAGATTCCATTTCTGATTGGTACTGTCTTGCTTTTTCCTTCCTCAATTCAAGAACTTCAGCTTCTAATGCATCCAACCTTGCCTGCAGTTCTTTATTGCTAGCAGATTTTGTCTTTGGGTTGTTCTTTTTCAAGGAGCTTGGAGTAACCCCATATCCTTTACCCCTCACCCTACTAGAATACTCACGAACATCTAATGCTCGACTAAGTATGCTCCTGCAATCATCCGGTGGAGATGTAGACTGTGACAGAATCTCCTGAAATGCATATGAATATTGGAAAAAACATGAATATTATATGTTAATAAAATTTTAATTTAATTAGAATTAATGTTATACTTACACATATTGCAAAAATTTCTTGTACTTCATCTTTAAGAACTACATCCTTACCCACACGGGCAGCCTTCCACAAAACATGCTCCGGAAGAGATGTTTCTGAACTATTCTCCTCTTTTAACTACACATTAACACAAAAACAAGCTCAGTTATAACTCTTGATGAACAAGTATATCATTACAATTTGTAAATACTTACTATTTTTTGTTCTAATCGTGCATATCCCAAACGTCCCTTTTTGTATGGATATGCCAGAGATGATGCTCTTTGACGATTTGCGTCACTTACACTCTTAAATTTTGGGGTTTTCCGTTTGTCTTTAAAAACATCCCATTCTTTAAGTGAAATCACATCTGCATATTCTGTTGGACGCTCTGCATCAACAAATTTTTTTTTGGCATCTCTAAGATATTTTCTATTTAAAAATGTTCTAAACCCTCTTAGTCTATTGTCGGCCAATCCAAGACAATAATATTTTTTTGTGTCATCAATGTTGAAAGACCTCTACAAAAAACATACACAAAGTGCGTTAGTATAAGTAATTTAAAGACATAATTTAAAGTACATAATCGTAATTTAAAGACATAATTAAAAGTACATAGACGTAATTTAAAGACATAATAAAAAGTACCTGTATCTCACTCCAGATTTTCTTTTTAGCATCATTCAGCGTATCATCTCTCCACTCATCACAAGTTATTGGCATTTCTCTCCTTACAATTGTACAAATGTAACTTGTCAATTTAGAAGCGTTAGGCTCAATTAATTGGCCAGTTGGACTCTAATGCACATCGTATTTAATACCTCTATCTCTATCACGAATGATATTCTTCATAATAGTTTTTCCTCTTTTAATTTCTTTTTTCCACTCCCTTACTGGATTTTCCCCATCAATGTCTCCATCATTAGTTGAATCATCGTGTGGGTGCTCCTCGTTACTAGCCATCTAACCTGTAATCAAGAAAAACATTAGTATCTAATGACAAATATTTAATTCCAAATATATAATTCCAAATATCTATTGAGTATATAAAATGACAAATATCAATTGAGTATATAAAATTGAGTATATGAAATGACAAATATCAATTGACAAATATCAATTGAGTATATAAAATTGAGTATATTGAGTATAAAATGACAAATATCTATTAAGTATATAAAATGACAAATATCAATTGAGTATATGAAAAATATATCATTAATTAGAAGTTTGTTAAGTGTTAACAAGAATGGAGGAATATATATTACCTCTTTAACAAACATCTCTTTCTTTTCTTGGTTGGATTTTGAATTACTTGTCTTTTAATAACGCGGACGGAGGGATTGATCCAAATTCCCTCATCATGATATTTTCTAATATATGTTTCATCCGCTGTAGTATTTTCATCTCGATCGTTTCTAATATACGACTCATTCTCAACATCAACATTACCTTGGTCTACACTTTTATCATCAATCACTTTGTTAGATAAAAGCACTATAGACCATTTCGTACTCTTCGGGTCTGTGACATAGAACACTTGTTTAGCTTGAGAGGCTAGAATAAAAGGCTCATATTTATACCCCACCCTATTAAGATCCACTTGCAAAAACCCTGACTTATCCGTTCGTATGTCACTACTATGTACCCACTTGCAATCAAAGATAGGAATCTGAAACTTCTCGTAATCAAACACCCAAATGTGATTGATAACCCCAAAATATGACAGATTTTCATATTTGGGGTTTAAGTCCTTCATACTAGAAATGTGCATTGCTTCAGCTACAACCGTAACACCACTATTTTGCATAGTACTTTTCTCATCCTGCTCTTTGGTATAAAATGTGTATCCATTAATTGAGTATCCTCTATAAGAGAACACAATCGAACTTGGACCATATGCCAAACATCTCAACCTGTCTGATATTGAAGCGGGATCTGAATGAAACTTTGAATATGTATGATCCTTAAACCACTGTATAAAACATTGATTGTGCTCTCGTACTATCCAATTTTCATTTCTACTTTGATTCTCACCTCGGAGTATAGCCTTGTGCATTTCAACAAACGGCTCAACCTCATTGTCATTATGCAGAACATACAAATGCACTTGATCCCGTTCATCCCTTGATAATGTCACAATTTCATTTCCAATTAATTTTTTACCTTCTTTTTTTTCGAAAAAATGAGATTTGGGGAGTCCTATGGATTGCACATTGGACAAAAATTAAGTACAAAACTCAACCGCTTCTTCAACAACATATCGCTCAACGATACAACCCTCTAGATGACTTTGGTTTTTCACGTACCCTTTTAATATTTTCATGTAACGTTCAACAGGGTACATCCATCTCATATAAGCTGGTCCACACAATTGTGTCTCTTTCACAAGATGAACAACAAGATGTACCATAATGTCAAAAAATGATGGAGGAAAATACATTTCAAGGTCACACAAAGTAATAACTATTTCTTTTTGTAATATTGGTAAGATCTCAGGATCGATCATCTTACTTTTTCTGGCAAAATAGAACGTATACCTATTGGTAGAAAATGTTCCATTATGACATGGCAATCATGTGTCTTCAAACTCTTTAACTTGAGGTCTTTCATGGACACGAGTCTTCTAATGTCTGAGGAGTAACCTTCTGGAACTTTAACTTCACTCAAAAACTTACACAATATTTTCTTTTCCTTCCTAGATAGAGTATAAGCAGCAGGTGGTAGATATGTGCGTCTTCCTTTCTTCACGGGTCCTAATTCAGTTCTTATTCCCATCTCTACCATGTCCTCCCTTGCTTTAAGGCCAACTTTAGACTTTCCTTTTATATTGAGTAACGTACCAATAACACTTTCAAATACATTTTTTTCAATATGCATAACATCAAGAAAATGTCTTACGTACAAAGATTTCCAATATGGCAATTCAAAAAAAATTGACCTTTTCTTCCACCCACCTGTGACAACTTTATGTGCAAAAGGTTTGCCAAACTGAATACTCACATCTTTCACCTTTTCAAAAATTTGATCACCTGTTAATCCAGGCGGAGCTCTACGTTGTTCGGTATCTCCATTGAACGCTTTTCTCCATCCACGATACTGATGTTTAGAAGTTAAGAATCTACGATGACCGAGAAAGACATTCTTCTGACAAAGTTTCAATCGCATGGTATCGGTTCCATCTTCACAGACAGGACACGCTTTTTCACCTTTAATGCTATACCCAGATAAATTTCCATATGCTGGAAAATCGTTAATTATGCCAAACAACATCGCCCTCAAATTGAAATTTTCTTTCCTATATCCATCATAAACCTCCACTCCGTTCTCCCACAAAATCTTCAAATCTTCGATTAAAGGTTTCAAGTATACATCTATGTCATTCCCTGGTTGTTTAGGCCCAGAAATTAACATAGACAACATCATGTACTTGCGCTTCATACATAGCCATGGAGGTAGGTTATAAATCATAAGAATCACGGGCCATGTGGAATGTGAGATACTTTGAAGACCATGCAGGTTCATTCCATCCGTAGATAATGCCAAGCGAAGGTTTCTTGTTTCTCCTCCAAAATCAGGATAATCATTATCAATTTTCTTCCACTGGGGTGCATCTGCCGGATGTCAAAACTTTCCATCGATAATTCTTTCATCTGCATGCCAAGTCAAGTGTCTAGCATCGGTTTCACTATGAAACATGCGTCTAAATCTCGGAATAATAGGAAAATACCATAAGACTTTCGCTGGAGATAATTTTTTCTTATATCGAGATAAACCGCACTTAGGGCATTCATTCAACGATGCATATTCGTTTTGAAACAAAATGCAATCATTTATACATGCATGTATCTTTTCATAGCTCGTGCCAATAGAGCACAACATTTTTTTGGCCTCGTAGGTTCGATTAGGAAGAACATTATCCTCAGGAAGCATATCTCTCAAAAGGGCTAATAACTCTGTGAAACTTTTATCTGACCATCCGTTGCGCGCCTTTAAGTTGTACAATTTTAATACCGCAGACAATCTTGTGAATTTGGGACAATCTTTATACAACGGTTTCTCCGCATCGCCTACCAACCTCTCAAACATTTTTGGACAATCCTGAAGATCTTCTTCAAGTACTTCTGCAATCTCTTCGACTCGATCATAATCATATGTATCTGTGGCATTGTCGTCTGAAACAAAGGTCGCACTACTTTTCACCCCCGGTTCAACATCCGCGATGCTTTTCTCACCATGAAATATCCAACACGTATAACTTCGATAAATTCCACGCATCAGTAAATGCGATTTCAATCCATTTGCGTCAACCCGACCCACATAACAATAACCTAAGCAAGGACATTTCATTATATTCGGGTCTTCAGCGTGTTCAACAGCAAACTTAACGAACTCTAATACCCCATTCTCGTACTCTTTTGACAATCGATCGGCACACATCCATTTTTTATCCGTGGTTTTAACTATTACGTATGTTTAACAAAAACACTAATTAGGAAAATCAATTATGAACTAATAAAATCAAAGTGCTACTTGACTATGAAATTCAAATTCAAATTCAAATTACAAAGCATAAAGCAATTTTGCTTTATGCTAAAAGCAAAATGTTCACTTTTGGTTAGTTAGTTAATTACTGCTTTATGTAATTATATATGACCGACAAAATCTTAAATTACAAGACTCACTTAATATTATATTTGATAATAAAATGAGTAATATAAAAATACTTATTCACCCACATCAAAGAACTATATATTTTGAAAAGAAAAACACACACAAAAAATTTACTCGTAAAAAGTTATTAACTAACAAACTATAAACTAAAAAGGATCCATGAAGAATTGTAATATATATACTACTGCTTGTTTAATAGAAAACACATTCATAGCCACATTCAAAAAAAAATGTTTTAGCTGCTTGCAAAAATGGTTGATGCTATGCTAAAGAGAAATGGAAGGATTACATGATGACTCCACTTGTTTGCTCATGAAAAATTGAAAACTAAGCTTAAATGTTACAGAGAAGTAAATTAACTAAAGGTTATATTTTTTAGAAGCAACATCGAGACATTGCACTTAACTTTGCCTCAAAGAAATGCATCATAGAAAAGTTGAATTGTGCTCATAGTGTTCGTGCATGTGTCATATATAAGTGCTGGTGGCTAAATGAATGCAAGCTTCTACAACAAATTAATCAATCTATAATTCAGTTTTTCTATTTAAGCTGTCAAATCCCTTACTACCATATAATTGTTCTTTAGTTTCAAAACCACTAAACAGATCTCAAGAATTCTTAAACCATCATTAACCTCTCTGAAACATACATTTAGTTTGTATGTTGGTGTGCTTTAGTTTTGCTTCTTTTCAATGACTACTAAGGTTGTGCGTCAAGAATATTACTATTACAAGTTTCATTCCACACAATTTAAAATATCTGGTTGCACGAATTAACCTTTGAATTCTTTTTTGTTTATATGAACAATTCCACGTCAAATAAAGCAGCCTAATTTGTAGGTATCTATAATAAAACAAGCATATTCTTATATAAAACACAAGGATATCTCATCAATTCACAAGTATAACACTGAACAAATACATAAAACGAGCCGCAGCTATTTAACATATTAATGGTGTGTGTAACACAACCTTCACAGGATGCTTGAAAGGGCATTGGGAGAGTCTATCTCTCGAGTGGGGCGGATATTTTCACAATGATAAAAATTAAACAATCAAATAAAATCAGACAATATTTTCAAATTAATACAGGTACCATAAAAATACATTGATAGTCTTCGCGTTTCATATCATTTAAGCACACTGCCTAAGTTATTACCTACTGTTTAGAACAAACAAAATCATGGAGACCAGCCTAAGTTATTACCTACTGTTTAGAACAAACAAAATCATCAATTTTATCATCTAATAGAGAAAACAACAATGTTATTACCTACTGAAGCAAAACTGACAGAATCCCATGATAATGTTTGATAACAAAACTCACAGAATCCAGAAAATCTCAACATATAAATCACCTACATTCAACTAAACACTCTAGTCATGATGCACACCAAAAAATGAATCCAGAAGCACAGGATTTAATGATAGGAACACTTACTTGGATTTAAAAAATGAATTATCCGTGGGCCGAAGATTCAAAGGTGATGCAACGGAGGAGGTTGCTGGTGTTGGTGATTGTGCCATTTATGCGAGGCGGAGGGTAATGGTTAGAGGATGACGAAGGGATGAAGGATGGAGACGGTTGACAATTGATGGTGGTGGTTGGTAACGATGAAGATGAAGCGGTTGAGAGGAGGGTTTAAGAGATGACAAAACAAAGGGAGTAATGGAGTGAGACAGGGGGAGTTTGGGAGGAGACGAGTGTTGAGAGGATGAAGAGAGAATGGGAGGAGACGAATGGAGAAGAAGATGAACAGCGATATGGGTTTAATTTTGTGTTTCTGGAAATCTGATTTAGGGGTTAGGGGTTTAGAAATAAATTAACAAACCAAAGGCAGCGCTTTCAAGAAGCGCTGCTAAAGGTACCCCCCTTTAGCAGCGCTTTAGGCTTACCCCCCCTTTAGCAGCGCTTTTAGATTTACACAAAGGAAGCGCTTTCAAGAAGCGCTGCTAAAGGTACCCCCCTTTAGCAGCGCTTTAGGTTTACCCCCCCTTTAGCAGCGCTTTTAGACTTACACCTTTAGTAGCGCTTTTTGAAAGCGCTGTCTAAAGCATACCCTTTAGCAGCACTTTTATTAATTTTTTAATTTTTATTTTTTTTAAAACCCTATAGCAGCGTTTAGGGAGAAAAAGCGCTGCCTTTGATAAGGCCTATAGCAGCGCTTTTAATAAGCGCTGTCTAAAGTATATATATATTTTTTGGATACCTACAGCAGCGCTTTTGCATAAGCGTTGTCTATGTAGTGGTGCCAAAACTCGTTTTTGGCGTAGTGGTAGTATTGATTTGATAGGCGAGAAAGAGAAGGGGAGGTACAATTTGCCTCCTTGGTGGCATAACAGGTCGTTCTTTTAAGGTTCCACCTTGTATCTGCTTCGGGATGAATCCCTTATGCTCGAGGAGTTGGATCGCTCGGCTAAGAGGGATGCCTTGGCTCAAGATACAGGGTCAGTTATGAGGGTCTTGGAGATGGTCGTTACATTTAGTGAAGGGGTCTCCTCTCAAGAAGTCGAGATGAAGAAATTGCAGGCCAAGCTGGCCGAGGTTGAGAAAGAACATGATGACGCAGGGAACACTCGAAAGGTGGTAGAGGATCGCCTGGAGAAATTGACTAAGGAGCATAAGGCATTGGTGCTTGAGAAGAGAGCTTCTGACGAACGCCTGGCGTCCCTGAGGGACGAAGCATCTCCTACCGAAGACAACCGGAAGAGGCTCGAGGATTGGAGACCCATGCTGAGCCGGTAGCTCACCTTCAACTGACGATGTATGATGCCCAATCTGTTGCCGAGGGGAGTTTTGATAATGTTGTGAAGCAGCTACGAGTATTTAATCCTGGCGTCGAGCTCAACACAGTTGGAATAGGTATTCTTTATTATGTGGCTTCTGGGAAGATTGTGATCCCTAAATTTCTCAAGGATGTCGTGGATGCGCCCGTTGGAGAGTTATCGCGTCAAGAGCCTATCATCGAGGAAGGGCTCCAACCCGATGTTTAACAAATTCTTGTTATTACTTTCTCTTTCCCGGCCTGCGTTCCATATTGATGTAATTTGTTCTGTAGGCTTTTAGCCCGTTTTGATTAAGTTTCAAACAACTGCGGTCTTCGTGGCCCCTTAATTACTTTGTTGGACGGGGACCTTGGGCTTCCTTTTTGTAAGCCTTGCATAATTGTAGCCTTAATGGTCGTACATTAATTTTCCGACCATGGTGGTCATTTTCTTTAATTCGTGCATGGTTGTGTTTCCTTTTCTTTTTGAAGTGTTTGCATGTTTATTGTATGCTCGCCTTCTTGAGACATTTTTATTGGTTAAGAGTTTTTATGGGGTTTTGCTCATTAGTTAGTGAGTTTGCCGGTATTGGGAGACCAGACAAATGGCCAGGGTGAATATCGAGCATGGGCCGTGTAACACGGTGGGAAAACTGACTTAGTGTTTTATGTTTTATCACAAATATTGCGGATAGAAAGAGTCACCACCGACTTTTCTTTTATCCAATAAAGGAAAGGTTGAAAAGAACAGGAAAGACCTTTTTGAGAATTTTCTTGAGTTTGGGGGGTAGATTATGAGAAGGTAAGGTGTTAGAACTCTTTTCATCCATGGTTATCTACGGGCTCTTAATTGCTTGATCAATTTGAAAAATGCTTTGTGTTTGTGTATCTTTGCAAATATTTTGAAAAAATGTCTAAGTAAGGCAAATTTGCAATGATTCTCGTATCGTTTGAGAATGTATACAGAAATTTTTGTTTTGAAAATATTTGGAGTGTTTGGAAAGATGTTTGAAAATACCAATGTAAGACAATTTTGTAATGATTCTAGTATCGTTGAGAATGTATACAAAATGTTTATTTTTGAAAAGTATTTTGGAAATAGTTTATTTTGAAAGTGTGAAGTGCAAAGATTTGTTTTGGTTTGTGAGCAAGAAATTACGAGCAATATACCTACTTCAAAAATTATTTGTTCTTTTCCTCATCCCTTAGATAGTGCTATCCTACCATTAGTTTGTAGGGAGCCATATCATTGGATGTGAGGGACAGGTGTGGGTCATCGTACAGTCATAGAAGGCAACTTGTAAGATGTTTTAGAAATTGTCGTAAGGGACTAAGATCTTTTATTAAAGGAAACATTGAAGGGTCATCGAGGGACTAAGATCTTTTAATTAAGGGTCTTTGCTAAAGCATCCTACATTCGAGGGATATGCCTGTTTTTATCCAAGGCAACAAGTGAGGTTAACCCTAGAGGTGCATGTGTGTAAAGTGTGTTTGATTCAATTATTTTATCTTGAATTAGGGTTTTCTAATGTTTGATTTTAAATATTTTTATACAAACCCTAATTACTAACAATAATAAGGAAATCGGTAAATTGCGGGATTTAAATGTCCTACGCTATTACAACGCTTTGGGAATGGGGGGTACAAATCTTGTGAATGAGGGGAGGAAAGCAATAAAGCCTAATTATCTATTACAAACCATGTACATAAATGATAATGCGAAATAATAAAATGCATAAAGATATGAAGTAGAGGAGAAGAATATCTTTGATGATTTTTTGATGGAAAAGGTTTGATAGTTAACATAATTAAACTAATTAATTTGGAAAAAAAAAATTAACTAATATTTTGAATGAAACCTAAAAATCTAAGTTAAATTTAATAAAATAAAACCTAAGTCTATTAATTTTTAATTGTTTAAGAAATAATTATTAGAAAATCATTTTGAGATTTTTATTTGTTTGGAAAAATAAAATAAAATAAAAAATAATTGAATTAAAAATGTTTTTAATCTAATTATTTTAGAAAATGTATTTTTGTATTTTTGGTTAGATAAAATAAATAAATAAATGAAAATAAATAAAATATAAAGAAATAAAATATATTGGGCCTGGGTGTTGAAAAGTAAAAAAGGGTGAGAAACACATTTTTGATAGATCCAACATAGCTTTTTTTTTGTTTGATGCTGAAAATAGGAATAAAAATACTGGAGTGGCCCTGTGATAGAACAAGTAAAATGGGGGTTAGAACTTAGCAAAAAAAAGGGGGGGGGCAAATAAGGGAGACCTAGTGCTGTATTGATCCAGTATGGCCAGCATTTGAGAGTGTATCATGGTCACTTGCTCTGGGGCATTTGATCTGATTGCCTAATGATCAGATGGTGATGGAGATGAGTGTAGCGTGCACTTCCTAGACTTGCCTGCATATGATCTCATGGATACAAATATGTGAAAATTAAAAGGGTACCACTGGGGCTCGAACCCAGGTCCCTATAGACAAATGACTTAGCGCGCACATGTTCTGCCACTGAGGTGGCTGTTTCATCCGTTCATAACACAACTTGCACTAAATTTATTATAAACTCATTCCTGATTGTACTTTATCCCCTACCTCGCGCCAGAAGAACAACACTATTGTTTTGGAAATTCTGAACTTGCTCATTTCTCAAACATTTTGAAAAGTGTTAACATGAAACTTGCTCTAAATTTCACCACAAATTTAGCCATGTAAATAACTTACGCTAACATTCAAAGATGAACATGAATTTCTGTTTGTACCAAATTAAAACCTAATTTTTCTGAAACTTCAACTTCAAAATTCACATCACTCGGGCAAGAAAATGAAATGTAAGCGCATGGTTAGCTTCAGGGAAAAGATGTCTACATTATTTATTCACAAAATAACCATTAATGATTCTCGTATAAGAAGTTCAAAGTTGAGAAAACTTACCTCAAAACTGTAAATTGTTTTTGTAGTTTGAGCACTCCTACAGGTGTTGTGATGATCTGGATAACTTCAATGACTCCTAGGAAGCTATTGAAACGCTTACTTTGGATTGAGAGTGACTGGATTATTCTAGAGATCAAGTTGCAGGTGGCTGTTTTTGGAAATGGAGGATAATGAAGATCGTATTACAGTGGTGTAGCAAGTGTTTGGATAGCTTTTATATGAGTTATAGAAGCTTTATGAATTATTTAGAGTGAAAACTCACTTGTGGATTATGTGTTTGATGTTTAAGGTCAAAATGTGCAACAATGGAGGTTTTGAATGCCAATTCTGATTTCAGAGTGTTTGAGAGGGTTAGGAGGCTTATAAATTTGTTTCTTAGCTTGTAAATACTTCCTTTATTTATAGAGGGAAGATTTTAGAGGTTGAGATGGCTTGGTTTAAAAAGTCACATGTTATGGTTTGGTTACTTAGATTTGAAGCAACTTTGAAATAACATTGTTCCAATGCATAGTACCAAAGGATATGAGATGGCTAGAGGCTCTAGACATGTTGCTTATGGCTTTGACATTGTGTATGTTCAGAAGAAACAATTGCAACGCTCAAGGAGAGTGGACTTTGTGATTAAAGTCACTTTTCCAAAATGGAAGTATGAACTTTGTTCCAAAAATCAAATGATCACTTGGACAATGGCTCAAGCACTTGGATAATGGCTCAATCAGTTATGTAAACATTTAATTATGGAGTGATTTGCAATTTAGAAGCCTGCAAAGCAAGATTTATGCAACATGGGTTGAGATTTGATCATGTGTTCTTCATGAAAATGACCTATAATTCACGAATGGATGCCCAACTTCTTCTCTTAGAATCTCTTAGCTCAAGCATGATAAAAATGTGTTCTTGGACATTTTGGAAAGCTTGAAACATTGTGTACAACCTTCATGTTGACCACTTTGGCTAAATCAACTTGGAACTTGGTGAAAATTTTCCAAGAATTTGGGACAAAAATCTGACCAAACTTGTTGAAAATTTCACTAAGTGTTCTGTTAAAATGCCATGACTTTATTGGCCTATATCTCCTAATCCAAGCATTTTTTGGACATCATTCCTCAAGTACAAAGTTGTAGAATTCATCAAGATCTACAACTTTCATGTTGAAAGTTTTCCTTGAATCATCTTGCATCTTAGTGAAAAATAATCATGAAGTAGTGAATTTATCAAGGTTAAAAACACTTAGAATTTTTCTGAGTATTGGAAATCTTGACTTTTTGTTGACTTTTCTTGATTTTCTTGATTCTTGATGATCAAGTTTGATATTTTTGAATGTCTTGATGATTCTTGATCTTTGAAATTCATTGTTGACCAAAAAAGTCAAAGTTTGACTTTTTGTGTGACTGTTGACTTTTCACCTGTTGACCTTAATTCTTCAATTATCAATTTGTTACACCTTTGGAAATGATTTGAGTCATGTAATTAGGTCAATATGTTTTTTTTAGTCCTTAAAATTATGCTTTATGTCATTAGGTAATGTACTAGGTCAAAAGTCAATGATCCGTCATTCTCAGTCAAAACCCTAATTTATACAATTTTGCCCCTTTGATGATGTGAGTGCTTTTGTTGAGGACATATGATAAACCCTTGATGAAATGATGAATATAACTTCAAAATATTGATGATGGACAAAAATCTTGAAGTTTGATTGTATGTTGACCACAATTGACCTTTTTAGCCAATACAGCTGATTTTCAGTCATCTAAGCAAATTTGTGATGAAAGACTTGAAACTTGGTATGAACATTCTTGGAGACCTATAATAAACCATGAAAGTCACTTGGGTAATTATAAGTCCAATTTTATTTGAGATAACCAAAACCCTAATTGTGGACTCAGTGCTTAGGAGGTGAGCTTGTCTCATCATGCTTGAGCATTTGAGAACCTTTGTGAGAAATGTCTTGAAGAAAAGGGAGGGAAAATTTTGGGGTACAACAGCTGCCCCTGTTAAATCTTCTTAAACTTGAAGAGTTAGATTTTCATGTCCGCCATTCGTGACTTGAAAGTGGAAGATAATTGAACACATAAGTGCCCAGAAATTTGCACTCGCTTGTGCACGAAGTAATGCTGTTGGTTGAGGAAATGAAGAGTTTTCAGAGATGGGATTATAGATGCCATCCAAAGTAACTGTTGATAGAGAAATTAGACTAAGTCTACGCTCGATTTTAACTGGGAGATGTATGAGAATAAATGTTTGGTCGATTTAATCTGAGCCAGAAAATGTCTACTGGAAGGAATATCAAAATAAATCTTTGGTCGACTTAACCTGATCCAGAAAATGTCTACTGGAAGAAGTATCATAATAAATCTTTAGTGGATTTAATCTGAGCCAGAAAATATCTACGTCCGTATTTAACTGGGAGAAGTATCAGAATAAATATTTGGTCAATTTAATCTGAGCCAGAAAAGATCTACTGGAAAAAGTACCAAAATAAATCTTTGGTCGATTTAATCTGAGCAAGAAGATATCTATGTTTGTCTTTAGCTGGGAGAAGTATCAGAATAAATATTTGGTCGATTTAATCTGAGCCAACAGAGGTCTTTAAATCTTTAACTGGGAGAAGTATCAGAATAAATCTTTGGTCAATTTAATCTGAGCCAGAAAATGTCCATTGAGAGAAGTATCAGAATAAATCTTTGATCGATTTAATCCGAGCTAGTAGAAGTCTTTAAATATTTAACTAGGAGAAGTATCAGAATAAATCTGGTAGATTTAATCTGAGCCAGAAAAGGTCCACTGAGAGAAGTATCAAAATAAATCTTTGGTCGATTTAATCTGAGCCAGTAGAGGTCTTTAAATCTTTAACTATGAGAAGTATCAGAATAAATCTTTGGTCGATTTAATCTGAGCCAGAAAAGGTCCACTGAGAGAAGTATCAAAATAAATATTTGGTCGATTTAATCTGAGCCAGCATAGGTCATTAAATATTTAACTAGGAGAAGTATCACAATAAATCTTTGGTCGATTTAATCTGAGCCAGAAAATGTCCATTGAGAGAAGTATCAGAATAAGTATTTGGTCGATTTAATATGAGCCAACAGAGGTCTTTAAATCTTTAATTGGGAGAAGTATCACAATAAATCTTTGGACAATTTAATCTGAGCCAGAAAAGGCCCACTAAGAGAGGTATCAGAATAAATCTTTGGTCGATTTAATCTGAGCCAGCAGAGGTCTTTAAATATTTAACTAGGAGAAGTATCAGAATAAATCTATGGATGATTTAATTTGAGCCAGAAAAGGTCTATTGAGATAAGCATTAGAATAAATCTTTGGTCGATTCAATCTGAGCCAGCAGATGTTTGAAGGGAGTGTCCATCTTGTAGATATTTGCCCTGTCTTGTTTCAGGGAATGGCCTATAATCTGTTTTAAGGATTTGTTGATGATATCGGTCTGTCGATTGATTCTTCCTGAAAAGGTAAAGAGTTAATTGTACGCAATATCATGATGTATGAAATGCATTGTGTAATGATGTTCTCAAAATAAATGAGACTGTGCTATATGCGTTTTGTATGCATGTGCTATGATATATGAATATGAGATGTTGTTGAAATGTATTTATAAACCCGTACATTATTTTCTCTGGGAAAATAAATATCTGACTATTGCTGGGGATGGAGAGTACGTGTATCTTCAATATTGTCTAGAATTCTTCCGCTGGGGATTCTTGTTTATTTTTTTGAGGAAACTCTGCAAGGGATGTTGACTTCCTACTTAGGCCGTAGAGTTTAGGGACATTGGTTGTTCATTGCTCTATTGGGGAATTTAATTCTTATATACGCTGACTGGAGATAAAAGAGATGGATAACCTTCTGAATTTTCTGGGGAGAATAATTCCTATATACCCTGACTGGGGATAAAAGAGATGGATAATCTTCTGACTCGTCTGGGGAGGATAAAATTAACTGGTATCCGGTCTAGTTCCAGGTTTGGTAGTGACTCTTCGGGATAATGGCAACTTCACTGGGGAGAGGAATTTAGTCGGTGATTCATAGCAATCTGAGAAACAGATTCAAGTTGGAGAGACTATAATTTGTTGGGGAAATAAACCCTATTGACGGGGAAATATTCTACTGAGGAAACGAACTCTCCTGGGGAAGTTGAATTTACAATTTTCATACTCAGTTGGGGAAGAGAATTTGTTAAGATTACTCTGTGGGGATAATCTCATAGGAGTGATTTATGGACAGCTTGAACGTCATCCTAACTCCTAGAATCTTGAGTAAATGCTCATTCCTCTTCTTATGCATATATTTGTTAACAATTAATCATGTTAATTTGCATATGTTCATTCAATTTAGTCATTGGACGTTTTTGCAAGCAAAATAGAAAAACAAAAAGTTTGAACTTTAAGGTGTATATGTATTTACAATTTTCCTATAAACAGACGTTTTTTTTACAGAGACATAAATCCTAATAAGAGGTGAAATTCTGGCAACAGATACTTAATGTCACAATGAATGTTATGACACCGTATCTGACAAATTGTACACAAACCAAACAGAATTTAAAAGACAGTAAAGAACACAATCAATTGTTAACCCAGTTTAGTGTATAACAACACCTACATCTGGGGGCTACCAAGCCAGGGAGGAAATTCACTATAAGAGGTATTAATTTAGGAATAAACCAACCAGTTTATCTCCTTCACTTAAGACCTACCCAATGCAACTTCAATCTAAGTCCTACTTAAACATGAGTTCCTACTCACTTCCCCTCAATCACAGCAGTGATACTAATCTACTAATTAGTAAGATTATGAAGACATTCTTCAATACACACGCTTGATTTTGCTTCAAAGCTTTAATCAAGAGACATAACACTCGTGCTTCAAAGCTTTGAGTGATAAACAACCCTTACAACCAAATCCTACACCAAGTCACTTATCAAGTGATAATTTCTTGGCTCACAGTAGTTACTAAAACTATCACAACTACAAAATGCCTTATTGATCTTCTCTTCAAAAGTGTTGCACACCATTAGGATTCATGAGAAATATATATGCAGTATATTCTTCATTTTGGGCTTCCATAAAAATAGTTAGGGTTAACCAAAGTTAACCTAAAGACTTGGTCTTGGGCTTTCATCATAACAGATTAGGGTTAAGCAAGGTTAACCTAATATCCATGTGAGCATCTGATCTAGTCAATATACTTCAACTCAGAATAGCACACCAGATTCCTGAAAATTCTCAGGAATAATAAATCTACACAACAACTTGATCAGTACAGGATGTCTTAACATTGGTTATGACATCATGTATCCTGCTCACTGATTTTGGTCGAATTCAGTACATATGAGCATAGCTAAATCATCATGATATTCACTCATCCTGAGTTGTTCCTGTAGAACATTCCTTCTGCAGAATTTGTCTTTATCCCATAATGTTATGACATCAGTCATGATATTTTCAAATCTGGTTTTACCAAAAATTAATGCCAACAAGCAAACACTTACAAACTCCCCCTTTGACAAATATTTGGCTAAAACCCCTAAACAATCAGAGATTAGAAAGCAGAAGCAACATGCAACAGAATTTTTAATAACAGCTAATCTAACTACCAATATCCAATTCTACCAAAATTACCAAAATTACTTCTCCCCCTTTTAGCCATAAAGAGGCCAAAGGATCTAGTACTTCAAGTTATACAGTCATCAAAAGGAAATCCAAAATACACAGAAACAGAGAGAAGGTATCAAATAGCAGCAACAAGTTCCAGCATCAATCTTTACAACTCAGCAAACACAGACCTTCAGGTACTGTCATCCCCTGAGGAAACACTATTTTCAGCAGCATCTTTTGGTGAGCATCTTGCAGAACCATCATGATGTTCTTCATCAGCACCCTTTTCCCTCATTTGTTCTTCATTCTCCTCCTGTTCCAGACTAGCAATCAGCTCTTCAAGAGTCCTTTTTCTTGCATCAAGCTCTCTGCAGGTTACTTTTAGAACAGCTATAACATCAACTTTCTTGGAATGAGCTTTGACATTTGATGTCTCAGCAGATGTCATAACAACGTCAGGGACATGTGTTCCCTGAAACAACTTATAGTGAAAACCAAGTGTAGGGGATCTTTTGCACACAGAGTCCTTTTCAACCAGAATATCAAGATACTGATCAATGATTATACCACACAGGAGAGAGGGAAAAGCAATAGGGCCTTTAATAGCACATCTCTCGGCATGTTTCATTGTTTGATCAAAGATGTAGTTGCCATAATCAAAGTTTGTTCTGGTTCCAACAGCATAGATAAATCTTCCCAAACCAGTGGAGATGGTGGATTTGTGGTTGATGGGAACCCAGTTAGCTGCACCAATTTTATGCAGTATGGCAAACTTCATACTCAGCTTGATTGCAGTTAGCTTCCCTTTCAAGGGCCAGTGCTTGACTTGCTTGGCAGTGATGGTTTGACAAACCTGGTTGTCAGTAACTTCAAGCTCAGGCTGAGCTTCATCAGGTCTCCCTAGGTATTTGTTTATCACAGTAGGAGAGAAATTTACCTTCCTTCCTCTCACATAAACACTCTTAAAATCAGCTGACTTTCCATCAGCACATCCACCAGACAAATTTACTATGAATTCTTTGACAAGAATCTCATAGCAGTTGGAAAACTTGACCACTGTTTTCATCAGGCCAACAACCTTGATGAGATCCATGACTTCCTTACACTTAATAGCACTTCTGTTCATCTCCCTCTCTAAGGAAATCCTTTTCAGAAACACATACTTCCACCTGCTTGCATTTTCTGGATGGTGAAAGGAGATGTTGTCAATGGCAACCTCAGGAACCTTAGGAAGTTTTCTAGAAGAGGGTTTCTTCCTGAGAGGAATGTTTAGAACATTTCTCTCAACATCAAAATCAAAGTCTGATTCCTCATCGAATTCAGAGGGTTCAGGAGCCTTTCTTTTCTTGGCTATAGGTTGTCTCAAGGGTTTTGAGAGACTACTAACAGATACCCTAGCTTTTACCTTACCATTCCCTTTTGAAGTTCCAGCCTTTTGATCCTTCTCAGCTTCTTCTCTAGCCTTGTTCTCAGGCCTAGCTTTCTCATGAACAATTTCAGTAGCCTTCTCTTTGGAGGGGCTTTGGGCAGCACTCTGCTTTTATTTTCTACTCATCATCCTTCTTGCTATGCTAGGGTTGACATTAGCAATTAAATCATTGTCAAAAAATTCTTCATCAACATTAATGAAAGGAGGTTCAACAGCCTTGTCAGTAGGGGTCTGGTGATCATCAGGTTTCTCTGGAGAATTCTCAATGTTGTCATCAGGTGTCTCAACATTCTGAGTGACATTGGGATCACTTTCTAAATTAAGGCTAGCAGTTTCTTGGTTCAATGGTATAGATATACCAGGAACAAAGTGATTCTCATTAAGAATCCTAGTGACTAGTCTGGCAATAGCTTGATGCACATAAGCAGAACCTTCCCTATTAGCTATCTCTGGGGGAACAGAGGATGATGGTTGAGAAGATTTACTAGAGGGAGAAGCTTGTGATCTTCTTGCATGTATGGTCCGCAACTTCTTGACCTTAGTAGTATCAGCTACCATTGCATGAAGTGGAGTTACCTCAAGAACATCAGCATCCATGGGGTTTACGTTTTCCCTAGGTTTGGTGTCAATGGGTGAGGAAGATGCAGTTGCCTTTGATGAAGATGATGACACAGATTGTTGAGACATCTTGAGAGATTGAGAATACAAGTGACAACAAGAGTGAAATTTTCTTTTGAGGGAATGCAAAGTGATGCAGCAAACTGAGAAGAGGGAGATATAAATATGTCTATTCCTTTTCTTAAACTTTTGGAAAGAAAGAGGGAAACAAATGATTATCCCAATCAGAATAAACTTGATTAAAATATCTCTTTCAAACCTTGTATTAAGCAAAATTAATTGCTACATCTCTTCATATTGGAAAATACCCAGCTTTCCCCTTAAATTCTCAAACTGACTAGCATCAAGTGCCTTGGTAAAAATATCAGCCAGTTGTAGTTCAGTGGCAACATGTTCTAGCTTAATCACCTTCTCCTCCAAAACTTCTATGATGAAGTGATGTCTAATGTCAATATGCTTAGTCTTGCTGTGCTGTATAGGATTCTTGGATATGTTAATAGTACTCAAATTGTCACAGTACAATGTCATGACATCTTGTGTGACATTATACTCAGTCAGCATCTGTTTCATCCAGATCATTTGAGAATAGCTGCTACCAGCTGCTATGTATTCAGCTTCAGTAGTAGATAGAGACACACAGTTTTGTTTCTTACTAAACCAAGAAACAAGATTTTTTCCCAAAAAGAAGCATCCTCCAGAGGTGCTCTTTCTATCATCAGCACTACCAGCCTAATTAGCATCACAATAACCAGACACAATTGGTTCACATCCATGAGAGTACAACATGCCATAATTGTAAGTTCCACTCACATACTTCAGAATTATTTTCACCTGGTTGATGTGACTTACTTTGGATTCAGCCTGGTATCTTGCACATACTCTAACTGCAAAGGCAATGTCAGGTCTGCTGGTTGTTAAGTATAACAGACTTCCTATCATGCTTCTGTACAAGCTTTGATCCACATTTGCCTCACTTGTGTCTTTAGACAACTTTAAATGAGTAGGTGCAGGATGAAGAAGTGAAAAACACAAGAAGGGGGGTTGAATTGTAAAACTTGAAATCAAATGCAGACAACACGTTGGTTTTATCCTGGTTCGTTTGATCTCAAACTACTCCAGTCCACCCGTCAAGGTGATGTCACCTCTCTCCAACGAGGTCTTAATCCACTATATTCAACTGAATATTACAACCGCTTTAACAACTGCTAAAGCCTTCTTGAGTCTAAACCACAGACCGGTTTCTCAAGGAAGTTCTTTCTTACAGATAAATGAAAACTATGTGTTGAATGTTTTCTACAAAAACTTTATATCACAGTTGTGATAATACACAAATTAAGCTTATGTGAAACTAGGATGCTATAACTATAGAGTAAGCAATTTGAGAGATATAGCAAACTGTATGAGTGAGGATGATGATGGTTTGCTTTAGGCATGTAAAGAGTTGTAGAGCATTAGCCAATTCATTTCTCACTGTCTTGTTTTTATAGCCTTGGAAAAGATACGTTGTAGTCAATTATTCCATTTCAATGCCCATTACGTTCTTTCCATATTGAGAAGATCTTTGTCTTGGAATGCATCCGTTGGTAATAAAGCGTCTTGAATGCACAGTACCGTTGTCAATTCAGCGCGTTATTTGGCTTTGGCTTATTCTGACGCTTCTAAGTGCTGATGATATTGTTTTGGTCTTGATCAGAGTTTAGAGTATATTAAGCGCAGATCTGATCATCAAGCTTCAGCGTAAGCACATGCTTTGATCTTCTGATGCTGGCATATGATATTTCATCTTCTGACGCTGGCATATGATATTTCATATTCTGATGCTGATGTTGACATTCTTATGCTGAGTATTCATCAGAGTTTCTGCAAATGCACAGTATAAATTTTTAGGTAGCATATATGTCTCATATGAATTATGAAATTTATTTAATCTTGCATTTTGTTATCATCAAAACTTTAACTTAGGGTAGTAGATTCAAACTTTGTTCTAACAATCTCCCCCTTTTTGATGATGACAAAAACCGGATTTTTCAATTGAAATTTAAAGAAAAAAAATCATAGATAACCAAATAATAAATTGTATCAAAGATAAACAGAAAGTTATCAAGGATAAGACGATAGGGAATAAAAAGGTAACAGAGTTATGGTTAGAAAAACTCCCCCTGAGTTTATTACTTCCCTTTAGTTCCATGAGTCCTTTAACATCAGATCTTTCCTTTGCCAGAGCAGAGCTTCAGTGTATTGGAGTTCATCAGATTTTTGTACATGTAAGCTTATGCAGAACAAGGAAACATTCAAGTATATTAGAGTGTTAGAATGTTTGAGACTTTTTTCTCAGTAATCCGTTATTGGAAAATATCATTCTTTCTCCCCCTTTTTGTCAGCAATCAAAAAGTGCAAATAATTTGAAGTTAAAAAAAACGATCAGTGTAGAAAAACGATTGCATTTAGTTCAGAGCTCAGAAAATATTACAAATAACATGTACAGAAAACAATGAAAATATCAAGAAACAAAATCTAAGGAGCGGGTGGAAGGCGTGTGAACAGAGCTTCTAGCATGTTCTTAATCTGATCAGTGGTTTCCTTCTGCTGATGCACCATGCTGGCTACTGAGTCAATCTTACTATCCTGAACATCCATCCTTTCCTTCATTCGTTGATCATTCTCATCCATTCTTTCCTGCAGTCTAAGATCATTTTGCTTCATCTCTTCAAGAGTTTGCCTATCCAATGCAGCTTGAGAGGTGTCAAAATCAGGATACTTCTGAGAGATTTCTGCAATAACTTCTTCTTGACTCAAATCTTCAACTAGAATTGTCTGTTCTTATGCTGGTTGAACTGATGAAGCTGGACGCTTTTCAGACCAAGGCTTACTGTCCAGGTAAAGAACTTCATCCTTCAGCAGCTGACTCAAAGCTGGACCTTCCATTTCTTTCAGCAGTTTGCTGAAGTTCTGCTGAGCCTGTCCATAGCTTTGGTCCTGCAGCTTAAAGGTTTCAGCGCATACCCATCTTCTGAAGAGTGTCCAGAGGTGGACTGAAACAGCGGGATCAATTACTTCCAGACTAGCCTGCTTTAGAGAGGAAATCCACTTCTGCATATCTGTTTCAAAATTCAAGATGCTAGAACCAACATCTGGTTGTTTGGGTTTGGGAGTGGCAGTTTTATTGATAATGGCAGCAAAACGTTCAAGGACTGTTAGATTAATGAAGGTTTTGCTGTGGTTATCTGGATTTTGATTGGGTGAGGGAGTAGGAGAATCAGAAATGATTATTGGACTGTGTGGAGTGTGTGGAGGAGTTGTTTCTGGTGAGGATGGTAGTTGAGGAATGTTCACGGTTGTACCACAAGGCAGTTGAATGGCAAAGGGTTGTGGTTCAGGAGACTTAGAGGTTTGTGCCTCAGAGTTTTGTGTCTCAGGTTGAGGTTCAGGGGTTTGAGCCTCAGAGTGTTGAGACTCAGGTTGTGGAGATGATTCGTGTTGAGGTGAAGGTGGATTAAGTTCTGGTTGTGGAGATGGAGGTTGTGGAATTTCTGGTTCTTCTGGTATTGGTGAGAGTGTAGTTTCTGGTTGTGGTGAATGGGGAGTTTCTGGTTGGGGATTTGGATTTTCTGTATGGGGATCGGAAGAGTGTTGATTTATTTCAGAAAGAACTTCTGCAAGTTCTGGTTCTTTTGAGGTTGTAGGTTTTGGATTATGAGGTTTGGCGCAGGATCTTCTGAGGGTTAATGACTCAGAAGGGTCAAACTCAGGTTCAGTATCATCAATGGTTGGAATGGGAATTGGGATTTCAAATGAAGCTGGGGTTGGAATAAATGTTGGAACAGCAGATGAATTTAAAACATTAACAGAAGACAGATTACCTCTCTTCTTTGGGGTCTGTTGAGACGATCCTTCTGATACAACCTTTCTCTTCTTAGTCTTCTTCAAAGTAACTTTTGGTGTTTGCTGGTGCAGATCTTTATTGTTCAGAGTGGGATCTGTGCCATCAGCCTTACAAGCATCCAAGTATCTGAGAACAATGACTGGTTTAGAGTCAATCTCAGAGAATATAGGAAAGTCATCCAGAGGGACTCTTCTGCTGGTGATTTCAGCATGAGGAGTGACGCTGGGCTCCTTCCTTATGTTCTCTATCAACTTCATCTTCTTCAGATTCTTGGCATTTAGCTGCTTTCCAATAGAAGGTTCTAGAGATCTTATTTCCTGTGCCTCTGTCAGGTGTTCAATCAGCCTATTCTCCGTTAGAATATCTGATATCAATCTGCCGAAGGGTATCCAATCCCTTTTAGTCCTTTCTTCTTCTCTAGTCTCCTTGACGCTGGTCCTCAGATGGTTGAACAGAAGATGAGCTAGATTAATCTTTACCTTCTGATTAATAAAATAGATCAGAAACTGCTGATCTATGTTTATATAATCAGGAGAGCTTGTGGGCTTCCTGTGATTGAAGCAGCCCAGAATAATCTTTGCCCAAATTCTGTGCTGATCTTTCAAGTCTCTTATTTTGCTGGAGGGAACCCCATGAGTGAAAATCTCTCTTGCAAAAACAGCAGCATCTGAGCATCTTTCTGCCATGTCAATACAGCGGATACCACCACCAGTGTATCCAATCAGCCTTGCAATGTGATCTTCAGTAATCACAATCTTCTTTCCCATGATATACGAAGTAACCTGATGAGTTGAGGAAGACGCATGTATCCAGAATTCTTTAACCAAAATGGGAACGTTGGACCCACCAACCTATCAAAGTACCTTTCCCATCCTTGTGCCTTAATTTCTTCAGACAAATCAAAGTCATTTTCTTTCAAGCTGTTGAAATCTACTATCAATTCTGACAGAACTTCCAAGTTCTTTACCGGAGTGAGAAGGGTTCTGAAAGGAATTTGATACTATTCAGAGGAAGCATCTTGCTGGGAACCTGCAGAAGGGGTGCTAGAGGATGCCATTTTCACACAAGGGTTTTTGAGAAAAAGCTTGAAAAAGGGTTTCACACAGTAAGAAGTGAAAGAACACAGAAAAGTTGAAGATTGTAAGTGACGGTAAAAATGCATAAATGATGTTTAAGGCGTTTAAATAGGTTTCAAAAATTGTTTTGAAAACATAAACATAAACGTTTCAAAAATAAATCATGATTACTTGCATTTAATGTTGGCTGATTTTAGGGGATTTAGAAAGATATTGGAACGGTTACCCATGACATGTGTCTCAATGCATCCAATCAGCGCTTTGCCTTCTCAGAAGCGTGCACGCGTGTTTTGCCTCAGGAATTGGCTGATGACTGGATGACACTTGTTTGATTTAGTGAACAACACATCTATCCTTGAAATGAGACACTCAGATCTTTATGGATAGAGTCTGATACAATCTGCATGTCTATATTTCTGAAAGAAGATTGATCAGAAGTTCACAGTAAAACAAAACAAATTCTGAAGGTTAATATATAAAATTAAAACATTTTCACTCTGGGCAGAGCTTCATGCTGAGATGTTTCAGAATGAAGTTGAATCTATCTTCAGAAAGTGGTTTTGTGAAGATATCAGCCCATTGATGGTCTGTATCAATAAATTTTAAGTTTAAAATGCCTTTATGAATATAGTCCCTAATGAAATGATGTTTTATTTCTATATGCTTAGCCCTAGAATGCAAAATTGGATTTTTACTTAAGCAAATGGCAGAAGTGTTATCACAGAGTATAAGAATGTTACTCTCAAATATCTGGAAGTCTTCAAGCTGACTTTTCATCCAGAGCATTTGTGTGCTGTATCCTGCTGCTGCTATGTATTCAGCTTCTGCTGTTGATAGCGCAATTATTGATTGCCTTTTGCTGGACCAAGAGATCAAATTTTCTCCCAGAAACTGACAGCTTCCAGAAGTACTTTTACGCTCTACTCTGTCTCCAGCAAAGTTAGCATCACAGTAACCTACTAAGCTTTAATCACTAGATTTTCTATAGAATAAACCCAGATTAGTATTACCTTTCAGATACTTAAAAATTCGCTTAACAGTTGTTAAGTGAGATTCTCTAGGATCTGATTGGAATCTTGCACAAATGCATACACTGAATAAAATATCAGGCCTTGAAGCCGTCAGATAAAGAAGAGAACCAATCATACCTCAGTAGACCTTCTGTTCTACCTGTTTACTTACCTCTTCTCTTTCCAGAATGCACGTGGGATGCATTAGAATCTTTGATGGCTTACATTCTGAGAGATCAAATTTCTTCAGAAGTTCTCTGACATATTTGCTCTGACGAATGTAAGTTCCCTCTGGAGTTTGATTGATCTGAATTCCCAGAAAGAATTTCAGTTCCCCCATGAGGCTCATCTCAAATTCTGCCTACATACACTTAGCAAATTTTCTTCCAAGAGAAGGATTAGTAGATCCAAATATAATATCGTCAACATAAATCTGACACACTAAGATGTCATTCTTAACTGTCTTACAGAATAAGGTTGTGTCCACCTTCCCTCTGGTGAATTCCTTTTCTAACAGAAAGTTACTTAGTCTTTCATACCAAGCTCTGGGAGCTTGTTTCAGACCATACAATGACTTCTTTAGTTTGAAAACATATTCTGGATTTTTTGTACTTTCAAAACCAGGGGGTTGGTGCACATAAACCTCTTCTTCTATATATCCATTTAAGAATGCACTCTTGACATCCATCTGATATAGAGTGATGCCTTTATTAACAGCAAAAGAAATCAAAAGTCTGATAGATTCTAACCTGGCGACTGGAGCAAAGGTTTCTGTATAGTCTATCCCCTCTTGCTGACTATAACCTTGTGCTACCAGTCGTGCTTTGTTTTTGATGACTTCACCTTGTTCGTTCAGTTTGTTTCTAAACACCCATTTTGTTCCAATGACATTGAATCTTTTGGTCTGGGAACTAGATCCCACACGTCATTTCTGGTGAATTGATTCAGCTCTTCTTGCATTGCCAGAATCTAGTCGTTGTCCAGAAGTGCTTCATCAATTGAAGAAGGTTCAATCAGAGAAACAAGTCCCATGAGGGATTCTTCAGAGTTTCTGAAGCTGGCTCTTGTTCTGATTGGATCTTCCTTTCTTCCTAAGATTGTTTCTTCTGGGTGATCCAAGCTGCTTCTAGGTAGTCTTTTCTGAGGTTGATCAACATATGTTGCTGGATTGCTCGCAGTGCCTCTTTCTGATGTTGAAGGAGTGTCTTTGTTGAGAGCTTCTGATGACTTGTCTTCAGAACCTGTGAATTCAACTTCCATACCTGCAAAGACTTCATTCTGCTTTGACTTTTCAGAGTCAAGCTTATCATCAAAACGAACACTGATTGATTCTTTCACAATCTGTGTTTCTGTACTGTATACTCTGTACCCTCTTGAGCGTTCAGAGTATCCTAACATAATACACTTCTGTGCTTTAGAGTCAAACTTGTTCAAATAATTTTTTGTATTTAACATAAAACAAGTACATCCAAATGGATGAAAATATGAAATGTTGGGCTTTCTGTTCTTCCACAATTCATATGGAGTCTTTTCCAGAATAGGTCTTATGGAGATTCTATTCTGAATGTAGCACGCTGTGTTTATTGCCTCTGCCCAGAAGATCTTAGCAACGTTTGTCTCATTGATCATGGTTCTGGCCATTTCTTGCAATGTTCTGTTCTTTCGTTCTACAACTCCATTTTGCTGGGGAGTTCTAGGACAAGAGAAGTCATACAGAATGCCTCTGTTATTAAAGAATGACTCAAAATCTTTGTTTTCAAATTCTCCACCATGATCACTTCTGACTTTAACGATTCTAAGATCCTTATCATTCTGAACTTGGTTGCAGAAGGTGACAAACACAGAGTGTGACTCGTCCTTGTGTCTTAAGAACTTTACCCATATCCATCTGCTATAGTCATCTACGATTACTAACCCGTACTTCTTGCCACTGACTGAAGCAGTTTTAACTGGTCCAAATAAGTCAATATGCAGAAGTTCTAATGGCTTAGAGGTGGAAACAACGTTTTTAGATTTGAAAGCATGTTTTGCAAACTTGCCTTTCTAACATGCTTCACACAGAGCATTTGAATTGAACTTCAGATTAGGAAGTCCTCTGACCAGATTGAGTTTATTAATCTGAGATATTCTTCTCATACTAACATGCCCCAATCTTCTGTGCCAGATCCATTGCTCGTTGTTGACAGACAGAAGACATTTTACATTCTGACTTTTCAGTTCAGAAAGTTTGATTTTATAAATGTTGTTTTTCCTCTTTCCATTGAATAGGATAGTCCCATCTTTCTGACTAACAGCTTTACATGATTTTTGATTAAATATTATATCATAACCGTTATCACTTAATTGACTTATGGATAACAGATTATGCATTAATCCATCTACTAATAGAACATTATTTATAGAGGGAATATTTCCATTACCTACTGTTCCAGAGCCAATGATCTTTCCCCTCTGATTGCCTCCAAAGCCTACGTGGCCTCCAGGCTTAAGTTCCAGGCTTTGGAACATATGCCTTCTTCCCGTGATGTGTCGTGAGCAGCCAGAGTCCAGGTACCATGACTGGTGTTTCTGATTTGCTGCTAAAGATATCTGCAACATGTATTATTTTATCCTTAGTTACCCATATTTTCTTGGGTCCTGATTTGTTAGCTTTACCAAAACTCTGGTTGAATTTTGGTTTCACAGAGTAATTGTTACTAGTATATTTAATGTCATGTGTGTGACCATACACAAAGTGTGAATTGAGAGGAGTGCGTTTAGTAATTAGATCCATGACATTCTTTGGTGTGGGTACCTTACCTTGGTATCCTATTCCCTTTCTTCCATTTCTGCTAACTCCATAGATCATTGAAGCCATTTTGCTTCTATCTATGCTTTTAGCAAGGAACTTCTGAAAGCTGTGATCATACTCCTTGATGATCTCATCAGCGCTGCTGGGAGTTTCAGAAATTGTTTCCTTTTGAGAGTTTTGTAAAAGATTTTGTAATTTTGAAACTTTATTTTTCAACTCAGAATTTTCCAACTTGAGACTCTCAGATTTATCAGAGTCAGAATCAAGATTCCTTTTCAGGTTTCTGAATTTAACTCTGATCTGCTGATATCTTTCCAGAATTTCGTTAAGGCTTTCAGCAAGTTCAGCCTTAGTAAAATTAATTGCAAAGTCAGGGAATACCTCTTCGGTGTCTGATTTAGAGTCTGATTCAGAAGCTTCACTGTCTTCTGATATGTTGGCCATGAGAGCTATGTTTGCTCTCTCGTCATTGGATTCTGATTCGGCTTCAGACGAGTCAGAGTCATCCCATGTAGCCATGAGACTCTTCTTCTTTTCCCTTCCAAACTTCTTTTTGGGCTTTTCCCTCTGAAGCTTTGGACAGTCACTCTTGTAGTGTCCTTGTTCGTTGCATTCATAGCAGATGATGCCCTTGGTGTTTGGCTTTCTGCTTCCTGAAGAGCCTTCAGATCTTCTGTATCCAGAGAAGGAGTCTGACCTTCTGTATCTGGAGGAGGACTCATTCTGATCGGATCTTTTGGTATTCCTGAACTTTCTTTGCCTCTGCTTCCATAGTTGGTTCACTCTTCTAGAGAGGAGGGAAAGTTTGTCTTCTTCTGATGAGGACCCATCAGAGGTTTCTTCAACAGCCTGCAAAACTTTGGAGTCAGATTTTCTGTTAGATTTTAAGGCTAAAGGCTTACCTTGCTTCTGAGGTTCGTCAGCTTCTAGCTCTATCTCGTGACTTTTGAGGGAGCTGATAAGTTCCTCCAGAGATATTTTGTTGAGAACTTTAGCTAGCTTCAATGCTGTAACCATTGGCCTCCACTATTTTGGCAAGCTTCTGATGATCTTTTTAACATGATCAGCAATAGAATACCCTTTGTCCATAAATTTGAGACCAGCCACCAGAATTTGAAATCTTGAGAACATCGTTTCAATTGATTCACTTTCTTCCATTTTGAATGCCTCATACTTCTGAATGAGCGCAAGAGCTTTAGTTTCTTTGACCTGAATGTTTCCTTCATGCGTCATTCTGAGGGAGTCAAACATGTTCTTTGCAGTATCTCTGTTAGATATCTTTTCATATTCGGCGTAAGAGATGGCGCTGAGAAGAATAGTTCTGGCCTTGTGGTGATTTTTGAAGTCACGCTTTTGTTGATCAAACATTGCCTTCCGGTCAATCTTCTGACCACTTGCATTCACTGGGTGTGTGTATCCATCTGTCACCATGTCCCACAGATCAGCATCATGTGCTAGAAAGAAGCTTTCAATTCTGTCTTTCCAGTAATCAAAATTCTCTCCATCAAAGACTGGAGGTTTGCCGCTGAATCTGTCTCTATCTTCATTGTTGTCATTGCTGGTGTGTTGATATGTTCCTACCATTGTGATTTTCTGACGCTGGATCTTGTACTGACACAGTTAAGTGTTTTAGCTTAGAACCAGGCGCTCTGATGCCAATTAAAGAAGTGAAAAACACAAGAAGGGGGGTTGAATTGTAAAACTTGAAATCAAATGCAGACAACACGTTGGTTTTATCCTGGTTCGTTTGATCTCAAACTACTCCAGTCCACCCGTCAAGGTGATTTCGCCTCTCTCCAACGAGGTCTTAATCCACTATATTCAACTGAATATTACAACCTCTTTAACAACTGCTAAAGCCTTCTTGAGTCTAAACCACAGACCGATTTCTCAAGGAAGTTCTTTCTTACAGATAAATGAAAACTATGTGTTGAATGTTTTCTACAAAAACTTTATATCACAATTGTGATAATACACAAATTAAGCTTATGTGAAACTAGGATGCTATAACTATAGAGTAAGCAATTTGAGAGATATAGCAAACTGTATGAGTGAGGATGATGATGATTTGCTTTAGGCGTGTAAATAGTTATAGAGCATTAGCCAATTCATTTCTCACTGTCTTGTTTTTATAGCCTTGGAAAAGATACGTTGTAGTCAATTATTCCATTTCGATGCCCATTACGTTCTTTCTATATTGAGAAGATCTTTGTCTTGGAATGCAGCCGTTGGTAATAAAGCGTCTTGAATGCACAGTACCGTTGTCAATTCAGTGCGTTATTTGGCTTTGGCTTATTCTGACGCTTCTAAGTGCTGATGATATTGTTTTGGTCTTGATCATAGTTTAGAGTATATAAAGCACATATCTGGTCATCAAGCTTCAGCATAAGCACATGATTTGATCTTCTGATGCTGGCATATGACATTTCATCTTCTGACGCTGGCATATGATATTTCATATTCTGATGCTGATGTTGACATTCTTATACTGAGTATTCATCAGAGTTTCTGCAAATGCACAGTATAATTTTTAGGTAGCATATATGTCTCATATGAATTAAGCAATTTATTTAATCTTGCATTTTGTTATCATCAAAACTTTAACTTAGGGTAGTAGATTCAAACTTTGTTCTAACACAGGAGTCCTTTTATTACTGGCATTCTCCATCCCAAACTTCTTGACAATATTCTTTGCATACTTGCTTTGAGACAGAAAAATTGAGTCTTCCATCTGTGTGACTTGTAGTCCAAGAAAGTAGGTCAATTCTCCCATGAGGCTCATTTCAAATTCAGCTTGCATCTGGTTAGCAAAATGTTTAACCATTTTATCTGTCATTCCTCCAAACACTATGTCATCAACATAAATTTGAGCTACCATTATCTTTCCTCCTTCATTCTTGACAAAAAGAGTTTTATCCAAACCTCATTTCCTGTATCCTTTGTCAGTGAGGAACTTTGTCAACCTTTCATACCAAGCTCTAGGAGCTTGTTTCAGACCATATAATGCTTTCCTCAATTTATAGACATGATTAGGACAGTTTGGATCCACAAATCCTTTAGGTTGTTCCACATACACTTCCTCATTTAAGTACCCATTTAGGAAGGCACTCTTCACATCCATCTGAAACAGCTTGAACTTAAGGAGACAAGCAACTCCCAAGAGAAGTCTGATTGATTCCAGTCTGGCTACAGGAGCAAAAGTCTCATCAAAATCAACCCCTTCAACTTGAGTGTATCCTTGAGCAACAACTCTTGCCTTATTCCTGGTGACAACTCCTTAAGCATGTGACTTGTTCTTGTAGATCCATTTTGTGCCAATGATGTTTGTTCCTTCTGGTCTAGGTACTAACTCCCATACTTCATGTTGCTTGAACTGGTTCAATTCATCTTGCATAGCTCCAATCCAGTATTCATCAGTCAAAGCCTCTTTAACATTTTTTGGTTCAATCTTAGACACAAAACAAGAGTTTGTGATGATTTCTCTAGATCTTATAGTGACTCCACTGTTAGGATCTCCTATGATGAGTTTCTTATGATGATCTTTCTGAATTTTGATAGAAGGATCTTTGTTAGCTTCCTTTGATTCAGACTCTGATGGAGTAGGATTAGGTACATCATCCTTTTTAGACACTTATATTGAAGTCTCAAAGAATGTCTCAACATCATATGGGACATTTGTTTCCTCATGGTGATCATCAAATATGACATTTATAGACTCCATCATAGCCTTGGTCCTGGAATTGAACACCCTATATGCTCTACTGTTGGTAGAGTATCCTAGGAATATTCCTTCATCACTTTTAGGGTCCATCTTTCTCCTTTGTTCACGATCTGTCAGAATATAGCATTTTCTCCCAAAGACATGGAAGTACTTCACTGTATGCTTTCTTCCTTTCCATAGTTCATAAAGGGTTGATGGTATTCCCTTTCTCAAGGTGACCCTGTTGTGGACATAACAGGCTGTATTAATAGCTTCAGCCCAAAAATGAATAGGAAGCTTCTTGGCATGTATCATTGCTCTGGAAGATTCCTGTATAGTCCTATTTTTCCTTTCCACAACTCCATTTTGTTGAGGAGTTATAGGTGAAGAGAACTCATGATTGATTCCTTTTGAGGAACATAACTCATCAAACTTACTATTTTCAAATTCCTTACCATGAACACTTCTGATTCTGACAATGCATCCTTCTTTTTCTCTTTGAATTCTTTTGCACAATTCCTTAAATACATCAAATACATCAGACTTTTCCCTAATGAATTTTATCCAAGTGAATCTGGAAAAATCATCCACAACAACATAGGCATATCTCTTTCCACCAAGACTTTCCACCTGCATGGGACCCATCAGATCTATATGTAGAAGTTCTAGCACCTTAGAGGTGGTCAGATGTCTTGTCTTTGGATGTGACATTCTAGGTTGCTTTCCAACCTGACATTCACCATAGACTCTCCCTTCATCAATCTGAAGCCTTGGAATCCCTCTGACAGCCTCCATAGATATGATCTTTTTCATCCCTCTAAGATGTAAATGACCAAGTTTTTGGTGCCACAGTTTCACTTCCTTTTCTTCTTTGGCTATAGAGTACACAGAAGAGTAGTTAGTGTTCTCAGACTCCCATAAGTAACAGTTGTCTTTTGATCTGACTCCTCTCATTACAACTTCTTGTTTTTCATTAGTTACAAGACATTCAGACTTGGTGAAGTTGACTTTGAATCCTAGATCACATAATTGACTGATACTTATGAGATTAGCAGTCAAACCATTTACCAACAACACTTCATTTAGGTTTGGAACTCCAGGGAAGTCCGAGTTTCCAACTCCTTTGATTTCTCCTCTAGCACCATCTCCAAAAGTGACATAACTAGTAGTATGAGGTTTGACATCATTCAGCAGATTCTTGATTCTAGTCATGTGTTTAGAGCATCCATTGTCAAAGTACCAGTCTTCCTTTGCAGAAACTCTAAGGGAGGTGTGAGCTATCAGGGTTGCAGTCTTTTTCTTCCACTGTTGAGTATATGGTGCCTTGTTAGTCTTAGGTTTGACATATGGGGTCTGATTAGGATATCCATATAATTTGAAGCAGAATGGCTTTATGTGACCAAACCTCCCACAATAATGACATCTCCACCTTTGATACTTTCTCTGTTCTTGATGTTGAATCCTATATTGTGACATCTGCTTTGACATTTGTTTATCAGGCCTGGTCTTCTTCTTGTCAACATCAGATTTCTTTGCAGCAACAAATCCTAGACCAAACATGTTTCCTGCATTTTCTCCAGCCTGAAGGATTTCTTCCAACTTGTCAGTTCCAGTTGTTAACATCTTGATAGACTTAGTCATATGATCAAGTTTGGAGTTCAACATTAGAACTTCACCTTTGAGATGGCTTATAGTAGCAGTGTCTGCCTTCTTCTCAGCCTCCAACTTTACTATGAGCTTTTTCTGTTTCTCATTTTGCTGACAGACTTCAGCACTTCTGATACATAGCTTCTTGTAGGAGTCAACAAGTTCTTCAAATGTCACTTCCTCATCACTAGAATCATTATCAGAGTTACAAACACCAGATAGTGTAGTAACTAGTTTAGCAGATTCTTTTTCAGAGTCACTTTCTGAGTCACCATCAGACCAAGTAACTGACATTCCTTTCTTTTGTTTCTTTGGAAAGGTAGGACATTCAGCTCGAATGTGCCCATATCCTTCACATCCATGGCATTGGATTCCTCTGCTTTGATTTCCCTTTTCTTCAGACTTAGTTCTTCTGCTGGAGTCATAGGATCTGCTAATGTCAGAGGTAATGTTCTTGACATTTGACCTTGACTTTGGGTCCATTCTCTTGAAGAGTTTGTTGAACTGCCTTCCAAGCATAGCTATAGCTTCTGATATATTCTCTTCATCACTCTCCTTGCTTTCATCTTCAGTATTGGATACAAGGGCTATGCTCTTGTTTTTCTTGTCAACATTGTCACTGATCCCCATCTCAAATGTCTGAAGTGACCCAATGAGTTCATAAACCTTCAAGTTGCAGATATCCTGAGCTTCCTCTATAGCAGTCACTTTCATTGCAAACCTTTTAGGCAAGGATCTGAGAATATTTCTCACCAGCTTTTCTTCTGACATCTTTTCTCCCAATGCTCCTGAGGTGTTGGAAATTTCCAAGATGTTCATGTGAAACTCATGAATGGTCTCTTCTTCCTTCATCCTTAGATTCTCAAATTTGGTAGTGAGCATCTGAAGTCTTAACATTTTTACTTTGGATGTACCCTCATGGGTGGTTTTGAGAGTGTCCCAAACATCCTTGGCCAGTTCACATTGATGTACTAGTCTGTATATGTTTCTATCAATTCCATTGAACAAGGCATTCAATGCTTTAGAGTTACCCAGGGCTAACTCTTCTTCTTCTTTGCTCCATTCTTCCTCAGGTTTCAGACTAGTCGTCCCATCTTTCCCAGTTATGGTGGGATGGTTGCATCCTTTGTCAGCAGCTCTCCAAGCTTTATTATCCAGTGTCTTCAAGAAGGTAATCATACGAGGTTTCCAGTAGTCATAGTTTGATCCATCCAGAATAGGTGGTCTGTTCCCAAATCCTCCTTCCTTGTCCATAGCGCCAGAAAATAATATCCCTAGATCTCACCCAGAAAGACAGGCAGGGTGCATGCTCTGATGCCAATTGAAATTCTGGCAACAGATACTTAATGTCACAGTGAATTTTATGACACCGTATCTGACAAATTGTACACAAACCAAACAGAATTTAAAAGACAGTAAAGAACACAATCAATTGTTAACCCAGTTTAGTGTATAACAACACCTACATCTGGGGGCTACCAAGCCAGGGAGGAAATTCACTATAAGTGGTATTAATTTAGGAATAAACCAACCAATTTATCTCCTTCACTTAAGACCTACCCAATGCAACTTCAATCTAAGTCCTACTTAAACCTGAGTTCCTACTCACTCCCCCTCAATCACAGCAGTGATACTAATCTACTAATTAATAAGATTATGAAGACATTCTTCAATACACACGCTTGATTTTGCTTCAAAGCTTTAATCAAGAGACACAACACTCGTGCTTCAAAGCTTTGAGTGATAAACAACCCTTACAACCAAATCCTACACCAAGTCACTTATCAAGTGATAATTGCTTGGCTCACAGTAGTTACTAAAACTATCACAACTACAAAATGCCTTATTGATCTTCTCTTCAAAAGTGATGCACACCATTAGGATTCGTGAGAAATATATATGCAGTCTATTCTTCATTTTGGGCTTCCATAAAAATAGCTAGGGTTAACCAAAGTTAACCTAAAGACATGGTCTTGGGCTTTCATCATAACAGATTAGGGTTAAGCAAGGTTAACCTAATATCCACGTGAGCATCTGATCTAGTCAATATACTTCAACTCAGAATAGCACACCAGATTCCTGAAAATTCTCAAGAACAATAAATCTGCATAACAACTTGATCCGTACAGGATGTCTTAACATTGGTTATGACATCATGTATCTTACTCACTGATTTTGGTCGAATTCAGTACATATGATCATAGCTTAATCATCATGATATTCACTCATACTGAGTTGTTCCTGTAGAACATTCCTTCTGCATAATTTGTCTTTATCCCAGAATGTTATGACATCAGTCATGACATTCGCAAATCTGGTTTTACCAAAAATCAATGCCAACAAGCAAACACTTACAAGAGGAAATCGTCTTGAAATGAAAAGAGTACAAAGTGAAAAAAAATATATATAGCCATGTGGAAATGATCTCATTGGGTTCCAACTCCGCTATTACCTCTATGCCTTTGAAGATCTCACCCCTTGTTGTCAGAAGAAGTTGATTGAACTGGTCTGTACCATTTGAACTTTTGACTTTGGTAATAAAGTTGGTTGTAAGTGATCCAAAGGGACATAATTGTACACTTTAATCCCTAATTTTTTCCTGGACCACCCTTTCGGGTGTTCAGTCCACCAGGATACCTTTTTTTGCTCAAGCCTCCCTTTCAGGTTTTCGACATACCGGGTGTACAATATTTTGTATATATCCCTAATTTTTTCCCGAAATTTTTTTGGTTCTCCGGGATGCCCTTATTTTTGCCTAGGCCTGTCAACCTAGTGAATCGTTTTTTATGCGTAGTACTTTTTGACTATTTTTGCATTTACAGGGTGCGGGAAGTCTTCACAGTCCATGGTGGCTAGCATCATAGCACCGCCCGAAAATACTTTCTTGACAACAAATGGCCCTTCATAGGTGGGAGTCCATTTGCCCCTGGGATCACCTTGTGGTAAAATGATGCGCTTTATTACCAAGTCACCAGCCTAATATACTCGATGCTTGATCCTCTTGTACAAAGCCTTGATCATATATTTCTGGTACATTTGACCGTGACAGAAAGCTGCAAGCCTCTTTTCATAAATTAAATTCAACTGATCCAACCTAGTCTGAATCCACTCGTCTTTGTCTAAGTCCACCTCTTTCATAATCCTCATAGAAGGAATATGAACTTCGAAAGGCATGACAACTTCCATGCCATAGACCAAAGAAAAGGGGGTTGCCCTAATTGATGTTCGCGCTGAAGTACGATAGCCATGAAGAGCAAATGGTAACATCTCATGCCAATCTTTGTAGGTCACAACCATCTTTTGCATAATCATCTTTATATTCTTGTTGGCGGCTTCTACTGTGCCATTCATCTTCGGACGATACGAAGAAAAGTTGTGATGCTTGATCTTGAACTGCGTGCAAAGTCCGGTGATCATGACATTGTTGAGGTTGGCACCGTTGTTAGTGATGATCCTCTTATGGATGATGTGATACGGTGGACAGAACCGGGACGGTTTTTAAGAATTGTTGGTTTGCGTTTTGCGTTTGTGTTTGCAAAATGTCGCGGTAAGCAAGAGTCGCCACCGACTTTTATTTTATCCAACAAGGAAAGGAAAAAGCACAGAAAAATTATCTTTTTCGAGATTTTGAGTATGGGGGGTAGATTATAGAAAGGGAAGGTATTAGAACCCTTTCTATCCGTGGTTTTCCACGGGCTCTTAGGTACTTGCTCATCATTTTCAAAATTGCTTTTTGTGTGTTTGTGTGATTTGAAAAGTTTTTGACTTCAATTTAACTCTTGCTTCTGTCTTCAAGAGTGTTACGAAGTGTTTTTTGAAAGCTTTGTTTGAAATAAGAGTGTAAGTGTGAAAATTTTTGTTTGGATTGAGCAAGTACTTAGGAACTAATCTACCTACCCGGAAAAAAAAAAGAGAATTATTCTATGTTTGCTTCCTTTAGACAGTGTTATCCCACTATTAGTTAGTAGGTAGCATTGTCGTTGGAGTTTTAAGGATCAATTCGAAAGGGACGTACGATCACTAAAGCAATATTAGGACATCTTAGTAGTAACCCTAATGTCTTAGATCAATTATTCGAGGCAATAATAACCGAGGCAACCATTCCGAGGCAACTTTTTCGTACGGGAATTTGATATTTGTTTAGAAGGCTTCGGGTATTTACATAGCCAAAAACAAACCCTTAAAAGAAAGCGATAAATGAAAATAAAAAGTCCTAATTAAACTATTACAACTTTTGGGCAATTACATTAATAGGGAAAAATAAATAATAAAGCGCACGCGAGGAAATTAAGATCGGGAGAGAACTAGGGTTTTGACCCTTTCTAACCTAATTGAAAGAAAAAATGTTTTTGTTGTTTTTGATTATTTTTTAAGAAAAGAGTTAGGTTTTAAAATTAAATACACAATTAATTAGTTAATTAAATTAATTAAAGAAAATAATTACATGGCATATTCTTGTGTTTTTGGTTATTTTTTAAAAAAAGAAAATGGAATTAAATTAAATTAAAACCCTAATTGTTCTTAATTAATTTTAATTTATTTACAAAATAATTAAAGTTACCTAAAATTAGATAACCTAATTAAATTAACTATTTTTTGATAAAAAAAACCTAAATCTAATTGGGTGAAAAACATTTTTTGTGATTTTTTGATAAAAAGAAAAATAATTTGTGTTAATAAAATAATTTAAATAGATTAATGAAGAAAATGTAAAAGAATAAAAGAAAAAGTGGCCTAGTATCAGCGGCTCTGATCAGAGGATGATTATCCAAAAGATGATGGTGATCCATAAGATGATGGTGACCAGAAGATGGTGATCCAGAAGATGATGGTGACCAGAAGATGGTGGCCAGCACGTGTTGGATCTGGTTCTTACTGGGATCCAGAAGATGATGCATGGGATCTGATCCCGCCTAATAGATCAAAAAGATGATGCATTGGATCTGCTGTTGGGCGATGGATCCAGAAGGTGGTGACCTTCAGAAGATACACGTGCTGACTCTGGAGAAAACGAATGAGAATATACCTAGAAGCTTCTGCCTGGGGTCGAACCCAAAACATTGGACCTATGATTTCCTTCTTCTGACCAACTGCGCTAGACGTTAGTTCATTAACGTAACAGAAACAACAATATATCAGTTCTTATATGTTTCTGGCCAGAAAAGCGCGCCAGAATTTAAACCGGCCAATAGAGTCATGACACGCCATCGTCTTCCTCCTAGGTCTGTCGTTTAAAACTCTAAACATTTACCTACAGGCATGGCGTTGTAGCTACAACCCTGTACAATTCAGAAACTGCATACAAGCAACATAAATAAAAATCAAAACCATGGATCAACCAGATTTGACCCGCTGATCACCATGGTCTCTTCCCCTAGGGTCAATTGTTCCTGTATGAAGAGATCACAAATCAAAGCAAGAAACCCTAACAATGGCAAACTCCAATGCAGTTCATGAAAACGTAATTAATTAATACAGATAGTTTGCAAATGTTCCCAGGATCAAGAATCTATAAATATTTCATGCTATAGATGCCACAATTATGCAATTCGAATTAAAGAAAATAACAATGTTGTGACTGACTGACAGCGAGTTACAGGGCCTGGGAGTGCTTGTTCTTGATTGATTTTGCTTGCTGGGGATCCCGGGAAGTGATTGGGATAGTCAGGAGGCTTCGAAATTGATTGGAACAAAGAATTTGACCCAGCACTTTGTTGTGATTTTTCAAGTTTTGTTCTTCTTCTCACACCTCTCTCTAGCCATGTTTTTGGTCTGCAATGGTTCAATATATATCAAGGACTGAATTAGGTTTGAAAAGCTGATCTCAATCTTCCTCCATCATTGCTTTTGATTTGGATTTGATTCACTTTGAATATCTTTCTAAAATTAGGCAAATTCAATCTTTTTGTGCGCACAAAGCCTTAGAACGAATTCAACCTTATGAGAGATGGATGTAGGACCTGAAATAAGCACAAGATCTTTGAATTTCAATGTTTTGGATTTTCTATGATTTGTTTTGATTTAAATTAATTTAATTCAAATAAAAATCAAAATAAATAATAAAAACAAGATAATGATAAGTGGCAAGGGCTAGGGCTCGTGGACCATGTTTCTAACTCAAAACAAGTGCAAACGATTGGGCCCATTTAGCAAAAATTGCATTTTTAAGCATAGTTGACTTTTGGTAATTTTGCAAAAAAGGTCAACTTCACCAATGCATAACTTCCTCAATTTTGACTCTTTGAAGGTGTTTTTGGACTTTTTAGAAATATTGATATGTCCTATAAGCAACCCTTTTGGTCTCATCTCAATTTGGTATTCCATGTTCATGTATGAAGCTTTGACAAAAAAGGTGTTTTTGTTGACTTTTTAAAATGACCTATAATGTCCAAATTCATAACTTCTTGTGAGTCCATTTTTTGAACTTGGGAGATGAATATGGATTGTATAGAATTCCATCCTCTTCAAAATTAGCTTTGGATGGGTCATTTCTCATAAAGTATGAGAAAGTTATGCTTGGTCAAAGTTGAGTTGACTTTTCCTTTAAAACCCTAATTTAGCAACTTTTGGCTCTTGATGAATTATGAGCAATCCTTGATGAATCATGATCAAACCTTTATCAAATGATTAATGTTACTTCAAAATGAGGATGTTGACCAAAAATATTGAAGTTTGATTGTATGTAGGCCACAATTGACTTTTGCCCTAGCACAATCGATTTTCAGGCCTTTGAGCAATTGACTGAGAAAAATTCCTCTGCAAGGCTTGAAACTTGACATGGATGATCTTGAAAACATATTAGGAAAATGGTGGGGACTTGGGATCCCTTGGACTCAAGTATCTTGATACAACATTAAACCCTAATTTGAGGTAGATTGCCTTAGGAGAGAGCTTGTCTAGTCAACCCTTGGACTTCCTTGAGGAACTTAAGGATCTTTCTTGAAATGTTTTGAGAAATATGGGAGGGAAAATTTTGGGGTATAACAGCTGACCCTATTCAATCTTAAACCTGAGGATGTAGATTGGCTTGCGTTCCTTTCGTGATCCAAAGGTGGAAGATGATTGAACACTAGAGTGCCCAGAAATTTGCACTCGCATGAAGTGGTATTTGTCTTGTGAAGTCGGGAATGGGCTTATAGATGCCATTTGGAGGTTGGTGATGGAAGATGGGCTTAAATATGCCATCCGAAGGAGTGTCAATCGCATAAGAGATTCCTTAGCGAGAGCTTGTATACCTGTTGTTGAGGAAGATTCCACTGGGGAATGTTGGTCTCTGTCTTGAGAGAAGTAGAATTTTAGGAGCTTCGGTCGTCCGTTGTTATACTGGGAAATCGTCTCTTGGTTGAAGAGGTGAAAAAGAAACTACTATCTGGTCATGATCCAGGCTTCATAGTGATAAGATCGACTGCTATCTGGTCGTAATCCAGGCTTTACAGTGACTTATTGGGGAGATGAGATTACACTTACTATCCGGTCATGATCCGGGCTTCGTAATTTCTCGATTCTTATCTGGTCGTAATCCAGGATTCATAATGAATGAGTTGTTATCCGGTTGCATCCGAGATTCAACTTGAACTTAGGGAACACTAATATTCGGTTAACTCCGGGCTTCTTGGTAACTGCCCAGGTAAACTGCTATTTGGTCGAGATCCAAGCATCACAGTGTACCACACTGTTATCTGGTCGTAATCCAGACTTCAGTCCTTTTATCGTTATCTGGTCGTAATCCAGGCTTCACGATGCTTCATACCATTATCTGATTGAATCCAGGCTTCATGGTGTTCTATACTGCTATTTGGTTGTAATCCAGGCTTCACAATACCTCACTTCTTATCTGGTCGTAATCCAAGCTTCAGAAGAAATCAAGTGGTTATTCGGTTGCATCCGGGCTTTCCATTTGACTTTGGGCCTACTAATATCTGGTCGAATCCGGGATTCATAGTAATTGGCTGGGTGAACTGTATTTGGTCGTAATCCAAGCTTCACAGTGTCTCATACCATTATCTGGTCGAATCCAGGCTTCATGGTGTTCGGAGAAATCAAGCTACTTATCTGGTCGTAATCCGGGCTTCATAACTTGTATTAAAGATATACCACTATCTGGTCGTAATCTAGGCTTTGTAATATTCTTGGTTTCTATCTGGTCGTAATCCAGGTTTCACAATTACTTGCTGAGCTGTTACCCGGTTATAATCTGGGCTTCACGGCTTGTGTTCATGACATACCACTATCTGTTCGTAATCCAGGCTTCATGGTACCTCGCACTGCTATCTGGTCGTAATCCAGGCTTCACAGTAACTTGTTGAGCTGTTATCCGGTTGTAATTCGAGCTTCACGGCTTGCAGGGGGTTAAACTATTATCCGGTCGAATCCGGGCTTCATAGCTTAAATATAACCACTATCTGGTCGAATCTAGGCTTCGCGATGTTTGATACGGTTATCCGGTCGTTCTCCGGGCTTCACAATATGCTATAGAGATCAAGGTATTTTCCGGTCAGTTTCGGGATTCATAACTTAAACTTGGTGAGAATTTGACTATATCTTTCCTGAAAGGTAAATGTTAGTCGTATGTAATGCATGATATGTATCAAGCAATGATGTTCTCAAAATAAATGAGAGTGCATTGTACGATGCATATGCATATGTCATGATGTATGGACATGTAATGTTTTCTAGCTGGGGGGAAATAAATCCCAGATTGCTGTTGGAGAAAAGAGTTGAATTCTTTGTTTCCGATGGGGATAATGAATGAAGATGATTGTGAGAAAAATCCTGCCGGAGAAAATAACTCCGCTGGGGAATAAACTTACGAGAAAACGACTCTGTGGGGAAGAGATACTCTGCTAGAGGTCCTATTGATTTGGAGAAATACCCTCGGCTGGGGATGAGTTACCATTGGTGGCAACAATGAAACTTGCTGGGGATAAAGTTTCTGTTTGTGAAAGAAGTGAACTCCGCTAGGGATAATCTTTTAGTGGCGACTTCACTGGGGATAATCCTCCTGACTCTACTGGGTATAATCTTCTAGCACTGATGATAGATAAACTCTGCTTGGGGAGAGTCTTGCCGATTCATTCGCGGTTGCGAGCCTCAGCTGGGGAGAGTGGTGTCCTGTTCGGGACTGCTAATACCACTATCTTTTCCTTACTCTACGGGGAGTGAATGTACTTTCAATCGTTTTCTCCAACTAGGTCTATCCCTATACCTGGTGGATAGAGCAACTGTATGGTTTGGACATTTCTTATTTGCCCCTGTTTCTAATATTATGAGTAATCGTCTTTTGTTTTGCATGTAAACATTTATGAACAGCAATTATTTTCAAATGCATATATCAAAAATGAACCATTGGACGTTCTTGCAAAACAAAACAGAAAAAGGAAAATAATTTGAAATTTCTTTATGAAGAATGAATTGTATTTATTTTGAAGTTGGCATGTAAATAGGCATTTTTGTACAAGAGGCTGACGTCCTAGTAAGAGAACGTCGCCGAAAGAGAGAATTTATACAGTTTGTAAAACAACTATGTGAACGATCCCACCGGGTTCTAACTCTGCTATTGCCTTTATATCTTCGAGCATATCATCACTTTGCTACTTGGTTGAAGGTAGATCAGATTGATTAGTGTCATCCGAGCTTGATAATCGATACTGAAGTTTAGTTATAAGCTGATCCAATGAGATGTAGTGTTACACTTTAATCCCTAATTTTTGCCTGGACCTCCCTTTCGGGTTTTCAGTCCACCGGGATACCCTTTTTTGCCCAAGCCTCCTTTTTAGGTTTTCGACTTGTCGGGTGTACAGATTTTTTTTTTATTTTCATCCCTTATTTTTTCCCGAACCTTTTTGGTTTGCCAAGAAGCCCTTATTTTTGCCTAGGCCAGTCAACCTAGCGGGTCTTTGATTATGCATAGTATCTTTTCACTATGTATGCATTGACAGGGTGAGGAAGGTCTTCACCATCCATGGTGGTTAGAATCATAGCTCCTCCCGAGAAAATGTTCTTAATCACAAATGGCCCTTCGTACGTAGGGGTCCATTTGCCCCTAGGGTCACCTTGCGGCAGTATGATGCGTTTGATCACCAGATCCCCAACTTGATACTCTTGTCGTCTGACTTTCTTGTTAAATGCCTTGATCATTCATTTTTGATACGTCTGACCATGACAAATAGCTGTAAGTCTCTTTTCGTCGATTAAGTTCCGCTGATCAAGCTGGGTTTGGATCCAGTCGTCCTCGCTCAAACCTGCATCCTTCATAATCCGAAGAGATGGTATCTGGACCTCAATGGGTAAGACTGCTTCCATGCCATACACCAAAGAGTAGGGTGTCGCCCCTGTTGAAGTCTGCGCTGAGGTTCGGTACCCATGAAGAGCGAATGGTAATATCTCGTGCCAATCTTTGTATGTCACTATCATCTTCTGCACAATCTTCTTGATGTTTTTATCCGGGAACTCGAAATTCATTGATTGGTAATCATCCATGACCTGATGTGCCAAATGATTCACCAACGCACTCCCCTCGATCGCTTTTTGGGTTGTGTATTGGATATCCTACTTGGTTAAAATCAGCTGCCATCTTGCTATTCTTCCAGACAAGGCATGCTTTTTGAAGATATACTTGATTGGATCCATCTTTGATATCAATAGGGTAGTGTGAGTCAGCATATACTGTCTCAGCCGGCGAGCAGCCCATGCCAAAGCGCAACAAGTTTTCTTAAGCAGTGAGTATCAGGTCTCACAGTCGGTAAACTTTTTGCTAAGGTAGTAAATAACATGCTCTTTTTGGCCAGACTCGTCATGTTGCCCCAACACGCACCCTATTGAATTGTCCAGCACTGTCAAGTATAAGATCAACGGTCTTCCTTCAACTGGAGTCATCAGAATTGGTGGCTCTTGGAGGTTGTATTGCCCTCTCTTCCTGTAGTAACAGTCTAGCAAGTTCCCCAGGCACTTCGCAATCATCCTCACCTTCGTCCTCGGCTTTGTTGATCGGACTTTCGAAGTCATAATTGGCAGTAGCAGAGTCGTTATCAGTGGGATCCAGAGTAGATGTGGATCTGCATTATGATATATGAGTGTGTGTAAGACAATAGCTGTTTTGATAAAGTGCAAGATAAAAAAGAAAAACAAGGAGCGCAAAATTTGTAATGCAAGAAAACATCCAATGCTTTATTGATGATATATGGAAATGACAAATATTAAGCCCTCACAAACAAAGCCACGGTGTCTCGGGCAAGGCACCGGGCCGTAAAGTTTTAAACTGTCTGTTACAAATCTTAAAACAAAAGTCTATTGCTGTATAATAAAAGAAACGGGCACGAAGTCCTTTGCCGTCCAATTGTTCAGTCCATCATTGGTAGTCGGGTAAATCCAGCTGTCAATATCTGACTCTTCTTCGTCCTCCTCAATTGCATTCACTCCTTGATCATGTTTGGGCATATGAGCAGTTATGACGTTGGGCTTTTCTGGAGCGTCAAACTCGATTTCTTTAGCTTCAATCAAATCTTGCACCTTATTCCTCAAGGCCCAGCATTTGTTGGTATCATGCCCTGGGCTATTGGAGTGATAGGCGCAGCGGGCGTTCGGATTATACAGTGGAGATGTAGGACTGGGATTCTTCGGGGCTTCCCTCAGAGTGATCAGGTTGGTCTTCAACAATTGTGGTAGAATTTTAGATAAGGTCATACTGAGCCGAGTATACTGTATTTGCGGTCTCTCTATTCTCTGTTGATTGTTGTGTTGTGGGGCAATAGTGGGTCTTGATATTACCACCGCATTAACTGCTTGGCGGAATTCAGGTCGGTTTTTGCTCCTTGAGCTGTAAACTGCACTAGCTTCATTTCTGAAAGGCTTCTTTTCTGAATTTGATGAAGCACTTTTCTGTATCTTGCCACTTTTGATACCAGTTTCTACCCTTTCCCCAGTCAAAATCAATTCAGTAAACCCTGATGATGAATTTCCGATTAAATGATTGAAAAATGGACCAGCCAAAGTCCCAAGAAACATATCCACCAACTCCTTATAGACAAAGGGGGTTGGACTCTCCCAGCCAGATCTCTCCATTTTTGAGCATAGTCCTTAAATCCTTCGCCTGTACCCATAGACATACCCTGAAGCTGAGTACGCGTGGGAGCAAGGTCGGCGTTATACTGGTATTTCTTGTAAAAAGCAGCAGCAAGGTCCTCCCATTTGCGGACATTAGCTCCTTCCAATTGATAGAACCATTCAAGCTGAGTCCCTGATAGACTATCTTGAAAGAAATGAACCCACAGGTTTCTATCAGCAGTATAGGGTTGAATTTTCCGGACGTACGAGCGGAGGTGGAGCTTTGGACAAGATGCTCCATCGTACTTAGTGAAAACAGGAGCTTTAAACTTGTGAGGGATCACCACCCCAAATGCTAGTCTCAGATCTCTGAAGTCCAACCCAGGTATCTTTTGAATCTCCATCGCACTCAACCGGTCTTCAAGTTGCTTGTACCTATCCTCGGCAGGAGGATATTGTTCTTCATCAAAATCAGTGTTGTTATTAGAAACCACAGGACTAGGACCTTTTCTTTCCTCTTGATACTCTCCTCCTCTAGATGAATGAGACAAATCAACTTCTTATCGCAACCTATTCCCAAACCTGTGACCCATATTCAGCAGAACCTTCTTCTTCTTCTTCTTCTTCTTGTCCTTCAAGATGAGAGTCTTCAAATCCCGTTGTCCTTTGGCAAAATTCAAGAACATCTCCTGGAACTGTGCATTCTGTGCTTGAAGAACCTTGATGGCTTGATCAGTAGGTGTTTCAGAAGACATTATCGCAAAAATAAACAACGAAGAAGATGAGAAACCTGTAATGGTACCTGTGATGAGGTGCATGATAATGGAATGCGTATGAGATGAATTCAAAGACATTGGGAGATTCAACTTTGTAAAACAAAATAAAACACACTTTATTAGATTAAACTTGTAACAATGTTTAACAATGCCTTCAGGGCGTTACAAAGGAAATAACTGAAAATAAATCTAAACTAGAAAAACAACAAAGAATCAGAAATCCCAAGGTTGCCTTCCATTCGTGCTGACATAGTCGTTGATCGTCCTTTCATTCTCAAGCTGTCTTGTAAGCCTCAAGATCTTCCTCTCATGCTCATTATACTTCTCCCTATAGGTATCCCTTTCTTCCTTTAACTGGATCCAAGATCTCTTCAATGCCCAATATCAGTAGGCATATAGGGATGGAGGACCATATAAGGAACACCTTCTTCGTTAGTATGCTCTATAATCACCGGCAAAACAACTTCATATGGCATCCCCAGCTTTTGAGCATGGGCTCGAACCCACTGGAGATAAGGTTACATTGGGAGAGAAGTCTTTAGTCCTAGCTCTTGAGGGTCAGACCTGTTCACCCTTCCCCAAGCTCGTATAAACCTGCGGCAATGTTCTTTAACGTCCTCTTTGTAGTCAAAGACAATGTCCGTAAGAAGCAATTCATGGGGACCGTCCCTCCGAGCACGCCCAAACTGTCGTAAAGCCAAGCAAGGATTATATGTTATTCCCCCTCTAATTCCAAGCAACGGAACATTAGGGTATTCCCCACAGCGATCAACGATAGCTACTTTTTCCATATCTTTTGAACTCCAAAGAATGTCCGTATGAGCAAGGGACATGATTCTGTAAGCCCATCCTACACCTTCCTCATTCTTAAAAACAGACTTGGGGAGGTGAGAAATAAACCACCTCGCCAACAGCGGCATGAAACACATGAGGGTTCCCCTTCTTCTCACAGTACGAGTATAGAGAGCATTTAGAATATCACCCAGAAGAGTAGGCACTGGATTACGAGACAAGAAGATCTTAATTGCATTCACATCTATGAAGGAATCTAGTTTTGGAAAAAGAACCAAGTCGTAGATGAGGAGAGCCAAGATGTATTCAAAAGCTTGAAAGTCCAAATTGTCCCAGAATAGTTTGAGCTTGATCGATCAGAAACTTAGCCAAGAAACGTTTAACCCTGCTCCGTGTCTCCCAATTAGATACTACATCAGCCTTTTTCAAGTGTAAAGCTAAAGTAATGTCCTCAGGTCTAGGAACCTCCTCCAAACCTATGAAGGGTGTCTGCTCGAGAATAGATATGCCTAGTAAATCAGAAAACTCCTCCAAAGTGGGGACTAGCTGATAATCCGGCAAGGTGAAACAATGATGCAATGGATCAAAGAACTGGAATAACACACTCATCATTTGCTCATCCAATTTTGAAGTGACCAAACCAAGGATATTACCATGTCTTCTAACAAATGAAGAAGTATCAGGAACTTTTGATACTAATTCTCTGAGCTGAGCAGGGATTTGCACGAAGTTAACTCGAATGGTATTTCTGCGCATAAAAGTCATGATCTGTAAAACAGAACAAAGATAAATCCCCTCGGTCTTTGAAATGGTTAGTCTAATGAAATATGCATGCGATGTCATGATGCATGATGTCATGATAAAACACACAATAGGTATCACAGATAGCAGACATGGTAAAGGAAAACAAGTCACACAATATCCCTTAAGTTTCAGGCTTGCATGCAGTCCAGGTACTACCCTCTTGCAGCTCAGTTGGTTTAACCTGTCCTAATAATAGTAACCGAGTTCTAGAGGTTCTCAATATCACTGACCATCCTCCATCGGTCATGGTTTCAGCTCACACAATCTTTTCTTGCGGTCGGAACTATCTTGAGAGTATGGTCTCAATGAGTGTAGTATCGAGTATCAACCAATTCCCAACTCCATGCCGAGGCCGGCTATCTCACTACATCCTATGGCCAAGTTGGTCAATTATAGGTTCTAAGGTCAGTTGATGCTTAACGACCCATATAGCAGCCCCATATTCTCCTTGTTTCTCCACAAAGGATACCGGTAGCAACTAATGTGCCACATCAACGTAGCTATTGCTTCAACCGTATCGGTCTATGTCGAACAGTTCCGTCGCAGTTTATTGCTACTTACCTAAAAGGTGTCCCCCAGATCCGGGTTAGGATCTATAATAACTCCGATACAAAGCCCACAAAGATAAAGTAATCAAATAAAACTATAGAAAACAATATGATGAACTAATCCTAAGGTATACCCCACTTATTAACTCCCCAGCAGAGTCGCAAGTTCTGTGATACGGTGGCCAGAACCGGGACGATTTTTAGGAATTGCTGGTTTGCATTTTGCATTTGTGTTTGCAAAATGTCGCGGTAAGCAAGAGTCGCCACCGAATTTTATTTTATCCAACAAGGAAAGGAAAAAAGCACAGAAAAATTCCCTTTTTCGAGATTTTGAGTACGCGGGGTAGATTATAGAAAGGGAAGGTATTAGCACCCTTTCTATCTGTGGTTTTCCACAGGCTCTTAGGTACTTTCTCATCATTTTCAAAATTGCTTTTTTGTGTGTTTGTGTGATTTGAAAAGTTTTTGACTTCGATTTAACTCTTGCTTCTGTCTTCAAGAGTGTTACAAAGTGTTTTTTGAAAGCTTTGTTTGAAAGAGGAGTGTAAGTGAGAAAAAGTTTGCTTGGATTGAGCAAATACTTAAGAACTAATCTACCTACTCTGGAAAAAAAAAGAGAATTGTTCTATGTTTGCTTCCTTTAGACAGTGCTATCCCACTATTAGTTAGTAGGTAGCATCGTCGTTGGAGTTTTAAGGGTCAATTCGAAAGGGACGTACGATCACTAAAGCAATGTTAGGACGTCTTAGTAGTAACCCTAATGTCTTAGATCAATTATTCGAGGCAACAATAACCGAGGCAACCATTCCGAGGAAACTTTTTCGTACGGGACTTTGATCTTTGTTTAGACAAGAGAGCGGCCACTAAAATATCCTATACTTAATAACCGTTTACTGAAGGCAACCAAGTGGGAGTGTACCCTAGGAGTGCACATGTTCGAGTGATACAATTTCAGATTATTTATCTTTTCACATTTAGGGTTTGCTAACTTTTTTAAAGTTTACATACATTCTTGTCATGCAACCCTAATTATTCATACATCTAACAATTAATATTTTGTGGAAATTAAAGTGCGGAAAGTAAGCTACGCTATTACAAGGCTTAGAGTATTTACATAGCCAAAAACAAACCCTTAAAATAAAGCGATAAATGAAAATAAAAAGTCCTAATTAAACTATTACAATTTGTGGGCAATTACATTATTAGGGAAAAATAAATAATAAAGCGCGCGAGAGGAAATTAAGATCGGGAGAGAACTAGGGTTTTGACCCTTTCTAACCTAATTGAAAGAAAAAATGTTTTTGTTGTTTTTGATTATTTTTTAAGAAAAGAGTTAGGTTTTAAAATTAAATACACAATTAATTAGTTAATTAAATTAATTAAAGAAAATAATTACATGGCCTATTCTTGTGTTTTTGGTTATTTTTAAAAAAAGAAAATGGAATTAAATTCAATTAAAACCCTAAATTTTCTTAATTAATTTTAATTTATTTACAAAATAATTAGATTTACCTAAAATTAGATAACCTAATTAAATTAACTATTTTTTGATTAAAAAAAACCTAAATCTAATTGCTTGAAAAACATTTTTTGTGATTTTTTGATAAAAAGAAAAATAATTTGTGTTAGTAAAATAATTTAAATAGATTAATGAAGAAAATGTAAAAGAATAAAAGAAAAAGTGGTATCAGCGGCTCTGATCAGAGGATGATTATCAAAAAGATGATGGTGACCAGAAGATGGTGATCCAGAAGATGATGGTGACCAGAAGATGGTGATCTAGAAGATGATGGTGACCAGAAGATGGTGATCCAGAAGATGATGTTAACTAGAAGATGGTTATCCAGAAGATGACAGTGACCAGAAGATGGTGGCCGACACATGCTGGATCTAGTTCTGACTGGGATCCAGAAGATGATGCATGGGATCTGATCCCGCCTAATGGATCAGAAAGATGATGCACTGGATCTACTGTTGGGCGATGGATCCAGAAGGTGGTGAACTTCAGAAGATACACGTGCTGACTCTGGCGAAAACGAATGAGAATATACCCAGAAGCTTCTGCCTGGGGTCGAACCCAGAACACTGAACCTCTGATTTCCTTCTTTTAACCAACTGCGCTAGACGTTAGTTCATTAACATAACAGAAACAACAATATATCAGTTCTTAAATGTTTCTGGCCAGAAAAAATGCACCAGAATTTAAACCAGCCAATAGAGTCATGACACGCCATCGTCTTCCTCCTGGATCTGTCGTTTAAAACTCTAAACTTTTACCTACAGGCATGGCGCTATAGCTACAACCCTGTACAATTCAGAAACTGCATACAAGCGACATAAATAAAAATCAAAACCATGGATCAACCGGATTTGACCCACTGATCACCATGGTCTCTTCCCCTATGGTCAATTGTTCCTGTATGAAGAGATCCCAAATCGAAGCAAGAAACCCTAACAATGGCAAACTCCAATGCAGTTCATGAAAACGTAATTAATTAATACAGATAGTTTACAAATGTTCCCAGGATCAAGAATCTACAAATATTTCATGCTATAGATGCTACAATTATGCAATTCGAATTCAAGAAAATAACAATGTCGTGACTGACTTACAGCGAGTTACAGGGCCTGGGAGTGCTTGGTCTTGATTGGTTTTGCTTGTGGGGGATCCCAGGAAGTGATTGGGATAGTCAGGAGGCTTTGAAATTGCTTGGAATAATGAATTCGACCCAGCACTTTGTTGTGATTTTTTCAAGTTTTGTTCTTCTTCTCACGCCTCTCTCTAGCCTTGTTTTTGGTCTGCAATGGTTCAATATATATCAAGGACTGAATTAGGGTTGAAAAGTCGATCTTAATATTCCTCCATCATTGCTTTTGATTTGGATTTGATTCACTTTTAATATCTTTCTAAAATTAGGAAAATTCAATCTTTTTGTGCACACAAAGCCTTAACATGAATTCAATCTTATGCGAGCTGGATGTAGGACCTGAAATAAGCACAAGATCTTTGAATTTCAATGTTTTGGATTTTCTATGATTTGTTTTGATTTAAATTGATTAATTTCAAATAAAAATCAAAATAAATAATAAAAACAAGATAATGACAATTGGAAAGGGCTAGGGCTCGTGGACCATGTTACCAACTCAAAACCAGTGCAAAGGATTGGGCCCATTTAGCAAAAATTGCATTTTTAGGCATAGTTAACTTTTGGTAATTTTGCAAAAAAGGTCAACTTCACCAATGCATAACTTCCTCAATTTTGACTCTTTGAAGGTGTTTTTGGACTTTTTAGAAATATTGATATGTCCTCTGAGAAACCCTTTTGGTCTCAGCTCAATTTGGTATTCCATGTTCATGTATGAAGCTTTGATAAAAAAGGTGTTTTTGTTGACTTTTCAAAATGACCTATAATGTCCAAATTCATAACTTCTTGTGAGTGCATTTTTTGCACTTGGGAGACGAAGATGTATTGTAGAGAATTGCATCCTCTTCAAAATGAGCTTTAGATGGGTCATTTCTCATAAAGTATGAGAAAGTTATGCTTGGTCAAAGTTGAGTTAACTTTTCCTACAAAACCCTAATTTAGCAACCTTTGGCTCTTGATGAATTATGAGCAATCCTTGATGAATCATGATAAACCCTTGATAAAATGATTAATGTTACTTCAAAATGAGGATGTTTACCAAAAATATTGAAGTTTGACTGTATGTAGGCCACATTTGACTTTTGCCCTATCATAGTCGATTTTCAGGCCTTTGAGCAATTGACTGAGCAAACTTTCTCTGCAAGGCTTGAAACTTGACATGGATGATCTTGAAATCATATTAGGACAATGGTGGGCACTTGGTATCCCTTGGAATCAAGTATATTGATACAACATGAAACCCTAATTTGAGGTAGACTGTCTTATGAGAGAGCTTGTCTAGTCAACCCTTGAACTTCCTTGAGTAACTTGAGGATCTTTCTTGAAATGTTTTGAGAAATATGGGAGGGAAAATTTTGGGGTACAATAGATGACATATCTATAGATATGGTTATGCTTGATGAATCGAGCCACCACATTCTTGGTAACTAAGGCAAATGAAGCTGCTTCAACCCACTTTGAAAAGTAGTCAATGGCGGCAAGAATGAAACGATATCCATTAGAGGAAGTAGGCTTGATTTCTCCGATCATGTCAATGCCCCACATTGCAAATGGCCATGGAGAAATCATGACATTCAAAGGAACTTGAGGTACATGAATTTTATCATCATAGATCTGACACTTATGGTAAGTCCTCGAGTGGTGATGATAGCCGGTTTCCATGGTCGACCAATAATAACAAACTCTTAGAATCTTCTTGGCCATAATATGTCCACTTGAGTGAGTACCAAAGATGCTTTCGTGCATATCCTCCATAATTTTCTCTACTTCCTTCATTACCACACAACGAAGCAAGGTTAAATCATGGTTGCGCTTGTACAAAATCCCATTGCTCAAGAATAACTTAGCTGAGAACCTCCGCATGAACTTCTTGTCATTTATTGATGCCCCTTCAGGATACTTTTGAGCTTCGAAATATATTTTCACATCATGAAACCAAGGCTTCTCCTCTACTCCATCAGTTTCAATCTCATAGCAGTGTGTCAATTCGTCAAATCTTTTGACAGTAATTCTGGGAGATTATTTGTCCCATTTGACCTTGAACATGGATGACATGCTATCTAAGGCATCTGTCAACTGATTTTCTTCCCTTGGAATATGTTCAAAGGTAATCTCTTCAAGTACGGGATCAAGGTTAGCACGATTTCTCGGTAAGGGATAATATTTGGATGTTTTATATCCCGTTCTCTCTTGACTTGATTGATTACCAAGGCTATATCCCTGTATACGCTCAGGAATTTGATTCTTAAGTCAATAGAATCAGCCATGTTGTTGGTACAGTCAAAGCAAAGTCTGGAAGTGAAAGGCGTATGGAAACCTTCAGGGGAAATGATCACCACACCAATTCCATTATCCAATGTGTTGGAAGCTCCATCAAAAACCATAGTCCATTGGGATCCTTGCTCAGGTCCTTCATACAGTCCAGGCTTTTCATAATTTGTAATCAACATTTCTCATCGGGGAATTGAAGTGCATAGACTGATAGTCATCTATAACTTGGTGCACCAAATGATCTGCCAATACACTCCCTTTGATTGATTTTTATATGGTGTACTAGATGTCATATTCAGTTAAAATCATTTGTCGTCGAGTTATTCTTCCAGAGAGAGCAGGCCTTTAAAATATGTACTTGATGGGATCCATTTTAGAAATCAATAGAGTAGTTGGGTCAGCATATATTGTCTTAGTCGATGAGCAGCTCATGCTAAAGCGCAACAAGTTTTCTCGAGCAGTGAATATCTTGTTTCACAGTCGGTATAATTTTTGCTAATGAAGTATATTACATGCTCTTTTCGACCAGACTCGGCATGCTGCCCCAACACACGCCCCATTGAATTCTTTAACACGGTTAAGTACGTGATAAGAGGTCTTCCTTCAACTGGTGGAATCAGGATTGGAGGTTCTTATAAGTACTCCTTGATTTTATCAAAAGCCATTTGACAATCGTCATTCCATCTGACTACTTGATCTTTCTTCAACAACTTAAAGATTGGCTCACAAGTAGCGGTCAAATGAGAGATGAATCACGCAATGCAGTTTAGTCATCCTAAGAAACCTATGACCTCCTTCTCAGTACAGGGAGCCGACATTTCTTGAATAAATTTAACTTTTGTAGGATCGACTTTGATACCTTTACCACTGACGATGAAACCTATGATTTTTCTAGACCATACCCCAAAGGTGCATTTGTTTGAATTCAGCCTTAGTTTGTACTTTTCAGCCTTTCAAATAACTTGTGCAGATGGTCAATGTGTTCTTCCTCAGTTTGCAATATGGATATCATGTCATCAACGTAGACTTGTATCTCATGATGAATCATGTCATGAAATAACGCCACCATAGCCCATTGATAAGTTGCGCCTGTGTTCTTCATCCCAAAAGGCATGACCTGATAACAGAAGGTTCCCCAGTGTGTGAGAAGGTAGTTTTGTCCATGTCGTCAGGTGCCATTTTGTTTTGGGTGTACCTTGAGAAGCCATCCATGAAGGAGAATACATTGTGTAGAGCAATGTTGTCAACCAAGACATCAATATATGGTAGTGGGAAGTCATCTTTGGGGCTCGCCCTATTTAAATCCCTGTAGTCTACACACATACGAACCTTACCATCTTTCTTCGGCACTGGAACAACATTTGCAACCCATTGGGGATACGACATCACTAATAAGAACCCTGCATTGAACTGATTCATGACCTCGACTATGATCTTCTCAGACAATTTGGGATGCATGCGATGAACTTTCTGTTTAATTGGAGCACAACCCTCTTTCATCGGCAGACGATGAACCATAATATCTGTATCGAGCCCCGGCATGTCTTCGTATGACCAATTGAATACCTCAACATAGTCGTGCAACATTTGAACCAATCTGCTCTTGACACTGTCTTCCAGGTTGGCACCAATCTTGATTTCTTTATTATCTGCCTCAGTAACTAAATTTATCACCTCGATCGGCTCTTCACACGGTTTGATAACCTTTTCCTCTTGTATCAGAAGTCTGGAGAGTTGTCCAGGTATCTCACAATGTTCTTCCCCTTTGTCTTTAGCTTGATAGATTGTATTTTCGAAGTCATAAATGGAAATATCAGAATTGTTGTTAATGAGATCTAGAGTGGATGTGGATCTGCAAATGTGTGTGTGTGTGCGTGTAAGGTCACATTGCTATTTTAAAATGCAGTAATATCGTCCAATGTTTTCATTAAATGAGCATGTGATATATGAAATGAAAACCATTAACAAATGGACCTCTGTGCCCTGGGCAAGGCACAAGGTTTAAAGTCATTATTTTAAAAGAAATTATACAGACAAACTTCTTAAAGCAATACAAATAGGAAATAACAATTACTCCAGCGTGAAGGAGATTGATATAAAGTCATTGGCCTTCTAGTTGTTGAGTCCACCATCAACAGTAGGGAATATCCAATCGTCCAAGTCACCATCACTATCAGTGTCTTCCATAGCATTTACTTCATTGTTGCTAATACGAAAAGGTGGTCCTCCAACACGAACATCTCAAACCTCTTTCTGATTCTTTGAAGTGAAACCCAATCAAAGTTTGTTGGATTTGTAGGGGATATCAGGAAGATACCCCCAGATGGTGCAACCGCCTTCTTCTACCACAACTCTAGCATCCTTCAAGGAAGCCATTCTTGGTGGGTTTTTAGAGACCTTAGGAATAGTAGCTTTAGCAACAACAATCATCAGAGGGATTACCTCAAATGTCTGGCAGGCGATTTCAATGAATTCACCATCCAATTCAACATATTTGAAAGAGTTAAAATGGATGACCATATATTCTTTCTCTCCACAGACTGTGATGATCCTCCCTTTCACTGGATACTTCAGCTTTTAATGCAATGTAGATGTAATTGTGCCTGCCCCATGAATCGAGGGGCGTTCGATCAAGCAAGAATAGGTTGGGTAGATATCCATTACATAAAAAGTGGAGTTGAAAACTTGAGATCCCACCTTGATCGGAAGATTAACCTCTCCGTGTACCATCCTTTTTTATCCATCAAAGGCTCTTACCACAATGTCGTTGGGTTTTAGCACCATCCCTTCACAGTCCAATCTATCCAGAGCACCTTTGGGTAAAACATTCAGGGAGGAACCTATATCAACTAACACATGTGCCAAAGTAGTGCCTTTTCACTCAATAGAAATGTGTAGTGCCTTGTTATGATTCTTTCCCGTCGGAGTCAAATCTGCATCAAAAAAACCCTAAACCATTATCAGGAGTTAGGCTTGCAACACAATTCTCAAATTGATAAGAAGTGGTCTCTTGTGGTACATAAGCGTTCTTCAGAAATTTCAACAAAGCCTTGGCATGTGCTTCGGAGCATAATAACAAGGAAAACATGGATATTTTTGAGGGTGTCTTCCCCAGTTGTTCAACTATTTTGTAGTCACTTTTACGAATGATCTTTGGAATTTCTTCCATCTCTTGTCTAGAAGGGTCTTCAATTGTAATATCTTTTGAGGGTGCCTCCATATGGGCAGGCTCAATCACTTTCTCTTTTCCTCGGGCATCAGCAGTTGAGCCAACAACAGGAATATGAACAATTATTGTAGTAGTCGTTGGAGGAGAGATCTCTGGAGAGAAGATCTTTCTTGTCCTAGTGACATTACTAGTTCTGACAATGTTTGTAATTTTAGGATCTTCATTTTCAGTAATCCACGGCTCTTGCTTAACACCATGATAATAAACTTCTACTCCATAATTCCAGGGAACAACTTTGTCAGAGGAATAGGGGACTGGCCCCAGTGTACTAATCATCAGAGGAGGCACTCTTGGATCAGCAGGAATCCTTATGGGGCCTCTAGAGGTGATCCTTATAGGATTGTTGGAAATTGTGATTATAGAAACATCTTCAAGTCTCAGTTCTTGGGATATATTTTCATGCAAACTCTTCATGGACAGATCTTTCTCGAACATAATTTCATGGATATCAATCAGATGCTGAATACCCTTCTTCAGCCACAAACAACCATTAGTTTGGGAAGCACAATGGTAACAATTTTCAAGAGAATCTGGAAATAAACCAGCTCTTAACAGATTCTTCTTAACGGTCATCAACAGAGTGGTCAAGTCACTTATGGTGGAGACATAGGAAACATCGTCAATAACATTAATACCTTTACCATGACTGGGCATAGGCACAATAATCACATTAGGGGTTTCCAGAGGGTCAAACTCAATCACTTTGTTGTTAATCAAATCTTGGATTTTGCTTTTTAGGGCCCAACAATCATTGGTGTCGTGTCCAGGACTATTGGAATGGTATGCACACCTTGCATTTGGGTTATACTTTAGAGATGATGTGTTGGAATTTTGAGGAGGATTCCGCAATGTTATCAATTGTGCTTTCAACAGATATTGTAATGCTTCAGCCAAGGGCATATTAATTCTGGTGAATTGTCTCCTCGGAGCGCCTACCCTACACTGATTTCCTAGTTTTTATGGTCGTTGAACCGGGGTCGGGTTAGAAATCAATACTGCTCCTACCAACTGATGACGATCATTCTTAATACGGCTCCTCTGGCTATAAGCAGCATTAGTTTCCTTCTTACCAATAAATGGTTTCTTCACAGTACTAGAGGATGCAACCATCCTAATCTTCCCACTTTTGATTCCACTTTCAACTCGTTCGCCAATCAAAGTCAGCTCAGTAAACCCTGACAAAGAACTCTCAATCAGCAAATTAAATAATGGACCCGTCAAAGTTCCCATGAACATGTCCACCAATTCTCGGTCAATCAAAGGGGGTTGCACCCTTCCAACCAGGTCCCTCCATTTCTTGGCATAATCCTTAAATCTTTCGTTCGAGCCTATAGTCATACTTTGTAATTACACACAAGTTAGTGCAAGGTCAACATTGTATTGGTATTATCTGTAGAAGGCAGCAGCCAAATCCTCCCATGTGTGGATATTAATCCCTTCTAGTTGATAGAACCACTCCAACTGTGTCCCAGATAAGCTCTCTTGGAATAAATGAACCTATAACTTTCTATCGGCGGTGTGCGGTTGAATCTTGCGGACATATGACCTTAAATGGAGTTTTGAATAAGAGATTCCATCATATTTGGCGAAGACAGGAACCTTGAATTTACAAGGAATGACCACCCCAGGGACCAAACCTAAGTCTCCAAAGTCTAAACCAGACACGTTTTGAATTTCCAAGGCCTTGAGTCGGTCTTCCAGCTGTTTGTATTTGTCATCCACCAGTGGGTACTGCTCATCGGAGTAGTCTTTATTCTCAAAATTTTGGTTATTTCCACCCCCAGCCCTGGTGCTTCTAACATCCTCTTCTTGATTGTCTTCCTCCTCAGAGGAATCATCTTCTACTTGAGCCAGTCGGGCAGTACCTTTGAACCTTCTTCCCATGTTAAGGATAACAGCTCGCTTCTTAGTCTTCTTTTTTGTGACGAGGAGTGCCATCATCTCTTGTTGTCCTTTGGCTAAGTTGAGGAGAGTTTCTTGAAACTATGCGTGTTGAGTTTGAAGATCTTTGATGGTTTGCTCGAGAGCCATCTTATACTGAAATAAACAGTAAATAGATGAGGAAACCTATATCAGAAAACCTTCCTATAACATGATGCATGATATGCGGATGCAATGTTTTCAAGGACCTCAGGAGATTAAAATTTTCTAGCCAAAAAGGAAACAGAAACAACAATTGCATTAAAAAGTTCAAGTATTTACAATTTCCCCTTGGGCTTAGAATGAAAAAGCAAAAAGGTTTCAAAGAGACAAAAAAATAACAACTCCTAAGACCTAAGACTCAAGTCTCCCACAGACGCTTCCTCTTTGTGTCGATGTATGCATTCAGGCTTTGCTCCTCGTGAACTTACTTCGTGAGCTCTAACACTTTCTTCTCGCCTACATAGAATCTAGCTTCAAAGGTGTCTAGTTCTCCCTTGAGTTGAATCCACGACTTCTGCAATTCTTCGAAGTCAGTAGGCATGTCAGGATGGGGAATGGTATAAGGAATGTCTCCTTCGGTAATGGGCTCCATAATCATTGGTAGGATGGCTAGATATGGCATCATGAGGTTTTGAGCGCGAGCTCGTACCCACTTGAGATAAGGCTCCAAAGGGATATAATTATTATGTCCCAAAGTCTTTCTATCAACCTTATTTACCATGCCCTAAGCTCATACAAACTTTTGACGATAACTTTGAACATCGTTCTCGTAGTCGAATATAATACCCTGGATAAACGCGTCATGAGGACCATATCTTCGAGCATAACCAAATTGTCGTAGAGCCAAAGAAGGGTTGTAAGTAATACATCCCCTAATGCCAAGGAGAGGAACATTATGGAATTACCCACAACAGTTAATGATAGTAACATCCTCCAGAGGTCGGGAACACCAGTAAATATCTGAATGAGAGAGTGACATCATCCTTCGAGACCACCTCATACCTTGTTCATTCTTCAATATTGATCAGGGAAGGTGCAAAATAAACAAAAAATGCAACTACATGCAACACATAAAGCCTATCTCCTACTCATAGTATGAGTGTGAATAGAATGCAAAATGTCTCCGAGCAAAGTAGGCACAGGGTTACGAGAAAGGAAGATTTTGACAGAATTCACATCTATGAGTTGGTCCGGATTAGGGAACAATACCAAACCATAGATTAGAATATCCAAGACTTCTCCAAAATCTTGAAAATCCAAAGCATACAAGAATAGTTGAGCCTTCTCTAACAAAAACTTAACTAGAAAACCCTTGACTCCACTCCTTGTTTCCCAATTAGCTACAAAGTCGGACCCTTTCAAATGTAAGGCTAATGCAATCTCTTATGGTTGTGGATCTTTCTCTAAACCGGTGAAGGGCATTTGATCAAGAACGGGTACTCCCAATAGTTAAGAGAACTCTTCCAATGTGGGCACCAATTGATAATCGGGAAAGGTGAAATAATGATGTATATGGTCAAATAACTGAAAGAGCAAACACATCATGTCTTTTTAAAAGCTTGAGGTAACCAGATTGAGAAGTCGACCATATATTTTGGTGAATGGATAATTTTCAAGAACCCTTGATGTTAACTCTTTGAGTTGAGGAGGCACCTTTACGAAGCTGATTCAGATGGTATTTCTGCGAGCAGAAGCCATAACCTACAAAACAAAACAAAGATAAATCCCAAGGTCCTTGAAATGGTTAGTGAAAATGCTATGGTATGATGTTATGATGTCATGAACAAATAATCATACACAAACAAAACACACAAGGTCTTAGGTTTTAGGCTTCCATGGGGTTTATAGGTAAGTACCCTCTTGAAGTTTTAGTTGGTTCAACATGTCCTAAAAGAAGTAATTGAGTTCTAAGGAATCTCAATATCATTAATCTTTCTTCATCGGGCATTGTTTCAAAACAAACATTAAACTACGACCCAAATATCACGAAAGTCCAATTTCAATTAGTGTAATATTAAGCATCAACCAACTTTAAACTTCACCAAAGCCAGCTATCTCACTACTTTCCAATGGCCACGTTGTTCAACTAAGGTTCTATGGTCAGCTAGTGCTTTATGACACCACACAGCGGCCCCGTATTCTCCTTGGTTCAACTCAAGGGACACCGGTACCAACAAATGTGTCACACTAACGTAGCCATCACTTCAACCATATCAGTCTACACCAGAAAGTCTCCATAATCTATTGCTACTAACCTAAAATGCCCCAGATCCGGGTATAGGATCTATACAAGAAATAAACCCAAGCATAACCCAAAATGTAAAGAAAATAAGGAAAACAAGTAAAGAAATAAAGGTGATCTAGATCTTAAGGTAACCCCACTTTTAAAATTTCCCCAGCAGAGCGTCAATTTTGTAACACGATGGGAGATCTAACTTGGTGTTTTGCGTTTTACCGCAAATGTTACGGATAACAAGAGTCACCACCGACTTTTCTTTTATCCAATAAAGGAAAGGGTGAAAATAACATGAAAGACCTTTTTGAGAATTTTCTTGAGTTAAAGGGGTAGATTATGAGAAGGGAAGGTGTTAGCACCTTTTCATCCGTAGTTATCTACAGGCTCTTATTCTGATACTTTTTCCAGTTAAAGATACAGTAGACCTGTCTTCTGGATTAGATTAGATCAACCCAATATTTATTCTGATACTTCATCCAGTTGAAGACAGTCGTAGACGGTTGCGGGCTCAGATTGAATCGACCAAAAGATTTATTCTGATACATCTTCCAGCGGAACTTTTTCTGGCTCAGATTAAACCAACCAAAGATTTATTCTGATACTTATTCCAGCGGAACATTTTCTGGCTCAGATTAAATTGACCAATGATTTATTCTGATACTTCTTTCAGTAGACCTTTTCTGGCTCATATTAAATCGACCAATAATTTATTCTGAATCTTCTTCTAGTTAAAGACACAGAGACCTCTTCTGGCTTAGATTAAATTAACCAAAGATTTATTCTGATACTTCTTCCAGTTGAAGACATTCATAGATAGTTGTTAGCTTAGATTAAATCGACCAATGATTTATTCTGATACTTCTTCCAGTATACCTTTTTTGTCTCAGATTAAATCGACCTAAGATTTATTTTGATACTTCTTCGAGATAAAAATTAGCATAAATATTTTATGGCTCAATCGACCAATGGTTTATTCTGATACTTCTTCCAGATAATAACAGGCATAAGTATCTGCTGGCTCAGATTAAGTCGACCGATGATTTATTCTGATTCTTCTTCTAGTAGATCTCTTCTGGCTCAGATTAAGCCAACTAGTGATTTATTCTGATACTTCTCCCAGTTGAAGATGGTCGTAGATAGTCGCTGGCTCAGATTAAATCGACCAATGCTTTATTCTAATACTTCTCCTAGTAGACCTTTTCTGGCTCATATTAAATCGATTGGTGATTTATTCTGATACTTCTTTCAGTTTGAAGTCAACATTTACTTTGGATGGCATCTATGAGCCCATCTCTTATGAATCTCATTTATCTCTGCGAACGACATCTTTTAAGCCCATTCAAGCATACCATCAGCTGACAACATTACTCTGTGCATTAGTGAGCGCAAATTTATGGGCACTCTAGTGTTCAATCATCATTCCTTGCATCACAAGTTTGCTTAGTTAATTACTCATATGACTCGAAATCAACTATATTAGGTCAAAAAGTCAACTATGGTCAATATGAAATCAAACTTTAAGATTTTTGGTCAACATCAATACTTTGGAGTGATATACATCATTTGATCAAGGTTTTATCATGATTCCTCAAGGAATGCTCTCAAATCATCAAGATCCAAAAATTGCTAAATTAGGGTTTCCAAGAGAAAGTCAACTGAAATTTGACCAGACATAACTTTCACATACTTCATCTATGTTGCCCCAACCAAAGCTCATTTTGAATAAAATTCAATTCCCTATAACTTTTTTTTGTTCTCAAGTTCAAAAAATACATCATTGGAAATATATGAGCCAATACATTACAGGTCCTTTTTGAAAGTCAACAAAAGGAACGTTTTGTCAAGGAAAGTTACATGAAGATAAATTATCTAAATGAAAAAATGGTCAACATAGAGATTATAGAGGACATCTTGAGATTTCTAAAAAGTCATAGATCATTTCCAAAAGTTGAAAATTGAGAAAGTTATGAGCAATGCAAATTGGGCAAATTAATGAAAATGCAAAAAGTCAACTTTGAGCAAAATTGCATTTTTAAGTTCATGGACCTATTTTTTGGGATTCAAGCATGTTTATGACTTACTCAAGGACCCCTAAACTAACTAATGCACCTTTGTGATTTTAATTTTTATTTATTTTAATTTTATTTATTTAAATACCATTTAAATCAAAATAAAATACAAAGTATGATGCAATGCATGCAAGTTTTCATTTCCATCAAGATTAAGGCCCAAACAACTCGGGACAGGCTGGAAAAAATGCATGGAGCTCATTTGTGCAAGATTTGGACAATTTTGGAAAGATTTCATATTATTCCAAAACAAATATTATATGATGAATGCATAGGATATTTTCCATCTTGGCTGACCTAAATTGATTCCATATACATACACCAACTTTACATCTTAAAAGGACATGCGCAGGCAGCCTAACATGAACCCTAGAGAATTTTCAAAATTTCAAAGGATATTGAAAATCTCTATTTCATGATCCAGCCGTTTGCTTACCAAACCAAGTGTCCTATCTATCTCTTGAAGGTCCCAGGAAGCCATATCAACCTTTATCCACGATTGAAGCAGCCTGAAACCGGCCAACTGAGTCACCTCCTTTTGGTAAAATTTTCATATTTGAATCTCTTAATACGCGCGATTTAAATGGTTCTAAAGCATACATTCATGTTCATATGGTCATTTTGAATCATTCTAACATGCTACATTAAAAGCTAGAGGCTTACAATGCAGGTTTCCATTTTTAGGGTTTTAAAACGGCCAAGCATCGAGCTGGGTGATACATGTCATTTCAGGTCAAGCCAGTGCCATGGTTGAATTCGTAGCATGCGAAATCGGGGGGGGGGGGGGGGGTAGCCTGAATTTAGGGCTTTGATTATGGGTAGGTTCAATCGTTGCCTCTTACCATATTATTTTTCAATTTCTCTTTGCAGATCCAGTACTCTAGGGCCAAACGCGCACACCATGCGCTATCACCCTATCACCTTTGATCCATCCAGCTGCAGATCCAACGCTTCAGATGACTGGAGACCATGTTGTACCCTAGGATGCACTCCCCACCAGATTGAACGCAAGAGTGGGCTTGCTACAGGTGGGCCTTGACAAAGTCCAAGCGTGCACCCCCCATTTACTTTGTATATCAGGCCCAGTACATTTTTCTCTTATTCTTTTTTCTTTAGCTTTATTTAATTGTTTCATATTTATTTTTCAAAACCATTTTTTATTTTATGATAAAATCAGAGAAAAATCACAAAAAATAGATTTAGGTTTTTCCAATTAAATTTAACTTTTGTAAATTAATTAATTAATTAATTAATTAATTAAATTATTTTGATTAATTTAAAACCAATAGAATTAGGTTTATTTATTTCAAATCTTTTTCCAAATAGAAAACACAAAAATATTAGAATTAGTTCCCTCTTGATTAATTTTAATTGAATTTTATTTATCACTTTTTATTTAATTAAAATTAGTTTTTATTTCAATTTAAATATTTCTTAATAAAAATAACAAAAAATATGCTAAGTATATAAGTATTTTAGGGTTTTTAATTCGCTTTCTGTATTCGCGCGCTCATTTTAAAGTTCGCATTTTATATTGATGTAACTGCAAAAATGATGTAATAGTTATAAAATTAGGACCTTTACTTTTTTATTTCCCCGTTTTTGGATTTGTAATTTCCCCTCTCCCAAGCCATGTAATAGTGTAGCTTTAAATTACGCATTTTTTATTTTGCACTGATATTAGCTGTTAGATGTATGCATAATAGGCTTGTATGGCAAGATAAAAGCAAACACTAGCAAACTTAACATATGAAGATAAATAAACTAAAACACAACACACTCGCACATACACACCCCTAGGGTATCTCAACTTGTTGCCTTCGGAATAAATAGTCTTGTTTTTCGAACGTAGGGAATTTTAGCAATGATCCTTTGGTTTTGAGATCATAAGTCCCTCGATGACCCTTTTGAAGTCACCTCAGTAAATGATCTTAAAATCTTTGGGTAATTGCTAAAGTGTCTTACAAAGTGGCTTCATGACTATACGATAACCCTCGTTCATCCCTAAAAAATGCAACGATAGGGCTACCTACTCACTAAGAGTAGGATAGCACTATCTAAAGGAAAAGAGGAAAAGAACAAACCTTTCGAGTAGGTAGATAGCTCCTACTTGCTTGCTCATAAAAACAATCAAAAAACATTTTTTTCACACATACACAAAGTGTTTTCTAAATATTTTCAAAGACAAAAAACACTTTGTATACGTTCTCGCTGAAACCAGAAACATTACAAAATTCGTCGCACTAAAGCGTCTTTTCAAAATATCTTCAAAACACACTTACACAAAAAAGTGTTTTCAAAATAAGCTAGCAACTAAGAGCCATTAGATAACTACGGATGGAAAGGATACTAACACCTCCCCTTTCCATAACCTACCCCCTTACTCAGAAAATTCTCTTGAAAGGTCTTTCCTGTTCTTTTCACCATTTCCTTTGTTGTATAAAAGAAAAGTCGGTGGCAACTCTTGCTAACCGCAACACTTCAATAAAACACAAACCAATAAAAGTCAGTTCTCCCACCGTATTATAGAACTGGTGACTCTGTTGGAGACTAAAACTGAAGTGGGGTTACCTTAGAGCTAGATCATATTTAAAATGCTTTACTTGATTGGTTTGTATGCTTTATCTTTCGGGTTTATGTTTGGGTTATTATTAAAGATCCTATACCCGGATCTAGGGCACCTCTTAGGTAAACAACAATAAATAATGGAGGTTGTACGACGTAGACCGATATGAATGATATGATAGCTACGTTAGTGTGATACTCTGGCTTGTACTAATTTTCCTTGAGTCAGTCAAGGATAACATTAGGCTTCCACATAGTGTTATTAAGCACTAACTGACCTTTAGAACCTTAAATTGACTCATCTTAGCCATTAGAAAGTAGTGAGATGGACACTTTCGTGCAGACTGAAGTTGATTGATACTCGATGCTACACTCATTGAGATTGGGCTTTCGGGATTTTTCGGCTGCAATTCAGATGCTTGAGCTGAAACAACGCCTGAGAGAAAGATCAATGATATGAGATCCCTAGAACCTGATTATTATTGCTAGGATAGGTTGAGCCAACTGAAACTTCAAAAGGGTACTCACCTATGGACCCCATGTAAGCCTTTAAACCTAATGTCTTTGTGTGGCTTGTTTGTGTTTTCTATTTTTGTTTTAAGCATGAACATAAAATCATGAAAATCTTAACATATCATTTGCACTAACGATTCCAAATACCTGGGGATTTATCTCTTCTTTGTTTTGTAAGTTATGGATCCCGCTCGCAGAAATACCATCTGATCAACTTCGTGGGAATACCTTCCAAGCTTAGGGAATTGGTCTTAAAGGTTCTTGATGGGTCAAAATTCAACAGAAGGCATTGTCACTTGCTCAGTTTGGTTACTACCGATTTTTATGAGGATATGATGAGCGTCCTATTCCAGTTCTTTGATCCTAAGCACCATTGCTTCACATTCCCTGATTATCAACTGGTGCCCATATTGGAAGAATTCTCTAAACTACTCGGAGTGCATATATTTGAGCAGATACCCTTCATAGGTTTATAACAAGATCCAAAGTCTGAAGATGTTGCCACAGTCTTGCACTTGAAGCCATCTGACATTGAATCCAAGTGGGAAAGGAGAAGTGGGGTTAAATGTATTCTTGTAAAGTTTCTGCTAGATAAAGCTAAGGAATTCCTAGACGCTATGAGTTTACATGCTTTTGAGGATATCTTGGCCCTCTTGATCTATGGGTTGGTGTTGTTCCCTAATCTGGACCAACTTATAGATGTGAGCGCCATTAATATTTTCTTTACTCCCAATCCAGTGCCTACATTTCTCGGGGATATCATGCATTCCCGCCATACCCGTACTCTGAGAAACGAGGAACTCTTATGTGTTGTGTACCTTTTCTCCATAGGTGGTTTATTTTGCACCTTCCTCGGTCGATAATGAAGAATGAGCTAGGTTTAAGGTGGTCTCAAAGGCTGATATATCTCTCTCTCACTCTGATATTTATTGGTGTTCCCGCTCTCAAGAGGACATTTCTATTATTGATTGCTGCAGAGAGTTTCCTAATGTGCCACTCCTTGGCATTAGAGGAGGCATCACTTACAACCTTTATTTAGCCTTACGTCAGTTTGGGTACGCATAAAGAGATGGTCCTTATGATATGCTCATCCAGGGTGTTGTGTTTGACTATGATATGGATCTGAAAGGTTATCATCAAAGATTCATACACGCTTGGGGAATGGTTAAGAAGACTGGTGGTAAGACTTTAGGGCAAAGGAACTCCATCCCTTTAGAACCTTACCTCAATTGGGTGCGAGCTCGTGCTCAAAGTCTTATGATGACATATCCCACCATCCTGCCAGTGATCTTAGAGCCTATTGCTCAAGTGGACGAGTCTCGCATTATTCTTCATCCTGACATGTCCACAAACATTGAAGAACTGCAAAGGTATTGGATCCAAATCAAGGAAGAACGAGATACCTTTGAAGCTTAATTCTACGCCAGTGAGAAGAAAGTGTTGGAATGGACAAAGCAGTTCCACGAGGAGCAGAGCCTTAATGCCTATATCAACACCAAAAGTAAGCGACCATGGGAAACCTAAAAGTTTTAAGAAATTTTTAATTTTATTTCTTTGTAAAACTTTTGTTCCATTTGAATTTAATAATAAAAAGTTTTTGTTTTTATTTTGTTTACAAGAGTTTAAATCCCACGAGGTCCTTGAAAACATCACATAAAGCATATCATGCATATCATTACATAAGCAGGTATTTCAAGACATGTTTCTTATCTTTTCGTTGTTTATTTCAGCAAAAATAAATGGCTTTTGAACAAACAGTTAAAGATCTCCAAGCACAGAACCCTCAATTCGAACAGATGTTCCTGGCTCTGGCTAAAGGACAAGAAGATCTAAAAGCTCTCATTGTTAAAGAGAAGTTAAAGAAGGCAAAGAAACCAATTGGCATCCTGAACATGGGCAGAAGGTTTGGATGACCAGGCAAGCGAGCTCTTGAATTTGCAACCCCATCAAATGAAGGTGATAATCAGGAAGAGGACAACAAGAAGACCAAAGAAGAAGATAACAGCCCAGGGTCTGATGAAGAGGAAGAAGAGTATTCTGAAGAACAATATCCTCCTACTGATGACAGGTATTAACAACTGGAGGATCATCTCAATGCTATAGAGATTCATAGGGTATCTGGTTTGGACTTTGAAGAGCTAGGGTTGGTCTCGGGAGTGGCCATCCCACAAAAATTCAAAGTTCTCGCTTTTGAAACATACAACGGTGTTTCATGTCCCAAGCTTCACCTGAGGTCCTATGTCAGAAAGATCCAACCCCATACAGTTGATAGGAAGTTATGGTTTCATCTCTTTCAGGAGAGTTTGTCCGGGACGCAATTAGAGTGGTTATATCAGTTGGAAGGAACCAACATCCACAATTAGGAAGATTTGGCTGCTACTTTTTACAAGCAGTATAAATACAATGCTGACCTCGCTCTAACCCGTACGTAACTCCATAGCATGTCTATAGGTTCTAGTTAGGGTTTCAAATATTATGCCCAAAAATGGAGGGATCTTGCAGGTAGAGTTCATCCTCCCGTGTCTTATAGGGAGTTGGTGGATATGTTCTTGGGTACTCTGATAGGCCCATTTTTCAACTATTTGATTGAAATCTCTTCAGCCGGATTTACCGAATTGATCTTGACAGGAGAACGAGTGGAAGCTGGTATCAAGAGTGGTAAAATCCAAGGGGCCGCATCTTCAAGTACTATGAAGAAGCCATTCAGTGGAAAAAATGAGGTTAGTGTTGCCTATGGTCAAAGAAATCATGGTAAAGTGGAACGCCGTCCAAAGGTATGAGCTATAATAATCTCCAACACTGCTTTAGCTCAGCGGCAAAATAATCAGTGCAGGCAGGATGCGCGTAGAAGATAATTCACCATAATCAACATGCCTTTGTCTCAGGTATTGCAGCATTTGGTGAAGACTGACTTGGTCACTTTGAAGGATCCTCCCTAAAACCCGAATACTTCCTCTCCCCGCTACAATCCAAATGCACGGTGTGCTTACAACTCTAACAGTCCAAGGCATGATACGAATGATTGTTGGGCATTGAAGAATAAAGTTCAACACCTTATTGATGCAAAGGAGATTGAATTTGACCCTCGTGAGACCCGAAATGTAATAACTACACCGATGCCCAAGCATGACAAGGGTATCAATGTTATTGGGGATGTCGAGTTTATCTCTTCGGTGGGTGAATTAACTACTCATATTCTAGTTGTTAAGGAGAATCTCTTACGAGCCAGTTTATTTTCAGGTTGTGGTGAAGGTTGCCACCTTTGTGCGTCTGTGCCCAATGGTTGTTTGTTGTTGAAGATAGGTGTTCAACGTTTGATAGATGATCGAGAGATCCTCTTTGAGAAGGTTCCCTCTGAAAAAAGTTTGTGTGAAGATGCATCAATTATTACCATCTCTAATAATTCTGTAAGGACCTCCTCTAAAGGTCCTGTGAAGATTATCGTAATTCCTAAAGTTGCTCCCTTAATTATTACCTCTCCAGGACCAATACCATATTCCTCCGACAAGGTCGTTCCTTGGAATTATGGAGCCGACGTATATTACCATGGCATCAAGAAAGACCTTTTGGCTATGAAGAATGAAGTTACTTAGGACATTGATCCTAACATTAACAATATTTTTGGGACCATTAAGGTTACTAGAAGTGGAAGGATTTTCTCTCCGGAAATCTCTCCAAAGACTGTTGCTACTCCTGTTGCCGTTCCCGTTGCTAATCCGAGTGAGACTCGGGGAAAAAACGTACTAAGCGAGTCTGCCTAGACGGAGGCACCTAAAGAACCCATCCGTGAGGCCTCCAAGCAAGAAATGGAGGAATTTTGAAAACCATACGGAAAAGCGATTACAATGTTGTGGACAAATTGGGGCAGACCCCCTCAAATATTTCAATGCTATCTTTTTTGTTATGCTCTGAGGCCCATGCAAAGACTTTGGTGAAGTTTCTGAAATCTGCTCATTTACCAAAAGAGACTTCTTCCGACCAATTCGAGAACTGCATTGCTAGTATGACTGCCGATAATGGACTAGGTTTCTCCGATGCTGATTTGAATCCTAAGGGAAGAAAACATAATGATGCCCTGCATGTCTCTATTGAATGAATGGGAACTAATATAGCTCATGTGTTGGTGGACACTAGTTCATCTCCGAATGTTCTACCCAAGGGTGCCTTAGACAAATTGGACTGTGAAGGACTTACATTGGAGCCCAGTAACATTGTGGTTAGGGCTTTTGATGGTTCCAAAAGGATGGTACATGGGGAGGTGGACATCTCGATCAAAGTTGGTTCTCAAACTTTTGAGTCCACTTTCTATGTAATGGACATTCGCCCGTCTTACTCCTGCTTACTAGGACGCCCTTGGATTCATGGGGCCGATGATGTTACTTCCATTTTGCATCAGATGTTAAAATATTCGGTTAATGGAAAGATTGTTACAGTCTATAGTGAAGAGGAGTATATGGTAAGCCACCTGAAATCTTTCAGATATGTCGAGATGAACGACGAGTTCATTGAAACCCCCTGTCAGAATTTTGAAGAGATTCCTCAGACAATCGCTGTTACCAAAACTGCTACTGCTACTCCGAAGATTACCAGGCCTCCACTAAAGATGGATTCCCTAAAGGACTCCAAAGCTGTGATTGAAGAAGATAGGTGTACTATTTGGGGCCAACTCCCTGACATCCCCTTTAATTTTGACAAATTTGGTTTAGGTTTCACTTCAGGAGCTCAAAAAGTTGTTCGTCGCGCTCGCGCGTGACGACCACCCCTACGCATAAGCAATCGTGGAGTCAATGCTTTGGAGGACGCTGACAGTGACTGTGACTTGGACAATTTAATCTTCCCTACTGTGATACGGTGGCAGAACTGACTATTATACTGGTTTTGCGTTTGTGTTCGCAAATGTTGCAGTAAGCAAGAGTCGCCACTGACTTTTCTTTTATCCAAATTAAGGAGATGGTAGAAAGAATAGAAAAAGACCTCTTCGAGAGTTTTCTGAGTAAGGGGGTGTTGTACCCCAAAATTTTCCCTCTCATTTTACTTAACACATGCCTATTGAGGTCCTTAACTTTCCCAAGGATGCCCAAGAATTGATCAGACAAATTCTCCTCCTAAGGCAATGAACCCCCAACTAGGGTTTCCATTTGAATCAGGACATGTCAACTCCAAAGACTTCAATTTCTTTCCATGGTCCTATTATGCCTCCAACAATGTCCGTGACAAATTTCATGCCTTGCAGAACAAGTTTGCACAGTCAATTTCCCAAATGCCTGAAAATCAATTGTACTAGGTCAAAAGTCAATTGTGGCCTATATACAGTCAAACTTCAAGATTTTTTGTCAACAACATCATTTTGAAGTGATAATCATCATTTTATCTAGGGTTGAGCAAGATTCCTCAAGAAATGCTCCTAATTCATCAAAAGTCAAATTTGCAAAATTAGGATTTTTATAGGAAAACTCAACTAAACTTTGATTGGGTATAACTTTCTCATACTTTGTCCATTTGGCCCCAACCAAAGCCCATATTTAATATAATCCAATTCCCCGCAATCCATCTTTTATATTCAAGTTCAATAAGTGCACCATTTGAAAGATGAAAGCTCATACATTAGATGTCATTTTCAAAAAGTCAACAAAATACACTTTTTGTCAAGACCTTTTACCTCAAGATAAAATCTTCAAATGCAAATATGATAAAAATAGGGATTAAATTAGACATCTTGAGCTTTCCAAAAAGTAAAATATCATATCCTTGGGACAAAAATTGAGCAAGTTATGGTTTGCCCAAGTTGGGAAATATTTGGAAAATTCAAAAATCCTACATCGGGCAAAGTTGAGTTTTCAAGGCATTAACTTATTTCTTTGAGTTTTAAACTTCTCCATGGCATATTATAGGACCCATAAGCTCTTCTCCTCATGGTCTTACTTTTTATCTATTTATTTTCCATTTATTTGGATTTATTTTCAATAAAACATGAAATAAGTGGTTTAAATAACAAATGGAGGTTTATAGCACAAATGGGCTTGGAATTATCTTACCCAAGGGCCCAAGCCACGCATAAAATGATGTCCAGGTTCATCCCCTTCAATAAATGGTGCAAAATTCATTTTGGGCAAGTTTTCAAATTTTGCATTATGGTTCTTTAAAACATCAATTTGGCAAGTTTTTGAATATCATATTAGTAATTCATTACAAGGAATTATGGCATGGATTTTGCATTCAAGACCATTCATTCCTTCTCTCCTATATATATTGGACCATTTTCAAGCATTAGAAAAAAAAAAGAAAAAAGACACTGCCCATGCTACATAAGCCCTCTCTCAAACTCTCCATTTTCATAAATTCGTCAAAAATTTGCAACCGCACTTACAAGCTGTTTCGTGGCAAACTAACACTATAGTCATTCTCCCAGCATTCCCAGGAATTGATCCAGGCCATCCCTAGGCCCTTGCATGACCAAGAACACTACATATTCGAACCTGTGTATTTGTTAAAAACTTTAATTTGATTTTCATTTATCTTTACATTTTAATGCCTTGGTTTGTTTGAATGTTTCACAGGACATAAAACTATGAGGTTTAGGCGTGAGAATCACAAGGTTTGAGCCTGAAATCCAATCGCGCCATAGCTAGGACACGATCTGCATTTCGTGCTCATAGCGCAGGATACAGACCCATTTATTTTGTTTTTTTTATTCTATTCTTTATGTTTTATTTCTTCTATTGATTTTATTAATTAACCTTAAAACCAAAAATTCTTATTTTCTTTAATATTCAAAAATCAAAAAATATTAATTAGGTTATTTTATGTTATTAATTAGACTTTAATTTAATATTTTTATAAATTAAAAACCAAACAAAAAAACACGCCTTTTCTTTTCTTAAAACTAATTCAAAAAACATCAAAAAATTTCCTTTACACATTTACCTATTTCCCGCGCATTTTCTTCTTTCGCACTTTTATATTCCTGTACACATCAATGTAGCCAAACTATAAGGCATTTTTATTGTTTTCCTTTATATTTCTCCCGGTTTTGGACTTGTAATTAAATCCCTCTCTACGAAGCCATGTAATAGCGTAGGAATTTACGTTTCTGCACTTTCTATTTTTGTGCATATATTAATTGTTAGATGTATGGCTAATAGGATTGCATGAACAAGATAAAACCAATCGCTAGAAAACTAAACACAAAGACTAATACATCTGAAATCAAATACAATCGCACATATGCACCCCTAGGGTATCACCACTTCGGTTGCCTTCTGTAAACGGTCATGAAGCATAGGGAGTTTTAGTGGTCACCCTCCAGTCCAAAAAAGATCAAAATGACCCATTCGAATGTTTCCTCGGAAAGATCTTTAGGAATTTAGGGTAATTAATAAAGTTTCCTAACCATTGCTTTTGTGACCATAAAAACGCCCCTACTCCTTAATAGTAGCATAGCACTTTCTAAAGGAAATGAGAAAAAACGAACAACGTTTTTTCTGAGTAGGTTGATAGTTCCTAGATACTTGTTCAAAAATCTCAAAATCTTTTCACACAAACACTTCCAAAACAGTTTTCAAAAACAACTTCGTCACACTCTTGAGGACAGAAACAAGAGTTATCACGAAGTAAAACAATTTTTTTTCCAAAACACACGCACAAATAAATTTCAAAATGAGGAAAGTGCTTAAGAGCCCATGGAAAACCACGGATAGAAAGGGTGCTAATACCTTCCCTTTCTATAATCTACCCTCGTTACTCAGAAAACTCTCGAAAAAGGTTTTTTTTTTCTTTTGTTTTTTACGTTTCCTTTGTTAGATAAAATAAAAGACGGTGGCGACTCTTGCTTACGGCGATATTTGCGAACATAAAACGCAAAACCAATATTAACAGTTGGTTCTGCCACCATATTACAGAACTGGCGACTCTGCTGGGGAAACATAAAAAGTGGGGTTGTAAAACCCCAATTCTACCCGACAATTATAAATAAATCAGAGTTATAAAATCATTCATGCAAACGAATCAGGATGCCACAAATTCATCATTAAAAACTCATTTCATTCATCGTGGATATATAACACTTTAAAACTTCGGATGAACCATCAGCATAATACTTTAAATAAATAATTCAACAATTTAAACATCTACGCAGTGGAATTCTTAATAACATCTTTATCATCGTTACAGAAACTTCAAAACAACACATACTTAATAATAATCAACTTAAAGTTCAACAACTGAATAATCAACAATCAAAAGCAACAAGCGTTCATCCCACCGAGTGTTACATATCAGAGCAATGACACCGACTCGGACTATTGAAGGTATACAACCTTCACTCTCGATTACCTGCACGTTACCAACATCAGGGCAACATTCAAACAAAAAGGGTGAGATATCTAACAATGTAATAAAGCGTATGATATTTAATATATTAAATTAGATCACATAACATCACCACTTCTCATATTACAGACAAAAAATATCGGAACAAAATATCAATAATATACACATATACCACTTCAATGCACGACCTCTTTATGCAATCAAATAATGCGACTCAATACTATGCAAATGCATGTGGTACCATTGGAGAAGAACTCCCATCTCAAAAATTGCCAATTAATAGAGGCATCAACAAGGCATAAGCCTTCATGTCAATATTCGCCAATACAGGCCATCTCAACAAGAATAAGCTCCATCTCAAAATGTAATGTATGCGACACAATCACGAATGTAATAACAACACCATAATTGACAACATCTCAATACAACATCATCGTTGGCCAAAAGCCTACATCTTAAAAGCATCTCATCATCTTTTCATCAACATCATTTATCATCATAAATCGTCAAACATCATTTATACATCATAATTCATCAAAACAAACTCTTATTAACATCATCTCATCAACAACTCAGCCGTACAGTAATACAACGGTAACTCATCAATTTCATAACGTTGGCCATAGGCTTATAACAAGATATTGCCTATAATTAGTTAGTCGATTAAGGATTACTTCTAGATTACCAAACCTCTATATATTACTATTCTGTAATACCACACCATCATCATCATTAATCCAACTGTTACAACTACACAAAAATCTCTAAACGTTTCATCCTCATCATTCTTCACAAAAACCGACATAACGATCAACACGGGAACTAATCTGATTCCTAACTTGGATACTAGGATTATCCTTCCTATTCTTCATTTTAATCCTTAAGAATGAATTTCCTCACGTTAGCTATTCAACGCTTCGAACAGCACCTCAAACGGAGTCCGAAAACTCAAGTTATAGCATTCTCAAACTGATTCTGCCAAAAACCAGACAACACGGATCGATGCATAACGCCTTGGGTCGACGCGTACTGAACTGAACTCGAAACATGAGTAGATGCGTCCTCCCTTGTTACGACTCATTCCGAGTCTACAACTCTGCATGTATCGACACATGCTCCTACGTATCGACTCATCCTGAGTCTGAAAGCCCTCATGTATCGACACATGACTCCTTTGTGTCGACTCATACTGAGTCAAACAGCATTCTTGTATCGACACATAGCATTTGGGGTCGACACATACTGCTCTGCTAAGGGTATTTTCTATGATTTTCTCTGCGTTTCCACTACGGGTTCCATGCCTTAAGCCCTAAAACATAATCTAATCATAGATAATCATCACTTACAATTATCCTATAATTCTACATCAATTAAACAACATCGGGACATCATTATTCATCCAAAATTCATCGATTTTTCATCATACAACCTCATATACATTCAATTTATAAACAAGACAACAATCACCTCTAACCCCACATACCAATTATCATGAACCCTATTATAGAGTTAGAATCCCACCCTTACCTTGGATTTAAGGTCGCTCTATAACTTTCGTTTGAGTTCCTGTTCTGTCGTTTTTCCTCTATTCCAACAGCCTCACGTTCTTCCTTTCAAACCCTTATTCTTCTTACTGCTTCTTCTTTCTTGTTATTTCTAACAATAATAAAATAACCTATTATTCTCTTTATTCCTTAATGGGCTTACAACTAATACACCCCCTTATTGCTTATATTCCTTTAAAACAAGCCTACAACAAAATAATATCATCCTTCTCATAATATTATTTCACCACTTAATAAATTAAATAATTCCAACTAATCACAACACAACTTCACAAATATTCCAAAAACAATTTAATTAAATAATTAATTAAATTACGGGTGTTACAACTCTCCCCCACTTAGAATATTTTCGTCCTCGAAAATTTACCTTAATCAAACTACTCAGGGTAGGAGTCCCACATCTTGCTCTCCAACTTCCAAGTCATGCTTTCACCGACAGCTCCTAACGAAACCATTTTAACCAAAGAAATCTCTTTTCCCCTCAGAGTCTTTATTTCACGATCCGCAATTCGTACAGGCATCGTCTCCACAGTAAGGTTATCCCGTACTTGCTCATCGTCCATATGAATCACATGAGATGGATCTGAAATATACTTCGGAGTTATGACGCATGAAACACATCATGCAAATTGAAAACATTAGGCGGTAAAGCCACTCTATAAGCAACATTCCCAACTCTCTCCGAAATCTGATATGGTCCAATAAAATGAGAAGTAAGCTTCTTAGACTTCAATGCTCTCCCAACACCAGTCACAGGTGTGACTCTTAAAAACACATGGTCGCCCGCTTGGAATTCTAAATCCTTCCTTCGTTTGTCATGATAACTCTTATGTCTACTTTAGAAAGCTTTCATCTTTTCTCGAATCAACTTCACCTTCTCGGTAGTCTCACGAACTAGTTCAGGTCCAAGTAGTACACTTTCACCAGATTCATGCCAACATAAAGGAGTTATACATCTTTGACCATACAACGCTTCAAAAGGTACAATCCCAATACTAGAATGGTAACTGTTATTATAAGTGAACTCCATCAACGGAAGATAAGTATCCCACGAACCTCCCTACTCAAGAACACATGCCCCCAACAAGTCTTCCAACAATTGAATAGTCTGTTCAGTCTGACCATCTGTCTGAGGATGATACGCTGAACTCAACCTCAACTTAGAGCCCAATGCTTCTTGCAATCTCTCCCAAAAATCAGAAGTAAATCTTGGATCTCTATCTGAAACAATGCACAAAGGAACACCATGCAGCTTCACAATCACACTAGTGTAAATCTCAGCTAACTTCGACACTGGAAAACTGATGTTGATAGGAATAAAATGATCTGACTTTGTAAGCCTATCAAAATCACCCAAAATCGAATCATGCCCTCTTAAAGTATTAGGTAACCCTATCACAAAGTCCATTTAAATGATATCCCATTTCCATTCTGGAAATTCTAACGGTTGCATCAAGCATGCTGGCTTCTGATGCTCAACTTTTGACTTCTGGCAAGTCAAACATGCATACACAAACCGAGCCACATCACTCTTTATCCCAGGCCACCAAAACAAACCTTTCAAATCTTGATACATCTTTGTAGCTCCTGGATGAATACTCAGCTTACTTCTATGACTCTCTTAATGTATCACTTTCTTCATCTCAGCGTCATCAGGAATACAGATCCAGTTACGAAATATTAACGCACCTTGCGCATCTAACTTAAAATCACCATTCTCAGACTGATCGATTCTAACCATCGAATCTACCAGTTTCACATCCAACTTCTGAGCTTCTTTGATACTGTCTAGAAATTCATTATTAATCTTCAACATACCTAACATAACACTTCACGGCGTAACCTTACAAACTAAGTTCATATCTCTGAACTACTCAATTAATTCCAACTCTTTAACCATCATTGCTGACATATGTAAAGTCTTTCGACTCAACGCATCAGCTACCACATTCGCTTTTCCTGGATGATAATTCAAACTGAATTCATAATCCTTTAACAATTCCAACCATCTTCGTTGCCTCATATTTAACTCCTTCTGATCAAAAAGATACTTCTGACTCTTATGGTCACTAAACACTTCAAATCTAGAACCATAAAGATAATGCCTTCAAATCTTCAATACAAAGACAACTGCAGCAAACTCTAACTCATGCGTAGGGTAGTTCTTCTCATGAGTCCTTAACTGCCTTGACGCATAAGCAACTAACTTACCATTATGCATAAGAACACCTCATAAATCCATCTTAGAAGCATCACAATACACCACAAAAGGCTCTCTTGGGTTAGGCAATGTCAAAATCGGAGCCGACGTCAATCTCTTCTTCAATTCTGTAAATCTTTCTTCGCACTGAACATCCCACACAAAAGTTGTACCTTTACAAGTCAACTTAGTCAACGGAAGTGCCAACTTAGAAAAACCTTTTATAAACCTTCTATAGTAACCAACTAATCCCAAGAAGCTTCTAATCTCAGTAGCTGACTTCGGAGTTTCCCATTGCAACACAACATCAACCTTCGATGGATCTACAACAATGCCACTACCTGAGATCACATGACCAAGGAAATTAACCTCCTTTAACAAGAATTCATACTTGGACAACTTTGAATACAACTTCTTCTCTTTCAAAACTTGCAATACTACTCTTAAGTGTTCATCATGCTCTTTTTCTAACTTAGAGTAAATCAAAATATCATCAATGAACACCACCACAAACCGATCTAAATAAGTATAGAAGATACGATTCATATATTCCATGAATACTCCAGGCGCATTAGTAACACCGAAAGGCATCACCAAATACTCATAATGTCCATAAAGCATTCTGAAAGCCGTCTTCTGGATATCTTTATCCTTCACTTTAATCTGATGGTAACCCGACCTCAAATCAATCTTACTAAACACACGAGCATCCACCAATTGGTCCATCAAGTCATATATTCTTTGAAGCGGATACTTGTTCTTAATCATCACTTTATTCAACTGTCTATAATCAACACAAAGCCTCATACTTCCATCTTTCTTCTTTACTAACAACACTGGAGCACCCCATGGAGATATACTTGGTCTTACAAACTCCTTCTTAAGTAACGCTTCCAATTGCTTCTTCAGCTCTAACAATTCAGATGTAGACATCATGTATGGTGCCATAGACACAGGTCTGGTACCAGGTACAAGATCAATTGCAAATTCAACTTCCCTCTTCGGCGGTACATCAAGAATCTCATCGGGGAAAACTTTAGGAAATTCACACACCACCTACAATTCCTCAATTAAATCTTGAGTCTCTACAGATAGCGATGCCATCAACGAGAACATCTGTGCTTCTTCTTGCATCAACTTCCTCAACTGTCTAGCCGACAACAGACTATCCTCCTCTTCTTCAGGAGTAGAAAACCTCACAGACTTGTCATAACAGTTAATATGAACAAAATTATGCTCTAACCAGTTCATACCCAAAATCACATCCAAACCACTTAACGGTAAACAAACCAAATCAACAGCAAAGTCTTTGTCAAAGATCGACAAGAGACACTTAACACACACAAAATAAGTAGTCACCGACCCCTTGGCTGGAGTATCGACGACCATTTCTCCATTCAAAGAAGACAACATAAGACCTAATCTTTCAACACAATCAACAACAATAAAACAATGAGTAGAAACAATATCAATAATAGTAATTAAAGGAGTACTATTAATGAAACATGTACCTCTGATAAGTTTGTCATCAGTAGCTGCCAGATCCTCAACCAAAGCAAACACTTTACCACTTGTCTGCACCCTCTTTGGTTTCTGACACTGACTACAAATGTGAACTTCTTCTATATAATTGAAACAAATCACATTCTTATGTTCACACTCAGATACAACATCTCCGTTCTTACCACAACGAAAACACCTCTTCACTTCAATAGTACACACATTACTCTTGTGCCCAGATTTTCCATACTTAAAACAAACCACATCAGTAGGAGCATCTCCCCCACTAGTCCTCTGACCCTGAGCAACCTTCTGTTTACCTTTACCAGCTGGGGTATCATAAGGCTTACCATGATTCTATTGGTGCTTACCCCTCTTATCACTGATAATCTTGTAATGAGCATTATTATCCTCTTCATAAATCCTGCAACTATCAACCAAATCCGCAAACACACGGATCTTCTGGTATCCAATCGCCTTCTTTATCTCGGGGCGCAACCCATTCTCAAACTTGATACACTTTGAAAACTCAGCATCTGCCTCAGTGTAGTGCGGATAAAACTTCTCCAACTCGGCAAACTTGGCAGCATACTCAACAACAGACATATTCCCTTGCTTCAGCTCAAGGAATTCAATTTTCTTCTTACCACGGACACCTTCAGGAAAGTACTTCCTCATAAATTCCCTACGGAACACAGCCCAAGTGACATTCTCACCTGCAGCTTCTGACAAGTCTCTAGCCACCAATCATTAACCTTGACTGCTAGCATATGAGTACCATATCAAACCTTCTGCGCTGGAGTGCAATCCATCACACGGAAGATTCTCTCAATCTCTTTCAACTACTCTAATGCTCCATCAGGATCATACTTTCCCTTGAACGTAGGCGGTTTTCTCTCTGGAAAGTCGCCAAACTACGAGATCCATCATTCCTGTCGGCAATCGGCTGATTTTCCATCGCATGAGCCATTACTTCTAAAGCAGCAGCAAGTGTAGCATAATTCCTTTCATCCATCTCAACTTATCACAACAACATAAACAACGGTTAGAACTCAAATTAACAATACTCGATTGCTAGACAACTAGGACTCGACGATAAGGTCGGACCAACCATTTGCTATGATACCAACTTTGTAACACACCAATTTAACCCGACAATTATAAATATATCATATTTATAAAATCATTCATATAAACGAATCAGGATACCACAAATTCATCATTAAAAACTCATTGCATTCATCCTGGATATATAACACTTTAAAACTTCGAATGAACCATCAACATAATACTTTAATTAAATAAATCAACAATTTAAACTTCTACGCAGAGGAATTCTTAATAACATCTTTATCATTGTTTCAGAAACTTAAAAACAACACATACTTAATAATAATCAACTTAAAGTTCAACAACTGAATAATCAAGAATCAAAAGCAACATGCGTTCATCCCCCCGAGTGTTACATATTAGAGCAATGACACTGATTCGAACTATTGAATGTATACAACCTTCACTCTCGATTACCTGCATGTTACCAACATGAGGGAAACATTCAAATAGAAGGGGTGAGATATCTAACAATATAATAAAGCGTGTGATGATTAATATACTAAATTAGATCACATAACATCAACACTTCTCATATTACAAACAACAAACATCGTAACAAAATATCAATAATATACACATATACCACTTCAATGCACAACCTATTTATGCAATCAAATAATGCAAATCAATACTATGCAAATGCATGTGGTACCATTGAAGCAGAACTCCCATCTCAAAAATTGCCAATTAATAGAGGCATCAACAAGGCATAAGCCTTCATCTCAATATTCGCCGATACAAGCCATCTCAACGAGCATAAGCTCCATCTCAAAATGCAATGTATGCGACCTAATCATGAATGTAATGATAACACCATACTATACAACATCTCAATACAACATCATCGTTGGCCAAAAGCCTACATCTTAAAAGCATCTCAACATATTTTCATCAACATCATTCATCAATATCATTTATCATCATAAATCGTCAAACATCATTTATACATCAAAATTCATCAAAATAAACTCTTATTAACATCATCTCATCAACAACTCAGTCGTACAGTAATAAAACGGAAACTCATCAATTTCACAATGTTGGCCATAGGCTTATAACAATATATTTCCTATAATTAGTTAGTCGACTAAGGCTTACTTCTAAATTACCAAACCTCTGCATATTACTATTCTCTAATACCACACCATCATCATCATCATTAATCCCACTGTTACAACTACACAGAAATCTCTAAACGTTTCATCCTCATCATTCTTCACAAAAAACGACATAACAATTAACACGGGAACTAATCTGATTCCTAACTTGGATACTAGGATTATCCATCATATTCTTCATTTTAATCCTTAAGAATGAAGTTCATCGCGTTAGCTATTCAACGCTTCGAACGACACCTCAAACGGAGTCCGAAACCTCAAGTTACAGCATTCTCAAACTGATTATGCCAAAAACCAGACAACATGGATCGATGCATAACGCCTTCGGTCGACGCGTGCTGAACTGAACTCGAAACATGAGTCAACACATCCTCCCTTGTATCAACTCATCCTGAGTCTGCAACTCTGCATGTATCAACACATGCTCCTATGTATCGACTCATCTTAAGTCTGAAAGCCCTCATGTATCGACATATGACTCCTTCGTGTCGACTCATACTGAGTCTAACAACATTCTTGTATCGACACATAGCATTTAGGGTCGACACATACTGCTCTGCTAAGGGTATTTTTTGCGATTTTCTCTGCATTTTCACTACGTTTTCCATACCTTAAGCCCTAAAACATAATGTAATCATAGATAATCATCACTCACAATTATCCTATAATTCTACATCAATTAAACAACATCGGGATATCATTATTCAAAATTCATCGATTTTTCATCATACAACCTCATATACATTCAATTCATGAACAAGACAACAATCACCTCTAACCCGACATACCAATTATCATGAACCCTATTATAGAGTCAGAACCTCACCCTTACCTTGGATTGAAGGTTTCTCTATAACTTCCAGTTGAATTCCCGTTCTTTCGTTTTTCCTCTATTCCAACAACTTCACGTTCTTCCTTTCAAACCCTTATTCTTCTTACTGCTTCTTCTTTCCTATTATTTCTAACAATAATAAAATAACCTATTATTATCTTTATTCCTTAATGGACTTAAAACTAATACACCCCCTTATTGCTTATATTCCTTTAAAACAAGCCCACAACAAAATAATATCATCCTTCTCATAATATTATTTCAACACTTAATAAAATAAATAATTCCAACTAATCACAACACAACTTCACAAATATTCCAAAAACAATTTAATTAAATAATTAATTAAATTATGGGCGTTACAAGGGGTTACCTTAGAGTTTAGGTCATTTTAATTACTTCTTTGGCTTGTCTTGTTTGATTTACTTTTAAGGGTATTTTTTTGGGTTATTTGGATCCTAAACCCGGATCGGAGAATTCCTTTTAGGTAAGTAGCAATAAACTGTGAGGGAGATGTGCGGGGTATACCGACACGATTGAAATAGTAGCTACATTGATGCAATACTTTAGTGTGTACTGGTAGCCCTTGAGTAATCAAGGAGAATACAGGGCCGCAACATGGTATCATAAGGCGTCAACTGATCTTAGCACCTTAATTGACCAACTTGGCTTTTTAGGACGTAGTGAGATAACTGTCTTTGGTGTAAACCCAAAGTCGGTTGATACTCGATGCTACACTCATTGAGGTTTGACTCTTGAGTTTTGTTTGGTGGAAAGTCAATTGTCTATCGGAACGAAATTTAGGGGGAAATATCGGTGATATTGAGATCCCTTAGAACTCGGTTACTATATTTAGGACAAGTTGAACCAACCCAACTTCAAGAGGGTATTACCTTAAAACCCATGCAAGTCTTAAACCTAAGGTCTTTGTGTGATTTTCTTGTGTTTACTATATCTTCTATATCTGAGCATAATCATGACATCATAACATAGCATATCATACTAACCATTTCAATGATTCCTAGGGTTTATTTTTGTCTTGTTTTGTAGGACATGGCCCTCGCCCGCAGATTCACTATCCAAGTCAGTCTGTTAAAGGCACCTCCTCAGCTTAAGGAGTTAGTATCAAGGGTTCCTGAAAGCTCTCCCTTCACTGAAAAACATGGTTGACTTCTCAGCTTGGTCACCTCAAACCCTGATGAAGAAATGTTAAAAGTTCTCTTTCAATTCTTTGACCCTCTACATCACTGCTTCACTTTTCCAGATTACTAGTTAGTGCCTACTATGGAGGAGTTTTCTCTGTTACTGGGGGTGCCTATCCTTAACAAGGTACCTTTAAATGGTATGGAAAGAGACCTTAAACCTGAAGATATTGCTAATGATCTGTCCTTACAACGGTCTGATGTAGTAGCAAATTGGGAAATCAGGAGAGGTGTCAAGGTTTTTTTGGTTAAGTTCTTGTCTGAGAAAGTTTATCATTTTTGGGATACCCTGGACTTACAAGCTTTTGAAGAGGTGTTATCCCTTCTCATATATGGGTTGGTACTGTTTCCTAATCCAGACCAGCTCATAGACGTGAATGCGGTTAACATTTTCCTGTCACGCAATCCGGTACCTACTCTGCTTGGAGATATCCTACATTATCTGCATACTCGCACTATAAATAAAAGAGGGACCCTTCTGTGTTGCACTCCTCTTTTGGCTAGGTGGTTTATTTCATACCTACCCCGATCCATCTTGAAGAATGAACAGGGTTTGAGATGGCCTCATAGGCTAATGACTCTTACACATTCATGTATTCATTGGTGTCCTCTATCCTTGGAGAATGTTACCAGCATTGATCGATGCGGAGAATTCCCTAATGCCCCTCTCTTAGGAATTAGGGGAGAAATCACCTACAATCCTTGTTTTGCACTGTGACAGTTTGGATATGCGAGAAAGGATGGTCCTCATGATACACTTATCCAAGGAATTGCCTTCGACTATGAGAATGATGCTCAGGGTTACCGTAAAAGGTTCATGCGAGCTTGGGGCATGGTACATAGAGTTGATAGCAAGACACTAGGGCACAAGAATTCCATCCCTATTGAGCCTTATCTCAAATGGGTAATAGTCTGTGCTCAAAGTCTTATGATGCCTTATACCGCCATATTACCTTTGATTATGGAACCGGTTGCTGAAGGAGACACTCCTTATCTTGTTCTTCATCCTGACATGCCAACTGATCATGAGGAGTTACAAAAATCCTGGGTTCAACTTAAGGAGGAGCAGGATACATTTGAAGCTCAATTCTACGCTAACGAGAAGAAAGTCCTGGAACTCACTAGGCTACTTCATGAATAGAGGAATATGAACGCCTACATTGCACCAAAGAGGATGCGCTTATGGGAAACCTAATTTTTTTCTTTAAGTTTTATTTTATTTGATTGTAAGCCTAAAGGGCACTCTTTGTAACAATTCGAACTTATTAATACAATTAACGTGTGTTTCTTTTGTTTAAGAAAATTTGAGTCTTTAAGAATCCTTGAAATCATTGCATACACATATCATCCATGACATTGCATAAATAGGTTTCAAAGTAGGATTCTCATCTTCTTCTCTATTTATTTCAGCAATAATGGATTCTGAACAAAGTATCAAGGATCTACAGGCACAAAATGCCCAATTTCAGCAAATGTTCGTAGCTTTGGCTAAAGGGCAGGAAGATATGAAGGCCCTTATTCTGAAAGATAGAAAGAAGAAGGTGAAGAATACTGTTGGTGTCCTGAATCTGGGCAGAAGGTTCAAAGGACCGGTTAAGAGAGTGTCAGAGCTGGAAACTTCCTCCAAAGGGGGGAGAATCAAGAAGGTGAACGAAGAGAGGAAGACCTCAGTCCAAGGGTTTCTAAGGATGAATATGATTACAATAATGAACAGTATCCTCCCACCGAGGATAGATACAAATGGTTAGAGGATCATCTGAATGCAATGGAGATCCAAAGAGTACCAGGGCTGGATTTTGAAGAGTTAGGTTTGGTATCTAGGGTTATCATCCCACAGAAGTTCAAGGTTCCGGTATTTGCAAAGTATGATGGGGTTTCTTGTCCCAAGCTTCATCTCCATTCTTATGTGAGGAAGATTCAGCCTCACACTGCTGATAGGAACCTGTGGGTCCATTTCTTTCAAGACAGTCTGTCCGGGACTCAGCTTGAGTGGTTCTATCAGTTGGAGGGAATCAATGTCCGTAACTGGGAAGATATGGCTGCTGCTTTTTATAAGCAGTATCAATATAACGCTGACCTTGCTCCTACCCGTACTTAACTCCAGAGTATGTCTATGGGTGCAAGCAAAGGTTTTAAGGACTACACTCAGAAGTGGAGAGATTTTGCAGGGAGAGTCCAACCCCCTTTGTCTGATAGATAGTTGGTGAAAATGTTTCTTGGTACGCTATCTGGTCTGTTCTTTAATCACTTGATTGGTAGTTCCTCAACTGGTTTTACTGAGTTGATATTGACTTGAGAAAAGGTAGAAGTTGGGATCTGAAATGGCAAGATCCAGAAAGACGTCTCTTTAAGTACAGTGAAAAAGCCATTCATGGGTAAGAGAGAGGTCAATGCTATTTACAATCCAAGAAGTCAGAATAGAAGCAAGCACCGTCCAACTGTAGGGGCTGTGATGATATCTAGGCCTGTGGCTACTCAACAACGAAACAATCAGCCAAGGGTAGAAAGACCTCAAAGGTAGTTCACCCGGATCAATATGACCTTGTCTGAGGTTTTACCCCATCTGTTAAAATCTAATTTGGCAACCTTAAGGGAGGCTCCCAAGAATCCCAACACCAAATCTCCTCGTTACAATCCAAACGCTCGGTGTGCTTACCATTCTGAGAGTCCAGGCCACGATACAAACGATTGTTGGGCTCTGAAGAATAAGATATATGATTTGATCAAAGAAAAGGAGATTGAGTTTGATGCTCCTGAGATGCCTAATGTCATAACTGATCCCATGCCCAAGCACAACTGTGGTGTTAATGCCGTTGATATTAATCTATTTGTTACTTCTATTGATGAATTTTTTACTCCTCTCATGACCGTCAAGAAGAATTTGTTGCTAGTCGGTTTATTTCTGGGCTGTGGTGAAGGTTGCCACATACGTTTATCTCTACCTTCTGGTTGTTATTTGCAGAAGAAAAGTGTTTAATGCCTGATGAATAACAAAGAGATTTTGTTCGAAAACACTCTGGTTTCAACTGTTCTACATGAAGACGTTGTTATCATAACCATTTCCGCCAATCCTTCTAAGGTCTCCTCCAAAAGGCCTGTTAGGATTACATCTTATCTAAGAATTACTCCATTAATAATCACTTTTCCTGGCCCTGGACCATACTCCTCGGACAAAGCTGTTCCTTGGAATTATGGTGCTGACGTTTACTACCATGGTGTTACGCAGGATTTTTAACCATTAAAGATGAAAAAACTGAAGAGGCTGATCCTGATATCAGTAACATTGTCGGGACCAGCAAAATTACTCGAAGTGGAAGGGTTTTCTCTCCCGATATCTCCCCGAAGACTATTTCTAAGCCTGTTGTTATTCCATTTGTTATTTCGGCTAGTACTCCTGCTACTACTCCCATCCTTACTCCAGTTGTTACCCCTACCGATGAGTCATCTAGGACTCGAGGAAAAGAAGTTGTAGGTGAGCCTTCTCGGACGGAGGCACCTAGAGAAGTTATTTTGGAATCCTCTAAACAAGAAATAGATGAGATTTTAAAGATAATCAAGAAGAGCGGCTACAATATGGTCGAACAGCTGGGGAAGACCCCTTCGAAGATATCAATGTTTGCTCTGCTATTGTGTTCCGAGGCCCATGCAAAGGCTTTAGTTACATTTCTCAAGACTGCGCATGTGCCGCAAGAAACATCCGCTGACCAATTCGAGGACTGTGTGGCCAGTCTGACTGCTGATAATGGGTTGGGTTTTTCTGATGTTGATTTGACACCCAAGGGGAGAAAGCATAATGATGCTTTACATGTCTCGATCGAATACAGGGGCACTACTATGGCCCATGTGCTAGTGTACACTGGATCGTCACTGAATGTTCTGCCCAAGAAAGCTCTTGATAGGCTGGATTGTGAAGGTTTGACATTAAAGCCCAGAAACATTGTGGTGAGGGCTTTCGATGGTTCAAAAAGAATTGTGCACGGGGGGGTGGACATCCCTATCAAAGTGGGTTCCCATACCTTTGAATCCACCTTCTACGTGATGGATATCAGGCCATCTTATTCTTGTTTGTTGGGTCGTCCTTGGATCCATGTAGCTCGAGCCATTACTTCTATGCTGCATAAATGTTGAAGAATCCAGTGAAGGGAAAGATTGTCACCGTGCATGGTGAAGAGGAGTACATGGTAAGCCATCTGAACTCTTTCAGGTATGTGGAAATGGATGGTGATTTCATAGAGACCCCTTGTCAAAATTTTGAAGAGGTTCCCCAGACTATGGTATCAACCGAGACTATTACCAGTGTGCCAAAGATCACCAGACCTTCTTTGAAGATGGCTTCTCTCAAGGACTCCAGAGAAGTATTTGAAGAAGGTGGGTGTACCATTTGGGGACAGCTCCCGGATTTTCCTTACAAAACGAACAATTTTGGTTTAGGCTTTACTTCAGGAGCACAAAGGGTTGTTCGACGTGCTCGGGCTGGAGGACCTCCCCTATGCATTAGCAATCATGGGGTCAATGCTATAAAAGACAATGATGAGGATTCTAATATTGACAGCTGGATCTACCCTACTACCAACGGTGGACTTAGTAACTGGACGGCCAAAGATTTTTTGCCGATTACTTTTGTTCAGCAGTAATTGTGTTGCTTGTTTTTCAGATTTGTAATAAACAATATAAACTTTATGGCCTTGTGTCTTACCCGATACATAATGGTTTATTTGTGAGTGTTATTATATGTCATTATCATATGTCATCAATAAAACATTGGAAGTTTTTGCATACAAATTTTGCGCTCTCTGTTTTTCCTTTCTACCTTTTACTTTGTCTATACAGCTATGCTCTTACACACACTCACGTATCAACTACAGATCCATATCCACTCTGGATCCCATCGATAACGGTTCTGCTATTACCAGTTATGACTTTGAAAGTCCGATCAACCAAGCCGAGGGAGAAGGTGAGGAAGATTGTGAGGTACCCGGAGAACTTGCTGGACAATTACAACAGGAAGAAAGGGCCGGGCCATACAGCCTCATGAAGAGCCAGTTGAGACAGTAAACTTGGGTAAAAAGGAAGACAGGAAATAAGTCAAGATAGGTGCAATTTGGAGCTTAATGTCAAACAACCGTTGATACAGATGTTACATGATTATATCGATATCTTTTCCTGGTCATATGAAGACATGCCTGGTTTAGACACTGATATTGTGGTACATCGTCTTCCAACCAAAGAAGATTTTCCTCCGGTTAAACAGAAGGTTCGTCGTATGCGCCCTGAGATGTTAGAAAAGATCAAGGCCAAAGTAATGAAACGGTTCAATGCCAGATTCTTAGTTGTCACCTCCTATCCATAATGGGTTGCCAATGTCATTCCGGTACCTAAGAAGGACAGGAAGATACGTATGTGTGTGGACTACAGAGACTTGAATAGGGAAAGCCCCAAGGATGACTTCCTGCTTCCCTACATTGATATTCTGGTTGACAACACCGCACAATACAAGATCTTCTCCTTCATGGACGATTTCTCTAGGTACAATCAGATCAAGATGACTCCTGAATACATGGAGAAGACAACCTTTGTCACGCAGTGAGGCACTTTCTGTTACAAGGTGATTCCATTTGGGTTGAAGAATGCTAGGGCAACCTATCAGCGAGCTATGGTAGCTTTGTTCCACGACATGATACATCACAAGATATAGGTATATGTTGACGACATGATAGCCAGATCTCAAAATGAGAAGAGCACCTCGATCATCTGCAAAAGTTGTTTGATAGGTTGAAGACGTACAAGTTGAGACTGAATCCGAACAAGTGCACCTTCGGGGTAAGGTCTGGTAAACTCCTAGGCTTCATTGTCAGTGTCAAGGGTATTCAAGTAGACTCTGCAAAGGTAAAAGCTATACAAGAGATGCACACTCCTCGTACTGAGAAGGAAGTTAGGGGTTTCTTGGGACGTTTGAACTACATTTCCAGGTTCATTTCACATCTGACTGCTACTTGTGAGCCAATCTTTAAGCTTATGAAGAAAGATTAAGTGGTAAAGTGGAATGAAGAATGCCAAGCTTCCTTTGAAAGAATCAAGGATTACCTTCAAGAGCCTCCAATTTTGATGCCTCCGGTTGAAGGAAGACCTTTTATAATGTACTTAATAATATTGGATAATTCAATGGGGTGTGTGATGGGGCAGCATGACGAGTCTGGTCGAAAAGAGCATGCAATATACTACCTTAGCAAAAAGTTTACTGACTGAGAAACACGATATTCACTGCTCGAGAAAACTTGTTGTGCTTTGGAATGGGCGGCTCTCCGATTGAGACAGTATATGTTGACCCACACTACTTTGTTGATATCTAAGATGGATCCAATAAAATACATCTTTGAGAAGCCCGCTCTATCCAAAAGAATAGCAAGATGGAAAATTATCCTAACTGAATACGACATTCAATACACAACCCAGAAAGCAATCAAAGGAAGCGTATTGGCTGATCATTTGGCTCATCAAGATGTGGACAACTACCAATCCATGAAATTTGCTTTCCGGGATGAGAATATTATGTTAGTAACTGATTATGAAGAACCTGGACCGGATGAAGGACCCGAGAAAGGATCCCAATGGACTATTTTTTTTGAAGGGGCTTCTAACACGCTTGGAAATTGTTGTACCCAAAAATTTTCCCTCTCATTTTATCAACATTGCTTATCACAAGGCTCTTGGAACTCAAGATCAAGCTAGGGTTTGCTCTGCTCAAGACATCTCCTTGCACTGATGACCTAAATTAGGGTTTGAGTTTGCATAAGGCTTTTTGGACCTTCAATGCTGAAATTGACTTTCATACTTCATGTTGGACTCATCATTTGGTCCATACCAAGTTTCAAGCCTTGAATCAAATTTTTGCACAGTCAATTGGACAGTTGACCTAGAAATAAGTTGTATTGGGGAAAAAGTCAACTATAGCCAATTTACAGTCAAACCTCATGAATTTTGACCCACATAAACATTATGAACTCATATGAACCATTTGATCAAGTTTGGACCACAATTCCACAAGAAATTTGATCAGATCACCAAAAGGGCAAAATGGTCATTTTTAAGGTTTTGACTGTACAAAGGAAATTTTTGACTGTTTGACCTAGCCAATGGCAAATCAAGCTCAACCATGGACTCAAGGACTCAATGGCATCATCTTGACCTGTTCAACCAGTTCAAAAGATCTCAAATGCATGGGATTGGTAGATGAATTTTTTAGTCAACTGATCAAAATTTGACTATATACTGAGAAGTCAAACTTTGACTTTTTGGTCAAAATCAAGTGCCATGGGTCATTTTTCATCAAGGTATGTCAAATTATGAAACTTGTACACCAAGAAACCCAAAATTTCAAATTAGGGTTTGAAATTGAAAATTTTCATAACTTAGAATTTTTCTAAGTTATGAAATTTTCTTAATTTATCCTAACTTTGTCCCACATTTTCACCAAGATGCAAATGGATTCAAACAAAACTTACAACATGAAAGTTGTATTCTTCCACAAAGTCTACAAATTTGATTCACATAGTTTTCTCAAAAGAAGCATGGATCTCAAGTTATGATTTTTGGAATAAGGGTACCTAAAACTTTTAACTTAGAGAAATTTTGCACTAGTTAAGGTAGGATTTTGACCCATCTTCTTGGCCATTTTTCACATAGTTCCACTTGTAGTATCAAGTTGCATTTCAAAGGTGGATTATAGGGTATGTTACAAGCTTTCCAAATTGTCCAAGAACTCTTCAAACACATTTGTGGTTAGGGATAATCGAATGCTTGAAGTTGGCAAAAACTCACTTTGTATCCATGGCTAATTCATGTTCATACAAGTTGCATTTTCAAACCAGCATGTTTTGTACTTGTTTGCAGGCCTCTAAACCAATTCACACTCCTTAATTGAATGCAAATCCACTGAGCTAATGCATTATCTTGTCCATTTGGACATTGCACACAAAACTAACCCCTATTTGGAAAAAGATACATTTCCATTTTGGAAAAGGTATGCTTTATGTCAAAACATGATCTATGAAGCATAGGGCCATATCTCTGAAGCCAAATCAAATCCACAAATTGCAAGTATCAAGAGGATTGTATGCAGCATGTTATAGGGCTGGTATAGACTTGTATTCACAATTACACATCTTTGCTTCAAAAACAAGAAATTGTCAAAACACTTGCCAACTTGAAAACCAGTCCATGCTAGCTTAAACAAACATTGCAAACACATTTCACACAACCCTTTGAGCCATAAACACGAATTCTTGAGCCCCAAAACCTCCCATAGCCAGAAATCACATTCTTTTGGCAAAACAGGGCAGGTGATGCAACTTGAGTGCCATAGCTCATTTGGCTCGTGCGTTTTGCCCCTTTCCACTTCAAACACCTTCCATTTAACTCACTCAAGCTATCTCAAACCTCCATTGCCAACTGTAAATCCATTTACAGTGTTCACCATTTTCATTTCAAGCTTGTGCAGGTTGAGTTCTAGGAGCTGATTCAGGGGCATTCAAGGCAAGCTAGCTATTGGAAAAGATCAAGTGAAGTTCAGGAAAGCTACCAGACACCTTAAAACTTGTTGAGAAGCTCTGCATTGTCCTACTCGAATCCAACTGAAACAGGTATTTCTCAAACTTCTATCTCTCTATTTAGGAACATTTAGCCTTAGGTTTGTGAATGAAAAATGTAGTATTCAATGTCATGAAGCTGTACATATGCTCAGTTTTCATTTATATTAAGTGTGTTAGGAGAATTTCATCCATGAACATGCTGAAAAAACAAGGTCAGATTTTAGGGCCAGAGAAATTCTCTCTGGTCTTTGAGAGTTAGGATTAATGTTTTATATGGTTAGAATCGTATTGAAATGCTGTACAAGTTTCATGTTTTGAGTTTTGGCAAAAGATCACAAATACAGGAGTTAGCAGTTTGAATACAGGGCGCGCGTGTTTCAGTCACAAGGAAGAAGATGAAGTGGAAATGGGCTGGGCTGGCTTATTTCTGCTTCTAACACCCCCCTTTTGCTAAATGCACCCCCTGTCCCATTTTCTTTATATTTTGTTATTTTTATATTTTAATTTCATTTCTGACTTTATTATTTTATTTCCAAACATAAAAAATGCTAAAAAAATGTTTTCATAATTTTTTACATTTATTTGGCATTTTATTCTATTATTTCTAACATTAAAACATTTTTAATACTTTTATATTATTTGTTTAAATTTAAAAATAATGTAAATAATACTTTTATTTTTATTTCTTATTTTTTATTCACACTGAAAATATTTTCTTGAATATATTTTATTTTTGTAAATATTTTATTTTTATACATACTTAATATATATATATATATATATATATATATATATATATATATATATATATATATATATATATATATATATATATATATATATATATATATATATATATATATATATATATATATATATATATATATATATATATATATATATATATATATATATATATATATATATATATATATATATATATATATATATATATATATATATATATATATATATATATATATATATATATATATATATATATATATATATACATATATACTTTTATTTTATTAAAAACTTAAAATAAAAATACAAAAATATCACATTTTTTATTTTTATTAATGTTTATACTAAAAAATACCCTTTTTTAAGTATATTTCATTTTTGTACATATTAATATATTTTTTACATAAATAATATAATATATTATTTTCTTATAGAAATTAGGGTTTACCCCTTTAATAAATAAAATTAATCTTTTTATTTTATTTCTTTATACTTCTTCACATTAAAAATACTTTACATACATAAACAAATAAAAACTTCTTTTTTCCATAATACATTTTTTTCAATATTTATTTATTTTGTCTATTTAAATATTGTACATTTAAATATTGTTGCATTGAAAATTCAATTTGGATGTAATAGTAACTAGGGTTTATATTTCTTGCAAATATCCCCCTATCCAAAAATTGTACCCCCCATCCCCATAATCATGTTGTAATAGTTTAGAGTTTAAATTCTCGCACTTTTACGCTTTCAATTATGCCATGATTAGAGAATTAGAGTTTGTATGCAAAATCCAATTAACAAGTAGCTTGACCTAATCAAAGACAAAATTGCATGAAAAACAAACACAATGCACACTTGCACCCCTAGGGTTACAATCCACTTGTTGCCTTAAAAAATGGGCCATGGTATGCATGTTAGGTTCTTTGGCAAAACAAAAATAAAACAAAAGATCATAGTCCCTCGATGACGCTATCTTTGTTGCCTATACAAAAATGATCAAGCCCCTCAAGAAAATTTCCAAGGATACCTAACACAATTGCTATCATGGTCTATACGATGACCCGCGCCTGCCCCGTTTAACATCCTAACACAAGGTTGTTCACCAAATACAATGGTGAAACAACACTGTTAAGAGGGTTAAAAACATAGAAAAGATCTTTGAGTAAAATAGGATAGATAACTCTTAGTTACTTGATCAAAGCTTGCAAAAAACATCCTTGCTATTTTTCAAACACACTTCACAACACAATTTCAAAATCCAACTTTCCAACATTGAAATCTTTTCAAAAGACAAAAACACCTTTGTATACATTCAAGCAAGAATCATTGCAAAGGTTTCCACAACGATGGCTTCTTTTCAAAAAATCTTTCAAAACCACACACAAAGCACCATTTCAAACAATTGAAAAGCAAAGCAAGTGATCTAAAACAAGTAACTAAGAGCACATGGAAAACCATGGATGAAAAGGGTGCTTGCACCTTCCCTTTTCATAATATACTCCCCGAACCCAAGAAAGCATCTCAAAGGTCTTTCCTGTGCATTTTGACCTTTCCTTAGGATAAAATAAAAAGTCGGTGGCGACTCTTGCTAAACTGAAACATTTGCGAATACAAAACGCAAAATCCCAAGTCAGTTCTCCCACCGTATCACAGAACTGGAAACTCTGTTGGGGAATTATCTTAGGTAAGTGGAGTAACCTTAGGGTTTAGATCACCTTTACATGTCTTGATTGCTTTGATTGCTTTACATTTTGTTCTCTTGTTTGGGCTTGAAATCCTCTACCCAGATTTGGGAAACATTCATAGGTAAATAGCAATACATTGTGGAAACTGTGTGGGGTATACCGACATGGTTGAAGCAATAGCTATATTAGTGCGACATATTTGTGAGTACCAGTAGCCTTTGAGTCAATCAAAGAGAATACGGGGCCGCTGAGTGATGTCATGAAGCACTAATGAACTCTTAGAACCTTACTTGACCATCTTGGCCTTTTTTAGGGGTAGTGAGATGACCGACTTTGGTACAATTCGAATTTGGTAGATACTTGATACTACACTCATTGAGGGTTGTTTTCTTGGAATATTTTGGTCTCCAATTAAGTGGCTAAACCAAAACAATGAACACATAAAATAATCCAGTGATATTAATCTCCTTAGAACCCGATTACTATTTATAGAATAGGTTGAGCCAACTAACTTCAAGAGGGTACTTACCTATGAAACCTCATGCAAGCCTGAAACTAGGGATTTGTGTGACTTGTTTGTACACGTGCCTGTGCATACATCATTAACATCATAAAGCATCATATGCATCCACTAACCATTTCAAGGGTTTGGATCTTCATCTTTGTTCTTGTTTTGTAGGTCATGGAATCTCTTCGCATGAAAACAATTCAAGTCAACCTTGTGAGAATCCCTCCTCAACTCAAGGAGCTTACTTCCAAGATTCCATAGGATTCTCTTTTTAGTGAAAGACATGGTAGACTTCTCAACTTGGTTAACTCCAACATTGAAGAAGACATGGTGAAAGTTCTCTTCCAGTTCTTTGACCCCCTACACCACTGTTTCACATTCCTTGATTACCAACTAGTACCTACTTTGGAGGAATTTTCTCAACTCCTGAGAATTCCTATTCTCCATTAACTACCCTACAACGGTACGGAAAAAGAACCAAAGCCTGAAGATGTTGCTCAAGCATTACACTTGCAACCATCTGATATCAAAGGTCATTGGGAAACCAGAAGTGGTGTCAAGGGTTTCTTGGAAAAGTTTCTGTTAGAGAAGGCACAAGACTGCTGGAATTCTCTAGATCTACAAGCTTTTGAAGAGATTGTGGCACTCCTCATCTATGGGTTGGTCTTATTCCCAAACCCTGATCAACTTATAGATGTGAACGCTGTCAAAATCTTCATATCTCGGATCCTGTGCCTACATTGCTTGGGGACATCCTACACTCATTTTACACACGAACAATGAGGAAAAGAGGTGTTATCATGTGCTTTACTCCTCTTCTAGCAAGGTGATTTATTTCTCACCTTCCCCAGTCAGTTTTGAAGAATGAGCAGGGTTTAAGGTGGTCACAACAATTGATGACCCTCACACATTCTGATGTTCATTGGTGTTCTCGGTCCAGAGAAAATGTCATCATCATTGATCGTTATGGAGAGTTACCTAATGTCCAACTACTTGGAATTAGGGGAGGCATTACCTATAACCCCTGTTTAGCCTTAAGGAAATTTGGATATGCTCAGAGGGATGGCCCTCATGATATGCTGATTCCTGACCTAGTTTTTGACTTCGACAACGATGCGCAAGGACTTCGACAAAGGTTCATCAGAGCTTGGAGGATGCCCAACAAGGTGGATAGTAAGACACTGGGGCACAAGAATTCCATCCCTCTTGAGCCTTATCTCAAGTGGGTACGAATCCGCGCCCAGAATCTTATGATGTCGTACCCTCACATTATCCACGTGATCAAAGAGCTTGTTATGGAAGGAGAGGTTCCATACACCCTCCTACATCCAGACATGCCAACATCATTGGAAGAATTACAAAAGAGTTGGATCCAAATCAAATAAGAACGAAATACTTTTGAAGCCAGCTTCTATGCCAGTGAGAAGAAGGTTTTGGAACTTACCTGCTGACTTCATGAAGAGGAGACTCTCAACATATACATCGCGCCAAAGAGGATGCGCAATGTCTTTTTACATTAAGAATTTTGTAATATTTTTGACCATGAGGCACTTATGTACTAACAAATTTCTTCTTAATATGACGTGTGTTCCTTTTTGTTTGCAACAAATTTGAATTTCTGAATCCTTGAATGCATTACATGAATAACATATTATTCATCATATGCATAAACAGGTCTTCACACCAGGTTTCCTTATCTTTCTGTTGTTTATTTCAGCAAGATGGATTTGGAGCAGACGGTTAAGGATCTGCAAGCACTGATTTCGCAATTCCAGCAACTCCTTATGACCTTAGCAAAGGGTCAAGAGGACCTTAAAGCACCGTTAGAGAAAGACAAAGAGAAAAAGAAGAAAAGGCCTGGTTTGGTCACTATGGGAAGAAGGTTTGAAAGCCATGCTAGAAAAGTTTTCGAATTCCCCTCGACGTCTGATGAAGGGGCTGGTAAAGGAAAAGGAACTGCGATTCCTTCTGAATCTGAAGTTGAAGAAGAAGATAAGGAAGAGGACGAAGATTACTCCAAACAGCAATATCCCCCTGCGGATGATAAATATAAGAATCTTGAGGTTCTGTTGGCAGCAATGGAGCTGCAAAGGGTACTTGGTTTAGATTTTTAAGAACTAGGGTTGGTCGCTGGGTTCGTCATTCCTACCAAGTTTAAAGTTCCTACATTTTCTAAGTATGGAGGTTTGTCCTATCCAAAGATGCATCTGAGATCCTACGTCAGAAAGATCCAACCCCACTCTTCTGATAAGGATCTTTGGGTCCATTTTTTCCAAGATAGTTTGTCAGGCACGCAATTGGACTGTTTCTATCAACTTGAGAGGTCTGAGGTTCATAACTGGGAAGACTTAGCCGCTGCTTTCTACTGACAATACCAATACAACGCTGATTTAGCACCTACTCATACTCAGCTACATAGTATGGGTATGGCTTCTAATGAGGGATTCAAAGAGTATGCCCAAAAGTGGCGGGATTTGGCTGGAAGGGTGCAACCACCATTGTCGGATAGAGAGCTAGTTGACATGTTTTTAGAGACCCTGTATGGCCTTTTCTTCAATCATTTAATCGGGAGTTCCTCTGCAGGATTCACCGAATTAATTCTGACCGGTAAAAGGGTCGAGGCTGGCATTAAAAGTGGTAAGATTCAGAAAGATGCCTCTGCGTCCACTGTTATTAAGAAGACCTTCCCAGCTAAGAAGGAAGCTTCTGTTGTTTATTCTCAGAAAAGCCAAGGAAGAACCGAGCACCAACCAACAGTGTGGGCTGTGATGATCCAAAACTCTTCAACCGATCAACCTTGCAGCAATCAACCAAGGGCAAATCAGCAAAGGGTAGAAAGGCCACAACGGCAATTCAACCGAATAAACATGACACCGGCTCAAGTCCTCCCTCATCTGTTAAAGCTGAATCTCACCACTTTGAAAGAAGCGCCAAAGAACCCTAATACTTTTTTCTCCTTATTATCACTCCAATGCAAAGTGTGCATACCACTCTGACAGTGTAGGACATGATACCAACAACTGTTGGGCTCTTAAGAACAAAATCCAAGACTTGATAGACGCCAAGGAGGTAGAATTTGATGCGCCCGAAAAGCCGAATGTGATTTCTGCCCCAATGCCCAAGCACGGTCATAATGTCCATGCCGTTATGGAAGACCTTCATGTTACCAATGTTGCTGACCTTTTGACTCCGTTACCAGTGATTAAAGTGAATTTGATGAGAGTCAGAATATTCCCAGGCTATGGAAAAGACTGTTACTTTTGTTTAAACTTGAAAGCTGACTGCCCACTGTTGAAATCAGGAATCCAACACCTGATGGATACCCAAGAGATCCTCTTCCAAAAGACTCATGTAGATACTATCACTCCTGTTACTCCTGCTACTTTTGTTACTTCAACCAATGACATTGTAATAATAACCATCTCCGACAATCTTCCCAAGACCTGCAAAAGGCCTGTCAAGATTACGCTTGATCCTAAGTTTGTGCCGCTAAAAATCACCATGGCGGGGCCTGTCCCGTATAAATCTAACAAGACGATACCATGGAACTACGGAGGAGAAATATTTTATCATGGTATCAAACAGATTGAATCAGTCCAAGAGAATTCTGATGATGAAACCCCTGATATAGGGAATATTACAGGAACGAGAAAGATAACTCGCAGCGAAAGGATCTTCTCTCTGGAGATTGCTCCTCCGCGAGCAGTTTTCGGACCCTCGAGAGTTTCTGTACCTGTAAAGCCATATGTGCAAATCCCGATAATTGAAGAAATTGATGTACCTGAAGTTAGACCCTCTGATGTTACTGCCAAAGGTAAGGGGATACTAGAAACACGTTCCAGGACGAAGGCTCAGACTGTTGTCATCCCCGAAACCACCCAGAAAGAGATGGAAGAAATCATAAAGATAATCAAGAAGAGTGACTACGATGTTGTGGAGCAGCTAGGGCAGACCCCTTCCAAAATCTCCATGATGGCTCTCCTACTCTGTTCTGAGGCCCATGCTAAGGCCTTAATCAAATTTCTAAAGACGGCACACGTGTCTCAAGAAACTTCGGCTGACCAGTTTCAAGAATGCGTGGCTAGCCTTACTGCTGATAATGGTCTTGGTTTTTCCGATGTTGATTTGACCCCCAAGGGAAGGAAGCACAACGACACGCTGCACGTCTCAGTAGAACGCAGGGGAACCACACTTGCCCATGCTCTGGTTAACATCGGTTCATCTCTAAATGTGTTGCCGAAAAAGGCGTTGGATAGATTGGATTGTAAAGGATTAACCCTCAAGCCCAGTAACATCATTGTTAGAGCCTTCGACGGCTCTAAGAGGATGGTTCATGGAGAAGTGGACATTCTTATCAAAGTGGGTACAGAGACCTTCAAGTCTACTTTTTATGTGATGGACATTCGTCCTTCATATTCATGTTTGTTGGGAAGGCCATGGATCCATTATGTTGGGGCAGTTACCTCTTCTCTACACCAAATGCTAAAGTATCCAGTTCAGGGAAAGATCATAACGGTTCACGGTGAGGAAGAGTACATGATAAGTCACCTCAACTCCTTCCGCTATGTGGAGTTGGATGGCGAGTTCATAGAAACTCCTTTCCAACATTTTGAGGAAGTTTCTCCTGAAGTCGCAGTTGTAAATTCAATAACCAATGTGCCTATCGTTTCCAAGCTTGTGTCTAGGATGGCATCCCTTAAGGATGCGGAGGCCGTAATCAAAGAAGGAAGGAGTACAGTGTGGGGGCAACTGCCTGATTTTTCTCATAAGATTGACAAGTTCAGACTAGGTTTTACTGCTGCTAGCCAGAAAGTTGTGCGTCGCTCTAGGGCTGGAGGACCACCCGTAAAAATCACTCACCATGGAATTAATGCCTTAGAAGATGATGATGAAGAAGACAAATTTGAAGATTGGATCTTTCCAATCGTCGAAGGGGGGGTTAAGCAACTCGGAAGCGAAGGACTTCGTTCCTATCACTTTCATCAACCAGTAATTTATCTTTGAACAATTTCCTATTTTGGTTTATAATAATTAAACAATTCGTACACTATTTTCACCTTATGCCTTACACGGGGCATATAGGTCCATTTGTAAGGGCTTGATTTCTTCATTATCATATGCCATGTTTAATGAATCATTGGACGTTTTCATCTATAAACTGTTGTGTTCATTTTCTTTCCTTTTACATTTTATTTAAGGATGGATATCCCTTACACACACCCACACTCACAAAATGCAGGTACCCATCCACTCCGGATTCCATGGGTGACTATTCTGCTTTAGCCTTCGGTAAATCTGAAGATTTGGTCAATCATGCCGAGTACGAAGGTGATGAAGACTGTGAAGTGCCTGGAGAGCTATCCAGACTTCTGCAACAAGAGGAAAGGGCTATTCTGCCCCACGAAGAGTTGCTAGAGACTATCAACTTGGGAATAGAGGAAGACAAGAAAGAGGTAAAAGTGGGTGCCAACCTGGAACCAAGTATGAAAGAACGTCTAGTTAAGTTGTTGAATGAATATGTTGAAATCTTCGCCTGGTCCTATGAAGACATGTCGGGACTAGATACAAATATTGTGGTTCATCGTCTCCCTATAAGAGAAGACTGTCAACCGAACAAACAAAAGGTCCGCCGAATGAGGCCCGACATGTCTGAAAAGATCAAAGCTGAGGTGATGAAGCAATTTAATGATGGATTCCTGGCTGTTACATCCTATCCACAATGGGTTACTAACATCGTGCTTGTGCCTAAGAAGGACGGCAAAGTCAGAATGTGTGTGGACTATCGGAACTTAAACAAGGCTAGTCCTAAAGATGATTTTCCACTGCCACACATCGACATCTTGGTTGACAACACAGCTCAACACAAGGTATTTTCCTTCATGGATGGATTCTCGGGATACAAACAGATCAAAATGGCCCCCGAAGACATGGAGAAGACTACTTTTGTTACGCAGTGGGGTACCTTCTGCTACAAAGTGATGCCATTCGGACTGAAGAATGTCGGGGAAACCTATCAACGCGCCATGGTAGCTTTGTTTCATGACATGATACATCATGAGATTAAAGTCTACTTAGACGACATGATAGCCCATTCACAGACAGAAGAAGAGCACCTTGATCATCTGCAAAAGCTGTTTGTCAGATTGAAGGAGTATAAGCTCAAACTGAACCCGAGCTAGTGCACTTTTGGAGTCAGGCCTGGTAAACTTTTGGGATTTATCATCAGCAACAAAGGCATTGAGGTTGATCCTGCTAAAGTCAAGGCTATACAAGAAATGTCTGCCCCCACACTGAAAAGGAGGTTAGAGGTTTCTTGGGACGCTTAAACTATATTGCGAGGTTCATCTCTCACCTAACATCTACCTATGAGCCAATCTTCAAGCTGTTGAAGAAAGATCAGGTAGTTGAATGGAAAAATGATTGTCAAGTTTCTTTTGATAAGATCAAGTAGTATTTACTGGAACCACCTATCTTGATGCCACCCGTCGAAGGAAGGCCGTTAATCATGTATCTGACTGTTTTGGATAACTCAATGGGGTGCGTACTGGGCCAACATGACGAGTCTGGCCGAAAAGAGCATGCCATTTATTACCTTAGCAAAAAGTTTACTGACTGTGAGACTCGCTACTCACTGCTTGAGAAAACTTGCTGCGCTTTGGTATGGGCTGCTCGTCGGCTAAGGCAGTATATGTTGACACATACCACCTTGCTGATTTCTAAAATGGATCCGATTAAGTACATCTTCGAGAAGCCTGCTTTATCTGGAAGAATCGCTAGATGGCAAATGATTTTGACTGAGTATGATATCCAGTATACTACCCAAAAAGCTATAAAGGGGAGTGTACTAGCTGACCATCTAGCTCATCAAGCCGTCAAAGATTACCAATCTATGAGATTCGACTTCCCTGACGAGGACATCATGACATTGGACAACATTGAAGGTCACAGACCATATGACAGACCTGAACAAGGATCCTGATGGACCCTGTACTTTGATGGTGCTTCAAATGCACTTGGCAACGGTATCAGTGCAGTACTCATTTCTCCGGAAGGTTGCCATACACCCTTCACTGCCTGACTTTGCTTCAGCTGTACCAACAACATGGCTGAATATGAAGCTTGTATCTTTGGTCTCAAAGCTGCTATTGACTTGGGAATCAAATCTTTGGTCGTATTTGGGGACTCATCTTTGGTTATCAGCCAAATCAAAGGAGATTGGGACACTAGACATCCTAATCTTATTCCATACAAAGAACATGTCCTAACATTGCTGCCTCATTTCAAGTGGATTATCTTCGAGCATTTTCCGCGAGAAGAAAATCAGCTTGCAGATGCTCTAGCTACAATGTCTTCCATGTTTAAACTCAACTGGGATAATGAGGCTCCCCAAATCACCATCGAGCGAATGGACGAACCTGTGCACTGTCATGAGATTAATACTGAAGAAGTAGTGGAACAACCCTGGTTTCATGAAATCAAAAGGTATCTCCAGACTCGAGAATACCCTGAAGGAGCTTTAGTCAATGACAAAAAGTTCTTAAGGAGATTTGCTGCCAAGTTCTTCCTGAGCAATGGTATCTTATATAAGCGCAGCCATGATTGTGTTCTACTTCGTTGTGTGGACAAGGTAGAAGCAGAGTTGATCATGACCGAAATACATAGTGGCACATTTTGCACCCACTTGAGCGGACATACGATGGCTAAGAAGATTCTAAGGGAAGGCTACTACTGGTCTACCATGGAAGTTGATTGTCATCAACATTCCCGTACTTGCCACAAATGCCAAGTCTATGCTGACAAAGTACATATTCCTCCTGTTCCTCTCAACGTTCTAACATATCCTTGGCCATTCGCGATGTGGGGAATTGACATGATTGGAGAGATCAAGCCTACGACATCCAATGGACATCGCTTCATCCTGGTGGCTATTGATTACTTCACTAAGTGGGTCGAAGTGGCTTCCTACGCCTCTGTTACAAAGAATGTGGTTGCCCGCTTCATCAAGCAGAACCTCATATGCCGGTATGGTATCCCCGACAGGATCATTATGGACAACGATACGAATTTGAACAACACTATGATCACCGCTCTGTGCGAGCAGTTCAAGATTTATCATCACAATTCATCTCCCATTTGGCCAAAGAAGAACGGTGTTGTTGAAGCCGCAAACAAAAATATCAAGAAGATCATTCAAAAGATGACAGTCACCTACAAGGACTGGAAAGAGATGTTACAGTTTGCTCTGCATGGATATCGTACCACGACACGTACTTCAACAGGGGCAACCCCTTTTTCTTTGGTATATGGCATGGAACTGTTTTACATATGGAAGTTCAAATTCCTTCCTTAAGGATTATGAAGGATGCTGGTTTGAGTGAAGACGATTGGATTCATACCCGGCTTGATCAACTTAACTTGATCGATAAGAAGCGACTTACTGCTGTTTGTCATGGTCATACGTATCAAAAACGAATAATCAAGGCTTTGAACAAGAAAGTCAGGCGTTAGGTATATCAAGTCGGAGATCTTGTAATCAAGCGGATCATCTTGCCGCAAAGTGATCCCAGGGGCAAGTGGAATCCTACTTACGAAGGACCATTTATGATCAAGAACATCTTTTCTGGTGGGGCAATGATTCTAACAACCATGGATGGCGACGACTTGCCGCACCCTGCGAATGCAGACATAGTGAAAAGATACTACGCATAAAACGACCCGACAAGTTAAAAACTCGAAAGGGCGACTTGGGAAAAAATGGGCATCCCAGTGAATCAAAAACCTGAAAGGGCGGTTCAGGAAAAAATTAGGGATAAACAAAAAAATATGTACACCCGGCAAGTTGAAAACCCGAAAGGGCGGATTGGGCAAAAAAGGGTTTCCCGGTGGACTGAAAACCCGAAAGGGAGGTCCAGGCAAAAGTTAGGGAATTAAAGCGTATGACTATGTCTCGTCGGATCATTTTAAGGACAATCTCTTCACCAACAAGCTCCAAGCTTCTGATCTATCCCATCATCAGCGGACGAAGCAACAAATGGACAAGATACTCAGAGTTGTGAAGGCTATAGCAGAATGGGAACCCCATGGAATTGTTACACATAGCCATCTTTCTTTTGTATAAATATTTCTCAATTTTTCGACAACATTATCTTACTAGGATGTCTGTCTCCTTTGTACAAAAATACTTACAAAAGTTAATACAAAAATACTTCAAAATGCATAAATTTGCTTTCCTTTCTTTTCTTTTTACACTTATGTTTTATTTGAAAACGTCCAATGGTTTGTTAAATAGGCATATGCATTTGAATATAATCATTGCTTACAAATAAAACGAATTGAGAAAGGATGATTAGTGGTAGGTCGAAGTGTAGGAAGACGTCTTTGTGTTATTCCAAGAAGAAATCCCCTACAGTATGTCAGAGATCCTCAACAAAGATAAAACCTTGGAGTATGTATCCCCAGCGGAGTTAAATTTCAAAGATCCCCAGCGGAGCCAGAGTATTCTAAACTTTATCCCCCAGCGGAGTTAAGTTTCAAAATTCCCATCAGAGTTAAGTCTCCAAACTCCCGATCCCCAGTGGAGCCCGAAAACCCTGAAATACATATCCCCAGCAGAGCTAGGATACTCTAGACCTTCTTCCCCAACAGAGTCAACTTTCCAACTACCAATCGCTAGTAGGAGCCATTCAGTTTTCCCCAAATTCCCCAGCAGTTTATTTTAAAAGTTTGAAAATCAACCAGATAACAGTTAACTTTTTGTCTTATCCCTAACCAGGAATCCCCAATAGATTGGCATACAACCCAAGCTCCTGATCTCCCAAGAAGAATAAACACTCTCCCCACAAAGTTACTTCCCAACAGAACGAAGATACTAGTTCCTGTTTCTCCATTTTAAGCCTCCCAGGTTTTAATTCCCCAGCAGTGGTCCCAGGATTTTTCATTCTCAATAATCAAAGATCTTTAATCCCCAAGCAGTCAGCAAGGATTTCTCATCTTCAACTATCAAAGAGTTTTGAATCCTCAGCATCAGTCAAGAATTTATTTTCTCTGGCAGCAGTCAAAGATTTCATTATCTCCAGTTATCAAGGATTTATTTTCCTCAGCAAGATAGCTAATCAGCTTACATGCGCTTGCATTACATTCATATATCATAAACATTGATGGAACACGTTTCATTGCATCATACATATCATGCAACATAACTTCATGTTTTAGCTAACATTTTACCCTTTTCAGGATAAGATTAAAAAGTTATCATTAACAACTATTCAGAGATTTCAGATACAGTATGGATACACCCCAAACACGGCGGTCATTCTATTACTCATTCAAAATTTCAAGCCAAGATACAGTGTGGATACACCCCAGACACGGAGGTCATTCTATTACTCATTCAGACTTCAACCATCAGATACAGACTAGATACGCTCCAGACACGGTGGCCATTCTATTTCTCATTCAGATTCAACTATTAACTTCAAGTTCAGATACACTCCAGACACGGAAGTCATTCTGTCACTTGTCCAGATCCCAGTTACAGTACGGATATACTCCATACACGGAAATAATTTTTCTACTCATACAGATCTCAACTTCAGATACAGTCCAGATACACTCCAGATACGGTTGCCATTCTGTCACTCATTCGGATTTTATCCCTAACACATAGTTGCTCCATACACAGATGTTTCTCTGTTACCCATTCAAAATACAGATACACTCCAGAAACGGCAGGGACTCTGATATTCATTCAATAATCAAATACAGTTACAACTCGAATACACTCTAAACACAGACACCATTCCCTTGCTCATACAAACCCAATCTCCAGATACAACTCAAATACGTTCCAAATACGGATACTATTCTGATGTTCATTCTACTAATTTTCAACAAACAAATTTTAGATGGCATCTTTAAGCCCATCTCCATCAAGATTATACCATCTCCAAATGGCATCTCTAATCCCATTCCCTCAACAATATTTTGACGAGTGAAAATTGACGGGCACTCTAGTGTCCAATCTTCTTTTACCTTCGAGTCACGAAAGGCAAACTTGCCAATCTAACTCTTCAGGTTCAATAAGATTGAACAGGGGCAACTGTTGTACCCCAAAATTTTCCCTCTCATTTTATCAACATTGCTCATCAGAAGGCTCTTGGAACTCAAGATCAAGCTAGGGTTTGCTCTGCTCAAGACATCTCCTTGCACTGATGACCTAAATTAGGGTTTGAGTTTGCATAAGGATTTTTGGACCTTCAATGCTCAAATTGACTTTCATACTTCATGTTGGACTCATCAGTTGGTCCATACCAAGTTTCAAGCCTTGAATCAAATTTTTGCCCAGTCAATTGGACAGTTGACCTAGAAATCAGCTGTATCAGGGAAAAAGTCAACTGTGGCCAATTTACAGTCAAACCTCATGAATTTTGACCCACATCAACATTATGAACTCATATGAACCATTTGATAAAGTTTGGACCACAATTCCACAAGAAATTTGATCAGATCACCAAAAGGGCAAAATGGTCATTTTCAGGGTTTTGACTGTACAAAGGAAATTTTTGACTGTTTGACCTAGACAATGGAAAATCAAGCTCAACCATGGACTCAAGGACTCAATGACATAATCTTGACCTATTCAACAAGTTCAAAATATCTCAAATGCATGGGATTGATAGATGAATTCTTCAGTCAACTGATCAAAATTTGACTGTATACTGAAAAGTCAAACTTTGACTTTTTGGTAAAAATCAAGTGTCAAGGGTCATTTTTCATCAAGGTATGTCAAACTATGAAACTTGTACACCAATCAACCCAAAATTGCAAATTAGGGTTTGAAATTGAAAATTTTCATAACTTAGAATTTTTCTAAGTTATGATTTTTTCTTAATTTTTCCTAACTTAGTCCCACATTTTCAACAAGATGCAAATGTATTCAAACAAAACTTACAACATAAAAGTTGTAGTCCTACACAAAGTCTACAACTTTTATTCACAAAGTTTTCTCAAAAGAAGCTTGGATCTCAAGTTATGATTTTTGGAACAAGGGTACCTAAAACTTTTAACTTAGAGAAATTTTGCCCTAATTTAGGCAGGATTTTGACCCATCTTCTTGGCCATTTTTCACATAGTTCCACTTGGAGTATCAAGTTGCATTTCAAAGATGGATTATAGGGTATGTTACACACTTTCCAAATTGTCCAAGAACTCTTCAAACACATTTGTGGTTAGGGAGAATCGAATGCTTGAAGTTGGAAAAAACTCACTTTGTATCCATGGCCAATTCATGTTCATACAAGATGCATTTTCAAACCAGCATGTTTTGTACTTGTTTGTAGGCCTCTAAACCAATTCAAACTCCTTAATTGAATGCAAATCCACTGAGCTAATGCATTATCTTGGCCATTTGGACATTGCACACAAAACTAATCCCTATTTGGAAAAAGGTACATTTCCATTTTGGAAAAGGTATGCTTTATGTCAAAACATGATCTTTGAAGCATAGGGCCATATCTCTGAAGCCAAATAAAATCCACAAATTTCAAGTATCAAGAGGATTGTATGCAGCATGTTATAGGGCTGGTACAGGCCTGTATTCACAGTTACACATCTTTGCTTCAAAAACAAGAAATTATCAAAACACTTGCCAACTTGAAAACCAGTCCATGCTAGCTTAAAAAAACATTGCAAACACATTTCACACAACCCTTTGAGCCATAAACACGAATGCTTGAGCCCCAAAACCTCCCATAGCCCGAAATCACATTGTTTTGGCAAAATAGGGCAGGTGCTGCAACTTGAGTTCCATAGCTCATTTGGCTCGTGCGCTTTGCCCCTTTCCACTTCAAACACCTTCCATTCAACTCACTTAAGCTATCCCAAACCTCCATTTCCAACTATAAATTTATTTACAATGTTCACCATTTTCATTTCAAACTTGTGCAGGTTGAGTTCTAAGAGCTGATTCAAGGACATTCAAGGCAAGCTAGCTATTGGAAAAGATCAAGTGAAGTCCAGGCACGCTACCAGACACCTTAAAACTTGTTAAGAAGCTCTACATTGTCCTACTCGAATCCAACTGAAACAGGTATTTCTCAAACTTCTATCTCTCTATTTAGGAACATTTAGCCTTAGGTTTTTGAATGAAAAATGTAGTATTCAATGTCATGAAGCTGTACATATGCTCAGTTTTCATTTATATTAAGTGTGTTAGGAGAATTTCATCCATGAACATGCTGAAAAAACTAGGTCAGATTTTAGGGCCAGAGAAATTCTCTCTGGTCTTTGAGAGTTAGGATTAATGTTTTATATGGTTAGAATCGTATTGAAATGCTCTACAAGTTTCATGTTTTGAGTTTTGGCAAAAGATCACAAATACAGGAGTTCGCAGTTTGAATACAGGGCGCGCGTGTTTCAGTCACAAGGAAGAAGATGAAGTGGAAATGGGCTGGGCTGGCTTGTTTCTGCTTCTAACACCCCCATTTTTCTAAATGCACCCCCTGGCCCATTTTCTTTATAATTTGTTATTTTTATATTTTAATTTCATTTCTGACTTTATTATTTTATTTCCAAACATAAAAAATGCTTAAAAAATATTTTCATAATTTTTTACATTTATTTGGCATTTTATTCTATTATTTCTAACATTAAAATATTTTTAATACTTTTATATTATTTGTTTAAATTTAAAAATAATGTAAATAATACTTTTATTTTTATTTCTTATTTTTTATTTACACTGAAAATATTTTCTTGAATATATTTTATTTTTGTAAATATTTTATTTTTATACATACTTAATATATTTAATATATATATATAAATATATACTTTTATTTTATTAAAAACTTAGAATAAAAATACAAAAATATCACATTTTTTATTTTTATTATTGTTTATACTAAAAAATACCCTTTTTTAAGTATATTTCATTTTTGTACATATTAATATATTTTTTTACATAAATAATATAATATATTATTTTCTTATAGAAATTAGGGTTTACCCCTTTAATAAATAAAATTAATCTTTTTATTTTATTTCTTTATACTTCTTCACATTAAAAATACTTTACATACATAAACAAATAAAAACTTCTTTTTTGCATAATACATTTTATTCAATATTTATTTATTTTGTCTATTTAAATATTGTACATTTAAATATTGTTGCATTGAAAATTCAATTTGGATGTAATAGTAACTAGGGTTTATATTTATTGTCAAATACCCCCATATTAAAAAATTGTACCCCCCATCCCCATAATCATGTTGTAATAGTTTAGAATTTAAATTCTCGCACTTTTACGCTTTCAATTATGCCATGATTAGAGAATTAGGGTTTATATGCAAAATCCAATTAACAAGTAGCTTGACCTAATCAAAGACAAAAATGCATGAAAAACAAACACAATGCACACTTGCACCCCTAGGGTTACAATCCACTTGTTGCCTTAAAAAATGGGTCATGGTATGCATGTTGGGTTCTTTGGCAAAACAAAAACAAAACAAAAGATCATAGTCCCTCAATGACGCTATCTTGGTTGCCTATACAAAAATGATCAAGTCCCTCAAGAAAATTGCAAAGGATACCTAACACAATTGCTATCATGGTCTATACGATGACCCGCGCCTGACCCGTTTAACATCCTAACACAAGGTTGTTCACCAAATGCAATGGTGAAACAACACTGTTAAGAGGGTTAAAAACATAGGAAAGATCTTTGAGTAAAATAGGGTAGATAGCTCTTAGTTACTTGATCAAAGCTTGCAAAAAACATCCTTGCTATTTTTTCAAACACACTTCACAACACAATTTCAAAATCCAACTTTCCAACATTGAAATCTTTTCAAAAGACAAAAACACTTTTGTATACATTCAAGCAAGAATCATTTCAAAGGTTGCCACAACGATGGCCTCTTTTCAAAACATCTTTCAAAACCACACACAAAGCACCATTTCAAACAATTGAAAAGCAAAGCAAGTGATCTAAAACAAGTAACTAAGGGCCCATGGAAAACCATGGATGAACAGGGTGCTTGCACCTTCCCTTTTCATAATCTACTCCCCGAACCCAATAAAACATCTCAAAGGTCTTTCCTGTGCTTTTTGACCTTTCCTTAAGATAAAATAAAAAGTCGGTGGCGACTCTTGCTAAACCAAAACATTTGCGAATACAAAACGCAAAATCCCAAGCCAGTTCTCCCACCGTATCATAGCTATGGTGTTGGTGTTGTGACCGTCTCTCTAGAAGGCTGTCATAATCCTTTCACTTCCAGACTATGTTTCAACTGTACCAATAACATGGAGGAGTATGAAGCATGCATCATGGGTCTCAAACTGCTATTGACCTAAGGATCAAGTTCTTGAGTGTATTCGGGGATTCAGCTTTGGTAATAAGTCAAATCAAAGGCGAGTGGGACACGAAGCACCCGAATCTCATCCCTTACAAAGAACATGTGCTGACATTGCTTCCACACTTTAAAGAGGTAACCTTTAAACATTTCCCACGAGAAGATAATCAATTAGCGGAGGCGCTAGCTACTATGTCGTCCATGTTCAAGGTTATATGGGATAACGAGGCTCCTCAGATCACTATTGAGAGGTTGGATGAACCAGCATATTGCTATGAGATTGAGACTGAAGAAGTAGGAGACAAACCTTGGTTTCATGAAGTAAAGAGGTATCTCGAGGATCAAGAATATCCCGAGGGGGCATCTGTCAATGATAAGAAGTTTTTGAGAAGGTTCTCCGCAAAGTTCTTCCTCAGTAATGGAATCCTCTATAAGCACAACCATGACTCTACTTTACTTCGGTGCATAGACAAGAGCGAAGAAGAGAGGATTATGGCAGAATTACATGAAGGTACTATCGGAACCCATTCGAGTGGACATACCATGGCTAAAAAGATCCTACGGGAAGGACACTATTGGTCCACTATGGAAGCAAAATGCTATCAGCATTCAAAAACTTGTCACAAATGCCAGATCTATGCTGATAAGGTACATGTACCTCCGGTTCCTTTGAACATCTTGACAGCTCCTTGGCCCTTTTTAATGTGGGGAATTGACATGACCGGAGAGCTTATACATACCGCTTCCAATGGGCATCGCTTCATCCTTGTGGCCATTGATTATTTCATGAAGTGGGTCGAAGCTGCCTCTTTTGCTACTGTTACCAAGAACGTTGTGGCGCGATTTATCAAGCATAACTTGATATGTCGATACGGTGTGCCAGAGAGAATCATCACAGACAATGGTACAAATCTCAGTAATACAATGATAACCGAACTCTGTAAACAATTCAAGATCCAGCATCATAATTCTTCCCCTTACCGGCCGAAGATGAATGGCGTTGTTAAAGCTGCAAATAAGAACATTAAGAAGATCATACAGAAGATGACGATGACATACAAAGACTGGCATGAGATGTTACCATTTGCTCTTCATGGTTACCGCATCTCAGCGCGTATGTCAATAAGGGAAACACCTTATTCTCTGGTATATGGTATGGAGGTTTTCCTACCTATTGAGGTCCAGATCCCTTCTTTGAGGATCATAAAGGTTGCGAGTTTAAATAAAGACGATTGGATCTAGACTCGAATTGATCAACTGAATCTGATTGATGAGAAAGGCTTACTGCTGTCTGTCATGGTCAAATGTACCAATAACGGATGATCAAGGCTTTCAACAAAAAGGTCAGACGTCAGGTATATCAAGTGGATGATCTAGTAATCAAGTGCATCGTCCTACCGCAAGGTGATCCCAGGGGAAAATGGACCCCCACATATGAAGGGTCATTTGTAATCAAGAACATATTTTATGGTGGAGCCATGATTCTAACCACCATGGATGGTGACGACCTTCCCCACCCTGTGAATGCGGACATAGTGAAAAGATACTACGAATAAATAAAGACCCGCTAGGTCGAATGGCCTAGGCAAAAATAGGGGAATCCCGACGAACCAAAAGGGTTCGGGCAAAAATTAGGGATAAAAACAAAAAATATGTAAACCTGGCGAGTCGAAAACCTGAAAAGGCGGCTTGGGCAAAAAAGGGTATCCCGGTGAACTAAAACCCCTAAAGGGAGGTCCATGCAAAAATAAGGGATTTAAGGCATATAAATATGTCCCATTGGATCACCTTGCAATCAAACTTCAGTATCAGACTATCAAACTCAAGCGGTACCGATCAATCCAGTCAACTTCAGACAAGCAACAAAGTAATGAGACGCTCGAAGGCATAAGAGCAATAGTAGAATTGAAACTAAATGGGATCATTATACATAGCTGTTTTCTCTTTGTATATAACTTTGTATAAATTATATTTGTGACGGTATTTTCTTACTAGAATGTTTGTCTCCTTGTACATAAACGCCTTTTATAAGCAAACTTCAAAAAATCAATACAAACTAGTTTTTGAAAGTTCAAAACTACTTGTTTTCTATTTTTCTGTTTTGTTTTGCAAAAACGTCCAGTGATTATTTGTGGCATATGCATATTGAATATGATTACTGTTTGAAAATATTTACATAAAGAACAGAAAGACAATTTCTAATGGCTTAAGGAACAAAGAAATGTCTAAAAGTTTGTCCTTGTCTCTACAGTTTTTTTTCCCAAGCAGGAATTACCTTCTCCAGCTGAATTCCTTAGAGATTTGAAATCCATGTTTTCCAGCTGAATATATTTTTGTCCCCAATAATTTTTGAAGCCTCATCCCTGCAGAGTAAAATGACCGAAGTTTGACCTCTCATTCCCCACAGAGCTTTATAATCTCCGACAACTTTCAAATCTTCGTCCCCATTAGAGTTTATTTCTCTGGAAGCAGAAGATCATCCTTAACAAAGTTACTTTTCCCTAGCTACTGAATATTCCCCAATAGAGTCTCCAACAGAATTCTTTTCTCACTATGGAATATTCCAACAGAAGAATTCTTCTCCCTCAGCGGAGCACTCCCCATAAAGAGCATCTTCTCCCCAGTGGAATATTCGCAAGCAGAACTACTTGTCTCCCCACAGATTCATTCTTAGACAGAAGACAAAAAAAATCCCAGCCGAGTATTCTCAAACAGAAAGAGGAAATCCTCGACAAATCATCTCTACTCATCATCCCCAGCAGAAGTAGAAGAACCACTTTTTCTACAACGGTCAGGAATTCAATTTCCAATACTCTCCAGCAGCAGTCATGAATTTATTTTCCCAGACTCGGATATGTCACAATAGCATTTCATGTTCATACATCATGACGTGCGCATACATATTTCATACAGCATAGTCTCATTTATTTTGAGAACATCATCACACAATGCATTTCATGCATCGCATATAATTAATCATGTACCTTTTCAGAAAAGATGGTTATCATCAACAATTCCAACAGTTCAAGGTCAAATCCATGAAGCTATACATGTCATATCTGCAGACAACTAATGGAAAATCAGTTCCCGAAACCAAATGGGTCAACTAATCTACGTGATCAAATGAGGCATCCATACTACCCAGGCTTTATTTCAAAGTAACCCTACTACCCAGGTTCCTTCTCACAGCCCTACCACCCAGGCTTTATTCCGAAGCAGTCTTACTACCCAGGCTTTATTTAGAAGTAACCCTACTACCCAGGTTCCTTCTCACAGCCCTACCACCCATACTTTATTCTGAAGCAGCTCTACTACCCAAACTTTATTTCGAAGTAACCCTACTACCCAGGTTCCTTATCACAGCCCTACCACCCAGGCTTCATTCCGAAGCAACCCTACTACCTAGGCTTTATTTCGAAGTAACCCTACTACCCAGGTTCCTTCTCACAGCCCTACCACCCAGGCTTTATTTCGAAGCAGCCCTACTACCCAGGATTTATTTCGAAGTAACCCTACTACCCAGGTTCCTTCTCATAGCCCTACTATCGAGGCTCATTTTCATGAATTACTTTACATGGACATGTCTCGAGAAAGCCATATACAAGTTCCTTCTCTTTTATCTATGGACAATAATTTACAACATTATAAATATTGGACCCGACCAGATACGGTCGATTTCATATTCCCTAGTAAGTCGCCGTAAAACCCGGACTCAACCATATAACAACTCACTTTTGTCTCATCAATCAAGAGTTAATTCCCCAGTAGAGTAATGGACAACCGAAGCTCCTAGACTCTATTTTCCAAGACATAAGTCAACATTCCACGACGAAGTCCTCCTCAGCGGCAGGTACAGGAATTCTCGCAAAGGAATCTCTTATGCAACTGATATCTTTTATGGATGGCATCTTTAAGCCCATCTTCGACGATTCTCCATCGCCTTCCAAATGGCATCTGTAATCCCATTCCCAATATTATCGATCAACATTCATTTCATGCGAGTGCAAATTTCTGGGCACTCTAGTGTTCAATCATCTTCCACCTTCAGATCACGAAAGGCAGACAAGCCGATATACATCCTCAGGTTTAAAAAGATTGAACAGGGGCAACTGTTGTACCCTAAAATTTTCCCTCTCATTTTACTCAACACATGCCTATTGAGGTCCTCAACTTGCCCAAGGATGCCCAAGATTTGATCAGACAAATTCTCCTCCTAAGGCAATGAACCCCCAACTAGGGTTTCCATTTGAATCAGGATGTGTAAACTCCAAAGACATAAATTGCTTTCCATGGTCCTATTATGCCTCCAAGAATGTCCATGACAAATTTCATGTCGTGCAGAACAAGTTTGCACAGTCAATTTCCCAAATGCCTAAAAATCAATTGTACTAGGTCAAAAGTAAATTGTGGCCTATATACAGTCAAACTTTAAGATTTTTTGTCAACAACATAGTTTTGAAGTGATAGTCATCATTTGATCAAGGGTTGACCATGATTCCTCAAGAAATGCTCCTAATTCGTCAAAAGTCAAATTTGCAAAATTAGGGTTTCTATAGGAAAAGTCAACTGCATTTTGATTGGGCATAACTTTCTCATACTTTGTCCATTTGAACCTAACCAAATCCCATATTGAAGAGAATCCAATTCCCTAAAATACATATTTTATCTTCAAGTTCAAGAAGTGCACCATTTGAAAGATGCAAGCTCATACATTACATGTCATTTTCAGAAAGTCAACAAAAGACACTTTTTGACCTTTTACACCAAGATAACATATTAAAAATGCAAAAATGATCAAAATAAGGATTAAATTAGACATCTTGATCTTTCCAAAAAGTCCCAGATCATCTCCTTGGGATAAAAATTGAGCAAGTTATGGTTTGCCCAAGTTGGGAAGTTTTTGGAAAATTCAAAAATCCTACATCGAGCAAAGTTGAGTTTTCAAGGGATTAACTCATTTCTTTGAGTTTTAAACTTCTCCATGGCATACTATAGGACCCATAAGCTCTTCCCCTTGTGTTGTTACTTTTTATCCATTTATTTTCCATTTATTTGGATTTATTTTCAATAAAACATGAAATAAGTGGTTTAAATAACAAAGGGAGGTGTATAGCACAAATGGGCTTGGAATTATCTTGCACAAGGGCCCAAGCCACGCAAAAAATGATGTCTAGGTTCATCCCCTTCAAGAAATGGCGCAAAATTCATTTTGGGCAAGTTTTTAAATTTTGCATTATGGTTCTTTAAAACATCAATTTGGCAAGTTTTTGAATTTATATCAATACTTCATTACAAGGCATTATGGCATAGATTTTTCATTCAAGACCATTCATTCCTTCCCTCCTATATATATTGGACCATTTGCAAGCATTAAAATAAAATAAAAAAGACATTGACCACGCTACAGAAGCCCTCTCTCAAACTCTCCATTTTCATAAATTCGTCAAAAATTTGCAACCGCACTTACAACTGTTTCGTGGAAAACTAACACTATAGTCATTCTCCCAGCATTTCCAGGAATTGATCCAGGCCATCCCTAGACCCTTGCATGACCAAGAACACTACATATCCGAACCTGTGTATTTGGTTAAAAAAATTAATTCGAATTTCATTTATCTGTACATTTTAATGCCTTGGTTTATTTGAATGTTGCACAGGACCTAAAACTATGAGGTTTGGGCGTGAGAATCACAAGATTTGAGCCTGAAATTCAATCGTGCCATAGCTAGGACACGATATGTATTTCGTGCTCATAGCGCAGGATACATACCCATTTATTTTGTTTTTTTGTTCTATTCTTTATGTTTTATTTCTTCTTTTGATTTTATTTTTATTAATTAACCTTAAAACCAAAAAAACACAAAAATAATAATTAACTTTTTTTTAAATATATCATTAACTAATTAATTAATTAGTTAATATTTTCCTAAAGTAATGATTAAGTAGAACTAGGTTTTATATTTCATAATTCTTATTTTCTTTAATATTCAAAAATCAAAAAATATTAATTAGGTTTATTTTATGTTATTAATTAGACTTTAATTTAATGTTTTCGTAAATTAAAAACCAAACAAAAAAACATGTCTTTTCTTTTCTTAAAACTAATTCAAAAAACATCAAAAAGTTTCCTTTACACATTTTCCTATTTCGCGCGCATTGTCTTCTTTCGCACTTTTATATTCCCGTACACATCAATGTAGCCAAACTATAAGGCATTTTTATTGTTTTCCTTTAAATTTCTCCCGGTTTTGGACTTGTAATTAAATCCCTCTCCCCGAAGCCATGTAATAGCGTAGGAATTAACGTTTCCGCAAATTATATTTTTGTACATATATTAACTGTTACATGTATGGCTAATAGGATTGCATGAACAAGATAAAACTAAATGCTAGAAAACTAAACACAGAGACTAATACATCTGAAATCAAATACACTCGCACATACGCACCCCTAGGGTATCACCCCTTCGGTTGCCTTCGGTAAACGGTCATGAAGCATAGGGAGTTTTAGTGGTCACCCTCCAGTCCAAAAAAGATCAAAATGACCCATTCGAATGTTGCCTCGGAAAGATCTTTAGGACTTTAGGGTAATTACTAAATTTTCCTAACCATTTCTTTTATGACCGTAAAAACGTCCCTTTCGATTGTCCCTTAAACTCCAACGATGGGGCTACCTACTCCTTAATAGTAGGATAGTGCTGTCTAAAGGAAATGAGAAAAACCGAACAACCTTTTTTTTTGAGTAGGTAGATAGTTCCTAGGTACTTTCTCAAAAATCTCAAAATATTTTCACAGAAACACTTTCAAAAGAATTTTCAAAAACAACTTCGTCACACTCTTGAGGACAGAAACAAGAGTTATCACGAAGTAAAACTTTTATTTTCAAAACACACGCACAAAGCAATTTCAAAATGAGTAAAATGCCTAAGAGCCCATGGAAAACCACAGATAGAAAGGGTTCTAATACCTTCCCTTTCTATAATCTACCCTCCTTACTCGGAAAACTCTCAAAAAATATTTTTTTTCGGTTCTTTTTTTACCTTTACTTTGTTGGATAAAATAAAAGACGGTGATGACTCTTGCTTACCGCGAAATTTGCAAACATAAAACACAAAAACAGTATTAACAATCAATTTTGCCACCGTATTACAGGGGTCTAGATTATGGAAAGGGAAGGTGTTAGCACCCTTTCCATCCGTAGTTATCTATGGGCTCTTAGATGCTTAGCTCATTTTTTAAATACTTTGTGCTTTGTGTTTTTGAAAAGTATTTGAAAATGCCTTGGTGCGGCAATTCACTTTATGATAACTCTTGTATCAGTCCTCAAGAGTGTTGACAAAGAAAATGTATTTGAAATTTGTTTTTGAAATGTGTAAGTGTAAAAAGTTCGCTTTGAGCAAGCATCTACAACTATCTACTTGTACTCGAAAAGGTTCATTCTTTTCATCTTATCCTTTAGACAATACTATCCTACTTTTAGTGAGTAGGTAGCCCTATCGTTGGATGTTTGAGGGACATTCGAAGGGACGTTTTTATAGTCACAAAGGCAATTGGGCAAGAAGCTTTAGTAGCTACCCTAGGATTCTAAGATCATATCTTTACCGAGGCAACATCGAGAGGGTCATCGAGGGACTTATGATATTTTTTAACCATAGGGTAGCCACTAACACCTCTCACGTTTCGAGAGTTATGACTATTTTTCGAAGGCAACAGAAGTGGGCGTACCCTAGAGGTGTATATGTTTATGTGTGTTATTTCAGTTATTTTTGTCTTTTTTGCTAGGTTTGCTAGCATTTTGATTTTAATTTTTGCCATAGAATCCTATTAGTCATACATATAGTAGTTAATATGAAAGCAATAGAAAATATGGAAAATAAGTGTCCTACATTATTACAACCAAATTGAAAGGAAAGAAAATGTATAAACAAGAACAAAACAAAGAGGGGAAGTGAGTCCTTCGATCCATGCATTAGACTCCTTCAATTCACCCTTCTTTTTCTTTATTTCGATTGAGCTTGGCAGTTGGCATGAGCAACCTTCAATTACACCCTTTCCTGCTTCTTTCGATTGAGCTTGGGAGTTGGTGTGAGAAACCTTCGATTGCAGCCTTTCCTGCTTATTTTGATTGAGCTTGGGAGTTTGTGTGAGCAACCTTTGATTGCAACCTTCTCTACTTCTTTCGAATAGACTATGAAGCAATATGGTCCTGCAGAGCAGTATGCGTGTATATCCTTTGTTCACACCATTTTTGTCTTTCATTTGAGTATGTACAAGTTAGTTCTAACATATATTTGAACAAGAAAAGCAAACAAACAAAAAGGACAGAAACAAAGAATATAATTAAAAGGCTATTTACATGTTATGCTAAAATGAAAAATAAGTGAAAGGCTAATCACATGTTATGATAAAACGAGACATTCAAGGTCAAGAGGACTTACATTTCTTGAAACTGGAACTTGTTGAATTGTCAGAATTTTTGGTATGCTTCTCTTAGGCTGTGTATGCGTGTAAGGATATATATGTGTAGCTCCTGGGCCTTTGTCTCTAGTCTCCTGGCAAATATCCCCTTTGTGTATGTGTCTAGCTTTGTATTTATAGGGATGTGAGGGTGCATAGAAATGGAAAGGGACGTCCATTTAACTAGGCTTTGAAGGCCATGAGACAAGAATCCAATACATTGAAAGTTGGCCATATTTTGATAATTCTTGCCATTTTGAAATCTTGAGTGAACCTGGATACATTTGACTCTTTCGAATACCTTCCAGCCTTGCTCTTCAATTGGCCATGAGTTGACTCCTTCGAATGGCTCTGGTTTCGTCTTTATAGCTCCTCTGATTGAGTCTATCTACATTAATTCGAATTGTCAAATCTTTGATGACTATGAATTCCAATTGTTCATAGTTTTCCCTTATCAGAGTTTCTTCAATTAAGTCAACATTTGCATCAATTCGAATTTCCCAGAATTGTCTTCGTTAGAGCATTGTTCTTTTTGATAATTCTGAATTCAAATTTGTTCAGAGTTTCCCATATTAGGGCTTCTTCGAAAGCCCCTCAGATATTTTCTCTTGATTGGCTATGACTTGCTCCTCATGGATCCTTCGATTGGACCCATCTATTTTCCTTATCTACTTGATTCAAATAGCCCAAACAAGAATTTCATTCTGGCCAATTGAAGCCTCTTTTGTCACTTCCTTCGAATGCCATTGTGCAGGAGGCTTGGGTATGGCAACATGTAGGACCAAGACTCATCATAAGACAAACTTGCTTTCAATAATTATGTGTCTCCTTAGAATGGCCACCAATGTGTTTCCTTTAAATGGACCTTTGGAGTGCTCTTTTGAACGGGTCATATTGTGTGTCATAGTGCAAAAATTATGTTGAGGGGTCTTGGCCTTATGAATTGAAAGCAAGCACAGAGGAATTATTTGCCTTATGCATTGAAGGAAATCAAAGAAGAAGCCTTTGCCCTTGTGAATCCCAGACAAGTCTCAGGAAGCCTCTGCCTTGCAGATCAAAGGCCAGTTGAAAGCAGCCTTTGACTTAGTGAATCCAAGGTAAGCATGAAGAGGCCTTTTCCTAGTGACTCGAAGGTTGCATGTAGAGGCCTTTTGCCTAGTGAGTCAAAATAAACATGTAGGAGGCCACTGTTGGTGAATCTAATGGAACTTGTAGGGGGTTATTGCCTAAATGAAGCTTGGACCAAGGCTTTCTCGAAGGGGAACCAACACGCAATCAAAGTTGATAGGCCAATGCTTGATCGAAGGGTTTTAGATGCCCAATAGAAGCTTGTTGACATGCCAATCGAAGGACCATTTGCTTTAATATTCCAATCAAAGGACATTGTTCAAATGCCAATCAAAGGACACTGTTGACATGCCAATTGAATGACACTTGACCATCATTCAAAAAAATTCATTTTCTTTAGGCAAGTGTTTGTAACCACCCATGTAAGAGAAAACCTTGGGAAACATGAGAGGGAAAACTTTGGGGTACAACAGCTGCCCCTCTTCAATCTTCTTAAACTTGAGGATTTAGATTGACTTGTCTACCTTTAGTGATCTGAAGGTGGAATAGGATTAAACACTAGAGTGCTCAGAAATTTGCACTCGCATGACGTAACACAAATGGTTGATGATGGCAGGAATAAGCTTATAGATGCCATTTGGAGAAGATGACTGAGAGTTGTCGGAGATGGGCTTTAAGATTCCATCCAGAGTAGGCGTTGACTTCATAAGAGGTCCCTTTATGGGGAATTCCTGTTCCTGATGTCTGAGGAGGAGTCCACTGGGGATGTTGATTTTTATTGTTTTCCTGCTTGAGGAAAACTTTGTGGGGAATAGAGTCTACGAAATTCAATTGTCCATGGCTCTATTGAGGAGTTATCTCTATACTGGAGAGATGAGAGTTTGTTGCTTTCTGGTTGAAATCGAGGTTTCACAATAACTTGCTGTGGATAATGGAATTAACTATTACCTGAAATTATATTAGAAAGAGCCTGTGTAGGGCTGTTTCAGGATGAGTCCGTGTTAGCCTGCATCCGGAGATATATGAGAAGGAGCCTGTGTGGGGCTGCTTCAGGATGAGTCCGTGTTAGACTGTAACTAGAGATATAAGAGAAGGAGCTTGTGTGGGGATGCTTTAGGATGAGTCCGTGTTAGACTGCATCTGAAAAGTTGAGAAGGAATCCATGTAAGATTGCTTTAGGATGAGTCCGTGTTAGACCGTCGCCCCGTCTTGTTTTGAGAATTAATCCATAATCAGTTGTTTCACAGATAGTTATCATGTCTTGTTCCAGGTATTAATTTGGAACTTGCTTTTGTTGGTCGTTGATATAGTTGTCATGGCTGGTTTCAGGTATTAATCTCTGACCTGAGAAAGAAATATAGTTTTCCTGGCTTGTTACAAGTATTAATCTCCAATTTGCTCATCTAGATAGTTTTCTTGGCTAGTTACAAGTATTAATATACAATTGGTCGTCCACAGATAGTTGTCCTAGCGTGTTACATGTATTAATCTAGAACTTGAAAATGTTGGCAAGTATGAAGCTTGAATGTGACGTATGATGAGGGAATCTTGGACAATTACTACCTCGGCAGGAAATGAAGGAATCTTGGTTAATTACTACCTCAACAGATAGTGAAAGAATCTTAGACAATTGCTACCTCAACAGATAATGAAGGAATCTTGGACGACTGCTACCTCAATATATAATGAAGGAATATTGGACGACAGCTACCTCAATAGATAATGAAGGAATCTTAGACGATTACTACCTCAACAGATAATGAAGGAATCTTTAACAATTACTACCTCAACAGATAGTGAAGGAATCTTGGACAATTGCTACTTCAACAGATAATAAAGGAATCTTGGACGACTTCTACCTCAATAGATAATGAAGGAATCTTGGACGATTACTACCTCAACAAATAATGAAGGAATATTAGACGATTACTACCTCAATAGATAGTGAAGGAATCTTTGACGATTTCTACCTTAACAGATAATAAAGGAATCTTTAACGATTACTACCTCAACAGATAATGAAGGAATCTTTGACGAGTTCTACCTCAGTAGAGAATGAAGGAATCTTTGACGATTACTACCTCAACACATAATGAAGGAATCTTTGACAATTTCTACCTCAACAAATAATGAAGGAATCTTGGACGATTACCACCTCAATAGGTAATGTAGGAATCTTGGACGATCACTACCTCAACAGGGTATCCGAAATTTTTATGGTCATGTAAGTAGTTGATGATATTTGTCCGTTTATAGACTTTTACCTGAAAAGATGAAGAGTTAGCTGTATGCAATGTCATGATGCATGGATTTCAAATGATTCTCTCAAAATAAATGAGATTTGTAATATATGCATTTGTGCTGCATATGCTATGACACCTACAAAATTATGTAAGAATGCAATTTATGAACGCGTCAGTCACTCCACTACTGTATTGTTAAACTAGGTAGAATGAATCCCTGATTGTTGTTGAGGATGAAGAATGTGGGTCTTCAAATTTGTTGAAGTTGAAACGTTGGGAGATGAACTATCGTTGTTAGACAAATAAACTCTGTTAGGGAAGGAACACTCTGTGAACTGCTTGGGGATTTTGTTGAAATCTTGATGGGGAATTCTGGGAAGCTTGGCAACTTCATTGGGGAATTTCTGTTGGAGTAGTAATTTAGAGATTCTCGCTCCTCTGGGGATATAAGAACACCTAACACCATTAGGTTGTATGCTGAGAATATGGCAGTGACCTTGTAGTAGGATGCCCTTACCTTTGTACCTACTCGAGAATATATCTACTGTGGATTTCGTAGATGGTTCTACTGTTATCCCAACTCTTGGATTCTTTGGTGAATGCAGATCAGGGTAATGAACCTTCTTCCGATAGACAAGTGACGAGATGATGGGACGTAGTTGTACGCTTTAATCTCTAACTTTTGCCTGGACTGTCCTTTCAGATTTTTAGTCCATCGGGATACCCCTTTTTGCCCAAGCCGCCTTTTCAGGTTTTCGACTTGCCGGGTGTACAATTTTTTTCCATATGTATATCCCTAATTTTTTCCCAAACCCTTTTGGTTCACCGGGATGCCCTTATTTTTTCCTAGGCTTGTCGACCTAGCGGGTCTTTGTTTATGCGTCGTATTTTCCGACTATGTCCACATTCGTCGGGTGCAGAGAATTGTCATTGTTCATAGTAGTAAGTTTTGCCACACACCCAGAAGATATTTGCTTGATCGTACGTGATTCGTTGCTGGAATTCATGTCCAATGCCCCAAATGATTGAGATGGAGATCTGCCCCTGGATATTTGGCATTTTTGAGAGATTCCTTGAACCTTGACTTAACTTCCCCAGATCAGCGGGACACCATGCTATGCCCCTTGATTATGAAAGGCCTGTTATTGGAATGTCTTTCAATCTGAGGTGATTCTGTCCACTAAGGGGATTTTTGTTCATCAAATATCTATCGTGCAAATTTCCCTACTGTTGAACAAATAGTCATATGCAAACAATGGTATTTTAAGAATGCAAATCTTATGCTTGTCTTGAAGTTTGAAAATTCATTTTTTTAGTAAAACAAACAAATTTTGTAATAATTTGATATCAACTCAGGATTTATAGCAACCCATTCTTCGTGATGTTCTTCAGTCATAAACTCAGTTAATTGTGTGTTTTGATCCCAATTGAGTCTGTAATATTTGCTCTGATGCTTGGTGATGGTTCAGAAATTGAACGTTTGTTTGAGAAGGCAGTCATTTTGGTAACCTTTTCTTTTTGTTGAAGATTTGTAGCGACCTTTTTTTTTTAATTATCCCTGCCTTTGTCTGGACTATTTCTCTTATGATTACATTCAGCGGGATGCCCCAGTTTTTCTCTTAAGTCCCCTTCATAGGTTTTGACTTAACGGGCTTTTCTTTTCGAAAATAATGACCGCCTGTCTTGACGATTATGTGGAACCATCGCCATCTTTTGGAGGGCGTCTTCTACACTATTTGTCATGTATGAAGGTAGAGCTTGCGACTGAATGCACATTTGAATTAACTGAGAAAAATACCCTTCCCCAGGTTATGATTAAGGGTTTTAATTTGTATGAAAAGAAAAACTCCTACTTCTTTGGCTCAAAGGGGTTGACTTGGGATTATCTTCCTTATAACTCCATTGTTTAGGATTTGAAACAACGCCTGTACATTGTTAGCGGGGTCTGTTTAAAATCATACTGTAGAGACTGGTATCATTTTCGTCATCCTCCGTCTAAAGGCTTATAGCTTTCGATCGAGAGTTGAATATCACAAAACGGAAGTAAAAACACAATTTGAATATAATGAATACGAATGAAACAATTCAAGACAAAACATATGTGATGCATTAATATGAATAACCAAATTCTGACATAAAGACAAATGTTTTAAGAAAACAAAGAATTTACAACTGATAATTCGAAATGAAATAAACACTCTCAATTTTGGTCATCATTTGGCATGGGAGCGGTGATCACATTGGGGGCCTTAGGAGGGTCAAAATCGATCTCCTTGTTGTCGATCATATCTTGAATCTTATTCTTCAAAGTCCAACAGTTGTCGGTGTCGTGTCCATGACTATCAGAATGGTAGGCACATCTTACATTTGGATTGTACTTAGGAGAGGAGGTATCAGGGTTTTGAAGAGGATCCTTTAGTGTAATCAGCTCCGCTTTCAGCAAATGTTGTAACGCTTGAGACAATGGCATGTTAATCTTAGCATACTGCCTTTCTTGGTACTTTATCCTACGCCTATTTCCCTGTCGTTGTTGAACCGGTGCAAGATTAGAGATTAGCACCGCTCCCACAGATTGTTGATGGTACATTTTACTATGGCCCTTTTGAACACAGACAACATTATTTTCTTTTTTACCCCCAAATGGCCTCTTCTCAGCATTAGAAGATGCGACCATCGAAATTTTCCCACTCTTGATACCGCTTTCTATCATCTCCCCAGTCAGAACCATCTCTATAAAACCGAATGAAGAACTCCCGATCAGCAGATTGAAGAACGGGTCTGTCATAGTGCCTATGAACATGTCTACCATTTCCCGATCAGTCAGAGGAGGTTGCACCCTGCCAGCCAAATCCCTCCATTTCTATGCATATTCCTTGAACCCTTCTCTTGAGCCCATGGACATATTTTGCACTTGCACTCGAGTTGGTGCCCGATCAACATTGTATTGGTATTGCTTGTAGAAAGAAGCAACCAAGTCTTCCTAGGTATGAATGTCAGTTCCTTCTAACTGATAGAACCACTCTAGTTGAGTATCAGCCAAACTTTCTTGGAAGAAATGGACCCATAACTTCTAGTCCGCAGTGTGAGGCTGGATCTTTCTGACGTATGATCTCAAGTGAAGTTTAGGACAAGAGACCCTGTCATATTTAGTGAACATGGGAACCTTGAATTTTGGTGGGATGACCACTCCAGGAATCAAACTTAACTCTTCAAAGTCCAGGTCAGGTATCTACTGAATCTCCATAACATTGAGGATATCCTCCAGCTGTTTGTATTTATCATCAGCGGGAAGATATTGTTTCTCAGAGTAGTCACCTTCATCTTCATCAGTCCCCAGGTTGTTATCTTCTTCATGATTATCCCCCACATTTGATGGAGTTGAGAGATCTAGAGCTCTCTTGGCTGGTCCTCTAAGTCTTCTTCCCATATTGAAAATGCCAACCATTTTCTTTGCCTTCTTCTTCTTCTCTTTTATGACGAGAGCTTTCGGTTCTTCCTGCCCCTTAGCCAAAGCTAGGAACATTTGTTGGAACTGAGCATTTTGGGCTTGAAGGTCTTTTACTGTCTGTTCAAGAGCCATTTCTTTTGCTGAAATAAACATCGAAGAGATAAGAAACCTGACTTGAAATACATGCTATGCAATTACATGTCTGATATTCTTATGCGATGTTTTCAAGGATCTCGCGGGGTAAACACAAGAAGATGTTAGGAGTTGGCTGCAACTTTGCTTGAAGAACTTTGTACCGTTGAAAGTCCTTCTATGAGAATAAATCTCACCATGTCGAGAGGGTCATAGCCTCTAACTTAAGTTGTCGTGTTTTGGTCTTTTGAAAGCATTTGGTTAGAGGAAAATAAATCCCCTTGCCCCTTGCAAGACAACTGCTTTATCATAACCTGCATCACAGGCCCTTGAGATCCTTGAAATGGTTAAGGAAATGTTATGGTATGATGTTATGATATGTATGCTATGCATTAAGAAAAAATGCAGGGTGATGAAGACAAGTATGTCTTGCAAGAAAACCAGTTTATTGGATAATGTACACAAACAAGGTCCTGCAAGGAATACAAATAAAAGCCCTGCAATGAGTACAAGTTGTTAGATAATGAAAGTAAATAAGTCACACAAGAGCCCTAGATTTAGGCTTGCAGAGATTCCATAGGTAAGTACCCTCTTTAAGTTTAGATGGTTCAACCTGTCCTATTAATAGTAACCTGGTTCTAAGGAGTCTCATATCATTGACCTTTATTTTAGGCATTGTTCTAGCTCAAGCACCGAAGTATTGCGGCCAGAATATCCCAAAAGTCTAGTCTCAATGAGTGTAGTATCAAGTATAAACTAATCTTCGGTCGGAACCAAAGTCGGCCATCTCACTAATTTCTAATGGCTTAGGATGAGTCAATTAAAGGTTCTAAAGGTTAGTTAGCGCTTAATGACACTATAAGGAAGCCTAATGTTATCCTTGAATGACTCAAGGAACATTAGTACAAGCCAGAGTATCACGCTAATATAGGTATCACTTCGTCCATATAGGTCTACGTCGTACAACTTCCATGATTTATTGCTACTTACCTAAAAAGGTGCCCCAGATCCGGGTATAGGATCTTTTAGTAACAACCCAAATAAACCCTCAGAAGTAAAGCATACAAAGCAAGCAAATAAAACAGTTTAAAATGAACTAACTCTTAAGGTAACCCCACTTTTTATAAGTACATATCCCCAGCAGAGTCTCCAGTTTTGTAATACGGTGGCAGAATCGACTGTTATACTGGTTTTGCATTTGTGTTTGCAAAGGTTGTGGTAAGCAAGAGTCGCCACCGACTTTTCTTTTATCCAAATTAAGGAAAGGGTGGAAAGAACATAAAAAGACCTTTTCGAGAGTTTTTTAAGTAAGGGGTACATTATGGAAAGGGAAGGTGTTAGCACCCTTTCCATCTGTAGTTATCTACGGGATCTTAGATGCTTAGCTCATTTTTTAAATACCTTGTGCTTTTTGTTTTTGAAAAGTATTTGAAAATGCCTTAGTGCAGTGATTCACTTTATGATAATTCTTGTATCAGTCCTCAAGAGTGTTGACAAATCAAATGTTTTTGAAAGTGTAAAAAGTTAGTTTTGAACAAGCATCTAACAGCTATCTACTTGTACTCGAAAAGGTTCATTCTTTTCCACCTATCCTTTAGACAGTGCTATCCTACTATTAGTGAGTAGGTAGCTCTATCGTTGGATGTTTGAGGGACATTCGAAGGGACATTTTTATAGTCACAAAGGCAACTGGGCAAGAAGCTTTAGTAGCTACCCTATGATTCTAAGATCATATATTTACTGAGGCAATGTCGATAGGGTCATCGAGAGACTTGTGATCTTTTTGAACCAGAGGGTAGCCCCTAAAACCTCTCACGTTTCGAGAGTTGTGACTATTTTCTGAAGGCAACTGAAGTGGGCGTACCCTAGAGGTGTATATGTGCATGTGTGTTATGTTCAGTTATTTTTGTCTTTTTTTGCTAGGTTTGCTAGCATTTTGATTTTAATATTTTCCATACAATCCTATTAGTCATACATCTAGCAGTTAATATGAAAGCAATAGAAAATGCGGAAAATAAGTGTCCTACGCTATTACAACCAAATTCAAAGGTAAGAAAATGTAAAAATAAGAACAAAATAAAGAGGGGAAGTGAGTCCTTCGATTGAGGAAGTAGACTCCTTCGATTCACCCTTCTTTTTATCTCTTTTGATTGAGCTTGGGAGTTGGCGAGAGCAACCTTCGATTGCACCCTTTCCTGCTTCTTTCAATTGAGCTTGGGAGTTGGTGTGAGCAACCTTCGATTGCACCCTTTCATGCTTCTTTTAATTGAGCTTGGGAGTTGGTGTGAGCAACCTTCAATTGCAACATTCTCTGCTTCTTTTGGTTAGACTATAAAGCAATATGGATCTATGGAGCAGCATGAGTGTATATCCTTCGTTCACACCCTTTTTGTCTTTCATTTGAGTTTGTACACATTATTTCCAACATATATTTGTACAATAAAATCAAACAAACAAAAAGAATAGAAACGAAGAATATAACTAAAAGGCTATTTACATGTTATGCTAAAACGAAAAATAAGTGAAAGGCTATTTACATGTTATACTGAAACAAAAAATAAGTGAAAGGCTATGTACATGTTATGCTGAAACGAGAGATGCAAGGTCAAGAAGACTTACCTTGCTTGAAACCGGAACTTGTGTATGGACTGGGGTTGTTAGATGATCTTGGATTTGAAAGGATAGAGGCAAGTGTGATGTGATCTTGTTGAATTTTGAGAATTTTTTGTATGCTTCTCTTAGGTTGTGTATGCGTGTAAGGCAATATATGTGTAGTTCCTGGGCCTCTGTCTCTAGTCTCCTGGTGAATGTCCCCTTTGTGTATGTGTATGGCTTTATATTTAGAGGGATGTGAGGGTGCATGGAAATGGCAAGGGACATCCATTTAACTAGGCTTTGAAGGCCATGAGACAAGAATCCAACACATTAAAAGATGGCCATATTTGGATAATTCATGCCATTTTGAAATCTTGAATGAACCTAGAAACATTTGACTCTTTCGAATAACTTCCAGCCTTGCTCTTCGATTGGCCCTGAGTTGCCTCCTTCGAATGGCTCTGGTTTCGTCTTTATAACTCCTCTGTTTGAGTCTATCTACATCAATTAGAATTGCTCAGATCTTTGATGACTCTGAATTCCAATTGTTCAGAGTTTTCCTTTATCAGAGTTTCTTCAATTAAGTCAACATCTGCATCAATTCGAATTACCCAGAATTCTCTTTGTTAGAGCATTGTTCTTTTTGATGATTCTGAATTCGAATCTGTTAAGAGTTTCCCTTATCAGGGCTTCTTCGAAATCCCCTCAGATCTTTGCTCTTGATTTGCTATGACTTGCTCCTCATGGCTTCTTCGATTGGACCCATCTATTTGCCTTAACTACTTTATTCAAATAGCCCAAACGATATTTTCATTCTGGCCAATCGAAGCCTCTTTTGTCACTTCCTTCAAATGCCATTTAGCAAGAGGCTTGGGCCTGGCAACATGTAGGACCAAGACTCATCATAAGACAAACTTGCTTTCAATAATTATGTGTCTCCTTCGAATGGCCACCAATGTGTGTCCTTCGAATGAACCTTTAGAGTGCTCTTTCGAAGGGTTCATATTGTGTGTCATAGTGCAGAAACTGTGTTGAGGGGTCTTGGCCTTGTGCATTAAAAGCAAACACAGAGGAAGTCTTTGCCTTATGCATTGAAGGAAATCATATAAGAAGCCTTTGCCCTTATGAATCCCAGACAAGTCTAAGGAAGCCTCTGCCTTGTGGATCAAAGGCCAGTTGAAAGGATCATTTTACTTAGTGAATCCAAGGCAAGCATGAAGAGGCCTTTGCCTAGTGAGTCGAAGGTTGCATGTAGAGGCCTTTTCCCTAGTGAGTCGAAATAAACATGCAGGAGGCCACTGTTGGTGAATCAAAGGGAACTTGTAGGGGGTTCTTACCTAAATTAAGCTTGGACCAAGGTTGTCTCGAAGGGGAACCAACACGTAATCGAAGATGATGCACCAATGCTTGATCGAAGGGTTTTAGATTCCCAATCAAAGCTTGTTGACATGCCAATCGAAGGACCCTTTGCTATGATATGCCAACTGAAGGACATTGTTTAGATGCCAATCGAAGGACACTATTGACATGTCAATCGAAAGACACTTAACCATCATTAAAAAATTTCAATTTCTTTAGGCAAGTGTTTGTAACCACCCATGTAAGAGAAAACTTTGGGAAACATGAGAAGGCAAATTTTGTGGTACAACAGCTTCCCCCGTTCAATCTTCTTAAACCTGAGGATTTAGATTGGCTTGTCTGATTTTCATGATCTGAAGGTGGAAGAGGATTGAACACTAGAGTGCCTAGAAATTTGAACTCGCATGACGTAACACTGATGGTTGATGATGGCGGGAATGGGCTTACAGGTTCCATTTGGAGAAGATGACTGAGAGTTATGGTGATGGGCTTAAAGATGTCATCCAGAGTAGGTTTTGATTTCATAAGATGTCGCATTATGGGGAATTCCTGTTCCTGTCGTCTGAGGAGGAGTCTACTGGGGAATATTGATTTTTTTTGTTTTCCTGCTTGAGGAAAACTTTGTGGGGAATAAAGTCTAGAAACTTCGGTTGTCCATGGATCTATTGAGGAGTTATCTATATACTGGAGAGATGAGAGTTTGCTACTTTCTGGTTGAAATCCAGGTTTCACAGTAACTTGCCGGGGATAATGGAATTAACTGTTACCTGAAAATATATTAGAAAGAGCATGTGTATGGCTGTTCCAGGATGAGTCCGTGTTAGCCGGCATCCGGAGATATACGAGAAGGAGCCAGTGTGGGGCTGCTTCAGGATGAGTCCGTGTTAGACTACATCTAGAGATATAAGAGAAGGAGCCTATGCGGGGCTTCTTCAGGATAAGTCCGTGTTAGACTGCATCTGCAAAGTTGTGAACGAATCCATGTAAGATTTCTTCAGGACGAGTCCGTGTTAAACCGTTGCCTCGTCTTGTTTCGAGAATTGATCCATAATCAGTTGTTTCACAGATAGTTGTGTTGTCTAGTTTCATGAATTAATTTGGAACTTGCTTTTGTCTGTCGTTGAGATAGTTGTCCTGGCAAGTTTCAGGTATTAATCTCTGACCTTAGAAAGAAAGATAGTTTTCCTGGCTTGTTACAGGTATTAACCTTCAATCTGCTCATGTATATAGTTTTCCTGGCTAGTTACAGGTATTAATCTACAATCGGTCATCCACAGATAGTTGTTCTAGCTTGTTACAGGTATTAATGTGGAACTTGAAAATGTTGGCAAGTATGAAGCTTGACTTTGACGTATGATGAGGGAATCTTGGATAATTACTATCTCAGCAGGCAATGAAGGAATCTTGGTCGATTATAACCTCAATAGATAATGAAGGAATCTTTGACGATTACTACCTCAACAGATAATAAAGGAATCTTTGATGATTGCTACCTCAATAGATAATGAATGAATCTTTGATTATTACTACCTCAACAAATAATTAAGGAATCTTTGACGATAGCTACCTCAAAAGATAATGAAGGAATCTTGGACGATTACTACCTGAAAAAATAATGAAGGAATCTTGGACAATTAATACCTCAACAGGGTATCGGAAATTTATCTGGTCATGTAAGTAGTTGATGATATTTGTCTATTTATAGACTTTTACCTTAAAAGATGAAGACTTAGGTGTATGCAATGTCATGATGCATGAAGTGCAAATGATGCTCTCAAAATAAATGAGATTTGTAATATATGCATACGTGCTGCATATGCTATGACACCTATAAAATGATGTATGAATGCAATGTATGAGCGCGTCAGTCATTCCATTACTATATTGTTGAACTAGGGAGAATGAATCCTTGATTGTTGTTGGGGTTGAAGAATGTGGGTCTTCAAATTTGTTGAAGGTGAAACACTGGGAGATGAACTTTCGTTGTTAGAGAAATAAACTCTGTTGGGGAAGGAACACTCAGTGAACTTCTTGGAGATTTTGTTGAAATCCTGCAGGGGAATTCTGAGAAGCTTGGCAACTTCACTGGGGATTTTTTGTTGGAGCAGTAATTTAGAGATTCTCACTCCATCAGGGATATAAGAACACCTGACACCATTAGGCTGTGTGCTTAGAATATGAAAATGACCTTGTAGTAGGATGCACCTGCCTCTGTAGCTGCTCAAGAAAATATTTGTCGGGGATTTCGTAGATGGTTCTACTGTTATCCAAACTCCTGGAGTCTTTGGTGAATGCAGATCAGGGTAATGAACCTTATATTGATAGACAAGTGACGAGATGACGAGACATAGTCATACGCTTTAATCCCTAACTTTTTCCTAGACTGTCCTTTCAGATTTTTAGTCCATCGGGATACCCCTTTTTGTCAATCCGCCTTTTCAGGTTTTTGACTTGCCGGGTGTACAAATTTTTTTTTCATATGTATATCTGTTGTACCCCAAAATTTTCCCTCTCAATTCTCAAGGCTTTTCTCACAAAGATCCTCAGGATTCAAGCTTGCACAAGTACATTGGGATTTTGCAGTACGAAAATTAAAAGGAAACTGTCAAAAAGTGAGAAAACAGATAAAAATAACATTTTGACAAATTTGGAGAAAAATAGGCCTCCTTCAATTCAGCCCCTTCAGTTGGACTTTGCCCCTCCTTTGATTTATCCCCCTTTGATTGGACTTTGCACCTCCTTCAATTGCTCAAAAATGGCTGCTAGCGTACCTCTATCGTCTAGGCATTTGACCTCTTGTTCCAGGCTTCATTTGTGTCTTTTGCTGCCTACATGCTTACTTTGAAAACCATGACGTGTTGGCCACATGTGCCTCCTGCAAGGCAAACCCTTCGTTTATACACAAGTGCCTGCATACAAGTCTTCGTTTGGGCATTCATCTCTTGCCAAGCCTGCATGCAAGCTTCAGTAGAGCAAGGGCTTCATGCCACTTGTGTTACATCTTTCATTTGGGTATTGAAGCTTCCTTCGATTCAGAAGGAAATTAGCTTCTGAAAGCTTCCTTCGATTTAGAAGGAAATTAGCTTCTGAAAGCTTCCTTCGATTTAGAAGGAAATTAGCTTCTGAAAGCTTCCTTCGATTTAGAAGGAAATTAGCTTCTGAAAGCTTCCTTCGATTCATAAGGAAATCATCCTTTGAAAGCTTCCTTCGATTCATAAGGCCTTGGCCTTCTGAAGGTTCCCTTTGATTGCACCATTGGCCCCTCACCTGTTTGCCTTGGATTCACAAGTTTTCAATTGGATGAATGGCTACCTTCCTGTGACGTCCGATTTCATCTTCATGTTTATTTCGAATGCGCCTTCATATCAAATTCGAATCCATCTGCAAACCCTTCAATACGCCATAGTGTTGCATTATGACACACAACTTGGTGGCCCATTCGAAGGACTTTCCATAGTTGGGGAATAATTGTTTTTACTTACTTTAGAGTCTTGTCGAAGGTTTGGGCCTAAGTGATCAAAAGCAAGAAGACTCATAATGGCATATTCAACTGAAAAGGGCCATTCGAAGAACACACGGTTGGTCCATTCGAAGGACACACAACTGGTGGAAACGAATGCTGCTTTGTTGAGTCGTGTCAAAGGTTATGGAAAATTAAGGATTCGATTCAAAGGGTCAAGTTGTCCTTAGGTCAGGCTACATAGGCCTTCAACTCTTGCCTCACTCCATATTAAATTGTTCTTCAAGCCAACTTGCTCTTGATGACATCACCACCATTTTAGAAAGTTTTTGAGCCTTGCGCCTGTCTCTTCTGCACATTTTCCCATTGTAAACTAGGAGCCACCCATCTAAACCATTGATTTTGTTGCTTTTATCTTGGGATTATAAAAATTTGACACAAGTGGATGTTGGCCTTTCAAATAAACTACATTTTATTCTTTCATAAAGCTGCTCATTCCAAAAAAAAATTCTATAAATAGAGAGTTCATTTTCACATCAAAAGGGGGGAGGCAACAAGAGAAAACGCTAGCAAATTTTGGTTGTGTGGGAAGAACCTTCAAAAAGCTCTCAAACACTAAACACAAACCCATAATCTAAAGAAACTCAACACTTGTTTCTTTTTCTCTTTCGAATCAGAAACAATCCCCACTCTTTGTTTTTATTTCGAATCCAGTAGAAAGAACACTACACCTGTTCTTCTCCTTCGAATCCAGAAATAACAAACACCACCCTCACAGCTCCTGACCTTGAGAATCCAGTCAAAGGAACACCACACCTGTTTCTTTCCTTCAAATCCAAGAGCATCTAGTTCAACCACTTGAACGTCCAGCACACGCTCCAGCCTCCAACAAGTTAAGTTGTTCTAAACCTTGAACTCTTCGTTTCTGGCATAACATGTAAATACAGTTGCTTTTCGTTTCAAACATGTACATACTATTGCTCTTCTTTTCGTTTCCATCCTTTTAATATGTTTCATGATTAACATGCTTCAAAGAATAACCTGGCCCTAAGGTAATGTTGGCATGGCCTTAGAACATGTTGCTATTCAAACTCAAATGAAAGAAATAGGAGACAAAATGTTAGAAATGAAGCCTCTGGCTTCCATACTAACCTTCAGGCTAAACGAAAGAGGTAGCCAGAAGGAATAACATGTTGGCCTCCAGTCTCCAATCGAAAGACACAACATGCTGGCCTCCAGGCCCCAATCGAAAGACACGACATTCTGGTCTCCAGACCCCAATTGAAAGTCATGCCTTCACCCCTTTTCAGGCCAGATCGAAGAGAGCCAGAAACTGCAGAATCGAAGGGTTTTCTGCCCTAAATTGAAGGAGGTATGTCTTTCTTCTTTCTACCTTATTTTTGCTTTTATATTTTTATGCACTTCAATATGGTTGTAATAGTGTAGGATTTATTTTTTGCACTTTTTCAATACTTTCATATAAACGTTAGTAATTAGGTGTGTATGGCAAGATAAAACCAACAAGTAGACAACCCAAAAATCAAATACAAAAGGCATGAAATCAAACACACTTTACACACATGCACCCTTAGGGTAATTCCACTTGTTGCCTTATAAAAATGGTCATATTATGCATGTGGGATATCTTAGCAAAAATAATCTAAAATACAAGATCACAGTCCCTTGAGGACGCTACGAATGTTGCCTTACAAATGATCTTAGTCCCTCAAAGAGAAATGCTAATATATCTCACAACATTGCTATCATGACTAGACGATGACCCACGCCCGTCCCTTTACATCCAAAGATAAGGCTTCTTACCAAATCAATGGTAAGATAGCAATATCAAAGGAAAGGAAGAAATGAACTAAGACTTTTGAGTAGGTAGATTGTTCCTAGTTGCTTGCTCATTTTCAAATCAAAAACTCTTTCTTATTTTCAAAAACAAACACCAACACTTTCAAAATGCTTTCAAAACCCTTTCCAAACATGAAATATTTTCAAAAGCTCAACACTTTGTATACGTTCTTACGAACAATAACTATTACAAAGTTTTCCTAAACGAAGGCGCCTTTTCAAAATACTTTCAAAAACCACACAAAGCATATTTTTCAAACAAACCAAGTGATCTAGCAATCAACTAAGAGCCCGTAGATAACTACAGATGAAAAGGGTGCTAATACCTTCCCTTTTCATAATCTACCCCCGAACTCAGAAATAATCTCAAAGGTCTTTCCTATTCTTTTCAGCTTTTCCTTTTGGATAAAAGAAAAGTCGATGGCGACTCTTGCTAACCGCAACATTGCGATAAAATGAAAAACACCTAAGTCAGTTCTCCCACTGTATCACAAAACTGGCAACTCTGCTGAGGAAATTTAAAAGTTGGGTTACCTTAGGGTTAGATCACCTTTATTTTCTTTCATTGTTTGATTTGTTTGTTTTATATTTTGGTTCCTTGTTTAGGTTTTTTCTAATCCTCTACCGGGATTTGGGATACCTTATAGGTAACTAGCAATACCTTGTGGAAACTGTGCGGGGTATACCGACATGGTCTAAGAAATAGCTACGTTAGTGTGACATATTTGTGGGTACCAGTAGCCATTGAGTAGTCAAGGAGAATACGGGGCCGCTGAGTGATGTTATGAAGCACTAACTGACTTTAGAACCTTTACTTGACCAACTTGGGCATTAGGACGTAGTGAGATGACCGACTTTGGTGCAGTCCGATGTTGGTAGATACTCAATACTACACTCATTGAGGTTTGGATTTTTGGGATATTTCGGTCTCCGTGAAAGAGGCTTGTGCTGAGACAATGCCCGAGAAGACAAATCAGTGATATTGAGATCCTTTAGAACCCGGTTACTATTTATAGGACAGGTTGAGCCAACTAAACTTCAAGAGGGTACTTACCTATAAGACTCCATGTAAGCCTAAACCTAAGGACTTGTCTGCTTTGTGTGCATATGACTATTTGTACATAACAACTTGCTTTCCTTGCATAATTGTACATAACATCATAACATCATGCCATAAGCATTTTTAATAACCATTTCAAGGATCTAAAGGGTTTGTGATGCAGGGTTATGTTGAACCATACGTCTATCAAGGGGCGAGAGGATTTATTTTCCTCTAACCAAACGACATCAAAGATCAAGTACAACAAACTTGAGTGAAGGGATATGACCCACTTGACATGGTGAGCTTAATTCTCGTGGAAGGACATCCACCGATACAAAGTTCTCCAATCAAAGTTCAACTTCTAAACATATTCTTGTGTTTACCCTGCGAGATCCTTGAAAACATGCATCCACATATCATGCATCATACTATAACAGGTTTTCCCGTACATGTTTTCTCATCTGCTTACTGTTTATTTCAGTAGAAATGGCTCTAAAGCAAACAGTTAAAGATATTCAAGCTCAAAACGCTCAATTCCAACAAGTGCTCATGAACTTGGCCAAGGGGAAGGAAGATCTGAAAACACTCTTCACCAAAGAGAGCAAGAAGAAGAAAAAGTTTGTCATCCTCAACATGAGGAGAAGGTCCAAGGGGAATGCCGAACTAGTTCAAAAAGAATATGCTTCTTCTAAAGACAATCAAGAAGAGGAAGTTGGAAGCATTAGAGCCAATATAGCTATTGATGATGATGACTCTTCCAAGGAGCAATAACCACCGGCGGATGAAAAATACAAATAGCTTGAAGACAGACTAAAAGCTTTGGAGATCCAAGCTATACCTGGTTTGGACTTAGGAGACATGGGTTTGATGTCTGGGGTGGTCATCCCGCCAAAGTTCAAAATCCATACCTTTTCCTTGTACGATGGAGTCTCTTTCCCTAAGATGCACTTAAAGTCTTATGTCCGCAAGATTCAACCATACACAACTGATCAGAAACTTTGGATCCATTTCTTCCAAGAGAGCCTAGTAGGGACTAAACTTGAATGGATCTATCAATTGGAGGGTTCTCACATTCACACCTGGGAGGATCTAGTTGTTGCTTTCTACAAGAAGTACCAATACAACACTGATCTTGCACCAACTCGTGTGCAATTGCAGAACATGATCATGGGTTCCAACGAGAGCTTCAAAGGATACACCCAAAAGTGGAGAGATCTGGCTGGTAGGGTGCAGCCCTCTTTAAATGACAGGGAGATGATTGACATCTTCATGGGAACTTTAACAGGACCTTTATTCAATCACCTAATCGGAAGCTCCTCAGGAGGGTTCACCAAGATAATACTGACCGGTGAAAGGGTCAAAGTTGGCATCAAAAGTGGAAATATCTAAGGAGCTACACCCTCCAATGCTCAGAAAAAGCCATACAATGGGAAGAAAGAGTCCAATGTTGTGTATGGTCAAAAGAGTCGTCATGACCAACATGTGGGGGCAGTCCTGATCTCTGGTTTTATGTCGCACCGGCAACAGCAAAGGGGAAATCAACAAAGGCCAGACGAGCCCAAAAGACAGTTTACCAACATTAAGATACCGCTGACTCAAGCGCTACAACACTTGTTGAGGATGAATCTGATTACGTTGATAGGACCTCATCTAAACCCCAAAACTTCTTCTCTTAACTATAATCCTAATGCAACACGTGCTTATCATTCTGGCAGTCCTGGGCATGATACTAATGATTGTTGGGTGTTGAAGTACAAGATTCAGAATTTGATTGACGCCAAGGAGATTGAGTTTGACCCTCCGGAGACTCCAAACATGATCACTGCTCCTATTCTGAATCATTCAGAACGTCTTGTTCATTTTAAATTTTCAATTGTAATTTCTTTTTTATACAAACAATAATCTATTAATGTCAAACTTTGTTTCATTAATGCATTGCATATGTTTGTCTTGAATTCATCCATTTGTTTTCACTATATTTAAGCTATACTTTTTACTCTCTTTATGACATTCGGCTCTTGCTAAAAGTTACAAGCCTTTAGACGGTGATGGTTCCCTACTAAATAGGAAGTCAATATCTCTCAAAAAGAAAATCCCACTAAGTCAAAACCTACAAAGGAGACCTAAGAAAACTGGGGCATCCCACTGACTGTAATCTCAAAACAAGAACAGTCAGGCAAAAATCAGGGATAACAAATCAAAAAGAGGTGACTACAAATCCTCAACAACATGAAATTTTTTGCAAAAAATGAATGCCTTCCGATAAACTAAACTTTTCTAAACCATCACAAAAACGTCAATCTAGACTCAATTGGAGTTCAAACGCACAATTAGCTGAGTTTAGGACTGAATAACATCACGAAGAGAGAGTGGGTACAAATACACTTTGAGCCTTATCCTTTATTTCTTAAATCGTGAACCAAACCACGATACAACCTTTCAAAGTCCTAATTGAAGCATGGGTTAGTTTGAAACCATACTGTTACAAAAGGTATCCTGACTCATGTAAGGCTTTACTCTAAATCCTGAGTTGAATTTTTCTTGCAAAATTTCTTTACTTGCTAAAACGCATTTTCAAAACTTCAAGTCAAGCATAAACTTTGCATTTATTTGAATATCGTTGTTTGCATATGGATATTTGTTTGACAACAGAGAAATTCACACAACGAATATCCGATGAACAAAATCTCTCTCAGTAAGCAAAATCACTTCAAGTGGGATGACACTTCCAATGACAAATATCCTATCAACAAGGGGGAATGACATGTCACTATCCAGCACACCTGGGGAAGTCCAGTCAAGATTCCAAGAAATCTCTCAAGAAGTGCAGAATAACCAGGGGCAGGTCTCCATCTAAATCACTTGGGGCATTGAACGCAAATCCAAACAAAGGGTTACGTACAATCAATTAGTTCCTGGAAGTGCCACAAACACTTGCTACTAGGGGAAGTGACAAATATCCCCAAAATCCTTCTCATAGGATGACTCCCAGCCAAAGTTTAATCTCTGAAAACTTTTTCCCCAGTTGAGTCGACCTCAAGAATCCTAGAGGATTTTCCCCAGTGAAGTCTCCACCTCTCCAACAGACCAACAACAGGGTTTATTTCCCTAATAAATAGCAGGATTCCCCAGCTTGAGTTTGCCTCTCCGACTACTAAAAATCAGAGGACCGCAACTCCTCTTCCCCAGTAGGCTACTCTATAATCCCCAACAAATTACTGTGAAGCCTGGACCCGACCAGATAATAGATAACTTCAGTAAGTTATTGTGAAGCCTGGACCCGACCAAATATCAGTTCAACTTCATCCTTTTAAGAATTTTTTGTCAAGCCTGGACCCAACCAGATATCATTTTAACTTCATCTTTTCTAGCAAGTTACTGCAAAGCTTGGAATACGACCATATAACAGTTAACTTAAATCTTCCCCAATATAACTCTCCAGTAGAACAACGGACAACCGAGACTCCTAAACTCTTTTCCCCAAACAGGAATTAACACTCTCCACAGAATTTTCAACATTCCCCAGTGGAGCTCTCCTCAAACAACATAACAGGAATCCTTGGTGGAAACATTCTAAGAAAATTTTGAAGACACACCTACTCTTCAACAACAGTCCGGGATTTAATGACTCCCCAACATTTGTCAAGGATATATTTTCCCAGACAAAGATACACTTCAATAACATTTCACATTTCATACATCCTATTTACATACATGATAAGTGCATACGACACAATCTCATTTATTTTGAGAACATCATGACACCATGCATTTCATACACCATGACATTGCATATAGCTAACGTTTTACCTTTTCAATAAAAGGTCAATCAACAGATGGCTACCATCAACAATTTTCAAGTTCCAGATTAATACCTGTAATAAGCCAGGAGAACTATCTGTGGACGAGTGATTGTAGATTAGCAACTCTAACAAGCCAGGAAAACTATCTTTCTTTTTGAGGTTAGAGATTAGTACCTATAACAAGTCAGGGAAATTATCTACACGACCAACTGAAGCAACCCTACCTAGGTTCCTTCTCATTTCCAGATAAATTTTTACACTGACTCATCATGAAGCAACCCTACACAGTTTCCTTCTCATTTCCAGATGAAGTTTTACACTGACTCATCATGAAGCAACCCTACCCAAGTTCCTTCTCATACATTTCCAGATGAAGTTGTACACGGACTCATCAAGAAGCAACCCTATACAGGTTCCTTCTCATTTCCAAATGAAGTTTTACATTGACTCATCATGAAGCAACCCTACCCAGGTTCCTTCTCATACATTTCTAGATGAAGTTTTACACGGACTCCTCATAAAGCAACCTTACACAGGTTCCTTCTCTTTCCAAGATGAAGTTTTACACGGACTCAGCATGAAGCAACCCTACCCAATTCCTTCTCTTTCCAAGATGAAGTTTTACACGGACTCATCATGAAGCAACCCTACCTAGGTTCCTTCTTATTTCCAGATGAAGTTTTACACTGACTCATCATGAAGCAACCCTACCCAGGTTCCTTCTCATACATTTCCAGATGAAGTTTTACACATACTCATCATGAAGCAACCCTACACAGGTTCCTTCTCATTTCCAGATGAAGTTTTACATGGACTCATCATGAAGCAACCCTACCCAGGTTCCTTCTCATACATTTCCATATGAAGTTTTACACGGACATTTCATAAAGCAACCCTACACAGGTTCCTTCTCTTTCCAAGATGAAGTTTTACACTGACTCATCATGAAGCAACCCTACCCAGGTTCCTTCTCTTTCCATGATGAAGTTTTACACATACTCATCATGAAGCAACCCTACCCAGTTCCTTCTCATATATTTCCAGATGATGTTTTACACAGACTCATCATGAAGTAACCCTACCCAGGTTCTTTCTCTTAAATTCCAAATGAAGTTTTACACAAACTCATCTTGAAGCAGCCCTACACAGGCCCATCACAAACGAACGATCAAAGATCTCTGTTGGTTCAGTTTAAATCTCTTAATGGTTTATCCTGATTATAGTAGACATTCCCTCTGGTTCAGATAGATCGCTACAAGATTTATTCTGATTCTTCTCCAGTTAAAGTCAGAATTTAGACTTAGCCTAATTTCTATCAACAATCACCTTTGGATATCATCTATAAGCCCATCTCCAAAAACTATCCATCATTTCTCTAAATGGCATATTTAAGCCCATTCCCTACACAATCAACCACAACATCATCGAGTGCAAATTTTTGGGCACTCTAGTGTTCAATCATCTTCCACCTTCATGTCACGAATGGCATATTTGCCAATCTAACTCTTCAGGTGTAAGAAGATTGAACAGGGGCAACTGTTGTACCCCAAAATTTTCCCTCTCAATTCTCAAGGCTTTTCTCACAAAGATCCTCAGGGTTCAAGCTTGCACAAGTACATTGAGATTTTCCAATACCAAAATTAAAAGGAAACTCTCAAAAAGGGAGAAAAGAGATAAAAATAACACTTTGACAATTTGGAGAAAAATTGGCCTCCTTCGATTGGACTTTGCACCTCCTTCGATTCAGCCCCCTTGGATTGGACTTTGCACCTCCTTCGATTACTCAAAAATTGTTGCTAGCGTACCTCTTTCGTCTGGGCATTTGACTTCTTGTTGCAGGCTTCGTTTGTGTCTTTTGCTGCCTACATGCTTACTTTGAAAACCATGACCTGCTGGCCACATGTGCCCCCTGCAAGGCAAATCCTTCGTTTAGACACAAGTGAATGCATACAAGTCTTTGTTTGGGCATTCATCTCTTGCCATGCCTGCATGCAAGTTTCAGTTGAGCAAGGTCTTCATGCCACTTGGGTTATGTGATACGGTGGGAGAACTAACTTGAGTTTTTGCGTTTGTATTCGCACTTGTTCGGTTTAGCAAGAGTCGCCACCGACTTTTTATTTTATCCTAAGGAAAGGTCAAATAGCACAGGAAAGACCTTTGAGATGTTTTCATGGGTTCGGGGGGTAGATTATGAAAAGGGAAGGTGCTAGCACCCTTTTCATCCATGGTTATCCATGGGCTCTTAGTTACTTGTTTTAGTTCACTTGCCTTTGCTTTTCAATTGTTTGAAATGGTGCTTTGTGTGTGTGGTTTTGAAAATGTTTTGAAAAAGATGCCTTGTCTAGGCAACCATTGTAATGACTCGTGTTTGAGTATATACAAAGGTGTGCGTCTTTTTGAAAAGATATTTCAATGTTTTGAAAGTTGTTTTGAAATTGTTTTTGAAGTTATGTTGTGATGTGTGTTTGAAAGTAGGCAAGGATGTTTTGCAAGATTTTTGATCAAGTAACTAAGAGTTGGTCTACCCTATTTTACTCAAAGATTTTTCTTATGTTTTTAACCCTTTTAACAATGTTGTTTCACCATTGTATTTGGTGAACAACCTTGCGTTAGGATGTTAAACGGGACAGACGCGGGTCATCGTATATAATCATTGAAGGCAACTTGTGAGACGCTCTAGCAATTTTGTAAGGGACGAGATCGTTTTATCGAAGGCAACATCGAGGGTCATCAAGGGACTAACGATCTTTGTTTATCGAAGGGACGTTTTCTAGAGTGTCTCATACTCGAGGGACATGATTGCATTTTTTCGAAGCAACAAGCGAGGTTATCCTAGAGGTGCAAGTGTGAATTGTGTATTGATTTTCATGCATTTGTCTTGTATTAGGTTATCTAGCGGTTGATTTTGAATCTTCACATACAAACCCTAATTACTATACAGTATATGAAAGGCGATAAATTGCGGGAATTTAAAGTCTAAGCTATTACAAATAAGTATCCGGGGATGGGGATACAAATGTTTACAAATGGGGATGAGTCTTATCAGAATAGTAGTGTCCAAGTATTATTTACAACCAAATCGAATCGTCGCATTCTCAATGTAAAAATATAAGAATAAAAAGGAATCAAAAGCAATGTATGATGCACATGATTATTTACAAGTGATCAAAAGGTTAACCTAATGCATTTATTATTTATTTTTGTGTTTTTGTTAATGTTATATAAACAAAAAGGGTTTTAAAGAGAAAAATCAATTAACTTGAAAATCTATTTTTATGTATTTCAAGTGTAATAGAAATAAAAAAGTATTGTTAATAAAAATGTAATATGAAAAATTAATATATTATTTTTATTTAACAAAAATAAAGTAGGAATTAAGTTATAAAGGGAAATAAGGTGATAATAAAATTATTAAAAAAAGTATTAGTTTGTATGTAAGAAAAAGTTAAATGGGCTCTTAAGAACATGTTGGGCCCAAAATAAAAATTAAAAAAAGGGACAAGAGGGGGGTGCATGCGCCAGTTTCAATTGGGCTTAGGGTTCGTGTGTGGGGCAGGCCCAATGTTAATTGACAATGTTTTTTCTTAGGGTTTCAAGCGCTTGTCTCAGAATTGGGTTTGTTCAGCTTGACGAACGGCGCCGCTTCTCATCTTCTTCATCGCCTCTTCATCCTTTCTCAAAAAAGCCATTGATGCTCTCTATGCCTTAGGCCACCAGACGCGATGCCTCCACCTCTTCCTCCTCATGATTGCTCAGGCGGTTACAGAAAGGTAATGATTTTCATTCCAACGCTTTTAGGGTTTTCAGATTTTCTCTTGCATGTTTTATCTTTGACACGTTTTGATCTTCTATGTTACATTTGTATGAGGTGTAAAAAGGAAGAGGGGACAATACCTTTGGGTTTAGTTTTGGAGAGGAGACGGAGGAGTGGACGGCGGCGCTTCTCCGGTGGCCAACACGGAGGGAGTATGACGATGCTTGTTGGCTTCCTGGTACTTCGTATCTCTTGCTTCGTTTTGTGATGGCCCTAACTCTGAAAACGCTGTATTATTTGCTTTTGTCTCTCTTCCTATCTGAATGCTTGCCTTGTTGTTTGGATATTTGATTGTTGATGTTGATGAATCTTTATTATTCTGATGTTGATGATTTTGATGTTGCTTTTGCTTCAGTGTTTTTGCTTCTGAGTTGCTTTTCCTCTCTTGGGCTTTGCTGGCTTTTTTCAATGATGATTATTCTGAGATTTCTTGCTTCTGAGATGCTTTTACAATCTTCCTCTCTTTGGGTTTTGATTCTCAATGATGAACTTTTGTTCTGAGAGCTTTGTTATTATTACTGATTTGGATGTTTGGACTTGCTTGCTTGGTATTGAAGGCAGGTTAGAGGTTACAGGCTTGTTGGCTTGTTTGGCTTTGGCTTGAATGCTGTAACAGGTTTTTAGGCTTGTTTTGGTTACAAGCTTTGACAGGCTTTGGCTTGAAGCAGGCTTGGGTTTTTGTAACAGGTTTAAAGGCAGGCTTGTTGGTAACAGGCAGGCTGTTGTTTCTGTAACAGGTTTTTAGGCCTTGGGCAGGCTGTTGCTTGCTTATTTGGTAAGGTTTCTGATATGAGTTTGTTTATGCAGGCAAGATTTGTTGGTTAGGCAGGCTTGAAGCAGGCTTGAGCAGTTTGAAACTTAGCAGGTAGTTTGGAGCAGGCCCAGGTTTGAAACAGGTTTTGTTGAAGTTTGGTAACTGGTTCTGCATGTTTTGAGGACTTTAGCAGGTTTACTGATACAAGCTTGTTATGCTTCTGTAAGTTTGGCAGGCTTGTTAGTATTTTAGTTTTGAGAGCTTTTGATACAGGTCTGAAGTTTACTTGGGCAAGCTTAAAGGTTTGCTTCTGGTTTGAAGCAGGCTTGTTAGCAGGCTTCAAGGCTTGTGTTATCTGTTTACAGTTTTGTGGTATATTTTTCTTTATGTGTTCTTCCCCCCTTTCTGAACTGAAATCTTTGTTATATTTATTTGTCTTCTAAGCCTGCCAAACTGCAAACCTGCTTTTACTTTTTCTCTTTCCCTCTCCATAAGCATATTATATTGCTTAAAGGTACTCTTTTTCTGAAAAGGTGTTGGCTGGAAAATGATGAAAGTTTTGAAATATTGCTTGCATTTTGGTTTTCCTCTGCATACTTTCTTATCTTCCAGACTTTCTGCACTGCCTTTTGTGTACTTGTTGACAGTTTGATAGCTTCTTTGACAGTTTTGAACTTGTGACTTAGTTTGCCTTTCTTTGACAGTTTGGTTTGCCTAGTTTGGTTGACAGTTTTGTTTGCCTTTATGCATTGTGCAACTTGTTTGTTCAGTTTTCAATTTGGTTGGCCTCTTTGACAGTTTGAATTTATGTAGCTTTGGGAACTTTTGAATTGATTTGTATTTAACTAATTCATATGCTTGCAAACAATTTTTCTTTACCTCTTTGTGAACCAAGGAGAGACATCTTCTTGCGATTTGCAGAGAGGACGAACAAACTGATTCCGGCCGACAACCTTTAATGATGATTTTTTGCTTATCTGTCTGAAAAATACTTTTCCAAATTAATTGTGTTGACTTCTCCTTTTCTGGCTTTGCAGGTAAATATCAATTGGGGCAAGGGAAGCAACAGTAGAAGATGAAGACTTCAAGAAACTTAGGATATAGATTTAGTTTATTTTATTTTTAATCATTGTAATAAACGTTATTGTAAATACCGTAAATAAATTTACTGTACCAAATAAACATTTGTAACAACAATTGAAAATGAATAAAAATCTTTTGTCAGATAATTCTTGATTTCTCCTGCACTTGTTTATTTAATTACTTAAATTTCTTGAATTATAATAATTGGAAATGCATCGCAATAATTGTAACTTAGAAATCATAAATAATCAACAAACGTCTGGCATTCCAAATAACCAAATGCATCGCACAGTTAAACAAACAAATGTCCATACGCCTTTTACCTTACTGATTAAACCAACACTTCAATCTTTCAATCAGAAGCCTCAGCTTCTATCCCAGATGTTTTAGGCTTTGAGAAACAAACAACAATCTTGAACAAGCGTCAAAACAATGTAACAGTCGATTGAAAAGAACTGTGGACTCAATTCCTTTTGAGAATGTGTGTGCAAACCCTAATTTGGGATTTACTGTCAAAGAAACGTCCGCCTGATCAAACCCTGAGCCAAACTCAAACAAATCAAAAGAAACCCTAATAATATGTTTGACTGATTCAAAAGTCAATGGAAACCCTAATTTTGTTTGACTGATAAGAAAAGTCTGTTTGACCGATTCTTGAGCCAATCTGAAAAATCAGGAAAAGCCTGTAGCTATGATTTCTTGTGAAAAAGAGGAGGCAAATTTTGGGGTACAACAGGTTACATCTTTCATTTGGGTATTGAAGATTCCTTCGATTCAGAAGGAATTTAGCTTCTGAAAGCTTCCTTCGATTCAGAAGGAAATCATCCGCTAAAATCTTCCTTCGATTCAGAAGGTCTTGTCCTTCTGAAGGTTCCCTTCGATTGCACCATTGGCCCCTCACCTGTTTGCCTTGGATTCACAAGTTTTCGATTGGATGAATGGCTACATTCCTGTGACTTTTGATTTCATCTTCATGTTTTCTTCGAATGCACCTTCATATCACCTTTGAATCCATCTGCAAACCCTTCAATACGCCATAGTGCTTCATTATGACACATAACTTGGTGGCCCATTCGAAGGACTTTCCACAGTTGGGGGATAATTTTTTTTTACTTACTTTGGAGTCTGGTCGAAGGTTTGGGCCTAAGTGATCAAAATAAAGAAGACTCAAAATGGAATATTCAGCTGAAAAGGGCCATTCGAAGAACACACAGTTGGTCCATTCGAAGGACACACAACAGGTGGAAATGAATACTGCTTTGTTGAGTCTGGTCAAAGGTTATGGAAAAATGAAGGATTCGATTCAAAGGGTCAAGTTGTCCATATATCAGGCTACATAGGCCTCCAACTTGTGCCTCACTCCATATTAAATTGTTCTTCAAGCCAACTTGCTCTTGTTGACATCACTACCTTTTTAGAAAGTTTTTTAGCCTTGCGCCTGTCTCTTCTACACATTTTCCCCTATAAACTAGGAGCCACCCATCTAAATCATTAATTTTGTTACTTTTATCTTGGGATTATAAAAAGTTGACACAAGTGGATGTTGTCCTTTCAAAGAAACTATATTTTATTCTTTCACAAAGCTACTCATTCCAATTTTTCTATAAATAGAGAGTTTATTTGTACATCAAAAGGGGGAGGAAACAAGAGAAAACGCTGGCAGATTTTGGCTGTGTGGGAAGAACCTTCAAAAAATCTCAAACACTAAACACAAACCCAGAATCTAAAGAAACACAACACTTGTTTCTTCTTCTCTTTCGAATCTGAAACAATCCCCACACTTTGTTTTTCTTTCGAATCCAGTAGAAAGAACAATGCACCTGTTCTTCTCCTTCGAATCTAAAAATAACAAACACCACCCTTACACCTCCTAACCTTCGAATCCAGTCAAAGGAACACCACACCTATTTATTTCCTTCGAATCCAAGAGCATCTAGTTCAACCACTTGAAGGTTCAGCACACGCTCCAGCCTCTAGCAAGGTAAGTTGTTCTAAACCTTGAACTCTTCGTTTCTGGCATAACATGTAAATACAGTTCCTTTTCGTTTCAAACATGTACATAGTATTTCTCTTCTTTTCATTTCCATCCTTTTAATATGTTTCATGATTAACAACCTTCTTGGTTTTTTGCTCTTTGTATATTTAAACATGCTTTAAAGACTAATCTGGACCTAAGGTAATGTTGGCATGGCCTTATACCATGTTTCTATTCAAACTCAAAGGAAAGAAACAAGAGACAGAAAGTTAGAAACGAAGCCTCTAGCTTCCATACTAACCTTCAGGCCCAACAAAAGAGGCATCCAGAAGGCACAACATGTTGGCCTCTAGGCCCCAATCGAAAGACACAACATGCTGGCCTCCAGGCCCCAATTGAAAGAAACAACATGCTGGCCTCTAGGCCCCAATCGAAAGACACAACATGCTGGCCTCCGGGCCCTAATCGAAAGTCATGCCTTCACCTCTTTTCAGGCCAGATCAAAGAGATCCAGAAAGTGCAGAACCAAAAGGGTTTGCTGCCCTAAATCGAAGGAGCTCTTTTTTTCTTCTTTCTACCTTATTTTTACTTTTATATTTTTATACACTTCAACATGGTTGTAATAGTGTAGGGTTTATTTTTTACACTTTTTTATTCTATTCATATACATGTTAGTAATTAGGTGTGTATAGAAAGCTAAAACCAACAAGTAGACAACCCAAAAATCAAAGACAAAATGCATGCAATCAAACACACTTTACACACATTCACCCTTAGGGTAATTCCACTTGTTGCCTTATAAAAATGGTCATGTTATGCATGTGGGATATCTTAGCAAAAACAATCACAAATACAAGATCATAGTCCCTCGATGACGCTACGAATGTTGCCTTACAAATGATCTTAGTCCCTCAAAGAGAAATGCTAAGATATCTCAATCCATTTCTATCATGACTATACGATGACCCACGCCCGTCCCTTTACATCTAAAGATAAGGCTTCTTACCAAATCCATGGTAAGATAGCAATATCAAAGGAAAGGAAGAAATGAACTAATACTTTTGAGTAGGTAAATTGTTCCTAGTTGCTTGCTCATTTTCAAATCAAACACTCTTGCTTATTTTAAAAAACAAATACCAACACTTTCAAAACGCTTTTAAAACCCTTTCCAAACATGAAATATTTTCAAAAGCTCAACACTTTGTATACGCTCTTAAGAACAAGAACTAATACAAAGTTTTCCTAAACGAAGGCGCCTTTTCAAAATACTTTCAAAAACCTCACAAAGCACATTTTTCAAACAAAGCAAGTGATCTAATAAGCAACTAAGAGCCCGTAGATAACTATGGATGAAAATGGTGCTAATACCTTCCCTTTTCATAATCTACCCCCCGAACTCCGAAATAATCTCAAAGGTCTTTCCTGTTCTTTTCATCCTTTCCTTTAGGATAAAAGAAAAGTCGGCGGCGACTCTTGCTAACCACAACATTATGATAAAATGCAAAACACCCAAGTCAGTTCTCCCACCGTACCATAATATCCCTAATTTTTTCCCGAACCCTTTTGGTTCGCCAAGATGCCCTTATTTTTTCCTAGGCCAGTCGACCTAGCGGGTCTTTGTTTATGCATAGTATTTTTCGACTATGTCCATGTTCATTGGATGCAGAGAATTGTCATTGTCCATAGTAGTAAGTGTTGCCACACCGCCAGGAGATGTTTGCTTGATCGTACGTGTTTTGTTGCTGGAATTCATGTCCAATACCCCAAATGATTCAGATGGAGATCTGCCCCTGGCTATTTGGCATTTTTGAGAGATTCCTTGAACCTTGACATGACTGCCCCAGATCAGCAGGACACCATCCTATGTCCCTTGATTATGAAAGGCCTGTTATTGGAATGTGTTTCCATCTTAGGTGATTCTGTCCACTGAGGGGATTTTTGTTCATCGAATATCCGTCGTGCGAATTTCTCTGTTGTTGAACAAATACTCATAGGAAAATAATGGTATTTTAAGAATGCAAAGCTTATGTCTGTCTTGAAGTTTGAAAGTTCATTTTTTTAGTAAAAAAATTAAATTTTGTAAGAATGTGATATCAACTCAGGATTTATAGCAAGTCCTACAGAATTCAGGATACCTTTTGTAACAGTATGCTTTCGAACTAACCCATGCTTCAGCTAGGACTTTTAAGGGTTGTAGCGTGGCCTGGTTCACGGTCTAAGAAACAATGGATAAAGGCTCAAATTTGTTTGTACCCAACCCGTTCTTCGTGATGTTCTTCAGTCCTAAACTCAGTTAATTGTGCGTTTAGATCCCAATTGAGTCTGGAATCTTTGCTCTGATGCTTGGTGATGGTTCAGAAATTGAATGTTTGTTTGAGAAGGAAGTCATTTTGGTAACCTTTTCTTTTTATTGAGGATTTTTAGAGACTTTTTTTTTATTTTCATTATCCCTGCCTTTGCCTGGATTGTTTCTCTTGTGATTACAGTCAGCGGGATGCCCCAATTTTTCTCTTAAGTCCCCTTCATAGGTTTTGACTTAACGGGCTTTTCTTTTAGAAAATAATGATCGACTATCTTGTCGATTATGTGGAACCATCGCCATCTTTTGGAGGGCGTCTTCTACACTATTTGTCATGTATGAAGGTATAGCTTGCGACTAAATGAACATCTGAATTAACTGAGAAAACTACCCTGCCCCAGGTTATGACTAAGGGTTTTAATTTTTATGAAAAGAAAAACTCCTACTTCTTAGGATCAAAGGGGTTGACTAGGGATTATCTTCCTTATAACTCCACTGTTTAGGATTTGAAAAAACGCATGTACATCGTCAGCAGGGTTTGTTCAATAGCATACTGTAGAGATTGTGATATCGTTTTCGTCATCCTCCATCTAAAGGCTTAAAGCTTTTGATCGAGAGTTGAATATCACAAAAAGGAAGTAAAAACACATTTTGAATATAATGAATACGAATGAAACAATTCAAGACAAAACATATGTGATGCATTAATATGAATAACCAAAGTCTGACATAAAGACAAATGTTTTAAGCAAACAAAGAAATTACAACTGATAATTCAAAATGAAATAAACGCTCTCAATTTTGGCCATGATTTGGCATGGGATCGGTGATCACATTGGGGGCCTTAGGAGGGTCAATTTCGATCTCCTTGCTGTCAATCAAATCTTGAATCTTTTTCTTCAAAGTCCAACAGTTGTCGGTGTCGTGCCCAGGACTATCAGAATGGTAGGCACATATTACATTTGGATTGTACTTAGGAGAGGAGGTATCGGGGTTTTGAGGAGGATCCTTTAGTGTAATCAGCTTCGCTTTCAGCAAATATTGTAACGCTTGAGACAATGGCATGTTAATATTAGCGTACTGCCTTTCTTGGTACTTTATCCTACACCTATTTCCCTGTCGTTGTTGAATCGGTGTAGGATTAGAGATTAGCACTGCTCCCACGGATTGATGATGGTCCTTTTTACTATGACCCTTTTGACCATAGATAGCATTAGTTTCTTTTTTACCCCCAAATGGCCTCTTCTCAACATTAGAAGATGCGGCCATCAGAATTTTCCCACTCTTGATACCGCTTTCGATCCTCTCCCCTTCCAGAACCATCTCTATAAAACCGGATGAAGAACTCCCATCAGCAGATTGAAGAATAGGCATGTCAGAGTGCCCATAAACATGTCTACCACTTCCAGATCAGTTAGAGGAAGTTACACCCTTCCATCCAAATCCCTCCATTTATGTGCATATTCCATGAACCCTTCTCTTGAGCCCATGGACATATTCTGCAATTGCACTCGAGTTGGTGCCAGGTCAGCATTTTATTGGTACTGCTTGTAGAAAGCAGCAACCAAGTCTTCCTAGGTTAGAATGTCAGTTCCTTCTAACTGATAGAACCACTCCAGTTGAGTGCCAGCCAAACTTTCTTGGAAGAAATGGACCCATAACTTCCGGTCAGCAGTGTGAGGATGGATCTTTCTGACGTATAATCTCAAGTGAAGTTTAGGACAAGAGACCCCGTCATATTTAGTGAACATGGGAACCTTGAATTTTGGTGGGATGACCACTCCAGAAATCAACCCTAACTCTTCAAAGTCCAGGCCATGTATCTGTTGAGTATCCATAACATTGAGGTGATCCTCCAGTTGTTTGTATTTACCATCAGCGGAAGGATATTGGTTCTCAGAGTAGTCAGCTTCATCTTCATTAGTCCCCAGGTTTTTATCTTCTTCATGATTATCCCCTACATTTGATGGTGTTGAGAGATCTAGAGCTCTCTTGCTTGGTCCTCTAAGTCTTCTTCCCATATTCAAAACTACATCCGGTTTCTTTGCCTTCTTCTTCTTCCCTTTGATGACGAGAGCTTTCAGTTATTCCTTTGCCTTAGCCAAAGCCAGGAACATTTGTTGGAACTGAGCATTTTGGGCTTGAAAGTCTTTTACTGTATGTTCAAGAGCCATTTCTTTTGTTGAAATAAACAACGAAAAGATAAGAAACTTGTCTTGAAATACCTGCTTGCAATGACATGTCTGATATGCTTATGCGATGTTTTCAAGGATCTTATGGGGTAAACACAAGAAGATGTTAGGAGTTGACTGCAGCTTTGCTTAAAGAACTTTGTATCATTGAAGGTCCTTCTACGAGAATCAATCTCACCATGTCGAGTGGGTCATAGCCTCTGAGTCAAGTTGTCGTGTTTTGGTCTTTTGAAAGCACTTGGTTAGAGGAAATAAATCCCCTTGCTAGATGCTTTCTTTATCATAACCTGTATCACAGGCCCTTGAGATCCATGAAATTGTTAAGGAAATGCTATGGTATGATGTTATGATGTGTATGTTATACATCAAGCAAAAATGCAGGGTGATGAAGACAAGTATGTCTTACAAGAAAACCAGTTTATTGGATAATGTATACAAACAACCTCCTACAAAGAATACAAACAAAATCCCTGCAATAAGTACAAGTTGTTAGATAATGAAAGCAAATAAGTCACACAAGAGCCTTAGGTTTAGGCTTGCAGGGATTCCATAGGTAAGTACCCTCTTTAAGTTTAGTTGGTTCAACCTGTCCTATTAATAGTAACCGGGTTCTAAGGAGTCTCATATCATTGACCTTTCTTTGAGGCATTGTTCTAGCTCAAGCACCGAAGTATTGCGGCAAAAATATCCCAAAAGTCTAGTCTCTATGAGTGTAGTATCGAGTATCAACCAATCTTCGGTTGGAACCAAATACGGAAATCTCACTACTTTCTAATGTCTTAGTATGAGTCGATTAAAGGTTCTAAAGGTTAGTTGGCGCTTAATGACACTATATCGAAGTCTAATGTTATTCTTGACTGACTCAAGGAACATTAGTATAAGCCAGAGTATCACGCTAACGTAGCTATCACTTCGTCCATATCGGCCTACGTTGTACATCTTCCATGATTTATTGTTGCTTACCTAAAAAGGTGCCCCAGATTCGAGTATAAGATCTTTTAGTAAAACCCCAAACAAACCCTCAGAAGTAAAGCATACAAAGAAAGCAAATAAAACAGTTTAAAATGAACTAACTCTTAAGGTAACCCCACTTTTTATAAGTACATATCCCCAGCAGAGTCGCCAGTTATGTGATACTTTGGTAGAACCGGATGCTATACTGGTTTTGCGTTTGTGTTCACAAATTTTGCGGTAAGCAACAGTTGCCATCGACTTTTCTTTTATCCAAATTAAGGAGAGGGTGGAAAGAACAGAAAAGACCTTTTCAAGATTTTTCTGAGTAAGGGGGGTAGATTATGGAAAGAGAAGGTGTTAGCACCCTTTCCATTCGTAGTTATCTATGGGCTCTTATATGCTTAGCTCATTCTTTAAATACCTTGTGCTTTGTGTTTTGAAAAGTATTTGAAAATGCCTTAGTGCAGCGATTCACTTTATGATAACTCTTGTATCAATCCTCAAGAGTGTTGACAAAGCAAATGTTTTTGAAAGTTGTTTTTGAAATGTGTAAGTGTAAAAAGTTCGTTTTGAGAAAGCATCTAACAGATATCTACTTGTACTCGAAAAGGTTCGTTCTTTTCCTCCTATCCTTTAAACAGTTCTATCCTACTATTAGTGAGTAGGTAGCTCTAGCGTTCGATGTTTGAGGGACATCCAAAGGGACGTTTTTATAGTCACAAAGGCAACTGGGAAAGAAGCTTTAGTATCTACCCTTATAAGATCATATCTTTACCGAGGCAACATCGAGAGGGTCATCAAGGGACTTATAATCTTTTTGAACCAGAAGGTAGCCACTAAAACCTCTCACGGTTCGAGAGTTGTGACTATTTTCCGAAAGGCAACCGAAGTGGGCGTACTCTAGAGGTTTATATGTACATGTGTGTTATGTTCAGTTATTTTTGTCTTTTTTGCTAGGTTTGCTAGCATTTTGATTTTAATCTTTGCCATACAATCCTATTAGTCATACATCAAGCAGTTAATATGAAAGCAATAGAAAATGCGGAAAATAAGTGTCTTATGCTATTAAAAGAAAATTTAAAGGCAAGAAAATGTAAAAACAAGAACAAAATAAAGAGGGGAACTGAGTCCTTTGATCTAGGCAGTAGACTCCTTTGATTCACCCTTCTTTTCCTTTCTTTTGATTGAGCTTGGGAGTTGGTGTGAGAAACCTTCGATTGCACCCTTTCCTACTTCTTTCAATTGAGCTTGGGATTTGGTGTGAGAAACCTCTGATTGCACCCTTTCCTGCTTCTTTTGATTGAGCATGGGAGGTGGTGTCAGCAACCTTCGATTGCAACTTTCTCTGCTTCTTTTGATTAGACTATGAAGCAATATAGACCTGAAGAGCAGCATGAGTGTATATCCTTCGTTCACACCCTCATTGTCCTTCATTTGAGTCTGTACACGTTAGTTCCAACATATATTTGGACAAGAAAAACAAACAAACAAAAAGGACGGAAATGAAGAATATAACTAAAAGGGTATTTACATGTTATGCTGAAACGAAAAATAAGTGAAAGGATACTTACATGTTATGCTGAAATGAGAGATTCAAGGTCAAGAGGACTTACCTTGCTTGAAATTGGAACTTGTGTATGGACTGGGGTTGTTGGATGCTCTTGGATTCGAAAGGAGAGAGGCAAGTGTGGTGTGATCATGTTGAATTTTCAGAATTTTTAGTATGCTTCTCTTAGGTTGTGTATGCTTGTAAGGCAATATATGTGTAGTTCCTGGGCCTCTGTCTCTAGTCTCCTGGCGAATGTCCCCTTTGTGTATGTTTCTGGATTTTTATTTATAAGGATGTGAGGGTGCATGGAAATTGAAAGGGACAACCATTTAACTAGGCTTTAAAGGCCATGAGACAAGAATCCAACACATTGAAAGTTGGCCACACTTGGATAATTCTTGCCATTTTGAAATCTTGAGTGATCCTGGACACATTTGACTCTTTCGAATACCTTCCATCCTTGCTCTTCGATTGGCCCTGAGTTGCCTCCTTCTAATGGCTCTAGTTTCGTCTTTATAGCTCCTTCGATTGAGTCTATCTATATCAATTTGAATTGCTCAGATCTTTGATGACTCTGAATTCCAATTGTTCAGAGTTTTCCCTTATCAGAGTTTCTTCAATTAAGTCAACATTTGCATCAATTCGAATTTCCCAAAATTCTCTTTATCAGAGCATTGTTCTTTTTGATAATTCTGAATTTGAATTTGTTCAGATTTTCCCTTATCAGGGCTTCTTCGAAAGCCCCTCATATCTTTACTATTGATTGTCTTTTACTTGCTCCTCATGGCTCCTTCGATTGGACCCATATATTTGCCTTAGCTACTTGATTCAAATAGCCTAAACGAGAACTTCATTCTGGCCAATCGAAGCCTCTTTTGTCACTTCCTTCTAATGCCATTGCACAGGAGGCTTGGTCCTGGAAATATGTAGGACCAAGATTCATTATAAGACATACTTGCTTTTAATAATTATGTGTCTCCTTCGAATTTCCACCAATGTGTGTCCTTCGAATGGACCTTTAGAGTGCTCTTTCAAAGGGGTCATATTATGTGTCATAGTGCAAAAACTATTATGAGGGGTTTTGGCCTTATGCATTGAAATCAAGCACAGAGGAAGTCTTTGCCTTATGCATTGAAGGAAATCATTGAAGAAGCCTTTTCCCTTGTGAATCCCAGACAAGTCTGAGGAAGCCTCTACCTTGTAGATCGAAGGCCAGTTGAAAGGAGTCATTGACTTAGTGAATTCAAGGCAAGCATGAAGAGGCCTTTGCCTAGTGAGTCAAAGGTTGCATGTAGAAGCCTTTTGCCTAGTGAGTCAAAATAAACATGCAGGAGGCCACTGCTCGTGAATCGAAGGGAACTTGTAGGGGGTTCTTTCCTAAATGAATCTTGGACCAAGGCTTGCTCGAAGGTGAACCAACGTGCAATCGAAGTTGATGGGCCAATGCTTGATCGAAGGGTTTTAGATGCCCAACTGAAGCTTGTTGACATGCCAATCGAAGGACCCTTTGCTATGATATGTCAATCGAAGGACATTGTTTAGATGTTAATCGAAGGACACTATTGACATGCCAATCGAAAGATACTTGACCATCATTCAAAAAAATTCATTTTCTTTAGGAAAGTGTTTGTAACCACCCATGTAAGAGAAAACCTTGGGAAACATGAGAGAGAAAATTTTGGGGTACAATACCTATTATCAACGGTGGACTCAATAATTAGACGGATAGAGACTTTGTGCCTATCTCTTTTATCCAGGAGTAATTGTTATTCTGTTTTAAGGATATGTAATTTTTGAACAAGTTAAACTCGAAAGCCTTGTGTCTTACCCGAGGCGTAATGGTCTATTTGTGAGGTTTATCATAATTCATTTTCATATGTCATTAATAAATCATTGGACGCTTTGCATTCAAATTTTATGCTCTCTATCTTTCTTTACTTTATTTTGTCAAAAATAGTTATGCGCTCTTACACACACCCACGTATCAAATTGCAGATCCCCATCCACCTTGGATCCCATTAATAACAGTTTTTCTATTGCCATTTATCACTTTAAAAATTCGATCTACCAAGCTGAGGACGAAGGTGAGGAAGATTGTGAAGTACCAGGAGAACTTACTAGACTATTACAGCAAGAGGAAAGAGTAATACAGCCTCATGAAGAGCCAGTTGAGGCAGTAAACTTGGGTACATATGAGGATAAAAAGGAAGTAATGATAGGTGCCAATTTGGATAATGGTGTCAAAGAATGGTTAATCCAGGTGTTACATAACTGTTTTAATATGTTTTCCTGGTCATACGAAGACATGCCAGGGCTTGATACTGATATTGTGGTTCATCGTCTGCCAATAAAAGAAGACTTCCCTCCAGTGAAGCAGAAAGTTCGTCGTATGCGCCCTGAGATATCAGAAAAGATCAAGGCTGAAGTCATGAAACAGTTTAATGCCGGATTCTTAGCTGTTACTTCTTATCTACAATGGGTTGCGAACATGGTACCATTACCTAAGAAGGATGATAAAGTGCATATGTGTATGGATTATAGGAATTTGAATAGGGCAAGTCCCAAGGATGACTCTCCGCTTCCCCATATTGATGTTCTAGTTGACAACACCGCACAACATAAAATATTCTCCTTCATGGACGGTTTCTCCGGTTATAATCAGATCAAAATGGCGCCTAAAGACATGGAGAAAACAACTTTCGTCACACAGTGGGGCACTATCTGCTACAAGGTTATTCCATTTGGGTTGAAGAACGTCGGGGCAACCTATCAACGTGCTATGGTAGCTTTGTTCCATGATATGATCCATCACGAGATAGAGGTCTATGTTGATGACATGATAGCCAGGTATCAGACTGAAGAAGAGCACCTTGGTCACTTGCAAAAATTGTTCGAAAGGCTGAAGAAATACAAGTTAAGAATGAACCCAAACAAATGCACCTTTGGAGTAAGATCTGGTAAGCTTTTAGGTTTCATTGTTAGTGGAAAAGGTATTGAGGTAGCTCCTGCAAAGGTTAAATATATTTAAGAGATTCTAGCTCCTCGCACTGAGAAGGAGGTCAGAGGTTTCTTGGGACGTTTAAACTACATTTCCAGATTCATTTCTCACCTAACTGCTAGTTGTGAATCAATCTTCAAATTATTGAAGAAAGATCAAGTAGTGAAGTGGAGCAACGATTTCCAGACAACTTTTGACAGAATCAAGGAGTATCTTCAAGAACCTCCAATTTTGATGCCTCCGGTTGAAGGAAGACCTTTGATCATGTACTTAACAGTATTAGAAAATTAAATGGGGTGTGTGCTGGGGAAACATGACGAGTCCGGTCGAAAAGAGCATGCAATATACTGCCTTAGCAAAAAGTTTACCAAAAGTGAAACAAGATACTCATTGCTCGAGAAAACTTGTTGCGCTTTGGCATGCGCTGCTCGCCGACTAAGACGGTATATGTTGGCTCACATTACCTTATTGATATCTAAAATGGATCCTATCAAATACATATTCGAAAAGCCCGCTCACTCAGGAAGAGTAGTAAGATGGAAAATGGTCCTGACTGAATATGACATTCAATACACTAACCAAAAAGAAATCAAAGAAAGTGTACTAGTTGATCATTTGGCTCATCAGGATGTGGAAGACTATCAATCAATGAATTTTGAGTTCCAGGACGAGAACATTATGCTAGTAACTGACTGTAAAGAACCTGGACCGCATGAAGGGCCTGAAAAAGGATCCCGATGTACTATGGTATTTGACGGAGCCTCCAACGTGTTGTGTAATGGCATTGGTGTTGTGATTATCTCCCCTAAAGGCTTCCATACACCCTTCACCACCAAACTATGTTTTAATTGCACCAACATATTAGATGAGTATGAAGCATGCATTATGGGTATCAAGGCTTCTATTGACACGAGGATCAAGTTCTTACAAGTATACGTAGATTCAGCCTTGGTGATCAGCCAAGTTAAAGGAGAATGGGACATGAAGCATCCTAATCTCATCCCTTAACAAGAGAGTGAGAATACTTTGATTCCATATTTTGAAGAGATTAACTTTGAACATGTTCCGCGAGAAGAAAATCAGTTAGCGGACGCGCTGGCTACCATGTCATCCATATTTAAAGTCAAATGGGATAACGAAGCCCCTCAGATCAATATCGAAAAATTAGATGAATCGACCCGCTGTTATGAGATTGATGTTGAGGGAGTAGAAGAAAAGGCTTGGTTCCACGAGGTTAAAAGGTATCTAGGAGCTCAAGAGTATCCTGACAGAGCATCCATCAATGACAAAGAGTTCTTAAGAAGGTTCTCTGCCAAGTTCTTCCTGAGTAACAGAAATCTCTACAAGCGCAACCATGTTTCCACTTTATTGTGGTGTGTGGACAAGAGATAAGCGAAGAAGATTATGGAGGATATACACTAAGGTATCTTTGGCACTCATTCTAGAGGACAAACAATGTCTAAGAAGATTTTGTGAGCAGGTTACTATTGGTCCATCATGGAAATAAATTATCATCATCACTCCCGAACTTGTCACAAATGCCAAATCTACGGTGACAAAGTACATGTTCCTCTGGTTCCCTTAAATGTCTTGAATGCTCCTTGGTTGTTCGCAATGTGGGGGATTGATATGATTCGAGAGATTAGACCTACCGCTTCCAATGGGCATTGCTTCATCCTTGTCGCTATTAATTACTTCACGAAGTGGGTAGAGGCAACCTCATTTGCTTCTGTTAGCAAGAGCATTGTGGCTCAATTCATCAGACATAATCTTATGTATCGATATGGTATCCCAAAAAGAATAATCACATATAATGATACCAACCTCAATAATACTATGATCACCGAGCTCCGTACGCAATTTAAGATCCAGCGTCATAACTCTTCTCCTTACCGGCCGAAGATGAATGGCGTTGTGGAGTCTGCCAATAAGAATAAAAAGAAGATCATACTGAAAAGGATGGTAACATATAAATACTGGCACGAGTTGTTACCCTTTGCTCTTCATGGTTACCATACCTCAGTGCACACGTCAACAGGGGAAACCCCTTTTTCTCTTGTATATGGTATGGAAGTTGTTTTACCCGTTAAGGTCTAGATCCCTTCCCTAGGAATCATGAAGGATGCAGGTCTAAACAAATATGAATGGATTCAGACCCGACTTGACCAATTGAACCTGATTGACAAGAAGAGGCTCGCAGATGTTTTTCATGGTCAGATGTACTAGAAACGTATGATCAAAGCTTTTAACAAAAAGGTCAGACGTCAGGTATATCAGTTTGGTGACCTAGTAATCAAGCGCATCGTCCTGCCACAAGGTGATCCCAGGGGCAAGTGGAATCCTACATACGAAGGTCCATTTGTAATTAAGGGTATATTTTTCAGGGGAGCTATAATATTAACCACCATGAACGGTGACAACCTTCCATACCCTGTAAATGCGGACATAGTTAAAAGATACTATGCATGAAAAAAGTCACGCTAGGTTGACTGGCCTAGGAAAAAATAATGGCATCCCGGTGAACCAAAAGGGTTCGGGCAAAAATCAGGGATATATATATATATATATATATATATATATATATATATATATATATATATATATATATATATATATATATATATATATATATATATATATATATATATATATATATATATATATATATATATATATATATATATATATATATATATATATATATATACACACGAAAATATGTACATCCGGCAAGTCGAAAACCTGAAAAGGAGGTGCAGGAAAAACTTAGGGATTAAAAGTGTATGACTATGTCCTGTTAGATCACCTTACAGCCAGACTTCATTATTAAAGTGCCAAGTTTGAATGGTACGGATCATTCCAGTCAACTTCTGCCAAGCAGCCAAGTGATGAGACACTCAAAGATATAAAGGCAATAGCAGAACAAGAACCCAATGGGACTATTTCACATAGTTGTTTTTTTTTCTTTGTGTACCGCTTTGTATATTTGTCATTTTTCACGAAAACATTTCCCTTATTAGGATGTCCGTCTCCTTGTAAAAAAGCGCCTGTTATAGGCAGACTTTCTCAAATCAATACAAAATTCCTCTTTTAAAGTTCAAAACTATTTGTTTTTTATTTTCAGTTTTGTTTGCAAAAACTTCCAGTGATTATGTTAAATGAACATATGCATTTGAATATGATTACCATTTACAAATATATGCACAAAAACAGAAAGACATTTACTAAGGGCTCTAAGAATTGGGACAAAGTCGAAAGAACATCTGTAAATCCCCACAGAGCACTCCTAGGGGACCATTTTCACAAAATTCATCATCAGCAAGGGTATGTTCCTCAGTAGGTACAGAAACAGAGGCATCTTCCCACAGGTCACCGCCATATCTTCAGCATATTGCCTAATGATTTCAGATAGTCCGACATCTCCAAACAGATAAAAAGGTTCAATCATTTCCTTAGCATCTTGGAGAATTCTTTAGCATGATCTATGGATTCCCCAACAGGGCTTCATAAAATAAGTAGTTTATGAAATTTCCTCCCCCAGTTAAAGTATTTCTCTAGCTACGGAAATCCATCCCCAACGGATTTTTATCTCTCAAACAAAACCAAAATCTCCAGTAGAATATCCTCAGAGAGAAAGCGGGAATCTCCGACAAACTTAACTTCAACAAATAGTGAGGAAATACATTCTTCCTCTCCAATAGCAATCATGGATTTTATTTTCCCCAGTTCAACAACACTACAAAGAGCAATTGATACACTCACGTTCAAACATCATTTACAGACGTCATAGCACATGCATACAAAACGCATACAACACGATCTCATTTATTTTGATAACATTATTCCACCATGCATTTCATACATCATGGTGGAATAATGGCCACCAACATCAGTATCAACCAACTTCAGTCTGCACAAAAGACAGCTATCTCACTACTTTCTAATGACAAAGTTGTTCAACTAAGGTTCTATGGTCAGTTAATGCTTTATGACACCACACATCAGCCCTGTATTCTCCTTGGTTCAACTCATGGGACACTGGTACCAATAAATGTGTCACACTAACGTAGCCATCTCTTCAACCATATCGGTCTACACCGGGCAGTCTCCATGATCTATTGCTACTTACCTAAAATGCCCCAGATCCGATTATAGGATCTATACAAGAAATAAACCCAAGCATAACCCAAAATGTAAAGCAAACAGGGAAAACAAGTAAAGAAATAAAGGTGGTCTAGATCTTAAGGTAACCCCACTTTTAAACTTTCCCCAGCAGAGTCGTCAATCCTGTAACACGGTGGGAGACCTGACTTGGTGTTTTGCATTTTACCGTAAATCTTGCGGATAGTAAGAGTCGTCAGCGACTTTTCTTTTATCCAACAAAGGAAAGGGTGAAAATAACAGGAGAGACCTTTTTGAGAATTTTCTTGAGTTCGAGGGGTAGATTATGAGAAGGGAAGGTATTAGCACCCTTTTCATCAGTAGTTATCTACGGGCTCTTATTCTGATACTTCTTCCAATTAAAGATACAGTAGACCTCTCTTCTGGCTTAGATTAGATCAACCCAAGATTTATTCTGATACTTCTTCCAATTGAAGACAGTCGTAGACGGTTGCTGGCTCAGATTGAATCGACCAAAAGATTTATTCTGATACTTCTTCCAGCGAAACATTTTCTGGCTCAGATTAAAACCAATTATTTATTTTGATACTTCTTCTAGTGGAACATTTTCTGGCTCAAATTAAGTTGACCAATGATTTATTCTGATACTTCTTCCAGTAGAACTTTTCTGGATCAGATTAAATCAACCAATAATTTATTTTGAATCTTCTTCCAGTAAAAGACAGAGACCTCTTCTAGCTCAGATTAAATCAACCAAAGATTTATTCTGATACTTCTTCCACTTGAAGACGATCATAGATAGTTGTTGGCTCAAATTAAATCAACGAATGATTTATTTTGATACTTCTTCCAGTAGACCTTTTTTGGCTCAGATTAAATTGACCCAAGATTTATTCTGATACTTCTTCAAGATAAAAATAAACATAAATATTTTCTTGCTCAATCGACCAATGGTTTATTTTGATACTTCTTCCAGATAATAACATGCATAAGTATATGCTGGCTTAGATTAATTCGACCAACGATTTATTCTGATTCTTCTTCTAGTAGATCTCTTCTGGATAGTGATTTATTCTGATACTTCTCCCAGTTGAAGATGGTCGTAGATAGTCACTGGATCATATTAAATCGACCAATGCTTTATTTCGATACTTCTCCTAGTAGACCTTTTCTAGCTCATATTAAATCGATCAGTGATTTATTTTGATACTTCTTTCAGTTTGAAGTCAACATTTACTTTGGATGGAATCTATAAGCCCATATCCTATGAATCTCAATTACCTCTCTGAATGGCATCTTTTAAGCCCATTCAAGCATACCATCAGCTGATAATGTTACTTCGTGCATCGGCGAGCACAAATTTCTGGGCACTCTGGTGTTCAATCATCTTCTACCTCCAGATTGCGAAAGGCAGACAAGCTAATCTAAATCCTCAGGGTTAATATGATTGAACAGGGGAAGCTGTTATACCCCAAAATTTTCCCACTCATTTTACTCAAAACATGCTTCTAGAGGTCCTCAAATGCTCAAGGTTGACCAAGAATGGACTAGACAAATTCTCCTTCTAAGCATTGGATTTCCAACTAGGGTTTCACTTTTCACAAAGAAATTTAGGTTTCAAAGACCTCAAGTGATTTCCATGGTCCCTAATATGTCCTCAAGAAGTTTCATGCCAAGTTTCATGTCTTGCATCACAAGTTTGCTCAGTCAATTGCTCAGATGACTGGAAATCAACTGTATTAGGTCAAATAGTCAACTATGGTAAATACGCGGTCAAACTTCAAGATTTTTGGTCAACATCAACATTTTGGAGTGATATCCATAATTTGGTAAAGGTTTGATCATGATTCCTCAAGGAATGCTCTCAAATCATCAAGAATCAAAAATTTCTAAATTAGGGTTTCTTAGAGAAAGTCAACTGAACTTTGACCAGGAATTACTTTCACATACTTCATCCATTTTTCCCCAACCAAAGCTTATTAAGAAGAAAATTAAATTCCCTATAACTTTTCATTTGTCCTCAATTTCAAAAAATGCATCATTGGAAATATATTAGCCAATACATTACAGGTCCTTTTTGAAAGTCAACAAAAGGAACTTTTTGTCAAGGCAAGTTACATCAAGATAAATCCTCTAAATGCAAAAATGGTCAACATAGAGATTTTAGAGGACATATTGAGATTTCTAAAAAGTTAAAGATCATCTTATAAAGTTTAAAATTGATAAATTTATGACCAATGAAAATTAGGCAAATTGATGAAAATGCAAAAAGCCAACTTTGAGCAAAATTGCATTTTTAAGTTCATGGACCTATTTTTTGGGATTCAAGCATATTTATGACTTACTAAAGGACCCCTAAATTCACTAATGCACCATTGTGATTTTTATTTTCATTTTTTTGAATTTTATTCATTTAAATACCATTTAAGTCAAAATAAAATACAAAGTATGATGCAAGGCATGCAAGTTTTTGTTTCCATCAAGATTAAGGCCCAAACAACTCAAGACAAGCTGGAAAAAACGCATGGAGCTCATTTATGCATGATTTGGCCAATTTTAGAAACATTTCATATTATTCTAAAATAAATATTATATGATGAATGCATAAGATTTTTTCCATTTTGGTTGACCTAAATTGATTCACTATACATACACCAACTTTAAATCTCAAAAGGACATGTGCAGTCAGCCTAACAGGAACCCTAGAGAATTTTAAAAATTTCAAAGGATATTGAAAATCTCTATTTTGTGATCCAATCGTTTGTTGACAAAACCAAGAGTCCTATCCATCTCCTAAAGGTCCCAGGAAGCCGTATCAACCTTTATCCACGATTGAAGAAGCCTGAAACTGGCCAACCGAGTCACCTCCTTTTGGTAAAATTTTCATATTTGAATCTCTTAATACACGCGATTTAAATGGATCTAAAGCATACATTCATGTTCATATGATCATTTTGAATCATTCTAACATGCTACATGAAAAGTTAGAGGCTTAGAATGCAAGTTGCCATTTTTAGGATTTCAAAATGGCCAAGCATCGAGCTGGGTGATACAGGTCGTTTCAGGTCAAGCCAGTGCCATGGTTGAATTCGTAGCATGCAAAATAGGGGGATAGCCTGAATTTGGGGATTTGATTCTGCGTATTTTTGTAGATCCTATTTTTGCAGGGCCGAAGAAGACGACCGAAGATCTGCTCAGGTGCCTTTAACTTGTGTTGAATCTGGTGGGAGTCTGTGTGGCAAGATCATGCATGTTGATTGGTTTGTTTCAATGTTACAGTGCGCGTGTTTTGCTGACTGGGATTGAATACATGTTCTCATTATATTATTATTAATTCAATATACTAACGATTGAGTGAATTTGTCCAGCGGTGAAAGCAATAGGTGTTAAGGCGTTACAAAGAGAAAGGTCAGGGGTTTGATCCCTGCCTCTTGCCATAATATTTTTTCAATTTCTATTTGAAGATCCAATAATCTAGGGCCAAACGCGCACACCATGCGCTATCACCTCATCACCTTTGATCCATCCAACTACAGATTCAGCGCTCCAGATGACTAGAGACCATGGTGTACCCTATTGTGCACTCTCCAACAGATTAAACGCATGAGCGGGCTTGCTACAGCTGGGCCTTAACAAATTCCAAGTGTGCACCCCCCATTTACTTTGTATATCAGGCCCGATACATTTTTCTCTTATTCTTTTTTTAGCTTTATTTAATTGTTTCATATTTATTTTTCAAAACCGTTTTTTATTTTATAATAGAATCAGAGAAAAATCACAAAAAAATACATTTAGATATTTCCAATTAAATTTAACTTTTATTAATTAATTAATTAATTAATTTAATTATTTTTATTAATTTAAAACCAATAGAATTAGGTTTATTTATTTCAAATCTTTTTCCAAATAAAAATCACAAAAATGTTAGAATTAGTTCCCTCTTGAATAATTTTAATTGCATTTTATTTATCACTTTTTATTTAATTAAAATTAGTTTTTAATTCAATTTGAATATTTCTTAATAAAAATAACAAAAAATATGCTAAGTATAGAAGTAATTTAGGGTTTTTACTTTGCTATCCGTATTCGCGCGCTCATTTTGAATTTCGCATTTTATATTGATGTAACTGCAAAAAGGATGTTGTTGTACCCCAAAATTTTCTCTCTCATTTCCCAAAGGATCATCCTGGACCCTCGAGTTTGCTTCTATCAAGTTTCGAGTCTTGGATTACAATTTTCCAAGAAAATCATTCACAAGGGCAAAATGGTCAAAAGCACGCTGAAAAGTCAAACTTTGACTTTTAGATCAAAAATCAAGTTTCAACAATTATATTTCATCAAGACATGAAATTGGTTCATCAAAAATCAGAAGTCAGAAATTACTTTGAAAAAATCCAAATTTCTAAACGTTTAGAAAGTTTTCTAAGTGTTAAGAGAATATGGTACTTCAGAACTTCTGGTCCAGCCCCCACGCAAGCGCAGTCAGAATTTGCAAACACGGTTTAGAACATGATGCTTCAATCAGAACATGTAGAAGCGATGCTCTTTGGTCAAAACATGATTCTTCAACATGTGAAGGCTATGTTCAACGCTTCTGCCAGAACATCACCCTTCGAATCTCATTCTGGTCTTCTGCAATCAGAACATCACTAAAAAACCCGTTGAATACAATGACCCTGCACCCTCTCCAAACTTTGAATGTCCTGTGTTTGGGGCTGAAGAAGAAGATTATGATGAGATTCCAGAAGAGGTCTCACGGTTTCTTGAGCCTGAGGAAAATACCATTCAGCCATATAAAGAGCCTTTGGAACTGATCAATTTGGGTTCAGAAGAAGATCTGAAGGAAGTCAAGATTGAAGCATTGTTGCATCCCGATGTGAAGAGAAGGTTGATTGAGTTGTTGAAATAATATGTGGATATTTTTGCTTGGTCTTACCAAGATATGTCTGGTCTAGATATAGATATTGTCGAGCACCGTTTGCCGTTGAAGCCAGAATGTCCTCCAATTAAATAAAAGTTGAGAAGAACTCACCCAAATATGGCAGTAAAGGTCAAAGAGGAGGTTCAAAATTAGATTAATGTTGGTTTTCTTGTGACGTCAGTGTATCCTCAATGGATTGCCAATATTGTCCCAGTACCGAAAAAGATGGAAAAGTCTGCATGTGCGTAGATTACAGAGATCTAAATAAAGCTAGTCCAAAAGGTGATTTTCCATTGCCATATATCGACATGTTAGCGGATAGAACAACAAAATTCAAAGTATTTTCGTTCATGGATGGATTTTCCAGGTATAATCAAATAATAATGGCTCTAGAGAACATGGAAAAACAACATTTATCACACCCTGGGGAACATTCTGTTACAGAGTGATGCCCTTCGGGTTAAAGAACGTTGGTGCAACGTACCAGAGGGCTATGACAACCCTATTCCATGATCTGATGCACAAGGAAATTGAAGTATATATTGATGATATGATTGTCAAATCCCAAATTGAAGAAGGGCATATAGAAGATTTGTTGAAGTTGTTTCAGCGTTTGAAGAAGTATCGTCTCCGCTTGAATCCAAATAAATGCACCTTCGGTTTTTGATCGGGGAAGTTGTTGGGTTTCATTGTTAGCCAGAAAGGAATTGAAGTTAACCCTGATAAAGTCAAAGCAATTCAAGAAATGCCAGCACCAAGAACTGAAAAGTAAGTCAGAGGTTTCCTCAGGCGTTTGAATTATATTTCCAGATTCATTTCCCACATGACTGCAACATGTGAACCGATCTTTAAGTTGTTAAAGAAAGATCAAGGTTGTGTATGGACGGATGACTGCCAAAGGGAATTTGAGAGTATTAAGGAATATCTGCTTGAACCTCCTATCTTGCTCCCTCCCGTAGAAGGAAGATCGTTGATTATATATCTGACAGTGTTAGATAAATCCATGGGTTGTATTCTAGGACAACAAGATGAAACAGGGAAGAAGGAGTTCGCCATTTATTATCTCACTAAAACATTAACTCATTGTGAGTCGCGGTATTACATGCTGGAAAAAACATGTTGTGCTTTGGCCTGGGCGGTAAAGCGTTTGCGGCAGTATATGTTTAATCACACCACTTAGTTGATCTCCTTAATGGATCCAATAAAGTACATTTTTGAAAAACCTGCTCTTACTGGGAGAATTTCCTGCTGGAAGATGTTGTTATCTGAATATGATATTGAATACCGCACTCAAAGAGCTATTAAAAGTAGTTTGTTGGCAGATTATCTTGTTCACCAACTAGTGGAGGATCACCAGTCTACATAATATGAATTCCCCGATGAGGATGTGATGTTCCTGAAAGTGAAACATTATGATGAACCATTACCTGAGGAAGGTCCTGAACCTGAATCTTGTTGGAGTATGATAATTGATGGAGCTGTGAATGCTTATGGTAAAGGAATTGGTGTTGTGATTGTCACTCCTCATGGATCGCACATTCCTTTTACTGTAAGGTTAACATTTGATTACACTAATAATATGGCAGAATATGAGGCTTGCATCATGGGTCTCGAGGAAGCTATTGGTATCAGAATCAAAATTCTAGATGTGTATGGCGATTCAGCTTTGGTAATAAATAATATTAAAGGAGAATGGGATACTCGTCACCCTAGCTTGATCCCTTAAAAAGATTATGCTAGAAAATTATTACCATTCTTCAATAAAGTTGAATTCCATCACATCCCTAGAGATGAAAATCAAATGGCGGATGCTCTGGAAACTCTAGCTTCTATGTACCAAGTGAATATTTGGAATGATATACCCCGAATTACGGTTCGCCGGCTGGATAGGCCTGCTCATATGTTTATAACAGAGGAGGTAGCAGATGAAAAACCTTGGTATTATGATATTAAGCATTTCCTTCAGACTCAGGAATACCCGATTGATGCGTCAAAGAAAGATAGAAAAACATTGAGAAGATTGGCAGGCAGTTTCTTCCTCAGTGTAAATGTGTTATACAAGAGAAATTATGACATGGTCTTGCTCAAATGCGTGGATAGACACGAAGCATACATGTTGACGCATGAGATTCATGAAGGTTAATTTGGCACTCATGCCAATGGACATTCGATGGCTAAAAAGATGCTAAGGGTAGGTTATTATTGGTTGACAATGGAATCTGACTGTTACAAATTTGCAAGAAGTGCCATAAATGCCAGATTTATGCAGACAAGATCCATGTGCCTCCGACGCTTCTCAATGTGATTTCCTCCCCGTGGCCTTTTTTCTATGTGGGGTATTGACATGATTGGGATGATAGAACCCAAAGCTTCGAATGGGAACCGTTTTATCTTGGCAACAATTGATTACTTCACCAAATGGGTGGAGGTTGCTTCATATGCCAATGTTACTAAACAGGTGGTTGTGCGCTTCATTAAGAATAATCTTATATGCCGGTATGGTGTGCCGAGAAGAATCATCACTAACAATGGCTCAAATTTGAACAACAAGATGACAGCCTTGTGTCATGGGAATTTATATCAAAAAAGAATGAAGAAAGATTTTGATAAAAAGGTCAAACCTCATGAATTCAGAGAAGGCGACCTCGTGCTCATGAAGATCATGTCTTTCAACACTGATTTTAGGGGCAAGTGGACTCCCAATTTTGAAGGCACGTATGTTGTCAAGAAAGCCTTCTCTGGTGGTGCATTAATTCTTGAAACTATGGATGGCTAGGAGTTCCCACATCCCATGAATGCTGACGCAGTCAAGAAATACTTCGCCTAAAGAAATAAAAGAACAACTCGCTAAGTTGAAAACCCGAAAGGGCGGCTTAGGAAAAAAAGGAGCGTATTGGTAGGCCGAAAACCCGAAAGAGCGGTCTAGGAAAAAATTAGAGACATAAATAGAATAAATTACCCGCTAAGTTAAAAACCCGCAAGGGCAGCTTAGGAAAAAGTTATGGATTTTCTTGGCAAGTAACTACGTCAGACAAGACTTGATCGTTGAAGCAACAATCTTCTCGGATCCTCAACATACTTCCACAAAAGTTGTTGCTCAGGATTTCAAAAGTTGTTAGGGGGGATAGTGGTCATTGTATCTCAATGTATCTTTTCCATTATGTATTACCATTTCCCAAACTTTGTAATCATCTATGGAGTCTCGCCATTCGCAGACTACCATTCTATTAATAAAACTCGAGCTTTTACCCAATTCTTTGTATTTCCTATGTTATTTATCTTGCAAAGACTCCATTTATTACTGATAATAACTTTCAAAGCAAAGAGATTAAATAACAAAATTGATTTTTCAAAAAAAAGATTTTTACAATTTACTTTTACTTTGAGATTTGTGATGAAACAATGACAACAAAAATGGTGATCCCAGGAATGGACAAAATCCGGTTGTTTTGAGAAGCTCGTGTTCCCCCCGGGAATGTTTACTTAGGATGTTTCGCTGCACGAGGTTTATGATTCTGGTATCCTCGGTCAAGTTTAGATTCATTTCTCCTTTTTCTGAGTTTTCATGATGTGAATCCGCATTTCCTCCAGTGAAGTGGGTATTCCCCCGTGAATGTTTCGATTTATTAGTGTCAGTCTGCTTTATTTGAGACTGGTCTTGCAATCTCCAGTCGGCATGTTACTTTTGAGAAACACTGGTTTCCCCGATAAAGCCTGAAGAAGGATGTCCTACCCCGGTATCTGTTTGATTTGGCTACTTCCTGATTATGTTTCTCCTCAGTAAAGTTAAAAGCATGCAGTAGGTTTGGTTTCCGCAGCTGGCATTTACCTTTCTTGGAATTATTATCTTGGTTGAAGCTTAGCCGAGTGTTGTTAGTGCCCGAGGCAGTTTTACCTAGTTGTTCCCCATGTTGTGTATCTATTTTGTCTGCATGCACACGATAACACTCATACATTCATACATGCATAGCTAAAATTGACAAGTAATTGTTCATTGTCATCTGTTAATATTTTTGTTGACATATTACCCTGTTTTGCAAATTTACGTTGTCCTCTCTTCAACAGAGTGTTGGACTTAAGCAAAAAACGTATATTCTTTCAATTTCCCTATTGAGTTTTCCCTCATTGAAGATTTCTGCCTTAGCCTTCCGGTATAGTTCCTTGTTTAGACGGATCTTGTTTTCCCTCTTGAGTTTATTTCTCAAAGGATGTATTCTGGTTGAATGTTTCATTCCAGTTTATTTCTGGTTTAGATCTGTTGTCCAGACTAGGCCACTCTCTGCTATACCATCCCCTTTTCCTTGGTACTATAAGGCAGATCAGACGTGCGCTTTCCATCAGGGTGCACCAGGGAATAATATGGAAAATTGTTATCCTCTGAAATCCGAGGTACATAAAATGGTTAGATCTAGCCTTTTGTCCTTCAAAGATGTCAGTCCTAATGTAAAAGATAATCCTCTGCCAAAGTATGGAGGAACTAATGCGGTCAACATGGTTGCTGGTTGTCCAGGGGACTTCCGAATTTATGATATCCACTTGGTCAGAGGAGACTTGGTAAAGATGCATGCATACCTCTGTGAGTTTAGTTACGATACTCATGATCATGCTGGTTGTGATATTTGTAGTGCTAATATACAAGGTTGTGATAAGATAAAGGCTGATTTGCAGGAGATGATGGATGAGGGCCTCATCCATATAATGAGGCCTAGGGCAGAATATGAGGAGGAAGTGAACATGGACTTTGGATATCCTAGAGAGTTCTGGATCTTTGATGTGGACCATATGAATGATGATCTCGGGCAATTGCATTCTACTTTCTGCCACATGAGTAGTCAGGTAGAGCACCACTATGGACCTTGCCGGGTTTACTGCAGGGATTCTCGAGGATGTTCCATTGTAAGAACATGTATTCAATTGTTATTGTATAATGGAACAATCAAGGTGTCAGGCTAAAGATATGATTACCATGAGGTTAATATGATTGAGTTTTGCTTGGCTAAGGATGAATCGAATGATGAATATGCGTCTGCAGATGAATTCTTGTCCTCTGATGAGGATATGTTCTCCAGAGGTGATTCTTTGATGTCCAAATTTTTGGAAGAAGGTGTGAACGTAATTGTGCCTTGTTTCAATGATTCTGCCCCTTTTGAAATTGAATATTGTAGTAAGCCAGTTGTTCCCTATGTGGTGATTTATTTGCCAGAGCCCGTTCCTTACAAGTCAGATAAAGTTGTACCATACAAGTACAATTATACTATTTTAGAGGATGGTGTGGAAGTTCCCATCCATCCTTTCTCTAGTATTAAGAATATTGCTAAAACTAGAAGGGTGACCCGCAATGGTCGTATATTTACACCACTTATTAGGGGGGATGTCTGAGCTGAGAAGAAAGTTACAAAAAGTGTTGAGAATAAGAAAGCTGTAGGAGAGTCCAATGGTGCTACCCTGAAAAAAGATGTGGATGATATTTTGAAAAGATTATCAAAATGAGCGATTACAGAATTGTAGATCATCTATTGCAGACTCCTTCAAAGATATTTATCCTAGCATTGTTGATGAATTCTCCTGCCTATAGGGAATATTTAATCTGGGTGTTGGACCAAGCCTTCTTGGAATATGATATACCGTTAGGTAAATTCAATAGTGTGGTATGTAATATTATATCTTGTAATAACCTAAGCTTTTGCGATGACGAATTGCCTAATGAAGGAAGGAATCACAATCTGGATCTCCACATATCCATGAACTGTAAAAATGATTCATTGTCAAATGTGCTGATTGATAATGGGTCTACCTTAAATGTTGTACCGGGGAGTACGCTGATGAAGTTCAAATATCAAGGGACTCCCATGCGCCCAAGTGGTGTTATTGTCAAAGCTTTCGATGGATCAAGGAAGTCAATTATTGGGGAAGTCGATCTGCCTATTCACATAGGCCCTCAGTTGTTACAAAAAACTTTCTATGTCATGGATATTATGCCCGCATACAGTTGTCTACTAGGAAGGCCATGGATACATGAAGTAGAGGCTGTCACTTCCACTATAAACCAAAAGTTGAAGTCTGTGCGTGAAGGAAAAGTGGTTATTATAAATGGAGAGCAAGCATTGTTGATATCTCATCTATCGTCTTTCAGTGTTGTAAAAGCAGGCGAAGATGTTGTTGGGGCGCATTTCCAAGCTCTGTCCATTGATAACGTAAGAAAGAATGAGAATTCTATGGTTTCGTTCAAAGATGCTCAACAGGTTGTGCGCAATGGTCCAAGTAAAGTATGGGGGCAGATTGTTTATCCTATGATAAACAAGAACATGGTTGGTTTGAGATTCTCTACAAAGAATGGAAAAATTAAGAGCTTGAAATCAAAGTCTACTGTGAGCAGCTATTGTGGAGAGTGGAGAAGAACAAGAGATGTCAAATTATGTGATGCCTGGAGTCAAAGTCTAGAGCTGGGTCACTATTGATGTTCCCACTTTCATCCATGTCTCAAAGTAATTTGTTTTTTGTGTATATTTGCAAAGAGCTTTCACTATGCTCAAGGTGAAAGTTAATATTATATGGGCTTATCTGTTTTCTTTGCTCATTAAAATCATTAATAAAAGATGTCTTTGATTCTCAAATCGTGTTTTATTTTCTGCTTTCTTCTTGGAAAATGGTAATCAGAAAAAAAACCTTTTTGGAATAAATAATAGCTGTAAATAAATTTGCATGATCACTTGATATATGTGTCAGTTTCTAAAAAGCAATCATAAATCACATGTGCAGATTAATTAATAAACATGTTGAATACAATGACCCTGCACCCTCTCCCAACCTTGAATACCCTATGTTTGGGACGGAAGAAGAAGAATATGATGAGATTCTAAAATAGGTTTCACGGTTGCTCGAGCGTGAGGAAAATGTCATTCATCTGTATAAAGAGCCGTTAGAGACCATCAATTTGGGTTCAGAGGAGGAGCCAAAGGAAGTCAAAATTGGAGAATTGTTGCATCCTGATGTGAAGAGCAGGTTGACTGAACTATTGAAAGAGTATGTAGACATATTTGCTTGGTCGTACCAAGATATGCCTGGTCTAGATACTGATATTGTGGAACATCATTTACCTTTGAAGCCAGAGTTCCCGCTGGTCAAGCAAAAGTTAAGAAGAACTCACCTTGATATGGCAGTAAAAATTAAAGAAGAAGTGTTAATGTAGATAAATGTCGGTTTTCTTGTGACATTAATGTATCCTCAGTGGATTGCCAATATAGTCCCTGTACCAAATAAAGACAGAAAATTTCGCATGTGCGTAGATTACATAGATCTAAATAAATCTAGTCCAAAAGATGATTTTCCATTGCCGCACATTGATATGTTGGTTGATAGTACTGGTAAATTCAAAGCATTCTCATTCATTGATAAATTTTCCAAATATAATCAAATCAGAATGGCTCCGGAAGACATGGAAAAAACAATGTTTATCACACCCTGGGGAACATTCTATTCTAGAGTGGTGCCCTTTGGGTTGAAGAACGCTGGTGCACCGTACCAGAGGGCTATGACAACCCTATTCCATGATCTGATGCACAAGGAAATGGAGGTATATGTTGATGACATGATTTCCAAATCATAGAATGAAGAAGGGCATATAGAAGATTTGTTGAAATTGTTTCAGCGTTTGAGGAAGTATCGTCTCCGCTTGAGTCCAAATAAATGCACCTTCAATGTTCGATCAGGGAAGTTGTTAGGTTTCATTGTCAGCCAAAAAGGAATTAAAGTGGATCATGATAAATTAAAAGCAATTTAGGAAATGCCTGAGCCAAGGACTGAAAAGGAAGTTAGAGGCTTCCTTGGGCGTTTGAATTACATTTCCATATTCATTTCCCACATGACTGCAACGTATGAATTGATCTTTAAGTTGTTAAAGAAAGACCAAAGTTGTGTGTGGACGGATGATTTCCAAAGGGAATTTGAAAGTATCAAAGAATATCTGCTTGAACCTCCCATATTTCTCCCTCCCATGGAAGTAAGACCATTGATCATGTATCTAACAATGTTGGATAGTTCTATGGGCTGTATTTTGTGACATCAGGATAAAACAGGAAAGAAAGAATATGCCATCTATTATCTCAGTAATAAATTTACTGACTGTGAGTCGCGGTATTCTATGCTGGAAAAGACTTGTTATGCTCTATCCTGGGCGGCAAAGCGGTTGCAGCAATATATGTTGAATCATACTACTTGTTTGACTTCCAAAATGGATCCAATCAAGTATTTTTTTAGAAGCCCGCTCTTCCTGGAAGAATTTCCCGTTGGTAGATGTTGTTGTCTAAATATGATATTCAATACCGTAATTAGAAGGATATAAAAAGCAGTGTATTAGCGGATTATCTTGTTCACCAACTGGTAGATGATTATCAGTTTGTTAAATCTGATTTCCCTGATGAGGATGTTATGTTTCTGAAAGAGAAAGATTGTGATGAACCTTTTCCTAGGGAAGGGTCTAATCCTGAATCCTGATGGGGTATGGTATTTGATGGAGCTGTGAACACTTATGGAAAAGGAATTGTCGCTGTGATTATCATTCCACATGGATCACACATTCCTTTTACTGCAAGGCTGACATTTGATTGTACCAATAATATGGCAGAGTATGAGGCTTGTATCATGGGTCTCGAGGAAGCCACAGATCTCAAAATCAAAGTTTTAGATGTATATAGATTCAGTTTTGGTAGTTAACCAGATTAAAGGATAATGGGATACTCGTCACCCTTGCTTGATCCCTTACAAATATTATGATAGGAAATTATTACCTTTCTTTAACAAAGTTGAATTCCATCATATTCCGAGAGATCAAAATAATACGGCAGATGCTTTGGCAACTATGGATTCTATGTATCAAGTGAATAATTGGAATGATGTGCCTCGTATTATAGTGGGACGTTTGGATAGACCGGCTTATGTGTTTGCTACAAAGGAAAAAGCAGATGAAAAGCCTTGGTATTATGATATCAAATGTTTTCTCCAGACTCAGGAATACCAGACTGGAGCATCGAATAAAGATAGAAAGACATTGAGAAGGTTGGAAAGTAGATTTTTCCTCAACGAATATGTGCTATACAAAAGAAATTATGGCATGGTCTTGCTCAGATGCGTGGATAGACACGAAGCAGACATGTTGATGCATAAAGTCAATGAAGGTTCCTTTTGTGTTCATGCCAATGGACATTCGATGGCAAAGAAGATGCTTAGGGCAGGTTACTATTGGCTGACAATGGAATCTGACTGTTATAAATTTGCAAAGAAGTGCCATAAATGCCAGATTTATGCTAACAAAATTCATGTGCCTCCAACACTTCTCAATGTTATTTCTTCCCCATGACATTTCTCTATGTGGGGTATTGACATGATTGGAATGATTGAACCAAAGGCGTCAAATGGACATCGTTTTATCTTGGTGGAAATTTACCACTTCACCAAATGGGTGGAAGAAGCTTCATATGCTAATGTCACTAAGCAGGTGGTAGTGCGCTTTATCAAGAAAATCTCATATGTCGGTATGGTGTGCCAAGCAGGATTATCACCGACAATGGCTCAAACTTGAATAACAAGATGATGACAGAACTTTGTGAAGAGTTCAAGATTTTCCATCACAATTCATATCCCTACAGGCCAAAGATGAATGGGGCTGTTGAAGCCGCTAATAAGAACATCAAGAAGATCATCTAGAAAATGGTTGTCACTTATAAAGACTGTCATGAGATGCTCCATTTCGCTTTGCATGGGTATCGAACATCTGTACGTACTTCAACAAGGGAAACCCCATTCTCTCTTGTGTATGGCATAGAAGTAGTGCTCCCCATTGAGGTTGAGATTCCCTCTTTGCGCGTGATAATGGAAGCCAAGTTGTCAGAGGCTGAATGGGTCCAAAGTAGGTTTAACCAGCTGAATTTAATTGAGGAGAAAAGAATGACGGCCTTGTGTCATGGTCAGTTATACCATAAAAGAATGAAGAAAGCTTTTGATAAGAAAGTTAAACCTCATGAATTCAGAGAAGGCGACCTCGTGCTCAAGAAGATCATGTCCTTTAATGCTGATTCTAGGGGCAAGTGAACTCCCAATTTTGAAGGCCAATATGTTGTCAAGAAAGCCTTCTCTGGCGGTGCATTGATTCTTGAAACTATGGATCTCGAGGAGTTCCTACGTCCTATGAATGCTGATGCATTCAATAAATACTTCGCCTAAAGAAATAAAAGAACATCTTGCTATGTTGAAAACCTGAAATGGAGGCTTAGGCAAAAAAGGAGCGTCTCGGTAGGATGAAAACCCAAACGGGCGGTCTAGGCAAAAATTAGAGACACAAACAGAATAAATTTTCTCGATAGATTGATAACCCGCAAGGGAAACCTAGGAAAAAGTTATGGATTTCTTGGAAAGTAACTGCATTAGACAAGATCATTGAAGCAACAAATCTTCTTGAATCCTCACCACTCTTTAATCGAAGTCGCTGCTCAGGAATTAAAAGTTGTTAGGGATAATAGTGGCCATTTTATTTCAATGTATCTTTTCCAATATATATTACCATTTTCCAAAATTTGTAATCATCTATGGAGTCTCGCCATTCACACACTACCATTATATTAATAAAGTTTGAGCTTTTGTCCAATTCTTTGCAATTCTTATTTTGTTCAGCTTACAAAGAATTCATTTATTATTGATAGTAATTTTCAAAGAAAACAAGATTAGATAACAAAATTATTTTTTGAAAAGAGTTTACGAATTACTCTTGCTTTATATTTTGTGATTCAAGGAGAACAAAAATAGTGACTCCAAGGATGGACGAATTCTGAATTTTTGGAAGTATGAATCCCCCGAGAAAGGCTCTCCTAAGTTACTTTTATTGGTTTGAGTACGGTTTTATTATTTTTCTTAGATGATTGAATAGGATACCAATCAATGTATGGTGCAGTATTTGGTTTATAGTCCTATTTTCCCCAGTCAAGCCTCGGCTCATTTTGATTTCAGGTTTGCAGGGTCTGAGGTCTCTATCCCGTTTTCTCCAATAAGGTAACCAGACAAGGGAAATGTCTTTTCTAAGAAATATTGAAACAATTGTCAATTTTTTAGGTTTTCTCCCGCCAAGTGCTGGATTTGATTTAAAATCCCCATAAGTTTGATTTCTTGTTGTAATGTTTGACTTCTTAAATCCCTGGATATGGCTATCCCTGTGAAGTTTCATAAGTTTTCCCTAAAGAAGTTGGTGAAATCATCGCTCTTAGTATTGAAGAATGTATCTTGGTTTCCCCTAGGCGATGTGTTATTTCCCTCCCCAATAAAGTTAGTACAATATCCACAGTTGATGTCTCGACAATGTAGTATTATTTTCCCCATTGAGAGCAGTATTGCAATCCCCAGTAGAAGTACAGACCTCAAAAAATTTGCTATTCCCCATTAAATTTTGTGTGATATTCCTTAGTAAATCCTGGATGAGGATGTTATATCCTTGTATCTGTACTGATTTATTGTTATGATTTGTCTATTTTCATATTATGTTCCTTCCCAATGAAGTTAAGCCGTGAAGTAGGAATTTGTTTCCTCAGTTGGTGCTTACTTTCTCATGAAATTTTCATTCTGCATGTGATTTAGCCGAGTATTGACTGTATCCAAGTTGGTTTTATATGGTTATCCCCACTGTTATATGTCTATTTTTCAGCATATACCTGATAACATTCATACATGCATGCATACATCATGCATAGTTGAATTTAGCAATTCATTGCTCATTTGCTTTCATTATTATTTTGTTGACATATTACCCTATTTGTAGAGTTATGTTATATTTTCTCCAATAGAATGTCAACCTTAAGCAGAAAGTGTATATTCTTTCAATTTCTCCACTGAGTCATCCCTCGTGGAATATTTTTGCTTTAAGCCTTCCTGTATAGCTCTTTGTCTGGATAGAAAGTGGTTCCCCTTGAGATTATTTCTCATGAAGTGTTATTCTGGTTGACTAATTTATTCCGGTTTATTTATGGTTTAAATCTATGGTCTCCAACAATATTATTATTTTGATTTCTGCAAGCTGTAAGCCCTAGTTTGAGAATGTGCATTTATTTTGCATAAATAAGATTTTATTTCCTCAACAGGAATATATTGGAATTTCCCCAGGAAGCCATATTTCTTTCCCCAGGGAATCATTATTGCAATTCCTACTCATAATAGCAAATATAAGGTCTCTTTATCTGAGCAACCTGTATTCCCTAGTGAATCTGAAGCTCCTAGAGAAGATTCAGATTTGTTGCTCCAATGAATGGTAGACTTGTCATTATGGAAGGTAGTTTATTGTTGAGATTTCTTGCTCCAATAAATGGTAGCCTTGTAATTATGGAAGGTAGTTTGTTGTTGAGATTTGTTACTCCAATGAATGGTAGCCTTGTCATTATGAAAGGTAGTTTGTTATTGAGATTTGTTGCTCCAATGAATGGTAGCCTTGTCATTATGGAAGGTAGTTTGTTGTTGAGATTTGTTGCTCCAATGAATGGTAGCCTTGTCATTATGGAAGGTAGTTTGTTGTTGAGATTTGTTTCTCCAATGAATGGTAGCCTTGTCATTATGGAAGGTAGTTTGTTGATTGAGATTTGTTGCTCCAATGAGTGGTAGCCTTTTCATTATGGAAGGAAATTTGTTGTTGAGATTTGTTGCTCCAATGAATGGTAGCCTTGTCATTATGGAATGTAGTTTGTTATTGAGATTTATTGCTCTAATGAATGGTAGCCTTGTCATTATGGAAGGTATTTGGTTGTTTAGATTTTTTACTCCAATGAATGGTATCCTTGTTATTATGGAAGGTAGTTTGTTGTTGAGATCTTTTTTCGATGAATGGTAGCCTTGTCATTATGGAAGGTAGTTCGTCGTTGAGATTCTATTGCTCTGTAGAAGTTCATTTATTTTTGGTTATAAGTACTGAATGCTTATTGAAATTTACTAGTATTACCTTACAATTTCTTTCCATGGTGGGTCGATGTTACTTTTTTGCTATCTCCTCAGTGAGTGGATGGTTCATAGTCATCTATTAGTCACCATTATCCATCAGCTTCTCTCCTCAATCTTTGAGTTGATGACGCTTTATCTACTCTATGGGCTTTACCCCGACAAAGTTTTATCTTTTGTTCACTAGTGATTTATTTTTCTGGCCGGGTCTCTCTTTTGGTCCCTGTTTATGTGCTACATCCTCAGTGGAGTTTTGTGCCCTTTTTTTAGATTTGTTCATCTGCATTCATAATCATAAGCATTGCGTGGCATCTTAGGGATAAAAAATAGGGCTTGGTTTTATATTTAAGTATCTTCAATCGCGTGGACACGGATATTTTTAACCTTCGCATCTCCAGATAGAAGACACTTAAATAAGGGCAGCTGTTGTACCCCAATTTTTGACCCTAAGATCCTTCTATCACATCATATCAACTTAATCACAACAAGATCACATACTAGGGTTTGGTTCTTCTCCCTATCTTTAGATTTTCTCTATAGGGAATCACCAAGCACCTTGACTTGTATTTTATGATCATTTATGTTTTGATTACCCTTTAACTAATGAATACAATAAGTTTTTGCCCCAATTGATGAAGATTGTAGGAGAAAGCAAAACACATTCCATCAAGATTGATCTAGATTCATGAGTTCATTTCTATGGTTTCCTCAACAAAGCTTCATTGAGACTTAAGCCTCAACATTGAAGATACTTTGAAGCAATATAATAACAAAGTCTATTATGATTCATCATACTTCAAGTTGTCAAAGATGGTTCAAAGGTGCATAGATTGATTAAAGAAGTTTGACTCAATTGGGAAAATCCTTGACTCATTAATCACAAGTTCACATCTCCTTCAATTCTCAGGATTTGAAAGTGGTTTTGGTTGATATGGTTTCTCCTTATCATCATTAATAACTCATATTCACATAACAAAAATATTTGTTAAAGGAGATAGGTCAAAATTGCAAAGGTTTCCCAAGGCATTTTCTTGCTCAAGGAGTTAGGGTTTTGAACCTCAAAGGGGTATGTCTTACTCATCTTTTGGTATTATTGAGTGATTCTAAAGACATGCTTATATTTAAATGGTTATTAACAAATCACTTTAAAATATTCAAGGAAATGTTGTGTGGAAGAAACTTGATGATGAAGAAAGATTACAAGTCCTCCAAATGAATGCTCAAATTCCATTAGGTGATTTCAAATGATCACAACTTGGTCAATTTTTATCACCTTTAACCCATTTTTTTCCATGATGATATTAAATATGTGAACTTCAACCCATATTTCAAGTGCAAAGTGTAAAAATGGATGGAAGATGCCCTAAGGATGCAAAAGATTATAGGTTATTTCATGAATTTTTGCCAACTTCAATAAGTCATAACTTTCTCAAATTTTGGAAATTTTGAATGGTTCAAGTCTCAAAATGTCATTCAAGATAATTACTTCATGCCATCTTTTTTGGTCAAGAGCAAATTTCAAGAGGAAGGCCATGTTTGGATGCAAGACATTACAAGTCATTTTTGAAGAAAAACTTAGAAATTTTTGAAGTATAGAAAGTCAAAAAAAATTTCTCAACTTTGACTCATTGCAACTTTCAGCTCAAGCATCCATTTGATCCCATTCTTTAAACATCATAAAGATTGTAATCTCATCATTCTAAATCTTCAAGAATTATGCCATAAGACCCTTTGAGTTGAGATTGCCATTATTTTGAAGTTGTTAACTTGAAACTGAATTTCTCACTAATTCAGAATTATTAAATCCATAATGTGGCTTCTAATCACAAGATTTGTGCGTGTTTTTGATTTAAACTTGATTAACAAACTTTCCATAAGTGTTTAGCACCTCAAAATGCAAAGGTTGGATGAGTTTTGATGAAAATGAAGTCACACTTTACTCGTATGCAACCTTCACTCAATTTCCCTCCCAACTTCTTTGGTTCCTCCAATTTTCATTGTCATTCGTTTTCCTATAAATAGAGGAACTTATTCCATTCATTTCCTCAAGCTTTGAGAGCCAAATGCACCCTGTCAAAACCTCACAGAACTTCAAATTTTTGAAATCAGTTTCTAAGATTTAAACTTTTTTCTCCAAAATTCTTTGCACGTTCAGCATCCTCTATCATCATAGAAGCTCTCCAGCACTTAAACCAATCATAACAAGCCATAAATCAAGTTACAGAAGTCCATTTTTAGAGCTTCATTCTTGAACTTCGAACAAGTAGAGTTCTCCACCATTTGGACCCAAACGAAGCACTAACTTACTCTACTCCTCCTTATGATTCTTATGTTTCTTACAGTTTTTAAATTCATTAAGAATTGAGAGAGAAATCTCAACTGAAATGTGCTCGCTATTTTCTTAGTTTTTTATCCATATCTCTTTGCACACTTTATATAAATTTGGCGCGATGGTGGGTTAGGATCGTCTTGAAGAGACAAATCTAATGATACTAGTCTAAGATTCTAATTTTTCCATTTGAAGAAACTCACGAAATCTCCATTGCATGGGGTCTAGAGGTTGAAGACGATGACATGTCTCGTCTCAACCAATGATAGCACACCAATTGTTTTATTTTGATTCGTTGGCTATTTTCTGATCCAGTGTATTTTCAATTAAGGTCCATGTGATACGGTGGGAGAACTGACTTGAGGTTTTTGCGTTTTATCGCAAATGTTGCAGTTTAGCAAGAGTCGCCACCGGCTTTTCTTTTATACAAAAGGAAAGGTGAAAAAGAACAGGAAAGAACTTTGAGATTGTTTCTTGAGTTCGGGGGGTAGATTCTGAAAAGGGAAGGTGTTAGCACCCTTTTCATCCATGGTTTTCCATGGGCTCTTAGTTACTTGCTAGATCACTTGCTTTTGTTTGAAATTGTGCTTTGTGTGGTTTTTGAAAGTATTTTGTGAAAGAGGCCATCGTTTAGGCAATCTTTGTAATGATTCTCGTTCGTAAGAATGTATACAAAGACGTTTGTCTTTTTTGAAAATGTTTTCAATGTTTATAAGATGTTTGGAAATGTGTGTGTTTGTTTTGAAAATAGCAAGGATATTTGTTTGAGATGGAGCAAGTAATTAAGAGCAAACTACCTACTCAAATGTCTTTCTTGTTTATTTTCTATTCCTTTGACATTGTTGTCTTACAATTGATTTGGAAAGCAACCCTATCTTTGGATGTTAACGGGACGGGCACGGGTCATCGTATAACCATGATTAGCAATGTTGCAAAGTATCTTAGCATTTTTGAGGGACCAAGATCATTTTGTAAGGCAACATAGAATAGCGTCATCAAGGGACTATGATCTTATATTTGTTTGTTTTTCCAAGATACTTCGCATGCGTAATATGGCTATTTTTGTATAATGCTCCAAGTGGAGAAACCCTAAGGATGCTTGTGTGCAAGTGAGTTATTTTCATGCTTGATTTTGTCTTGAATTAGGGTTTTCTACTTGTTGATTTTTGTCTTTTCATACAAAACCCTAATTACTAGCATTTGTAGTTGAAAGCGTTAAATTGCGGAAAATAAAGTCCCACGCTATTACATCGTTTAGGGGATGGGGTACAATTTACAAATGGGGATGGAATAGGAATTTAAATATTACAACCATATTGAATAATAATGAAAGAAATGTAAAAACAGTGTAAAAAGAAGGAAAAATGCATTATGAACTATTATGTGTCGACACAAGCTCACATGCATCGACACATAACTTTCCTTGCCACTGTATTGCCAAATCAACTCAGTATGAGTCGATACATAATGGTATGTGTCGAATCATACACTGCATGTGTCGACTCATATGTGCTTTGTGTCGACTCATACACTATTTTTTCCTTTTGTTTTAGGCCTGTAAAGCAGTATGTATCGACTCATACAGCTATGTGTCGACTCATACTGTCATTTTTCTATTTTAAAATTGTTTTGCTGCATACATGGGTTAGTTCTCAACACATAATGAAAATAATGGAATATAAACAAAAGGTTAGTTTCAAGGACAATGGTTACTACACTTTGTCTCCAAAAAAGGAATTACTAATGATGCTTGAAATGAAGAACTAAAGTCAAGAAACTTACCTTGGAGCTGGATCTTATATTTTGAGTTTGATTTGTTGTTTTGTCTGTTCTTGAACTTTGGAAAAGAAAGCAGAGGTGTTGTAGAAGCTTGTTCATGAGTTTGGACAATTTCTAGGTGATGTATGTGAGGTTATTAAATGCTTGGATAGAGTTTTTAAAATGTGAGAGTTCTGGATATTTGGATTTTAAAACTCAAGAGTGGAAGTTTTATGGACTGTTATGGCTTTTTGTGAATATGAGATTTTGAGGGTTTATCAATAAAACTTATGGCTTTTCTCTCTATTTTTTCTAACTCCTTTCTCTTTCAATTGGCCTCTCTATTTATAGAGAAGGTTTGAGACTTCAAACAACTCAGATTTTGAATCACATGTTATGGTTATCTTGCTTGTTTTTGAAGCAAGCATGAAGAACATGTTTCAAATGCTTGTACCAAGCTATCTAAAGTGGTTGATCACTTTAAACATGTTTGTTCTGACTTGTAGAAGTTGAGTGTGATTAGAACAACAATTTAGAGGCTCAAGAATTTGACTTTATGATTAATGTGAACTTTGCAAAAATGGCAATGGTGCCTTTGTGCCAAAAATGGAAAGATGCAATGGACAATACTTGAACCACTTGGATAATGGTTCAATCAATTGTGTAAACATCTGATTATGGATAGATCTGCAAGTCAATAGAGTTGCAAAGTAAATATTATGCAGCCTAGGCTTGGATTTGAATTTATGTTCATCATGAAATGGCTCGAAATCAAAGTGAGAAATTGCGAACTTCATCTCTTCGATTCTATCTACTCAAAAATGATCTCAAGGAGTTCTTGGACATTTTGGAAATATTGAAATGTGATCTATAACTCATATTTAAAATGCATTTCAAGATTCCTCTTGGAACTAGGTGAAAAATTGCCATGAAATTAGGTAAAAAACCTGCCTAAATTAGGACAAAATTTCACTAAGTTATTTAGTTCATGAGCATGTATTCACAAAATTATATCTCAAGATCCAAGCATCTTTAGGTAAAAATGTGTGACGCAAATTTGTAGATTTCATAGAGGTATACAACTTTCATGTTGGGAACTTTCTTTGAATCATCTTGCATCATGGTGAAAATTTTGCTCAAAGTTATGAAAAAAAACATGAAATTTCCAACACTTCTAAGTTTAGAAATTTTGACTTTTCAAAATGAAATCTCGACTATTTGATTTCTTGATGAATAAGTTTCATATTTTGATTGTTTTTGATCAATTATGATATTTGACATTTGATTTTGACCAAAAAGTCAAAGTTTTGACTTTTCAGTATACAGTTAACTTTTGATCAGTTGATTGCAAAATTCATCTGTCAATCCAATGAGAATGCAATGTTTTGAACCATGTCATTAGGTAAAGATGATACAAATGAAACTTTTAAATCATGCTTCAAATCAATTGGTCATTTGTTAGGTCAAAAATCAGAAATCGCCCTTTCTCAATCAAAACCCTATTTTGACCATTTTTCCCTTTTGATGATTTGATCAAATTTCTTGAGGAATTGTGGTCTAAACTTGATCAAATAATACATATGAGTCTAAAATGTTGATGTGGATTAAAAATTATGAAGTTTGACTGTAAATTGGCCATGGTTGACTTTTTCCCCAATACAACTGATTTTTAGGTCAACTGTCCAATTGATTGGTCAAAAATGTGATTCAAGGCTTGAAACTTGACATGAGTAACCTTAGGGGTCCATGATGATACTTGAAAGTCATATGAATCATTGATAGTCCAAAAATCCTTGTGCAAACTCAAACCCTAATTTTGGGTCATCAGTGCAAGATGAGATGTCTTGAGTTGATCAAACCCTAATCCAGTCTTGAGTCAAAGAGATTTTGTGAGAAAATATTGATAAATGAGAGGGCAAATTTTGGGGTACAACAGTTTCCCTATTTCAATCTTCTTAAACCTGAAGAGTTCGATTAGCAAGTTTTGCCATTCGTGGCTCGAAGGTGAAAGAATGATTGGACACTAGAGTGCCCAGAAATTTGCATTTGGCGATGCGCGGTTGAGGGTATGGGCTTAAAGATGCCATTTGGAGAGGTGATAGAATCTTGTTGGAGATGGGCTTGTAGATGCATATCCAAGAGTGTTTGTTGAATTGTAATTTGTAAGTTGAAAGAATGAGTTTCAGAATGGCGTCCGTGCCTGGAGCGTATCCGTACTGTATCTGTAAGTTATAATTTGAATGAGTATCAGAATGGCATCCGTGTCTGGAGCGTATCTGAAATATATCTATATTTGAAATCTAAATGAGTATCAGAATGGAATCCGTGTCTGGACCATATCTAAACTGTATCTGTATTTGAAATCTGAATGAGTATCAGAATAACATCCGTGTCTGGAGCGTATCTATACTATATCTGTATTTGAAATCTGAATGAGTATCAGAATGGAATCCGTGTCTGGAGTGTATCTGTACTATATCTGTATTTGAAATCTGAATGAGTATCAGAATGGCATCCGTGTCTTGAGCATATCTGAATTGTATCTGTATTTGAAATCTGAATGAGTATCAGAATGGCATCTGTGTCTGGAGTGTATCTGAACTGTATCTTTATTTGAAATCTGAATGACTATCAAAATGGCATCCGTGTTTGGAGCATATTTGCATTGTATATGTATTTGAAATCTGAATGAGTATCAGAATGGCATCCGTGTCTGGAGCATATATGCATTGTATCTGAAAGTATATTTGTTAATGGTAACTGCTAATCTTATCCTGAAAAGGGTAAAATATTAGTTGAAATACAAAGTCATGTTGCATGAAATGTATGATGCAATGTATTGACTTTATTAATGTTTATGATATATGGATGCAATGTATGCGTATGTGAGCTGATTTGCTGTATTGTTGTCTGCTTGAGGAAGATAAATCCCTGCATGCTGCTGAGGATGTGTTGAATTTTTATGTCTTGAAGTTGAAGTACTGATAAACTTTTTTTGAGAGAACAAAGTTCTGTTGTGAGGGTAATGCCATGTACTACTTGTAAGATCTACTCAGGAAATCCTGAGAATTTTGACGACTTCTACTGGGGATTAATAATTTGAAACTTTGTTCCGCTTGGGGATTTAAGATGACGTATTGTAGGGGATTTCTCATGGAATAGCCTAAAGACATTTCCCTATTTTTTTAACCTATCAGTACTTATCTTTCTTATTTTGTTTATTTGTAAGCAGTAATCATGTTCAAATGCATATGTTCATTCATGAATCATTGGACGTTTTTGTAAACAAAACACAAGTGTAAAGAAAAAGATAAATAGTTTTTTGCACTTTCAAAGGGATATCTTTGTATTGACTTTGAATAAATATTTTGTACAAAGGAGACAAACATTCTAGTAAGAGAATGCCTTCGAAACCAAGAAAAAATTAATACAAAGAATGATAGCTATGTGTAATAATCCCATGGGGTTCCCATTCTACTATAGCCTTCGTATCTCCGAGTATCTTGTCTATTTGCCTTGTCTGAAGATGATTAAACTGATTAGAAACTCCGAGTTTGTCAGCGGAAACCAAAGGTTATCTGTCAAATGATCTGACGGGACAAAGTCATACGCTTTTATTCCCTAACTTTTGCCTGGACCTCCCTTTCGGGTTTTCAGTCCATCGGGAAACCCTTTTTTGCCCAAGTCGTCCTTTCGGATTTTCAACTTGCCGGGTGTACAGATTTTTTTATTTTATCCCTAATTTCTGCCCAAACCTTTTGGTTCGTCAAGATGCCCTTATTTTTCCTAGGTATGTCAACCTAGCGGGTCTCTTATGCGTTATATTTTTTGACTATGTCCGCATTCGCACGGTGTGGCAGGTCGTCGCCATCCATGGTGGTCAAGATCATTGCTCCATCGGAGAAGATGTTTTTGATTACAAATGGTCCTTCGTAGGTTGGAGTCCATTTTCCCCTGGGATCACTTTATGGCAAGATGATACGCTTGATCACTAGATCCCCAACTTGATATACTTAACGTCTGACTTTCTTGTTGAAGGCCTTAATCATCCGATTTTGATACATCTGACCATGGCAAATAACAGTAAGTCTCTTTTCATTAATTAAGTTCAGCTGATCAAGTCGAGTCTGGATCCAATCGTCTTCATTCAACCATGCATCCTTCATAATCCCCAGGGAGGGGATCTGAATGTCAATAGGCAAGACAACCTCCATGCCGTAAACCAAAGAATAGGGTGTTGCCCCGGTTGATGTGCGAGCCGTGGTACGGTACCTGTGGAGAGTGAATGGTAACATCTCATGCCAGTCTTTGTATGTGACTATCATTTTCTGTATGATCTTATTAATTTTTTTATTTGCACCTTCAACATCACCATTCATCTTTGGCCGATAGGGAGAAGAATTGTGATGCTGGATCTTGAATTGCTCGCACAAGGCGGTGATCATAGTGTTGTTGAGATTTGTACCATTGTTAGTGATGATCCTTTCCAGGATACCGTACCGGAAAATAAGTTTTTACTTGATGAAGCGGGCCACAACATTCTTGGTAACGGAGGCGAAGGAAGCTGCTTCGACCCATTTTGTAAAATAGTCAATGGCCACTAGGATGAAGCGGTGTCCAATGGAGGTTGTGGGCTTGATTTCTCCAATCATATCAATTCCCCACATAGCAAAGGGCCAAGGAGCCGTCAATACATTTAGAGGAACCAGAGGCACGTGCACCTTGTCATCATAAATTTGACACTTATGGCAGGTCCGAGAGTGTTGATAGCAATCTGCTTCCATGGTAGACCAGTAATAGCCTACCCGTAGGATTTTCTTCGCCATCGCGTGCCCACTGGAGTGGGTTCTAAAAGTACCTTCATGTAATTCAGCCATGATCTTTTCAGCTTCCACCTTATCCATACACCGAAGCAAAATGGAGTCATGATTGCGTTTGTACAGGATGCCATTACTAAGGAAGAACTTAGCAGAGAATCTCCTTAAGAACTTCTTATCATTGATTGAAGCTCCTTCTGGATATTCTTGATCCTCGAGATACCTCTTGACTTCGTGAAACCAAGGATGGTCAACTACTTCTTCAGTATTAATCTCGTGATAGTGTGTTGTTTCATCCATTCGTTCGATTGTGATCTGGGGAGCCTCATTATCCCAATTGAGTTTAAACATAGATTATATTGTGGCTAGAGCATCTGCTAGCTGATTTTCTTCTTACGGGAAATGCTTGAAGGTAATCTTATCAAAATGTGGTAGCAATGTCAAAACATGTTCTTTGTAAGGGATAAGGTTTGGGTTCTTAGTGTCCCACTCCCCTTTGATCTAACTGATGACCAAAGTTGAATCTCCAAACAAATCTAAAGATTTGATTCCCAAGTCTATGGCAGCTCTGAGACCGAAGATGCATGCTTCGTACTCCGCCATGTTGTTTGTACAGTTGAAGCAAAGTCTGGCGGTAAAGGGAGTATGACACCCTTCTGGAGATATGAGTATGGCACCGATACCATTACCAAGTTCATTGGATGCCCCATCAAAGAACAGGGTCCATCGGGATCCTTATTCAGGTCCGTCACATGACCTGATTTCTTCATAGTTGTCTAATGTCATGATGTCTTCATCCGAGAATTCAAACTTCATGGACTGATAGTCTTCTACAGCTTGGTGAGCAAGATGATCAGCCAACACACTTCCCTTTATAGCTTTTTGGGTAGTATATTGTATGTCGTACTCCGTTAGGATCATCTGCCATCTAGCTATTCTCCTAGAAAGAGCAGGCTTGTCGAAGATATATTTTATCGGATCCATCTTAGATATCAATAAGGTAGTATGAGTCAACATATATTGTCTTAGCCGGCGAGCAGCCCATGCTAGAGCGCAACAAGTTTTCTCGAGCAGTGAATATCTGGTTTCACAGTCGGTAAACTTTTTGCTCATGTAATAAATAGCGTGCTCTTTTCAGCCAGACTCGTCATGCTGCCCCAATACACACCCCCATTGAGTTTTCTAAAACAGTCAGATACATGATCAAAGGTCTTCCCTCGACTGGTGGTATCAACACAGGAGGCTCTTGTAAGTATTCTTTGATTTTGTCAAAAGCAACTTGGCATTCATCATTCCATTTAACTACTTGATCTTTCTTCAATAGTTTGAAGATTGGCTCACAAGTAGCTGTTAAGTGAGAAATGAATCTGGAAATATAGTTCAAGCGTCCCAAGAATCCTCTGAATTCTTTCTCAATACAAGGAGCGGGCATCTCTTGTATTGCTTTAACTTTGGCAGGATCGACCTCAATACCTTTGTTACTGACGACAAAACCTAAGAGTTTACCGGACCGTACTCCAAATGTGCACTTGTTTGGATTCAACCTCAACTTATACTTCTTCAGTCTTTCAAACAACTTTTGTAAGTGATCAAGGTGTTCTTCTTTCGTTTGCGATCTGGCTATCATATCGTCTACGTAGACTTCTATTTCATGATGTATCATATCATGAAATAAAGCTATCATGGCGCGTTGATAGGTTGCCTCATCATTCTTCAATCTGAATGGCACCATCTTATAGCAGAATATACCCCACTGTGTGACAAATGTAGTTTTCTCCATGTCCTCAGGTGCCATTTTGATTTGGTTATAACCTGAGAATCCATCCATGAAGGAAAACACCTTGTGCTGTGCAGTATTGTCAACCAGGATATCAATGTGGGGGAGTGGAAAATCATCTTTAGGGCTCGCTCTATTCAAATCTCTATAATCCACACACATTCATACTTTGCCATCTTTTTTAGGTACGGGAACAATGTTGGCAACCCATTGAGGATAGGAAGTGACAACCAAGAATCCAGCATTGAATTGCTTTATGACCTCCGCTTTAATCTTTTCGGACATATCAGGTCTCATGCAACGAACATTTTGCTTTACTGGCGGGCAGTCTTCTCTCGTAGGTAGGCGATGTACCACGATGTCTATATCATGTCCCGGTATGTCTTCATATGACCAGGAAAAGATCTCAACATAGTCATGTAACAGCTGAATCAGGCGCTCTTTGACACTGGGTTCCAGATTGGCACCCACCTTGACCTCTTTTTTATCCTTCTCGGTACCTAAGTTGATTGTATCCACAGGTTCTTCGTGAGGCTGAATGGCTCTTTCCTCTTGTTATAGCAGTCTGGCAAGTTCCCCTGGTACCTCAAAATCTTCCTCACCTTCATCTTCGGCTTGGTAGATTAGATCCTCAGAGTTACAAAAGGCCATAGCAGTATCGTTACCCATGGGATCCATAGTGGATGGGTACCTGCATTTGTGAGTGTGGGTGTGTGTAAGGGTATAACCACCTTTAAAATAAAATAAAATGTAAAAGAAAAAACAATGATCCAAAAAGTTTGCATGCGAAAAACGTCCATGATTCATTGAATGTCATATGAAGATGAAATAAAAATCCTTACAAATGGACCATTGTGCCTCGGGTAAGACACGGGGTTTTAAGAGTGAGAATTGTTTGTGAATATTATAGATCTAACAATAAAAAGAAAATATAAATTATTGAGGGATGAAAGTTATTGGGACAAAGTCTCTGGCCTCCCAATTGCAGAGTCCTCCTTTGATAGTCAGAAAGATCCAATCCTCCAAGCTGCAATCCTCTTCACCATCTTCTATCGCGTTGACTTCTCGGTTGCTAATCTTCAAGGGTGTCCTTCCAGCACGGGCACGGCGTACAGCCTTTTGAGCACTTGAAGTGAAACCTAAGCCAAACTTATCAGACTTATACGGGATGTCTGGAAGTTTCCCCCAGATGGTGCATCCTCCTTCCTCTACTACTGCTTTGGCATCCTTCAGAGATGACATCCGGAGTGAAGGTCTTGTAATCTTGGGAATCTGGGACACAGTCTTAGTCACTACTACCTCTTGGGGGACCTCTTCGAAGTGTTGAAAAGGAGTTTCAATGAATTCACCGTCCAATTCCACATACTGAAAGGAATTGAGATGGATAATCATGTATTCTTCCTCTCTGTGGACAGTTATGATCTTTCCTTGAACCAGATATTTCAATATCTGGTGCAATGTAGAGGTGACAGCGCCAGAATTATAGATCCACGGCCGTCCTAGCAGACAGGAGTAAGAGGGGTGAATGTCCATTACATAAAAGGTTGAATTGAAAGTTCGAGTTCCAACCTTTATGGGGATATCTACCTCCCCGTGTACCATGCTCTTCGAGCCATCAAATGCTCTTACTACTATTTTTCTTGGCTTTAACGTCAGTCATTCGCAGTCAAGTCTGTCAAGAGCTTTCTTTGGAAAAACATTCAAAGATGAGACAGTATCCACCAAGACATGGGCCATAGTTGTGCCCCTACATTCCACAGAGACATGTAATTCCTCGTTGTGCTTTCTTCCCCTTGGTGTCAGATCAGCATCCGAGAAGCCTAGGCCATTATCCGCCATCAGACTGGCCACACAATCTTGAAATTGGTCAGCAGACGTCTCTTGAGGCACATGTGATGTTTTAAGGAACTTCACCAAGGCTTTCGCATGTGCCTCGGAACACAGTATTAGTGCTATCATGGAGATTTTGGAGGGAGTTTGTCCCAATTGTTCGACTACGTCGTAGTCGCTCCTCTTTATAATTTTTAAGTTCTCCTCCATTTCTTTCTTGAAAGCTTCGGGAATAGTCAATGATTGAGCCTTCGTTCGGACAGGCTCTACTTGAATACTTTTTCCTCGGGTTTCAGCAGCAGGAGTGTTGGTAGGAATGACAATAGGGGTTGTAACGGCTTCATCAATAGGAGCACTTGTAGAGATGATTACGGGTACTGATGAAACCTTCGGAGCAGCCACGGGTCCAAAAACTGCCTTTGGGGGGGCAATCTCTGGAAAAAAGATTCTACCGCTTCGGGTAATTTTACCGGTTCGGCAATATTGCTAATGTCAGAATCTTCTTCTTCGGAGTTTATTTCTTCAGCGGCCAGCCCATCTTGTTTGATGCCATGGTAGTAAATGTCCCCACCGTAATTCCACGACACAGTCTTGTCTGATACATATGGGATTGGCCTAGACATTGTGATTATTAGAGGAGTTGCTTTCGGAACCAGTGTAATTCTAACGCGCTTTTTGGAAACCCTAGAAGAATTGGCGGATATGGTAATGATTGAAACATCTTCAACAGAAACATGTGAAACATGAGTACTTTCAAACAGAATCTCTTTGTTGTCTATCAAGCGTTGAATGCATATTTTCAACAAAGGGAAATCAGTTGGTGAGGATAAGCAGAGGTGGCAAACTTCATTACAGCCCGGGAACACACCGGCTTTCAACAAATTTATCTTAATGATTGGAAGTGGAGTCACGAGTTCATCAACTGTGGTAATAAATAAATCTTCTTCAATAGCATTGGTGTTGTGAACATGTCTGGGCATGGGAGAAGAGATAACGTTTGGCTTCTCGGGCACATCAAACTCAATTTCTTTTGCTTCAATGAGATCTTGTATTTTGTTTTTCAAGGCCCAACAGTTATTGGTATCGTGCCCAGGACTTTCGGAGTGATATGCGCAACGAGCATTGGGGTGATAATGAGGGGATGTCGTGTTGGGATTTTTCGGAGCTTCCTTCAGGGTTACCAAATTAGATCTCAACAACTGCGATAATACTTGAGACGGAGTCATGTTGATTCTGGTGAATTTCCAAACTGGCCTTTCCACCCTTGGTTGATTACTTCTTTGTTGATCAGATGCAGGCTTTGGAATCATAACAACCCCTACCATTGGTCGGTGCTCGGCTCTCTCTTAGTTTCTTTGTGGATAAACAGCAGATACCTCTTTCTTACCAATGAAAGGTTTCCTCAAAATTTGGAAGAAGATGAGTCCTTTTGAATCTTTCCACTTCTTATGCCAGCTTCCACCCTCTCTCCGGTCAGTATTAACTCAGTAAATCCTGCAGATGAGATTCAACTTAAATGGTTGAAGAAAGGGCCCGATTAAGTGCCTAAGAACATGTCCACCAATTCCCTTTCAGACAGAGGGGGTTGTACTCTCCCGGCCAGATCTCTCCACTTCTGTGCGTAATCCTTGAAACCCCCATTAGAAACCATAGCCATACTTTGAAGTTGAGTACGGGTAAGCGCCAAATTGGCATTATATTGATACTTCTTATAGAAAGTTGTGGCGAGATCTTCCCAATTGTGGACGTTGGATCTTTCTAGTTGGTAAAACCAATCAAGTTGTGTTCCAGATAGACTATCCTGGAAAAATTGCACCCACAAGTCTTTATCAGCGGAGTGTGGTTGGATTTTTCTCACAAATGATCGGAGGTGCATCTTAGGGTATGACACTCCATCATATTTTGCAAACAAAGGTACTTTGAACTTCGGGGGAATCACAATCCCAGATACTAGTCCCATGTCTTCAAAATCTAGGCCCGACACCCTTTGTATTTCCATTGCGTTCAAACGCTCTTCAAGGTGTTTGTACTTGTTATTAGCTGGAGGATACTGTTCCTCAGAGTAGTCTTCCTCTTCTTCCTCCTCGGATGCTGGGTCGTTGTTCACTTCCTGGGTTTGATTATCCCCTTCGCCTGATGATGTTGCAAAGTCCAAAGTTCGTCTGGTTTGTCCTTTAAACCTTCTCCCCATGATTACAACACAAATTGATTTCTTCACTTTCTTCTTCTTCTCCAACAGAGTCTTCAATTCCTCTTGTCCTTTGGCCAGGGTTGTGAGAAACTGTTGAAACTGTGTGTTCTGAGTTTGGAGGTCTTTGACTGTTTTTTCCAGATCCATCTTACTGAAATAAACAGCAGAGAGATGAGGGAACTTGATGCAAAAGACCTGTTTATGTTATGATGAATGATTTATGCATATGCAATGTTTTCAAGGATTTCAAAGATTCAAGTTCATTTTAGACAAAAAGAAACACACTTTATATTAATAAGATAAAGTTTGAGTACATCAATTCCCCTTGGGAAAAATAATACAAAACTCTTAGATAAAAAAGTAGTGCGCATCCTCTTTGGTGCAATGTAGGCATTTAGAGTCTGCTCCTCACGAAGTAGCCTAGTGAGTTCCAAAACCTTCTTCTCTCTTGCGTAGAATTGGGCTTCGAAAGTATCACACTCTCCTTTGAGCTGTATCCAATTCCTTTGTAGGTCTTCAAGAGATGTAGGCATGTTAGGATGTAGGATAGTGTATGGAACTTCTCGCTCCTTAACAGGATCAATGACCACTGGGAGGATGGAAGGATAAAGCATCATAAGACTTTGAGCACGAGTTCGTACCCATTTGAGGTAAGGCTCAAGAGGGATGGAATTCTTGTGCCCCAAAGTCTTGCTATCTACCTTGTTTAACATCCTCCAAGCTCAGATGAATCTCTGGCGAAGACCTTGATCGTCGTTGTCGTAGTCGAATACCAAACCTTGAATCAGCATCTCGTGCGGGCCATCCCTTCGGGCATAACGAAACTGTCTTAAAGATAAACATGGGTTGTAGGTGATGCCTCCTCTAATGCCAAGTAGAGGGACATTAGGAAATTATCCACAACGGTCAACAATGATAACATTCTCTTTGGATTGGGAGCACCAATGAATGTTTGAATGTTTGAATGTTTGAGCGTCATTAATCTTTGTGACCATCTTAAATCTTGCTCATTCTTTAAAACTGATTGGGGAAGATGAGAAAAAAACCATCTTGCCAGGAGAGGAGTGCAACACATAAGGAAACCTCTTTTCCTCATTGTACGAGTGTGAAAAGAGTGTAGGATATCCCCTAGCAATGTAGGCACCGAGTTACGTGACATGAAGATTTCGACGGTGCTCACATCTATGATTTGGTCAGGATTGGGGAACAAGACCATCCTATAGAGAAGAAGAGCTACAATTTCTTCAAATGCTTGCAAGTCTATGGAATTCCAACAGCTTCGTGCTTTCTCAAACAGGAACTTTGCTAAGAAGCCTTTGACACCACTCCTAGTTTCCCAATGAGTTGTGACATCAGATGAGTGCAAGTGCAGATCTTGAGAAATCTCCTCTGGCTTTGGGTCTCTTTCCGTACCGTTGAAAGGTAGTTGATTGAGAATGGGAATTCTCAAGAGTTGAGAGAATTATTCCAAGGTAGGCACAAGTTGATAGTCGGGAAATGTGAAGCAATGGTGCAAAGGATCAAAGAACTGAAAGAGCACCTTCATCATGTCCTCATCAGTGTTGGAGGTGACCAAGTTGAGTATACGACCATGTCTCTCGGTGAACGGAGAATTCTCATGGATCCTTGAAGCTAGCTCCTTAAGTTGTGGAGGAATTCTTACAAGGTTGACTTGGATAGTTTTCCTGCGAAGTTAATCCATATCCTACAAAACAAGAACAAAGATGAATCTCCAAAATCCTTGAAATGGTTAGTGGATGCATGTGATGTCCATGATGTCCATGATGTTATGTACAAGTATGCATATACAAGCAAAGCAATCAAGTTGTTAGTTTAGGCTTGCATGGGGTTTTATAGGTAAGTACCCTCTTGAAGTTTAGTTGGCTTAAACCTGTCTTAGTAATAGTAACCGGGTTCTAAGGAGCTCAATATTACTGGATTGTTTCCTTGGTCATTGTTTCAGCTCAAGCCTCTTTAATGGCGACCGAAATATTCCAAGAAACGAAACCTCAATTAGTGTAGTATCGAGTATCTACCAACTTCGAACTGCACCAAAGTCGGTCATCTCACTACATCCTAAAGGCAAAGTTGGTCAAGTAAAGGGTTCTAGAAGTTTATTAGTGCTTCATGACATCACTCAGCGGCCCCGTATTCTCTTTGATTAACTCAAAGGCTACCGGTACCCACAAATATGTCACACTAGCATAGTTATTGCTTAGACTATGTCGGTATACCCTGCACAGTTTCCACAATGTATTGTTATTTACCTATAATGTATCCCAAATCCGGGTAGAGGATTTCAAACCCAAACAAAGAACCATAATGTAAAGCAAACAAGTCAAACAATATAAACAAATAAATGTGATCTAACCCTAAGGTAACCCCACTTTTTTTTAAAAAATTCCCCAGCAGAGTCGCCAGTTCTGTGATACGGTGGAGGAACTGACTTGAGGTTTTTTCATTTTATCGCAAATGTTGCGGTTTAGCAAGAGTCGCCACCGACTTTTCTTTTATCTAAAAGGAAAGGTGAAAAAGCACAGGAAAGACCTTTGAGATTGTTTCTTGAGTTCGGGGGGTAGATTATAAAAAGGGAAGGTGTTAGCACCCTTTTCATCCATGGTTTTCCATGGGCTCTTAGTTACTTGCTAGATCACTTGCTTTTGTTTGAAATTGTGGTTTATGCGGTTTTTGAAAGTATTTTGTGAAAGAGACCATCTTTTAGGCAATCTTTGTAATGATTCTCGTTCGTAAGAATGTATACAAAGACGTTTGTCTTTTTTGAAAATGTTTTCAATGTTTGTAAGATGTTTGGAAATGTGTGTGTTTGTTTTGAAAATAGCAAGGATATTTGTTTGAGATGGAGCAAGTAATTAAGAGCGAACTACCTACTCAAATGTATTTCTTGTTTATTTTCTATTCCTTTGACATTATTGTCTTACCATTGATTTGGTAAGCAACCCTATCTTTGGATGTGAACGGGACGGGCGCGGGTCATCGTATAACCATGATTAGCAATGTTGCAAAGTATCTTAGCATTTTTGAGGGACCTAGATCATTTTGTAAGGAAACTTAGAATAGCTTCATCGAGGGACTATGATCTTATATTTGTTTGTTTTGCAAAGATACTTTGCATGCGTAATATGGTTATTTTTGTATAAGGCAACCAAGTGGAGAAACCCTAAGGATGCTTGTGTGCAAGTGTGTTATTTTCATGCTTGATTTTGTCTTGAATTAGGGTTTTCTACTTGTTGATTTTTGTCTTTTCATACAAAACCCTAATTACTAGCATTTGTATTTGAAAGCGTTAAATTGCGGAAAATAAAGTCCTACGCTATTACATCGTTTAGGGGGTGGGGTACAATTTACAAATTGGGATGGAATAGGAACTTAAATATTACAACCATATTTAATAATAATGAAATAAATGTAAAAACAGTGTAAAAAGAAGGAAAAATGCAATTTGAACTATTATGTATCGACACAAGCTCACATGCATCGACACATAACTTTCCTTGCCCCTGTATTGCCAAATCAACTCAGTATGAGTTGATACATAATGGTATGTGTAGACTCATACACTGCATGTGTCGACTCATACGTGCTTTGTGTCGACTCATACACTATTTTTTCCTTCTGTTTTGGGCCTCTAAAGTAGTATGTATCGACTCATACAACTATGTGTCGACTCATACTGTCATTTTTTCTATTTTAACATTGTTTTGCTGCATACATGGGTTAGTTATCAACACATAATGAAAAGAATGGAATATAAACAAAAGGTTAGCTTCAAGGACAATGGTTACTACACTTTGTCTCCAAAAAAGGAATTACTAATGATGCTTGAAATGAAGAACTAAAGTCAAGAAACTTACCTTGGAGCTGGATCTTATATTTTGAGTTTGATTTGTTGTTTTGACTGTTCTTGAACTTTGGAAAAGAAAGCAGAGGTGTTGTAGAAGCTTGTTCTTGATTTTGGACAATTTCTAGGTGATGTATGTAAGGATCTTAAATGCTTGGATAGAGTTTGCAAAATGTGAGAGTTCTGGATATTAGGATTTTAAAACTCAAGAGTGGAAGTTTTATGGACTGTTATGGCTTTTTGTGAATATGAGATTTTGAGGGTTTATAAATAAAACTTCTGGATTTTCTCTTTATTTTTTATAACTTCTTTCTCTTGCAATTGGCCTCTCTATTTATAGAGAAGGTTTGAGACTTCAAACAACTCAGATTTTGAATCACATGTTATGGTTATCTTGCTTGTTTTTGAAGCAAGCATGAAGAACATGTTTCCAATGCTTGTACCAAGCTATCTAAAGTGGTTGATCACTTTACACATGTTTGTTATGACTTGTAGAATTTGAGTGTGATTAGAACAACAAGTTAGAGGCTCAAGCAATTGACTTTATGATTAAAGTGAACTTTGCAAGAATGGCAATGGTGCCTTTGTGCCAAAAATGGAAAGATGCAATGGACAATACTGGAACCACTTGGATAATGGTTCAATCAATCGTGTAAAAATCTAATTTTGGATAGATCTGCAAGTCAAGAGGCCTGCAAAGTGAAGATTATGCAGCCTAGGCTTGGATTTGAATTTTTGTTCATCATGAAATGGCTTGAAATTAAAGTGAGAAATTGCCAACTTCATCTCTTCGATTCTCTCTACTCAAATATGATCTCAAGGAGTTCTTGGACATTTTGGAAAGCTTGCAATGTGATATATAACTCATCTTTGAAATTCATTTCAAGATTACTCTTGGAACTAGGTGAAAAGTTTCCATGAAGTTAGGTCAAAAACCTGCCTAATTAGGGCAAAATTTCACTAAGTTATTTAGTTCATGAGCATGTATTCACAAAATTATATCTTGAGATCCAAGCATCTTTAGGGAAAAATGTGTGAAGCAAAGTTGTATATTTCATGGAGGTCTACAAATTTCATGTTGGGAACTTTCTTTGAATCATCTTGCATCATGGTGAAAATTTTGCTCAAAGTTATGAAAAAAAAACATGAAATTTCCAACACTTAGAAAAATTTCTAAGTTTAGAAATTTTGACTTTTCAAAATGAAATCTTGACTTTTTGATTTCTTGATGAATAAGTTTCATATTTTCACAGGTTTTGATGAATTATGATATTTGACATTTGATTTTGACCAAAAAGTCAAAGTTTTGACTTTTTAGTATAAAATTGACTTTTGATCAGTTGACTGCAAAATTCATCTGTCAATCCAATGGGAATGCAATGTTTTGAACCATGTCATTAGGTAAAGATGATACAAATGAAACCATGAAATCATGCTTCAAACCAATTGGTCATTTGTTAGGTCAAAAATCAGAAATTGCCCTTTCTCAGTCAAAACCCTAATTTTGACCATTTTGTCCTTTTGATGATTTGATCAAATTTCTTGAGGAATTGTGGTCCAAACTTGATCAAATGATACATATGAGTCTAAAATGTTTATGTGGATTAAAAATTATGGAGTTTGACTGTAAATTGTCCATGGTTGACTTTTTCCCCAATACAACTGATTTTTAGGTCAACTGTCCAATTGACTGGTCAAAAATGTGATTCAAGGCTTGAAACTTGACATGAGTAACCTTAGGGGTCCATGATGATACTTGAAAGTCATATGAAGCATTGATAGTCCAAAAATCCTTGTGCAAACTCAAACCCTAATTTTGGGTCATCAGTCCAGGATGAGATGTCTTGAGTTGATCAAACCCTAATCCAGTCTTGAGTCAAAGAGATCTTATGAGAAAATCTTGATAAATGAGAGGGCAAATTTTGGGGTACAACAGTCCATATCAAGCACAGTGTGTCTGGTCCACTTGATCAGCTTACTAACGCGTTTTGACTATGATCTGATGGTCCACATCTTTTTAGTTTTATTTTTATTTTCTGATTTTATATTTTAATTATTTTAAATCTCAAAAATTCATAACTTATTTATTTTTTATCCAAAAATTATGAAAATCTATATAAAAATATCTTGAATTATTTCTTACTTTTTGAATATTTGTCATATTTTTATTTTGATGTTTGTTATTTTTCATAATTTTTGCTTAGTTTGCTTTATTTTAATTATTTTAAAAATACTTTCTGACATTTTTAAATTCTGAAATTTTTTATAAAAATCATTTTCATCATTTATGAACTTCTGAATTTTTTGTGGAATTTTATCTTATTTTTTTTTACTATTTTTGATATTTTTTCCTTTATTTGAGCAATTTAAATTAGTTTAAAAATAGTTCAAGACTTTAAAAAATTACCAAAAATCTCATAAAAATGTTTGAGTTCATTTCTGATTTTTTTATGGTCTCATTTAATTTTTTCTTGAGTGTTTTGAATATAATTTTTATTTTTCCCTTATTTCCAAATTTAAAAATCATTTAAAACTTTTTTCTTTTATTTTTAATATTATTTTATTTTTTGTACATATTCTGGCTGATTTTGGATTATGAAATTTTAATCATGAACTTTATTAACATTGGATCAATGGTGTTGAGTCTAACTCCATAAAAATAGATGAATGATTTTAATAATAGTTTGGTTAAATTTTTTGTTCAAATGTGGTTTACTTTTTACCCTATTTCTTCTTCATCTCATCTCTCTCAATTATACTAAATGTTATTAGAGCATGATTTTCATATCATGTCTCAAAGCATATGGTACATAGATTGCTATTGACCGGCCTCAAAATAGGTGTGACTTCCATATAAGTCCACTTACAATTGCTTAACATAGCGCTAAATTTTGTCCTGATTCGAAAAATGATCATTCGTGGACCAAACTCATGTTTGCAAGCCCGAGCATGTTGATTCGAACCCTTTAATCCAATAACCTTGAGATTCATTATTAGGAGGCTTTGGTTCTATCAATCCTCTAATGAATCTTCATCAATTTTGGTCAAAGTGGATCATTTAAACATCATTGATCATTTAATGTTGCCTTAAGAATTCTTAAATGGATGATATACTTGACAAAAAGCAAATGCAACTTGTTGTTGAGAGGCTTTGGTTCTACCAATCCTCTAATGAGTTCCAAATGCAAGTTTCAAGATGGTCATTCAATTGACTTTATTTTATGCTTTTACTTTATGCCTTTACTTTAAGCACATTTATTTTTAGCATTTACATTTCATGCTATTTTCACCTTTGCTCACTTGAGTATTTACTTTTATGTCATTATTATTTTTTTCTCATTTGAACTTCTCATTTATATTTCTTTTTTAAGATACTTAATAATCAACTTGAACCCTAAAAAACTTTAATGTTATTTCGACTACTTGGTTACTATCCTTGGATTTATAGAGTGATGGACTTCTTGGACTTAGGATTAGGGGCCTTAACCTATATTGGAGACCTTGTGACCTCAATTGTTATTTTGTCTGGAGTTCTCGGGGTTTATCCCAAGTTGTTGGGTTGTTTGTTTGTTTTGTGTGGAGGTTATTGTGATTATATGCTTTGTCTGTGATTTGGAATTCATCAGTATACATCCGTTAGTCTGCCCAATTTTTGTGAAGGCTTAATACAAATGGAGTTTGGTTTCATTAAGAGGTCCTTTTTGTAATTGTTTGTTTGGTTTCAAACCCAGAGGATGGGAATTCTACATTGGCTCATTGTGTCAAGTGTTGGCCTCTTGTTGGTTAGACGGTTCTTTTCTCTAGCTTTTATTTTATGCTTTAGGATAGTCCCTTCATCTCCTCCCATCTTCTTTAATTTCAAATATCTTCTCCCTCCTTTTGAAAACTTTTCTTGTTTTAAAACTTGAACCACCTTCATAATAAACTTGGGCTTAGGTCCATGCATGTTCAAAAAATGTTTTCTTAATTAAACTTTAATCAGTTTAATAATACTTGGACATTTTTGTGAGAAGACTAAAAGTCAATCAATCTCATTCCATCTATTTTTCCATTTTGTCTTTTATCTTTAAATTTTTTATCAAAAAGATTAGACTCTTGTCAATCTTTGTAGTGACGCAAACAACTATACTTCTATAATATGTAGTGAAGTGAGATATTTTCCACTTGGGTGTTGAGTGAGGCTTTTGTTGATTTTAAAATCCAAGCCATATCCTTCACTTTGAGATGACGCAAATTCTCCTTTCTCATAATTGTGGATAGTAAGTATGTTTTCCACTCCGACAATGGAAATAATGTCTTATCTCTTAAAATTAACCAACGCACTTGTGTTTTAAATTTTTTTAAAGGTGAACTACGAGTACCCTAATCCCCTATCGGAAGGTGGTACGTAGGCACTAAAGGTTCACAACCGCGACGGGTGCAAAAATTATAAAAAAATATTTCTTTTCTCATCCCCACAATCTATTTTTGTATACAATATTTTATAGCCAAAATATACAGATTTTTAAAGAGGTTCCTGCAGAGTACTGTAGATCTTTTGGGTGCTAATACCTTCCCTTTGCATAACCAACCCCCGAACTTCGATTTTCTCCCCCTCTTTTTGGGTCATTCTCTATTTTCTCATTCCTTTGGAAACAATAAAGCGCGATGGGGATTTTTATTTTGATATGTGCGAGTTAAGTCAATCTAATGGCTTTGTCTCAACATTTCTACCACTACACATAGATATATCATGTCATCATTCACATATAATGCATTATCATAACATTAATCAACTCAACACAATACAAAAACATATATAAAACAATACCCAACAATGTTATTCTCATCCAATTTCAATTCACAATACACATTTACACAAAATTCAAGTATCATATTCATACTAAGAAGTCGTTCAAGACTCATCAATGCATATCTTCAATAATTCATCACACGTGAAATATCACACATTTGCAAATATATATACATACTCATGACTTATTCACATACAATTCACTTTCATAATATTAATCAATTCAATACCTCCCAATAACGCATAGAAAACAATGTCAAATCATGTTATTCTCATCAATCATGATTTTACAATCAACAGAAACACAATCTAAATATTATATCCATACCAAAAAGCATTCCAATAAATAATCAATAACTATATTCAAATCCATTTTTAAGTAATAGAAAATAATTTTAGTTTTTCGTAGGTTCGAACGGAACGTCAAACTAACACCCGAGTCAAAAGTTATAGATCTTTAAAGTTTACCAAAATGCTGTCAAAATAGAGGTAAATCAATTTCACTAATGGGTCAATCGATTTCCCACTGAACATAAGCAATTTTTTCAGCAATTTTAAGTACAAAAATAAGTATTTTTCAATTCCCAAACCCCATATTTGAATCCAAAATCATAAATCTTCATACATCACTTCATACACACATATCACATGACATATAACTTTAATTCAAAGTATCAAAACATCATTCAAACATCAATTACATGGATTCTCATCCAAAACCTAAACATGTCAAAACCTAGAAATTGAAGAACAAAATCTCTAAATCATGCTAATACCCATTACATGTGATTATCTAATTCCATAACCATGTGAAAACTCACCCTTACCTTGGATGTAGATACTTTCTAGGATTCTTCCTTTTTCTTTCTCTTTTCTCCCTTTTCTCCTCTTTCTTCTCTTTTTTTTTGTTTTCACAATTCTCTTTCTAATTCTATTTTCTCGTTATACTAACTATTATCTCACTAATGGGCTTATCTCACCACTTATTCTAATGTCACATTTAAGGCCCAATACTTAATAATGTTATTCTCACACTTACTAACTCAATACTTATATAGCTCATATATTCATAAAATCCCATAATTAATTAATTAATATATCGTATAATAATTAATAAAATAAACAACTATTAAAATAACTAATAAATAAAATCGGGGTGTTATATAGTGCATTTTAGGGAGGCCTACCCTGGCCGAACTGATAGTGGTGCCCTCCACTGTGCACCTCAAGATGAAATACTACACCGAGCAGGGCTCGTCGCCACCCTTCACGGGGACATGCAAGAAGCCAAAAGATGTTTTGAAGCAGTTGCCAATGGCTTAAGCTCCATCAGTATGCATCCCATAACACCAAACATATATTTTATGCCTAGCCGATCCGAGGATCCACAGCAACTGCCGCACGTCGACACTTACGACCTCGATAGTCAGTTCACAAAAGAGGATCTTCGCGAGAAGAAGGAGATGGGGAAAGAGCCCTTATTAGACGCAGAAACCTCTTCCTCACGAACGAGCAACAAGGAGTCCGCGCATCTTGTGCGCCCAATCCCAGACGGGGAGTTCTAAAGCATTCCCCTTGGTGGAGATCCAACCAGAGGAGTCAAAATCGGTGCTGACCTCCCCGACTTGGCAAAAAGATAGTTGAAGGCGTGCCTCAGAGAAAATTTAGACGTGTTCTCCTGGAGGGCAACAAAAATTCCCAGCTTGGATCCAAATATAGCTTTCCATCATATGACGATAGATCCTGCCATTAAGGCAGATTCTCAGTGTAGGCGCCGACCGTCCCCGAAGAAAACATAGGTTGTCGAGCATGCTGTCAAATACCTCCTAAAGGAAAATCTTATTTCTGAAGCCGAATACACAACCTGACTTTCTAATGTAGTTCTTTTAAAAAAGAGTAATGGAAAATGGCGCATGTACATTGACTATACCCATTTTAATAGGGCTTGCCCCAAAGATGCTTATCCCATGCCCAATATTGATAATTCAGTTGATAATTCTCTAGGTTTTAAATTACTCTCGTTCATGGATGCGTATTAAGGATACAACCAAATCCCCATGGAAAAAATAGACAAGAAGTACACAACCTTCATGACCGAGTCGAGAAACTATTACTACAACGTAATGCCCTTCCGTCAGAAGAACCCCGGTGCTACATACCAATAGATGATGAACAAGGTCTTCCAATGAGAAATGGAGACATGCTCGAGGTCTACATGGACGACATGATCTTCAAATCCCAAGAGGAAATCTAAAATTCTCTCCACTTAAAGAAAGTCTTCGATCAAGCAAGGAAATGCATAATCTAATTCAACTCAGAAAAATGTACCTCAGTATGCGGGCAGGCAAGTTCCTCAGTTTCTACCTAAATGAACGAGGAATCAAAGCCAACTCTAACAAATGTCAGGAATTTTCTGAGTTTCCAACTCCAAACTCGAAGAAATCAATTCAAATCCTGAATGGTGTTCTCACCTCGTTATCACATTTTATGGAAAAATCTGCCCAGCTCATAGTTCCTCTTTTCAAAATCTACCCAGCACGCACTTCCTCTTTTCAGCCTTTGAGTGGACCGAGGAGTGTGAATACACTATCGTCTACCTCAAATAGGCACTATCAAACCCACCAGTCCTATCTCGACCGGATAAGGAAAAAATTCTCTATCTCTATCTGACCGTAGCATCTGAGGCCGAGAGCTTCACTCTCATCCGAGAAACACCCAAGGGGCAGAAACCCATCTACTTCACGAGCAAGACCTTACAAGGCCCTGAAGTAAGGTACCAGCATATTGAGAAAGTAGCCTTAGTGTTTAGTAACACTGCGAGGAGGCTGAGACATTATTTCCTGGTGCACACAATTGTATTTCAGATAGAGAAACCAATAAAACAGTTACTCGATCGACCGGATATGGAGGGCAGGATGCTCAAATAGTCGTTAGAACTCTCTGAGTTTTACATCAAATATGAAAGCATAAAATCCCTCAAAGCTTAAGTACTTGCCAACTTCGTGGTAGAGTTGAACTCGCTAACCTCCCTGACGAGCAGAGCGCGCAGATGGATCATCTTTGTCGATGGGGCTTCGATTTTGATAGGGAGAGGAGCAGGCATTACATTGGAGAATAGGGAAGGAAACTTGATCGAAGTCTCTCTCACACTATCTTTCCCAACCTCAAACAACCAAGCCTAGTATGAAGCATTCCTAGCAGGGCTACGCCTGGCCGAAGATTTAGGGGCCAAAGAAGTGAAAATCTTCATAGATTCCCAACTCGTTGCGTCTTAGTTACAAGGAGATTCCCAACTTCCTCAAACGAGCATTGAAAAAACCTCCTCGATTCTAGACGTGTGCACCATAGGGGACAACAATTGCTAGATGACCCTGGTATACAACTACCTCACAAAAAGAGAACTAACAACCGATCAGAAAGAGGCTAGTGTAGTCAGGCGAAGATCCTTCTCCTACGTTCTGGTCGAAGGAAGATTGTACAGAAGGGGATTCTTTATCCCCTCCTAAAATGTGTCGAAGAAAACAAAGTAGACTACACCAAGCGTGAAATCCACGAAGGAATCAATGGCCAACACCTAGGCAGAATATCCCTTGCCAAAAAAGCATTACGAGCAGGATATTATTAGCCTTCCATGAAGCACAACGTCAAAGAGCACGTGAAAAGTGTGATAAATGCCAACACCATGAGGACATGCACTTGGCGCCTCCAAAGAAGCTCAAGTCTCTCTCGTCTCTCTGGCCCTTTGCATGGTGGGGCCTGGACATTCTTGGGCCATTCGTGGTAGGATCGAACCAAAACAAATACCTAATAGTAGCTGTGAATTACTTCACTAAATGGATAAAGGCAAGAGCGCTGGCCAGAATCACCGTGCAAAAACATTCTCCGTTTCTACAAAAGAAACATTCTTGCCTGGTTCGACATTCCACAAGTGATTGTCGCTGAAAATGGGACACAATTCAAAGAATTTTTTTTTCCACAAATTCATTCCCAAGTTGGCCACCATCCAACACTTCGTGTCCGTCGAGAGCACCCACAAACAAACGGGAAAACCGAGTCTGCAAACAAGGTGATTTTATGAGTCCTTAGGCGAGTGTGGGACGAAACCAAAAAGAAATGGGTCTAAGAGCTACACAATGTACTTTGGGCTCATCTAATAATAACTCACTCATCCCCTGGGAGAACTCCCTTCCGACTAGCATGCATAACTGAGGTTGTCATCTCCGTCGAAATCAGAGAGCCCTCCAGATGGACTGAAGCCCCTCTCGATGAATATATGAATGATGTAGCATTAAGGGGGAGGGGGGATCTTGACCTTGTCGAAGAAATCCGAACAGGAGCGGCCTTATGAGAAGTCTCTCTCAAATAAAAAATCACCATACAGTATGATGCTAAGGTCATACGACGTGAATTCAAAGTCGGGAGCCTAGTCTTAAAGAGAAACCACAAAGAGTCTCGTGAAGGCAAGCTCGCCGTAAACTGGGAAGTTTTAGAACATAGTTTGATTCTACAACCCTTAATTAGAGTTTTGATGATAACAAAATACAAAGAATAAATAAATTCAAAGATATATATAGAACAAATATGCTTCTTAAAATTATGTTTTATATATACAGAAGTTCTGATGGAATCAGCATCAGAAGATCAGTAATATGTCAGCATCATAAGATCAGTAACATGTGCTACACGCTGAAGCTACCAGATTATATGCTGAAGCTTGATGACCAGAATCTGCGCATAAACATATACACTCTGACTCTGATCAAATATCTTTACCAAGTCATCAGCACTCAGAAGCGTCATCATAAGTTAAAGCAAAGAACACTCTGAAGCGTTATCATAAGCAAAGAAGATTCTAAAGCGTTACTAAGTATTCTAGACATAATTAAATGCTAACGGCTCTCTTCAGACAAGATCTTCTTCAAAAGGAAAGAGCTTTATTATCATTTAACTGGCTTTATGGACAACGTATCTCTGCCTTGCCTATATAAACAAGGCTGCTTGAGAAAAGACGCACGCATGCACTCACATATTTTGCCAAGCCTTCAAAATCACGCTTACTCAAACGCTTTAGCAATTCAGTTCATTCCAAGCTTAAATTGTGTAATTATCACAGTTGTGATATATTGTTTTATTAGAAAACATTAAACAAATTCTTGTTTAATTATTTGTAAGAGATTTCCTTGAGATAAACCGGTTTATGGTTATACTCAAGAAGGCTTTAACAGTTGTTAAAGTAGTTGTGTAATCCTTTGAATATAGTGGATTAAGACCTCGTTGGAGAGAGGCGAAATCACCTTGACGAGTGGACTGAAGTAGTTTGAGATCAAACGAACCAGGATAAAAATAATGTGTTGTCTACGCATTTGTTTTAAGTTTTACAATTCAACCCCCCTTCTTGTGTTTTTCACATCTTCAATTGGCATCAGAGCGCCTGGTTCTGAGCTTATAACACTTAACTGTGTCAGTACAAGATCCAGTGTCAGAAAAACACAATTGCAGGACCAAACCAAAACATCAACAATGACAACAATGAAGAAAGAGACAAATTCAGTGGCAAACCTCCAGTCTTTGATGGAGAGAACTTTGACTATTGGAAAGACAGAATTGAGAGTTTATTTCTGGCCCATGATGCTGATCTGTGGGACATGGTGACTGATGGATACACGCATCCAGTGGATGGAAGTGGTCAGAAGATTGACAGGAAAACGATGTCTGATCAGCAAAAGCGTGAGTTCAGAAATCATCACAAGGCCAGAACAATTCTTCTCAGCGCCAACTATTATTCAGAATATGAGAAGATATCAAACAGAGACACTGCAAAGAATATGTTTGACTCTCTGAGAATGACGCATGAAGGCAACATTCAAGTCAAAGAAACCAAAGCCCATGCACTTATTCAGAAGTATGAGGCATTCAAGATGGAAGAGAGTGAATCAATAGAAACTATGTTTTCAAGATTTCAAATTCTTGTTGCTGGTCTAAAAGTTCTTGACAAAGGGTATTCTACTGCTGATCATGTTAAGAAGATCATCAGAAGCTTGCCAAAACAATGGAGGCCAATGGTCACAGCGCTTAAGCTAGCCAAGGATCTCAACAAAATCTCTCTGGAGGAACTTGTCAGCTCCCTCAGAAGTCACGAGATAGAGCTAGAAGCAGATGAACCTCAAAAGCAAGGTAAGCCATTAGCTTTAAAATCTAATAGAATATCTGACTCCAAAGTTTTGCAGGTTGTGGAAGAAATGTCTTATGGGTCCTCATCAGAAGAAGATGAACTATCTCTCCTCTCCAGAAGGGTGAACCAATTGTGGAAGCAGAGGCAAAGAAAGTTCAGGAATCCCAAAAGATCAGAAAATCAGAATGAATCTTTCTCCAGATACAGAAGGTCAGAATCCTCCTCTGGACACAGAAGATCTAAAGGTTCTTCAGGAAACAGAAAGCCAAACAAAAAAGACATCATCTGCTATGAATGTAACGAGCAAGGGCACTACAAAACTGATTGACCAAAGCTTCAGAAGGAAAATCCCAAAAAGAAGTTTGACAAGGAAAAGAAGAAAAGTCTCATGGCTACATGGGATGATTCTGACACATCTGAAGCTGACTCAGAATCAGATGATGAAAGAGAAAACATAGCTCTCATGGCAAACATAACAGTAGACAGTGAAGCTTCTGAGTCAGAATCTAAATCAGATACAGAAGAGGTATTCCCTGACTTTACTATAAACTTTACTAAGGCTGAACTAGCTGAAAGCCTTAATTAAATTCTAGAAAGATATCAGCAGATCAAAGTCAAATTCAGAAACCTGAAAAGTAATCTTGCTTCTGACTCTGGTAAGACTGAGAGTCTCAAATTGGAGAATTCTGAGTTAAAAGATCAAATTTGAAAATTAGAAAACCAATTGCAAAACTCTCAGAAGGAAACAATCCCTGAAACTCCCAGCAATGCTGATGAGATCATCAAGGAGTATGATCACAGCTTTCAGAAGTTTCTAGCTAAAAACCTAGACAGAAGCAAAATGGCTTTAATGGTCTATGGAGTTAGCAGAAATGGAAGAAAAGGGATAGGATATCAAGGTAAGGTACCTACACCAAAAAATGCCATGGATTTAGTTATAAAACGTACTCCACTTGATTCACACTTTATATATGGGCACACACATGACATAAAATATACAAGCAGTGATTACTCTGTCAAACCAAAATTCAACCAGAGTTTTGCTAAAACTAACAAATCAGGACCCAAGAAAATGTGGGTACCTAAGGATAAAATAATACATGTGGAAGATATCTTTAGCAGGAAAGCAAAAACACCAATCATGGTACCTGGACTCTGGCTGCTCACGACACATGACGGGAAGAAGGCATATGTTCCAAAGCCTGGAACTTAAGCCTGGAGGCCACATAGGTTTTGGAGGCAATCAGAGAGGAAAGATCATTGGCTCTGGAACAATAGGTAATGGAAATCTTCCCTCTATAAGTAATGTTTTACTAATTGATGGATTAATGCATAATCTGTTATCCATAAGTCAATTAAGTGATAACGGTTATGATATAATCTTCAATCAAAATTCATGCAAAGCTGTTAGTCAGAAAGATGGTACTATCCTATTTAATGGAAAGAGGAAAAACAACATTTATAAAATAAAACTTTCTGAACTAAAAAGTCAGAATGTAAAATGTCTATTGTCTGTTAACAACGAGCAATGGATCTGGCATAGAAGATTGGGACATGTTAGTATGATAAGAATATCTCATATTAACAAACTCAATCTGGTCAGAGGACTTCCTAACCTGAAGTTCAATTCAGATGCTCTGTGTGAAGCATGTCAGAAAGGTAAGTTTGCAAAACCAGCTTTCAAATCTAAAAATTTTGTTTCCACCTCCAAGCCATTAGAACTTCTGCACATTGACTTATTTGGACCAGTTAAAAGTGCTTCAGTCAGTGGAAAGAAGTATGGGTTAGTAATCATAGATGACTATAGCAGATGGACATGGGTAAAGTTCTTAAGGCATAAGGACGAGTCACACTCTGTGTTTGTTACCGTCTGCAACCAAGTTCAGAATGAAAAGGATCTTAGAATCGTCAAAGTCAGAAGTGATCATGGTGGAGAATTTAAAAACAAATATTTTGAGTTATTCTTTAATGACAAAGGCATTCTGCGTGATTTATCTTGTCCTAGAACTCCCCAGCAAAATGGAGTTGTAGAACGAAAGAACAGAACATTGCAAGAAATGGCCAGAACCATGATCAACGAGACTAACGTTGCTAAGATCTTCTGGGTAGAGGCAATAAACACAGTGTGTTACATTCATAATAGAATCTCCATAAGACCTATTCTGGAAAAGACTCCATATGAATTGTGGAAGAACAGAAAGCCCAACATTTCCTACTTTCACCCATTTGGATGTACATGTTTTATTCTGAATACAAAAAACTATTTGAACAAGTTTGACTCTAAAGCACAAAAGTGTATTATGTTAGGATATTCTGAACGCTCAAGAGGGTACAGAGTATACAATACAGAAATACAGATTGTGGAAGAGTCAATCAGTGTTTGTTTTGATGATAAGCTTGACTCTCAAAAGTCAAAGCAGAATGAATTCCTTGCAGGTATGGAAGTTGAACTCACTGGTACTGAAGACAAATCATCAGAAGCTCTCAACAGAGACACTCCCTCAACATCAGAAAGAGGCACTGCAAGCAATCCATCACCTTCTGTTGATCAACTCCAGAAAAGACCATCCAGAAGCAGCATGGATCACCCAGAAGAAATAATCTTAGGAAGAAAGGAAGATCCAATCAGAACAAGATCTAGCTTCAGAAACTCTGAAGAATCCCTCATGGGACTGGTCTCTCTAATTGAACCAACAACAATTAATGAAGCACTTCTGGACAATGACTGGATTCTAGCAATGCAAGAAGATCTAAATCAATTCACAAGAAATGACGTATGGGATCTAGTTCCCAAACCAAAAGGATTCAACGTCATTGGTACAAAATGGGTGTTCAGAAACAAACTGAACGAACAAGGTGAAGTCATCAGAAATAAAGCACGACTGGTAGCACAAGGTTATAGTCATCAAGAGGGGATAGACTATACAGAAACCTTTGCTCCAGTCACCAGGTTAGAATCTATCAGACTCTTAATCTCATTTGTTGTTAATAAAGGCATCACTCTGTATCAGATGGATGTTAAGAGTGCATTCTTAAATGGATATATAGAAGAAGAGGTATATGTGCACCAACCCCCTGGTTTTGAAAGTTCTAAAAATCCAGAATATGTTTTCAAATTAAAGAAGTCACTCTATGGTCTGAAACAAGCTCCCAGAGCTTGGTATGAAAGACTAAGTAACTTCCTGTTAGAAAAGGAATTCACCAGAGGGAAAGTGGACACAACCTTGTTCTGTAAGACAGTTAAGAATGACATTTTAGTATGTCAGATTTATGTTGATGACATCATATTTGGATCCACTAAACCCTCTCTGGGAAGAAAGTTTGCTAAATGTATGCAGGCAGAATTTGAGATGAGCCTAATAGGGGAACTAAAATTCTTTCTGGGCATTCAGATTAATCAAACCCCAGAAGGAACTTACGTTCATCAGAGAAAATATGTCAGAGAACTTCTGAAGAAATTTGATCTCTCAGAATGTAAGTCATCAAAGATTCCAATGCATCCCACGTGCATTCTGGAAAGAGAGGAGGTAAGTAAAAAGGTAGAACAGAAGGTCTACAGAGGTATGATTGGTTCTCTTCTCTATCTAACGGCTTCAAGGCCTGAAATTCTATTCAGTGTTTGCATTTGTGCTAGATTCCAATCAGATCCTAGAAAATCTCACTTAACAGCAGTTAAGCGAATTTTCAAGTATCTGAAAGGTACTACTAATCTGGGTTTGTTTTATATAAAATCAAGTGATTACAGTTTGATAGGATACTGTGATGCTGATTTCGCTGGAGACAAAGTAGAACGTAAAAGCACTTCTGGAAGCTGCCAGTTTCTAGGAGAAAATCTGATCTCATGGTCCAGCAAAAGACAATCCACAATAGCTCTATCAACAACTGAAGCTGAATACATAGCAGCAGCTGGGTGCAACACACAAATGCTCTGGATGAAAAGTCAACTTGAGGACTTCCAGATATTTGAGAGTAACATCCCTATCCTCTGTGACAATACTTCTGTTATATGTCTCAGTAAAAATCCTATTTTGCATTCTAGGGCTAAGCATATAGAAATAAAACATCATTTTATTAGGGACTATATTCAGAAAGGGATTCTAAATTTAAAATTTATTAACACAGACCATCAATGGGCTGATATCTTTACAAAACCTCTTTTTGAAGATAGGTTCAACTTCATTCTGAAACATCTCAGCATGAAGCTCTGCCCAGAATAAAACATTTTTGATTCCATATCTTAACCTTCAGAACTTTGTTTATTTTTCGTGAACTACTGATCAATCTTTCTTTAGATCTTTAGAAGTACAGATTATATCAGAATCTATCACAATCAAGGATAGAAATGTGCTGTTCACTCAAGCAAACAAGTGTCATCCAGCCATCAGTTACTTTTTGAGGCTTAACACGCGTTCCAGATTCTAAAAGGTCAAAAGCGCTGATTGGTTGCATTGAGACACATGTCATGGGTAACCGTTCTGTTGTACCCCAAAATTTTCCCTCCCATATTCTTCAAGATTTGCCAAGATCAATCTCCAAACTTCAAAATCCCTCAAGGGTTGCACAGTCCAATTGCCTCCTAACACAGTCAAAATTAGGGTTTTGGTTCTTGCAAAGAAATTGAGGTTTCCAAGGGTCCAATCAAGTACCATATGCCTATATACATTGTCAAGCATCCATATGTCAAGTTTCAAGACTCACAGCATCAAATTGCACAGTCAAAAACCCTAAATGCTTCACAGTCAACTGCAGGGGCAAAATGGTCATTTGACAGTCAAAAGTCAAAATTTTTGGTCAACATCTCATTTTGAAGCCACAAACATCATTTGATCAATTCTTGATCATGATTTCTCAAAGCATGGCTCAAAAAGTCTCAAGATGCAAAAGTTTCTATTTTTGGACAGCTGAAAAGTCAACTGCAAATTGACCAAGGCATAACTTCCTCATGGTTTATCAGAAAAATCCCATCCAAAGCTCATTTTGAGGAGAATGACATTTCCTACAACTCATCTTCACATTACAAGTCCAAGAAATGCTCTCACAAAAAGTTATCAATTTCAACATTATAGGTCATTTTCAAAAGTCAACAAAAAGGCACTTTAAGTCAAAGACCATAACTTGGGATTGGTAAATCAAAATGACATGGGACCAAAGGCATTGGTTAGAGGACTTCAAGACCTTTCCCAAATGTCCAAGAACATGTTCATAGCTTCAAAATTGAGCAAGATATGCATTGGAGAAGTTGGGAAGTTTTTTGGAATTTTCAAAAGTCAACTTTGCCTAAAACACTTCAAAATTGCTAATGGGCCTCAAATTCTTCCTTGAATAATTACCCAAAGCCTATGCACGACCTATTGAGCTCAAAGGGATTTATTTTCTTATTTTTAATTAATTAATTGAATTTTTATTCTTATTAATTCATTTAATTAGATTTAATTATGAGAAAATATCAAATAATGCTTTTTCAAATCTTTTTGTGCAGCAAATCAAACTAGGGAAAGCTGGCCAAGTCGTTTCACATCCAAAAAAGGAAAATCATCCATGATTGGCAAAGATTTCAATGAAAAAAGATTGAAAAATATATGATGAAAATCAAAGATTTAAAACATTAATTCATGGACTTATGGGCTTGTCTCTTGACCTAATTTCGTTCACATACAAAGGCTGAGTGAAACCCTACTCAAGCATAGACGAAAAAGCTGCTAAAGAGCCATAACGAATTTGCAACTTTTCAACAAAAACTTGAAAACTGAAATCACACTTGCAGTACGATTCAAGGCTTGAAATCTTTTCCATTGCATTACTGACATTTCTAGGAAACTATTGGCATCAAGAACAGGTCCTCATACTCAAAGAAGAGGTAGAACATAGTCACGTTTCTTCACCAATATTTCATAATCGAATTTTAATTTCCACGCATCATTCATGTTTTTTGATTATTGATTTATGCTACTAACATCTTCCTGAAGCGTTTGGTATAGTTTAATTGTTCTAAAACCGCTTGAATCGAAATCTGCCATTGATGAAACCTAGAGTTTCAGAAGCTTCAAAATAGGGCTTTCCTTGTATGGAACAATTGGACCTTTAGACCTATACAGCTGAATTCAGCAGGTCAAGACGATTCAAATGAGACCATCGCGCCTTTTTTATATTAACTCCTCTCCTATTCGCTATTATTCACTGTTCCATTTAGTGGGGGTTTAAAACCCCCGCTACTTGTTTTCTATTTGCAGGAAAAAGATGAAGAAGAAGCATGCGTGGCTAAGCGTGATTGGGAGATTCAAATTTTAGCGCGTTTTTTGACGTTTCCAGTATAATGGCATTTTTTCATATATTATGATTCCTTAGTATATTATATACAAATGCGTTTGGCAGCTCAATTGGCAAGGGACACGCTTGGTGAGTGTTGGGACCTGGGTTCGATTCCCAGGTCCCCCCATATACTCTTCATATTTTTTCCAATGCTTTCAGGTACATCACCCATCAAACGTTCCACCATACACGCTCATACGCTAGCCTGCCAAGTGGCTTCAAGATCCAATCCAATGGCCTCAGAAGGGAATCCATGGTGTACCTCAGTCAACCAAGGCGCACTCAAGCTGGAAAGTCAAACGAGCTTATGCTTCAATGGGCCTGAATTGCTGCAGTTAACCTCCATATGGGCCTGAAACCCCCTTTGGTTTGCATTTTTTTTTGTTTTATTTGATTTTCTTTTCTAATTCTTTTTAATGTTTTAATTGTTTTTTTACCATAAAATAATTTTCATAATAAAAAATCAGAAACCTTAAAATGTTTTATATTTAATTATTATTAATTCCATCACTAAAATATTTTTGTAAATAAATGTTAATAATTAATTTAGTTAATTTAGGTTTTAATTCAATCTTTTTCTTTAATAAATAAAATTCTATAGAGTTAGGTTTTGGCTTATCTTTTTTATTGACCATCATTATTTATTATTACTATTATTTTGTAAATAAACATGTAAATTAAATAAATTAGTTAATTAGCCTAATTTTGACTTTTTTCTTTAATAATTTAAAATAATTTAGAACTAGGATTTTCTTTAATTCCTTTTTTTTTATTTCATAAATACCTAAAACATAAAAACATTTTCTTTTCCTTCTTTTCTTCAATTAAATAATTAATTAGCTTTTAATTCAATTTAATTTCAAAAGGGTCAAAACCCTCGGACGTTCAATTTTAATTTCTATTTCGCTCATTATTTTCTTTTTGAATATTATGTAACTGCTCAAGGATGTAATAGTAATTAGGTTTATCGCTTTTCTTTTACTTTCCGCATCTTTTATCAAAGACGGGTCTTTGTATTTTGGCGATATATAGACCCGCGCCTTGTAATAGCGTAGCTTTTACCTTTCCGTCTTTTAATTTTCCACACTCCTAAATTCTAAATTGCATGAAAGAATGTATGGTTAATTAAAAATAAATCGTAGCTCACAATGCCATGATCAAAGATAACTGTTAACATGAAAACAACACACAAATACACACACCACTCTTAGGGTACGCCTCACCTGTTGCCTTTGAAACGTGGTCGTCAAGTATATGACGTTTTAGTAAGTCTTATGTCCATGATCCAGTTGCCTCGAAACGGTTGCCTCAGATTAAAAAAGGATCAAGGACATAAGGGTAGCTTCTAAGGTGTCCTGCTATTGCTTCGGTGACCACAACGTCCCTAACAATCGAATTGACCCGAACACCTCCAACGGTGGTGCTACCTACCTCTCAATGGTGGGATGGCACTACCTTAAGGACATTCACACAGCCTAATTCCTTAGGGTAGGTAGATGACTCATAGATACTTGCTCTCTAAAAAACAATCAAGAATCTTTTCACACTGACACTTTCAAAAAGCTTTCAAAACAATTTTTCAAACACTCTTGAGGACAGATACAAGAGTCATTCAAAAATCTTTCAACGAAACTTTTTCAAACCCACTCACATTTTTGCAAAGCAAACATTTTGAAAACATAAGAGCAAGTATCTAAGAGCCCATGGATAACCATGGATAGAAAGGGTGCTAACACCTTCCCTTTCTATAAATCTACCTCCCGAACCGAGAAACTATCTCATAAGGAATTGTGTTGTGCTTTTGTCCTGTCCATGTTGGAGAAAATAAAAGACGGTGGCGACTCTTGCTTCCGCGACATTTCGCGAACCAGCGTTAAACAGTCAGTTCTAAATCCACCGATCACAGAACTGGCGACTCTGCTGGGGACACTTAAAGTGAGGTGTACCTTAGGATAGCTCATACTTGTGTTTTCAATTGCTCTGTTTGTTTGCTTTATTATTGTGGGCTGCATCGGAGTTACATAGATCCTAACCCGGATCTGGGGATACCCTGTTAGGTAGCATAAGTTGTGAGGGACCTGTCCGGCGTAGACCGACATGGGTGAAGCAGTGGCTACGTTGGTGTGGCGCCTTGGTCTGTACCGATATCCCTTGTGTCGCAACAAGGAGAATATGGGTCTTCTGAGGAGTCATTAAGCACCAACCGACCTTAGAACCTTAAATGACCCAACTTGTCCAATAGAACAGTAGCAGTATGCTACACCCATTGAGGCTAAACTCTCGTGATGGTTCTGGCTGCAAGAAAAGATTGCGATGCTGGAGTTATGACCGATTGAGGGTAGTCAGTGATATTGGGATCCTCTAGAACCCGATTACTTATGATAGGACAGGTCTTAACAAACAAACTGAAAAAGGGTAATACCTAGACCCCATGCTGGCCTAAACCCTAAGGGTTGTCTTGTGTGACTTGTGTGCCTTATCATGTTTGCCTTTGTGAATATTTGTGGTGTGCTTTATCATGACATCATACCATCATAAACATTGCATGCATCCTGCATAAGGACTGACCATTTCAAAGACAAGAGGGTTTCACCTTTGCTCTGTTTTGTAGGACATCATGATGCCTGTGCGAAGGAACACTATCCAGTTCAATTTTGTTCACCCACCCGAGTTGCTTGAAGAATTGGTTAGAAGAATCCCAAATACCGCTTCCTTCATCCAGAGGCATGGTTCTCTTCTCGGCTTAGTCACTGCAAAGTGGGACCAACAACTGATGAGTGTCTTGACCCAGTTTTATGATCCCTTGTATAACTGCTTCACATTTCAAGACTTCCAGCTGGTCCCTACCCTGGAAGAGTTCTCTGATTTGCTGGGTATCCCTATCTTGGATCAGACTCCCTTCACTGGTTGGGAAAAGACTCTTAGGCTTGAGGAGATTGCTGCAGCCCTTCCCTTGACCCACAAAGAGGTAATGGACAAATGGGTGACTAGAAGCAGAGTTAAGGGTTTCTTGGCCAAGTTTCTGATCGGTAAAGCTAACAGTTTCTGGAATGACTTAGACTTCAGGGCGTACAAGGACATCCTGGCTCTCCTAATCTATGGTCTGGTTTTGTTTCCAAATCCGGATAACTTCATTAACATCACTGCCATAAGGATCTTCATGTCTCGGAACCTTGTGCCTACTCTCTTGGGTGATATCCTGCAACAACTCTATGCTCGTACTGCCCGAAGACGAGGAACTCTGTGGTGTTGTATTCCTTTACTAGTGAGGTGGTTTATTTCGCATCTCCCTAAGTTCGTGCTGAAGAACAAAGAAGGAAGAGGTTGGGCTCATAGATTAATGTCACTCACTGATAAGGACATCATTTGGACTCTCAGAGGTTTGGATGAGGTAGCTGTTATTGATCGTTGCGGAGAATATCCTAATGTTCCTTTGATTGGTACCCAAGGAGGGATCTCTTATAATCCATGTCTAGCTCTCCGTCAGTTTGGAAGAGCCAGAAGAGCAGGGCCTCATGAGATGTTGGTGCCTCACATCAGTTTCGAGTTTCAGGTAGATATTGACGAGCTGCGTCGTAGGTTCATCAAAGCTTGGGACATAATTCACAAAGCTGACCCACAAGAGTTGGGACCAAAGACTTCTCTACCCATGGAACCCTACTACAGATGGGTCCGCATCCGTGCTCAGAATTTAGGTATGCCATATGAAGTTGTCAGACCCATCATCCTTGAATATCCTGATAGAGATGGGGTTCCTCCGACTGTTCTCCCTCCTCAGATACCTACCGATATTGATACACTAAAAAGTTCTTGGGCACAACTACGAGAAGAACGGGATTCTTATCGGGAAAAGTTCAACGAGCAGGAATTGAAGATCCAGAAGCTGACAAAGCAGTTGGAGAACGAGCGGGCCTTGAATGACTATATTCGTACTGAGAAGAGGAGACCCTGGGATCAATGATGAGCTTTGGATGTTCTTTTACAGTTTTTATTTCCCTTTTCAGTATTTCCATTTTATGTAACGCCTAAGGGCAATCTGTTGAACAATTTAAATTCCAAAGTTTGAATCTAATAAAGTGCGTTCCTTTTTGTTTACAAAGTTGAATCCTGATTGTCTTTGAAAACATAAATCATACGCATTCCATGCATCATGTGCATAGTAGGTACTCTTCTTTTCAGGTTGCTTAATGTTCTTCGCTGTTTATTTCAGCATCATGAACCTTGAATCATCTACCGAGCAGTCCATCAAGGCCCTCCAGGCTCATAACGCCCAATTCCAAGAGCTGATCATGAGTTTAGCCCAAGGACATGAGGAATTGAAGGCTCTGCTAATCAAGAAGAAGAAGAAGAGAATGGTACTATTCAACACTGGCCGGAGGTTTGGTAACACACTGCAGAATGAGGTTGATCAAGCTGGTTCTTCTGTAGGGAAAGGCAGTCCCCAAGGGGGAAGGGTTCCTAGTCCGGTGGTCTCTGACAACGAGACTGATTTCAATGAGGAGCAGTATCCTTCAGCTGAAGACAAGTACAAGCAGTTAGAGGATTGTCTGAATGCCATGGAAATTCAACAAGTGCCGGGGTTGGATTTTGGAGACTTGGGTCTATCTTCTGGTGTGGTAATCCCACATAAGTACAAAGCACCATCTTTCGCAAAGTATGACGGGGCGTCATGCCCTAAGCTACATCTCAGATCTTATGTGCGGAAGATCCAGCCGTATGACGTGAACAAGAACTTGTGGATCCATTTCTTCCAGGAGAGTCTTTCAGGGACTCATCTCGAATGGTTCTACCAGCTGGATGGAACCAAGGTTCGTAACTGGGAGGAATTGGCTACTGCTTTTTACAAGCAGTATCAGTATAATGCCGACCTCGCTCCTACACATACCCAACTCCAGGGTATGTCGCTAGGATCGGGAGAAGGTTTTAAAGAGTATGCGCAGAAGTGGAGGGACCTGGCTAGCAGGGTGCAGCCGCCGTTAACCGACCGTGAACTTGTGGACATGTTCTTGGGGACCCTATCCGGGCCGTTCTTCAACCATCTCATTGGTAATTCATCTGCAGGGTTCACAGATCTCATTCTGACTGGGGAAAGGATAGAAGCTGGTTTGAAATCAGGGAAGATACAGAAAGGTGCGTCCTCAAGTTCTGAGAAGAAGCCTTTCAAAAAGGAAGCCAGTGATGTGTATGGCCCTATGAGGCAAAGTAAACCAGAACGCCGCCAAACTGTCAACACGGTGGTAATTGCAAAGCCTGCTGCCGCTCCTCGGCAACCTAACCAACCAAGGGGTGAGAGACCCAGAAGAGAATATACTCGGCTTAGTATGACCTTGTCGCAAATCTTGCCGCAACTGCTATCGACCAACTTGGTGACCGTCAGAGAAGCTCCTAAGGTGGTAAACACAACCTCTCCGAAGTATAATCCCAATGCCCGCTGTGCTTATCACTCTGATAGCCCGGGGCATTCTACTGATGATTGCTGGGCCCTGAGAAATAAGGTTCAGGACCTCATCGATGCCAAGGAAATACAGTTTGAGGCACCTGAAAGGCCCAATGTTGTGACTGCTCCTATGCCCCAGCATGGAGTAAATGCCATTGAAGAAGACCTGTATGCCGTTTCTGTGGATGATGTTTCTACCCCTCTATTGACTATTAAGAGGAACCTGTTGCTAGCCGGTTTATTTCCGGGTTGTAGCAAGGGTTGCCTTCTATGTGCCATTTCCCCTGCTGGTTGTCCGTTGCTGAAGTTAGGCATCCAAAGCCTGATGGATAGCAAAGAAATCTTGTTCAACAAGACCGTTGTTCCTTTTGTTCCTGTTGAAGAAGTATTTGTTGTCACCATCTTTAACAATCCTACCAAGGCTCCCCCGAGGAAGCCGGTCAAAATCATGTCTGTTGCACCTATTATCATTACTGTTCCGGGGCCTCTCCCCTATAAATCTGACAAGGCTGTCCCATGGCATTATGGGGCAGATGTGTATGTACTTGGAGTAAAGCAGGAGTTCGACACTAGTACCGGTATCAGCAACATCACCGGTCCAGCTAAAGTAACTCGCAGTGGCAGGCTCTTCTCGCCTGACATTGCGCCACCAGTTATCCGAAGACCTCTTATCATAACGCCTACAAGTGCGCCTGTTTCCCCTCTTGATCAAGTTTCTACCCCTGCTGCCGAGTCATCTGACACTCGGGGCAAAGGGATTGCTGATGTGCCTGCCCGGATGGAGGCACCGAAGACTGTCAATGTTGAAGCCTCCCAGCAAGAGATGGAGGAAATCCTTAAGATCATCAAGAAGAGTGATTTCAACGTCGTAGAGCAGCTGGGGCATACCCCCTCCAAGATCTCTATGATATCATTGTTGTTGTGCTCAGAGGCCCATGCCAAGGCCCTGATTTCATTTCTGAAGACGACTCATGTGCCACAAGAAACGTCTGCGAATCAATTTACTGATTGCGTGACCAACTTGACCGCTGACAATGGGTTGGGATTCTCTGATGCTGATCTGACCGCCAAGGGAAAGAACCACAATGATGCCCTGCATGTCTCCATTGAATGCAGGGGCACTACTCTTGCACACGTGTTGGTGGACACCGGTTCGTCGTTGAATGTATTGCCCAAGAAGGCCTTAGATAGGCTGGATTGTGAGGGTCTGGAGTTGAAGCCTAGTAACATCGTGGTCCGAGCCTTTGACGGGTCGAAGAGAATGGTACATGGTGAAGTGGATATTCCGATTCGTGTTGGTTCTCAAGTCTTCGATTCAACGTTCTATGTGATGGACATTCGTCCATCTTATTCTTGTTTGCTGGGTCTTCCTTGGATTCACAAGGCTGGGGCTGTGACCTCCACTCTACACCAGAAGCTCAAATACCCTGTCAGAGGGAAGATTGTTACAGTGCAGGGGGAGGAAGAATACATGGTGAGTCATCTGAACTCGTTCCGGTATATAGAGATGGATGGGGAGTTCATTGAAACCCCCTTTCAACATTTCGAAGAGGTACCTCCAACATTGGCGTCAGCTGAGATGGTAACTGAAGAAGACTTTCCTTTGAAGATGGCTTCCTTGAAGGACGCCCGGGCTGTAATTGAAAAAGGTGAATGCGCAAACTGGGGCAGGCTCCCTGATTTTAATCCTAAAACTGACAAATTTGGGCTGGGTTTCACTGCAGAGGCTCAGAGGGCTGTACGCGAAGCAAGGGTTGGAAGACCTCCCGTGTTCATCACCAACCCGGGAGTGAATGCTATTGAAGGCGATGCGGAGGAATCAGAGTTTGATAGCTGGATCTACCCGACAACCAACGGTGGACTGAATAATTGGACTGCAAAAGACTACATACCTGTTACTTTTGTTACTCAGTAATGAATTCCTTTGTTTTTAAATTTGTAATGAACAATAAATTGAAACTTCCCGGCCCGGTGTCTTACCCGGGGCACCGTTGGCTTCATTTGTGAGGGCTTATTACTTGTCATTTACATATATCATGAATAAAGACATTGGACGTTTTTCGCATCTCAAATTTTGTGCTCCCTTTCTTTCTTTCTTTCTTTATATATTGCAAAACAGCTATATTTACACACACTCACTCATATAGGTTCCAATCCACTATGGATCTCACTGGTAACGACTCTGCTACTGCCAGTTATGAATTCGAAAATCCGATCAACTTAGCCGGAGACGAATGTGAGGATGATTGCGAAGTGCATGGCGAACTTGCGAGACTGTTACTCCAGGAAGAGAGGGCCATTCAGCCACATGCGGAGCCAGTGGAAACGGTAAATCTGGGTACTGAGACAGACAGAAGGGAAGTTAAAATTGGTGCCAATCTGGAGCTCAGTGTGAAACAACGGTTGATTCAGATGTTGCATGATTATGTGGAAATCTTCGCCTGGTCCTACGAAGACATGCCTGGTTTGGATACTGACATTGTGGTCCATCACCTGCCTACCAAGGAAGACTGCCCGCCAGTAAAACAAAAGGTCCGCGGTATGCGTCCAGAGATGTCCGAGAAAATCAAAGCCGAGGTTATGAAATAATTTGACGCCGGTTTTCTAGCAGTGACTTCTTACCCTCAGTGGGTTGCCAACGTGGTCCCGGTACCGAAGAAAGATGGTAAGGTTAGAATGTGTGTCGATTACAGGGATCTGAACAGGGCCAGCCCCAAGGATGACTTCCCCTACCTCACATTGATGTTCTGGTGGACAATACTGCTCAGCACAAGGTGTTCTCCTTCATGGATGGTTTTTTAGGTTATAATCAGATCAAGATGGCTCCTGAAGACATGGAAAAGACTACCTTTGTTACTCAGTGGGGCACCTTCTGCTACAAGGTCATGCCTTTTGGGTTGAAAAATGCTGGGGCAACCTACCAACGTGCCATGGTTTCTTTATTTCATGACATGATCCATCATGAGATTGAAGTGTATGTCGACGACATGATTGCAAGGTCCCAAACTGAGGAGGAACACCTTGACCATTTACATAAGTTGTTTGACCGTATGAAATTGTACAAGCTGAGGTTGAACCCAAACAAGTGCACCTTCGGGGTAAGATCTGGAAAGTTGCTAGGCTTCGTCGTAAGCGATAAAGGTATTCAAGTGGACCCTGCCAAGGTTAAAGCCATACAAGAGATGCCAGTTCCCAAGACAGAGAAAGAAGTCAGAGGCTTTCTAGGACGTCTGAATTACATTGCTCGATTCATCTCCCATCTAACTGCTACCTGTGAACCAATCTTCAAGCTGCTGAAGAAAGATCAAGTAGTACGTTGGAATGATGAATGTCAGGCCGCTTTCGACAGAATCAAAGAGTATCTCCAAGAACCACCCATTCTTATGCCACCGGTTGAAGGGAGACCTCTAATACTATACTTGACAGTACTTGACAGCTCAATGGGGTGTGTGCTGGGGCAGCATGACGAGTCTGGCCGAAAAGAGCACGCCATTTATTACCTTAGCAAAAAGTTTACCGACTGTGAGACCCGATACTCACTACTCGAGAAAACTTGATGCGCTTTGGTATAGGCTGCTCGCCAGCTGAGACAGTATATGTTGACTCACACTACTCTATTGATTTCAAAAATGGATCCAATAAAGTACATATTCGAAAAGCCTGACCTGTCTGGAAGAATAGCAAGATGGCAGATGATCTTGAATGAATACGACATCCAGTACACGACTCAGAAAGCTATCAAGGGAAGTGTATTGGCAGACCACTTGGCACAACAGGCAGTAGACGACTACCAGTCAATGAACTTTTTCCTGACGAGAACATCATGGTAGTGACTGATTGTGAAGTACCTGGACCGGATGAAGGACCTGAAGAAGGATCCCGATGGTCTATGCACTTTGACGGAGCCTCCAACGCTTTGGGTAACGGCATCGGCGCTGTAATCATATCCCCTCAAGGCACTCATACTCCACTTACTCCCCGGCTATGTTTCAACTGCACCAACAACATGGCGGAGTATGAGGCGTGCATCATGGGTCTTCAAGATGCGATTGACTTAAGGATCAAGTTTCTAAGTGTCTTCGGAGATTCCGCTCTTGTGATCAATCAGATCAAAGGCGAGTGGGATACGAAACACCCAAAACTTATTCCTTACAAAGAGTGTGTGTTGACATTGATCCCCCATTTCACAGAGATAACTTTTGAACATTTCCCAAGAGAGGAGAATCAGTTGGCGGACGCGTTAGCTACGATGTCTTCTATGTTCAAAGTCAAGTGGGACAATGAGGCTCCCTGGATCATTATCTGGAAATTGGACGAACCCGCATATTTCTGCGACCTTGAGGCTGAAGAGGTAACTGAGAAACCCTGTTATCATGAGGTGAAAAGGTATCTGGAAGCTCAAGAATACCATGAAGGCGCATCTGTCAACGACAAAAAGTTTCTGAGAAGGTTCGCTGCAAAGTTCTTCCTCAGCAATGGCATTCTATACAAGCTAAATCATGATTCAACCTTACTGCGTTGTATGGATAAGACGGAAGCAGAAAAGATCATGGCAGAACTACATGAAGGTACCTTCGGAACACATTCCAGTGGACACACCATGGCCAAGAAAATCCTTCGGGCAGGATATTTCTGGTCCACAATGGAAGCCGATTGTTACCAACATTCTCGGACATGTCACAAGTGCCAAATTTATGCAGATAAGGTGCACGTTCCTCCAGTTCCTCTGAATGTCTTGACTGCACCATGGCCTTTCGCAATGTGGGGCATTGATATGATCGGCGAGATTAAACCTACGGCATCCAACGGGCACCGCTTCATCCTAGTGGCGATCGATTACTTTACAAAGTGGGTTGAAGCAGCTTCCTATGCTACGGTAACCAAGAACGTTGTGGCACGGTTCATTCGGCATAACCTGATTTTTCGATACGGCGTTCCGGAAAGGATCATTACGGACAATGGTACCAATCTTAATAACAAGATGATCACTAAGCTCTGCGAGCAATTCAAGATACAACACCACAACTCTTCTCCTTACCGACCGAAGATGAATGGGGCTGTAGAAGCAGCTAATAAGAATATCAAAAAGATTGTGCAGAAGATGACAGTGACCTATAAAGATTGGCACGAGATGTTACCGTTTTCTCTTCATGGGTACCGTACCTCAGCAAGGACGTCAACCGGGGCAACTCCCTTCTCCTTGGTCTATGGCATGGAGGCAGTCTTGCCGATTGAAGTCCAAATACCCTCTCTCCGGATAATGAAGGATGCAGATCTGAGCGAAGATGACTGGATCCAAACTCGACTTGATCAATTAAACCAAATTGACGAAAAGAGACTCACTGTCGTCTGTCATGGTCAAACGTACCAAAAACGGATGATCAGGGCATTTAACAAGAAAGTCATACCACAAGAGTATCAAGTTGGGGACCTGGTAATCAAACGCATCATCCTTCCTCAAAGTGATCCCAGGGGAAAATGGACCCCTACGTACGAAGGGCCATTTATGGTTAAACATGTGTTCTCAGGAGGAGCCATGATTCTAACCACCATGGATGGTGACGACCTTCCTCACCCCGCCAATGCAGACATAGTAAAATGATACTACGCATGATAAAAGACCCGCTAGATTGACAGACCTAGGCAAAAATTAGGGCTTCCCAGCGAACCAAAAGGGTTCGGGCAAAAATAAGGGATGAAATGAAAAAAAATCTGTACACCCGGCAAGTCGAAAACCTGAAAAGGCGGCTTGGGCAAAAATGGGTATCCCGGTGGACTGAAAACCCGAAAGGGCGGTCCAGGCAAAAGTTAGGGATAAGCGTAATACTATGTCTCATTGGATCACCTTGCATCCAGAATCCGGTATCAACATCAAGTTCAGACGGCATCGATCAATCAACTTCATCGTCAACTGAGCAGCAAAGTGATGAGACGCTCGAAGATATAAAGGCGATAGCAGAGTTGGAACCCAGTGGGATTATCTCTTTTCACACAGATGTTTTGTTTTCTTTGTACAAATTGTACAAACTCTGTCGTTCGGAGGCGTTCTCTTACTAGGACGTCAGCCTCTTGTACATAAACGCCTATTTACAGGCAAATTCAAAAATCAATACAAATTCACTTTTCAGACCAATTGCCAATTGTTTTTCCTTTTTCTGTTTTGTTTTGCGAAGAACGTCTAATGTTCAATTGTGATATATGCATTTGACACTAATTACTAACTCATAAATATTTGCATACGAAACAAAGGATTAATTACAGGTAATATCAGAAACAGGGGCAATAATGAGTTGTCTAAGCGATCTAATTGCTCTGTCCACCAAGGTACCAAGGTAAGTTCGGCTGAAGAATGTAACCTAGATACCTTCACTCCCTGCGAGAGTAAAACAAGAATCAACAATTCTCCCAAGCAGTTGGTCTCCCATCAGCCCTAAAAAGGCACAATATCCTCTAGCAAGTCAGTAACGCTCTCACCCAAGCAGAGTTAGCCTACAGTCAGCCTTAAGGAAATTGGATCATCCCCCAGAAGATCTCAACATTCCCCAACGAAGCATACAAACATTCCTAGCAAGCATCCACGGCAGTCTTGATCTAAGATTGTTCCCCGGCGGGATACCGAACCTCCAATGGAGCCACTTCCGCAGTCCAATCTGAAAAGTTTCCCCAGGAAAGTGGAATCCATCCCCCCAGTAGATTCTGGAAGCTTACCCCTGTAGAGTACGAAAGCTTCTCCCCGACTTTATTCAAAGGTTATTTCCCCACCAGGACATAACTGGGTTATCCTCAGCTGAAAACCACGGAAAGATCGTCCCCGGCGAAGTCTTCCTATCCCCAGCTGAGTTCATCAAATCTTCCAACAGAGCTCAACAATGGTATCCCCAGCGGAGTTATCATCAACCCCAACAAAGTATTTCTCTCCCCACAGAGTTCACTCCCCGCAGAGTAATCTATTCGCCAAGTTTATTCCCCAACGGAGTCATCTTCTCCTACCGGTATTCTTGCAACCATCATCCCCAGTGGAAACAGAGAACACTATTCTTCAACATCAGCCCAGGATTTAACTTCCCGGCACCCGTCAAGGATTTACTTTCCTAGACGAAAACATACATTCATAAACATCACATCTTCATACATTATAGCATTCACATACGCATCATGAACATACAAATCTCATTTATTCTCTGAACGTCATGACATCACGCATGTCATACATCATGACATTGCATACAACTAATGTTTTGTCTTTTCAGGAAAAAAGTCAATACAAAGATAATTACTATCAACTATCGTGATTCCAGATCCGATTCCTGTATCTTGCCAGGGTGTATCTGTTGACGACTAATTCCAGACTCGATTCCTGTATCTTGCCAGGGCACATCTGAAGAGTTTGAAGATCTGATTCCTGTATCTTGCCAGGGTGTATCTGTTGACAACTATATTCCAGACTCGATTCCTGTATCCTGCCAGGGCACGTCTGAAGAGTTCGAAGATCTGATTCCTGTATCTTGCCAGGGAGTATCTGTTGACGACTAATTCCAGACTCGATTCCTGTCTCTTGCCAGGGCATGTCTGAAGAGTTTGAAGATCCGATTCCTGTATCTTGCCAGGGTGTATCTGTTGACGACTAATTCCAGACTCGATTCCTGTGTCTTGCCAGGGCACGTCTGAAGAGTTTGAAGATCCGATTCCTGTATCTTGCCAGGTTGTATCTGTTGACGACTATATTCCAGACTCGATTCCTGTATCCTGCCAGGGCACGTCTGAAGAGTTCGAAGATCCGATTCCTGTATCTTGCCAGGGTGTATCTGTTGACGACTAATTCCAGACTCGATTCTTGTATCCTGCCAGGGCACGTCTGAAGAGTTCGAAGATCCGATTCCTGTATCTTGCCAGGGTGCATCTGTTGACGACTAATTCCAGACTCGATTCCTGTATCTCGCCAGGGCACGTCTGAAGAGTTTGAAGATCCGATTCCTGTATCTTTCCAGGGTGTATCTGTTGACGACTAATTCCAGACTCGATTCCTGTATCCTTCCAGGGCACGTCTGAAGAGTTCGAAGATCCGATTCCTGTATCCTGCCAGGGTGTATCTGTTGACGACTATTCTCCGGACTCGATTCCTGTATCTTGCCAGGGCACATCTGAAGAGTTTAAAGATTCGATACCTGTATCCAGCCAGGGCACATCTACATAAAGAGTTTGAAGATTAACTCCTGTAACAGGCCAGGTAATTATCTTTCTTTCTCAGGTACGCAAGTTCTCGCTAAGGAATCTCTTACGCGATCGACACCTAGATGGGATCTGTAAGCCCATCCACATACCAACAGTCTCCAAACGGCATCTATAAGCCCATTCCCGACAAAGTTCTGTCACATTTCCAGATGGCATCTATAAGCCCATCCTCCTATCCATCATTCCTCCAAACGGCATCTATAAGCCCATTCCCGACAAAGTTCTGTCACATTTCCAGATGGCATATATAAGCCCATCCTCCTATCCATCATTCCTCCAAATGGCATCTGCAAGCCCATTCCCGCTATCACACTGCTGATACTCTACTATGCGAGCGCAAATTTCTGGGCACTCTAGTGTTCAATCATCTTCCACCTTCGGATTACGAAAGGCACGTCAGCCAATCTACATCCTCAGGTTTAAGAAGATTGAACAGGGGCAACTGTTGTACCCCAAAATTTTCCCTCCCATATTCTTCAAAATTTGCCAAGATCAATCTCCAAACTTCAAAATCCCTCAAGGGTTGCACAGTCCAATTGCCTCCTAACACAGTCAAAATTAGGGTTTTGGTTCTTGCAAAGAAATTGAGGTTTCCAAGGGTCCAATCAAGTCCCATATGCCTATATACATTGTCAAGCATCCATATGTCAAGTTTCAAGACTCACAACATCAAATTGCACAGTCAAAAACCCTAAATGCTTCACAGTCAACTGCAGGGGCAAAATGGTCATTTGACAGTCAAAAGTCAAAAATTTTGGTCAACATCTCATTTTGAAGCCACAAACATCATTTGATCAATTCTTGATCATGATTTCTCAAAGCATGGCTCAAAAAGTCTCAAGATGCAAAAGTTTCTATTTTTGGACAGTTGAAAAGTCAACTGCAAATTGACCAAGGCATAACTTCCTCATTGTTTATCATAAAAATCACATCCAAAGCTCATTTTGAAGAGAATGACATTTCCTACAACTCATATTCACATTCCAAGTCCAAGAAATGCTCTCACAAAAAGTTATCAATTTCAACATTATAGGTCATTTTCAAAAGTCAACAAAAAGGCACTTTAAGTCAAAGACCATAACTTGAGATTGGTAAATCAAAATGACATGGGACCAAAGGCATTGGTTAAAGGACTTCAAGATCTTTCCAAAATGTCCAAGAACATGTTCATAGCTTAAAAATTGAGCAAGATATGCATTGGAGAAGTTGAGAAATTTTTGGGAATTTTCAAAAGTCAACTTTGCCTAAAACACTTCAAAATTGCTAATGGGCCTCAAATTCTTCCTTGAATCATTACCCAAAGCCTATGCACGACCCATTGAGCTCAAAGGGATTTATTTTCTTATATTTAATTAATTAATTGAATTTTTATTCTTATTAATTCATTTAATTAGATTTAATTATGAGAAAATATCAAATAATGCTTTTTCAAATCTTTTTGTGCAGCAAATCAAACTAGGGCAAGCTGGCCAAGTCGTTTCACATCCAAAAAAGGAAAATCATCCATGATTGGCAAAGATTTCAATGAAAAAAGATTGAAAAATATATGATGAAAATCAAAGATTCAAAACATTAATTCATGGACTTATGGGCTTGTCTCTTGACCTAATTTCGTTCACATACAAAGGCTGAGTGAAACCCTACTCAAGCATAGACGAAAAAGCTGCTAAAGAGCCATAACGAATTTGCAACTTTTCAACAAAAACTTGAAAACTGAAATCACACTTGCAGTACGATTCAAGGCTTGAAATCTTTTCCATTGCATTACTGACATTGCTAGGAAACTATTGGCATCAAGAACAGGTCCTCATACTCAAAGAAGAGGTAGAACAGAGTCAAGTTTCTTCACAAATATTTCATAATCGAATTTTAATTTCCACGCATCATTCATGTGTTTTGATTATTGATTTATGCTACTAACATCTTCCTGAAGCGTTTGGTATAGTTTAATTGTTCTAAAACCGCTTGAATCGAAATCTGCCATTGATGAAACCTAGGGTTTCAGAAGCTTCAAAATAGGGCTTTCCTTGTATGGAACAATTGGACCTTTAGACCTATACAGCTGAATTCAACAGCTCAAGACGATTCAAATGATACCATCGCGCCTTTTTTATATTAACTCCTCTCCTATTCGCTATTATTCACTGTTCCATTTAGTAGGGGTTTAAAACCCCCGCTACTCGTTTTCTATTTGCAGGAAAAAGATGAAGAAGAAGCATGCGTGGCTAAGCGTGATTGGGAGATTCAAATTTTAGCGCGTTTTTTGACGTTTCCAGTATAATGGCCTTTTTTCATATATTATGATTCCTTAGTATATTATATACAAATGCGTTTGGCAGCTCAATTGGCAAGGGACACGCTTGGTGAGTGCTGGGACCTGGGTTCGATTCCCAGGTCCCCCCATACACTCTTCATATTTTTTCCAATGCTTTCAGGAACATCACCCATCAAACGTTCCACCATACACGCTCACACGCTAGCCTGCCAAGTGGCTTCAAGATCCAATCCAATAGCCTCAGAAGGGAATCCATGGTGTACCTCAGTCAACCAAGGCGCACTCAAGCTGGAAAGTCAAACGAGCTTATGCTTCAATGGGCCTGAATTGCTGCAGTTAACCTCCATATGGGCCTGAAACCCCCTTTGGTTTGCATTTTTTTTTGTTTTATTTGATTTTCTTTTCTAATTCTTTTTAATGTTTTCATTGTTTTTTTACCATAAAATAATTTTCATAATAAAAAATCAGAAACCAAAAAATGTTTTATATTTAATTATTATTAATTTCATCACTAAAATATTTTTGTAAATAAATGTTAATAATTAATTTAGTTAATTTAGGTTTTAATTCAATCTTTTTCTTTAATAAATAAAATTCTATATAATTCGGTTTTGGCTTATCTTTTTTATTGACCATCATTATTTATTATTACTATTATTTTGTAAATAAACATGTAAATTAAATAATTTAGTTAATTAGCCTAATTTTGACTTTTTTCTTTAATAATTTAAAATAATTTAGAACTAGGATTTTCTTTAATTCCTTTTTTTTTTTATTTCATAAATACCAAAAACATAAAAACATTTTCTTTTCCTTCTTTTCTTCAATTAAATAATTAATTATCTTTTAATTCAATTTAATTTCAAAAGGGTCAAAACCCTCGGACGTTCAATTTTAATTTCTATTTCGCACATTATTTTCTTTTTGAATATTATGTAACTGCTCAAGGATGTAATAGTAATTAGGTTTATCGCTTTTCTTTTACTTTCCGCATCTTTTATCAAAAACGGGTCTTTGTATTTTGGCGATGTATAGACCCGCGCCTTGTAATAGCGTAGCTTTTACCTTTCTGTCTTTTAATTTTCCGCACTCCTAAATTCTAAATTGCATGAAAGAAAGTATGGTTAATTAAAAATAACTCGTAGCTCACAATGCCATGATCAAAGATAACTGTTAACATGAAAACAACACACAAATACACACACCACTCTTAGGGTACGCCTCACCTGTTGCCTTCGAAACGTGGTCGTCAAGTATATGACGTTTTAGTAAGTCCTTATGTCCATGATCCAGTTGCCTCGAAACGGTTGCCTCGGATTAAAAAAGGATCAAGGACATAAGGGTAGCTTCTAAGGTGTCCTGCTATTGCTTCGGTGACCACAACGTCCCTAACAATCGAATTGACCCGAACACCTCCAACGGTGGTGCTACCTACCTCTCAATGGTGGGATGGCACTACCTTAAGGACATTTACACAGCCTAATTCCTTAGGGTAGGTAGATGACTCATAGATACTTGCTCTCTAAAAAACAATCAAGAATCTTTTCACACTGACACTTTCAAAAAGCTTTCAACATAATTTTTCAAACACTCTTGAGGACAGATACAAGAGTCATTCAAAAATCTTTCAACGAAACTTTTTCAAACCCACTCACATTTTTGAAAAGCAAACATTTTGAAAACATAAGAGCAAGTATCTAAGAGCCCATGGATAACCATGGATAGAAAGGGTGCTAACACCTTCCCTTTCTATAAATCTACCTCCCGAACCGAGAAACTATCTCATAAGGAATTGTGATGTGCTTTTGTCCTGTCCATGTTGCGGAAAATAAAAGACGGTGCGACTCTTGCTTCCGCGACATTTCGCGAACCAGCGTTAAACAGTTAGTTCTAAATCCACCGATCACACGTTCCAATATCTTTCTGAATCCCCCTAAATCAGTTATCATTAATTGCTCATAATCATTATAATTAATTTCTCTCTCTTGCCGTTTATGTTTTCAAAATTTTTTAGAAATCTATTTAAACACGTTTCTCACCATTTACACTCTTTTACTTTCACTTTCATTTTCTCTACAAACTTATTGTTTTCAGTTTGCATCCTTTCTCAAAAACCCTTTCATTTTCTTCTCAAAACCTTCGTGTGAACATGGCTTCCTCAAGCATCCCCACTTCCAGTTCTCAGAAATCAGATTCCACTGAACAATACGAAGAACCCTACAGAACTCTTCTTACACCCATCAAAAATCTAGAAGTTCTTTCAGAATTGATCGTGGATTTCAACAGTCTTCAAGTGAACGGGTTTGATCTATCTGAAGAGGTTAAGGCTCAAGGCTGGGAAAGATATTTTGACCGTCTGGTGGGTCCAACATTCCCAATTCTGGTAAAGGAATTTTGGATTCATGCTTCATCTTCCAACCATCAAGTTACTTCATACATCATGGGGAATAATATAGTTATTACTGAGGACCTCATTGCAAGATTAATAGGCTACAGTGGTGGTGGTGTACACTGCATTGACATGGCTGAAAGATGCGCTGATGTTGCCCTAATTTCTAGAGAAATCTTCACTCTGGGTCTTCCCTCCAGCAAGATAAGGGATTTAAAAGACCATCACAGAATATGGGCCAAGATCATTCTGGGATGCATAAACCACATGAAGCCTACCAGCTCTCCTGACTACATCAATATTGATCAGCAATTTCTGATCTACTTCATCTCTCAGAAGATTAAGGTAAATCTGGCTCATCTGCTGTTTAACCATCTAAGAACCAGTGTTAAGGAAACCAGAGAAGAGGAGCGTACAAAAAGGGACTGGATACCCCTAGGAAGACTTATATCAGATATTCTAACAGAGATTAAGCTGATTGATCATCTTACAGAGGCTTAGAAAATCAGCTCTTTGGAAGCTACTGTTGGTAAACCGCTGAATGCAAATAATCTGAAGAAGATGAAGTTGATTGAGAACATCAAGAAGGAACCCAGTGTCACCTCTTTTGCAACAATCTCCAGCAGAAGAGTCCCTCTGGATAACTTTCCTATGTTCTCAGAGATTGATTCTAAACCTGATATAATAGTAAGATATCTAGATACATGCAAGGCGGATGGGACAACACCAAATTTGAACATTCAGGATCTGCAGCAGAAGGCTCCAGAAGTTGTGCTGAAGAAAACCAAGAAAAGGAAAGCTGTAGCAGAAGGATCATCCCAGAGGACTCCTAAAAAGAAAGGTAATCCTTCTTCTGTAACTGTTTTAAATTCAATTTATGTATCAACATCTATCCCAATTCCCACTCAATCAGAAAACCCAACACCACAAACATTTGATGACTTTGACATTGAATTTGACCCCTTTGAATCATTAACTCTTAGAAGATCTCGCTCCCAACCTCCAAATCCAAATACTGAAGCAACCCAACAAGAACTTGCAAAATTTCTATCTGATATAGATACCTTTGACCAACATACTTTTGCTCCCATGCCAGAAAATCCAAACCCTGAAACCACCACAGAAGCACAACCAGAAATTCCCCTCTCTCCACAACCAGAAATCCCACTACCTCCATCTCCTCAACCAGAAATTCATCCACCTTCTCCACAACCAGAACTATTTCAACCAGAAGTTCAAACTTATGAGGCTCAACCTTCTGAACCATGTGAACCAGAACCTCGTAACGATCAATCAAACCAAACTGATGATTCTGATACCATTCCCATTCATGGAATCACAGAACCTCTAGCCATCCAGATGCCCCTAACCATTCTGAATATTCGCCAAATTCCCTCCTCTCTAGAATCAACTCCACAAAACTCCCCAACCAGTCCAATAATAATTCCTGACTCTCCCACTCCCTCACCAAAGAACAATCCAGATGACCACAGCAAGACTATCATTGATTTAACGGTTTTTGAACGTCTTGCTGCCATAACCCATAAAACAGCTATCCCAAAACCAAAACCATCTGAACCCTCTCCAGATGTTGGTACCAGCTTATTGACATTTGAAACAGAAGCACAGAAGTGGATCACTTCTCTGAAACAAGCTAGTCTTCAGCTGATTGATCCTGCTGCATCAGACTACCTTTGGTCAAAGTTCAGAAGATGGGTTTGTTCTGAAACTCATAAGTTGCAAGAACTGAGCTACGGACAAGCTCAACAGAACTTCAGCAATCTTCTGAAAGAAATTGAAGATCCAATTCTGAGCCAGCTGCTGAAGGAAGAAGTTCTCCCTCTGGACATTGCTCCCTGGTCTGAACATCGTCCAACATCCAAAGTTCAACCAGAGTCAGAAGATCTCAATTTGACTGATACTCAAGGGAAAATGATTCCTGCTGAAGAACATGGTCAAGAAAAGGATATTGCAGAAGGCTCTGGGAAGCATCCTGTTTCTGAAGATCCTCAAGCTTCCTCCCTTGACAGGCAGACTCTAGAAGACCTGAAAAGATCTGATATTTTGATCAATGAAAGAATGGATAAACAGGACGACAAAATTGAGGAAATCAAGAGCATGTTAACCCAGCAACAGGAAACCAACATCCAGATCAAGAGCTTGTTGGAAACCTTGTTCACGCGTCTACCTCCTCCCTCTTAGAATTTCCTTGTTTTTATAACTTGTTTATCTGTAATTTTCTTACATTGTTCTGAACTTATCATTGCTTCTGGTTTTTAATATAAACGCATTTTAGCTCTGATCTTATGTTCTTTTTGATAACTGACAAAAAGGGGGAGAAAGAATGATATTTTTCAATAACGGATTACTGAGACATAAGTCTCAAACATTCTGATCTATTTAAATTTTTTCTCTTCTGGAAAGCTTGAACAGGTACAAAACTCTGAGGAAAGATACAGTAAGCTTCTGATGCTCAAAGACTCATGGAATTAAAGGGAAGTAATCAACTCAGGGGGAGTTTCTCTTCTTAATTCTATACTTATTATTCTTTATTTTTAATTGACAAATCTGGTTTTTGTCATCATCAAAAAGGGGGAGATTGTTAGAACATAGTTTGATTCTACAACCCTTAATTAGAGTTTTGATGATAACAAAATACAAAGAATAAATAAATTCAAAGAGATATATATATATATATATATATATATATATATATATATATATATATATATATATATATATATATATATATATATATATATATATATATATATAGAACAAATATGCTTCTTAAAATAATGTTTTATATATACAGAAGTTCTGATGGAATCAGCATCAGAAGATCAGTAATATGTCAGCATCAGAAGATCAGTAACATGTGCTACACGCTGAGGCTACCAGATTATACGCTGAAGCTTGATGACCAGAATCTGCGCATAAACATATACACTCTGACTCTGATCAAAGATCTTTACCAAGTCATCAGCACTCAGAAGCGTCACCATAAGTTAAAGCAAAGAACACTCTGAAGCGTTATCATAAGCAAAGAAGACTCTGAAGCGTTACTAAGTATTCAAGACAGAATTAAATGCTAACGACTCTCTTCAGACAAGATCTTCTTCAAAAGGAAAGTGCGTTATTATCATTTAACTGGCTTTATGGACAACGTATCTCTGCCTTGCCTATATAAACAAGGCTTCTTGAGAAAAGACGCACGCATGCACTCACATATTTTGCCAAGCCTTCAAAATCACGCTTACTCAAACGCTTTAGCAATTCAGTTCATTCCAAGCTTAAATTGTTTAATTATCACAGTTGTGATATATTGTTTTATTAGAAAACGTTAAACACATTCTTGTTCAATTATTTGTAAGAGATTTCCTTGAGATAAATCGGTTTGTGGTTATACTCAAGAAGGATTTAACAGTTGTTAAAGTAGCTGTGTAATCCTTTAAATATAGTGGATTAAGACCTCGTTGGAGAGAGGCGAAATCACCTTGACGGGTGGACTGGAGTAGTTTGAGATCAAACGAACCAGGATAAAAATATTGTGTTATCTAAGCATTTGTTTTAAGTTTTACAATTCAACCCCCCTTCTTGTGTTTTGCACATCTTCAGGAAGGCCCCTATTGCGTCCATGCAAACACGGGGAATAGAGCCTACTACTTAGAGAACCTACACGGGGAACAAATTGCTCGACCTTAGAACACCAAAAAATTAAGGAAATATTACAGTTAAGATATTGATACGGACTCTTAGATGCTATCTCATTTGAAAATACCTTGTGTTTGTGTGTTTGAAATTATTATTTTTGAAAAGACACCTTAGTGTGGAAAACTTTTTAATGTTTCTCGTATTATTGAGAACGTATACAAAGTGTTTTTAAAAATATTTTTGGAAAGGAGTGTAGGTGTGGAAAATGTTTTGTTTTGAGAAAGCATCTAAGAACTATCTACATACTCGAAAAGGTTTATTCTTTTCCTCTTTTCCTTTAGACAGTGTTATCCTACTATTAGTGAGTAGGTAACCCCATTGTTGGATGTTTAAGGGTCAATTGAGGGTCATCGTACAATCATTGAAGGAAACTGGTAAGGATGTTTTAGCAATTTCTTTTAAGGGACTAAATCATTTTACTAAAAGGCAACACTGAAGGATCGTCGAGAGACTATGATCTTTTGATTCGAGGGTCTTTGCTAAAGTGTCCCCACTTTCGATGGACATGACTGTTTTTTTCCGAAGGCAACAAGTGGAGGTACCTTAAGGGTGCTCGTGTGCAAATTTTTTTGCTTTTCAGTTATTGTTTATCTTTGATGTTAAGGTTTTCTAACATTTTGTTTTTAGATCTTGCCATACACGTCCTAGTTACTACACAGTTATATATATATATATATATATATATATATATATATATATATATATATATATATATATATATATATATATATATATATATATATATATATATATATATATATATATATATATATATATAAGTGCGGAAAATAAAATGTGAGGAAATGTAAACTACAACTGTTACAAAATTACCCGTGCGACCTATACATTTGTTTTCTAAAATTTAAATAGCAAAGGAATAATTAAAAAAGAAATTAAAGAACAAAATAAAAAAACTAAATTTCTAAGCAATAAAAAATGTTATTGGTCTTTTTATGAGAAAAAATAATTTTGTGTTAATAATAATTTGAATTTGATTTATGAAAATAAATTAATTATAAAACCCTAATTCTAATTAGTTAATTAATTAAAAAAGTGATTAAAAGAATTAATTAAAATTAATTTAATTTATAAAAACCTAATTCTAATGATTTTGTGATTTTTTTATTGAAATAAGGTTGATTAAAAAAGAAATTAGTTAATTAAAACACAAAAAAGAAATAAAAATGGGCCTGTTGAGAACAAGTAAGTGGAGGGGGTGTAAGGAAGAAGAACAATGGGCCCAAAACGGATGAGTCTGGGAGCTTTGTTTTGATCCAGTGGGAAACGCTCCTTGGGGTGCACCTTGGTCATAATTGTTATTTCTGCCTCCATGCTTACATGTAAAACATTAGAAAATTGCAGAAAATGCATTGTTTACATGGATTTAAAGTGTGAAAATATTGAGAACACAAAACCTACCAACTTACCAACCAGAATCGATGTGACGGAGTTTTCTGGGGTTGATTTGCAAAGGATAATGATTGATTCTGACTCCTGGCCTTCAGGAGGACAATGAAAGGTTTGGATCGGTTTGAAAACCGCTGGAGATGCGAGATACGATTTTCACAATTTCTTCAAATTTGGAGAATTTGTTTTGGAGAGCTTTGGTGCAAAATTTAGTGGTCCTTTGCTTATTCTTTTGTTTTGTATTTATAGAGGGATGGAATGGTGAGTAAACATGGTAAGAATCCACACATAATGACCCCCTTTCAAAGCAATATCAATCATATTAAAATACTTCTAAAATTGTGAAAAACTTTCCCTTCTTGAGATGCAATGAACCTGGTCTTTTTACTCATTCATTTCACGAATTCTAAGGCCCAATATCAATCCAAATCATCAGCCCATGTGTCTATACTTTTTATTTATTATTTTATGCAATTTATTTTGTGTTAATTTGAATAAAAACAAAATAAATATAAATAAAATAGAGAAAAAATGAAAAGCAAGGTGACTTTGAATTTAGGGGTCCTTGAGCAAGTCATAAACATATTTGAATCCCACAAAATAGGTCTATGAACTTAAAAATACATTTTTGTCAAAGTTGACTTTTTTGCATTTTCACCAATTTTCCCAATTTGTACTAGTCATAACTTGCACAATTTCTATCTTTTGGAGATGATCTTGGAATTTTTAGAAATATCAAGATGTCCCATACAATCCCTATGTTTACCATTTTTGCATTTGGAGAAATAATCTTGATGTAACTTGCCTTGACAAAAAATGCCTTTTTGTCGACTTTCAAAAAGACATGTAATGTATTGGCTAATATCTTTCCAATGATGCATTTTTTGAACTTGAGGAAAAAAGAAAAGTTGTAGGGAATTGAATTTTCTTCCAAATGGGATTTGTTTAGGGAAAAGTTAATGAAGCATGTGAAAGTTATGCCTGGTCAAAGTTCAGTTGACTTCTCCTAAGGAAACCCTAATTTGGAAATTTTTGACTTTTAATGATCTGAGGGCTTTCCTTGAGGAATAATGATCAATTGTTGATCAAATGATGAATATCACTTAAAAAAGTTGAGGTTGACCAAAAACCTTGAAGTTTGATTGTATATTGACCACAATTGACTTTTTGACCAATATAGTTGATTTTCAAACATTTGAGCCATTGACTGAGCAAACTTGTGATGCAAGGCATGAAACTTGGCATGGATATTCTTGACGACATATTAGGAACCATGGAAATAACTTGACGCCTTTGAAACCCAAACTTATTTTTGAAAAGTGAAACCCTAGTTGGAAGTCCATTACTTAGGAAGAGAATTTGTCTGGTCAATTCTTAGTCAACCTTGAGCATTTGAGGACCTCTATGAGTATGTCTTAAATAAAATGAGAGGGAAAATTTTGGGGTACAACAACTGTCCCTGTTCAATCTTCTTAAACCTGAAGAGTTAGACTGGCTTGTCTGCCATTCGTAATCTGAAGGTGGAAGATGATTGAACACTAGAGTGCCCAGAAATTTACACTCGCCTGTGCAGAAGTAACGTTGTTGGTTGATGATATCGGGAATGGGATTGTAGATGCCATTTGGATAATATGACTGAGAGTCATCAGAGATGGGCTTATAGATGCCATCCAAAGTAAATGTTGACTCCAAACTGGAGAAAGTATCAGAATAAATCTACGGTTGATTTTATTTGAGCCATAAGAGGTCTCTATATCTGACTTCGTATGAGAAGTATACTAGAATGAGTTTGTGTCTGATTGTATCTAGCAGATTTATTGGGGAGTGTCAGAATGAATCTATGTCGTGATTGTATCTAGAGATGTATTGAGTATGAGTATCATAATGAATATATATCTTAATCGTATCTGAACTAAAAGATGTGTTAAATGAGTATCAGAATGACATTCGTATTTGGAGCGTATCTGAACTATATCTGAAATATGTATTGAATGAGTATCAAAAGGTCATTCGTATTTGGAGTGTATCTGAACTGTATCTGAAAAATGTATTGAATGAGTATCAGAATGACATCCGTATTTGGAGCGTATCTAAACTGAATCTGAAAGATGTACTGAATGAGTATTAGAATGGCATTTGTATCTAGAGCGTATTTGAATTGTATCTGAAAGATGTACTGAATGAGCATCAGAATGGCATCCGTATCTAGAGCATATCTGAACCATATTTGAAAGACGTACTAAATGAGTATCAGAATGACACCCGTATTTAGAGCGTATCTGAACTGTATTTGAAAGATGTAATGAATAAGTATCAGAATGACATCCGTATTTGGAGCGTATCTGAACTGTATCTGAAAGATGTACTGAATGAGTATTAAAATGTCATCCGTATCTAGAGCGTATCTGTATTGTATCTGAATGATCTACTGAATGAGAATCAGAATGGCATCTGTATCTAGAGCATATCTGAACCATATCTGAAAGACGTACTGGATAAGTATCAAAATGACACCCGTATTTAGAGCGTATCTGAAAGATGTACTAAATGAGTATCAGAATGACATCTGTATTTGGAGTGTATCTGAAAGATGTACTGAATGAGCATCATAATGGAATCTGTATTTGGAGCGTATCTGAACTGTATCTGGAAGAGAAATTTGTAATGAATGTCAGAATGAATTTGTGTCTTGATTGTATTTGTACTGTATCTAGAAGAGAAATCTGGAATGAGTGCCAGAATTAATTTGTGTCTTGATTGTATCTGTACTATATCTAGAAGATGATAAATTTTTTGAGGAAATAAACCCTATTAATGGAGAATTACTCTTGCTAAGGAAACACCCTTGTTAAGGAAATGAACTCTGCTGGAGAGAAGAAGTCTGAAGGGGGTGAACAGCGGGACAAGCAGAAACTTTAGCGATGAATGGAGGTTCTTTGCAGAACTAGCTAAAAAGAGTAGGAGAAGGAAAGCGAAAAATGAAAATGAAGCTTCCTCTCTCTTATTTATAGGAAGCTTTGCTAGCACGTGAGTGGGAACACGCCCAGGGAAACCTAGGGGTCGTCATCTTTATCCCCTAGTCCCTAGACTTGCCATTATTATGCATTTATGACAGCATGTGGCTCGATGCAAGCATGACACACTATCTCTCAGAATCCAATCAACCATTCGGCTCCCTGTGCACCGAACACAAGAGACCATATTCGGGCTCCTTGACGCAGTTACTCTCGAACGCATCCTGGAACGTCCTTGTCTCCTACGCCGACCACCAAAAGCATTTCCACCTCCTCAATACATAGGCTAACTCTAAGTCATCACTCTTATGCCTAGGAGTAACAACTTGGGGGGCTTCTGTTCTAGACTGACCCAATGACTAAAATTGGCTCAATTTGCTTGTACCTTCCACAAGACTTAACAATGTTGACCCATTAACTATGGCCCTTCTACCAGGCATCTCTGGTCGACCACACCCTGTAGACATCAAGACCAACGATGCCTAAGACGTACTCCTGCATGCATCAGCAGCTACCTCTTAGTCTGCTCGACATACATAGAATAGAAAACCAGGAAAATGCTCATAACATATATGCATGTAACATCTTCCCTTCTTAGAGCAACGTCTAGTTACAAGCACGACTGTCAGTTTTGATTAAGTTCTGGAAGTTACCTATTTTTGAGGAAACCTAATATTTAGACCCAAAAATAGGAACCAATGACCAAGCGTCGGGGGAATTATATAAACCCTCACACTTGTGAGGGCAAGGTATCCAATACTCACTCTAAAAACCCTAATCTCTTTCTTGTATCTCTTTGCACCCATTCTTACTTGATCGTCAGAGTGCCTTGCAGTTACACCCACTTCTCTCCTCAAATTTATAGCCTATCAGACGTCATCCTTCAACCCACTTTCAGGTTCTGATCAACCGGTAAGATTAAGTAGTTTGTGTAGTTTATAAAACTTTTAAAGATTAAATAGTTTTTTGGTTCTTGTAAGTTGACACGTTTTTAATTTTCGTCCTAGTATCTTATTTTTCTTGGTAATGATCCCCGTAACACCTTATTTTACCCATCGATAATTTAATAAAATCAGAGTAAATTAATTCATAAAACAAAACACCAAGAATATGATGCCACATATTTCAACATTATTAAAACATTCTCAAGTATAAACAAACAGATATATAAAACACTTTCGGATGAACTAACAACATTTTCATCATAGTTATCAATCATCAACTTTATTAACACGGCGGAAAAGAAATCATATTTATTATTCAACATCTTCAACCATCATAAACCAACTTTAAAATCAAATAAAAGAGAGTTTACAACACTCCCACAATGCTTCAAAATAAAACAGCAACTAAACAAAACAAGCAAGCATTTATCCCCCCAGTGTTACGTATCATAGCACAATGCCGACTCAAAATAAATGACGGTTAACTTCATCTATTGCAGATCACCCGCACGTTATCCACGTAGAGGCAACATCCAAATAGAAGAGGTGAGATATCACGACAATATAATAAGTTATAAAATCATAGGTATACGACAAATATACAATGCAAGATTCCAAGATCAACAATCATAATTCACCATGATTATACAAGTACCAAACATAATTTATCATCACCCATCATACAACACATACCAATTATGCAACTCAACCCCATCATTATATCAATAAATCAATAAAATATAGTGCGACTAACACTGATGCAAAATGCATGTCGTACCATCAGAGCAGAACCCTCATCTTTATAATGCCAACCTAGGGTAGCAACATCATAACGCTAATACGTGCCATCTTTCGCCCATACAGACCATCTTTCATGAATGCATACGACACATACATGCAACAACTTAAATCAAATTGATATTACTTCTCATCAATGTCACTCTAATACATGCCATCGTCATCACCGTTTCCATGCAATACACCATGCAAAACAATCAAACCATTCATACAACATCATCTTATTTAATCCCAACAATATGCATCACACTTCACACAAAATTAACACATAGGGCATAAACCTTCGCCAAAATAATCATCATAAGATAGAAAATATCACATCACATCAACACCAAAATCCTCATGATTAATTCCACAACAACAACAAATTCATCATTAAAATAGGACATTCCCAATTAATCTGCTATATAAAGCATTTGCATACATTTCACAAAACGTCATAACTCGATAGTAAGAAACACCGGTCCATGTATCAAATAGTTAGATTTATGGTACTGAAAATATCTTTTATAGAAATTATGTTAAACCAGTGTTCCAACGATCCGAACTAAGCGTCAATCAGATACCCGAAACTGAAATTATTAATTTTTGAAGTTTTGCAAGATTTACCAACACCGACAACCTACAGTAACAGACACTGACACCAAGACATAAGCATCCAACCCAAAAATGACTCACCTACTGTTATTAAAATTATTATCATATCGTAGAAAATATTTTTAGCTTTCCAACGGTACAAATAACACGTCAAACGGACACCCTAGTCAAAAATTATGAATTTTTAAAGTTTTGAAAAACTGTCATCTTCAGTGAAGTTACGGTTTTTCAATGAGGTAACATGTTACTTCACCAGGTAGCACCGGTTACTTCACTAAACACAGTGATCAATCTAATTTTTAAGCTACGAAAATGCTTCTTTTTCAAAAAAATATGATGTAATCGGTTACCATCCTGAGGTAACCGGTTACCTCGTTGTTACAGAGCCAAAATCAGTATTTTTCCTTCTACGGGATTTCAAGATTCTCCACCAAAGTTCAGTTTTGTAAGCATACTAAAACACGTAAATTTATGCAATCATCAACCCACATCTTACACAATAATTCTAATCAAATTACCAAACCAATTTCATCAATTCAATCGAATATAACTATCAATTTCACAAAATAATTTATACCCAAAACCTAACATTCAGTATCATCATCTATCCATAATTATACCACCCATTAGAGAGTCGAAACCCAACCCTTACCTTGTATTTTGGTCGATTCTTGACTCCTGCGACGAACCTTCTTGCCCTAGCCCTTTCCTCTTCTTCTCTCTTCTACGGTCTTCTCTGTTCTTTTTCTATGTTGTTATTCCTCTTCTCTAATCTCATTCTATTTTATTCTAAGGATCCCTAAATCATAATACCAACCTTGTCCTTCCCAATTAAATAATTATTTAGTTATCTAAATAACTACCCAATAATAATAATTTTATTTAATTTATACTATAGTATTAAATCTAATATTTTAATCCAAATAATGATAATAACTAGTTATCTCTCTAAACCTCATATTTCTATACTTTTGTTCATACACTCCCATGATCTCAACTCCAATAATTCCTAAGGCCTCTAATTCCCAATAAAATGCATCACAAATACATCACATCATCTAATTAATTTAAATAAAATAATTTAACGAAATTGGGGTATTACAACTCTCCCTCACTTAGAATATTTTTATCCTAAAAAATTTCCTATTACGAACAACTCTGGATACAACTCTCGCATCCTATCCTCCAGCTCCAACATCATCCTTAGCAATCTTTTGAATAATACTATCTAACATCCCATATTGTCAACCATAATAATCCAACAAGATGCATTACTACCGAGTTTTGAATGCACAAGTTAATTTTCTCCTTGTCTCATCACCCTATAATATAAAATCCATCACTTCATTACATAGAAATGTCATCGTAAGCACATAAACATAACCATAATATCGATAATATTAACACACACACCAGTACTAGAATACTACGTCTCACCAATCAAACATGCAAATCAATACATTCTATTGACATGTCATTAACACGAATAATATACAAACCCTTCAACTATCACTTCCATTCTAGAATGTCCACTGGTTTGTATCGTTCCCTCGAGACTGTGATGTTTAACCCTCGACTCCTAGCAAGTCATATACACATAACCAATTGTGTCACATCACGCTTCAACTTCGTCACTCTGATCATTCCACCTTAAATTCGTTATCTTCCTCTTGACTTCCATCAACTATCAGATCTATAAGTTTCACATCTAGCTTTTTTACTTTCTTTAATGTCAACTAGAAAATCATTGCTCACTTCTGGTATACACAACCTTCCACTTTGCGGAACTAGCTCACATGAAAACTCAAGTCTCTAAACTGTTCAATAATTTCCAACTCTTTTGTAGCCACTTTCCCACTAGGTTCACGCGAACTGGTGAACGATTATTCTCTCGATAGAATGTTAACAACTTTACACACTATCAAGCTGGAAAGACTAGTTTATCCCATCGAATACGATCTCGTCTTCTATCAACAAGAGATTGAGGGTGATTAGTTCCTCAATTTGTCAATAGATATCCGACAACCATAATGGAGCATAAACCATCATAACCAAACTATAATAGTGTTCCTTTAGAACTTATGCTCAAAGTTACCTAAATCACCATGGTCCAATAATCTCCTTTGAGGTTTACAACTGCGTCCACAATTCCTTCTCATTTGATATCGGTGATGAGACATCATCGCTCGAACACATTAGAAAATCTTCTTCGCACTCACTTAGCATTACCCACATTTTAATCATTTCCCAACTCAGGAAATGCTAACCTACCAAATACATCATAATTCATTTTGTTCCAATTGACGTCTTTATCCATTTACAGGGATCCAACCACCTTCATACATCCTTAGTTTTCTTTTAAATATCACAACATCAATGATCCATATATTTTCACATTTGAATCTCATTCCAATCGCAATCTCAATAATACCAATCCCACATCCCGGTTGGTAATAGAAACTCTTCAAATTCTCCTTGACATGTGTCGATACTTTTCCATCACAAACATGATTCCAATCTCTCTTGAATTTATTTTTGTTTTACCATTTCTTTGCTTTCCTAAAAAATTATCGCCCCTCCAATCGTTCTTAATCGGCATAAGATGCATCTCCATGCGCTCCTCCAATACCTTCACATCATTACTGATACCAACGTCTCATTCATTAACAACATATCATTCTTGACCTGATCTCAAAAAAATTGCGACAATGAGTAGTTAATCTCAAGAAGCTTTTAGTCTCTATAACTGACTTCAGAGCCTCCCAACATAGAACTACATCTACTTGGGATGGATCCATAGCTACCATCATACAAATTATCATGCTCAAGAAAAATCATCTTCTCAAACCGTAATCAACACCTTGACAACTTAGCGTAAAGTTTCTTCCCTTTCGATGCTGAAATTCACATTGCAATATTCAACATGTCTATATGCTGACTTAGATTAAATCAGAATGTACACAATACACCATAACAAATTGATCCAAAAATTCCTAATGCCTACATCAAGTTCTGAAAGTTACCCTCTAACTATCCTCACTCTTCACACGTATCTAAATATAATCCGACCTCAATTCAATTATACTAAAGACATACTCGCCTACTAGTTGAACAATCAAATCGTCAATCATTTGAAGTGGGTGTTTAATTTTTTATCAATACTTTAATCAAATGTCTATAGTCAATACATGACCTCATACTACCATCCTTCTTCTTTAATAACAACACCGGAGCTCCCAAGTGATACACTCCGCCTTATAAATCTATTTTTCCATACATATTCTAACAACTTCTTTAGTTCTCCCAACTCTAAACTGATATTCTGTATGGTGCCATAGGAACAAGTTTGGTACCAAGAACGAGATCAACACCAAACTCCACCTCTCATCCAACATTACCACGTGACAAATAATTTACTTCCAGGTGATGGAACCATTTTTTAAACAAAGTTCATTATGTCAGCTTCTTAACGCTTCAGATGGAACTCAAATCGGAGCTACGATTCGAAAGTTGTAAAATTTAGAAGTTTTACAAAAATTCCTGATACAGCAAAGTAACGGGTTACTTCATCCAAGTAACCAGTTACTTGCTGACATAATCACTTTTTCTATAATTTTTGACACGAAAATTACTTTTTCTTTACATCCAAAACCTCATCCTTCTTACAATTTGAAAGACACATCAATTTGTCAAAACTCTAGTTTTCAAACACCAAAAACTCCAATTATTTTCATAATACCACTCATATCTTCGAGTTCTGAATCTGACTCGCGATTCAAAATTACCCAATAATATTAACAACCTTCAACAATTACCTATATTATGCCATAACAATATTTCCAGCAATTCCTTGCTCTATCATCACTCGAAACATCGACCTCATACACAACTCATCAATTATTCAACATATAGCGACATCAAGTTCACACTCTGGAGGAAAGTCGCAGATATCCTCAAGAAAATGTTAAGAATTACACACTCTTAGAATATCACTAACCGGCACGTTGAATTCACAACATGTTCAGACATAAGAATCTACACTGACTCCACAACATAATTCAAAGCACTTGGTTTAACTCCGAACTATTCATCCTCAAGAGTAACCTCAAGTTAATCCAACATATCTCTCTAACGGCATGTCGCAATCATCCCCGGGAAGACATCACGACTCACACCCAATTGGCACATCATTAGCCATAACATCACCCTTCAATCCTAGAGATGCGAACAACACAAGTACTTGATCATTCCCTCTCAAGGAAACTTCGACCTGGACGTTAGAAATTAATCTTGAACCCGTACTTCATTCGGAATTAGGAAATGACATGATCTAACTAACATTTGCACTCATGAAATCCATAGTACAATGACTCAACCATTTTCACCTTGTAACCAAAAATTCTATGAGAAACAATAGATTCTCCCCCACTCTTGTTTCAATCTCCCTCCTACAACAAGTGATTAGAAACCAAGAAAGTACCAACAGTGTTTCACACACATGTTGCATAGTAAGGAACAAAACAACGACACTATTCAACTATCACACTACAGACTCAACAATTTGGCCGTACATGCTGACCTGCTCTGATACCACTAATGTAACACCCTATTTTCCTCATCAATAATTTAATAAAATCAGAGTAAAGTAATTTATAAAACAAAACACCAAGAATAGGATGCCACATCTTTTAACATTATTAAAACATGCTCAAATATAAATAGACGGATACATAACACACTTTCAGATGAACTAACAACATTTTCATCATAGTTCTCAATCATCAACTTCATTAAAGCAACGCAAAATAAATCATATTTATTATTAAATGTCTTCAACCAATCATAAACTAACGTTTAAATTAAATAAAAGAGATTTTATAATACTCCCATAATTCTTCAAAATAAAACAACAACTAAACAAAACAAGCAAGCGTTCATCCCCCCACCCCCCCCCCCCCCCCCCCGGTGTTACGTATCAGAGCACAACACCGATTCGAAATAATGGACGGTTAACTTCGTCTACTGCGGATCACCTGCACGTTACCCACGTAGAGGCGACATTCAAATAGAAGGGGTGAGATAACACGACAATATAATAAGTTATATAATAATAGGTATACGAAAAATATATCATGTAAGATTACAATATCAACAATCATCAATCATAATTCATCATGATTATATAAGTATATACATAGTTTATCATCCCCCATCATACAACACATACCAATTATGCAACTCAACTACATCGTTATATCAACAAAACAATAAAATGCAATGCGACTGACACTGATGAAAAATGCATGTGTTACCATCAAGACAAAAGCCTGATCTTAATAATGCTAACTTAGGGAAACAACATCATAACACTATTACAGGTCATCTTTCACCCATACAAGTCATCTTCCGCCCATACATGCCATCTTTCGCCAATACATGCCATCTTTCATGAATGCATGCGACATTGACATACAACAATTTAAATTACATTGATATTACTTATCATCAATGTCATGCCAATACATTCCATCTTCATCATTGTTATCATGCAATACATCGTGCAAAATAATCTAACCACTCATACAACATCATCTTATTCAATCGCAACAATATGCATCACACTTCACACAACATTAACACACAAGGCATAAACCTTCACCAAAATAATCATCATAAGATAAAAAATATTACATCACATCAACACCAAAATCCTCATTATTAATTCCACAACAACAGCAACAACAAATTCGTCATTAAAATAGGACATTCCCAATTAATCTGCTATACAAAGCATTTGCATACATTTCATAAAACATCATAAATCGACAGTACGAAACACCTGTCCACGTATCAAATAGTTGGAATTATGGTACTTAAAATATTTTTAAGAGAAAGTACGTTAAACCAGTGTTTCAACAGTCTGAACTACACGTCAATCGGATACCGGAAACTTTAGTTATGAATTTTTTAAGTTTTACAAGATTTACCAACACCAATAACCTACAGTAACAGACACTAACACCAAGGCATAAGCCTCCTACCCAAAAATGATTCACCTAATTTTATTAAAAATTTTATCATATCGTAGAAAATATTTTTATCTTTCCAACGGTCTAAACGGCGCATCAAACGGACACCTGAGTCAAAAGTTATGAATTTTTAAAGTTCTGAAAAACTGTCAGCTTCAGTGATGTAACGAGTTACTTCACCAGGTAACCGATTACTTTACACTCCAGAGGACTTATTACGCATATTTTCAATGAGGTAACGGATTACTTCACCGGATAATCGGTTACTTCACTGAAAATAGTGAACAAACTGATTTTTAAGCTACAAAAATGCTTCTTTTTCAACAAAAAAAAGCTGCTGTAACCGGTTATCTCGCAGTTACAGAGCCAAAATCAGTATTTTCTTGCTATGGGATTTCAACATTCTCCACTAAAATTCAGTTTTGTAAGCATACTAAAACATGTAAATTTATGCAATCATCAACCTACATCATACACAACAATTCTAATCAAATTACCAAATCAATTTCATCAATTCAATCAAATACAACTATCAATTTAACAAAACAACCTACACTCAAAACCTAACATTCAATATCATCATCTACCCACAATTATACCATCCATTAGAGAGTTGGAACCCCATCCTTACCTTGAATTTTAGTCGATTCTTGACTCCTGCGGTGAACCTTCTTGTCCTAGCCCTTTCCTCTTCCTCTCTCTTCTATGGTCTTCTCTGTTCTTTTTCTACGCTGTTTTTCCTTTTTTCTAATCTCATTCTATTTTATTCTAAGGACCTCTAAATCATAATACCAACTTTGCCCTTCCCAATTAAATAATTATTTAGTTATCAAAATAACTATCAAATAATAATAATTCTATTTAGTTATTATAATATAGTATTAAATATAATATTTTAATTCAAATAATACTAATAACTAGTTATCTCTCTTCACATCATGTTTCTACACTTTTGGTCATACACCACCATGATCTCAACTTCAATAATTCATATATCCTCTGATTCTCAATAAAATATATCATAAATACATCACATCATCTAATTAATTTAAGTAGAATAATTTAACGAAATCAGGATGTTACAATCCCTAAATGTTAAAAAAATTTAGTTTTACTCTTTAATATCAAAATCTGCAAGAAAATTCGATGGAAAATAAGTAGGAAATCTACATATTTTTTTTGCGGATTTTGATTTTAAGGACTAAAACCAATTTTTTTTTATCATTTAAAGATCATTTCCAAAAAAATAAAATACATTTAAAAAAAATATTTCTCAATAATAACTTTATCTTTTCACTGTAATTTCAAATTTTAATGAGTACCTATTTAAACTATTTATTTTAAATTTTAATTTCAATCTCCTTTTTATTTTAACTCATATAATCATCACAAAAATTCAATTAAAAAATGCTAGTTTTGACAATGTTATTTACTTTTTACGATCATTACTGAGAATAGATAAAATTTGACAGTGTTAATTAAAAATTGAAATTACAGTGAATAGATAAAATCATTACTGAGAAATATTTTTTTGTAAAAGTTATGTAACTTTATTTTCTTAAAATAATTAAAAATTTACAAATAATAAATATAAATCTCTTATAGAAAGAATTATTTAAGTTTATTTAAAAGAGATTAATAAAAGAAGTCTTTAATTTTTGAAATATGATACGACGGATGAAGAAGTCTTTCTAAGAGATTAATAAAAACATATTAGTTTTACTGATAATTGAAGTTTATGAGCTATTTCATTCTTACATTTTTTCTATTACACTCTCTTATAATTCACTTTTGTGATAATTAGGCATGACAATAGGTTGTGAAGAGACAATTTTAAGCATTATTAGCCACACTTTTGTCCCCCTATACCAGCCCTAGCCAAACATATTAGTTTTACTGATAATTGAAGTTTATGAGCTATCTCATTCTTACATTTTTTCTATTACACTCTCTTATAATTCACTTTTGTAATAATTAGGCATGACAATAGGTTGAGAAGAGACAATTTTAAGCATTATTAGCCACACTTTTGTCCCTCTATACCAGCCCTAGCCAAACATATTAGTTTTACTGATAATTGAAGTTTATGAGCTATCTCATTCTTACATTTTTTCTATTACACTCTCTTATAATTCACTTTTGTGATAATTAGGCATGACAATAGGTTGAGAAGAGACAATTTTAAGCATTATTAGCCACACTTTTGTCCCCCTATACCAGCCCTAGCCAAACATATTAGTTTTACTGATAATTGAAGTTTATGAGCTATCTCATTCTTACATTTTTTCTATTACACTCTCTTATAATTCACTTTTGTGATAATTAGGCATGACAATAGGTTGAGAAGAGACAATTTTAAGCATCATTAGCCACACTTTTGTCCCCCTATACCAGCCCTAGCCAAACATATTAGTTTTACTGATAATTGAAGTTTATGAGCTATCTCATTCTTACATTTTTTCTATTACACTCTCTTATAATTCACTTTTGTGATAATTAGGCATGACAATAGGTTGAGAAGAGACAATTTTAAGCATTATTAGCCACACTCTTGTCCCCCTATACCAGCCTAGCCAAACATATTAGTTTTACTGATAATTGAAGTTTATGAGCTATCTCATTCTTACATTTTTTCTATTACACTCTCTTATAATTCACTTTTGTGATAATTAGGCATGACAATAGGTTGAGAAGAGACAATTTTAAGCATTATTAGCCACACTTTTGTCCCCCTATACCAGCCCTAGCCAAACATATTAGTTTTACTGATAATTGAAGTTTATGAGCTATCTCATTCTTACATTTTTTCTATTACACTCTCTTATAATTCACTTTTGTGATAATTAGGCATGACAATAGGTTGTTAAGAGACAATTTTAAGCATTATTAGCCACACTTTTGTCCCCCTATACCAGCCCTAGCCAAACATATTAGTTTTACTGATAATTGAAGTTTATGAGCTATCTCATTCTTACATTTTTTCTATTACACTCTCTTATAATTCACTTTTGTGATAATTAGGCATGACAATAGGTTGAGAAGAGACAATTTTAAGCATTATTAGCCACACTTTTGTCCCTCTATACCAGCCCTAGCCAAACATATTAGTTTTACTGATAATTGAAGTTTATGAGCTATCTCATTCTTACATTTTTTCTATTACACTCTCTTATAATTCACTTTTGTGATAATTAGGCATGACAATAGGTTGAGAAGAGACAATTTTAAGCATTATAGCCACACTTTTGTCCCCCTATACCAGCCCTAGCCAAACATATTAGTTTTACTGATAATTGAAGTTTATGAGCTATCTCATTCTTACATTTTTTCTATTACACTCTCTTATAATTCACTTTTGTGATAATTAGGCATGACAATAGGTTGAGAAGAGACAATTTTAAGCATTATTAGCCACACTCTTGTCCCCCTATACCAGCCCTAGCCAAACATATTAGTTTTACTGATAATTGAAGTTTATGAGCTATCTCATTCTTACATTTTTTCTATTACACTCTCTTATAATTCACTTTTGTGATAATTAGGCATGACAATAGGTTGAGAAGAGACAATTTTAAGCATTATTAGCCACACTCTTGTCCCCCTATACCAGCCCTAGCCAAACATATTAGTTTTACTGATAATTGAAGTTTATGAGCTATCTCATTCTTACATTTTTTCTATTACACTCTCTTATAATTCACTTTTGTGATAATTAGGCATGACAATAGGTTGAGAAGAGACAATTTTAAGCATTATTAGCCACACTTTTGTCCCCCTATACCAGCCCTAGCCAAACATATTAGTTTTACTGATAATTGAAGTTTATGAGCTATCTCATTCTTACATTTTTTCTATTACACTCTCTTATAATTCACTTTTGTGATAATTAGGCATGACAATAGGTTGAGAAGAGACAATTTTAAGCATTATAGCCACACTTTTGTCCCCCTATACCAGCCCTAGCCAAACATATTAGTTTTACTGATAATTGAAGTTTATGAGCTATCTCATTCTTACATTTTTTCTATTACACTCTCTTATAATTCACTTTTGTGATAATTAGGCATGACAATAGGTTGAGAAGAGACAATTTTAAGCATTATTAGCCACACTCTTGTCCCCCTATACCAGCCCTAGCCAAACATATTAGTTTTACTGATAATTGAAGTTTATGAGCTATCTCATTCTTACATTTTTTCTATTACACTCTCTTATAATTCACTTTTGTGATAATTAGGCATGACAATAGGTTGAGAAGAGACAATTTTAAGCATTATTAGCCACACTCTTGTCCCCCTATACCAGCCCTAGCCAAACATATTAGTTTTACTGATAATTGAAGTTTATGAGCTATCTCATTCTTACATTTTTTCTATTACACTCTCTTATAATTCACTTTTGTGATAATTAGGCATGACAATAGGTTGAGAAGAGACAATTTTAAGCATTATTAGCCACACTTTTGTCCCCCTATACCAGCCCTAGCCAAACATATTAGTTTTACTGATAATTGAAGTTTATGAGCTATCTCATTCTTACATTTTTTCTATTACACTCTCTTATAATTCACTTTTGTGATAATTAGGCATGACAATAGGTTGAGAAGAGACAATTTTAAGCATTATTAGCCACACTTTTGTCCCCCTATACCAGCCCTAGCCAAACATATTAGTTTTACTGATAATTGAAGTTTATGAGCTATCTCATTCTTACATTTTTTCTATTACACTCTCTTATAATTCACTTTTGTGATAATTAGGCATGACAATAGGTTGAGAAGAGACAATTTTAAGCATTATTAGCCACACTTTTGTCCCCCTATACCAGCCCTAGCCCCCTGTTGGGTGTAACAATTGATCACCCACCCCGTCTTGGTAAATAAAAATTGAATTTTCCCTCCACATATCCCATCATCAACTAAATTGGTTTTTCTCTGTTAGATTTGGGATGGGGGCAAATTTTTTTATCGTACCTAGTGATAATAAGTAAGTTCTAGAATACAAATATTACTTTTGTATTTTCTTTCTTGGTTTTTTAACTTTTTTTTTCTTCTATTTATTACATTTGTCGTTCATATTTTTAGTATTGTAGTACATACTTTGTTTCTATATAATGTAATCTTCTGTGGTATTTTTAAATCAAATTCTAATATTTTGACATGGATAAGTTTCATGATTCGATAAAGGTTAAGCATGTAGCCGAAGTCTTTTACATGTTGATGTCAAAATATGCTAGGTTATTACTATGTCGAATTAGGCCAGTCTGTTAGCCCAATATTTTAAGTTAGCTCGTGGCTTGATTTAACTTAGTAGTATATATATATATTGGTTCTCTAATGTTGTTGAGAGAGTGTTGATTGTTGTTATTTACTTGTAATCTTTGAACTCTAATAGAAAAAATGAATAGTAAAATAGTTATAATAATTTTAATTTTCTTCTTCTTCTTCTTCCCTCTTCTCTCTCTTTCGGAAAACCTAATAGGATTTCTTGTGTTTGTTCAAGAAACTCAATATTTATCGTACTTTTGATTTGTTCTTGACGATACTCTGTTATAAAGAAACGGGTGTGGTGAGCCCAGAGAAGAAGATGTTGTCAACGAAGTATGAGATTGAGAAATTCACCAGAGTGAATGATTTCAGTTTGTGACACTTACAGGTGCAATCTCTTCTGGTTTAACATGGTTTGTTATAAGCGTTTAAAGGACCAGAGGGGATGGATGTTGTGCTAACGGAGAAGGAGAAGACGATGATAATCGAGAAAGCCCATATTGCCATTGTATTGAGCCTTAGTGATAAGATTCTCTGGAAGGTCTCAAAGAAGAAGACGATAGCATGTGTGTGGAGAAAACTTGAGGGGTTGTACATGATGAAATCCTTGTTAAATCGTTTGTTCCTGAAGCAGGCTTTGTATTCATTCAAGATGAGTGAAGAAAGAGTCTTGACGGAGAAGCTGGATACGTTCAACAAGCTGATTCTTGATCTAGAGAATATCGAGGTTAGTATCGATGATGAAGATCAAGTGTTGTTATTATTGTTTTATTTACCAAAATCTCATCCTCACTTCAAAGAAACTCTCTTGTGATGTGCTTTATAACTTTTAAATGGGAATCATTATGAGTCGATTGATATCGAGCGCACGTGCGCACACTAAAAATAATATCCGACCTAGATGTAGTAACATATAAGAGGGATCTAATCATACCTCTATACATTTTAACGTCAACATCCTTGCCGTTTTCGTCTTTGTCTAAGTTTCTATTTGTGGGCATTAAAGTGTCAATTTACTTTTCATCTATCATTCTAAAGCGTTTAAGAAATTTGAGGCAATATTTTGTTTGACATACAAACGTCCCTTCTTTGAGTTGCTTGATTTGAAGTCTGAGAAAGTAATTCAACTCTCTCATTAGACTCATTTGAAATTCTCCATGCATTAGATTAGAAAACTCTTTGACCAATTGCATGTTAGTTGAACCAAATATAATTCCATCAACATAAATTTCAACTAGAAGTAAGTGTTTCCCTTGACGTTTGAAGAAAAGTGATGTATCTACCTTCCTTCTAGAGTATCCTTTATCAAGAAGGAACTTACTAAATCTCTCATACCAAGCCCTAGGGGCTTGTTTGAAACCATAAAAAGCTCATTTTAGTTTAAAACATGATTAGGATACTCATGATTTTAAAAACTGGGAGGTTGTGAAACATATACTTCTTCACTTATATAACCATTAAGGAAAGAACTTTTCACGTCCATTTGAAACAATTTGAAGTCTTTAGAGCATGCAAAAGCTAGTAAAAGGTGTATAGCCTCGAGACGTGCAACTGGAACATAAGTTTCCTCATAGTATATGCCCTACTCTGGGTTATATCCTTGAGCCACTAACTGGGCTTTGTTCTTTGTTATCACTCTGTTTCCGTCCAACTTATTTCTAAAAACCTACCTAGTGCCTATAACTTGATGATCTCGCGGAGATGGGACAAGATCCCACACACCATTTCTTTTAAATTTACTGAACTCATCTTGCATGGCCATAAGTAAATCCTCATCAAGTATGGCCTTTTATATGTTTTTAGGTTCAATTATGACACAAAAACAAACTGATAACATAAATTACTTATGTTAGAGCATGTAGTTACACCTTTGATGATATCTCCAAGAATGGTGTCAATTTGATGGCCTTTGGAAGCCTTCCATGCCAAGGGAAGATCATTTGCTTCAGTTGAATTTTCATCCTTGTCTTTGTCATGATCGACATCTTCCTCCTCCTCAGGTTTCAATGCTTTAGGTTGACTAGTTCCTTATTCGGTGTCTTTGAGTATGTCTTCTAAAGATACACCAGCATCATGAAAATAAATACATTTCCCGACATTTTTCGGATAAGATTCATCAAAAGTGACATGCACAAACTCTTCAACAGCAACTAATATCTTATTATAAACTCTATAGGGTTTTCTTGATTGGGACTATCCGAGAAAGATACCTTCGTCAGCTTTCACATCAAATTTTCCAAGGTTGTCCTTACCATTGTTTAATACAAAACACTTACATCCAAAGACATAAAGATGTGATAAATTTTGTTTTCTACCTTTAATAAGTTCATTAGGAGTTTTGTTTAAAAAGTATGGATAAGTATCTTATTTAAAACATGACATGACGTGCTTATCGCATCACCCCAAAAATATTTAGGCAGACCACCTTCATTGATCATTGTTCTTGATAACTCCTCTAAAATTATGTTTTGTGCTCCATAACACCATTTTGTTATGGATTTTTTGGAGTGGAAAAATTATGTTCAATGTCATATTTATCATAAAAATCCTCAAAGAGGTAGTTTTCAAATTTACCTATATAATCGCTTCATATAGAAATTATGTTTAAATTCATTTTATATTGAGACAACTTTGCAAAATGTGTGAAATCTGAAAAAGTCTCATCTCTACTATGCAAAAAGATGGTCCAACAAAATCTAGAATAGTCGTCTAAAATAACAAAACCATAAAGGTTACCACCTAAACTTTTAGTCCTTGAAGGACCAAAAAGATCCATATGGAGAAGCTTAAGAGGTCTAGAAGTTAAAATAATGTTTTTAGATTTAAAAGATGCTACTGTTTGTTTTCTCATTTGGCATGCATCACATAGGTGATTTTTTGAAAATTTAATTTTTGGTAGACCAATAGCTGGATCTTTTGAGACCACTTTGTTTAGTAAATCATAATTGACATGTGCTAAGCGTCTATGACATAACCAAGAGTCTTCACTCATGGTTACAAAACACTTAGTACTTGTCAAAGATACATCATCTAAGTTATATATATATATATATATATATATATATATATATATATATATATATATATATATATATATATATATATATATATATATATATATATATATATATATATATATATTTACATATATATCCTGTAACACGGTGGGAGAACTGACATAGGTGTTTTGCGTTTGATCACAATTGTTGCGGATAGCAAGAGTCGTCACCGACTTTTCTTTTATCCAATAAGGAAAGGTTGAAATGAACAGGAAACACCTTTTAAGATTATTTCTTGAGTTTGGGGGGTAGGTTATGAAAATGGAAGATGTTAGCACCCTTTTCATCCGTAGTTATCTACGGGCTCTTAGTTGCTTGCTAGATCACTTGCTTTTGTTTGAAAATGTGCTTGTGGTGTGGGTTTGAAGATATTTTGAAAACGTCTTTGTAATGATTCTCGTTTCTATAAGAATGTGTACAAAGTGTTAGTTTTGAAAAATAGTTCAAAGAGGTGTTTGTGGAATGTGTTTTTGAAAGTGGTTTTGAAAAGTGTCTTTGTAATGATTCTCGTCTCTATAAGAATGCGTACAAAGATCTTTGTCTTTTGAAAATGTTTCAATATTTAAAGTGTTGGTTCGAAAAATGTTTTTGTTGTGAGCAAGCGAGCAACTATGAGAATCCTACCTACTCAAAAGTTCTTTGTTCTTTTCCTCCTCCTTTATATGTTACTATGTTACCATTGATTTGGTAAGAAGCCCCATCATTGGATGTGAAAGGACGGGCGTGGGTCATTTGTATAGTCATAGAAGGCAACCTATGGGACGTTTTAGCAATGTCGTTTAGGGACTAGGTCGTTTACCAAAGGCAACATCGAGGATCATCGAGGGACTACGATCTTTTATCGAGGGTCTTTTCCAAACGCCCATATTCGAGGGACATGACTATTTTCCGAGGCAACAAGTAAGATTACCCTAAAAGTGCATGTGTGAATAGTGTGTTTGATTACATGCATTTAGTATTTGATTTTTGGGTTGTCTACTTGTTGGTTTTATCTTGCCATACATCCTAATTACTAACATTTGTATAAAGCAATAAAAATGCAGAAAATAAATATCCTACACTATTACAACCATATTGAATAGCAAGAAAATGTAAAGACAAAATAAAATTAATGAAGGGAAGACAAGCTTTTCGATTCAGGCAACAAAACCCTTTAATTCTACTCTTCCTGGCTTCTTTCGATTTGGCCTGGAAGCAGTAAGGACACACCTTTCTATTTCATCCCTTTTCCCGTTTCTTTCAAATGGGGCCTGGAAGCCAGTGTATGGGTAGCTTTCGATTCCGCCTTTCTGCTTCCTTCGAATGGCCTGGATGTCAGTGTATGGCGAAGCCTAAGGCCACACCCTTGGTTCTGCTTGCAACTGTGAAACATCCAGGGGTGAAGCCTAAAGCTTCGATTCACACCTCCTTCCTCATGTTTTCTTTCTTTTTGTGATTTTAATAGCAACATGGCCTGAGGCCATTCTAGTATTGTCTCATGGCCAAGTTAGTTCTTAAAAAAGGTTTGATAAACCAAGAAACAAAACCAAAAGGTTAGCAATGAAAACAAACTGAAAAGTTGGAAATGAAAACAAGCTAAAGGATAATAATTATGTTTGAAACGAAAGGAAATGGTTGTTTACATACTATGCTTGAAACGAAAAACTTAAAGGTTAAGAAGACTTACCTTGCTTGAAGCTGGGATGCGTTTGTTTGACCTTGAGTGAGTAGACTAGATGCTCCTGGATTCGAAGGAAAGAAACAGGTGTGGTGTTTCTTTGACTAGATTCGAAGGTCAAGAGGAGTGGGGTGGTGTTTGTTATTTCTGGATTCGAAGCAGATGAAACAGGTGTAGTTATCCTTCTGCTGGATTCGAAAGTTAAAAAAAGTATGGGGTTGCTCATGGATTCGAAAGGGAAGAGAAACATGTGTTGTGTTTCTAGTGTTGGATTCGAAAGGGAAATGAACAAAGGTATGATCTTTTGAATCTGGGTTTGATAATGTGTTAAGTGTTTGATGATTTTCACACAATCAAAGTTTTTCCCAGCTACCAAAAGCCTCTGGATGTTTTGTTTGTAACGCCCGTAATTTAATTAATTATTTAATTAAATTATTTTTGGAATATTTATGAAGATGTGTTATAATTAAATTGGATTTATTTTATTAAGTGGAGAAATAATATTAGAGATATAATATTATATGGTGAAATAATATTAGAAGTGTAATATTATTTAATGTGGGCTTATTTTGGAGGAATAGAAGTAATAAGGGGGTGTATTAATTTGAGCCCAATAAGGAATAATAGAATAATAGGGTTATTTTATTATTTGTTAGAAGGAATAGAAAGAAAGAAGCAGTATAAAGAATAAGGATTGAGAAAGAACGTGCAAGCTGCTAGAGAAAGTGGAAAACAGCAAGAACGAGAATTCAACCGGAAATTGTAGAGCGGCCTTCAATCCAAGGTAAGGGTGGGGTTCTGACTCTATAATTGGGTTTATGATGATTGGTATGTGGGGTTAGTGGTGATGGTTGTATTGTTCTTGAATTAAGAATATATGATTGATGTATGATGACAATTGATGAATTTTGATGAATATTGATGTCTTGATGTTGTTAAAATGCTGTAGAGTTATAAAGTAATTATGGGTGATGAATTGTCATGATTAGATTAAGTTTAGGGATTTAGGTATGAATCCTTAGTGTTAATCAAGGAAGAAGAAACGCAGAATGTTGCAAAAAGAACGCAGAATTTGGCAAATTGATATCAGGCGCTACTGTATTAGAATTAATGAATTAATTTGGAGAATAGAATTGGTCATACTTTTCTTAGTTAGGTTGATATCAGGCAAAGAATTAGAACAATAGGATGAATAGAAAATAATAGTTCTGATGTTAGACGTAGGTTGTTAGAAGTTGCGTGGCCTAGTGAAAGGTAGAAATTCTGATGTTAGAAGTTGCGTTGAATTATTAGAAAATAACAGTTTTGATGTTAGAAGTTGTATGGGTTAGAAGATATGCTGTCAGAGGACTGTGTCATTAGAAGTTGCATTAGTCAGAAGATGGGGTTAGTCAGAAGCTGTGATGATCAGAAGTTGTATCAGGTCAAAGGTTGGGTTAGTCAGAAGCTGTGATGATCAGAAGTTATATCTAGTCAGAGGTTGGGTTAGTCAGAAGTTGTGATGGTAAGAAGTTGTATCTGGTCAGAGGTTGGGTTAGTTAGAAGTTGTGATGGTCGGAAGTTGGATTAGTTAGAAGATTGTGTCGCCCAGGAGTTGTGTCATTAGAAGCTATGTTATTAGAAATTGTGTTGGTTAGAGGTTGCGTGGTCAGAAGTTACGTTGGCCTTTACGTTGTTTTCATACAAAGCGATGAACGTTAGATGCTTAGAAGATGTTGTTTGAGCTATAACAGTAGGATAGTGTCGGTCTTGACGTTAGAATTACAGAATGACAATGTTGATTTACTGAGGAAATTAAAATACAGCTGAGATGTTAGTGAGAAGTTATTAATAATATTGTTATGATGAATTATAATAAATAAATGATGTTTGATGAATTATTTTGATGATATGAGATATTGATGACGAGACGTTGAGATGTTGTTATCTTGAGATGTATTTTGAGATGTTAATTTGAGACGTTTTGAGATGATTTGAGATGTTGTTAACTTGGGTGTTGATATCACATTCATGGTTGAGTCGCATACATTGCATTTTTTTTAGATGGAGCTTATGCTCGTTGAGATGGCCTGGATTGGCAAATTTTGAGATGAAGGTTATGCCTTGTTGATGCCTCTATTAATTGGCAAATTTTTGAGATGGGAGGTCTGCTCCAATGGTACCACATGGATTTGCATAGTATTGAGTCGTATTAGATTATTGTATGAAGAAGTGTATTTTGATGTTGATGTTGATGGATGTGTAAATTCGTTATAATTATTATTGATTATGAGATGAGAAGTGGTGATGTTATTGATCTAATTTGATATATTAATTATCATGCACTTTATTATATTGTTAGATATCTCACTCCTTCTGTTTGAATGTTGCCCTTATGTTGGTAACGTGCAGGTAATCGAGAGTGAAGGCTGTGTACCTTCAGTAGTTCGAGTCGGTGTCATTGCTCTGATATGTAACACTCGGGGGGATGAACGTTTGCTGATTTTTGATTGTTGATTTTCAGTTGTTGAATTTTAAATTGATTATTATTAAATATGAGATGTTTCAAAGTTTCTGTTTAGTTTAAAGATGTTATTGATAATTCCGCTACGTAGATGTTGATTTATTGGATTAAAGATGTTACGTTGATGGTTCATCCGATGTTTGAAAAAGTGTTATATATCCACGATGAATGTAATGAATTTTGTTAGAAGAATTTGTGACGTCCCGATTCATTTGTATGATTGAAATTTTATAACTCTAATTTATTTTGCATAATTGCTTGGGGTAGAATTGGGGTGTTACATTGTCCAGCCCCTTAGACATGTTATGGAGCTTCTTATTTATATTTGAAGTTGGTGGAGGTTTAGGAGGGAAAACAAAAGAATTTGAACAAATTGGGTATACTATTTTTGTAGTCTTTGAGGTGCAGTCTTGTATGCCATTTTGGGGCAAGAATGGGCCAGCATTGCAGGACTACTTTGTAGCAGTTTTGGAGTGATGTGGCCAGTGCAGTAGGTCTGAACTTGGCAGCAAGCATATTTGAATATTTCATATCCTTCGATTTGACTTCATAAGTCCAATCTTCGACCAGACTCCTCTTCAGACAACAATATTTTTTTCCAAAGTGTCCTTCAAATGGGGAAAATATATGTCCTTCGCATGAACTATGTGCGCCTCTTGAATGGGTCACCAAAATATGTCCTTCTAATGGGACATCCATGTATGTTTTGCAGGTCTTTCGAATGGGCCATCAAACATGTTCTTCGATTGGGACAATTGTGTGTCATTATGCGTTGAAAATTTTCAAGGGTGGAATCGAAGCAAACTATTTCAAAGGGAAATATTGTCCAGTCGAAGCTAGTGTAAACATAGTCAATGCCATGTCGAAGCCTGCATGCAGGAGGTCACTGCTTTGTGAGTCAAGGCAAACATGTAAGGGGCCAATGGTGCAATCGAAGCTTGCATGCAGGAGGGTTCAAAGAAAGCTTAGAGGTGAATTCGAAGCATGCATGAAGGTTGATTCGAAGCAGGTTTGAAGGTGGATTCAAAGCAGGTTGCTTCGAAGGAAACCAATGCCCCAAATGAAGGATGACTCAAGCTTGCTAGAAGGAAGCCTAGATGCCCAATCGAAGGATGTGGATTCGAAGAAAACTTGCTCTTCTTTGACTTGTCAAAATACACATTAACATCTTCATTTTTCTTTTCCTTCGACCAGTCGACGTAACAACTTGCCATCTTCAAAGAAAATCATTTTCTTCATTTCTTCAAACAAGTGTTTGTAACTGCACATGCGAGAGAAATCTTGAAAAAGGACAGGGAAAATTTTGGGGTACAACAGCTGCCCCTGTTCAATCTTCTTAAACCTGAAAAGTGAGTATGGAATGTTGCCATTCGTAGCTTGAAGGTAGAAGATGATTAAACACTAGAGTGCCCTGAAATTTGCACTCGATGATGTGGTGGTTGATTGTGTAGGGAATAGGCTTAAAGATATCATTTGGAGAGGTGATGGATAGTTGTCGGAGATGGGCTTATATATGCCATCCAACGGTGTTTGTGGATAGAAATTAGACTAAGTCTAAGGTTGACTTCAACTGGAAGAGAATCAGAATAAACCTTTAATTGATTTAAAACTGAACCAGCAGAGGCCTTGGATAATTTTTAACTGGAAAAGAATCAAAATAAATCTTTGGAGCGATTTATCTGAACCAGAGAAAGTTTCTACCAGAAAGGAATCGGGATAAACCATTGATCGATTTAAAGTGAACCAGCAGAGATCTTGGATAATCTTTAACTAGAAAAGAATCAGAATAAATCTCTGGAGCAATTTATCTGAACCAGAGAAAGTGTCTACCGGAAAGGAATCAGGATAAACCATTGATCGATTTAAACTGAACCAACAGAGGTCTTGAATATTCTTTAACTGGAAAAGAATCAGAATAAATATTTGGAGCAATTTATCTGAACCAGAGAAAGTGTCTACCAAAAAGGAATCAGGATAAACCATTGATGGATTTAAACTGAACCAGCAGAGGTCTTGAATATTCTTTAACTGGAAAAGAATCATAATAAATCTTTGGAGAGATTTATCTGAACTAGAGAAAGTGTCTACCGGAAAGGAATCAGGATAAACCATTGATCGATTTAAAATGAACCAACAGAGGTCTTGAATATTATTTAACTGGAAAATAATCAGAATAAATCTTTGGAGCGATTTATCTGAACCAGAGAAAGTGTCTATCGAAACGGAATCAGGATAAACCATTGATCGATTTAAACTGAACCAGCAGAGGTCTTGAATATTCTTTAACTGGAAAAGAATCAAAATAAATCTTTGGAGATATTTATCTGAACTAGAGAAAGTGTCTAACAGAACGGAATCAAGATAAACTATTGATCAATTTAAACTGAACCAACAAAGGTCTTGAATATTCTTTAACTGGAAAAGACTCAGAATAAATCTTTGGAGTGATTTATCTAAACTAGAGAAGGCGTCTACCAGAACAGAATCAAAATAAATCATTAATCGATTTAGACTGAACCAACAGAGGTTTTGAATCATCTTTAACTGGAAAAGAATCAGAATAAATCTTTGGTTGACTTAGCTATGAAGGATATGTTAGAACGGACCTGTGTTAAGCCGTGTCTGGAAATGTATTAGAAGGAACCTGTGTAGGGTTGCTTCAGGGTGAGTCCGTATAAAACTTCATCTGGAAATGTATTAGAAGGAACCTGTGTAGGGTTTCTTCAGGGTGAGTGCGTATAAAACTTCATCTGGAAATGTATTAGAAGGAACCTATGTAGGGTTGCTTCAGGGAGAGTCCATGTAAAACTTCATCCGGAATTGAGAAGGAACCTGGGCAGGGTTGCTTCATGATGATTCTGTGTAAAACTTCATCTAAAAATGAGAAGGAACCTGGGTAGGGTTGCTTCATGATGAGTCCGTGTAAAACTTCATATGGAAATGTATTAGAAGGAACCTGTGTAGGGTTGCTTCAGGGTGATTCCGTGTAAAAAATCATCTAGAAAATGAGAAGGAACCTAGGTAGGGTTACTTCATGATGACTTAGTGTAAAACTTCATCTGGAAAATGAGAAGGAACCTGGGTAGGGTTACTTCATGATGAGTCTGTGTGAAACTGCATCTGAAAATGAGGAGGAACCTGGGTAAGGTTACTTCATGATGAGTCAGTGTAAAACTTTATCTGGAAAATGAGAAGGAACCTGGGTAGGGTTACTTCTTGATGAGTCTGTGTGAAACTGCATCTGAAAATAAGAAGGAACCTGGGTAGGGTTGTGTGATACGGTGGCCAGAACCGGGACGTATTTCCCTTTTTAAAGGAAATTTGCTGGTTTGCATTTTGCGTTTGTATTTGCAAAATTTCGCAGTAAGTAAGTGTCACCACCGACTTTTATTTTATCCAACAAGGAAAGGAAAAAAGCACAGAAAAATTCCTTTTTTGAGATATTTCTGAGTACGGGGGGTAGATTATAGAAAGGGAAGGTATTAGCACCCTTTCTATCCGTAGTTATCTACGGGCTCTTAGGTACTTGATCATCATTTTCAAAATTTTTTTCTTTGTGTTTGCGTGATTTGAAAAGCTTTTGTTTTGACTTCGATTTAACTCTTGCTTCTGTCTTCAAGAGTGTAATGAAGTGTTTTAAAAACTTTGTTTGTAAAGGAGTGTAAGTGTGAAAAGTTTGTTTTGTTTGAGCAAGTAGTTAAGAGGTAATCTACCTACTCAAAAAAAGAATCGTTCTATGTTCGTTTCCTTTAGACAGCGCTATCCCACTATTAGTGAATAGGTAGCACCGTCGTTGGAGTTTTGAGGGTAAATTCGAAAGGGACGTACAATCACTAAAGCAATGTTAGGATGTCTTAGTAGTAACCCTAATGTCTTAGATCATTTATCCGAGGCAACAATATCTGAGGCAACCTTTCCGAGGCAACTTTGATCTTTGGACAAAAGGACGACCACTAAAACATCCTATACTCAATGACCGTTTACCGAAGGCAACCAAGTGGGAGTGTACCCTAAGAGTGCGCATGTGCGAATGATTCAATTTCAGTTTATTTATCTTTGTACATTTAGGGTGATCTAACTGTTTCAAAATTAATCATACATTCTTGTCATGCATCCTATTATCATACATCTAACAGTTAATAATTTGCGGAATTTAAAATGCGGAAATTAAACTATGCTATTACAAGGATTCAGGTATTTACATAGCCAAAAACAAACTCTTTGAAAATAAAGCGATAAATGGAAATAAACGTCCTAATTAAACTATTACAAACTGTAGACAGTTACATCAATTGGGTAAAAATAAAAATAAAGCGCACGCGAAGAAAAAATTAAGATCAGGAAGAAATTAGGGTTTTGACCCTTCTAACCTAATCAAAAGGAAAATGTTTTTGTTGTTTCTAATATTTTTTAAAGAAAAAAGAATTTAAGTTTTTAAAATTAAATATACAAATTAATTAGTGATTAAATTAATTAATAAAAATAATAAAATGACCTATTTTTGGTTTTTTTGGTTATTTTTAAGAAAAAGAAAAATAATTAAATTAGAAATAAAACCTAATTGTTCTAATTAGTTTTAATTAAAAAAGAAATTAAAGTTTTTACCTAAAATTAACACCTAATTAAATTAATAAATTTATTGATAAAAAGTATACCTAGTGAAAAATATTTTTATGATTTTTTGATAAAGAATATAATTATTTGTGTTAGTAAATAAAATAAATTAATTAAATAAAACAAATAATAAAAAAAGGAATAAAGAAAGAAATTGGGCCTGAGCAAAAATGGGGGTGCAAGAATCAGAATTCTGGGCCCAAAAACAAGGAGGTCCGTTTGAGTTTGTGAATCCAATGCGTTGCTTTGACTGAGGCTTCATGGTGCTCCTTCATTGCTGGCTCTTGGATCTGGATCTCAAGCCACTTCGCAACCTGGATTATAAGGACGTATGGTGGATCTTGGCTTTGCATACGCATGTGATTGCAGTACGTTATAGGGCTTGGAAACGCTTGCTTTTGATTGCTTTCGCTTGCTGGGAATCTCAGGAAGTGATTGAGATAGCTAGGATGCCTTGAGGATGCCTGGAAATAGGAATTCATGTTTACACTTTCTTGGTATTTTTTCAAGTTTTGCTCTGGTTCATACGCCTCTTTCTCCCTTTCTTTTAGGGCTGCCTCGCTTCTATATGTATCAAGGAATGTATTAGGGTTGATAAATGATCTCAATCTCCCCCCATCAATGAATTGGATCTTGATTTGATACACCTTAAAAATCTTTCTAAAAATGGCCTAATTCAATATTTTTGTACACACCATGCCTTGATACGAATTTGAATATTTGCTAGCTGTAATTTAAAACCTGAAACAAGCATAAAATCTTTTGTTTTCAATATTTTGGATATTATATGATTTACTTTGATTTAAATTGAATTAATTCAAATAAGAATCAAAATAAATAATAAAAACATGATAAGGACAAGTGGAAAGGGCTAGAGCTCGTGGACTATGTTGCCAACTCAAAATAAGTGAAAAAGATTGGGCCCATTTGGCAAAAATTGAAGTTTTAGGCATAGTTGACTTTTGGCAATTTTGCAAAAACGGTCAACTTCACCAATGCATAACTTCCTCAATTTTGACTCTTTGGAGGTGTTCTTGGACTTTTTAGAAAGCTTGAGATGTCCTCTAATCAAACCTTTTGGTCGAATCTCAATTTGATATTCCATGCTCATGTATGAAGCTTTGACAAAAAAGGTGTTTTTGTTGACATTTCAAAATGACCTATAATGTCCAAATTCATAACTTCTTGTGAGTGCATATTTTTAACTTCGGAGTTGAATATGGATTGTAGGTAATTTCATCCTATTCAAAATGAGCTTTTGATGGGTCATTTATCATAAAGTATGAGAAAGTTATGCTTGGTCAAAGTTCAGTTGACTTTTCTTACAAAACCCTAATTTAGCAACTTTTGAGTCTTGATGAATTATAAGCAATCCTTGATGAATCATGATCAACCCTTGATAAAATGATGAAATATCCTTCAAAATGAGAATGTTGACCAAAAATAATGAAGTTTGACTGTATGTGGGCCACAGTTGACTTTTGCCCTAGCATAGTCGAGTTTTGGGCCTTTGAGCAATTGACTGGGCAAATTTCCTCTGTAGGGCTTGAAATTTGACATGGATGATCTTGAGAACATATTAGGACATTGTTGAGAATTTAGGGTCCCTTGGACTCAAGTATCTTGATGCAATATGAAACCCTAATTTGGGGTAGACTGGCTTATGAGTGAGCTTGTCTGGCCAACCCTTGGACTACCTTGAGCAACTTGAGTATCATTATTGAAATGTTTTGAGAAATATGTGAGGGAAAATTTTGGGGTACAACAGCTGCCCCTGTTCAATTTTCTTAAACCTGAAGATTTAGATTGGCCTGTCTTCCTTTCGTGATCTGAAGGTGGAAGATGATTGAACACTAGAGTGCCCAGAAATTTGCACTCGCATGAAGTGGTAACTGTCTTGTGATTTCGGGAATGGGAATACAAATGCCATTTGGAACTTTATGACAAGGGGATGGGCTTACAGATTCCATCTGAAGGAGTGTCGATCGCATAAGAGATTCCTTAGCGAGAGCTTGTATACCTGTCGTTGAGGAAGATTCCGCTGGGGAAGGCTGATCTTTGTTGAGAGAAGTAGAATTTTAGGAGCTTTGTCGTCCGTCATTCTGCTGGTGAGTCGTCTCTGTTTGAATTTTAGGAATTTTTGTCGTCCGTATTCTACTGAGGATTTTAGGAACTTCGGTCATCTGTATACGACTGAGGAATCGTCTCTGTTGAATTTTAGGAACTTCGATCGTCCGTATTCGACTGAGGAATCATATCTGTTGAATTTTAGGAACTTTGGTCGTCCGTATTCGACTGAGGCATCATCTCTGTTGAATATTAGGAACTTCGGTCGTTCGTATTTTACTGAGGAAACATCTCTGTTGAATTTTAGGAACTTCAGTCGTCTGTATTCTACTGAGGAATCATCTCTGTTGAATTATAGGAACTTCGGTCGTCTGTATTCTACTGAGGAAACATCTCTGTTGAATTTTAGGAACTTCAGTCGTCCGTATTCTACTGAGGAATCATCTCTGTTGAATTTTAGGAACTTCGGTCGTCCGTATTCGACTGAGGAATCATCTCTGTTGAATTTTAGGAACTTCGGTCGTTCGTATTCTATTGAGGAATCATCTCTGTTTAATTTTAGGAACTTCGGTCGTCCGTATTCGACTGAGGAAACATCTCTATTGAAGAGGAAAGTTGAATTTAAACTACTATTTGGTCGTGGTCCAGACTTCAAAGAGACTTACTAGGGATTAAACCATTATCCAGCCGTACCTGGGCTTCACAGCTTGAATTTTGTGAGAATTTGATTGTATCTTTCCTGAAAGGTAAAGTTTAGCTGTATGTAATGCATGATATGTATCAAGCAATGACGTTCTCAAAATAAATGAGATTGTGTTTGTATGATGCGTATATGCATGTGTCATGATGTATGGAAATGTGATGTTTTTAGCTGGGGAAAATAAATCCCGGATTGCTGCTGGAGGAAAGAGTTGAATTCTTCGTTTCCGCTGGGGATAGTGGACGAAGATGATTGTGAGAATAAACCTGCAAGAGAGGATAACTCCGCTGGGGAATAAACTGACGAGGAAATGACTTTGTGGGAAGGACATGCTCTGCTCGAGAACTTGTTGATTTGGAGAAATAACCTCGGCTGGGGATGAATCATCATTGCTGGCGATGATAAACTATGTTGGGGATTGAGTTTCTATTTGTGAAAGGAATGAACTTCGCTGGGGATGATTTTCCAGTTGCGACTTCACTGGGAATAATCTTTTAGACTCTACTAGGGACAATCTTCCAGATTCTACTGGGGATAATTCTCCAAACTCCACTGGGGATAGTTTTCCAGTGCTGGTGATAGATAACCTCTGCTTGGGGGAGAATATCACCTACTCATTCGCAGTTGTGAGCCTCAACTAGGGAGAGTGGTGTCCTGTTCGGGACCGCTAATGTCATTGTCTTTTTCTTACTATGCGGGTAGTGAATGTACTTTTAATTGTTTTCTCCAACTAGGTATATCCCTATACCTGGTGGATAGAGCAACTGTACGGTTCGAGCATTTCTTATTTGCCTCTGTTTTTGATATTAGGAGTAATCGTCTTTTGTCTCGCATGTAAATATTTATGAGCAGCAATTATTGTCAAATGCATATATCAAAAATGAACATTGGACGTTCTTGCTAAACAAAACAGAAAAAGGAAAATAATTTGAAATTTCTTTGTGAAAATGAATTGTATTGACTTTGAAGTTGGCCTGTAAATAGGCGTTTTTTGTACAAGAGGCTGACGTCCTAGTAAGAGAACACCGCCAATCAATAGAGTTTATACAATTTGTGTAAAAGAAAGAAAAAACAGCTATGTGAACAATTCCACTGGGTTCCAACTCTGCTATTGCCTTTATATCCTCGAGCATCTCATCACTTCGCTACTTGGTTGAAGGTAGATCAGATTGTTTGGCGCCGTTCGAGCCTGATAGTCGATACCGAAGTCTGGTTGCAAGGTGATCCAATGAGACATAGTGTTACGCTTTGATCCCTAATTTTTTCCCGGACCGCCCTTTCGGGTTTTCGGTCCACCGGGATACCCTTTTTTGCCCAAGCCGCCTTTTCAGGTTTTTGACTTGCCGGGTGTACAGTTTTTTTTTCATTTTCATCCCTTATTTTTGCTGGAACCCTTTTGGTTCGCCGGGAAGCCCTTATTTTTGCCTAGGCCAGTCAACCTAGCGGGTCTTTGATTATGCGTAGTATTTTTTCACTATGTCTGCATTGACGGGGTGAGGAAGGTCGTCACCATCCATGGTGGCTAGAATCATAGCTCCTCCTAAGAAAATGTTCTTAACCACAAATGGCCCTTCGTACGTAGGGGTCCATTTGCCCTTGGGATCACCTTGTGGTAGGATGATACGTTTGATCACCAGATCCCCAACTTGATACTCTTGTCGTCTTACTTTCTTGTTAAATGCCTTAATCATTCGCTTTTGATACGTCTGACCATGACAAATAGCAGTAAGTCTCTTTTCATCAATTAAGTTCAGCTGACCAAGCCGGGTCTGGATCCAGTCATCTTCGTTCAAACATGCATCCTTCATAATCCGAAGAGAGGGTATCTTAATTTTAATGGGCAAGACTTCCTCCATGCCATATACCAAGGAATAGGGTGTTTCCCCTGTTGACGTCCGTGCTGAGGTGCGGTACCCATGAAGAGAAAATGGTAACAACTCGTGCCAGTCTTTATATGTCACCGTCATCTTCGACACAATCTTCTTGATATTCTTATTAGCCGCTTCTACAGCTCCATTCATCTCCAGCCGATAAGGAGAAGAGTTGTGATGTTGTATCTTGAACTGCTTGCAGAGATCGGTGATCATCATATTATTGAGATTTGTACCATTGTCCGTAATGATCCTCTCTGGTACACCGTATCGACAAATCAAATTGTGCCGAATAAACCGCGCCACGACGTTCTTAGTTATTGTAGCAAAGGAAGATGCTTCAACCCACTTTGTAAAGTAATCAATAGCTACCAGGATGAAATGATGCCCGTTGGACGCAGTAGGTCTGATCTCGCCGATCATGTCGATGCCCACATTGCAAAGGGCCAAGGAGCTGTCAAGACGTTCAGAGGAACTGGAGGTATGTGCACTTTATCAGCATAGACATGGCACTTATGACAAGTCCGAGAATGCTGATAACAGTCGGCTTCCATAGACCAGTAATATCCTGCCCGTAGGATTTTCTTCGCCATGGTATATCCACTGGAATGAGTTCCGAAAGTACCTTCATGTAACTCTACCATAATCCTTTCTGCCTCGTTCTTATCCACACATCGCAGTAAGGTTGAGTCATGGTTACACTTGTAAAGGATACCATTACTGATGAAGAACTTCGCAGCGAACCTCCTCAGAAAATTCTTATCATTAACAGATGCACCCTCAGGGTATTCTTGAGCCTCAAGATACCTTTTTACCTCATGAAACCAGGGTTTATCTGCTACCTCTTCAATCTCAATGTCACAATAATGTGCAGGTTCATCCAACCTCTCAATGGTAATCTGGGGAGCCTCATTGTCCCACCTGACCTTGAACATAGAAGACATGGTAGCTAGCGCGTCCGCTAACTGATTCTCCTCTCTAGGGAAATGTTCAAAGGTTATCTCCTTGAAGTGTGGAAGCAGCGTCAATACATGCTCTTTATAAGGAATAAGATTTGGGTGCTTCGTATCCCACTCGCCTTTGATTTGACTGATTACGAGAGCAGAATCTCCGAATACCCTTAAGAACTTAATCCTTAGGTCAATAGCTGCTCGAAGGCCCATGATGCGTGCTTCATACTCCGCCATGTTGTTGGTGCAGTTAAAACATAATCAGGCGGTGAACGGAGTATGACATCCTTCAGGATATATGATCACGGTGCTAATGCCATTACCCAAAGAGTTTGAAGCTCCATCGAAATACATAGACCATCAGGATCCTTCCTCAGGTCCTTCATCCGGTCCAGGTGTTTCACAGTCAGTCACCTACATGATGTTCTCATCCGGAAACTCGAAGTTCATAGACTGGTAATCATCCATTGCCTGATGTGCCACATGATCTGCCAACACACTTCCCTTAATTGCCTTTTGAGTCATGTATTGGATGTCATACTCGGTCAAGATCATCTTCCATCTTGCTATTCTTCTGGATAAGGCAGGTTTCTCGAAGATATACTTGATTAGATCCATCTTTGAGATTAATAGAGTAATGTGAGTCAACATATACTGTCTCAGCCGGCGAGCAGCCCATGTCAAAACGCAGCAAGTTTTCTCAAGCAACGAGTATCGGGTCTCGCAGTCGGTAAACTTTTTGCTAAGGTAATAAATAGCATGCTCTTTTCGGCCAGACTCGTCATGCTGCTCCATCACTCACCCCATCGAATTGTCGAGTACTGTCAAGTATAAGATCAAAGGTCTTCCTTCAACTGGAGGCATCAGAATAGGTGGCTCTTGGAGATATTCCTTAATCCTTTCGAAAGCGGCCTGACATTCATCGCTCCATCTTACCACTTGATCTTTCTTCAGTAACTTGAAGATTGGCTTACAAGTAGCAGTTAGGTGTGAGATGAATCGGGAAATGTAGTTCAGACGTCCCAAAAAGCCTCTGACTTCTTTTTCTGTTCGGGGATCTGGCATTTCCTGTATAGCCTTTACCTTTGCAGGATCCACTTGAATACCTTTATCACTAACGACAAAACCCAGCAGCTTACCAGACCTCACCCCGAAGGTACACTTGTTCGGGTTTAACCTTAGTCTGTACAACTTCAACCAGTCAAATAATTTCTGGAGATGGTCAAGATGTTCCTCTTCAGTTTAGGATCTTGTAATCATGTCGTCAACATATACTTTGATCTCATGATGAATCATGTCGTGGAATAAAGCGACCATGGCGCGCTGATACGTTGCCCTAACATTCTTCAATCCGAAAGGCATGACCTTGTAGAAAAAGGTACCCCACTATGTAACAAAGGTTGTCTTTTCCATGTCTTCAGGAGCCATCTTAATCTGATTGTAACCAGAGAAGCCATCTTAATCTGATTGTAACCAGAGAAACCATCCATAAAGGATAAGACCTTATGATGTGGGGTGTTGTCAACCAGAACGTCGATATGAGGCAGAGGGAAATCATCCTTGGGGATTTCCCTATTCAGATCCCTGTAGTCAACACACATACGAACCTTACCATCTTTCTTCGGCACGGGAACCACATTGGCCACCCACTACGGGTAAGAAGTAACTGTTAGAAAACCGGCATCAAATTGTTTCATAACCTCCGCTTTGATTTTCTCGGACATCTCTGGGCGCATTCGGTGAACTTTCTGCTTCACTGGAGGACAGTCTTCCTTAGTTGGCAAGCAGTGAACCACAATATCGGTATCCAACCCAGGAATATCTTCATAAGACCAGGAAAAGATCTCAACATAGTCGCGCAGCATCTGTATCAACCGTTGCTTGATTCTAGGCTCCAAATTTGCATCGATCTTGACCTATTTCTTGTCTTCCTCTGTACCCAGATTTACTGTTTCCACTGGCTCTTCATGGGGGTTGTATCGCCCTCTCTTCCTGAAGTAACAGTCTAGCAAGTTCCCCAGGAACTTCGCAATCATCCTCACCTTCGTCCTCAATTTGGTTGATCGGACTTTCAAAGTCATAACTGGCAGTAGCAGAGTCGTTATCAGTGGGATCTAGAGTGGATGTAGACTTGTATATGTGAGTGTGTGTAAGACAAATAGATGTTTTAATAAAGTGCAAGATAGAAAAACAAGGAGCGCAAAATTTGTAATGCAAGAGAACGTCCAATGCTTTATTGATGATATATGGAAATGACAAATAATAAGCCCTCACAAACAAAGCCACGGTGTCTCGGGAAAGGCACCGGGCCGTAAAGTTTCAAATTGTCTGTTACAAAACTCAAAACAAAAGTCTTATTACTGTGTAATAAAAGAAATGGGCACGAAGTCCTTTGTCGTCCAAATGCTTAATCCACCGTCGGTAGTCGGGTAAATCCAGCTGTCAAAATCTGACTCTTCATCATCATCTTCAATTGCATTCACTTCCGGATTACTGATACGCATGGGAGGTCTTCCAATCCGCGTACGCCGAACAACCCTTTGAGCTTCTGCAGTAAAACCCAAACCAAACTTGTCAGTCTTGTGTGCAAATTTAGGGAGTTGGCCCCAATTCGCCCACGCACCTTTTTCAATAACAGCCCGGGCATCTTTGAGGGAAGCCATCTTCATTGGAGGATCTTCAGCAACAGTTTTAGTCGATGCCAGTGTTTGGGGGACTTCTTCAAAGTTCGAACACGGGGTTTCAATGAACTCCACATCCATCTCCACATACCGAAAAGAGTTAAGGTGGCTCACCATGTACTCCTCTTCTCCTCGTACTTTAACAATTTTCCCCTTCACTGGGTATTTCAACATCTGATGGAGCGTAGAAGTTACTGCCCCAGCCTTATGAATCCACGGGAGACCCAACAAACAAGAATAAGATGGTCGAATGTCCATCACATAGAACATAGACACAAAAGTATGGGAACCAACCTTAACAGGAACATCCACCTCTCCATGTACCATCCTTTTGGACCCATCAAAGGCCCTAACCACAATATTACTTGGCTTCAAAACCAACCCTTTGCAATCCAACCGATCTAATGCTTTCTTGGGTAAAACATTTAACGAGGACCCAGTATCCACCAACACGTGGGCCAGAGTAGTGCCCCTGCACTCGATTGAAACATACAGAGCGTCATTGTGATTCTTTCCTTTGGCAGTCAAATCTACGTCAGAGAAACCCAACCTGTTATCAACGGTCAAACTAGCCACATAGTCTTTGAATTGATCAGCAGATGTTTCCTGCGGCACATGCGCAGTTTTCAGGAAAGCAATTAAAGCCTTTGCGTGGGCTTCTGAGCACAACAACAAAGATAACATAGAGATCTTTGACGGGTTTTTCCCCAGCTGTTCGACTATGTTATAGTTTCTTTTCTTGATGATCTTCAAAATCTCCTCTATCTCCTTTCTAGAGGTTTCAACAATAATCTTCTTTGGTGCCTCCGTCTGGGCAGGCTCACCGGTGACTCCTTTGCCCCGAGCGTCAGATGACTCGGCGACAGGGGTAATGGTTGGAATATGAACAGGGACAATAGCAGATGTACTGGAAGGTGAAATAGTAACAGGCTTCCGAACAGTTGGTGGGGAGATCTCAGGAGAGAAAAGTCTTCCGCTTCGGGTGACTTTGCTAGACCCAACAATATTGCTGATATCAATATCAGCCTCTTCAACCTTTAAGTCTTGTTTAATCCCATGATAATACACATCGGCCCCATAGTGCCACGGGACAGCCTTATCCGACGTGTAAGGGATAGGTCTAGGAATAGTAATGATCAATGGAGAAACTCTCAGAATAGATGTAATCCTAACAGGCTTTCTCGAGGAAGCCTTGGAAGAATTGGCGGAAATGGTGATTATGGAAATATCTTCAACAAGAATCAATGGAACCAAAGTTTTCTTGAACAGGATTTCTTTGTTATCCATCAGGCGTTGAACACCTGACTTCAATAGATGGCAACCAGTAGGTAGGATGGAACATAGGTTGCAACCTTTGCCACATCCCAGAAATAAACCGGCCAATAATAAGTTCTTCTTAACGGTTAACAACGGAGTAGAAATGTCTTCTACAGAGGTCACGAATGAATCATCATCCATAACATTTACTCCATGCTTGGGCATAGGAGCAGTCATGACATTAGGCTTTTCCGGTGCTTCAAACTCGATCTCCTTAGCATCAATCAGATCTTGCACTTTATTCTTCAAAGCCCAGCAGTTGTTTGTATCATGCCCCGGGCTATTAGAGTGATAAGCACAATGGGCGTTTGGATTATACAGCGGTGATGTAGTACTGGGATTCTTTGGAGCTTCCCTCAGAGTCACCAAGTTGGTTTTCAACAGTTGCGGCAGAATTTGAGATAGGGTCATACTGAGTCGAGTATATTGTCTTTGCGGTCTCTCTACTCTTTGCTGATTGTTGCGTTGTAGGGCAACATCAGGTCTTGATATTACTACAGCATTAACTGCTTGGCGGCGCTCAGGTCGGTTTTGGCTCCTCGAGCTGTAAACTGCACTAGATTCCTTCTTAAAAGGCTTCTTCTCTGTACTTGATGAAGCACCTTTCTGTATCTTGCCACTTTTAATACCAACTTCAACTCTCTCCCCAGTCATAATCAATTCAGTGAACCCAGATGATGAACTACCGATCAAATGATTGAAATATGGACCAGACAAAGTCCCAAGAAACATTTCCACCAACTCCCTATCAGCCAGAGAGGGTTGTACTCTTCCAGCAAGATCTCTCTACTTCTGAGCATAGTCCTTGAAACCTTCGCTCGCACCCATAGACATACCCTGAAGTTGAGTACGTGTGGGAGCAAGGTCGGCATTATACTGGTATTGCTTGTAAAAAGCAGCAGCAAGGTCCTCCCAGTTGCGGACATTAGCTCCTTCTAGTTGATAGAATCATTCAAGTTGAGTCCCTGACAGACTATCTTGAAAGAAATGAACCCAAAGGTTCCTATCAGCAGTATGTGGTTGAATCTTTCTGACATAGGAGCGGAGGTGTAACTTCGGACAAGATAATCCATCGTACTTAGCAAAGACAGGATCCTTAAACATGTGTGGGATAACCACCCCAGATGCCAAACCCAATTCTCCGAAGTCCAACCCAGGTATCTTCTGGATCTCCATTGCGCTCAACCGGTCTTCGAGTTGCTTATACCTATCCTCGGCAGGAGGATACTGGTCTTCATCAAAGTCAGTGTCATTGTCAAAAACCACAGGGCTAGGACCCTTCCTTTCCTCGTGGTTTTCTCCTTCTCCAGATGAATGAGACAAATCATTTTCCTGTCGCAAATTGTTCCCGAACCGGCGACCCATATTCAGTAGGACCACCTTCTTCTTCTTCTTCTTCTTCTTTTTGTCCTTCAAGATAAGAGTCTTCAAATCTTGTTGACTCTTGGCCAAGTTCAGGAACATCTCCTGGAACTGAGCATTCTGAGCTTGCAGAGCCTTGATGGCTTGATCAGTAGGTGTTTTAGAAGACATATTGTGCTTAAATAAACAGCGAAGAAGATAAGCAACCTGTAACGGTACCTGTAATGAGGTGCATGGGAACGAAATGCGTATGAAATGATTTCAAAGACTCAGGGAGATTCAAATTTGTAAACCAAAATAAAACACACTTTATTAGATTAAAACTTGAAACAATGTTTAACAAATGCCCTTAAGGCGTTACAAAATAAATACTGAAAAGCAAATCTAAACTAGAAATAGTAAAAGACATCAGAAATCCCAAGGTCGTTTTCCTCTCGTGCTGACATAATCGTTGATTGTCCTCTCGGTCTCAAGCTGCCTTGTAAGCTTCAGAATCTTCCGTTCCTGCTCATGATACTTCTCTCTGTAGGTATCCCTTTCTTTCCTTAACTGGATCCAAGATCTCTTTAATGCCCCAATATCAGTAGGCATGTATGGATAGAGGACTGTATAAGGAACCCCTTCTTCATCAGTATGCTCTACAATCACCGGCAAAACGGCTTCATATGGCATCCCCAGCTTTTGAGCACGGGCTCAAACCCACTGGAGATATGGTTGCATCGGGAGAGAAGTCTTCATTCCTAGCTCATGTGGATCAGACCTGTTAACCTTGTCCCAAGCTCGTATAAACCTGCGGCGATGTCCCTCAACATCCCCCTTGAAATCAAAGACAATGCCTATAAACAGCAGCTCATGAGGACCATCCCTTCGAGCTCTTCCAAACTATCATAAGGCTAAACAAGGATTATAGGTTATCCCTCCTCTAATTTCAATCAATGGAACATTGGGGTATTCCCCATACCGATCAATGACAATTACCTCTTCCATATCCTTAGTACTCCAAAGGATGTCCGTATGAGCAAGGGACATGATCCTGTAAGCCCAACCCATACCTTTCTCCTTCTTCATTACAGATTTAGAGAGGGGAGAAATAAACCACCTCGCCAGCAGCGGTGTACAACACAAGAGAGTTCCCCTTCTCCGCACAGTACGGGTATAGAGGGCATGTAGAATGTCACCTAAGAGAGTAGGCACTGGGTTACGAGACATGAAGATCTTGACTGCGTTCACAACGATGAAGGCATCTGGATTCGGGAACATGACCAAGCCGTAGATGAGGAGAGCCAAGATGTCTTCAAAAGCTTGAAAGTCTAAGTTGTCCCAGAACTATTGAGCTTGATCGATCAAGAACTTAGCCAAGAAACCTTTAACTCCACTCTGAATCTCCCAGTTAGATACTACATCAGCCATTTCCAGATGTAGGGTTGAAGCAATATCCTCTGGCCTAGGAGCTATCTCCAAACCTGTAAAGGGTGTCTTCTCTAGAATAGATATGCCAAGTAAATCAGAAAACTCCTCCAAAGTAGGGACCAACTGATACTCCGGGAAGGTGAAACAATGATGCAACGGTTCAAAGAACTGGAACAAGACACTCATCATTTGCTCATCCAACTTGGAAGTGACCAGGCTGAGGAGATTACCATGTCTTCTGACAAAGGAAGAAGTATCAGGAACCTTTGAAACCAACTCTCTAAGCTGAGCAGGGATTTGCATGAAGCTGATTCGAATGGTATTTCTACGCATAAAGGCTATGATCTGCAAAACAGAACAAAGATGAATCCCCTCGGTCTTTGAAATGGTTTGTCTAATGAAATATGCATGCGATGTCATGATGCATGATGTAATGATAAAAACACACCACAGGTATCACATATAGCAAACATGGTAAGGGCAAACAAGTCACATAATAGCCCTTAAATTTCAGGCTGGCATGGAGTTTAGGTATTACCCTCTTTTAGTTTAGTTGGTTCAACCTGTCCTAATAATAGTAACCGTGTAAAACTTCATCTGGAAATGTATTAGAAGGAACCTGTGTAGGGTTGCTTCAGGGTGAGTCCATGTAAAAATTCATCTGGAAAATGAGAAGGATCCTGGGTAGGGTTACTTCATGATGAGTTAGTGTAAAACTTCATCTGGAAAATGAGAAGGAACCTGGGTAGGGTTACTTCATGATGAGTCTGTGTGAAACTGCATCTGAAAATTAGAAGGAACCTGGGTAAGGTTACTTCATGATGAGTCAGTGTAAAAATTTATCTGGAAAATGAGAAGGAACCTGGGTAAGGTTACTTCATGATGAGTCCGTGTGAAACTGCATCTGAAAATGAGAAGGAACCTGGGTAGGGTTGTGTGATACGGTGGCCAGAACCGGGATGTATTTCCCTTTTTAAAGAAAATTTGCTGGTTTGCGTTTGTATTCGCAAAATGTCGCAGTAAGCAAGAGTTGCCACCGACTTTTATTTTATCCAACAAGGAAAGGAAAAAAGCACAGAAAAATTTCTTTTTCGAGATATTTCTGAGTACGGGGGGTATATTATAGAAAGGGAAGGTATTAGCACCCTTTCTATCCGTAGTTATCTATGGGTTCTTAGATACTTGCTCATCATTTTCAAAATTGTTTTCTTTGTGTTTGTGTGATTTGAAAAGCTTTTGTTTTGACTTCAATTTAACTCTTGCTTCTGTCTTCAAGAGTGTAATGAAGTGTTTTGAAAACTTTGTTTGTAAAGGAGTGTAAGTGTGAAAAGTTTGTTTTGTTTGAGCAAGTACTTAAGAGCTAATCTACCTACTCGAAAAAAGAATCGTTCTATGTTCGTTTCCTTTAGACAACGCTATCCTATTATTAGTGAGTAGGTAGCACCGTCGTTGGAGTTTTGAGGGTCAATACGAAAGGGACGTACGGTCACTAAAGCAATGTTAGGACGTCTTAGTAGTAACCCTAATGTCTTAGATCATTTATCTGAGGCAACAATATCTGAGGCAACCTTTCCGAGGCAACTTTGATCTTTGGACAAAAGGACGACCACTAAAACATCCTATACTCAATGACCGTTTCGGAAGGCAACCAAGTGGGAGTGTACCCTAAGAGTGCGCATGTGCGAATGATTCAATTTCAGTTTATTATCTTTGTTTATTTAGGGTGATCTAACTATTTCAAAATTAATCATACATTCTTGTCATGCATCCTATTATCATACATCTAACAGTTAATAATTTGCGGAATTTAAAATGCGGAAATTAAACTACGCTATTACAAGGCTTCAGGTATTTACATAGCCAAAAACAAACCCTTTGAAAATAAAGCGATAAATGGAAATAAACATCCTAATTAAACTATTACAAACTGTAGACAGTTACATCAATTGGGTAAAAATAAAAATAAAGCGCGCGCGAAGAAAAAATTAAGATCGGGAAGAAATTAGGGTTTTGACCCTTCTAACCTAATCAAAAGGAAAATGTTTTTGTTGTTTCTAATATTTTTTAAAGAAAAAAGAATTTAAGTTTTTAAAATTAAATATACAAATTAATTAGTGATTAAATTAATTAATAAAAATAATAAAATGACCTATTTTTGGTTTTTTGGTTATTTTTAAGAAAAAGAAAAATAATTAAATTAGAAATAAAACCTAATTGTTCTAATTAGTTTTAATTAAAAAAGAAATTAAATTTTTTACCTAAAATTAACACCTGATTAAATTAATAAATTTATTGATAAAAAATATACCTAAATCTAATTGGTGAAAAATATTTTTATGATTTTTTGATAAAGAAAATAATTATTTGTGTTAGTAAATAAAATAAATAAATTAAATAAAACAAATAATAAAAAAAGGAATAAAGAAAGAAATTGGGCCTGAGCAAAAATGGGGGTGCAAGAATCAGAATTCTGGGCCCAAAAATAAGGAGGTCTGTTTGACTTTGTGAATCCAGTGCGTTGCTTTGACTGAGGCTTCATGGTGCTCCTTCATTGCTGGCTCTTGGATCTGGATCTCAAGCCACTTGGCAACCTGGATTATGAGGACGTATGGTGGATCTCGGCTTTGCATACGCATGTGATTGCAGTGCGTTACAGGGCTTGGAAACACTTGCTTTTGATTGCTTTTGCTTGCTGGGAATCTCAGGAAGTGATTGAGATAGCTAGGATGCCTTGAGGATGCCTGGAAATAGGAATTCGTATTTACACTTTCTTGGTATTTTTTCAAGTTTTGCTCTGGTTCATACGCCTCTTTCTCCCTTTCTTTTAGGCCTGCCTCGCTTCTATATGTATCAAGGAATGTATTAGGGTTGATAAGTGATCTAAATCTTCCCCCATCAATGAATTGGATCTTGATTTGATACACCTTAAAAATCTTTCCAAAAATGGCCTAATTCAATCTTTTTGTACACACCATGCCTTGATACGAATTTGAATATTTGCTAGCTGTAATTTAAAACCTGAAACAAGTACAAAATCTTTTGTTTTCAATATTTTGGATTTTATATGATTTGTTTTGATTTAAATTGAATTAATTCAAATAAAAATAAAAATAAATAATAAAAACATGATAAGGACAAGTGGCAAGGGCTAGAGCTCACGGACTATGTTGTCTACTCAAAACAAGTGAAAAAGATTGGGCCCATTTGGCAAAAATTGAAGTTTTAGGCATAGTTGACTTTTGACAATTTTGCAAAAAGGGTCAACTTCACCAATGCATAACTTCCTCAATTTTGACTTTTTGGAGGTTTTCTTTGACTTTTTAGAAAGCTTGAGATGTCCTATAATCAACCCTTTTGGTCTCATCTCAATTTGATATTCCATGCTCATGTATGAAGCTTTGACAAAAAAGGTGTTTTTGGTGACTTTTCAAAATGACCTATAATGTCCAAATTCACAACTTCTTGTGAGTGCATATTTTGAACTTGGGAGATGAAGATCGATTGTAGGGAATTGCATCCTATTCAAAATGAGCTTTGGATGGGTCATTTCTCATAAAGTATGAGAAAGTTATACTTGGTCAAAGTTGAGTTGACTTTTCCTACAAAACCCTAATTTAGCAACTTTTGAGTCTTGATGAATTATGAGCAATCCTTGATGAATCATGATCAACCCTTGATCAAATGATGAAATATCCTTCAAAATTAGAATGTTGACCAAAAATCTTGAAGTTTGACTGTATGTGGGCCACATTTGACTTTTTCCCTAGCACAATCGATTTTTAGGCCTTTGAGCAATTGACTGAGCAAATTTCCTCTGTAGGGCTTGAAATTTGACATGGATGATCTTGAGAACATATTAGGACATTTTTGAGAATTTGGGGTCCCTTGGACTCAAGTATCTTAATGCAATATGAAACCCTAATTTGGGGTAGACTACCTTAGGAGAGAGCTTGTCTGGCCAACCCTTGGATTACCTTGAGCAACTTGAGTATCATTCTTGAAATGTTTTGAGAAATATGGGAGGGAAAATTTTGGGGTACAACAGGTTGCTTCATAATGAGCCCATGTAAAACTTCATCCGGAAAATGAGAAGGAACCTGGGTAGGGTTGCTTCATGATTAGTCCGTGTAAAAATACATTTGGAAATGTCTGAGAAGGAACCTGTGTACGGTTACTTTACGATGAGTCCGTGTAAAAATGCATCTGGAAAATGAGAAGGAACCTGAGTAGGGTTGCTTCAGCTGGTCATGTAGATAGTTTTCCTGGCTTGTCACAGGTATTAATCTGGAACTTGTTTTTGTTGGTCGTTGAGATAGTTGTCTTGTCTAGTTTCAGGTATTAATCTCTGGCCTTTTTGAAAATTGTTGATGATATCCATCTGTTGATTGATATTTCCTGAAAAGGTAAAGAGTTAGCTGTATGAAATGTCATGATGTATGAAATGCACTGTGTAATGGTGTTCTCAAAATAAATGAGATTGTGCTATATGTGTTGCATATGCTATGATGTATGAAATGTGAAATGTTGTTGAAGCGTATCTTTTGGTTGGGAAGATGAATCCTGGACAAATGCATGGGAGTTTTAGTAAGTCGAATCTTGGAAGGCCGTTGGGGATGAAGAGCATGAACACCTTCAGACCTTATTTTGGAATGTTTCCGTTGGGGATTCCTATCTTGTTGTTTGAAGAGAACTCCGATGGGGAATGTTAACTTTGCTTGAGAAGAAAACTATGTGGTGAGTGTTTATTCCTGCTTGGGGAAAGGAATTCAGGAGTTTTAGTTGTCCGTTGCTACACTGGGGAGTTATCTCTCGATGGAAGAGAAATGAAGTTAACAACTTGTTGGGGATAGAGATGTTAATTGCTATCTTGTTGGCTTCCAGGCTTTGCAGAGATTCACTGGGGATAGTGGTAAACACTACTGGGGAAGGAAAGCTTTGTTGATGACTTCATTGGGGATTAGGAGTTGTAGTCCCTTGATTTGTAATAGTTGGGAGAGGCAAACTTAAGCTGGGGAGGACAAACTTAGCCGAGGAATTGTTCTTGAGACCAACTTAGTTGGGGAGAAGTTTTTAGAGATTGGAGCTCTGGTTGTGGATTGCTTGGATCCAACTTTATGAAGATCATCCTATGAAAAAGACTTTGTGGGATATTTGTTAATGCCCTTAGTGGTAGGTGTTGTAGTACTGCCGGAAAATGTTTACTTGGCCGTACATAACCCTTTACAGGAATTCATGTTTAATGCCCCAAGTGACTCAGATGCAGATCTACCCCTGGTTATTCAGCATTTCTTGGAAGATTTCTTGGAATCTTAACTTGACTGCCCCCAGACGAGTTGGACGGTGACATGTCATGCCCCCTTGCTTATGGGAGATTTTGTCATTCGGAGTATCATCCCTTTTGAAGTGATTTTGTTCACTGAGAGAGTTTTTGTTCGTTGATTATTCGTCGTGTGAATTTCTCTGTTGTCAAACAATTAGCCATATGCAAAAAGCGATATTCAAATAATGCAAAGTTTATGTTTGTCTTGCAGTTTTGAAAATGCGTTTTTAGAAAATAAAAGAAATTTGTAAGAATGTGAATTCAACTCAAGATTTAGAGTAAAGCCTTACAGGAGTCAGGATACCTTTGGTAACAATATACTTTCGAACTAACCCATGCTTCAATTAGGACTTTTGAAAGGTTGTAGCACGGTTTGGTTCACGGTTTAAGAAACAAAGGATAAGGCTCAAAGTGTATTTCTACCCGCCCGTTCTTCGTGATGTTCTTCAGTCCTAAACTCAGTTAATTGTACGTTTGAAGTCTAATTGAGTCTTGAATGACATTTTGGTGATGGTTCGAACAAGTTAAGTTTGTCGGAAGGCAGTCATTTTTGCAACATTTTTCATGTTGTCGAGGATTTGTAGTGACCTCTTTTTGATTTATTATCCCTGATTTTTTGCCTGTCTGTTCTTATTTTGAGAATACAGTCAGCGGGATGCCCCCAGTTTTCTTAAGTCTCCTTCGTAGGTTTTGACTTAGTGGGATTTTCTCTTGAGAGATAATGACTGCCTATTTGATAGGGAACCTTCACCGTATTTGGATTCAACAGGATGTTCTTGATGTCATCCATTGTGTACAAAGTGAAAGCTTACGACTAAACACGCATTTGAATTAGCTAAGAGACTACCCTGCCCCAGGTTTTGATTAAAGGTTTCAATTTGTGTGAAAAATAAAACTCCTACTTCTTTGGCTCAAAGGGGTTGACTAGGGATTATCTTCCTTATAACTCCAGTATTTAGGGTTTGAAAGAAACACATGTACATCGTCAGCAAGGTCTGTCCAAAAGCATATTGTATGAGATTATGGCATTATTTTCATCATCCTCCCTCTAAAGGCTTACATATTTTAACAAGATTTGAATATCATAAAGGGAGTAAAAAGCATAGTTTAAAATATGATGAAAACAAATGGATTAATTTAAGACAAACACATGCAATGCATTAATGAGGATAACCAAAGTCTGACATAAAGATAAGTGTTTAAGCAAACAAAGAAATTACAACTGAAAATTCAAATAAACAGAAAATTCCTCCGCCTAGACCGTCACTTCATATGGATGCCCTTGAGGGGTGATAAAAGAGCTCCAATCATCTTGTGTAAACTCCACCACTCCTTCGTCGATTAGGTCTTAAATCTTGTTTTTAACGTCCAACAATGGTTAGTGTCGTGTCCAGGACTGTTGGAGTGGTACGCACACCTTTCTCCATGATTGTAACAGGGAGAAGCAGTATTAGGATTCCGAGGGGGATCCTTCAATGTGACTAAATTCATCTTCAACATGTTTGTAAGACTTACAACATCGGCATGTTGAGTTTGGTATACTGCCTATTGGATGCATTTTGTTTATGCTGATTACCATGTCCTTGTTGGAGAGGTTGTTATTGGGCTTGCAATGTATAAGCAATTTGGAAAGGTCTACTCTCCATCAAACTGGCTTCTTGTCTCATGGGAGACTGATTAAGGACTTAATACCCAGTCTTGATTGTTTGTTTCATACATTTGCATCCATCTTGATGAAGTTTGTTGACGAGGACTCTCAGCTCTTCTTGTCCCTGAGCCAAGTTTTTGATAAGAGCCATATGACCCACCATCTGGCCTATCATCTGGATCTTCATTGTGGCTATCTCAGTTTGTAGCCGTTCCAACTGGTCATCTTTGTTGTCCTTAGGATTCTTCATGGTTATGCTCCTAGTGAGGAGTGCTTTCACTTCTTCTTTCCCCTTGGATAGGATCAAGAACATTTCTTGAAGTTGAGCATTTTGAGTCTGAATGTCCTTGATAGCCTGTTCATGAGCCATCTCTTCTGAAATAAACAGTAAGCGAGTGAGAGACATGTGTGGGGAAAGCCTGTCGTGATATGATGTATGGTATGTAGATGCAATGTTTTCAAGGACTTAGAAGATTTAAATTTGTTTTAGACAAAAATGGAGCAAACATCAATTGTATTATTAATTTTAAATTGATTACAACCATGCCCCTTAGGCTTACAATGGAGGAAATAAAGCAAAATAAAAGTCCTAAGACAAAAAGGTCAAACTCATCCTCTTTGGCTCAATGTAGGTGTTCAAGTTTTGCTCTTCATGGACTGTCTTGTAAGATCCAAAACCTTCTTTTCACTTGTGTAGAACTGGGCTCCTAAGGTGTCTCGCTCTTCCTTCAGCTGGATCCAAGCTCTTTGCAAATCTTCAAGAGAAGTAGGCATGGTAGGATGAATGACAGTATACAGAATATCTCCTTCAACAACTGGCTCCATGATGATGGGTAAAATGGCAGGGTATGGCATACCGAGGCTTTGAGCATTAGTTCGTACCCACTTAAGATAAGGCTCCAAAGGAATAGAGTTCTTACGCTCCAATGTCTTGCTATCCACTTTTTTTACCATTCTACAAGCTCGTATGAACCTTTGACGGTAGCCTTGGTCGTCGCCCTCATATTCGAATACCAAACCTTAGATGAGTGCATCGTGAGGACCATCTCTTCGTGCATACCAAAATTTCTGTAACGCAAGAGAAGGGTTATATGTGATACCTCCCCTAATGCCTAAGAGTGGGACATTAGGGAATTCCCTGCAACGGTGAATGATGGTTGTATCCTCCAAGGATCGAGAACACCAATAAATGTCAGAGTATGAGAGTGAGATCATCCTTTGAGACCATGTCAAGCCTTGCTCTTTCTTTATCATTGATCGAGGTAGGTGCGAATTAAACCACCTAGAGATTAAGGGAATGCAACACAAAAGAGTACCTATTGTCTTCATGGTGCAAGTGTGGAAACAATGTAAAATGTCTCCAAGCAAAGTAGGTATAGGATTACGAGAGAGGAAAACCTTGATGGTATTCACATCTATGTATTAGTCCAGATTGGGAAATATAACCAAAGCATAGATTAGATGGGCTAAGACATCTTCAAAAGCTTGGAAATCAATATCCTCCCAGAATGAGCGAGCTTTCTCCAACATAAATTTGGCTAGGAAACCCTTAACTCCACTTCTTGTCTCCCAATTTGCTATAATATCGGTTCTCTTCAAATGTAAGGCTTCGGCAATGATTTCAGGCTTTGGAGTCTCCTCTAAACTGGTGAACGGTATTTGATCAAGCATAGGAACTTCTAATAGTTGAGAGAACTCTTCTAATGTAGGCACCAATTGATAGTCAGGAAAGGTGAAGCAATGATGCATGGGATTGAAGAATTGGAAGAGTACACACATCACTTCTTCTTGGAAGTTTGAGGTAGCCAAGATGAGAAGTCGACCATATTTCTTGGTGAAGGGAGAGTCTCCAGGCACCCTTGATGATAACTCTTGGAGTTGAGGATGTGCTTTCACGAAGCTGACTCGAATGGTATTCCTCTGAATGGGGTTCATGGCCTACAAAATAAAGCAAAGACAAATTCCTAAATCCTTGAAATGGATAGTGAGAATGCTTATGATGTTATGATTCCATGATGTTATGTAAAAGTATGCAAATCAAACAATGTTATATACAAATAATCATATACACAAAAAGCAGACAAGTCCTTAGGTTTAGGCTTGCAGTGGGGTTTGTAGGTAAGTACCCTCTTGAAGTTTTAGTTGGCTTAACCTGTCCTAGAAAGTAACAGTGTTCTAGGGGATCTCAATATCACTAACCTTTCTTTTAGGTATTGTATCAGCACAATCAATCTTTTCTTATGGCTGAGATATCCCAAAAGTCTGATCTCAATGAGTGTAGTATCGAGTATCAACCAATTTTCAGCTTTCCACTGAAACCGGTTATCTCACTACTTCCTAATGGTCAAGTTGTTCAATTAAGGTTCTAAGGTCAGTTAGTGCTTTATGACACCTGTAGCGGTAGAAATGTTTAAGACTAAGCCACTGGATTGACTAGACTTATACATATGAAAATAAAAATCGCCATCGCGCTTTATTGTTTCCAAAGGAATGGGAAAAGAGCGAGTAACCCAAAAAGAGGGAGAAAGATTCAAGGTAAATGGGTTGGTTATGCAAAGGGAAGGTATTAGCACCCTAAACATCTACAGTACTCCGCAGGAACTTCTTTGTAAAATCTGTATATTTTTCCTATAAAATGTTGTATAAAAAAATTGATGGTGGAGGTGAGAAAAGAAGTATATTTTTATGATTTTTACACCCGCCGCGGTTGCGAACCTTTAGTGCCTACGTACCACCTTTCGTGCAATAGGGGATCAGGGTACACGTAGTTCACCGTTAAATTTTTTTATTTAAAAAGTATGTTGGTTAATTTTATGAGATAAGACATCATCGTCATTGTCCGTGTGGAAAACATACTTACTACCCACAATTATGAGAAAGAAGAATTTGCATCATCTCAAAGTGGATGATATCGCTTGGATTTTAAAATCAACAATGCCTCACTTAACACCCAAGTGGAAAATATCTCTCTTCACTATATATTGTAGAAATATAGTTGTTTGCATCAATACAAGGATTGACAAGAGTCTAATATTTTGAGAAAGGTTTTAAGCCAAAATGGCAAAATGGTTTGAAATGAGATTGGTTGACTTTTAGTCTTCTCACAAAAAGTGTCAAGGTATTTTTAAATTGATTGAGGTTTATTTATGAAAATGATTTTTTTTGAAAATACATGGACCTAAGTCCAAGTTTATTATAAAAGTGTATCAAGTTTAGAAAAAGAAGAGTTTTCAAAAGGAGGAGGAAGATTTTTGAAATTAAAGAAGATGGGAGGAGCAGAAGGGACTATCCTAAAGCATAAGGTAAGAGTTAGGGATAAGAACCATCTAACCAACAAGAAGCCAATACTTGACATTATGAGTCAAGATAGAATTCCCATTTTTTGGATTGAAACCAAGCAAGCAAATATATTAGATATCTTGAGAGAACCAAACTCTAAGTGTATTAAGTCTTCACAAAAATTGGACAGAGTAACGGCTGCATAAGGGTGAATTCCAGATTACAAACAAAGTATGTAATCATAATAACCTGCACACAAAACAAAAAAAAAAACCCAATGTCTTGAGGTAAACCCCAAGAACTCCATACAAAATATCATTTAAGGTTACAAGGTCTCCAACATAGGCCAAGGTCTCTAATCCTAAGTCCAAGAATGTCCAAAACTCAATAATGCCAAGGATAGTAACCAAATAGTACAAATATCATTAAAGGTTTTTTAGGGTTCATGTTGATTATTAGGTGTCTTAGAAGAGAAAAGAAAAGCTCAAGTGAGCAAAAAATGAAAATGACAAGAAAGTAAATTCTCAAGTGAGAAAAATAAAGATGGCATGAAATGTAATGCTTAAAGTAAATGGTACATAAAGCATAAAAATAAAAGTATAAAGTAAAACAATTAATAATTAGTGGTTAGTTGGATGACCATCTTGAAACTTGCATTTGGAACTCATTAGAGGATTGATAGAACCAAAGCCTCCACACAACAAGTTGCCTTTTCTTTTTGTCAAGTATATCATCCATTTGGAATCCTCAAAAGTACCATTGAATGATCAACAATGTTTAAATGATCTGTGTTGACCAAAAGTGATGTAGATCCATTAGAGGATTGGTAGAACCAAAGCCTCCACACAATGAATCTCAAGGTTATTGGATCAAAGAGATCAAATTAACATACTTGGGCTTGCAAATATAGGTTTGGGCCATGAATGATCATTTATTCGAATCAGAATAAAATTTAGTGCTATGTTAAGCAGTCGTAAGTGGACTTATATAAAAGTCACACTTATTTTGAGGCTGTTCAATAGCAATCTACGCACCATTTGTTTTGAGACATGATATAGAGATCATGGTCCAATAACACTTAGTGCAATAAGAAAGGGATGAGATGAAGAGGGATGGGAAAAAATACAAACCACATTTAAATTAAATTTTAATCAAACTATTATTAAAATCATTCATCCATTTTTGTGGAGTTAAACTCAACACCATGGATCCAATGATGTTAACAAAGTTCATGATAAAAATTTCAACCCAAGATCAACCATAAAATAATCACAAATTATTATTGCATCTAATATATACATTAAAAAAGTTTTAAAAAGTTTTTTAAAAAGGAAATAAGAAAGAAAAATATCAACTATGTTCAAACTAATCAAGAAAAAAAAAGTAGGAACATAGAAAAATCAGAAATGGTCTGAAATATTTTTATAAAAATTTTGGTAATTTTTTAAAGTCAGAAACTATTTTGAAGTTAATTAAAATTGCTCAAACAAATAGAAAATAGATCAAAAATAGTAAACATCAATATAAAATTCCATAAATTTTTCAAAAAGTCAGAAATATGTAAAATGACATTTATGAAAACTTTTTAAAATAAAAAAATGTCAAAAAGTATTTTTAAGGTAATTAAAACAACACAAACAATGCAAAAAATATAAAAAATATCAAAATAAAAATGTGAAAATATAGTCATGAGATCAGAAATAATTCAAAATATTTTTATGAATTTTTTCATAATTTTTGGATAAAAAAATTAAAGAGTTATGAATTTTTGAAAATTTAATCAATTAAAATATAAAATCAGAAAATAAAATAAAACCAAAAAGATATGGGCCATCAGATCATAGTCAAAACGCATTAGTAAGCTAATCCAATGGACCAGATGCGTTGTGCTTGATATGGACCTTAGTAAGATGCGCATGGGATCATAAAAAGGACAACCAATGAAATTAAAACGTTTGGCACGCTATCATTGGCTGAGACGAGACATGTCATCATCTTCAACCTCCATCCACCCTGCAATGGAGATTTTGTGAGATCTTTCAAATGGAAAAATATGATCCCAGACCAGTATCATTGGATTCGTCTCTTCAAGACGATCCTAACACCACTATCACACCAAATTTATATAAGGTATACAAATAGATATGAATCAAAAACCTAGAAAATAGAGAGCACCTTCAATTTGAGATTTCTCTCTCAATTCTCAATGGATTTAAAAATGGTAAGAAGCACTAGAATCAGGAGAAGGAGTAGAACATGTTAATGCTTTATTTGGATCCAAATGGTGGAGAATTCTACCTTTTTAAAGTTCAAGAAAGAAGCTCTGAAACTAGACTTATGTAGCTTGAATTATAGACCGTTTTGCTTGATTTAAGTGCTGGAGAGTTTGTATGATTCTTAAGGAAGATGAATGTGCAAAGAATTTTGGAAGAAAATGATGGAATCTCAGAAACTGATTTCAAATTCTGACTTATGAAGAAACTTTAGTTCCAAGTTACCAAGTTCAATCCAATGGCATTCTCAGCTCAAGGGGTCTTAAGGCATGATTATTAATGCTTTAGAAAGATAAGGTTACAAGATTTGCAATGGAAAAAGAATGGAATCAAATGGATGCTTGAGCTGAAAGTTGCATTGAGTCAAAGTTGGGGAAAAAAGGTTGAGTTTCCAAACTTAGAAATATTTCAAATTTTTCTTCAAAAGTGACCTATAATGTTTTGCATCCAAACATGGCCTTCCACTTGGAATTGGATCTTGACCAAAAAAGATGGCATGAAATAGACCTCTTGAATGATATTTTGAAACTTGAACCATTCAAAATCTCCAAAAATAGAGAGAGTTATGAATTGTTGGAGTTGGCAAAAAATCATGAAATGACCTATAATCTTTTGCATCCTTAGGGCATCTTCCGTCCATTTTCTCACTTTTCCAATAAAAGAAGGCATGAATTTCACATCCTCAAGATAATTGTGGAAAATGAGTGGGCTTAAGGTGATAAAAATTGACCAAGTTATGATCATTTGAAGTCACACATGGGAAGATGGGGGTTCATCTGGAGGACTTGTACTCTTTCTTCATCATCAAGTTTCTTCCACATGAAAACTCCTTGAAACTTTTGAAGTGATTTGTTAATAACCCTTTAAAGATAAGAATTTTTTTGGAATCACTCAAAAATACGAAAAGATGAGCAAGATATACTTCTTTGAAGTTCAAAACCCTAGCTCCTAGATCAAGAAAATGCTTTGAGGAACTTTGACAATTTTGAACAACCTTCTTGCACCAACACTTTTGCTTTGTAAATAGAATTTCTTGAGGATGATAATGAGAACTCGTGGCCACCAAAACTACTTCCATATCTTGAGAATTGAGATAAATATGCACTTGTGACCAAGGGGAATAAAGTCTTGTCTAAACATGACTACTTCTTCAATCAACCCCTTTTACTTTTGAATCAATTTTAATAACTATTAAATGTGGTGAACAAAGATAAACCTTGCCATACCATTTCTTCCAAAAAAACTTCAATGGTGGAGTTTGGACTTCTTAAGCTTTATTGACTAGGGCATGGAAATAAACTCATGAACCCATGGAGAAACTTGCTAAACCTCATTTCCTTTACCTACATTATTAACAAGTAAGACAAACCAACATTGCATTTTATTAAAGAAAATCAAGACAAAGTATTCATGATCACAAAAGAAAACAATTCAAGGTGATTGGTGATTCCTCAAAGAGCAAAGCTAAAGATAGGGAGGAGAACCAAAAGCCCTAATTTGATCTTGTTGTGATTGAATCAACATGGTATGATGAAGGGATCTTAGGGGGAAAAATTGGGGTACAACAACACCGCTCAGCGGCCTCGTATTCTCCCCGATTCAACATAAGGGATACCGGTACCAACAAATGTGTCACACTAGCGTAGCCATTTCTTCAACCATATTGGTCTACACTGTATAGTTTCCATAATCTAATGCTACTTACCTAAAAGGTTCCCCAGATCCATGTGGAGGATCAAAAATAAAGCCCAAACAAGGAATCATAATGTAAAGCATGCAAGTCAAACAAGGAAAGTAAGTAAAAGTGATATAACATTAAGGTAACCCCACTTTTAAGTAAGTCCCCAACAGAGTCTCCAGTTCTGTAACACGGTAGGAGAACTGACTTGGGTGTTTTGCGTTTGATCACAATTGTTGCACATAGGAAGAGTCGCCACTGACTTTTCTTTTATCCAATAAGGAAAGGCTGAAAAGAACAGGAAATACCTTTCGAGATTATTTCTTGAGTTAGAGGGGTAGGTTATGAAAAGGGAAGGTGTTAGCACCCTTTTCATCCGTAGTTATCTACGGGTTCTTAGTTACTTTCTAGATCACTTACTTTTGTTTGAAAATGTGCTTGTGGTGTGGGTTTGAAGATATTTTGAAAACGTATTTGTAAATATTCTCGTTTCTATAAGAAGGCGTACAAAGTGTTAGTTTTGAAAAATAGTTCAAAGAGATGTTTGTGGAATGTGTTTTTGAAAGTGATTTTGAAAAGTGTATTTGTAATGATTCTCGTCTCTATAAGAATGCGTACAAAGAGATTTGTCTTTTGAAAATGTTTCAATTTTAAAAGTGTTGGTGCAAAAAATGTTTTTGTTATGAGCAAACGAGCAACTATGAGCATCCTACCTACTCAAAAGGTCTTTGTTCTTTTTATCCTCCTTTAGATGTTGCTATGTTGCCATTGATTTGGTAAGAAGCCTCATCATTGGTTGTGAAGGGACGGGCGTGGGTCGTTTGTATAGTCATAGAAAGAAACCTATGGAACGTTTTAGCAATATCATTTAGGGACTAGATTGTTTACCGAAGGAAACATCGAGGGTAATCGAGGGACTACGATCTTTCATTGAGGGTCTTTTCCAAAATGCCCATATTCGAGGGACATGACTATTTTCCGAGGCAACAAGTGAGATTACCCTAGAGGTGCATGTGTGAATAGTGTGTTTGATTTCATGCATTTAGTTTTTGATTTTTGGGTTGTCTACTTGTTGGTTTTATCTTTCCATACATCCTACAAAAATAACATTTGTATAAAGCAATAAAAATACAGAAAATAAATATCCTACACTATTACAACCATATTGAATAGCAAGAAAGTGTAAAGACAAAATAAAATAAATGAAGGGAAGAAAAGCTTTTCGATTTTGGCAGCAAAACCCTTTGATTATGCTCTTCCTGACTTCTTTCGGTTTGGCCTGGAAGTAGTAAGGACACACCTTTTCGATTTCATCCCTTTTCCTGTTTCTTTCGAATGGGGCCTGGAAGTCAGTGTGTGGGTCGCTTTCGATTCTGCCTTTCTGATTCCGTCTTTTATCCCGCCAAGAGGGAAAGGTAAACATCGAGAAAACCTGAAGAGGGAGAAATCACGGTCTTTCGATTGAGAGATCGGGTAAAGGAGTTTGTTACGCAAGGGGAAGGTATTAGCACCCCACACGCCCGTAGTACTCTACGTTATCCACTCTTGTTGTCTAATCTAATGGGTGTGGTCAAAACTTATGTCTATGGCTTAAAGCTAAAAAAAGGGAATGCATGCGAGGAAAAAAAACAATGTAGGGAAAATAAAAGTTGTGCTCGTTTGGGCCCTACCCCAATGCCTACGTATCCCTTTTAAGGAATCAGAGCAGCCGTAGTTCGGCTCATATATTCTGGTTGGTTTGTGTTTTTTAGTTAAGACAACAAAAACAGTAAAGATGGCAAAACATCAAATAAAACAACAAACAAATGACATGGTAAAACATCGGCTAAATAATAACAAAGTAACATGTCAAAGATAGCGAAACACCAAATGATAAAACATCACACCTAAAAATGACATTGAGAGTCAAAGTAGGATAACCAACATGTGCAATGGCAAAACATCGGCTTCAAACAAGTATGAAATGGCGAAACATCGGCTAAAAGATAACAAGGTATCATGGCAAAGATGGTGAAACATCAATAAACCGGATGACAAGACATCACACCTAACAATGATATTGAGAATCAAAGTAGGATAACAAACATGTGCGATGGTGAAACATCGGCTTCAAACAAATGTGCGATGGCGAAACATCGGCTAAAGATAACAAGGTGTCATGGCAAAGATGGTGAAACATCAATAAACCGGCTGGCAAAACATCACACATAACAATGATATTGAGAATCAAAGTAGGATAACAAACATGCACGATGGCGAAACATCGGCTTCAAACAAATGTGCGATGGCGAAACATCGGCTATAAGATAACAAGGTATCGTGGCAAAGATGGAAAAAGATCAATAAACCGAATGACAAAACATCACACCTAACAATGATATTGAGAATCAAAGTAGGATAACAAACATGTGCGATGGCGAAACATCGTCTTCAAACAAATGTGCGATGGCGAAACATCAACAAACCAGGTTTAAAAACAAAGCCAAGAGGCGCACAAACAAATAATATTGATTTATATCTTTTACCTTGAAGAAGGGTTTTAGTTTATTAGAAGTGTTTTATGATTTTCCAAGAAAACAATTTTGTTTTAAGATGCAAAATGCAAAGGAAGGAAAAACAACTAAGGGAAACTAGCCTAAAACTATCCATAGTGTTATCATACAATGATTGACCCTAAGGTTGAGGATAAAGGAAATTCCTAACCTATCCTAGCATACATGAATCCCTACCTTAATCAACATGTCAAAGGAAGCTTAACAAAACTATCCTATAGGGAATAGGCAATGAGAGCGAAGTCGTGATCTCAATTTCTAGATTGAGTGACTCATTGATCAACAATTGAAGAAAAAAAACAATAAATATCCTATAGGGAACATGCACTGAGAGCGAAGTCGTGATCTCAATTTCTAAATTGAGTGACTCATCGATCAACAATTGAAGAAACAAAACAATAAATATCCTATAGGGAACATGCACTGAGAGCGAAGTCGTGATCTCAATTTCTAACTTGAGTGACTCATCGATCAATAGTTAAAGAAAAAAACACAAACACAACACACATATCAAACAAAACAGAGGGCCTCCTGACATATATCAGCAACAGAGGTCCCATCATGCAACATAGAACTATACAAAATGAAAATAGAAGAAAGGAAATAGTGCAATACCAAACGGATAACTATCCGTAGAAACTGAGCAAGAATAAAAGAAACCCAGAGAACTTCAAGCAAGCGGGCATCAGCAGACAAACCAAGTTAGAAATTACGCCATCGGGATGTAAGTATTCAGATTTTCATATATGAACAGATCCCATGGGAAATGTATAGCATTCATAATCACATATATACATCCTGCATAGACTATCAAATATGCCAAGCACAAGAGTAGTACCAATATAATAAATTGTGTTCCACAAATGAAGTGAAACACAGTAGCCTCAAGTCAAAAATGGAAAACTTTTCTCAGAGTACCTCGCGCATTCAACAACCAAGTTAGTATTCCCAGAAATAGAATGATGACTCACATAAGGGATGGATGATGACTCCATAATGAAGTGATAAAAACATGATAGCAACTATCAAAACATTAGATATGATAAACACAAAGAAACAAGCATATGCACAATTTGGTCAAAAGTTAAAGGAATGTTGCTCCTTTCTATCACCATATTGAATTGACAATTGAATATCAATCAAGGATCATGGGAGCTTGAGAATAATACAATCAAAGAACATGAAGGTCAGTAGAAACCATAATTCAATCATACTCAATTACTTCATCACAGCTCACAAGCATAATAGAAGAGGAATCCTACATAATGCATCAAAAACTTAGATCTCAAACTAACCATGGAAGAAAGTCAAACAAGGACAAAATTAGAGAGTTTGTAACAATCAAAGATTTGAAGTAAAGCTTCCAAAACATGATTAGGACATGATCAAAAGTTTAAAGTGTTGATTCTAAAACATGCTGCACAAGTGCATTCAAAATGCCTCAAAAATTCAACAAGGAAAAAAAGAAGAAGCAAAACTCTATTCATGATTAGAACTAACTTAAGTAATAGGAATCAAATACTCTAAAGTACTCATGAGACTATCATTGAAGTGTCATTTCCATTCATGTTATCATTGGCCATTTAATGACCTCAAACTCAAATTGAAAGCTCAAGTTTCAAAGTAAAAATCAACAAGAAATCAAAAAGTCATAAAACATGCATCAAAAGGTTCAATCATTCAAAAATGGGGAATTAAGTGTAATGACTTGAGTTTATGTGGATAAACAGAACCAACATGATCATTAGGTGCCCAATTATAGGCCTCACTCAAGTTCATTGGCCATCAAGCAAATTGCAAGAAGATATGCAACATTAATTGGGTACCTTCACTTCAAAAATACATCAAAAAAGAAAAGGGCTTCCTTAATTCAAACAAAAAATTTCTTAGCATCTTTGAGATGTATAAGAGTCAGAAAACATGTTTTAAGTTCATGGACGGATGAGGAAATGATCAATCAAACTTCAAATATCAAAAACTAGTTAGCAAAAACCACCAAACTAGACATGTTTTCAAAATATTTTGTGGAAAATACCAAACCTTATCAATTAATTCAAGAAAAATCTTTTTAATGACATCAATCCATATATGAACCTTAAACAAGAACCAAATTCAATTGAAACTCAAGGCCAATTTCTTTTTGGAATCAAAGCAAACAACGGAATTAGCAAACCCTAATTATTTAGAAAATGAACTCAATTATTGATTAATCAAGTTCCAATTCTAAACAACTCAAATTAAAATCATACAAAAATAAAGAAAACTCTAAAGATCAGAGAACTTATTTTTTCAAATTTTTAGAATTAAAGAAAAGTCAAAAATAAAATCAAAATTCAAACCTTTAAACAATTAAACAAAAATTCACATCTCAAAATAAAATTCCAATCAAAAGTCATAAAAATATCCAACCAAAATTATATTCAAATATTAGAATTAAAAACCAATATCCATGATTTTTTGTGGAATTTTTGAATTAAAGGAATTATTAAAATAAAATCAAACAAACAATTAAACTATTATTTAATGACAAAAATGCAAACCCTAGCCAAAAGTCATAAAAAGGTCAAAACAAAATTATATTCATACACTATGATTAAAAACCAACTTATATGATTTTTTTGAGGATTTTTGAAATATTAAAATAAAAATTATGAAGCAAACATTTCAAATAAACTTCTCAAATTAAATTTCTAATCAAAAATAGAAAAAATGCTAAACCAAAATCAGAATCAACTTCTAAATTATTTTGTGAGTCAAAGATAATTTTTGTGGAATTTTTAGATCAAAAGAGCTATTAAAATAAAAATAATCATTGAACAAACAATTAATTAAACCTATGAAATTTTAAACCAATCAAAACATTTTGAAAAATTCCAATAAAATTACACAAGATAGTAGAATTTGTTTTGGACTTGTGATAATTTTTTCAGAATTTTTTAAATTGTTTTGATCAAGGAACAAAAATCAGAAAATCAATTGAAATCAAAATATAAACTAATATTCAAAAATTCAAATGGACCATTCAGATGATGACACCTCATCATCCCTAACCTCCAGCCAAACCAGAAAACGCGCGCGCCCATCAGTGTTGCACCCCAACTTCAGACCCTCCAAACAAACTCGTTTCTCAACCATTTTTCATCAAATCAAGTGCAAATTAAAGTCATAATGACAACAAATTCAATGCAATTCGAATCACATCAAGTAGTCAAACATGGATTTAGAAATTTATACATGAAAACATCAAAAACTCACTGAAACCTAGAGTTGCAGATATCTCAAACAAGCATTGTATACCAAATGAAACCTCAAATTGCTTCAGAATCATTCATATAACATCCACAAACAGATATTCATGCTTAATTTCAACAATAAACGACTACTTTCAAAAATCAAAGTTGAATGAACCTACCTCAATTCTCAATCTGAATGCTTGATTCCCTCACACCAGATGCGATTCAAGGCTTGCTTTAGCTTCCTTAGCACTTTAGGATGAAGAAGCAAGAAGAAAAATTCCAAATGCACCACTGAAACTTGAGATTCAAAGAAAAGTGCAGCTATGGAAAGTCTGAATTCAGATATGGAATTTGGAAGTTGTGAGATCTCTCATTTTTCCTTCAGTGCTTGCTTCTTATTATATATAGCATGTAGAGTAGTTTTTCAAGAGAAATGGGCTTCAAAAAGAGTGCATTGCCCAATTGGATTTTTCTGCCATGTTGAAAAATGAAATTTTGATCATGCCCTTGGCTCGTGCATTTTTTCTCCTTTCAATTGCTTTTGAGGCCTCTCCTACTCAGATTTTGATCCACCAAATCTTGGTCCTTGACTCCTCATGATGAGATCATGCTAATGTTTTTGAAAATTTGGCAAGTTTTGTCAATTTTTGAGTCATGGTGGTACAACTGCACATGGGGCACAATTTTGCTTCCATTATGGGCTTCCTCAAATCACAAATGGGTCATGGGCCTGAATAGAAGTGAAAATAATGACTGAAAATGAAGTTCTCAAGTTTTGGCATTTTGCTTGCATGGCTAAAGTTCAATACAATGTCAAGAAATTCAAAAGACCATAACTTTCCCATACTTTTGAATTTGTACACAAATGAGTACAATTTGGAAAGGTATTGAAACGATATACAATCCTTTAGTTTTGAGTTTTTTCAATTGAATCCATTAAGGTCCTCAAAATTTGACATGAAATTCACTGATTTTGGAAAATGACCTATAATTTTAACTTGAGGCATGAACTTCCAAAGACCATAACTCTTGACTCTTTGCCAATTTGGACATGAGACAAAAAGGAGATGAAAGATAACCATCTTATCTTTCCAATCATATTTAATTTGCATTTTTTTAATCAAAGGTGAATAAAATATGAATTTTTGAAGTTAAGTCCTCATTTTCCAAAATTAGAAACTTTTAGGGTTTCTTCATGAACAAGTTTCAACCCAAACCTTAATCTTTTTGATCCAATGATCAAAATGGACTTGAAATATGAAAAGTACACCCTTGAATTGATGGTTGACCAAAAGTTCACTTGGTCAACCTTGACTTTGGCTGATTTTGACCAAAATGACCATTTTACCCCTTTGAATTAATTGGTCCACTTCTCTTCAAAATTGATGGTCAAAACTTCAAAAGTACTATCTCCAAAATTTATAGAGGCCATGTACAAAGTTTCACTTCAAAATTCTCAAGAAATCTTGATAAAATCCCAAACCCTAGTTTTGGTTAACACCTTAGGAGACTGATGAATCATCTCCAAAATTTCAAAATCTCTGGGCATCTTGACCAATTTCTTGTACAAACACTTTTCAAATAACAATGAGATGTTGTAGCTTCCAAATCAAGACTTGTACATTTATCAATAGCCTTGATCAAGCAAAACCCTAATTTTGACTCGTGAATCAAAAGAGTGATTCTTCTTATAATCAATCACAAACTTCAATCCTCTGATGATCCAAAGAGATGGATACAATATCTTGAGATATGCAATAACTTTTAAGATTGAAAGATCCAAAGGTTTAGATAATAAGGTTCTACTTGAGCAACTTGTCAATGCAATCCTTCAAATCTTGAGGAAGACTTGATAACCAAAGTATTTTGATCCCATCACAATGTATGAATGCAATGCAATATGATATTCATGATGAAACATAAGCCTAAATCATGAGGGTAAATTTTGGGGTGCAACAGCTGCCCCTATTCAAATATCTTCAACATGATAAGTGAGAAAAGTGACAACTTTCGAGCGTTCAGAGTTGAAGATGATTGAATACAAAAGAACCCGAAAATTTACACTCTTGAAGAAGAAAGAAAAAAGAAGCAGAAAACCCCCAAGACATGCGTCAGAATGAAGCTGTAACGCAGGTTGAAACAGAACAAAAACAAAGAATAGTAGACGCAACTAAACTTCCGGGCAAATGTGCCAGGGCAAGACTGCGCTTCAAAAAAGGTGAGATAAAACTCAAACCACAGAGTATAGGCGAAACTAAGCTCTAGAAAAGAAAATGTACGCGGGTGAGGAGGCTAAACTCTGAGCTCGACCCAAAGCAAAGTGGCTAGAGTGCGTGATTCTAGGAGCACTTGCTAATCTCAACTAAGATAGACAGTATGAAGGAACTAAAAGAATCCCAGAAATGAGGAATAAAAGCGAGACGAAACTCGACTCAATAACCAATTAGACGAAACTAAACTAGATGAGTACCAGGACGAAATTGGATTTCACGCACGGGTAACGAGGCGAAACTCGACCCATAGCAAAGTGATCAGAGTGCATGTTTCTCAGAGCACCTGCTGGTCTTAGATCAATGGATAAACAATGACGAAAAATGATAGAAGAATCCAAGGAACAAAAGAGACTGATTTCAATCCAGGAATGCATTACGAACACTGCACTCGATAAACGAACACCGTCAAAGGGTCCAAGGTATGAAAGCAAAAACGAGACGAAACTCAAATCAATAACTAGTTAGGCAAAACTAAACTAGATGAGTACCAGGACGAAACTGGATTATATGCACAAGCGGCAAGGTGAAACTCGACCCAAAGCAAGAGTGATGAGAGAGCATGCTTCTCAGAGCACCTGCTGGTCTTAGATCAATGGATAAACAATGACGAAAACTGATAGAAGAATCCTAGGACCAAAAGAGACTGATTTCAAACCAGGGACGCAGTAAGAACACTGCACTCGGTAAACAAACACCGTCAAAGGGTCCAAGGTATGAAAGAAAAAACAAGACGAAACTCGACTCAATAACTAGTTAGGCGAAACTAAACTAGATGAGCACCAGGACGAAACTGGATTTCATGCGTAAGGTGAGGAGACGAAACTCTGAGCTCAACCCAAAGCAAAGAGATTAGGGCGTACACCTAAATACCTGCTGAAAGCGAATCGAGACGAAACTGGTATTCAAAAGGTGCATCAATAGACATTGGAATGAACTGTAGAGGGTAGTGAAGACTAAACCCGAGAAGACCGCGCCAGGGAGAAACTGAACTATAGTCAAGAGTAGACACTCAAACAAACAAATGATTGATGTCAAAAGGATATTGGTATGGGGAGGAAACTGAGATAATGAGGACGAAGACCTCACTGGGGATTTAATCCGAAGTATAAGCAAATTCATTGGGGACAACAGAAACAAAAATGGCTTATGTTCCGATGCATGTTTGAATTCTTTCTATATAGCGAAATGTTCCATATATTGGAAATGCTACGCGTTTTGGTAGATGCAATATAATGATGCATGTTTAAAAGTTTCACTGTGGAATGGCCAATTGAAAAGCCAATAACCAATAAGTCAGAATCTGACATGACTTGCAAAAATAAATTGCAAAATCCAAAGGAGAGGATAAAATATGGGGAATCGCTAGAGAGGGAACCTCGAAGAGATGAAGCTTCGCGGGGAATAACAACCGAGCAACCAGTAGAAACAGGCCATAAACATTGAGAGGAGCTGCAGAAATAAATTGTAAACTCCTAGAGAAGATCGGATCGACACTGTAGCTTCTGGAGAGGGACGCCATCTGAAGATTAGACATTGAGGGAGAAGATAAGGGCAAGACTGTAATCTCTGGAAAAGACAGCGCACGACCATGTTGAGGATGACACCAAGACAACAAACCTGACATGAGGGGTGAAAACCTTTGCTGGGGGAACAAAGCTCTGCTGAAGAAATGGGACTTCACCGAGGATACATAATTGTGTTGAAGATTTTTGTTGGAGAGATTTTTCTTTTGGAATTCAACCATTGTATGGGTTATGCAGATAGTCACACAGTATCGACTTTACTGGGGATAAGGAAAGATCTTAACATAAGGACGTCGCAATCAACAGACCAGATGGGAAATGAGAGGTCATGGCGAGGGATCTTTGTTGGAAACTCCATTGGGGATATGCGATATCCTCAAATCCGGAGTCTCAGAATAAAGCCTTTAAAAGAAGATTCCTGGGGAAATAAAACTTCACTGCAGAAACGAAACTTCATTAGGGACAGGTAAAGTCCTATTCATACATGGGCTCTGTCTAACAGAAGAAAACCAAATATTCTCTTCCTGATAATCATTAAGCTCTTTACAGGTGTTCAACGTGTAAACTCTTTTTTTTTTATGTCAAGCAAATGTTTTGCATGCAGAAAGATGTTTATTTTGGGAATGACAGATCTGATGCGAAGATTATTTAAGCCTTGAAGTTGAAAACCTTAACAAAGTGTCGCATCTCTGTCGTGAATGAATCACTAGCTAGAGTGCAAAAAATTTCAAAGCTTTTCTTCCCCTTTTAAAAAAAAATGAGTCAAGATGCGGGTGATAAGATACCAACATGAATATGCAACACATTTTTGGGAGTTTAGGAAACATTATCCTATTGTAGTATGCTTTCGAGTTAAACCCTTGTTTTAGTTAGGACTTTTAGAGGTTGTAACGTGGCCTGGTTCGAGGTTTTTTTAGAAAAAGTTTTTCAAGGCTCAAATTATTTGGTGCCTACCCCCTTCGTGATATTCTCCTGTCCTAAGTTCAGCTGACTTATTACAAGCATTCATCTTTTAAAAGGATTTATAATGCTTGAGTGATTACGACAAATTCTCCAACATGATTGTCACTTAACTTTTGCTGCTTTTGTTTTTGATATTATTGTTCCTCTCCTTTTGATGAAAATTTTATTGAATAATATTTTTCCGTCTTTAGGCTCTCTTTTCCCTAACTTTTGCCTGGATAAAATCTTTTTAATTTCAATTTTGGAAGTCCAGCCGGACGCCCCAACTTTTACCTAAGCGACTTGTTTTCAAGTTTCGACTTAGCGGAGCTTTTTGTTTCTTTCTTACTCATACTTTCCACTTCAAACAAGTCAATATGACTTTAGGTCTTTGAACTTTTTATTTCTTTCTCTCTTTTTTTGAAGAAAACAAATGCCTCATTCCTTGGTCGGTGAGGGATAGCCATTATTGTATCGATTTGATCTCGACCTCAGGACTTTGTGGGGAAATGAACATCATGGTTTTGACACGATCTCATGATGTGAAAGATAAAATATGGTGATCCTCAGATGGGACATTCCTTCTGAAATTTGAATGCTTGGTCAAATTAACTGAACGTCTACCCTGCCCCTGGTTAAAAAAAATAAAAAATAAGGGTTTTTTTTAACGGAAAAGAAACTCCTACTTCGAAGGCTCAGAGGGGTTAACGAGGGTCTAACTCCCTTATATCTTCGATGTTTGGGGATTGAAACAATGCTTGTACATCGTCAGCGGGGTTCTACTCAAAATCATACCACTACAGTCATCGTTTTTAGCTAAACTCCTTCCTCCAAAATCTTGGCTAAGCAAAAGAATTGGCACAGTTGGTATTAAAATGCCCGAAAATCAATTAAAGAGTGATACTGGATGGATTAAGTAAAATGAAACAATTTCTTCAAGGCAAAAATATTCAACACATCAAGACTGACGTTCGGCCATAAACAAAATCCTATATGCAGACAATGCTAAAACAATCAATCAAGATAACACATGAAAGTGCAGAAAAGAAACGTAATAAAAGCCATTATGGGGAAGAAATATCTCCAACTAGGTTCTCCGATCTCACCGTTCTGCCGTAATCTTGATATTACCCTGACCCACTACCTTTACCAACAACACGGAGCTATGAAACAAATTGGCAAGGCATCCACCAGTAAAGTGAATGAGAATCCTATCAATCATAGAACTAAACACGCCCCTTGCACAATAGTAGTTGTGTTTGTTATTCGTATTTCAAGCGATCCACTAACCATGACTTAGATTACCATTTTCGTGTAAGGCCCACGAAGTTTATATGCACATGCTTATCAGAATATTGGACGTTTTTGTAAACAAAATAGTAAAAAGGGAGAAAAGAAACATATATGTATACTTGAAAGAAGATATTATATTGATTTTGAGAAATCAGCCTATGAAAAAGGCATTTACATTTGGAAGCAAGTAATTACAAAATCAAAGCAAACAAGTGTTTACAAATGGAAATGTGAATGTGAATATCCATCAAGTCCCAACTCTGCTATGACTCTTATGACTCTTACGCTTTTATCTTCCTGCTTTCAGACATATCATTCTTGGAATAACTTCGAGCTTATGTCGGGTGACGGAACGAAGGAAAGAAACAAAGGATCTCATGCCGAGCGTTATTACTTGCTTTAAGTCCCTAACTTTTGCTTGATTCGCCCTTTCGGGTTTTCAATTCACCAGGACACCCTCTTTTTGCCTAAATCGCCCTTTCGGGTTTTCAGTTTAGCGGTTTATTTTTTTATTTTTTTATGCAAAGTATTTTTTAACTACGTCAGCATTCACAGGGAGAGGGAAGTACTCTCCATCCATAGTTGTGAGCATCATCGCTCCTCCAGAGAAAATTTTTCTTACCACGAAAGGACCTTCATAAGTCGGAGCCCACTTGCCCCTGGGATCTCCCCGGGGGAGAATTATCCTTTTTAGCACAAGGTCACCTGGCTTGTAACACTAAGGCCGTACCCTCTTATCAAAAGCTTTCCTCATCCTTTGCTGATATACCTGACCATGACATACAACCGTCAACCTCTTCTCGTCAATAAGTTCCAACTGATCCAGCCGATTCTGTACCCATTCACTTTCATCCAGCTCAACATCCTTCATGATCCTAAGAGAAGGAATCTCGAATTCTACCGGCAATACTGCTTCCATGCCGTAAACCAATGAAAATGGGGTTGCCCCAGTCGAAGTACGCACAGTGGTGCGATAACCATGCAAAGCGAAAGGCAACATCTCAGGCCAATCTTTATAGGTTACCACCATCTTCTGTACGATCTTCTTAATATTCTTATTGGCTGCTCCGACAACACCGTTCATCTTTGGTCGGTATGGGGAAGAGTTATGATGCTTGATTTTGAAGGAATCACAAAGCTCCTTCATCATTTTGTTGTTTAAATTAGACTCATTATCGGTAGTGATCTTTTCAGGCACTCCGTAGCGACATATAATATTGTGCTTAATGAACCGAGTTACCACCTGCTTGGTGACATTGTCATAGGATGCAGCTTCGACCCATTTTGTAAAATAATCAATGGAAACCAGAATGAAATGGTGCCCGTTGGATGCAGTCGATTCAATTTTTCCGATCACATCAATTTCCCACATCGCAAACGGCCAAGGGGAAGTCAAGAAATTCAAAGGTATTGGCGGCACAAGCACCTTATCAGCATAGACTTGACATTTGTGGTAAACCCGTGCATGATTGTAACAGTCAATCTCCATGGTGGACCAATAATAACCTGCTCGCAAAATCTTTTTAGCCATGGTATGCCCACTGGAATGGGTCCCAAAATCACCTTCATGTATCTCCTCAATGATTCTAGCTGCTTCTTTCTTGTCAACACATCTGAGCAGTAAACCATCATGATGCCTTCTATACAACACACCACCACTGAGAAAGAACTTGGTTGAGAATCTTCTCAAGAACTTCTTATCTGTGACAAATGCCTCTTCAGGGCACTCTTGTGTTTCAAGATATCGTTTAATATCATAAAACCAAGGATTACCATCTGATTCCAAACTAGCCTCAAAACAGAAAGCTGGCTCACTCAAACTTCTGATGGTAATGGAAGGTGCCTCATTAGCCCACTTAACCTTGAACATGGAGGACAAAGTTGCCAGTGCATCAGCTAGATTATTTTCTTCTATGAGAATGTGCTCAAACGTGATCTCTTCGAAGTACGAAATCAGCTTCATAACATGCTCACGATAGGGAATTAGGTTCTGATGGTGAGTCTCCCAATCTCCATTAATCTGGCTGATAACAAGATTGGAATCCCCGTAAACTTTCAAAAATTTGATGCGCAGGTCGATCGCTGTTTCAATGCCATAAATGCAAGCCTCATATTCGGCCATATTGTTAGTGCAATCGAAACAAATACGAGCCGTGAAAGCAATGTGGTATCCCTCAGGGGAAGTGATAATAGCTCTGACGTCGTTGCCCATGGCATTTGAGGCACCATCAAAAACAAGCGTCCAACGTGATCCCAGCTCGGGTCCTTCGTCTGGCTCTGGCATATTACATTCCCGAATATACTCAATTTCCTCATCTGGAAAATCAAACTTCATCGGTTCATAATCGTTCATGGGATGATGAGCAAGATGGTCGCCCATTACACTACCCTTAATTACTTTTTGAGTAGTGTATTGGATATCATACTCGGTGAGTATCATCTGCCAACGGGATACCCTTCCTGTAAGAGATGGCTTCTCGAAAATGTACTTGATTGGATCCATTTTGGATATCAAGTAGGTGGTGTGAGTTAACATGTATTTCCTCAAACGTTTGGCGGCCCAGGCAAGTGCACAATAAGTCTTTTCCAGCAATGAGTACCTCGACTCGCATTCCGTAAACTTCTTACTCAAGTAGTAAATAGCCTGTCTTTCTTCCCTGTCTCATCGTGCTGACCAAGGACACAGCCCATTGAGCTCTCCAACAAAGTTATATACATGATTAGTGCCCTTCCTTCCACTGGCGGCATGAGTATCGGAGGTTCCTTCAAATACTCCTTTATTTTGTCAAAGGCCTTATGAAAATCCTCATTCCATTTTACTATTTGACTTTTCTTCAACAATTTGAACAAAGGTTCACAGGTGGCTGTGAGATGAGAAATAAATCTAGAAATGTAGTTTAACCTTCCCAAGAAACCACGTACTTCCTTCTCCGTTCTTGGTTCAGGCATTTCCTGTATCGCTTTTACCTTGGCCGGGTCCACCTCGATACCTTTTTCACTTACAATAAAACCCAACAGCTTGCCAGATCTCACCCCGAAGTTGCACTTATTAGGATTCAACCTCAGCAAGAACTGCCTCAGTCTCTCGAACAATTTTTCCAGATGAACAAGATGTTCCTCTTCTGTGTCAGACTTAACAATCATATCGTCCACATAAACCTCAATCTCTTTGTGAATCAAATCATGAAAGAGAGTTACCATGGCGCGCTGATATGTTGCCCCGACATTTTTCAAACCAAACGACATCACTTTATAGCAGAAAGTTCCCCAAGGCGTGATAAATGTTGTCTTCTCCATATCCTTCGGATCCATCTTAATTTGATTGTAACCCGAAAAACCATCCATGAACGAAAATACTTTGGAATGAGCAGTATTATCGACCAACACATTAATATATGGAAGAGGGAAGTCATCTTTAGGGCTAGCCCTATTCAAATCCCTATAATCCACGCACATCCTGACCTTACCATCCTTCTTGGGCACAGGCACAATATTTGCAATCCATGGCGGATAATTGATGACCTTTAAGAAATTTGCGTCCAACTGCTTCTGGACCTCCTCCTTGATATTCTTGGGCATCTCAGGATGAGTTCTTCGGAGCTTTTGCTTGACAGGGGAACAACCTTCTTTGAGCGATAGTCGATACACCACTATGTCTGTATCCAACCCAGGCATATCCTCATAAGACCAAGCGAAGATATCAGAATACTCATGGAGTAGCTCAATCAATCTGACCTTTATACTTTCTTCGAGATCTTCCCCTATCTTGACTTCTCTTCTTACCTCTTCTGTGCCAATATTCACCACCTCAATCGAATCCTGATTCGGTTGGATAACCTTCTCCTCTTGTTTTAACAATCTTGCTAATTCCTCAGGAAGATCACAATCCTCATATGCTTCTTCTTCAGCTTGATAAATAGGAGTATCAAAGTCATAATGATCCATAGCAGAGTCGTTATCAATATAATCAGTGGTGGAAGTGCATCTGTATGAATGGCATTTTGGCGTTTTTTAGTGACAGTGTGTGAAAATAGAAACATTGCCATTCAAATAAAAAAGAAATGGAGGAAAATTTTGAATGCAAAAACGTCCTTTATTTCATGATAAACTTTTTGAAAATAAACATGGTGTCCCTGCACAAATGATCCATTACGCCTTGGGCAAAGCGTAGGAATTATGATATGATAATAAAAGAAAACAAGAAAATTACTCCTCAACGCTTGAAACTTGGATAACATCCACAGAAGTCCAATTGTTGAGTGTCTGGCCTAGAATACTCGGACGAATCAAATCTTCGATATTGTAGCCATCAACCAAATCGTCGCCAACTGCATTAACGTGTCCTTCTTGAGTAGCACAAAGACGGGAAAACTTCACAGGAGTAGATAAACTAGATGCTCTGGGAGTTGTACTCTGCCAACCTGGGCTAAAACCAAGACCAAATTTATTAAATTTTGGGGTAAAGTCCATCACCTAACCCCAACCTTTAGGGTTACCATTTTCCACCACAGCTCTCGCTTCCTTGAGAGAAGACATAACAGTTTCAGGCTTCCTTTTCTGCTATGGAGGAGGAAAATTGACAACATGAACTGTCTCAAACCCCTGAAACGAAGTCTCATGTATCTCGCCTTCAACTTCAACATAGCGGAATGATGTTAAATGACTCACGATGTACTCTTCCTCGCTGCACACAGTTATCACCTTTCCCTCTGTAGGATACTTGAGTTTTTGATGAAGAGTAGAAGTGACTTCCCCAACTTTATGAATCCAAGGCCGCCTCAACAAACAACAATACGATGGCTGTATATCCATCACAAAAAATGTAGCCGTGAAGGTGCGAGGACCAACCTTGATTGGTAACTCCACCTCCCCAAAGACTGACCTTCGAGACCCATCAAACGCCTTCACTATCAAATCACTAGGGCGCAGCTCCAGTCCAGAATAATCAATTTTCATCAATGTTGACTTAGGCAACACATTCAAAGACAACCCTGTGTCCACCAAAACCTGGGATAAAGTAGTGCACCTGCACTCCATTGAAATATGCAACGCTTTGTTATGGTCTCGCCCCTCCGGAGGAAGATCAAAATCTGTGAAGCCCAGACCGTTCCCGGCAGATATGTTAGCACAAACATTCTCAAACTGATTGACTGTTATCTCATGTGGCACAAACGCATTCTTTAACAACTTCATCAAAGCATTTATGTGAGGTTATGAATAAATCAACAGAGACAAGATAGAAATCTTAGAAGAAGTATGGCTCAGATGATCAATTATGCTATAATCACTCTTTCTGATAATTCGCATTAACTCTTCAACCTCATCGAGAACTGAAGAAGCTTCTGGTATCGGAATTGGTTGAGTCACATTGGCTGGCATAACCCTTGGATTACTAATCATCACCTGCTGTTTTCCTTTTTCTCTTGCAGAAGCATCTGCCGCATCTTGCACACTGGAAGGACCAAATACTCTCCCGGTTCTATTCATTCAACCCACACTAGAAAAATTATGAACTTCCCCTTCATTATCTTCAACACGTTCTTCCTCAGACAAACGAGTACTTACTGCCTGCTTCACCCCATGGTAATAAACATCAGCACCATAATACCATGGGATGGCCTTCTCACTGGTATACGGCATGGGACCAGGTATCGTAATCATCAAAGGGGGCCCCTAGATGGGGTAGGAATGCGCACAGGGGTGTAAGGAATAGATACCAGAACAACATCTTCTTCGGTAACCTTACGGTAGCTCGGTTTTCTATCGAACCGCAGGGAACCCTCCTTTATCAACAACTGGATATCAGCTTTTAAATCATCACAACCCTTCGGTTGCTCTCTACACTTGGCACACTTTGAAGTACAACCCGAAAAAATAGAATTGTCAAGCAAATACCTCTTAACATACCACAACGGGTTAATTACTTGTTCCACATTCATGATTAAATTCAACACTTCACCATTATCATAAATCATATTAACAACACCCCCTCCATGCCTAGGCATTGGGTTCTGAGTAACATTCGGACCAGTCACTGGAGTAAACTCAATTTCCATAGCATCCAATAAGTCCTGTATTTTGCACTTCAACGCAAAGCAATTGTCAGTAGAATGACCCACTCCGCCTGAATGGAATTCACATCTTGCGTTAGTATCATAGTTAGGAGGAAGTCTTGCGGGGGGGGGGGGGGGGGGGGGTGGTGGTGGCATATTTCTCAAACCGATCAACTTCAAATCGAGCAAATGGTGGAGTGCTTAAGTAAGAGATACCGACAAGGGATCGAATTTTCTCAACTGTCTCTGCTGTTGATTATTATACTGACGGGGAGCATCATGTTATCTTTGTTGTTGAGGCACTATATTCGGTCTCTGCTACGGAGGACCATTAATAGGAATAGAAACATCATTGATTTGTTAGTGCTGACGATCCTCTCCTCTTCCTCTATGAGAGTAAAACGCACTTGTGTCGCCTTCCTTTTTCTTAGGGTAAGTGTTGAATGGCTTCTTACTGCCCCCTGATGAGCCACTAGAACCTCCAATCTGAATTTTCCCCAATTTCAAACCTACCTCAATTCTTTAACCCGCCATAACCAAGTCTGCAAATCCTGCTGAAGTACTTCCTATCATGTGCTCATAGAATGGCCCTTGCAGGGTACTCATAAAAATATCAATGAGTTCTCTCTCCATGAGTGGAGGTTGAACCCTTGCAGCCAATTCATGTCACCTCTGAGCGTATTCCTTGAAAGATTCTCTTGGTCCTTGTGACAAATTCTGTAACTGAGTGCGATTAGGCGACATATCCATATTGTACTGATAATGTTTAACAAAAGCCCGAGCAAGATCATTCCAGCAATGAATATGGGTTTTCTCCAACTTCATGTACCACTCCAGGGATGCCCCAGATAGGCTATCCTGGAAAAAATGAATTAAAAGCCCCTGATCCTTAGTATGCACCGACATCTTTCGGAAATAAGCAGTTGCATGAGTAACAGGAAATGATGTGCCGTTGTACTTTTCAAATACAGGAGGCTTGAACTTTGGAGGAACTTTCACCCCGGACACCAACCCGAGATCATTAGCATCCATACCAAGGGCTCCTTGCCCTTCCACAGCCTTCAAACGTTCTTCCAACAACCGATACTTCCTATCCTCAACCTGAACTTCCGGCTCTGAACATTGAATAGAAAATTGATCTTCATCCTGGTCAAAGTCATAATCATGCTCCTGATAGTTCCTTACACCGCCCTGATTATCTCTTATGTTCCCCACAAGACGAGGCCCCGGAGACGGGGGGAAACTCCCCTATGTTGCACACAGAGGGGTTTTCGGGCATCTCGTGAAAATTTCCAACAGGCTGATCTTACACATCCCCCAATCCTACAGAAATGTCCTGATAGAGCCCTTGATTTCCACCATCCCCTGGATAGCGGCGCTGGTTGTTGACAATGGCAGCCAGTTCCTCCTGTCGGTGATTCACATTGGTGATGACCTCCATGAGTCGGGTCATCTGAGTAGCCATCTGGGCCCTTATTTCAGCGAGTTCAGCTTGAACTTGTTCCATTTGTCTTGGCAAATTGTTTCTGGTGGAATACCGATGAGTAGTCGTCTTGAATTCTGAATAAGAAAAGCAGAAGAATAAGAATACCGTCTTGAGATAACCTATAATGTTATGAAATGCATGATGTGCATGATATGTTTGTCATTTCCCGGTATTCAAGAGTCCTTTTACTCATCAATCATGGTGCACAACCAAAATTAATCAAGCATACAATAAAAGGGAAAAAAGGAAAATAAGACAAACGCTTCAATTATTTACAAACAAAAGAAATGATGTTTGAGTGACTTTGGACATTTAAGAGTGTAACACTAAACAATAAAATACGTGTTTCAAAGTAAACATAACAAAAAAACTGAATAATAAAAACAAACAATGGTCCCTTCCAACAATCCTAGGGGTGACCAAATACACCAAAGGTAAGTAACAAAACTAAATCTCCAGAACAAGACACGTTTCAAGATGTTGACAATACTCTTCAAGCCTGGCTTTCTCCTTCAAAAGTTATGATGCGACTACTTTAATTTCTTGAAACCTATCCTCTACGACACGTCTCTGGGCTACTTCCTTCTTAAGATGAGCATCTTTGTCTTTAAGCTGTTTCTCCAAGTTTTCAATCTTCTTCCTGCATCTATTCTCATATGCCTGAAGCTTCTGGCACTCTTGTTGGGTCTTACTCAACTCTTCTTCCATTTCAGCATGAGACCTTTTCCTAAAACTGGTTGCATCAGAAGTTTCCCCTTGAGCTTCTTTGAGTTTGCGAGCTAAGTCGGCCCTTTCTTGATCTACCCAATAAAGTTTCATCCCTGCCTCACGGTCTTTTGCATGAAGTTGAATGTTCTCAACATGAACCTGAGTGAACACCTCGGTAGGCACCGTGTTACTCAGAACAATAGGAGGTTGCTCACATATAGGAGCCGATCTTGCAAATGGTAACCGTAAAATCTTAACCTGTCTCTAATCCATTCCAAGTAAGGAACCCTTACAATAGGAACCTTCTTGCCCAAAGTAGTTCTATCCTTCCTGTGAATTCCCTTCCAAGCACTTGTCACTCTTTTCAACATAACAGGATCACTTCCTCTAACAAAATACACTGATTCAGACACCTCTTCAACCTTTGGCGGTCCATCTATTGCATATCCCAATTGACGATAAGCAAGCACAGGATTATAGTTGATACACCCCTTAGTTCCTATGAGGGGAACATTAGGGAAATCTCTGCAACTAGTGATAATACTTCGTACTTCCCCCATGTCATAATTCCACCGGATATCAAATGAAGTAAGGTTGACAAGTCTTGATGACCATCGAAGAGAATGTCTGGTATCCATGAAATGGCCACTTACTGGTAGGTGCAACTTAAACCATTGATACAACATCGAATGACATAAACTTACATTACCTCCTTTTTTATGCCTGAAATGAATGGTGTAAAGAGTATCTGCCAAGAGTGTCGGTACCGGGTTTTTATTTATAAAAACACAAATAGCCGTCAAATCCATAAAATTTCTCTTGCGAGGGAAGTGGATGATCCCGTATATCATGAGAGCAAACAGAGAGGTGAAGTCACTCCAATTCCCTTTCTTTGCCTAGTCTTCATCTTTCTTCACTAAGAAATCCAAATAAAACCCTGTAGTATCCTCACTTGATTTCCAATTGTCTTTCACCTCTTTCCAATTCAAATGAAGAATTTCAGCAATAACTTTGAACTTCAGCTTCTAAGGCACTTGGACAAAAGGAACTTCATTGGACAACTTGATATTAAGTAGGTACGCGTACTCTTCTAGTGTGGGAACCAGTTGATAATCTTGAAAAGTAAAACACTGTAATTCCTTGTCATAGAACTGGAAGAGGGTGAAGAAAGCCATTGGGTCAACTGGAGTGTTAAGGATTAGTAACAAATTGCCATAATTTTTGTTGAAATTATTCAGAACATCACTCTTCAGATAAGAACTCAACCTCTTCAATTCGTACACATAAATAGTAGGAATCTGATAAGCAAATGTATGCATGTTGGGCTCTTTAACACGAACTGAATCAAACTCATCTGACGGGAGGCTAGCCATTTCTGATGGAAAGAAGACTCTCGAATGTCCCTGGAAGATGACATGCGCATGCTAGTAATTTTTTATACATCATTTTTTTAGAAATAAATATGCTATGATGCAACATGACAGGATCAAAGTTTCCCAATGGATAATGGCTGGACCACTACAGAACAACACCACTCAAGATCAACAAAAAATCCTGAAACTTCAAAACTAACATGGGAACCTGAGTCACCTTCGCAACACAAAGTCACCAACAGTACCTGTACCTGTAAGAAAAGTTTTCCCGCCCCTCTCACGGGTGTAGTCTAGGTCAAGGTAAGGTTAAAAGCCAAATCAGAGTACAAGAGCTCGACTGTCGGTATCATCATACGATAACACCTATCTGAACTACCTCTGAAGTCATGGGTCTCATGGTCAGGTCTATAAAGCATCCGCCTCATAGCTTCCATGTCCACTCTATTCGTAGTTCCTATGGAATTCACTCATAGCCTGGGTATGAGGCCTTTTACCTCATGGAACAACCCACCCACCAAGAAATCCAGAATCCAAACAGTCCAGCCAAATCCAGTATGCAGAAAGTAAAGCGCACATAGGATGCAATGCAAACAGATAAATATGTAAAGCGGTAAAACAAACACCCAAAAAGAAAACAAACAAGATCTAGGATCGACTCCGGGATGGACCAGAAAGAGGTCAATCTGTCCCCAGTGAAGTCGCTAGCTGAAACAACCTGGCCGAACCGTCATCTTTTAATGAAATATCAATGAAGTCGCCACCGAACATATTTTATCCCTCCAGGAGGGAAAGGTAAACATCGAGAAAACCTGAAGAGGGAGAAATCACGGTCTTTCAACGAGAGATCGGGTAAGGGAGTCTGTTACGTGAGGGGAAGGTATTAGCACCCCACACGCCCGTAGTACTCTACGGTATCCACTCTTGTTGTCTAATCTAATGGGTGTGGTCAAAACCTATGTCTATGGCTTAAAGCTAAAAAAAGGGAATGCATGCGAGGAAAAAAAAGAAAACAATGTAGAGAAAATAAAAGTTGTGCTCGTTTGGGCCCTACCCCAATGCCTACGTATCCCTTTTAAGGAATCAGAGCAGCCGTAGTTTGGCTCATATATTCTGGTTGGTCTGTGTTTTTTAGTTAAGACAACAAAAACAATCAAGATGGCAAAGCATCAAATAAAACAACAAACAAATGAGATTGCAAAACATCGGCTAAATAATAACAAAGTAACATGTCAAAGATAGCGAAACACTAAATGATAAAACTCACACCTAACAATGACATTGAGAGTCAAAGTAGGATAACCAACATGTGCGATGGCGAAACATCGGTTTCAAACAAGTATGCGATGGCGAAAAATCGGCTTAACAAGGTATCATGGCAAAGATGGTGAAACATCAATAAACCAGATGACAAGACATCACACCTAACAATGATATTGAGAATCAAAGTAGGATAATAAACATGTGCGATGGCGAAACATCGGCTTCAAACAAATGTGCGATGGCGAAACATCGGCTAAAGATGACAAGGTATCATGGCAAAGATGGTGAAACATCAATAAACCGGATGACAAAACATCATACCTAACAATGATATTGAGAATAAAAGTAGGATAACAAACATGTGCGATGGCGAAACATCAGCTTCAAACAAATGTGCGATGGCGAATCATCATCTAAAGATGACAAGGTATCATCACAAAGATGGTGAAACATCAATAAACCGGATGACAAAACGTCATACCTAACAATGATATTAAGAATCAAAGTAGGATAACAAACATGTGCGATGGAGAAACATCGGCTTCAAACAAATATGCGATGGTGAAACATCGGCTATAAGATAACAAGGTATCATGGCAAAGATGGCGAAACATCAATAAATCGGATGACAAAACATCACACCTAACAATGATATTGAGAATCAAAGTAGGGTAACAAACTTGTGCAATGGAGAAACATCGGCTTCAAACAAATGTGCGATGGCGAAACATCAACAAACCTGGTTTAAAAACAAAGCCAAGAGGCGAACAAACAAATAAGATTGATTTATATCTTTTACCTTGAAGAAGGGTTTGAGTTTATTATAAGTGTTTTATGATTTTCCAAGAAAACAATTTTGTTTTAAGATGCAAAATGCAAAGGAAGGAAAAATAACTAAGGGAAACTAGCCTAGCACTATCCCTAGGGTTATCATACAATTATTGACCCTAAGGTTGAGGATAAAGGAAATTCCTAACCTATGCTAGCATACATGGATCCCTACCTTAATCAACATGTTAAAGGAAGCTTAACAAAACTATCCTATAGGGAACAGGCAATGAGAGTGAAGTCGTGATCTCAATTTCTAGATTGAGTGACTCATCGATCAATAATTGAAGAAAAAAACAATAAATATCCTATAGGGAACATGTACTGAGAGCGAAGTCGTTATCTCAATTTCTAAATTGAGTGACTCATCGATCAACAATTGAAGAAAAAAAACAATAAATATCCTATAGGGAACATGCATTGAGAGCAAAGTCATGATCTCAATTTCTAAATTGAGTGACTCATCGATCAATAGTTAAAGAAACAAACACAAACACAACACACGTATCAAACAAAATAGAGGGCCTCCTGACATATATCAGCAACAGAGGTCCCATCATGCAACATAGAACTATAAAAAATGAAAATAGAAGAAAGGAAATAGTGCAATACCAAATGGATAACTATCCGTAGAAACTGAGCAAGAATAAAAGAAACCCAGAGAACTTCAAGCAAGCTGGCATCAACAGATAAACCAAGTCAGAAATTACGCCATCCGGATATAAGTATTGATATTTTCAGATATTTTCAGATCCCATGGGCAATGTATAGAATTCATAATAAAATATATACATCCTGCATAGACTATCAAATATGCCAAGCACAAGAGTAGTACCAATATAATAAATTGTGTTCCACAAATAAAGTGAAACACAGTAGCCTCAAGTCAAAAATGGAAAATTTTTCTCAGAGTACCTCGCGCATTCAACAACCAAGTTAGTATTCCCATAAATAGAATGATGACTCACATAAGGGATGGATTATGACTCCATAATGAAGTGAGAAAAACATGATAGCAACTATCAAAACATTAGATATGATAAACACAAAGAAACAGGCATATGCACAATTTGGTCAAAAGTTAGAGGAATGTTGCTCCTTTCTATCACCATATTGAATTGACAATTGAATATCAATCAAGGATCATGAGAGCTTGAGAAGAAACAATCAAAGACCATGAAGGTCAGTAGCAACCACAATTCAATCATACTCAATTACTTCATCACAGCTCACAAGCATAATAGAAGAGGAATCCTACACAATGCATCAAAACCTTAGATCTCAAACTAACCATGGAAGAAAGTCAAACAAGGACAAAATTAGAGAGTTTGTAACAATCAAAGATTTGAAGTAAAGCTTCAAAAACATGATTAGGACATGATCAAAAGGTTAAAGTGTTGATTCTAAAACATGTTGCACAAGTGCATTCAAAATGCCTAAAAAATTCAACAAGGAAAAAAAGAAGAAGCAAAACTCCATTCATAATTAGAACTAACTTAAGTAATAGGAGTAAAATACTCTCAAGTCCTCATGAGACTATAATTGAAGTGTCGTTTCCCTTCATGTTATCATTGGCCATTTAATGACCTCAAACTCAAATTGAAAGCTCAAGTTTCAAAGTAAAAATCAACTAGAAAGCAAAAAGTCATAAAACATGCATCAAAAGGTTCAATCATTCAAACATGGGGTATTAAGTGTAATGACTTGAGTTTATGTGGATAAACAGAACCAACATGATTATTAGGTGCCCAATTATAGGCCTCACTCAAGTTCATTGGCCATCAAGCAAATTGCAACAAGATATGCAACATTAATTGGGTACCTTCACTTCAAAAATACATAAAAAAAGAAAAGGGCTTCCATAATTCAAACAAAAATTTATTAGCATCTTTGAGATGTATAAGAGTCAGAAAACATGTTTTAAGTTCATGAATAGATGAGGAAATGATCAATCAAACTTCAAATATCAAAAACTACTTGGCAAAAACCACCAAACTAGACAAGTTTTCAAAATATTTTATGGAAAATACCAAACCTTATCAATTAATTCAAGAACAATCTTTTTAAGGACCTCAATCCATCTATGAACCTTAAACAAGAACCAAATTCAATTGAAACTCAAAGCCAGTTGCTTTTTGGAATCAAAGCAAACAAGGGAATTAGCAAAACCCCAATTATTTAGAAAATCAACTCAATTATTGATTAATCAAGTTCAAATTCTAAACGAATCAAATTAAAATCATACACAAATAAAAAACTCTAAATATCAGAGAACTTATTTTTTCAAATTTTTAGAATTAAGAAAAGTCAAAAATAAAATCAAAATTCAAACCTTTAAACAATTAAACAAAAATACACATCTCAAAATAAAATTCCAATCTAAAGTCAGAAAAATATCCAACCAAAATTATATTCAAATATTAGAATTAAAAACCAGCATCCATGATTTTTTATGGAATTTTTGAATTAAAGGAAATATTAAAATAAAATCAAACAAACAATAAAACAATTAAACTATTATTTAATGACAAAAATACAAACCCTAGCCAAAAGTCATAAAAAGGTCAAAACAAAATTATATTCAGACAAAATGATTAAAAACAAACTTATATGATTTTTTTGAGGATTTTTGAATTAAAGGAAATATTAAAACAAAAATTATAAACCAAAAATTCCAAATAAAATTCTCAAATTAAATTTCTAATAAAAAATAGAAAAAATGCTAAACCAAAATCAGAATCAATTTCTAAATTATTTTATGAGTCAAAGATGATTTTTGTGGAATTTTTAGATCAAAAGACCTATTAAAATAAAAATAATCATTGAACAAACAATTAATTAAACCTATGAAATATTAAACCAATCAAAACATTTTTAAAAATTCCAATAAAATTACACAAGATAGTATAATTTGTTTTAGACTTGTGATAATTTTTTCAGAATTTTTTAAATTGTTTTGATCAAGAAACAAAAATCAGAAAATCAATTGAAATCAAAATATAAACTAATATTCAAAAATTCAAATGGACCGTTCAGATGATGCACCCCAACTTCATACCCTCTAAACAAACTCGTTTCTCAACCATTTTTCATCAAATCAAGTGCAAATTAAAGTCATCATGATAAGAAATTCAATGCAATTCGAATCACATCAAGTAGTCAAACATGGATTTAGAAATTTATACATGAAAACATCAAAAACTCACTGAAACCTAGAGTTGTAGAGATCTCAAACAAGCATTGTATACCAAATGAAACCTCAAATTGCTTTAGAATCATTCATATAACATCCACAAACAGATATTCATGCTTAATTTCAACAATAAACTGCTACATTTTAAAAATCAAAGTTGAATGAACCTACCTCAATTCGCAATCTGAATAATTGATTCCCTCACTCCAGATGCGATTCAAGGCTTGCTTTAGCTTCCTTAGCACTTGAGGATGAAGAAGCAAGAAGAAAAACTCCAAATGCACCACTGAAACTTGAGATTTAAAGAAAAGTGCAGCTATGGAAATTCTGAGTTCAGATCTAGAATTTGGAAGTTGTGAGATCTCTCATTTTGCCTTCAGTGCTTGCTTCTTATTATATATAGCATGTAGAGTAGTTTTTCAAGAGAAATGGGCTTCAAAGTGAGTGCATTGCCCAATTGGATTTTTCTGCCATGTTGAAAAATGAAATTATGATCACGCCCTTGGCTCGTGCATTTTTTCTCCTTTCAATTTATTTTGAGGCCTCTCCTACTCAGATTTTGATCCACCAAATCTTGGCCCTTGATTCCTCATGATGAGATCATGCTAGTGTTTTTGCAAATTTGGCAAGTTTTGTCAATTTTTGAGTGATGGTGGTACAACTGCATATGGGGCACAACCTTGCTTCCATTATGGGCTTCCTCAAATCACAAATGGGTCATGGGCCTGATTAGAAGTGAAAAGAATGACTGAAAATGAAGTTCTCAAGTTTTGGCATTTTGCTTTCATGGCTAAAGTTCAATAAAATATCATGAAATTCAAAAGACCATAACTTGCCCATACTTTTGAATTTGGACACAAATGAGTATAATTTGGAAAGGTATTGAAAAGATCTACAATCCCTTAGTTTTGAGTTTTTGAAATTGAATCCATTAAGGTCCTCAAAATTGGACATGAAATTAACTGATTTTGGAAAATGACCTATAATTTTAACTTGAGGCATGAACTTCCAAAGACCATAACTCTTGACTCTTTGCCAATTTTTACATGAGACCAAAAGGAGATGAAAGATCACCCTCTTATCTTTCCAAGCATATTTCATTTGAAGTTTTTTGATCAAAGGTGAACAAAATATGAATTTTTGAAGTTAAGTCCTCATTTTCCAAAATTAGAAACTTTTAGGGTTTCTTCATGAACAAGTTTCAACCCAAACCTCAATCTTTTTGAACCAATGATCAAAATGGACTTGAAATATGAAAAGTACACCCTTTAATTGATGGTTGACCAAAAGTTCACTTGGTCAACCTTGACATTGGCTGATTTTGACCAAAATGACCATTTTGCCCCTTTGAATTAATTGGTCCACTTCTCCTCAAAATTGATGGTCAAAACTTCAAACATACTATCTCCCAAATATATAGAGGCCATGTACAAAGTTTCACTTCAAAATTCTCAAGAAATCTTGATAAAATCCCAAACCCTAGTTTTGGTTAACACCTTAGGAGATTGATGAATCATCTCCAAAATTTCAAATCCTCTAGGAATCTTGACCAAATTCTTGTACAAAGACTTTTCAAATACCAATGAGATGTTGTAGCTTCCAAATCAAGACTTGTACATTGATCAATAGCCTTGATCAAGAAAAACCCTAATTTTGACTGGTGAATCAAAAGAGTGATTCTTCTTATAATCAATCACAAACTTCAATCCTCTGATGATCCAAAGAAATGGATAAAATATCTTGAGATATGCAATAACTTTTGAGCTTGAAAGATCCAAAGGTTTAGATAATAAGGTTCTACTTGAGCAACTTGTCAATGCAATCCTTCAAAGCTTGAGGAAGACTAACCAAAGTATTTTGATCCCATCACAATATATGAATGCAATGCAATATGATATTCATGATGAAACATAAGCCTAAATCAAGAGGGTAAATTTTGGGGTGGAACAGCTGCCCCTATTCAAATATCTTCAACATGATAAGTGAGAAAAATGACAACTTTCGAGCGTTCAGAGTTGAAGATGATTGAATACAAAAGAACCCGAAAATTTACACTCTTGAAGAAGAAAGAAAAAAGAAGCAGAAAACCCCCAAGACATGCGTCAGAATGAAGCTGTAACGCAGGTTGAAACAGAACAAAAACAAATAAGAGTAGACGCAACTAAACTTCCGGACAAATGTGCCAGGGAAAAACTGCGCTTCAAAAAAGGTGAGATAAAACTCAAACCACAGAGTATAGGCGAAACTAAGCTCTTGAAAAGAAAACGTATGCGGGTGAGGAGGCGAAACTCAGAGCTCGACCCAAAGCAAAGTGGCTAGAGTGCGTGATTCTAGGAGCACTTGCTAATCTCAACTAAGATAGACAGTATGAAGGAACTGAAAGAATCCCATAAATGAGGAACAAAATCGAGACGAAACTCGACTTAATAACCAGTTAGACGAAACTAAACTAGATGAGTACCAGGACGAAAGTGGATTTCACACACGGGTAACGAGGCGAAACTCGACCCATAGCAAAGTGATGAGAGTGCATGTTTCTCAGAGCACCTGCTGGTCTCAGATCAATGGATAAACAATGAAGAAAACTGATAGAAGAATCCAAGGAACAAAAGAGACTGATTTTAATCTAGGAACATAGTATAGACACTGCACTCGGTAAACGAACACCGTCAAAGGGTCCAAGGTATGAAAGCAAAAACGAGACAAAACTCGACTCAATAACTAGTTAGGCGAAACTAAACTAGATGAGTACCAGGACGAAACTGGATTTCATGCACAGGCGACGAGGCGAAACTCGACCCAAAGCGAGAATGGTGAGAGCACATGCTTCTCAGAGCACCTGCTGGTCTCAGATCAATGGATAAACAGTGACGAAAACTGATAGAAGAATCCAAGGAACAAAAGAGACTGATTTCAATCCAGGAACGCAGTACGAACACTACACTCGATAAACGAGCACCATAAAAGGGTCCAAGGTATGAAAGCAAAAACGAGACAAAACTCGACTCAATAACTAGTTAGGAGAAACTAAACTAGATGAGCACCAGGACGAAACTGGATTTCATGCGCAAGGTGAGGACACAAATTTGCCTAGTCAATGGACCAGATGACTGAAAATCAACTATATTGGTAAAACGTCAATTGTGGTCAAACATCAATATTTTTGGTCCATATCAACATTTTGAAGTCATATTCACCAATTGATCAAATTTGGATCACAATTCCTCAAGAAAAATGTTCAAATTACCAAAAGGGCATAATGGTCAAAATTAGGATTTTGACTGTAATTGACTGATCATTGACTTTTGACCTAATACACGATCCAATGGCTTAAAGCACAATCTCAAGGATTCTAATACAACATGTTGACCTAATCTCATGGCTCAAATCATCTTTCAAAATCAATGGATTGATAGTTGAATTTTGGGTCAATTGATAAAAAGTCAACTGATGCACAAAAAGTCAAACTTTGACTTTTTGATCAAGGTTTAATTTTAAAGATCACAATTCATCAAGATATTCAAAAATATGAATCTTGATCATAAAGAAATAAAAAATGTCAACAGTCAATTTGAAAAGTCAAACTTTTCAAGACATAGAAATATTTTCTAAGTGTTTTTACATATGATAATTTCACTACTTCATGCCAATTTTTCACCAAGATGCAAGATGATTCAAAATAAACTTTAAATATGAAAGCTGTAGATATTGATGAGATCTACAACTTTTTTATAGGACTCATATCCATAAAATGCTTAAATTTTAAGTTATAAGCCCATTAAGTCATGCCCTTTTTCTAAAACACTTAGTGAAAATTTGACCTAGTTTAGGCAGATATTTGACCTAACTTCTTGGCTAATTTTCACCAAGCTCCAAGACCATTTTGTCAAAATTGTCAACATAAAGGTTGTAGAGAATGTTCCAAGCTTTCCAAAATGTCCAAGAACTTTAAGAGATCATGCTTGAGTTGGATGTTTCGAAGACAAGAAGTTGAACATTCATTCTTGTATTATAGGTCATTTCTATGATGAACAAGAATTCAAATCTCTTAGCCATGCTGCATAATCTTGCTTTGCAGGCTTCTAACTTGTGTTTCACTCCATAATTAATTTATTACACAACTGATATAGCCATTTTCCAAGCATTTGAGCCATTGTCCAAGTGATTAATCCATTTTTGGCACAAAGGTAACATTGCCATTTTGGAAAAGCCAACTTTAATCACAATGTCAACTCCTTGAGCTTTGCACTTGTTCCTTCTGAACACACACACAATCTCAAAGCCATAAGCAACTTGTATAAAGCCTCTATCAATTTCATATCATGCTTGTACTATGCATTGGAACAAGGTAATCTCAATGTTGCTTCAAAACTAAGTCATCTAGACATAACTTTGTAACTTACAAACCTGATGATCTCCTTCCCTCTAACCTTTCCCTATAAATAGAGACACACATGGAAACATAAGACAAGAATTAACAACCCCTTAAACTCTCCCAAGATCCCTCTAGCCATAAATTGCATACAAACTCCATTTTTACCACATTTCTACCCTTGAACTTGTATCTTCCATTTTCATCGTGTGTTTTCCCTCAAAATCAACCTCTAAGCTTCTATACCTCAAATACAACTCATCCCAATCCCTGTTTCCCAACTGTAACTCCATTTCCACCATTGTCTAAATTCAAAAACAAAGGTTTGCAACTTGACTTCTCCATACCATTTCAGCCACTCTCAACTCAAGCTAAGCATTGCATTAGCTTCCTAGAGGTCCCGGGAAGCTAACCTGATCATTGCAACATCTTGAAACAAGCTCATTTTCAAAACACGGATTCCATTTTCAAGGTAAGTTTTCTGACTTTTAAACTCTTCATATAGTCATTGTTAGCTTTCCATTTCAAAGATAAAATATAGACATCATAGCCCTGAAACAGACCATGTCCTTAGAATTCATTTATGTTGCCTGAGTAGTGAGAATTTTAGAGTTGAACTTTCTGGAAAAATTAGGTTAGATTGGGTATCATCCAAAATTCATGCTCATCTTTAATCTATTTTTTAAGTTAGTTACATATTTGGATTCGTGGTGAAATTTCCAACAAGTTTCATGTTTACATTTTTGGAAATGATTGAGAAATGAGAAAGTTACAATTTTAAAAAATCTTGTTGTTTGATCTGGCGCAAGGAGGAAGATGAAGTCATATTCAAGGATGTGTTTCAAATATATATGTTTGGTTTTGTTTATAACACCGGATGTATAGCCACCCCAGTGGTAGAAAGCGCGCGCGCGTAAGTCTTGGAACTATAGGGACCTGGGTTCGAGCCCCAGTGGTACCCTTTTTGTATTTTTCTAACATTTTCTTACAAGATTAAATAAAAGATAGTTAATATGCATGCCATGTACCTCATCTCCATACCTTCTGAATATCATCCAAGACTAGATCCAATGCCCCACACACTTTTTCACGATGAACCTCAAAGGGCCTCCCCCACTGGATACAAAAACTAACGCTGGGCTCACTATAATGGGCCTGAATTTTGCTAAAATTTTACCCCTCTTTTACTTTCACACATAGGCCCAAAACATTTTTTTTCTTATTTTATTTAATTATTTTTGTTTAAACATTTTTTATTTAATACCATAAAATCACCAAAAATATTAGAGTTAGGTTTTTATCTAACTAAACTATTTTTTTGACATAAAAATTAATTTATTTTAATCACCTCTTTTTTTATGATTAGAATTAGGGTTTTCATTATTATTTTTACACATCAAAATATTTTCTTAAACAAAACAAATAAACTATTTTCCTAAAATATTTAGAACATTTTAGGGTTTAATTTATTTTCATAAATAAATTACTTTATCACACTTTTCTTTTAATCAATTTGTAAATATTTAAAATTAGATTCAAGTTTCTAATTTCTTTTCATTTTAAATTTCAAACTCCTTTCTCAAATATATAAAAGCCTAAAAATATTTTCCTAACAAATTTAATTTCTTTTATTTCGTTTCTTAAATTTAATTGAATTAATGTTGGCCTTAATTTTATTTTAATTTTCTTTTAACTTAGAACCTAGGAATTTAATTAATTATTTTCTTTCTTTTTTACTAGTTTAATTAGAGCACTTTTCACACAAAAAACATAAAAATAATCTTCTTCCCATTTTACTTTATCTTTACATTCTTGTACATTATTTAGCGATATTCAATATGGTTGTATTAGTAATTACGGTTTAATTGCTTTCATTTCCCCATTTGTAAATTGTATCCCCATCCCCCAAATGATGTAATAGCGTAAAACTTTAAATTGTCGCAATTTATCGCTTTCAATATAAATGCTAGTAATTAGGGTTTGTATGGTAAGATAAAATCAACAAGTAGAAAATCCTAATTCAAAGATAAAATGCATGAAAACAATACACTTTGCACACTTGCACCTTTAGGGTTAACCCACACTTGTTGCCTTAGAGTAAAACACTCGTGTCCCTCGAACGTGAGATACTTTAGCAATGACCCTCGAATACAAGAACGTAGTCCCTCGATGACCCTTCAATGTTGCCTTCCCTAAACGATATTAGACCCTTACAACAAATTTATAAGGTATCATATAATGTTTCTTTCTATGACTGTACGACGACCCACGCCTGCCCCTTTACATCCAATAATAGGGCTTCTTACTAATAAGTGGTAAGATAGCAATATCTAAAGGAGGAGGAAATAAACAAAAAAAATTTGAGTAGGTAGAACGCTCGTAGTTGCTTTCTCACAAACATTTCAAAACATATTTCAAAAACACCAACACTTTCATGAAATATTTTCAAAAGTCAACACTTTGTATACATTTTTATAGAGATGAGAATCATTAAAAAGTTCGCCTAAACGAAGGCACTTTTCAAAAATACTTTCAAAACAAATCACAAACATATTTACAAATTAATTTAAACTGAGCTAGCAACTAAGAGCCCGTAGATAACTACAGATGAAAAGGGTGCTAAAACTTTCCCTTTTCATAACCTATCCCCCGAACTCAAGAAAATTCTCAAAAGGTCTTCCCTGTTCTTTTCACCCTTTCCTTTATTGGATAAAAGAAAAGTCGGTGGCGACTCATGCTATCCGCAATCTAATACGGTGGGAGAATTGACTTGGTTGTTTTGCGTTTGATCACAATTGTTACAAATAGCAAGAGTCGCCACCGAATTTTCTTTTATCCAAAAGGAAAGGTTAAAAAGAACAAGGAAATACCTTTCGAGATATTTTCTTGAGTTCGGGGGGTAGGTTATGAAAAGGGAAGGTATTAGCACCCTTTTCATTCGTAGTTATCTACGGGCTCTTAGTTGCTTGCTAGATCACTTTCGTTTTGTTTGAAGATGTGTTTTTGATGTGGGTTTTGAAAGTATTTTGAAAAAGAGTGTCTTTGTAATGGTTCTCGTCTCTATAAGAACGCATACAAAGCGTTTTGTCTTTTGAAAAAGTTTCAAGGTTAAATTGTGGGTGTTTAAAAAAGTTTTTATTATGAGCAAGCGAGCAACTAAAAGCAATCTACCTACTCAAAAGGTCTTAAATGTTCTTCTCCTCCTCCTTTAGATGTTGTTATCTCACCATTATTTTGGTAAGAAACCCTACCATTGGATGTGAAGGGACGGCCGCAGGACGTTTTGTATAGTCATAGAAGGAAACTTATGGGACATTTTAGCAATGTCATTTAGGGACTAGATCGTTTACCGAAGGCAACATTGAGGGTCATCGAGGGACTACGATCCTTTATCGAGGGTCTTTGCTAAAACACCCATATTCGAGGGACATAACTATTTTTCGAAAGGCAACAAAGTGAGATTACCCTAGAGGTGCTAGTGTGCAAGTGTGTTTCATTTACATTCATTTAGTGTTTGATTAGGGTTATCTATTCATTGACTTTATCTTTCCATACATCCTAATTACTAACAATATATGAAAGCAAATAAAATGCAGAAAAATAAATCCTAAGCTATTACATCATTTTGGGGATGGGGGTACATATTTACAAATGGGGATTTAAAAGAATTTAAATCTTAATTATATATTACAACCATATTGAATTGTACAATACAAGAAAAGGAAAGGATTTGTTTTGAAAATGTTTTTTGTCTTAATAAATTAAAAGGAAAATAATTAGTTAATAAAAGAAAATATTTTTAATGCCTTTTTTATATTAATAAAAATAATATTTATGCTGAAAATAATTAGAATAAGAAAGAAAAGGAAAAAACAGGATCAGCATGTTGCTGAAAACAAAATTAAAGGGACCATAAGTTCTGATGCTAGGCATGCTGTAGTTCAAAAAGAAACGTTAGATGGGACCAGAAGTTCTGGGTTGCTGCACACTGAAGTTCTGAAAGAAACGTTAGAGGAAACCAGAAGTTTTATGTTTTGTTATAATCAGTGAGAAAAACCTAGAAGTTCTATGTGTGTTAAAACAGTAAGAAAGCCTAGAAGTTCTGTGTGTCTTAAAACAGTAAGAAAACCTATAAGTTTTGATGATGTGTCATAATAGTGAGAAAGCCTAGAAGTTATGATGTTGTGTCATAATAGTGAGAAAGCCTAGAAGTTCTGATGTTGTGTCATAACAGTGTGAAAAGAAACCTAGAAGTTATGTGTTGTGCTAAAGCAGTGAGAAAAAATCTAGAAGTTCTGATGTTGTGTCATGACAGTGTGAAAAAAACTAGAAGTTCTAATACTCTGTCAAAACAGTGGGGAAAAAGACTCAGAAGTTCTATGTTACACTTCACCTCCTTCCTTACATTAGCCAGGACATTTGCAACTTACTCAGTTCTTAACAAAAACAAATTAGGGAAATAAAAGCACGTCAGTATATAGAAGTTCTAATTCTGATTCTGAGCCTAGTTTTCTTCAAGAAGTTCTGATCCACAGTTTTTCTACTTAGGCAATTATATAGACAGTATCAAGACTATGATATTTACATGTTTAATGATGTTCTGAATGAAAAGTTCAAAGTCAGAAGGACTTACCTTGAATTTGAAGCGTGCATTTGAGACCTAAGTTGTTGCCTTTGAATGTTCTGGGGTCAGCAAGAAACAAAACAGAAAATGTTGTGTTTTTTGATTCAAAAGGGAAGGACAAGGTATTGTTTTGGGAATTCTGGGTTTAAGAATGTTGGAATGTTTGATTTTCTCTCTTTTTTTTGTTTGATCACTCTCTCTTTTCAAAACCCAGCCCCTTAAACGTGTGATGGAACAACTTATTTATAGATGAGTTTGTTGTGGTTTTAGGGGGGAAACAAATGGGATTCAAAACCTTTTTGAAATACCGTTTCATTGCTTTTTAAGCACATCTTTTATATGCTAATTTGGTGAAAATATGGGGTTTGAGAAAAATGCAGCCGTGGACTGGATCAACAACAATTTGGAGTGTTGTGGCAGCTGGATGCTGGACTATGCCATAGCAGTGCAGCTGATTGCTCAAATGAGGTTTTAGGGCTTGGTGATGTTCTGATCAAAGAAGACCAGAACGAGATTCGAAGGGTGATGTTCTGATCGAAGCGTAGAACATAGTCTCCATATGTTGAAGAGTCATGTTCTAATCGAAGAACACAGTTTCCATATGTTCTAATTGAAGAGTCATGTTCTGAACCACTGTGATACGGTGGGAGAACTGGCTTGGGAGTTTTGCGTTTTATTGCAAATGTTGCGATTAGCAAGAGTCACCACCGACTTTTCTTTTATCCAAAAGGAAAGGCTGAAAAGAACAGGAAATACCTTTGAGATTATTTGAGTTCGGGGGCTAGATTATGAAAAGGAAGGTATTAACACCCTTTTCATCCATAGGTATCTATGGGCTCTTAGTTGCTTGCTAGATCACTTGCTTTTGTTTGAAAATGTGCTTTTTGTGGTTTTTGAAAGTATATTGAAAAGGCGCCATCGTTTAGGAAAACATTGTAATAGTTCTCGTTCGTAAGAGTGTATACAAAGTGTTGAGCTTTTGAAAATATTTCATGTTTGGAAAATGTTTTGAAAGTGTTTTTGAAAGTGTTGGTGTTTGTTTTGAAAATGAGCAAGGATGTTTGATTTGAAAATGAGCAAGCAACTAGGAACAATCTACCTACTCAAAAGTCTTTTGTTCATTTATTCCTTTCCTTTGATATTGCTATCTTACCATTGATTTGGTAAGAAGCCTTATCTTTGGATGTAAAGGGACGACCGTGGGTCATCATATAGTCATGATAGCAATGTTGTGAGATATCTTAGCATTTTCTCTTTGAGGGACTAAGATCATTTAAAAGGCAACATTTTTAGTGTCATCAAGGGAGGGACTATGATCTTGTATTTTTGATTGTTTTTGCTAAGATATCCCACATGCCTAACATGGCTATTTTTGTAAGGCAACAAGTGGAATTACCCTAAGGGTGCATGTGTGAAAGTGTGTTTGATTGCATGGATTTTGTCTTTGATTTTTGGGTTGTCTACTTGTTGGTTTTATGTTTCCATACACACCTAATTACTAGAATTTGTACAAAAGTAATAAAAGGTGAAAAAATAAATCCTACACTATTACAACCATATTGAAATGCATAAAAATATAAAGGCAAAAATAAGATAAAAAGAAGAAAAAAGAGCTCATTCGATTGAGAGGGAAGCAACCTTCAATTCTGCTTCTGTTGGCCTCCTTCGATTGGGGGTTGGCATCATGCAAGTCATGGCCTTCGATTGGGCCTTGGCAGTAGCTAGTCATGGCCTTCGATTGGGCTTGTCAACAGTTGGGCGTTCCTTCTGGTTCTGCCTTGTTGCCTTCTTCGATTAAAGCTGGCAGCAGCAAGTCATGGCCTTCGATTCTGGTTGGACTTAGTGTAAATGTGCCTTCTGATTCTGCCTTTCTACCTTGGAAGTTAGCATGGAAGCCCAAGGCTTCATTTCTTGTTTCCTCCCCTCTGTCTCTTTCATTTCGGACATTAATAAACAACATGGCTTAAAGCCATGTTAGCATTTGTCTTGTGGCCAAACTAATTCTTAATGTATGTTTAATAAACTCAAGAAACAAGAAACAAAAGATTATCCATAAAAATAGATTCAAAGGGTGTAAACGAAAAAGAGGCAAAATATTATATACATGTTATGTCTGAAACAAAAGATGCAAGGGTAAGAGTAACTTACCTTGCCGTAGCCTTGAAGATGAACTGGGCCTTGAGTGGTGGCCCTGGACTCTTCTGGATTCAAAGGGATGGGCCAACAACTGGGCTTTGAATGCTGGATTTGAAGGAGAGGAGAAAACGTGATGCTCATTGGGATTCGAAGGAAACTGAAGTGTGCTTGTTCTTCAGAATCAAAGGAGGTGAATGTGATTCTGTTTTTTTTTTTATTTCACAAGTGTTGAAGGGACTTGAGAGTTTTTTTGTGTTTGAGAAGATTTTGGAGGTTTCGTTCCTCTAGTCAAAAAAATCCTCCTGTCAAAAAAAATCCTCTTGTACAAAAAAAAATCCTCTCCAGCCTTTGCAAAGAATTCCTCTATTTATAAAGAAAGAATGGACATGTTGTCCAAATCCAGCCTTGCAAAGAAATGATAAAATATATGTAACATGAAAGTACAAGTGGGGGGCCTTTTGGAAGTTGGGGTGCAAAAGATGTGACTTATGCTTCTGGCCCTCTGATTATACAAAGATTTTGAAGCAATATAGCCTGTCGAGTAGGGTAAGGCCATGAGATTTCCTCAGATTTTCTTCAAACAAAACCTGCTTCGAATGGCTCAGCTTGGATTCGAAGCAAGCTAATTCTAAGGGGATCCACATTCCAATCGAAGCTTTGTATGTAGGTACTTTTGTCCAATCGAAGAGTTTGCCTTGCAGGGGGCACATGTGGCCAGCATGTCATGGCCTTCGATTGCAGGCATGCAGGAAACATACTTGTCCAATCGAAAGGCTTGCCCTACATGGGGCACTTGTGGCAGAAAAATTTGGTATTCAAAGCAAACATGCAGGCATCACGCTTGGTGAATCGAAAGGTTTGCCTTGCAGTGGGAACTTGTGGCCAGTAAACTTGGGATTCAAAGCAAACATTGTTAGAACAAAGTTTGAATCTACTACCCTATGCTTAAGTTTTGATGATAACAAAGTGAAAAGATATATTATTTATATGATTCGTGTATGAACTATCTGCTGCCTAAATTATTACGTTCTGATTTGCAGATACTCTGATTGGTATAAGCAAGATCACACCTAATCAGCATCAGAAATTGGTTCTTGACATCAGCATCAGAAGTTGCCATATCAGAATGTCAGAATCAGAAGATTAATTCACGTATATGCTGAAGTCTGATGAACAGAACTGCGCTCAACACTCTGATAAAGAAACACAACAATTCATCAGCAACTAAGTAGAATCAGAATGAGCCAAGCCAGAACTTGCATTAAGTAAGCAACGGTACTGTGCATTGAAAGCAAATTAATACCAACGGCCTCATTCCAGACAAGATCTGCTCGATAAGGAAAGTTTGTTATTAGCATTGAATCAAGAATATTGCTCCAATGTTCAACATCTCAGTACTATATAAACAAGACTTTGAAGATTGAATTGACTAATGCTCTCCAAATCTTTACACGCCAAAAAGCTGATCATAATCTTCCTTCTATCAGTTTGCTAAACACTACACATTCTCTTATTCAATCATTGTTTAGCAATCTAGTTTCTAAGCTTTAAGTTGTGTATACATCACAGTTGTGATACAGTTTTGTAGAAAACATTCACACACTTAGATTTATCTTCTTTGTAAGAAAGTGTTTCCTTGACAAACCGAGTTGTGTTTTGCATCAAGAAGGCTTTAGCAGTTGTTAAAGCAGTCTGTAATATTCAGTTGAATATAGTGGATTAAGACCTCGTTAGAGAGAGGCGAAATCACCTTGACGGTTGGACTGGAGTAGTTTGAGATCAAACGAACCAGGATAAAAATATCTTGTTCATTGCATTGATTTTCAGTTTTACAATTCAACCCCTCCTTCTTGTGTTTTTCACTACTTCAATTGGCATCAGAGCGCCTGGTTCTGAGCTAAAACACTTTAACCGTGTCAGTACAAGATCCAGCGTCAGAAAAACACAATGGCAGGAAACTATTCTCACACCAGCAATGACAACAATGAGGACAGAGACAGATTCAGCGGCAAACCTCCAGTCTTTGATGGAGAAAACTTTGATTACTGGAAAGACAGAATTGAAAGCTTCTTTCTGGCACATGATGCTGATCTGTGGGATATGGTGACAGATGGATACACGCACCCTGTGAATGCAAGCGGTCAGAAGATTGATAGAAAAACAATGTCTGACCAACAAAAGCGTGACTTCAAGAATCACCACAAGGCCAGAACCATCCTCCTCAGCGCCATCTCCTATACTGAATATGAAAAGATCTCCAACAGAGACACGGCAAAGAATATTTTTGACTCACTCAGAATGACGCATGAGGGCAACGTTCAGGTCAAAGAAACTAAAGCTTTGGCACTCATTCAGAAGTATGAGGCGTTCAAAATGGAAGAATCTGAATCCATTGAAACAATGTTCTCAAGATTCCAGATTCTGGTAGCTGGTCTCAAGGTTCTGGACAAAGGATACTCTACTGCTGACCATGTCAAGAAAATCATCAGAAGTTTACCCAAGCAGTGGAGACCAATGGTTACAGCTCTGAAGCTAGCTAAAGATCTCAACAAAATCACTCTGGAGGAACTTATCAGCTCCCTCAGAAGTCATGAGATAGAGCTAGAAGCTGACGAGCCTCAGAAGCAAGGTAAGCCTTTAGCATTAAACTCTAACAAAAAATTTGAGTCTAAAGTTTTGCAGGCAGTTGAAGAAACATCTGATGGATCCTCATCAGAAGAAGACGAACTCTCCCTCCTCTCCAGAAGAGTAAATCAACTGTGGAAGCAAAGACAAAGGAAGTTCAGGAATCCCAGAAGATCTGATCAGAACGAGTCTTCTTCCAGATACAGAAGGACAGATTCTTCCTCTGGATACAGAAGATCTGAAGGCTCCTCTAGTAGCAAAAAGCCAAACACCAAGGACATCATCTTCTATGAGTGCAATGAGCAAGGACACTATAAGAGTGACTGCCCAAAGCTTCAGAGGGAAAAGCCCAAAAAGAAGTTTGGAAGAGAGAAGAAGAAAGGTCTCATGGCTACATGGGATGACTCTGACTCGTCTGAAGCTGACTCAGAATCAGATGATGAGAGGGAAAACATAGCTCTCATGGCTAACATCTCAGAAGATAGTGAAGCTTCTGAATCAGACTCAGAATCAGATACTGAAGAGGTATTTCCTAACTTTGCTGTTAACTTTACCAAGGCTGAATTTGCTGAAAGCCTTAATGAGATTCTGGAACGGTATCAGCAAATTAGAGTTAAATTCAGAGACCTGAAAAGGAATCTTGAATCTGACTCTAATAAGACTGGGAGTCTCAAATTGGAGAATTCTGAGCTGAGAAATAAGATTTCAAAATTAGAAAACACTTTACAAAACTCTCAGAAGGAACCAATTTCTGAAACTCCCAGCAACGCTGATGAGATCATCAAGGAGTATGATCACAGTTTCCAGAAGTTCCTCGCTAAAAGCATAGATAGAAGCAAAATGGCTTCAATGATCTATGGAGTTAGCAGAAACGGCAGGAAAGGAATAGGATACCAAGGTAAGGTTCATACACCAAAGAATGTCATGGACTTAACCATTAAACACACTCCTCTGAATTCACATTTTGCGTATGGTCACACACATGATATTAAATACACTAGCAGTAAGCACTCTGTGAAACCAAAATTCAACCAGAGTTTTGGTAAAACTAACAAATCAGGACCCAAGAAAATCTGGGTACCTAAGGATAAAATAATACATGTTGCAGATATCTTTAGCAGCAAGTCAGAAACACCAGTCATGGTACCTGGACTCTGGCTGCTCGCGACACATGACGGGAAGAAGGCATATGTTCCAAAGCCTGGAACTTAAGCCTGGAGGCCACGTTGGCTTTGGAGGTAATCAGAGGGGAAAGATAATTGGCTCTGGAACTGTAGGTAATGGAAATCTTCCCTCTATTAATAATGTTCTGCTAGTAGATGGATTGATGCATAATCTGTTATCCATAAGTCAATTAAGTGATAACGGTTATGATATAATCTTTAATCAAAAATCATGTAAAGCTGTTAGTCAGAAAGATGGGACTATCCTGTTTAATGGTAAGAGGAAAAACAACATTTACAAAATCAAACTTTCTGAACTAAAGAGTCAGAATGTAAAATGCCTTCTGTCTGTTAACAACGAGCAGTGGATCTGGCACAGAAGATTGGGGCATGTTAGTATGAGAAGAATATCTCAGATTAACAAACTCAATCTGGTCAGAGGACTTCCTAATTTGAAGTTCAATTCAGATGCTCTGTGTGAAGCATGTCAGAAAGGCAAGTTTGCAAAACCTTCTTTTAAATCCAAAAATGTTGTTTCTACCTCTAAGCCATTAGAACTTCTGCACATTGACTTATTTGGACCAGTTAAAACTGCTTCAGTCAGTGGCAAGAAGTATGGGTTAGTAATCGTAGATGACTATAGCAGATGGACATGGGTAAAGTTCTTAAGACACAAGGACGAGTCACACTCTGTGTTTGTTACCTTCTGTAACCAAGTTCAGAATGAAAAGGATCTTAGAATCGTTAAAGTCAGAAGTGATCATGGTGGAGAATTTGAAAACAAAGATTTTGAGTCATTCTTTAATGACAGAGGCATTCTGCATGATTTCTCTTGTCCTAGAACTCCCCAACAAAATGGAGTTGTAGAACAACAGAACATTGCAAGAAATGGCCAGAACCATGATCAATGAGACAAACGTTGCTAAGACCTTCTGGGCAGAGGCAATAAACACAGCGTGCTACATTCAGAATAGAATCTCAATAAGACCTATTCTGGAAAAGACTCCATATGAATTGTGGAAGAACAGAAAGCCCAACATTTCATATTTTCATCCATTTGGATGTACTTGCTTTATATTAAATACAAAGAATTATTTGAACAAGTTTGACTCTAAAGCACAGAAGTGTATCATGTTAGGATACTCTGAACGCTCAAGAGGGTACAGAGTATACAATACAGAAACACAGATTGTGGAAGAATCAATCAGTGTTCGTTTTGATGATAAGCTTGACTCTGAAAAGTCAAAGCAGAATGAAGTTTTTGCAGGTATGGAAATTGAATTTACAGGTTCTGAAGACAAGTCATCAGAAGCTCTCAACTCAAACACTCCTTCAACGTCTGAAAGGAGCACTGCTAGCAATCCTACAACAGCTGCTGATCAACCTCAGAAGAGATTACCCAGAAGCAGCTTGGATCACCCAGAAGAGACTATCTTAGGAAGAAAGGAAGATCCAATCAGAACAAGAGCAAGCTTCAGAAACTCTGAAGAAACTCTCATGGGACTTGTGTCTCTGATTGAACCTTCTTCTATTGATGAAGCACTTCTGGATAATGACTGGATTCTGGCAATGCAAGAAGAGCTGAATCAATTCACCAGAAACGACGTATGGGATCTCGTTCCCAGACCAAAAGGATTCAACGTCATTGGAACAAGATGGGTGTTCAGAAACAAGCTAAATGAACAAGGTGAAGTCATCAGAAACAAGGCACGACTGGTTGCACAAGGTTATAGTCAGCAAGAGGGGATAGACTATACAGAAACCTTTGCCCCAGTCGCCAGGTTAGAATCTATCAGACTTTTAATTTCATTTGTTGTTAATAGAGGCATCACTCTGTATCAGATGGATGTCAAAAGTGCATTCTTAAATGGTTATATAGAAGAAGAAGTTTATGTACACCAACCCCCTGGTTGTGAAAATACAAAACATCCAGAACATGGTTTTAAACTAAAGAAGTCATTATATGGTCTGAAACAAGCTCCCAGAGCTTGGTATGAAAGGCTAAGTAACTTTTTATTAGAAAATGAATTCACCAGAGGGAAAGTGGACACTACTCTATTCTGTAAATCAGTTAAGAATGACATCTTAGTCTGTCAAATTTATGTTGATGATATTATTTTTGGTTCTACTAATCCTTCTCTTGGAAGAAAATTTGCTAAGTGTATGCAGGCAGAATTTGAGATGAGCCTCATGGGGGAACTGAAATTCTTTCTAGGAATTCAGATCAATCAAACTCCAGAGGGAACTTACATTCATCAGAGCAAATACATCAGAGATCTTCTGAAGAAATTTGACCTCTCAGATTGTAAGCCATCAAAGATTCCAATGCATCCCACGTGCATTCTGGAAAGAGAAGAGGTAAGCAAAAATGTAGAACAAAAAGTCTACAGAGGTATGATTGGTTCTCTCCTCTATCTGACTGCTTCAAGACCTGACATATTATTCAGTGTTTGTATTTGTGCTAGATTCCAATCAGATCCTAGAGAATCTCACTTAACAGCTGTTAAGTGAATTTTCAAGTATCTGAAAGGTACTACTAATATGGGTTTGTTTTATAGAAAATTTAGTGATTACAGCTTAGTAGGCTACTGCGATGCTGATTTTGCTGGAGACAGAGTAGAGCGTAAAAGTACTTTTGGAAGCTGCCAGTTTCTGGGAGAAAATCTGATCTCTTGGTCCAGCAAAAGGCAATCAACAATTGCGCTATCAACAGCAGAAGCTGAGTACATAGCAGCAGCAGGATGTAGCACACAAATGCTCTGGATGAAAAGTCAGCTTGAAGACTTCCAGATTTTTTAGAGTAACATTCCTATACTCTGTGATAATACTTCTTCTATTTGCTTAAGTAAGAATCCCATTTTACATTCTAGAGCTAAGCATATAGAAATAAAACATCACTTCATTAGGGACTATATTCAGAAAGGAATTTTGAACTTAAAATTTATAGATACAGACCATCAATGGGCTGATATCTTTACCAAACCCCTTTCAGAAGATAGGTTTAATTTCATTCTGAAACATCTCAGCATGAAAGTCTGCCCAGAGTGAAAATGTTTTAATTCCATATATTTATCTTCAGAATGTAATTGTTTTACTATGAACTTCTGATTAATCTTCCTTCAGAAAGATAGAACATGCAGATTGTATCAGATGCAAGTCTAAAGATCTGAGAGTCTAAGCTCAAAGACTGACGTGTTGCTCACTACATCAAACAAGTGTCATCCAATCATCAGTAAATCTCTGAAGCAGAACGCGTGCACGCTTCTGAGAAGGCAAAACGCTGATTGGGTGCATTGAGACACATGTCTGGTAACCGTTTCTAAGTATCTTTCTAAAATCCCCCAAAATCAGCAAGCATTTAATAAAAGTAATCATGCTTTTAAAACGCAATCATGTTTTTTTTTCTCTTTCTTTAAAACGTTTATTTTTTCAAAATATTCTGAACTCTATTTAAACACATTAACCTCTCATTCTAATTCTTTACAGTTTCTCTCTAATTCTCAAGCATTCTCTGCATTTTTCTGTGTTCATCTCTTGCAAAACCCTTTTTCTCAGTTTCTTCTCAAAATCTTTTAGTGTGAACATGGAAACCTCTAGCAGTGCTTCTGCAGGTCCTCAGAAGAAAGCATCATCTGAACAGTATCAAGTGCCATTCAGAACACTCCTCACTCCTGTGAAGAATCTTGAAGTGTTATCTGAATTGATCATTGATTTTGGAAGCTTGAAGGAGAACGGTTTTGACCTAACATAAGAAGTTAGGGCACAGAAATGGGAAAGGTATTTTGACAGGTTGGTTGGACCAACATTCCCTATGTTAGTCAAGGAGTTATGGATTCATGCGAAGGCTTCAACGCATCTAGTCACCTCCTTCGTTATGGGGAAGAAGATTGTGATCACTGAGGATCACATAGCAAGGTTAATCGGTTACAGTGGCGGTGGCGTCCGCTGTGTTGATATGGCTGAGAGATGTGCTGATGTGGGCGTGATAGCTGCAAGAATTTTCACCCATGGGGTGCCCAGCAGCAAGATCAAAGATCTGAAAGATCATCACAGAGTTTGGGCTAAGATAATTCTGGGGTGCTTCAACCATAGGAAGCCAACTAGTTCACCTGATTACATAAATGTGGATCAGCAGTTTCTGATCTACTTTATTGATCAGAAGGTAAAAATCAACTTGGCTCATCTTCTGTTCAACCACCTCATAACAAGTGTGAAGGAAACCAGGGAAGAAGAAAGAACAAAGAGGGATTGGATACCCTTTGGAAGGTTGATATCAGATATTTTGACAGAGAATAGGCTGATAGAGCATCTGATAGAAGCTCAAGAGTTAAGCACCATTGAACTAACAGTTGGGAAGCCTCTGAACGCGAAGAACTTGAAGAAAATGAAGTTGATAGAGAATATCAACAAGGAACCCAGAGCTACTCCTATTGCTGATATCACCAGCAGAAGAGTTCCACTGAGTGACTTTCCTTTATTTTCTGAGATAGAATCTAAACCAGAGGTGGTTCTCAGATACTTAGACACGTGCAAGGCAGATGGTACAGATCCAAATCTGATTATCAAAGATCTGCATCAACCTCAACAAGAAGTGACTCTGAAGAAGACGAAGAAGAGGAAGGCACCTTCAGAAGGATCATCCCAGCAGACACCCAAGAAAAGAGGTAATTTATCTGCTGCTTCTGTTTTAAATTCTTCTACTATTCCAGCATCTATTCCTCCTCCAACCTCTCATAGAATCTTAATCCCCATCCCAACAATAGATGAAACTGAACCAGAAGATGACCCTTCTGAGGCATTAAAACTCAGAAGACCCAGAACCAAACATCCCAAACCAATCTCAACAACATCAGCAATTGACAAAGTGCTGTCTGACATTGATCAACACACTTCTGATCACTCTGCCAATCCAAACTCTGAACCACAAATTGTCCCTCCTCCACAACCAGAACAACAGCAATCTGCTGAAGAACCAGAACAACAACAACCTCTCTCATCAATTCCAGAAGAACCCCTTATCCCTGAACAACCAGAAATTCCAACAACTTCTCCTCAACCAGCAATTCCGTCTCCCTCTCCTCAACCAGAAATTCATCCACCATCACCTCAACCTGAGTTTCATCACTCTGAAACTCAAACTCCTCCACCTTCTGAACCTCATTCACCTCAATCATCTGAACCACAACCTCTGGCAATCCAGCTGCCATGTGGAACAACAATCACCATGGCACAGTTGCCATCCTCACCAGAATCTACAACACCAAATACTCCCAAAACACCAAACAGTCCAATCATAATTTCTGATTCTCCCACTCCATCTCCAAAACAAACAGCTGCCAAGCAAACCACCGAAAACCCCAGTAGGACATTCATAGACTTAACCAGCCTTGACCGTCTTGCTGATCTGAAACACAAAATAGCCATCCCAAAACCAAAACAACCAGATGTTGGCTTTGGTATTATGAATTTTGAAACAGGTTTGCAGCAATGGATTGCTTCTCTGAAGCAAGTCTGTCCTGGAATGATTGACCCAGCTGCCTCTGACCAGCTCTGGTCACAATTCAGACTTTGGGTACGTGCTGAAGCCCTCAAGTTGCAGGATATCAACTATGAGCAGGCACAACAGAACTTCAGCAAGCTGCTGAAGGAAGTTGAAAGTCAGCTGCCTCAGGAAGCTGTTCTCGCTCTATATAGTGAACCTTGGTCTGAGAAACAGCTAGCTTCAAAGGTGCAACCAGAAGAAGACAAGACCATTCAAGCTGAAGCAAGTCAAGCAGAAGATGTTGCAGAAAGCTCTCAGAAGCTTCCTGCTTCTGATGCTTCTCAAGCTGCCTTGGACAGGCAGACTCTGGAAGAACTGAAGCTGAATGACATGCGTCTGCAGCAGAGGATGGATGAAAACGACCAGAAGATGAAAGAAAGAATGGATGTGCAGGATAGCAAGATTGACACTGTTGTCAGCATGGTGCACAAGCAGAATGAGACTGCTGATCAGATCAAAGCCATGTTGGAGAACCTGTTCACACGCTTTCCTACCCAACCTTAGTTTTTTCATTCATGTCATTTTCATGTTTTCTTTAATTTTCTGATGTACTGTTTGAATATGTTTTGTTTGATTCTGAACCCTTTTAATATGACAAGTTTTTCTTATCTTAATTTGTTTTAGCACATCACCTACACTTTTTGATTGCTGACAAAAAGGGGGAGAACAAGAATGATATTTTAAACAATAACGGTTTACTAAGACAGAAATTCTCGAACATTCTAACTCTATTATACTTGAAAATGTTTTCTGTTTTGCTTAAAGTCTACAGGCACAAGGAAGCTCCTGGACACTCTGAAGACTAAAAGCTCTGAAGCTCTGATCCGCTCTGATACTCTGATCCAAAGAAAAGCTCTGACAAGAAAAGCTCTGATACGCTGATCTGAAGCTCTGCTCTGATATGCTAATCTAAAGCTTCTGATAGTCAAAGACTTTGATACTCTGATGTTCAAAGAAAGGCAAAAAGATCTGATCCTGAAGAACACTTGTAATCAAAAAGGGAAGTAATAAACTCAGGGGGAGTATCTCTCAACTCTGATATCTTTTTATCCCTTATCTTTGATAACCTCTTACTCTGATGCATCTCTCTGATACCTTTTCACGTTATTTTCATTTAAAAAATATCTAGTTTTTGTCATCATCAAAAAGGGGGAGATTGTTAGAACAAAGTTTGAATCTACTACCCTATGTTTAAGTTTTGATGATAACAAAGTGAAAAGATATATTATTTATATGATTCACGTATGAACTATTTGCTGCCTAAATTATTACGTTCTGATTTGCAGATACTCTGATTGGTATAAGCAAGATCACACCTAATCAGCATCAGAAATTGGTTCTTGACATCAGCATCAGAAGTTGCCATATCAGAATGTCAGAATCAGAAGATTAATTCACGTATATGCTGAAGTCTGATGAACAGAACTGCGCTCAACACTCTGATAAAGAAACACAACAGTTCATCAGCAGCTAAGCAGAATCAGAATGAGCCTAGCCAGAACTTGCATTAAGTAAGCAACGGTGCTGTGCATTGAAAGCAAATTAATACCAACGGCCTCATTCCAGACAAGATCTGCTCGATAAGGAAAGTTTGTTATTAGCATTGAATCAAGAATATTGCTCCAACGTTCAACATCTCAGTGCTATATAAACAAGACTTTGAAGATTGAATTGGCTAATGCTCTCCAAATCTTTACACGCCAAAAAGCTGATCATAATCTTCCTTCTCTCAGTTTGCTAAACACTACACATTCTCTTATTCAATCATTGTTTAGCAATCTAGTTTCTAAGCTTTAAGTTGTGTATACATCACAGTTGTGATACAGTTTTGTAGAAAACATTCACACACTTAGATTTATCTTCTTTGTAAGAAAGTGTTTCCTTGACAAACCGGGTTGTGTTTTGCATCAAGAAGGCTTTAGCAGTTGTTAAAGCAGTCTGTAATATTCAGTTGAATATAGTGGATTAAGACCTCGTTGGAGAGAGGCGAAATAACCTTTACGGGTGGACTGGAGTAGTTTGAGATCAAACGAACCAGGATAAAAACATCTTGTTCATTGCATTGATTTTCAGTTTTACAATTCAACCCCCCCCCCCCCCCCCCCTTCTTGTGTTTTTCACTACTTCAAACATGCAGGTAGTGGAAGACACAAATGAAGCCTGCAACAAGAAGTCAATGCCCAGACGAAAGAGGCACGCTAGCAGCAACGTTTGAGCAATCAAAGGAGGTGCAAATTCCAATCGAAGGGTGCTGAATTGAAGGAGGCCTATTTTTCTCCAAATTTGTCAAAAATGTTATTTTTATCCGTTTTCTCCCTTTTTGACAGTTTCCTTTTAATTTGTGTACTGGAAAAGCCCAATGTACTTGTGCAAGCTTGAATCCAGAGGATCTTTGTGAGAAAACCTTGAGAATTGAGAGGGAAAATTTTTGGGTATAACAACCATCTTTGTAAATTCTGATTGTACTTTCATGAAATCTGGCCCAGAAGTTCTTAAATTGTCATATTTTCTTAACACTTAGAAAATTTTCTAAGTGTTTAGAAATTTGATTTTTTCAAAGTAATTTCTGACTTTTGATTTCTTGAGGAACCAATTTCATATCTTGATGAAATATGATTGTTGAAACTTGAATTTTTGCTCAAAAGGTCAAAGTTTGACTTTTCAATGTGCTTTTTGACCATTTTTCCCTTGTGAATGACTTTCTTGGAAGATTGTAATCCAAAACTTGAAACTTGACAGAAGCAAACCTGAGGGTCCAAGATGATCCTTTGAGAAATGAAAGGGAAAATTTTGGGATACAACAGCTTCCCCTGTTCAATCTTCTTAAACCTGAAGAGTTAGATTGGTGAATATGCCATTCATGACTTGAAAGTGGAAGATGATTGAACACTAGAGTGCCCAGAAACTTTCACTCTGAGGATATTATAGTTGAAGTGTAAGGAATGGGATTAAAGATGTCATTTGGAGAACTGATGGAGAGTTGGCAGAGATGGGCTTATAGATGCCATCTAGAGGTGATTGTTGACAGAAATTAGACCAAGTCTAAATTTGACTTCAACTGGGACAAGAATCAGAATGAACCTTTGGTCGACTTAAAACTGAACCTAGAAAAACTCTTGACTAGCAAAAGTCTTGAATAATATTTAACTGGAAAGAATCAAGACAAATATTTGGAGTGATTTATCTGAACCATGGAAAGCGTTTATTGGGAAAGAATCTGGATAAACCGTTGAGAGGTTTAATTTGAAACAACATGGGTTTGGAAAAGAATCCGAATAAATCTTGGAGCGACTTATCTGAACCAGGGAAAGTGTCTACTGGGGAAATAATCAGGATAAACCATTGAGAGATTTAAGCTGAACAAACAGGGGTCTGGAAAAGAATCAGAATAAATCTTGGAGCGACTTATCTGAACCAGAGAAAGTGTCTACTGGGGAAAGAATCAGGATAAACCATTGAGAGATTTAAGCTAACCCAGCAGGGGTCTGGAAAAGAATCAGAATAAATCTTGGAGTGACTTATCTGAACCAGAGAAAGTTTCTACTGGGAAAGAATCAGGATAAACCGTTCAGAGATTTAAGCTGAACCAACAGAGGTCTTGGAAAAGAATCAGAATAAATCTTGGAGCGACTTATCTGAACTAGAGAAAGTGTCTACTGGGGAAAGAATCTGGATAAATTGTTGAGAGGTTTAAACTGAACCAGCAGAGGTCTTGAAAAGAATCAGAATAAATCATAGAGCGACTTATCTGAACCAGGGAAAGTGCTTCAGGAAAGAATCAAGATAAATTGTTGAAAGATTTAAACTGAACCAACAGAGGTTTGGAAAAGAATCAGAATAAATCTTGGATCGACTTATCTGAACCAGAGAAGATGTCTGCAAGAAATAATTAGGATAAACCGTTGAGAGTTTTAAACTGAACCAACAAAAGTCTGAATGAAGTATTTGTCATGTAGATAGTCAAAAAGTCCTTTCTCGGGAATTCTTCTGTAATTGATTTGTCCCCAAATAGTTGTCCTGTCTTGTCAGAAGTTTGTTGATGATAATTTTCTGTTGATTGATATATCCTGAAAAGGTAAAGAGTAATGTCATGATGTATGAAATGCATGGTGTAATGATGTTTCTAAAAATAGATGAGATTGTGATATATGCATTTATGTTATCGATGTTTATGATATATGGATGCGATGTATACACATATTAGTTGTTCTGCTGCAATGTTGTTAGACTGGGGGAAAATAAATCCCTGACTGTTGCTGGGAATGAGGAGTGTGAGTCTTCATATTTTGTTGAAATTGAAGCATTGATAGATGGGTTTCCATTATTCGGGATGTAAACCCTGTTGGGGAAGAGAAACGCCGTGCATTGCTTGTGGGCTTCGTGAAAACCTGTTGGGGAACCCTTGACCAGCCAGGTGACTTTCACAGGGGAGCCCTTGGAATAGTAACTGGAAGTTTCATTCCGTCGGGGATATGAAGGCAAAAGATACCATTAGGTTGCATGTTGGAGATATGATAAAGATCCTATAGCAGGATGTTCTTGTTTCTATTCTGTTTATAGAAAGTATCTGCGGGGATTTTATGGAATGGCCCATAGATATTGTCGTGTTTCTTAAAGCCATTAGTAATTGTCTTTCTTTTTAGTTTTCCTTTTTTATGCGTTCATTTATAAACAGTGATTGCATTCAAATGCATATGTTCAAAAATAAATACTGGACATTTTTTTGCAAACAAAACAGGAACAATAAAAGAAAAATATATAGTTTTGCACTTTCAAAGGAATATCTTTGTATTAACTTGAATAAGTATTTTTGTACAAAGAGACAAACATCCTAGTAATAGAATGTCATCGTAAAAAATGAAAAATTGATACAAAGAGAAGACAACTATATAAAATAATCCCATGGGGTTCCCATTCTGCTATAGCTTTCATGTCTCTGAGCGTCTCATCCACTTTCTACTTTGTCCAAAGCTAATTGGATTGATTATAACCATTCGAGTTTGACGATTGATGTTGGAGATTGGCTGTAAAGTGATCCAACGGGACATAGTCATATGCTTTAAATCCCTAACTTTTTCCTGGACCGCCCTTTCGGGTTTTCAGTCCACCGGGATACCATTTTTTGCCCAAGCCGCCTTTTCAGGTTTTCAGCTTACCGGGTGTACATATTTTTTTTTGTTTTATCCCTAATTTTTTCCTAGGCCAGTCGACCTAGCGGGTCTTTTTTTTTTTCATGCGTAGTATCTTTTAACTATGTCTACGTTTACAAGATACGGGATGTCATCACTGTCCATAGTGGTTAAGATCATTGCCCCACCAGAAAATATGTTTTTAATCACAAATGGTCCCTCGTATGTAGGAATCCATTTCCCCTGGGATCACCTTGTGAAAATATGATAAGCTTGATTACCAAGTAACCACCCTGATATACCTGACGTCTGACTTTCTTGTTAAAAGCCTTAATCATACATTTTTGGTACATCTGGCCATGGCAGACAACCGTAAGCCTCTTCTCAACAATCAAGTTCAGCTGGTCAAATTGAGTTTGAATCTATTCATCTTCATTCAACCCCTCATCCTTTATGATTCTCAGAGAAGGTACTTGGACTTCAATTGGTAAGACAACTTCCATGCTGTATACCAAAGAGAAAGGAGTTCCCCCTGTTGATGTACGTGCCGTGGTACGGTAACCGTGAAGAGCAAATGGTAACATCTCATGCCATTCCTTATAGGTCACTGTCTTTTTTTGTATGATCTTCTTGATGTTTTTAATAGCGGCTTCCACAGTGCTATTCATCTTTGGTCGGTAAGGAGAAGAGTTATGATGTTGGATATTAAATTGCGTGCATAGTGCAGTGATCATATTATTATTGAGATTGGTACCATTATCTGTAATGATTCTCTCCGGGATACCATACCGATAAATAAGATTGTGTTTGATGAATCAGGCCACAACACTCTTAGTAACAGAAGAGAATGAAGCTGCCTTAACCCACTTCGTGAAGTAATAAATGGCAACCAAGATGAAGCGGTGTCCATTAGAAGTTGTAGGTTTTATTTCTCCAATCATGTCAATGCCCCACATTGCAAATGGCCAAGGAGCAGTCAAATCGTTTAGAGGAACCAGAGGCACATATACCTTTCCAGCATAGATCTAACACTTGTGGCAGGTTCGTGAATGCTGATGATAATCTTCTTCCATGGTGGACTAGTAGTATCCTGCTCGGAGGATCTTTTTGGCCATCGTGTGCCCACTAGAATGGGTGCCAAAGGTGCCTTCATGTAAATCAGCCATGATCTCGTCTACCTCGCTCTTGTCTATGTACCGAAGCAAAGTAGAGTCGTGATTACGCTTATAGAGAACTCCGTTACTGAGGAAGAACTTAACCGAAGAATCTCCTCAGGAATTTCTTGTCGTTGACTGAAGCTCCCTCCGGATATTCTTGGGCCTCAAGATATATTTTAATTTCATGGAACCAGGGCTTGGCCATTACTTCATCAGTACCAATCTTGTGACACTACGCTGGTTCATCCATTCTCTTGATGGTGATCTGAGGAGCCTCATTATCCCACCTGATTTTGAACATGGATGACATAGTGGCTAGCGCGTCCTCTAATTTATTTTCTTCTCATGGAAAATGCTCAAAAGTAATTTCCTTAAAGTGTGGGATTAATGTCAACACATGTTCTTTGTAAGGGATGCGATTATGATGCTTCGTGTCCCATTCTCCTTTGATCTGACTGATGACTAAAGTTGAATCTCCAAATACACTTAAGGACCTGATTCCCAATTCTATGGTGGCTTTGAGACCCATAATACACGCTTCATATTCTTCCATATTATTGGTACAGTTGAAACACAATCTAGTAGTGAAGGGAGTATGGCAACCTTCAGGGGATATGATCACAGCGTCTATGCCATTGTTGAGTGCGTTGGAAGCTCCGTAAAAAACCATGGTCCATATTTGTTCAGGTCTGTCATATGGTCTGAGTTCTTCATAATTGTTTACGAACATGATGTCTTCGTCCGGGAATTCAAAATTCATGGATTGATAGTCATCCACAGCCTGATGAGCAAGGTGATCGTCTAACATACTTCCCTTTATTGCTTTCTGGGTAGTGTATTGAATATCGTATTCAGTCAGGACCATCTTCCATCTTGCTATTCTTCCCGAGAGGGTGGGCTTCTCGAATATGTACTTAATTGGATCCATCTTGGATATCAATAAGGTAGTATGGGTCAACATATACTGTCTTATCCGGCGAGTGGCCCATGCCAGAGTGCAGCAAGTTTTCTCGAGCAGTGAATATCTGGTTTCACAGTTGGTAAACTTTTTGCTCAGGTAGTACATTGCATTCTCTTTTCGGCCAGACTCGTCATGCTGCCCCAGCACACACCCCATTGAATTTTCCAAGAAAGTTAGATACATGATCAGAGGTCTTCCCTCGACTGGAGGCATCAAAATGGGAGGCTCTTGAAGGTACTCTTTGATCCTATCGAAAGCAGTATGGCAGTCATCGTTCCATTCCACCACTTGATCTTTCTTTAGTAATTTGAAGATTGGTTCACAAGTAGAGGTCAGATGGGAAATGAACCGGGCGATGTAGTTTAGTTGTCCTAAGAATCCCCTAACTTCCTTCTCAGTGCGAGGAACAAGAATTTCTTGTATTTATTTTACCTTTGCAAGGTCCACTTCGATACTTTTGCTGTTAACAACAAAGCCTAAAAGTTTACCAGACCTTATTCCAAAAGTGCATTTATTCGGATTCAGCCTTAGTTTGTATCTTTTTAGTCTTTCAAACAGTTTCTGCAGATGGTCCAGGTGTTCCTCTTTAGTCTGAGATTTGGCTATCATGTCATCCACGTAGACCTCTATCTCGTGATGGATCATGTCGTGAAATAGAGCTACCATGGCACACTGATAGGTTGCCCCAGCGTTCTTCAGCCCAAATGGCATAACTTTGTAACAGAACGTGCCTCACTGTGTGACGAAGGTCATTTTTTCCATGTCCTCAGGTGCCATTTTGATCTGGTTGTATCTGGAGAAACTGTCCATGAAGAAAAATACTTTATGTTGTGCAGTGTTGTCCACCAGAATATTGATGTGGGGAAATGGGAAGTCATCCTTGGGGCTTGACCTATTCAAGTCTCTATAATCCATACACATACGTACCTTACCGTCTTTTTTAGGCACTGAAACAACGTTGGCGACCCATTATGGATAGGAAGTGACAACTAAGAATCCAGCATTAAACTGCTTCATGACTTCAGTCTTGATTTTCTCTGACATTTCTGGTCGCATGTGTAGCGGTAGAAATGTTTAAGACTAAGCCATTGGATTGACTAGACTTATACAGATCAAAATAAAAATTGCCGCCACACTTTATTATTTCCAAAGGAATGAGAAAAGAGCGAATAACCCAAAAAGAGGGGGGAAAGATTCAAGGTAAGGGGGTTGGTTATGCAAAGGTAAGATATTAGCACCCTAAACATCTATGGTACTCCACAAGAACCTCTTTGAAAAATCTGTATATTTTAGCTATAAAATGTTGTATGTAAATAGATGGTGGAGGTGAGAAAAGAAATAAATTTTTTATGGTTTTTGCACCCTCCGCAGTTGCGAAACTTTAGTGCCTATGTACCACCTTCGGTGCAATAGGGGATCAGTGTACTCATAGTTCACCTTTAAAAATTATAAAATACAAGTGTGTTGGTTAATTTTATGAGATAAGACATCATCGTCATTGTCCATGTGGAAAAATATTTACTATCACAATCATGAGAAAGGAGAATTTGCATCGTCTCAAAGTGGAGGATATGGCTTGGATTTTAAAAATCAATAAAACCTCACTCAACACCCAAGTGGAAAATATCTCTCTTCACTACATATTGTAGAAGTATAGTTTTTTGCATGACTACAAGGATTGGAAAGAGTCCAATCTTTTGAGAAAGGTATTAAAATAAAAAGCCAAAGTGGAAAAATGGTTTGATATGACATTGATTGACTTTTAGTCTTCTCACAAAAAATGTCAAGGTATTATTAAGTTGATTGATGTTTATTTATGAAAATGTTTTGAAAATGCATGGACCTAAGTCCAAGTTTATTATGAAAATGGTTCAAGTTTCAAAACAAGAAGAGTTTTCAAAAGGAGGAAGAAGATTTTTGAAATTGAAGAAGATGGGAGGAGATGAAGGGACTATCCTAAAGCATAAGGTAAAAGATAAGGAAAAGAACCATCTAACCAACAAGGAGACAATACTTGACATTATGAGTCAAGATAGAATTCCCATTCTTTAGATTGAAACCAAGCAAGCAAAGATACTAGACCTCTTGAGAGAACCAAACTTCAAGTGTATTAAGTCTTCACAAAAATTGGACAGAGTAACGGTTGTATACGGGTGAATTTCAGATTACAAACAAAGTATGTAATCACAATAAATAACACACAAAACAAACAAACAACCCAATGTCTGGAGGTAAACCTCAAGAACTCCAGACAAAATATCAATTAAGGTTACAAGGTCTCCAATATAGGACAAGGTCTCTAATCCAAAGTCCAAGAAGTCCAATACTCCATAATGCCAAGGATAGTAACCAAATAGTCCAAGCATCATTACAGTTTTTTATAGTTCATGTTAATTATTAAGTGTCTTCAAAAGGAAAAGAAAAGCTCAAGTGAGCAAAATAAAAATGACGTAAAAGTAAATGCTCAAGTGAGCAAAATAAAAATGGCATAAGAATAAATGCTCAAGTGAGCAAAATAAAAATGACATGAAATGTAAATGCTTAAATTAAATGGTACATAAAGTAAAGGGCACAAAATAAAGGCCTAAAATAAAGTCAATTGTTAGAAATTAGTGGTTAGTTGGATGACCATCTTGAAACTTGCATTTGGAACTCATTAGAGGATTGGTAGAACCAAAGCCTCCACACAACTAGTTGGATTTGCTTTTTGTCAAGTATATCATACATTTTAGAATCCTCAAAAGTAACATTTAATGATCAATGATGTTTAAGTGATCCGCGTTGACCAAAAGTGATGTAGATCCATTAGAGGATTGGTGGAACCAAAGCATCCACACAATGAATCTCAAGGTTATTGGATCAAAGAGATAAAATTAACATACTTGGGCTTGCAAACATAGGTTTGGGCCATGAATGATCATTTATTTGAATCGGGACACAATTTAGCACTATGTTAAGCAATCATAAGTGGACTTATGTAGAAGTCGCACCTATTTTGAGGCCGGTCAATGGCAATCTATGTACTTCATGTTTGGATAAATGATATAGAGATCATCATCCCTTAACATGTAGCACAATTAAAAAAGAAAGGGATAAGATGAAGAGGGAGGGGAATGATAAGCTAATTTGGATCACTACCTCAAATTTCTTTCATCTTTAAATTCAATCACTCATCTAGATAGATTAAAGCACTAAACATATCATTAATCTAAAGCACCAAAAATGAATTAAATAATTCACTCTTTGGTAGATTTGAATTGATGAACATTTATCCAACTTCATCTACATCACAAAGTCGATTGAATTTAAAGAGAAATTGGACATTTGAAGTTGCAATCCAAACCAACAATCAAAAGGAGTGAGTAGAAAAACATTATGGATCAAAACAGCCCCAAAACAAGGCCAAAAAATGCATTATGTCTCTGTTCAAATCGATTGTACTACAATGTAAATCGATTTGCACAGTGTTTTTTTTCAAAAATCTGCGCGAAATTCACTTAGTGCAATCGATTGCACTGTTACAGCAATCGATTGCACGCTGTTATAGACAGCAAAACAACATTTTAAAAGGCCAAATTCTTGTTCAAACCCTTCATCAAATACCTTATGATTATGGATCCAATTGAGCATGAAAATTCCATCAAATTATGAGAATATCGCACCATTGGAATCACAAAATAATGCTCAATAAATCAACCCCAAAGATCAACAAGAGATCACGTTGTGAAAGATAAATTATCCAACTTACCAAAGGTAGATCTAGAGAATTATCAAAACAACTTCAAGAATTTTCTTCAATTCAACCACAAGAATCAATTTCCCAGGCTTGGATGTAGAGAATTGATGAAGAAAAAGTGTTTGGATGAAGGTTTTAGTTCAAACATTAGTAAGCTTCAATGCAAAGCTTACTAACTTTTTTTTTAAAATGGAGCTTTGAGTGAATTTGGTAGATGGAGAGAATTGAGAGATTTTTTAGCAAGATGGATTTGGCTATCAAAAGCTTGAAATTTGAATGAAATGAGGGCTTTACTTATAGAGTTTAGGATTGGGATTAGTGGTAATTTGGTAATTGATTCTTGGAGCAAAAATTTGAATTAATGATAATTCTTTCAAAAATTAGAGCCAAAATTTAAATTAATGAATATTTTTAAAAATGCAAGATTGGCACTAAAATTTAAATTAATGATATATATTTCAAAAAAATGAAGAAAAATTGGAGCCAAAATTATCAAGCTTGAAATTGATAATTTTTCAAATTTTCACATTGTGCAATCGATTGCTCTCTAGGCTCAATCGATTGCATTAGTGTATTTTTTCAAAAATGGCGCAAAATGCACTATGTGCAATCGATTGCACTCTAAGAGCAATCGATTGGATCAGTGAAAAAAATGAATTTTTGTTAATTATTTTTTTCTTTGCAAATAGAGATTTTATGAAAATAATACCAGAAATCCTTATTTGCCAGATGCTTAGACTTGGTACCAACAAAACACAAATATGCAAAGACAAAGACAAATATTTTTTGTATTTTGATTTGAAGTTAGTCAACAACACATACAAAATACACAACTAAGGTGCTTGGAGATTCCTCAAGAGAAAACTTAAAGATAAGAGATAGAAAAAGAGGAATAACCAATCCTAATATGATCTTGTTATGATCGAGTTGATATGATATGATAGAGGAATCTTAGGTCCAAAAGTTAGGGTACAACAATTGCCCTTATTTAAGTGTCTTCTATCCGGAGATACGAAGGTTAAAAATCTTTGTGTCGACGCGATTGAAGATACTTAAATATAAAACAAGCCCTATTTTTATCCCTAAGATGCCATGAAATGCTTATGATTATGAATGCAAATGGACAAATCTAAAGAGACACAAGACACCACTGGGGATGTAGCAAAGGAAACAAAAATCGAAAAGAAACCTAACCAGGAAAATAAATCACTGGTGAATCAAAAGACCCGACTCTAATGGTGTAAAACCCAAAGAAGAGATAAGGTAGCATCAACTTAGCTAAAAAGGAAATAGTATTGGATAAAAGTGATTGACAGCTGTTGTACCCCAAAATTTTCCCTCCCATATTCTTCAAGATTTGCCAAGATCAAGGTTCAAAATCTCTCAAGGGTTGCACAGTCCAATTGCCTCCTAACAGTCAAAAATTAGGGTTTTGGTTCTGGCAAAGAAATTGAAGTTTCCAAGGGTCCAAACAAGTCCCACATGCCTACATACATTGTCAAGCATCCATATGTCAAGTTTCAAGACTCACAGCATCAAATTGCACAGTCAAAAACCCTAATTGCTTCACAGTCAACTGCAGGGGCAAAATGGTCATTTGATAGTTAAAAGTCAAAATTTTTTGTCAACATCTTATTTTGAAGCCACAAACATCATTTGATAAATTCTTGATCATGATTCTCAAGGCATGGCTCAAAAAGTCTCAAGATGCAAAAGTTTCTATTTTTGGACAGTTGGAAAAGTCAACTTCAAATTGACCAAGGCATAACTTCCACATGGTTTATCAGAAAAATTCCATCCAAAGCTTATTTTGAATAGAATGACATTTCATACAACTCATCTTCACACTTCAAGTCCAAGAAATGCTCTCACAAAAAGTTATCAATCTCAACATTATAGGTCATTTTCAAAAGTCAACAAAAAGGCACTTTAAGTCAAAGACCATAACTTGAGATTGGTAAATCAAAGTGACATGGGACCAACGACATTGGTTATAGGACTTCAAGACCTTTCCAAAATGTCCAAGAACATGATCAAAGCTTAAACATTGAGCAAGATATGCCTTGTGGAAGTTGGGAAATTTTTGGGAATTTTGAAAATTCAACTTTGCTTCAAATGCCTCAAAATTGCTAATGGGCCTCAATTTCTTCCATGAATCATCACCCAAAGGCCATGCACGACCCATTGACTTTAAAGGGAGTTATTTTCTTATTTTTAATTAATTAATTGAATTTTTAATCTTATTAATTCATTTAATTGAAATTAATTATGAGAAAAATACTAAATCATACTTTTCAAATCTTTTTGTGCATAGAATTCACTCAATATTTCGTGCATCATTCAATAAGGAAAGTTTCTACATGATTGGCAATGATTGGCATAAGAAAGAATTGAAAAAGATTGAAAAAAGATCATGAAAATCAAATATTCAAAATCATCAATGCAAAGGCTTTGGGCTTGATTTTCCTGACCTAATTCATTCACATACATAAGCATAAGTGAAACCTAATGCCAAGAGGACAAGAAGCTGCGCAGAAGGCATAGAACAAACTTGGACTTTTTCACAAAAAGTTTGAAAACTCTTTTCATAGATACAAGGTGATTCAAAGCTCAAAAGGTATTCCAAACGATTGTTGGGACCTTCCTGAACGTGTCTCAATACATTTCCAGTCTCCACGCACAAGGAATTGGTAGAACCATGTTGCATTTTTTCACAAAAAATTCATAATCGTGTTTCCATTTACATGCGTTATTTGTGATTTTTAATTATTGATTTACACTAACATGGACATTCTGAAGCTATTGGTGCTATTTGATTGAACTAAGAACGCCTGTATCCAAAGTTGCCATTACTGCATTTTAGGGTTTCAGAAGCTTGGATTTAGGGGTTCATAAATAGGGTAAAATCAGGCCACTAAACCAGTATCATTGAAATCAAGAGATCCAAACGAATTGATCTCACCCCTCGCGCCATTTTTATAATCCACCAGGCTCTAATCGCTATTTTTGTGTATTACAGTTAGTGGGGGTTTAAAACCCCCGCTATTTGATTTTAGTTACAGGGAAAAGACGAAGAAGAAGGCAGCGTGTCTGATCATGGTTGGTCAGTTTGAATACTGGCGCGCTTTTTTGGTTATTCCAGAATAATGTTCGTTTTCTCTTATATTATTTCTATTCCATTAAGCTAACAAAGAAACGCGTTTGGCTTGGTGGAAGATGACTTGTCATGCAGGTATTGGGACCTAGGTTCGATTCCCAGGTCCCCCACTTCTTCAATAATATTTTTCTCAAAACGCTTCCATGCAGCATGCTCTCCCAGGGTTCATCATGTGCTCTCACTTGCTTGCTTGCCACGCGCCCAGGAGATCAATCTGAAGGCCGGATAACGCAGCCCACCATACACACTCAGTCAACCACATGTACGCAAGCATAGAAAGTCAATGTGGCCAGATTTCAGTGGGCCTAATTGCTTCAACAACACCCCCATAATTGGGCCAGAAACCCCCTTTGTTTGTATTCTTCTTTCTAATTTTCTCCTTTCTTTTTTTATTCTTTTTTCAATTTGTTTTAACTATTTTAGTAAATTCACAAAAATAATTCTTTACAATATAAAAATCAGAAATCAAAAATAAAAATATGTTTATTTAATATTTATTTCACTAATATTTTTTGTAAATAAATTTAATAATTAACTTAGTAAAATTAGGTTAAAATTTTAATGTTTTTCTTAAATAAACTAAAATATGTAGAAATTAGGTTTTTAGCATTTTTTCTTTTTCCTAGTATAATAATTTCTTCTTATTCTTATTATTATTAATTATTAATTATTTTGTAAATAAACATGTCATTAATTAATTAGGGTAAATTAGGTTAAAAAATTAAACATTTTTCTTTACTAATTAAAAACAACTTAGAACTAGGGTTTTATTTTAATTAATTTTCTTTATTTCATAAATACCAAAAACCACAAAAAAAATAACTTCTTTTCTTTATTAAATAATTAATTAGCCTTTTCAATTTCAATTTAATTTCTTTAAAGGGTCCAACGCCCTCGCATATTCGTTTCTAACTTCTTATCGCGCATTTATTCTTATTTTCTTGTAAATATCATGTAATTGCTCAAGCCTTGTAATAGTAATTAGGAATTTATTTATTTTCCGCATTTTTCTTCAAAACGGGTCTTTGTTAATTTGGCGATGTATAGACCCGCGCCTTGTAATAGCGTAGGACCTTTATTTTCCGCATTTTAATTTCCGCACCTTTAAACTGTTAATCACATGAAAGAATGAATGGCCCAAATAAAATCAAAGCGTAGATCACCACAAATGCATGACAAGATAAAACATAACTGAAAACAATACCCGAATTCACACACCACTCTTAGGGTACGCCTCACTGTTGCCTTCCCCCTCGAAACGTGGTCGTCGAGTATAGGACGTTTTAGTAAGTCCTCATGTCCATGAACATGGCATGAGGGTAGCTTCTAAGGTGTCCTACTGTTGCTCTGGTGACCACACTGTCCCTAATCCTCGAATTTACCCGAACACCTCCAACGGTGGTACTACCTACCTCTCAATGGTGGGATGGCACTACCTTAAGGACATTTACACAGCTTAATTCCTTAGGGTAGGTAGATGACTCGTAGATACTTGCTCTAATTCAAAACAAATCAAAAACTTTTTTTTTCACACCGACACTTTTCAAAAAGCTTTCAAAAACAACTTTTCAAACACTCTTGAGGACTGATACAAGAGTCGATCTGAAACTTTAAACGAAACTTTTTCAAACCCACTCACAATTGAAAAGCAAACATTTTGAAAACACAATGAGCAAGTATCTAAGAGCCCATGGATAACCATGGATAGAAAGGGTGCTAACACCTTCCCTTTCTATAAATCTACCTCCCGAACCGAGAGATAATCTCATAAGGAATTTTTCTGTGCTTTTGTCCTTACCTTGTTGGAGAAAATAAAAGACGGTGGCGACTCTTGCTTACCGCGACATTTCGCGACACCAGCGTTAAACAGTCAGTTCCAGATCCACCGATCACAACAGCCAACTATGAACTACCAACTCAATAGTCGAAGGTAGAAGATCAAAAAGATACTGACTCATAGATGACAGTAAACTACCAACTCATAGTTGAAGGTAGAAGATCAAAAAGATACCGCTAATAGATGATGGTAAAAGATCAAAGGATACACAAACTTTCAGTGAAGGCGAAACTACCAACGTTCACTGAAGGTAGAAAGAGAAAAGAATAACAACACCGACATTCACTGACAGTGAGCTACCAACGTTCACTAAATGTAGAAAGAAATCAATAATCACCAGCGTTCACTAAAGGTAGAAAGAAAGCAATAATCACCAGCGTTCACTGAAGGTGAGCTACCCACGTTCACTGAAGGTAGAAAGAAAAGAACATAACACCAACGTTCACTGATGGTGAACCACCAACATTAATTGAAGGTAGAAAAAAGAAAAACACCGACGTTCACTAATGGTGAGCTACCAATGTTCACTGAAGGTAGAAAGAAGAGAATAACACCGTCGTTCATTGACGATGAACTACCAACTTTCACTGAAGGTAGAAAGAGAATAATATAACACCAATGTTCACTGATGGTGAACTACCAACATTCAATGATGGTATAAAAAATAAATATAACACTGACATTCACTGAAGGTAGAAAGAAAAGAATAACACCAACGTTCACTGAAGGTGAACTACCAAAATCACTGAAGGTAGTAAGAGAATAACATCGATGTTCACAAACGATGAACTACCAACTTTCACTGAAGGTAGAGAGAAATGAAATATAGCACTGATGTTCACTGATAGTGAGCTACCAACATCCACTGATGGTAGCAAAAAGATAACACCCACGTTCACTGAAGGTGAACTACCAACGTTCAGTGAAGGTAGTAAGAGAATAACATCGACGTTCACTGACGATGAACTACTAACTTTCACTAAAGGTAGAGAGAAAAGAAATATGGCACCGACGTTCACTGACGGTGAACTACCAACATTCACTGAAGGTAGCAAAAATATAACACCCACGTTCACTAAAGGTAGTAAGAGAATAACATCGACGTTCACAGATAATGAACTACCAACTTTCACTGAAGGTAGAGAGAAAAGAAATATAGCACCGATGTTCACTGACGGTGAACTACCAACTTTCACTAAAGGTAGCAAAAAGATAACACCCACGTTCACTAAAGGTGAACTACCAACGTTCACTGAAGGTAGTAAGAGAATAACATCGATGTTCACTGACAATGAACTACCAACTTTCACTGAAGGTAGAGAGAAAATAACATAGCACCGATGTTCACTGACGGTGAACTACCAACGTTCACTGAAGGTAGCAAAAGATAACAAGTTTCCCCAAAATTTCGGCATTTCACCTAGAACAGGTCTTAACTTCTTCTTTAATCAAGGCATTCCGCTTTGAAAGAGTAATATATAAGTTGTCTCAAATAAAGATACTACCACTTAGAAAGATTTCTTAATGAATTGTCTCTGTCATATTGAAAAGACATTCCATCCACTAGAGTAATTTGACAACGAACTGCAAACTATCCACTCAAAAAGAAGATAGCAAAAAAGTAATGCCAACTTTTACAGGGAAGTATAAGTTGCTCAAATAAAGAGACCTTCTACTTGCTGTTATGGGAAGGATTAAAAAATGACTTCCTGGGGAATGAATTATGACTTCCTGGGGAAAAACATATGGCTTCCTAGGGAAAGAAATATGACTTCCTGGGGAAAAACATATGACTTCCTGGGGAAAGAAATATGACTTCATGGGGAATGAAATATGGCTTCCTGGGGACATGCCAGCATATTCATGCTGAGGAGATAAAAATCTTCTCGTGCCAAAATAAATGCATATTCTCAAACCAAGGCTCGAAGCTTGCATAGATCAAAAGTAATAATATTGATGGGGATCATAGATTCAAACCAGAAATAAACCGAAATGAATCAGTCAACCAAAAATACATCCATTTAGAAGTAAACTCAAGAGGGAAACCCAAATCATTCAGACAAAGAGTTGTACAAGAAGCCTAAAGAAAAAATCTTCCACGAGGGATAACTCAGTGGGGAAATTGAAAGAATATACACTTTCTGCTTAAGGTTGACACTCTATTGGAGAGAGGACAACACGACTCTATAAAATAGGGTAATGTGTCAACAAAATATTAGTGAATGCGAACGAGCAATGATTTTCTAAATTTAACTATGTATGATGTATGTATGAATGTATGAGTGTTCTTATGTATATGCTGACAAAATAGACATATAACACCGGGGATACCAGACAAAACCAACTCGGGTACATTCAATACTCGGCTAAGTCACATCCAAGATGAAAATTCCATAAGAAAATAAGCACCAACTGAGGATAAAGATTCCTATTTCACGGCTTAACTTCACTGAGAAGGAATATAATCCAGAAATAATCAAATCACAGCAACAAATCAGTACAGATACAGGGATATGACATCCTCCTCCAGGCTTCACCGAGGAATAACACACGGACTTCAATGGGGAAAACAAATGTTTCACGGTCCGTACTCCTACTAGGGATTGAAATACCGATTTCAAATAAGGCGGATGAAAACCATATCATCAAATCATCAACTAAGGATCTCGTGCTGACTTCATTGGGGACATATCATGCAGACCTCGCTAGGGGAGATAGTGCCTCATCGTCGAGATATCAATTGAAGACCTCGTGTTGACTTCATTGGGTAGGTCAACACCACATCGAAGATGGGAAACCAAGACACACTCTTCAATATTGAGAGTAAGTATTGCACCAACTTCTCAGGGGAAAAAGTATGAAACCTCATGGGGATAACAACTTAGGGAGTTAAGAAGTCAAACATTACAGCAAGAAATCAAACTTATGGGGAGTTTAAATCAAACCCAACACTTGGCGGGTGAAAACCCAAAAACACGAAAAATGTCTCAACACTTCTTAAATGAAACATTGCTCTTGCCTGACTATCGGGCAATCAAACAAAATGAAATTACTGCCGAAAGGGAGTTGCTTCGTAAATGAGACCAACTCAGCATGCACAGGGAGAAAAGACTTTTATCAAATAAGTAAATCCATCACTAGGGAATCTTGGATTGAGTCTTCATATCATGCAAACTTATTCCAATAAAAGATGCCCTGGGATAGCCTTCCTGGGGAATCAAGAAGTCAACATTATAGAAAAAGATCAAACTCATGAGGATTTTAAATCAAACCCAACACTTGGTGGGTGAAAACCGAAAGGGTTGACAACTGTCTCAACACTTCTTAGAAAATATACTGCCCTAGCCTAGTTGCCTGGGAAATAAATACATACAATAATGCCAATACTGCAGAAAGAGCGAGATTTTGCAAATAGTTCCATCTCAGCACACCAAGGGAACAAGACCTTTTGTCATATGAGGGAAGACTTTGTTGGGGAATCTGGAATAGAGGCTTCAGATCATGCAAACCCAAAAATATAAAAAAATGAATCAAGACTTGACTGGGGACAATGGAATCACAAACCCAATACTGCACCTTACACCAATTGGTATCATCTCTAACTATTAGAGAAACACAAGAAGATCATAAATATACTAGCAAAAATGACCTGAGAGAGACTTCCTGGGGAAAACAAAAATTCCCAAAATTACTAGAGTTCGTCCATTCCTGGGATCACCACTTTTGTTTTCCTCTTGAATCAGAAAATATAAAGTAAAAGTAATTTGTAAATTCTTTTCGAAAAACAATTTTGTTATTTAATCTTTTTGTTGTGAAAATTATTATCAATAATAAATGGAGTCTTTGTAAGTAGAATAAAATAAGAATTACAAAGAATTGGGTAAAAGCTCAAAATTTATTGATAGAATGGTAGTCTGCGAATGGCGAGACTCCACGAATGATTACAAAGTTCGGAAAATGGTAATATATAATGGAAAAGATACATTGAGATACAATGACCACTATTCCCTCTAACAACTTTGAAATTCTGAGAAGCAGCTTCTGTTGAAGTATGGTGAGGATCCAAGAAGATTGTTGCTTCAATGATCAAGTCTTGTCTGATGTAGTTAAATGCCAAGAAAGTCCTTAACTTTTTCCTAAGCTGCCCTTGTGGGTTTTTAACTTAGCGGGAAAATTTATTCTGTTTATGTCTCTAATTTTTGCCTAGACTGCCCTTTCGGGTGTTTGGCATACCGAGACGCTCTTTTTTTCCTAAGCCACCCTTTCGGGTTTTCAACTTAGCGAGCTCTTCTTTTATTTCTTTAGGAGAAGTATTTCTGGACTGCATCAACATTCATGGGACGTGGGAATTCCTCGCCATCCATAGTTTCAAGAATTAATGCACCGCCAGAGAAGACTTTCTTGACAACATATGGGCCTTCAAAATTGGGAGTCCACTTGCCCCTAGAATCAGTATGGAAAGACATGATCTTCCTGAGCACGAGGTAGCCTTCTATGAATTCATGAGGCTTGACCTTCTTATCAAAAGCTTTCTTCATTCTCTTCTGATATAACTGGCCATGACACAAAGCCGTCATTCTCTTCTCTTCGATCAAATTCAATTGGTGAAACCTGTTCTGGACCCATTCAGCCTCTGACAACTTGGTTTCCATTGTCACACGCAAAGAGGGAATCTCAACCTCGATTGGGAGCACCTCTTCCATTCCATACATAAGGGAGAACAGGTTGCTCCTATTGAAGTGCGAATAGATGTTTGATATCCATGTAAAGAAAAAGGGAGAATTTCATGCCAATCTTTATAATTAATAACCATCTTCTGGATGATCTTCTTAATATTCTTATTAGCAGCTTCAACAGCCCCATTCATCTTTGGCCTGTACGAAGATAAATTGTGATGGACAATCTTGAATTCTTAACAAAGTTCTGTCATCATCTTATTGTTCATATTCGAGCCATTATCGGTGATAATTATGCTCGACACACCATACTGACATATGAGATTATTCTTAATGAAGCACACTACCACCTTCTTAGTAACATTAGCATATGAAGCAGCTTCCACCCATTTGGTGAAGTAATCAATTGCTACCAAGACAAAACGGTTTCCATTCGAAGCTTTGGGTTCTATTATTCCAACCATGTCAATACCACACATAGAGAAAGGCCATGGGGAAGAAATAACATTGAGAAGTGTCGGAGGCACATGAATTTTGTCTACATGAATATGGAATTTATGGCACTTCTTTGCAAATTTGTAACAATCAGATTCCATTTTCAGCGAATAGTAGCTTGCCCTTAGCATCTTTTTAGCCATCGAATGTCCATTGGTATGAGTGCCAAATGAACCTTCATAGATCTCATGCATCAACATGTCTGCTTTGTGTCTATCCACGCATCTGAGCAAGACCATGTCATAATTTCTCTTGTACAACACATTTTCACTGAGGAAGAAACTGCCAGCCAATATTCTCAATGTCTTTCTATCTTTATTCGATGCACCAATGGGGTATTCCTAAGTCTGGAGAAAATGCTTGATATTGTAACACCAAGGTTTCTCATCTGCCACCTCTTCTGTTGTAAACACATGAGCGGACCTATCCAGTCGCCGAACTATAATTCGAGGTATATCATTCCAAGTATTCACTTGATACATAGAAGCCATAGTTGCTAGAGCATCCGCCATTTGATTTTCGTCTCTGGGGATGTGATGGAATTCAACTTTATTAAAGAAGGGTAACAATCTTCTAGCATAATCTTTGTAAGGGATCAAGCCGGGGTGACGAGTATCCCACTCTCCTTTAATATGATTTATTAACAAAGTTGAATCACCATACACATCTATAATTTTAATTCTGAGATCAATAGCTTCCTCGAGACCCATGATGCAAGCCTCATATTATTCCATATTATTAGTATAATTAAATGTCAACCTTACAGTAAAAGGAATGTGTGATCCATGTGGAGTGACATTCACAACACCAATTCCTTTACCATAAGCATTCACAACTCCATCAAATATCATGCTCCAACGAGATTTAGGATCGGGACCTTCCTCAGGCAATGGTTCATCATAATCTTTCAATTTCAGAAAAATCACATCCTCATCGGGGAAATCATACTTCACAGACTGATAATCATCAGCTGGTTGGTGAGCAAGATAATCTGCCAACACACTATTTTTAATAGATTTTTGAGTGTGATATTCAATGCCATATTCAGATAACAACATTTGCCAACGGGCAATTGTCCCAGTAACAGCAGGATTTTCAAAAATGTACTTGATTGGATCATTTTTGGAGATCAACCAAGTAGTGTGATTCAACATATATTGCCGCAAATGTTTTGTCGCCCAGGCTAGAGCATAACATGTCTTTTCCAACATGGAATATCGTGATTCACAATCAGTAAACTTTTTACTGAGATAATAAATGGCATACTCTTTCTCCCCTATTTCATCTTGTTGTCCCAGAATATAGCCCATGGAATTATCTAACACTGTCAGATACATAATCAATGGTCTTCCTTCAACAAGAGGGAGCAAGATAGGAGGTTTAAGCAGATATTCTTTAATACTTTCAAATTCCCTTTGGCAGTCATCTGTCCACACACAACCTTGATCTTTCTTTAACAACTTAAAGATTGGTTCACACATTGCACTCATGTGGGAAATGAATTTGGAAATATAATTCAAATGCCCGAGGAACCCTCTGACTTGCTTTTCAGTTATGGGCGCTGGCATTTCTTGAATTACTTTGACTTTATCAGGGCCAACTTTGATCCCTCTCTGGCTAACAATGAAACCCAACAATTTCTCTGACAGAACACTGAAGGTACATTTATTTGGATTCAAGCGAAGACGATACTTCCTCAAATGCTGAAACAACTTCAATAAATCTTCTACATGCCCTTCTTCAGTTTGGGACTTAGTGATCATATCATCAACATATACCTCAATTTCCTTGTGCATTAGATCATGGAAGAGGGTTGTCATAGCCCTCTGGTACATTGCACCAGCGTTCTTCAACCCGAAGGGCATCACTCTGTAACAGAATGTTCCCCAGGGTGTGATAAATGTTGTTTTTTCCATGTCCTCAAGAGCCATCCTTATTTGATTATATCCGGAAAATCTGTCCATGAACGAGAAAACTTTGAATTTTGCTGTGCTATACATTAACATATCAATGTGTGGAAATGGAAAATCATCTTTTGGACTAGCTTTATTTAGATCTCTGTAATCTACGCACATGCAAACTTTTCCGTCTTTCTTCGTGTTGTACCCCAAAATTTGCCCTCTCATTTCTCAAAGGATCATCCTGGACCCTCATGTTTGCTTCTATCAAGTTTTAAGTCTTGGATTACAATTTTCCAAGAAAGTCATTCACAAGGGCAAAATGGTCAAAAGAACATTGAAAAGTCAAACTTTGACTTTTGGATCAAAAATCAAGTTTCAATAATTATATTTCATCAAGACATGAAATTAGTTCATCAAAATCAGAAGTCAGAAATTACTTTGAAAAAATCAAATTTCTAAACATTTGGAAAATTTTCTAAATGTTAAGAGAATATAACACTTCAGAACTTCAGGGCCATCCTCCACACAAGTGCAATCAGAATTTGGAAAGACGGTTCAGAATATGACCCTTCAATCAGAACATATGGGAGCAATGTTTTTCGGTCAGAACATTACTCTTCAGCATATGGAGGCTACATTTCTGGTCTTTTACAATCAGAACATCACCAAATCCCAAAACATCGTTAAAGTAACCTGCTGCCCTGCTGTAACACAGTCATGCAACCAGCTGCTGATCCAGCCCATGCCTGCACTTTCTCAAACCCCATATTTGCACCAAATTAGCATACAAAAGTTGTGATTAAAAAGAAATGGAACAATATAGCAAAAAGGTTTAAATCCCATTTGTTTTTCCCCCCAAAACCACAACAAACTCACCTATAAATAAGTTACGCCATCACACGTTCAAGGGGCTAGCTTTTGAAAAGAGAGAATTATCAAATACAAAAAAAGGAGAGAAGAGAAAACAATAAAGCATTCGTAAACTCAAAATTCCTAAACAAAACCAAAACCTTTGTTCTTCCCTTTGAATCAAAGAACATAGCATTTTCTATTCTGTTGTTCTTACTGACTCCAGAACATCTAAAGGCAGCAGCTCAAGTCCCAAACACACGTTCTAGATTCAAGGTAAGTCTTTCTGACTTTGAATCTTTTCATTCCGAACATCATTAAATATGTAAATATCATAGTATTGATGTTACCCATAGCATTTCATAAGTAGAAAAAATCGTGGATCAGAACTTCTTGAATAAAGTCAGGCTCAGAATTAGGATTAGAACTTCTATGAACTGTTGTGCTTTTATCTGTCTGATTTTGCTATTGTTAATAACTAAACAGGTTTCTGATGAGCTGATTAATGTAAGGGAGGAGTTGAAGCGTAACACAGAACTTCTGGGTTTTTCTTTCCCATTGTTTTAGCACAACATAGAACTTATGAGTTCTCCTCGCTATTTAAACACAGAACTTATAGACTTTCTCACTGTTTTGACACCGCACAGAACTTTTGAGTTCTCCCCGCTGTTTTAACACACAGAACTTCTGATTAACACAACATATAACTTCTGATTTTTACTCACTGTTTAACACAAACACATAACTTCTGACTTTTCACTCACTATTTAACACAACACAAAATTTCTGACTTTTTGCCCATTGTCTAAACACAACCCAAAACTTCTGTTTTTGCCCTCTAACGTTTCTTTCAGGATTCCGATGGCATCAACCCAGAACTTCTGATCACCTCTGAAGTTTCATTCTGAACCACAACGCGCCTGGCATCAGAACTTCTGATCCCCTTTGTTTTTCTTTCAGCAACATGCTGATCCAATTTCTCTTTATTTTTCCCTTTTTTCTATTTTATTTTATTATTAGTACTATTTTTATTAATATAAAAAAGACATAAAAATATTTTCTTTTTATTAACTATTTATTTCCTTTTTTTTCTAATTCATTAAGACAAAAAACCATTTTTAAAACAAGTCTTTTCCTTTTCTTTTGGTTGTAATAGATAATTAGGATTTAAATTCTTGCAAATCCCCATTTGTAATTATGTACCCCCGTCCCAAAATGATGTAATAGCGTAGGACTTTAGATTTTCGCAATTTATCACTTTCAAATATAAATACTAGTAATTAGGGTTTGTATGGTAAGACATAAAATCAACAAGTAGATAACCCTAATCAAATACAAAATGCATGTAAATAAAAAACACTTGCACACTAGCACTTCTAGGGTGATCTCACTTTGTTGCCTTTCAGAAAATAGTCATGTCCCTCGAATATGGGTGTTTTAGCAAAGACCCTCGATAAAAGACCTTAGTCCCTTGATGACCCACAATGTTTCCTTCGGTAAATAATCTAGTCCCTAAACAATATTGTTAAAACGTCCCATAGGTGGCCTTCTATGACTATACAAAAACTTCCTGCGCCCGTCCCTTCACATCCAACGATGGGGTTTCTTACCAAAACAATGGTAAGATAACAATATCTAAAGGAGGAGTAAAAGAACATTTAAGACCTTTTGAGTAAGTAGGTTACTCCTAGTTGCTCGCTTTCTCACAACAAAAACATTTTACACCCACAACTTCATTTTGAAACATTTTTCAAAAGACAAAACACTTTGTACGCGTTCTTATATAGACGATAACCATTAAAAATACATTCCTTTTCAAAATACTTTCAAAACCCACATCACAAACACATTTTCAAACAAAAAGCATGTGATCTAGCAAGCAGCTAAGAGCCCGTAGATAACTACGGATAAAAAGGGTGCTAACACCTTCCCTTTTTAATCTACCCCCCGAACTCAAGAAAATATCTCGAAAGGTCTTTCCTATTATTTTTAACATTTCTTTATTGGATAATAGAAAAGTCAGTGCCGACTCTTGCTATCCGCAACAATTGCGATCAAACGTAAAACATCCCAAGTAAGTTCTCCCACCGTGTTACATAACTGGCGACTCTACTGGGGATTTTACTTAAAAGTGGGGTTACCTTAGGGCTAGATCACCTTTAGTTGCTTTCTTTGATTAATTTGTTTGCTTTACATTTTTGGGTCTTTTCTTGGGCTTTTATTAAAGATCCTACACCCGGATCTGGGGAACCTTTTAGGTAAGTAGCAATAAATCATGGAAGTTGTACGGCGTAGATCGATATGGAAGAAGTCATAGCTACGTTAGCGTGACACTTTAGCTTGTACTAATGTTCCTTGAGTCTGTCAAGGATAACATTAGGCTTCCTTAGCGTCATTAAATGCTAACTGACCTTTAGAACCTTTTAATTGACTCATGCTAAGCCACTAGAAAGTAGTGAGATGGCCGGCTTTGGTTCCGAATGAAGATTGGTTGATACTCGATGTTGCACTCATTGAGATTGGATTTGGGATATTATGGCCGCAATACTTCGGTGCTTGAGCTAGAACAATGCCTAAAAGAAAGGTCAGTGATTTGAGACTCCTTAGAACCCATTACTTTTAATAGGACAGATTGAGCCAACTAAAACTTCAAGAGGGTACTTACCTTTAAAGACTCACGCAAGCCATTAAACCTAGGGTATTTTGTGTGACTTGCTCGATATGTCTGTGATTTCAAAGCATAACCATAACATCATGAACATCATGACATACATGCTAACCATTTCAAAGGGCTAGAGATTTATCTTTCCTTTTTGTATTGTAGGGTATGGATTCAACTCGCAAAAAGACCATCCGAATCAATTTTTTAGAGGTCCCTCCCAAGCTCAAAGAATTGGTCATGAGAGTTCCTAAGAGCTCATAGTTCAACAAGAGATTTGGTCACTAGCTCAGTTTGGTTACTACCGGGTTTGACGAAGGTCTCATGAGTGTTCTATTCCAGATCTTCGACCCTAAACACCATTGCTTCACTTTTCCAGATTACCAGTTAGTGCCTATGCTGGAAGAGCTCTCCAAAATACTTGGGTCACCTATATTGGAGCAAGTACCTTTCACCGGCTTAGAACAAGATCTAGTTGCTAAAAGTGTTGCCATAGCCTTGCATTTGAAACCATCTGACATCGAATCCAATTGGGAAAGAAGAAGTGGAGTCAAGGGTCTCCTTGCAAGTTTTCTAATGAAGAAAGCTCAGATATTCTTAGATGCCATGAGTTACCATGCCTTTGAAGATGTCCTAGCTCTATTAATCTATGGATTGGTTATGTTCCCTAATTCAGACCAGTTTATAGATGTTAGTGCCATCAACATCTTCCTTGCTTGAAATCCAGTGCTAACATTTCTCGGAGACGTGCTGCATTCACTCCACACTTGTACTATGAAGAAATGAAGGACTCTTATGTGTTGTACGCCTTTTCTCTATGGTGGTTTATTTCACAACTCCCTCCGTCAGTGATGAAGAATGCATTAGGCTTGAGGTGGAATCAAAGGATAATGTCCCTTTCTCACTCTTATATCTATTGGTGCCCTCGCTCTCAAGAAGATATCTCTTTTATTGATCACAACGGATAATTCCCTAATGTGCCACTTCTTGGCATTAGAGGAGACATCACTTACAACACTTCTTTGGCCCTACGTCAGTTCGGATACGCCCGAAGGGATGGTCCCCATGATATGCTCGTCCAGGGTATTGTGTTTGACTATTAAAATGATCGGCAAGGTTATTGCTAGAGGTTCATTCGCGTCTGGGGCATGGTAAAGAAGACCGATAGTAGTATTTTGGGACGCAATAACTCCATCCCTTTGGAGCCTTACCTCAGATGGGTACGAGCTCGTGCTCAAATTCTTATGATTCTATATGCTGCTATATTGCCAGTGATCTCAGAGTCTGTTGATCAAGAAGACGAACCTCAAATCATTTCTCATCCTGATATGCCAACAAGCATCGAAGAGTTGTAAAAGTCATGGATCCACCTCAACGAAGAACGAGACACCTTTGAGAATCAATTCTACGCCAGTGAGAAGAAAGTTCTGGAACTCACCAAGAAGCTTCATGAAGAGAGGAGTCTAAACACCTACATCGCGCCAAAGGGGATGCAATCAACCTTTTTGTCTTAGGAGTTTTTGTATTTTATTTCCTTCATTGTAAGCCCAAAAAGGCATGATGTACTTAAACTTGGATTTATTAATGTAACGTGTGTTCCTTTTTTGTCTGAAGCAAATTTAAATCTCTAATTTCCTTGAAATCAATTGAATATGCATCTTCATTCATCATAACAAAAATAGGTTTCTTACAACAGGTCTCCTTATCTTTCCACTGTTTATTTCAGTGAGATGCATATTGAACAGACAGTAAAAGATCTTTAGGCGCAGAATACTCAGTTTCAACAAATGTTCTTAACTCTGGAAAAAGGACAAGAGGATTTAAAAATTTTGCTGATCAAAGAAAAGAAGAAGAAAGCAAAGAAAATAGTCGGTGTTTTGAATCTGGGAAGACGGTTCAAAGGACCAGCCAGACGAACTCTAGACTTCGCAACATCATTGGGTGAAAGGGATAATCAATAAGGGAAAAACAAGGAAGTGAATAACCATCCAGAGTCTGAAGAAGAAGAAGAGGTTGATTACTCTGAAGAGCAGTATCCTCCAGCTGATAATGAATACAAGCAGTTGGAGGATTGCCTCAATGCTATGGAGATCCAGAGGGTACCCGGATTGGATTTTGAAGAGCTACGACTTGTCTCAGGGGTTTTCATCCCACAGAAATTCAAGGTCCCCACTTTCGCTAAATATGACGGTGTCTCTTGTCCAAAGCTGCATTTAAGGTCATATGTTAGAAAGATTCAACCCCATACTGCCGATAAGAATCTATGGGTACATTTCTTCCAAGAAAGCTTGTTAGGGACGCAGTTAGACTGGTTCTATCAGTTGGAAGGGACCAATATTCGCAATTGGGAAGATTAGATCCGACTCGAACACAATTGCAAGGCATGTCTATGGGTGTTGGTGAAGGTTTCAAAACCTATGCTCAAAAATGGCAGGATCTCGCAGGAAGAGTCCAACCCCCTCTATCTGACAGAGAATTTGTGGATATGTTCTTAGGAACACTATCTGGTCCTTGCTTCAAACACCTGATCGGAAGCTCCTCGGCTGGATTTACTGAACTAATCATGACTGGTGAACGGGTAGAAGCCGGTATAAAAAGTGGCGAAATTCAGAGAGACGCATCCTCGAGCATGATGAAGAAACCCTTTACGGGAAAGAAGGAGGTCAGTGTTGCATATGACCATAGGAATCAAAACAAAAATGAACGTCGCCTGATGATAGGGGTTGTTATGATTTCCAATCCTGCACCAAATCAGCAGTGAAATTATCACGCAGGCCAAAGGCGCCCATGAGACGATTCACCCGAATCAACATGACCTTTTCCCAAGTTCTATCACATCTTTTGAAGTCCAATCTAGTGACCCTCAAAGAAGCTCCCAAGAACCCCAATACATATTTTCCTCGCTACAACCCGAATGCTCGATGTGCCTATCATTCTGAAAGCTCGGGGCATGATACCAACGATTGTTGGGCCTTGAAGAATAAGATACAAGACCTTATCGAGGTGAAAGAGATTGAGTTTGATCCCCTAGAAACACCTAATGTGATAACGGCACGAATGCCCAAACATGGTCAAGGTGTCAATATTGTTGATGATGACTATTTTGTTTCCTTCGTGAATGATTTAACCACTCCTCTTTGGACTATTAAACAAAATCTACTGCGAGCCGGTCTGTTTCCGGGTTATGATGAAAGTTTTCAATTATGTGTGTCTCTACCCAATGGATGTCCGTTACTGAAGATAGGCGTCCAATTCGTGATGGCTAACAATGAAATCTTGTTTGAAAAAGTTCCTCTTATCAGAAATTCCTATGAAGATATCTCAATAATCACCATTTCTGATAATCCTCCCAGGGTCTCCACCAAAATACTCGTTAGGATTACATATGTTCCAAAGTTTGTTCCCCTAATCATCACCATGTCAAGGCCAATACCATATTCTTCAGATAAAGTTGTTCCCTGGAACTATCAGGCTGACGTCTATTACAATGGTGTCAAGCAAGAACTGTTTGCTATCCAAGACAAAGTTGAGAAAGACACTGATCCCGACGTCGTCAATATTGTTGAGACCAGTAAGATAACAATAAGTGGAAGAATCTTCTCACCTAAGATCTCTCCAAAGACCATTGCTACTCCTGTAATTATTCCCGCTACCGCTCCTACCAGCATGCCCAATAATACTCCTATTGAAAATCTTACTGACATCTCTAGACCAAGACAAGGGGCAAGGAGGTGTTATCTGAGCCTGTCCGGAAAAAGGCGCATCTAAAGGATATTCCTGAAGCTTCTAGAAAAGAGATAGAAGAGTGTTGTACCCCAAATTTTGACCTAAGATACCATCTCCCATCTGCATCATTACATTGCAAAGGTTTTGACCTATTTTTATCAATTTTCAAAGAAGTTTTAAATTCATAACTTTTTCAAGTCGAGAGCTGTTTATTTTTTGAACGCTAAATTTATTAATCGATCAATGCTAAATGATGTTTATTTAATTATTTATTATTCTGAAATTAAATAATTGGAATTGATTTCCAGTTATTCTATAATTTAAAGAATTATAAATAATAAAGTAAATATCTAAAAAGAAGTTTATTAATTGATCAACAATGTTTATCTAATTATTTATTATTCTAAGTTTAAATAGTTGAAATTTTATTTTCAGTTATTATAATTTAGAGAATTATAAATAATGAAGTAAATAATTGAAGAGTTTATTAACTGATCAATAATGTTTATTTAATTATTTGTCATTCTAAGTTTAAATAGTTGAAATTTCATTTTCAGTTATTATAATTTAGAGAATTATGAATGATGAAGTAAATAATTGAAGAGAAGTTTATTGATCAATGATGTTTATTTAATTGTTTATTATTCTGAATTTAAGTAATTGAAATTTATTTTCAGTTATTATACGATTTAAAGAATTATAAATGATAAAATAAACAATTGGAAAGAAGAAAAGAATTAATGGGTAAAATAATAGAATTTTATTCATCTTTATTCTAATTATTACAATTGTCATTTAAATACTGTATTATTTGCAAAATATTTACAATGACAATTATATAAAATGTTTAAAGTAAAATAAAAACTATTCTAATTTTTCCTAAATTCTAAATCTTCATCTTCTATCCAATACTTCTTTAATGCCCATTTGATTTTTACCTGCAAAGAATTAAAAGAAAAAAGTCAGAAATGAATAGATATAATTAAAAGCAGATGATTAATTCTAGCGTTCATCATTAAAAGCAAACGGCTGGAATCAGTTTTTACCCTTTTTGCAAATCACGGGATTTCTCCCGGTTCACAAAAAGGGATGAATTTTTATTGATAAATATGAATGCACAAGTTAAAAAACATGCACAAATTCATTTTTTGTCAAAATTGCATTTTTCAAAGTAAAATTGCATAATTCAAAACAAATTGCCCAAATTCATTTTTGTCAAAACTGCCTTGTCATATGCATAGTTCAGCAGTATATGTAAACCAAGTTACATTTTCAACACAAAAGCCAATATGCAACGTAAACATGCCAAAATATAGGAAGAGGCCAAAAAATCAAAGGCTCCCATGCTGTACCATACAATTGACAAAGTGGAAGTATGCAGTTTTAAAATCAAAATGTGCAAACAATATCTTTCCATTTTTCATCATTTTCCAGCTTTCACTTTTTCAGAACCAATACATAACATCACATTTTAATGTCAAATTGTATTGAGGAGAGAGAAGAGAGGAAGAGTGTGGGTTTACAGGTTTTTGGCTTAGGCAGGAAATGGATACAAAATAGAACAGCAGCAATACAGTAGAGAAAAGGAAGTATAAAAAAAGGATACCAAACAAACTGATGTAGCAGCATATGTGCAGAAGTCAAAGGGAAATATATTAAAATATACATAACCTGAATCGTCCAAAGCCAGCAAACTATTATAACACAACAAAAACTCTTCAAAGAAAGATAGTTCATAACCTGCTAAAGGCCTTAAACCAAAAACATACAAGAACTTGCATCTAGCAATCAACACCATAACCACGTCAAAGCCTTTCAAACAAACCATTGTCCAGCTCTAAAGCCTAAGCCATAGTAACATCAACCATGGCCTAAACCACAAACCTACTATCTCCAACAAAAACCACAAACCTGCTATCTCCAACAAAAACCAATAAACCAGCATAAACACCATCAAACCTGTCAATCCAATACAAAGGCCACAAACCTGTTTCAAGAACCTACTGCATAAAACCAGTAAAACCTTATGGCCTAAAAAACCAGTTCACCCTGTTTCTATAACCTGCATAACTAACATATGCCCAACATAACCTACACAAAACTGTCCAGCATCACCAAAACACGACCTTATGGCCTAAAACCATAAAACCTGTAATGGCCTAAAACCAGTAAAACCAGTAAACTCAAGGCCAAACCTGTTGAAACCATAACCAGTTCTAAAGCCAAAAAGCCAGAATACCAAATAATACAAATTTATCATCCAATGTCCAAACCCACAAAGGCCTCAGAATACTCATCATAGGTCAGTAAAAGAAGCAATTGAGGTACAGCGAAGAAGAAGAGAAAAAGCATACAAACGAAAACATTTCAACGGTAGCATGTTCAAGGCAACCGGAAAAGCCTCACAGATATTCATCATGGGCAAATAGAAGGCAACAGAAGCAAGGCCAAAAGAAGAGAGGAAAGATATACAAAGGCTACCAAGAGGAAGAAGATAAGTGTTGTTTTTCAAGATTTTCATCACAAAACAAAATAAGAACGAAATACCAGGGCCAAAGCAAATATCACGCCGTCACTGTCTACCTCGCAACTTGGCCGCCACAGCATCCCCAACCTTCCTCCTCCGGCTCCAAGGGTAACTTTTCTCCTCCTCTTTCTTTCAAACCCCTCAAACCATCATAATAATTTGAAATAAGAATCAAATAAGCGAAAAATCATAAACATGCAAATCGTAACCAAACCCTAACAAAATAGAAAACGAAATTGGTACCTTGAATCCGTCACCCTAGCTTTCTCGTTGGAGGGAAGAAGAAGTACTGAGAATACCGGTGGCCATGGACAAAGGGACTCAGAGACGAGGGCATGTGAACCACGAACAAGACGAGCGAAGAATGAACAAACGAGTGGCGCCGTTGCTGTTAAACCTTAACCCTAATCCCTTTTTCTCAGCTAAGACAATGTTTACCATAAAACAAATTGAATGTTTGGACTAAACCCGGTTCCCTGCCTAAGCCCAACGAATTTTATTAAGAACACCCCCCACCCTTTTTTTGGTTACCCCTGAGTAGGCCTCTTGAAACCTCTTTGGCCCATGTAAAATACTTATTATCTACCCTATTTCTTTTATATACCCCTTTTTTCTATTTATTTTCCTTAGCTTTTTTTAATTATTGTTAATTTAGTTAATTAACAACTCAATCAAATAGAGGTAATCTAATTAGATAATTTTAATATTTGACCATTTTATTAGTTTAGGTTTAAGTTTAATTTAGTAATTTTTTAGTATCCCTTTTTTAATTAGGTTTAAGTTAATAGCTTTTAAAATTCTAATTTAGTTTAGAATTATTTAATAATTTTTAAAAATAACATTTTATATTAATACTAAAAAACATATAAAATAAAAATATTAAAAAAACATATAAAATAAAAGCCTTAAAAAACATTTCATTTTTCTTAATTAATTCTCTTGCGTTATACATATTAAACAAAAATATAAAAATGCATGTTCACATCCTTTAGTCTATTTAATCATTGTTGTGGTCATTTAGCTATTTAAATCATTATCTATCTGATTTTCAGTTTGATTTATTTCATATTTATTTGTTTATTCTGTTTACGTCTAAATCCAAGGGAAAAAACGATTAAATTTGTTGACTTCATGTCCTCAAGTCCGATCACACGAATATTTTTCATCTCATTAAAACTTAAGACAATTTTTCCCCAAATATTCAATCTTTTCAAAATTCATACCTTTTAAGCCAAAACTTCGACATTAGGTCGTCGTACCTTCAAAAACCCGTCCGTACCCCTTTTCGGCCAAAATAATTTATTTCGATCAAACAAATGAATTTTTATAAACAGATATTTCAAAAGGTTCCTATAGAATACTATAGATACATTGGGTGCTAATACCTTCCCATTGTATAACCAACCCCCGAACCATAGATCTCTTTCAAAAACGCCTTGTATTTTATTACTTTTAAAAGTATTATTTACATTGCATATTTAGGGTTTTATTTCGCTCTTTCCCCTTTTCCCTTGGAAATAATAAAGCGCGGTGGCGACTCTTGCTTTTGTGAGACGAATTAATCAATAATTCGATCTCCGATTTACCCCGCTACATTTTTTATCAATACAGAATTGGCGACTCTGCTGGGGAAAGATTGACCTCTTGCTGGTCCATCCCTAAGTGGGTTAAGCCTAGTTTGTTTTATTTGTTTTATTATTATTTGATTTGTTTGATTATGTGTTTAAATTGGGGTTGTTTGGTTTTTTTTTGCAAAGGACGAATCCTATACCCGGATTAAGTTACACTTAAGGAATAGGACGGGCGGTATAGTCATGTTAACTTTGAGGGAGTAATCCCGAAGAAGGAGGCATGAGATCCCCCACTCGATGGAAGGCCCTCTTGAACTTAATATTTGTTTACCGAGTAATCGGGAAGACATTATTATTTTCGACCTAGGAGCCAGAGAAATTGAGAACCGTAGAACCCTAACCCATCTTGGCCTTTTAGGTGTAGCGCGGAGACTATAACGGAGTAATTCGGAAGTAGTTGTTACGCGATGCTACGCTCGGATGAGTTTCTCTTGAGAATATTGCTAATTATTGAGTAATCAAGACGTTGGTAATATCCGAAGGAGGAATGCAGACTCTGGGAACTCTTAGAACCTTGTCTTACAAGTGTGATTGAACCGTTAGTACATACCTTGGGGTGGGCTTTACCTTTGACTCCATGCTCGAAACGTTGAACCTTTGAACCCCATGTTTGTGAACTTGTGTGTAACTGTTGCATTATCATTCATTCATGCATCCATCAACATTTTTGTAAAAAACTTGTTTTTCAAGGAACTTAAGAATGATTTTTGCAGATATCTCAGGTACTATGGAGTTTGGAAGAAGAAACACTCGAAGTTGATTTTGAGTGATCTTTAGCTTTTAATTTTATTTTGCTGATGTCATTTTGTAAAACTCTGTAAAAGGGCTTCATGTTCCGAAGTTGTAATTTACTGCTTTTATTATGGACTTCATGTTCCAAAGTTGTAATTTATTGCTTTATTATGGGCTTCATGTTCCAAGGTTGTAGTTTACTGCTTTCATTATTGGGTTGTTATCCCAAAGTGTAATTTATTATTTTGTTGTTCCAAAGTTGTAAGTTGTAATTTACCGCTTTTGATTAATGGATTGAGTTTTTGTTGTTCCAAATTCCTTTACCATTGATGTGTGCAAAATTATCGAAGTTCCTTGAAAAAAATTATTATTAAAATGAATCATCATTTGCATCACACATCATGCCTCATTCAACATTCCACTTCATATGTTTTCTAGAGTCTTATCCTTGTTTCTTTTTCCACTCCAAAGGTTGTCAAGCTGTCTCATCGATACGATACTCGAGCCAATTGTCAGAGAAAGATGGAAGATCTAGAACAGGAAAACCATGAGCTTCGTGAGGAGGTCGCTACCCTTCGTGTCGGTATGGAAAAGTTAACTACGCTAGTGGAAATTTTGATGGCTGCTCAGAATCAGCCATCGACTACAGCTGCTGAGATTCAGACTTCAACTACTGTGGTTTCCGAGATTGTCACCGTTCCAACGTCTGTGACTCAAATCAACTCTCCGCTTCAACATCAGATGCCGAAAGGTTTTCCGTGGGGAATGCCTTAAAACTTTGTGCCAGAGGGGTATCAGCCTGTCGTACAGCCTTTGTTTCAACCTGCCTTGTCTCTTTCTCAACCAGAGACAACTGCCATGCCGCCGGTAATCCCATCTGTAATACCTTTTCCGCAACCGGTAATGACAACTGTCGCTCCTGTGGTTCACTCCGTGCCATACTTGAATGAACCTATTTATCCTGCCGAGCCTGCTGAAAGTTTGGGTCTTTTTGATAGAATGGAAGAATTTCAAGACCAATTCCAAGAAATGCAGAGGGAGCTCAGAGCGTTAAAGGGGAAGGATTTGTTTGGGAAGAACACGCATGACCTTTGTTTAGTTCCGAATGTCAAGATTCCAGCAAAATTCAAAGTGCCAAACTTTGAAAGATATAAGGGTGATTCGTGTCCTCGGAGTCACTTGACTATGTACGTGAGAAAGATGTCTATGTATTCTGATGATCATGACTTGTTGATTCACTATTTTCAAGACAGTTTGACGGGTGCTGCTCTAAAGTGGTATATGGGTTTAGACAGTATTCGGATCCGCAACTTCAACGATCTTAGCGAAGCTTTTGTCCACCAGTATAAGTATAACGTTGACATGGCGCCGGACAGGGATCAACTCCGGGCGATGTCCCAGAGAGACAGAGAATCTTTTAAGGAATACACCCAGAGGTGGCGTGAAATTGTTGCTCAAATCTATCCTTCTCTTGAGGAGAAAGAGATGACGAAGATATTCTTGAAGACTTTAGGTTCCTTTTACTATGAAAGAATGATTTCCAGCGCACCCAGTGACTTCACCGAAATGGTAAGCATGGGCATGCGGTTGGAGGAAGGGATTCGTGAAGGGCGTTTGGTTAAAGAAGGAAGTCCGTCTAGCAGTACTAAGAAGTTTGGAAGTGTTTTCCCGAAAAGAAAAGAACAGGATGTCAGCGCAATCTTCCCAAGGAGACTAAGGAGAGGTTACTCACACGTTGCGGCAGTCACTCCGGCTGTCCGCCCAGCTTTAATGACCCCAGCTCATCAAACCCCACCAACTCAACAACGGCCATTTCAGCAGCAGCCTCGACAACAGGCTTATCCATTCAACAATCAGAACCGTTCACCAAGGAAGCCGCAATTCGACGCCATTCCTATGTCTTATACTGAATTGTTCCCTGCTCTTATCAGAAAGAACCTCATAACAACGAAACCTCCTCCCGTCGCACCAAACAGTACTTATCCGTGGTACAAGGCGGATCAGTTTTGTGAATATCATCAAGGGTCGCCGGGGCACAACCTTGAAAATTGTTTTGCTCTAAAGGCGGACGTGCAGAGATTGATTAAGAATGGTATTTTGTCTTTCAAGGATGTTAATCCAAATGTTAGAGATAATCCTTTGCCTCGACATGGGGCAGCATCAGTGAATATGGTGGAAGGTTGTCCGGGAAAGTTTCGAGTTTTTCAAGTTGAACACATAAGAGAGTCGTTGATCAGGTTACATTAGAGCTTAAGAAGACTTACCTTTGTTAGGCATCAGCATGATTATGATGTTTGTGAATTTTGTTCAAGAGAGGTTGATTTCCCTATTGTGAAGGAGGATATTCAGAAGTTGTTAGACCAGAGGGTTATCACTATTACATATGACAGAGATCCGGAGGATGAAGTGAATGTTATAATACCACAATTCAATTTGCCTGAATCAGTAGAGATCGTTTACGACAGTCAGATTGCACCTGTTGCTCCTTTGACCATTTATCCACCTGGTCTTGTGCCTTACAACTCAGACCAAGCTATACCGTATAAGTATAATGCCACAATGATTGAGAATGGGGTAGAAGTCCCTATACCGACAATACCGTCTTTTGTTAACATTGCTGATGTGAGTAGATTTACGAGAAGTGGACGTGTCTTTGCAGCAGTACCTTTGAAGAGACCAGAAGTTCAAGTCAGGAGACCGATACCGGCAGAAATTCCAGCGAGAAATGTTGAACCAAGGGTCGAGATAGGCCGATCCAATGAACCTATCCCTCATCCTGAGGATGATGAGATTCTGAAGCTTATCAAGAGAAGTGAATATAAGATTGTGGACCAACTATTGCAAACTCCTTCCAAGATTTCTTTTCTTGCTTTATTGAGAGACTCTGGTGCCCATAGAGAAGCTTTGATGAAGGTCTTGGACCAGGCGTTCGTGGATCATGATGTGACGGTTGACCAATTTGATGGAATTGTGGGAAATATTACTTCGTGTAACAATCTTGGTTTCTGTGATGAAGAGCTTCCGGAGGATGGAAGGAACCATAATATGGCTTTGCATATCTCAATAAGTTGCGGAAATGATACTTTATCAAGTGTGTTGGTAGACACAGGTTCGTCATTAAATGTAATGCCCAAAACTACATTATCTCGACTCTCATATCAAGGTGCTCCCATGAGACCTAGTGGAGTAATTGTTAAAGCGTTTGATGGTTCTAGGAAGACTGTCATTGGTGAAGTGGATCTTCCTATAGTAATTGGTCCTCATACTTTTCAGATCACTTTTCAAGTAATGGATATTCGTGCTGCCTACAGTTTCCTATTGGGTCGTCCATGGATCCATGATACAGGGGCAGTCACATTCACGCTCCATCAGAGATTGAAGTTTGTAAGGCATGGAAAGCTGGTAATGATTGGTGGAGAGCAGGCTATGGTGGTAAGCCATTTGTCATCTTTCTCTTTTATTGATGCTGATGAGGATGTTGGAACCCAATTCCAGGCTCTATCTGTTGCTAATAGTGAAGTGAAGAAGCAAGGGACATCTATTTCTTCTTTTGAGGATGCGCGGCGAGTGGTCGAAAGTGGTTCGGCTGAAGGTTGGGGCCAGGTGTTGACTTTGCCCGAGAACAAGTCTGGAGAAGGTCTTGGTTTTCATCCCGTGTCTGCAAGAGTCAAGCAGGAAGTAGTTACTCGTCCGATACAAGAGGTTTTCTGAAGCGCAGGTTTTATCCATCCGACTCCTCCTGAGGTTGATGCTATAATAGGAGACAATTCTGAAGAGGATTTGCCCAATTTTGTAACGCATGGAGTGGCTTGCCAGAACTGGATTGCTGTTGATGTTCCTGTTGTGATGCACATTTCTGAGTAATGTTTTGTTTTACTTTTTGAAAAAAACTTTCGCTCTGCCCAAGGCGAAAAGTATTTGTGTCGGGCTATGATGAAAATAAATCCTTTTGCTCTGCCCAAGGCAAAAGAGAAATGTCTGGGCTCTTTGTTTCAAGTATTTCCCTTCAATAAATAAAAATGTTATTTTGTCCACTACTGTTTTATTTTTCACTTTTTCTGGGAAATAGTAATGGAAATTAATTGGTAGTAATAGGAAAATATAATAACTTTTTGTTTTATTTGTACAAATCGATTTCTAAAATAAAGCATAATCATATGTGCAGATTAATCCATGATTTAACCATTGAAAACAATGATCCTATGCCCTCTCCCAACTTTGAATTCCCTGTGTTCAGAGCCGAAGAAGAGGATAGTGAAGAGATTCCTGATGAAATTTCCCGTTTACTTGAGCACGATGAAAAGACTATTCTGCCGTTTGAAGAACCCTTAGAGTTGATCAATTTAGGTGATGAAGAGGATAAAAAGGAGGTTAAGGTCGGAGCATTGCTTATCCCAGAGGTCAAAGAGAAAATGTTGGAGCTTCTCAAAGAGTATGTTGATGTGTTTGCTTGGTCCTACAAAGATATGCCAGGTTTGGACAACAATATTATGGAGCATCGTTTACCGTTGAGACCTGAATGTCCGCCGATTAAGCAGAAGTTGAGAAGGAATCGTCCCGATATGGATGACAAGATCAAAGAAGAAGTTCAAAAACAAATTAATGCAGGTTTCCTTGTTACATCGGTCTATCCTCAATGGTTAGCCAATATAGTGCCTGTTGCTAAGAAAGATGGCAAAGTTCAAATGTGTGTAGACTATAGAGATCTGAATAGAGCTAGCCCAAAGGATGACTTCCCATTACCGCACATTGACGTATTGGTCGACAGTACCGCAAAGTTCAAAGTCTTTTCTTTCATGGATGGTTTCTCTGGTTACAATCAAATCAAGATGGCACCAGAAGATATGGAGAAGACAGCTTTCATTACACCTTGGGGAACATTTTGTTATCGGGTCATGCCGTTTGGTTTGAGGAATGCTGGTGCGACATACCAAAGGGCCATGACTGCTTTGTTCCATGATATGATGCATAAAGAGATAGAAGTGTATGTAGATGACATGATTGCCAAATCACAAACTGAAGAAGATCATTTGGAACATTTGTTGAAGTTATTCCAGCGTTTGAGAAAGTATAAACTCCGTCTGAATCCCAACAAATGCACTTTTGGTGTTCGTTCTGGAAGACTTCTGGGTTTCATTGTCAGTCAGAAAGGTATTGAGGTAGATCCTGATAAAGTCAAAGCTATTCGGGAAATTCCCGCAACCAAGACGGAAAAACAAGTAAGTAGATTCCTTGGGAGACTGAATTATATTTCTAGATTTATATCTCATATGACTGCTACCTGTGGACCGATTTTCAAGCTTCTCCGAAAGAACCAAGGATGTGTGTGGACAGAAGATTGTCAGAGAGCTTTTGATAGCATCAAATAATACTTGCTTGAACCTCCCATTTTGATTCCTCCGGTGGAAGGAAGACCTTTGATCATGTACCTGACTATATTGGAAGATTCCATGGGATGTGTGCTTGGTCAACAAGATGAGACTGGAAGAAAGGAACATGCCGTATATTATTTGAGTAAGAAATTCACAGACTGTGAGTCTCGATACTCATTGCTTGAGAAAACCTGTTGTGCTTTAGCTTGGGCTGCTCGCCGTCTGTGCCAGTATATGATTAATCACACCACTTGGTTGATCTCCAAAATGGATCCGATCAAGTATATCTTTGAGAAGCCCGCCTTATCTGGAAGAATAGCCCGTTGGCAGATGTTGTTATCCGAATATGACATTGAGTATCACACTCAGAAAGCAATCAAAGGGAGTATTTTAGCCGACCATTTGGCTCACCAACCAATTGAAGATTATCAATCCATCAAGTTTGATTTCCCAGATGAAGATGTTATGTACTTGAAAGCTAAAGATTGTGAAGAGCCGTTACCTGAAGAAGGACCTGATCCCGAATCCCATTGGGGTTTGATTTTTGACGGAGCTGTGAATTCTTATGGAAATGGAATTGGGGCAATCATCGTCACTCCCCGAGGTACTCATATCCCATTTACGGCGAGATTGAATTTTGACTGCACGAACAACATGGCTGAGTATGAGGCATGTATTATGGGTCTCGAAGAAGCAGTGGATCTAAGGATTAAGATTCTTGATATTTACGGAGATTCGGCATTGGTAATTAATCAGATCAAAGGAGAATGGGAGACTCGTCATCCTGGTTTAATCCCTTACAGAGACTATGCTAGAAGATTGTTAACTTTCTTCAACAAAGTGGAATTACATCATATCCCTAGAGATGAGAACCAAATGGCTGATGCTTTAGCTACTTTGTCTTCAATGTTTCAAGTGAATGGTTGGAACGACGTGCCTACAATCCGGGTTATGCGCCTCGACAGACCTGCTCATGTGTTCTCAGTAGAAGAGGTCACCGACGACAAACCTTGGTTCTATGACATTAAACGTGTTCTTCAAACTCAAGAGTACCCGCCTGGGGCATCCAATAAAGATAGGAAGACGTTGAGAAGATTAGCAAGCAGTTTCTTCCTCAATGAAGAAGTTTTATATAAGAGGAATTACGACATGGTTTTGCTCAGATGTGTAGACAGACATGAAGCAGACATGCTGATGCAAGAAGTACATGAAGGATCCTTTGGCACTCATGCCAAAGGACATGCAATGGCTAGAAAGATGTTGAGAGCTGGTTACTATTGGATGACGATGGAATCTGATTGTTGCAAATATGTGAAGAAATGTCATAAATGCCAGATTTATGCGGACAAGATGCATGTGCCACCGACCCTCCTTAATGTTATCTCTTCACCTTCGCCTTTCTCTATGTGGGGCATTGATATGATTGGAATGATTGAACCCAAAGCGTCAAATGGTCATCGTTTCATCTTGGTAGCGATCGATTATTTTACTAAATGGGTGGAAGCAGCATCTTATGCTAATGTAACCAGACAGGTGGTAGTCAGATTTATCAAGAATCAGATCATTTGTCGATACGGTATCCCGAGCAAGATCATCACTGATAATGGTTCGAATTTGAATAACAAGATGATGAGAGAGCTTTGTGAAGAGTTCAAGATCGAACATCATAATTCTTCTCCTTACAGACCGAAAATGAATGGGGCTGTTGAAGCTGCTAACAAGAACATCAAGAAGATTGTCCAGAAGATGGTGGTAACTTATAAAGATTGGCATGAAATGCTTCCGTTTGCTCTGCATGGATACCGTACTTCAGTTCGAACTTCAACAGGTGCAACCCTATTTTCCCTGGTTTATGGTATGGAAGCAGTACTCCTCGTGGAGGTTGAGATTCCGTCTTTGAGAGTTTTGATGGAAGCTAAACTTTCTGAGGCTGAATTGTGTCAAAGTAGATACGATCAGTTAAATTTAATCGAAGAAAAGAGATTGACAGCATTGTGTCACGGTCAATTATATCAGCATAGAATGAAGAAGGCTTTTGATAAGAAGGTTTGACCACGTGAGTTCAGAGAAGGTGACCTTGTGCTCAAGAAGATATTATCTTTCCAACCTGATTCTAGGGGCAAGTGGGCTCCGAATTATGAAGGACCGTATGTTGTTAAGAAGGTTTTCTCTGGAGGTGCTTTGATTCTCACAAATATGGACGGTGAAGAGCTCCCACGCTCCATGAATGCCGATGCAGTCAAGAAGTATTTTGCTTAGATTTGAGTTGACAGTTTGCTAAGTTGAAAACCCGAAAGGGCGGCTTAGGCAAGCTTTTGGTCAGACCAATCTTGGCATTTGAACACATTTCGGAATTCGAAGTTGTTAGAGAGAATAATGATCATTGTTTTTGTGTAACCCCTTTCTTTCATGTACTATTTCCCAAACTTTTGTAAACCGTTGGAGTCGTATTGTTAGCGAACTACCATCTTATTAATGAAATTTGAGCATTTACCTTTTGTGGGCAAAATCAAAATTTTTATGGAAATATTTGAAACAAAGTTATTTAAAGTATTCTTATTTTAAAAGGTGTCGTGAATAATGAAAGGAATATTAACAGTTGTTCCGAGGATGGTCAAGCCGTGAAATGCAAAACAATACAGTAATTTATCCTTGCATGATGAACATGTTTCGTTTCAAAATCGTCATGAGATGTTGGTTGTGTAAGCTTGCATTTCTCGTGGTACTAAGTTTGGTGACTCCCCAGTTGTTCCAGTTAAGCGTTGTTTTGGCTACCTTTATTTGGGCAATTTCTGAAGTGTGGTACGCTTTGTCTCATGCCAAGTGGTCTATTGGTATTAGATTTGGATTTGATTGCTTTTCTCCTCAGAAGACTTGAGCCTTGTAGCGTGATACGCTCTAATGTTGCCTTGTGGTTCCAATTCCACTTTTCCGTCTTTTTTAAGATTGGTCGAGTATCTATCTTTTCGGGACACCTTATCGTCTTCAAGATATTCCATCTGTTCGTTTTTGTTAGCATAACATTCATTTACTCATTTACACTTATATCACGCATGCATATTCACATTTGTCGTTGATTTTGGGTTGGATACTTTGTTTTTAATACAAGGTACAGTTTCTTTCCAAGTAGAAAGTTAGCTTAGGCAGAAAATGTGTTTCCTTTCTAAAATTCCCCAACTGAGCTAATCCTCGTGGATGATTTTTGATTTAGCTTACCTTGTCTATTTCTGGATAGGATGAATTCCCCAATCGAGTTACTTTCTAATTGTTTGGAGTCTTGTTTGACTGTTTTCTCTCTAGTTTATTCCTGGATGAAGTTGTTGCCCCTTGCATAGGCTATCTCATGATTTTCCCCAGTGAAGTCGCGACCTAGACGAATGGTGCATTTATTTTGCACATTTGAGTATGTGATCTCCTCGGGAAGGATGGATTCATGATTCTCTTTGACGAAGATTTTATTCTCTGCCAGTGTCATCGCAATTTCCTTCTGATTTATTTTTGGAAAATGACAAGCGGCAGCTCTTCACGAGCAACTTGTACGTTATTATTTTGGAAAACGACAAGCGGCAGCTCTTCACGAGCAACTTGTGCGTTATTATTATCTTCGGAAAACAACAAGCGGCAGCTCTTCATGAGCAACTTGTGCGTTATTATTTTTGGAAAACGACAAGCGGCGGTCTCTTCATGAGCAACTTGTACGTTATAGACACCGTTGGAAAACGACAAGCGGCAACTCTTCACGAGCAACTTGTGCGTTATTATTTTTTGGAAAACGACAAGCGGCGGTCTCTTTATGAGCAACTTGTACGTTATTATTATTTTGGAAAACGACAAGCGGCAGCTCTTCACGAGCAACTTGTACGTTATTATTATTTCGGAAAACGGCAAGCGGTGATCTCTTTATTTGAGCAACTTGTGCGTTATTATTTTTTGGAAAACGGCAAGCGGCGGTCTCTTTATTTGAGCAACTTGTACGTTATTATTTTTTTGGGAAGACGGCAAGTGACAGCTTCTTTATTTGAGCAGCTTGTGTATTTACAACCATATTATATCTCAGCATTAATCGGTATATCTCGGAAATCTCGTAGAGAAGTTTGTTATGAATCTTTACCTTCAGAAGTTGGTAGTCCATCATCAGCAAATTTGATACTCTTTGTCTATCTTTGACCTTGAGTTGTGAGCTCGCCGATGTTATTTTGGGTCAATTATCTGTTTTATGGCCTATGCAAGATGCCTTCTTTGTTAGGGTCAGAGGTCGTATTCCCTCAATTTTATTCGCCGTCAAGAGTCTGTCATTTGAAGTCGATGGCTCGTTTCCCCAGTAGTGTATAATCCATGTCTCTGTGTTTTGTTGGTGTTTGATTTCTCCAGCATTGTCTTGTTCCATACAATATCTTTCTCTGTGAATTCAATTACTACATTCATATCAAACATAATGGCGGTATCTTAGGGTAAAATTTGCGTGTTATGTATTTAAGTACCTTCAATCTCGTCGAGACGAAGATTTTAATCTTCATATCTCCGAATAGAAGAAACTTAAATAGGGGCAGCTGTTGTACCCCAAATTTTGACCTAAGATACCATCTCCCATCTGCATCATTACATTGCAAAGGTTTTGACCTATTTTTATCAATTTTCAAAGCAGTTTTAAATTCATAACTTTTTCAAGTCGAGAGCTGTTTATTTTTTGAACGCTAAATTTATTAATCGATCAATGCTAAATGATGTTTATTTAATTATTTATTATTCTGAAATTAAATAATTGGAATTGATTTCCAGTTATTATATAATTTAAAGAATTATAAATAATAAAGTAAATATCTGAAAAGAAGTTTATTAATTGATCAACAATGTTTATCTAATTATTTATTATTCTAAGTTTAAATAGTTGAAATTTTATTTTCAGTTATTATAATTTAGAGAATTATAAATAATGAAGTAAATAATTGATGAGTTTATTAACGGATCAACAATGTTTATTTAATTATTTGTCATTCTAAGTTTAAATAGTTGAAATTTCATTTTCAGTTATTATAATTTAGAGAATTATGAATGATGAAGTAAATAATTGAAGAGAAGTTTATTGATCAATGATGTTTATTTAATTGTTTATTATTCTGAATTTAAGTAATTGAAATTTATTTTCAGTTATTATACGATTTAAAGAATTATAAATGATAAAATAAACAATTGGAAAGAAGAAAAGAATTAATGGGTAAAATAATAGAATTTTATTCATCTTTATTCTAATTATTACAATTGTCATTTAAATACTGTATTATTTGCAAAATATTTACAATGACAATTATATAAAATGTTTAAAGTAAAATAAAAACTATTCTAATTTTTCCTAAATTCTAAATCTTCATCTTCTATCCAATACTTCTTTAATGCCCATTTGATTTTTACCTGCAAAGAATTAAAAGAAAAAAGTCAGAAAGGAATAGATATAATTAAAAGAAGATGATTAATTCTAACGTTCATCATTAAAAGCAAACGGCTGGAATCAGTTTTTACCCTTTTTGCAAATCACGGGATTTCTCCCGGTTCACAAAAAGGGATGAATTTTTATTGATAAATATGAATGCACAAGTTAAAAAACATGCACAAATTCATTTTTTGTCAAAATTGCATTTTTCAAAGTAAAACTGCATAATTCAAAACAAATTGCCCAAATTCATTTTTGTCAAAACTGCCTTGTCATATGCATAGTTCAGCAGTATATGTAAACCAAGTTACATTTTCAACACAAAAGCCAATATGCAACGTAAACATGCCAAAATATAGGAAGAGGCCAAAAATCAAAGGCTCCCATGCTGTACCATACAATTGACAAAGAGGAAGTATGCAGTTTTAAAATCAAAATGTGCAAACAATATCTTTCCATTTTTCATCATTTTCCAGCTTTCACTTTTTCAGAACCAATACATAACATCACATTTTAATGTCAAATTGTATTGAGGAGAGAGAAGAGAGGAAGAGTGTGGGTTTACAGGTTTTTGGCTTAGGCAGGAAATGTATACAAAACAGAACAGCAACAATACAGTAGAGAAAAGGAAGTATAAAAAAAGGATACCAAACAAACTGATGTAGCAGCATATGTGCAGAGGTCAAAGGGAAATATATTAAAATATACATAACCTGAATCTTCCAAAGCCAGCAAACTATTATAACACAACAAAAACTCTTCAAAGAAAGATAGTTCATAACCTGCTAAAGGCCTTAAACCAAAAACATACAAGAACTTGCATCTAGCAATCAACACCATAACCGTGTCAAAGCCTTTCAAACAAACCACTGTCCAGCTCTAAAGCCTAAGCCATAGTAACATCAACCATGGCCTAAACCACAAACCTGCTATCTCCAACAAAAACCACAAACCTGCTATCTCCAACAAAAACCAATAAACCAGCATAAACACCATCAAACCTGTCAATCCAATACAAAGGCCACAAACCTGTTTCAAGAACCTACTGCATAAAACCAGTAAAACCTTATGGCCTAAAAAACCAGTTCACCCTGTTTCTATAACCTGCATAACCAACATATGCCCAACATAACCTACACAAAACTGTCCAGCATCACCAAAACACGACCTTATGGCCTAAAACCAGTAAACTCAAGGCCAAACCTGTTGAAACCATAACCAGTTCTAAAGCCAAAAAGCCAGAATACCAAATAATACAAATTTATCCATCCAATGTCCAAACCCACAAAGGCCTCAGAATACTCATCATAGGCCAGTAAAAGAAGCAATTGAGGTACAGTGAAGAAGAAGAGAAAAAGCATACAAACGAAAACATTTCAACGGTAGCATGTTCAAGGCAACCAGAAAAGCCTCACAGATATTCATCATGGGCAAATAGAAGGCAACAGAAGCAAGGCCAAAAGAAGAGAGGAAAGATATACAAAGGCTACCAAGAGGAAGAAGATAAGTGTTGTTTTTCAAGATTTTCATCACAAAACAAAATAAGAACGAAATACCAGGGCCAAAGCAAATATCACGCCGTCACTGTCTACCTTGCAACTTGGCCGCCACAGCATCCCCAACCTTCCTCCTCCGGCTCCAAGGCTAACTTTTCTCCTCCTATTTCTTTCAAACCCCTCAAACCATCATAATAATTTGAAATAAGAATCAAATAGGCGAAAAATCATAAACATGCAAATCGTAACCAAACTCTAACGAAATAGAAAACGAAATTGGTACCTTGAATCCGTTGCCCTAGCTTTCTCGTTGGAGGGAAGAAGAAGTACTGAGAATACCGGTGGCCATGGACAAAGGGACTCAGAGACGAGGGCATGTGAACCACGAAGAAGACGAGCGAAGAATGAACAAACGAGTGGCGTCGTTGCTGTTAAACCTTAACCCTAATCCCTTTTTCTCAGCTAAGACAATGTTTACCCTAAAACAAATTGAATGTTTGGACTAAACCCGGTTCCCTGCCTAAGCCCAACGAATTTTATTAAGAACACCCCCCATCCTTTTTTTGGTTACCCCTGAGTAGGCCTCTTGAAACCTCTTTGGCCCATGTAAAATACTTATTATCTACCCTATTTATTTTATATACCCCTTTTTTTCTATTTATTTTCCTTAGCTTTTTTTAATTATTGTTAATTTAGTTAATTAGCAACTCAATCAAATAGAGGTAATCTAATTAGATAATTTTAATATTTGACCATTTTATTAGTTTAGGTTTAGGTTTAATTTAGTAATTTTTTAGTATCCCTTTTTTAATTAGGTTTAAGTTAATAGCTTTTAAAATTCTAATTTAGTTTAGAATTATTTAATAATTTTTAAAAATAACATTTTATATTAATACTAAAAAACATATAAAATAAAAATATTAAAAAAACATATAAAAATAAAAGCCTTAAAAAACATTTCATTTTTCTTAATTAATTCTCTTGCGTTATACATATTAAACAAAAATATAAAAATGTATGTTCACATCCTTTAGTCTATTTAATCATTGTTGTGGTCATTTAGCTATTTAAATCATTATCTATCTGATTTTCAGTTTGATTTATTTCATATTTATTTGTTTATTCTGTTTACGTCTAAATCCAAGGGAAAAAACGATTAAATTTGTTGACTTCATGTCCTCAAGTCCGATCACGCGAATATTTTTTATCTCATTAAAACTTAAGACAATTTTCCCCAAATATTCAATCTTTTCAAAATTCATACCTTTTAAGCCAAAACTTCGACATTAGGTCGTCGTACCTTCAAAAACCCGTCTGTACCCCTTTTCGGTCAAAACAATTTATTTCGATCAAACAAACAAATTTTTATAAACAGATATTTCAAAAGGTTCCTATAGAATACTATAGATACATTGGATGCTAATACCTTCCCATTGTATAACTAACCCCCGAACCATAGATCTCTTTCAAAAACGCCTTGTATTTTATTACTTTTAAAAGTATTATTTACATTGCTTATTTAGGGTTTTATTTCGCTCTTTCCCCTTTTCCCTTGGAAATAATAAAGCGCGGCGGTGACTCTTGCTTTTGTAAGACGAATTAATCAATAATTCGATCTCCGATTTACCCCGCTACATTTTTTATCGCTACAAAGAGATACTAAATATAATCAAGAAAAGAGACTACAACATCATGGAACAGTTGGGGAAAACCCCCTCGAAAATATCAATGTTGGCCTTACTCTTGTGTTCTGAGGCCCATTCCAAAGCCTTGGTAAAGTTTCTCAAGACCGCCCACGTGCCCCAAGAGACTTCCACTGACCAATTTGAGAATTGTATGGCCAATCTAACTGCTGGTAACAGATTGGGATTTTCTAACACCGACTTGACTCCCAAAGGAAGGAAACACAACGATGCATTGCACGTCTCCATTGAGTGCAGGGGCACCATGCTAGACCATGTTCTGCTGGATACGGGCTCATCGCTGAATGTCTTTCCAAAAAATGCTCTTGACCGGCTAGACTGCGAGGAACTCACTTTAAAGCATAGAAACATTATAGTGAAGGCCTTTGATGGTTCTAAGAGGATAGTTCATAGAGAGGTTGGCATCCCTATAAAGGTTGGAACTCAGACCTTTGATTCAACTTTCTACTTGATGGATATCCACCCTTCCTATTCCTGTTTATTGGGCCGACCTTGGATTCATGGCGCTGGTGCCGTCACCTCTATATTACATCAGATGTTGAAGTACCCAATCAAGGGAAAAATCATCATTGTCTATGGAGACGTGGAATAAATGGTCAGCCACCTGAACTCTTTCAGGTATATGGAAATGGATGGTGAGTTCATCGAAACTCCGTGTCAGCATTTCGAGGAGGTCCCACAAACAGTTACGGCAGCCAAGACTACTACCAAGACTCTAAAGGCTACCAAACCACCATTGAAAATGGCCTCTCGGAAGGATTCTAGAGTAGTGATTGAAGAAGGTTGATGCACTATTTGGGGTCAACTTCCGGATATTCCTTACAAATCCAACAAATTTGGTTTGGGTTTCAACTCGAAAGCAAAAAGGGTTGTTCGACAAACTCGCGCAGGGTGGCCACCTTTACGTATCAGCAATCAGGGAGTCAACACAGTGGAAGACAGTGATGGCAACTATGACCTAGATGAGTGGATTTTTCCAACAGTCAGTGGAGGACTCAACAATTGGGAGGCTAAAGAATTTTTCGCTATTACTTTTATGCAAGAGTAATCGTCTTTTAATTTTTTGTCGGACTTGTAATAATTAAACAATTTAGACTTTAAAACCTTGTGTCTTACAAGAGGCACAATGGTCCATTTGTGAGGGTTGTTACTTCATCTTCATATGTCATCAATAAATCATGGACGTTTTTGCTTGCAAATTTTATGCTCTTTGTTCTTCTTTTTCTACCTTTTTATTTTTCAAAAGATAGTTATGCTCTTACACACACTCGCGTATCAAAATGCAGATCCACATCCACTCAGGATCCCATGGGTAACGATTCTGCTATAGCCTATGATGACTTTAAAAATCCGATCTACCAAGCCGAAGACGAAGGTGGGGAACATTAGGAGGTACCAGGAGAATTAGCTAGGTTATTGCAACAGGAAGAAAGGACCATACAACCACACGAAGAGCCGGTGGAAACAATTAACTTAGGTACTGAAGAGGACAAGAAAGAAGTCAAGGTAGGTGCCAACTTGGATCCTAGGGTCAAGAAATGCTTAACTCAGTTACTACATGACTATGTTGAGGTCTTTGCCTGGTCATACAAAGACATGCCCGAACTCGACACTGACTCGTGGTCCATCATCTGCCGACAAAAGAAGACTGCCCTTCGGTAAAACAGAAAGTCTGTCGCATGCGACCAAAAATGTCATAGAAAATCAAGATTGAAGTCATGACGCAGTTCAACGCTGGATTTTTAGCTGTCACCTCCTATCCACAATGGATCGCCAATGTTGTTCCAGAGCCTAAAAAGGATGGTAAGGTACGTATGTGTTGAATAGGGCAAGCCCCAAGGATGACTTCCTGCTTCCCCATATAGATATTCTGGTTGACAACACCGCACATCATAAAGTATTTTCCTTCATGTACGGTTTCTCCGGATACAACCAGATCAAAATGGCACCTGAGGACATGGAAAAAACGACTTTCATCATACAGTGGGGCATATTCTGTTACAAAGTTATGCCATTTGGACTGAAGAACATCAGAGCAACCTATCAGCGCGCCATGGTAGCTTTGGTTCACGATATGATCCATCACGAAATAGAGGTATATGTGGATGACATGATAGCCAGATCTCAAACAGAAAAGGAACACCTTGACCATCTGCAGAAACTGTTTGAAAGACTAAAGAAATATAAACTAAATCTGAACCCGACTAAATGCACTTTTGGAGTGAGGTCTGACAAACTCTTAGGCTTCATTGTCAGCGACAAAGCTATCAAAGTAGACCCTGCAAAGATAAAAGAAATACAAGAAATGCCTGCTCCTCGCACCGAGAAGGAAGTCAGAGGATTCATAGGACGGCTAAACTACATCGCCAGATTCATTTCCCACTTAACCGCTACTTGTGAACTAATCTTTAAATTACTGAAGAAAGATCAAGTGGTGGAGTGGAACAACGACTGCCAGGCTGCTTTCGACAAGATCAAAGAGTACCTTCAAGAGCCTCCCGTTTTGATGCCTCCAGCCGAGGGAAGAGCTTTGATCATGTATCTAACTGTCTTGGAAAATTCGATGGGGTGTGTGCTGGGGCAGCATGACGAGTCTGGCCGAAAAGAGCATGCAATATACTACCTGAGCAAAAGGTTTACCGACTATGAAACCAGATATTCACTACTTGAGAAAACTTGTTGCACTCTGGAATAGGATACTCGCCGGCTAAGACAATATATGTTGACCCATACTACCTTATTGATATCCAAGATGGATCCAATTAAATACATATTCGAGAAGCCCGCCCTCTCTGGAAGAATAGCAAGATGGCAGATGGTCTTGACTGAATACGACATTCAATACACTACCCAGAAAGCAATAAAGGGAAGTGTGTTAGCCGATCACCTTGCTCATCAGGCTATGGATGACTATCAATCCATGAATTTCGAATTTCTGAACGAAGACATCATGTTGGTTAACAACTGTGAAGAACTCATACCATATGATGGACCTGAACAAGAATCCCGATGGACCTTGGTTTTTGACAGAGCTTCCAACACACTCGGCAACAACATAGGCGTTGTGATCATATCCCTTGAAGGCTGTCATATTCCCTTCACTGCTAGACTGTGTTTCAATTGTACCAATAATATGGCGGAATATGAAGCCTGTATTATATGTCTCAAAGCTGCCATAGATTTGGGAATCAAGTCCTTAAGTGTATTTGGAGATTCAGCCCTAATCATCAGTCAGATCAAAGAAGAATGGGACACGAAGCATCCTAATCTCATCCCCTACAAAGAACATGTGTTGACATTAATCCCGCATTTTGAGGAAATTACCTTTGAGCATTTTCCACGAGAGGAAAATCAACAAGAAGACGCGCTAGCCACTATGTCATCCATGTTCAAAATCAGGTGGGATAACAAGGCTCCTCAGATCACCATCGAGAGAATGGACGAACCAGCTTACTGTCACGAGATCGATACTGATGAAGTAGTGGACAAGCCTTGGTTCCGTGAAATTAAGAGATATCTCGAGGCCCAAGAATACCTGGAGGGAACTTCGGTTAATGACAAGAAATTCCTGAGAAGATTCTCTGCTAAGTTCTTCCTCAATAATGGAGTTCTCTATAAGCGCAATCACGACTCTACTTTGCTTCGATGCATAGACAAGAGCGGGGAAGACAAGATCATGATTGATCTACACGAAGGAACTTTTAGCACCCATTCTAGTGGGCACACGATGGCTAAAAATATCCTACGGGAAGGATACTACTGGTCCACCATGGAGGAAAATTGTCAACAACATTCACGAACCTGTCACAAGTGTCATATCTATGCTGACAAAGTACATGTGCCTCCAGTTCCTCTAAATGTCCTAACCGCTCCTTTACCATTCGCGATGTGGGGAATTGACATGATTGGAGAAATCAAACCTACAGCTTCTAATGGACACCGCTTCATCTTAGTTGCTTTTGATTACTTCACAAAGTGGGTCGAGGCAGCTTCCTTCGCTTCTGTCACCAAGAATGTTGTGGCCCAATTCATCAAACAGGATCTTATCTGTCGGTATGGTATTCCAGAGAGAATCATTACAGATAATGGTACTAATCTCAACAATACTATGATCACTGCACTATTCGCGCAATTCAAGATCCAACATCAAAACTCTTCTCCTTATCGGCAGAAGATGAGTGGCATTGTAGAAGCCGCTAATAATAACACTAAGAAGATCATACAAAAAATGAAAGTGACCTAAAATGATTGGCATGAGATGTTACCTTTTTCTCTCCACGGTTACCGCACTACGGCGCGTACATCAACAGGGGAAACTCCTTTCTCTTTGGTATACGGCATGGAAGTTGTCCTACCAATTGAAGTCCAAATACCATCCCTGAGAATCATAAAGGATGCAGGGTTGAATAAAGATAAATGGATTCAAACTCGACTTTCCAGCTGAACTTGATTGATGAAAAGAGCCTTACGGCTGTCTGCCATGTCCAGGTGTACCAAAAACGTATGATTAAAGCTTTTAACAAGAAGGTCATACGTCAGGTATATCAAGTTGGTGACTTGGTAATCAAGCGTGTCATATTTCCATAAGGTGATCCCAGGGGAAAATGGACTCCTACATACGAAGCACCGTTTGTGATAATTAACCTATTTTCTGGTGGGGCAATGATCTTAACCACTATGGACGACGAGGACCTTCCACACCCTGTAAATGCAGACATACTTAAAAGATACTACGCATAAACAAAAACCCGCTAGGTCGACTGGCCTAGACAAAAATTAGGGCATCCCGAAGAACCAAAAGGGTTCGGGCAAAAATTAGGGATAAATACAGAAACTTGTACACCCGGCAAGCTAAAAACCTGAAAGGGCGGCTTGGACAAAAAAGTGTATCCCGGTGGACTAAAAACCCAAAAGGTAGGTCCAGGAAAAAGTTAGGGATTTAAAGTGTATGACTATGTCCCGTTGGATCACCTTACAACCAATCTTCAGCATCAATCTTCAAACTCAAACGAGTCTAATCAACCCAATCAGCTTCGGACAAAGTAGCAGGTGGATAAGACGCTCAGAGACATGAAGGCTATAGCAGAGTGGGAATCCCATGGGACTATTTTGTAAGTCTCAGAGTGCCTAAGAGGGGGGGGGGGGTGAATTAGGTCTTATAAAATTTATTCGGTTTTATGAGAATGCTTGGTAGTAATTTTGGTTAAGTGTTTAAAGGTTTTGATTATATCTTTATCTTTTCCTGATTATGGTGATGAAAGCGATAAATGCGGAAAAGTAAAGAATACGGTGATATATCCTGGTTCCCCTCACAATCCGAGAGTACTCTAGTCCCCTTTCCAACACGAAAGAGATTTCACTATAGTTAGAATGATTGTACAACCTATGCTTACTATCTAACCTATAGGGTGATCAAAGGTTCTTAACACCTTTAAGACCAAACAAACACTAATGTGAATGAATAACAATCCTCTTCAAATCACAACACTTACTTCCAACAATCCTGGATAGTAAGGAAAAACCTTTAAGTAATACAATGATTAATTTTGAAGTATATAGAGAGCTTTATCAATCTTCAATTGATCTTCTTCTTCAAGATAAAACAATTCTCAACAATGTATATAAATGTTCACAATGTATGAATGAAACTTGTAATGATAATGAAAGTGTATATGGCAAGTTTCACAAAATTATGAACACATGAAAGTTTATGTGCAATTTGAATGAATGAGAAAAATGTTTATTGAAGAAGTATATTTGTTAATTTGAAAATTGAAGCATTATTTTTTGAAATAAGAAAAAATCTGCATTTTATAAAGTCATAAGAACCTCTTCATTCATGCCAATTCATATGAAAAGTTGCAATGCATTCATAAAAAGATACCACTTGAAAAATGTTCAAAAAACAAAGTAAAAGTTGCACTGGTTCGCTAGGAACCGGTTCCGACACTGACAGAACACGGTTCTTAGTGAACGTTATAAGTTGGAATTCAAAAATATCACGCAGGAACCGGTTCCCCTATTGGTACAACCCGGTTCCTGGTACAAAAACCAGGGACATGTTTTTTGAGAAATTCTGGAACCCGGTTCCCTGTTAGGGAGGAACCGGTTCCTAAAAGGTTATTTTCAAAAATACTTTTTGAAAGATATTTCAAACAAAGTTTTCTTGATCTTAAAGTTATGGAATATGTATATGTTGATGAATTCATATTGTGAACATCTATATTCAAGATCTTAAGAATTATTTATACCATATTTGACATTTGATGATTCTTCAATAATTCTTCAATAATTCTTCAAGACTTTTATATGATGTTGATAAGCTTTTTGCACATCCTTTGAATGTTGATGTCCATGTTATCTTCATCAAAACACATGCTTTAAATATGACTTGAGAAGCTTGCAATTACATTCTCCCCCTTTTTGATGATGACAACCAAGTCTTGAAAATGATTTCTTGAAATGTTTATGTTGTTTTGTATAGCAAACTTGTTGAGCAAATGCAAGGCTCCCCCTAAATTGTATGCTCCCCCTAAGTCCATGATTCTTTGAATTTTGGAGTGAGTTTGATATTTATTTGGGCCTGCAATTTCGTTGAAACAAAACAACACACATGCATATTCTTCTCCCCCTTTGTTAACATCAAAAAGGATGGGGAAAAAGAGTGAAACAAATACATATTTAAAAAAAAAATAAGACGATAAAAAACATATAAAAGAAGGAGTAGAAGCAGAGCGTACTGAAACATAAAAATTCTTGTTGAAGAATTAAGACGTGCACCTTATGAGAAACCTTTAGATATCACCTTCATCCAAAATACCAAGTTCTCTTCGGATTTTGAAGAAAGGTTCTCGAGCAAGCGGTTTAGTGAAGATATCTGCGAGTTGGTTATGAGTATCCACAAAAGTGACTTCGACATCTCCTTTAAGAACATGATCACGAAGAAAATGATGTCGAATATCTATATGTTTGGTTCTTGAATGCATGACCGGATTCTTTGTAATATTGATAGCGCTTGTATTGTCGCATCGAAGAGGAATGCATCCGAGATCAAGTCCGTAATCACGGAGTTGTTGCTTGAGCCAAAGAATTTGTGCACAACAACTACCTGCAGCTATGTATTCTGCTTCGGCCGTGCTAAGAGCAACACATGCTTGCTTTTTACAAGCCCATGATACTAATGCATTTCCAATAATGTGACAAGTGCCACTTGTGCTTTTACGATCAGTTTTACAACCTGCATAATCCGCGTCAGAATAACCAATTAAAGTGCAAGTACTACCTTTTGGATACCATAGGCCGACATTGATTGTTCCTTTAAGATACTTCATGATCCTTTTAACTGCCATGAGGTGTGATTCCTTTGGATTTGCTTGAAAGCGAGCGCAAAGACAAACACTAAACATGATGTCAGGACGGCTTGCCGTCAAGTACAATAAAGAACCAATCATACCTCTGTACTTTGTAATATCAATTGAAGTACCAGATTCATCTTGATCAACATATGTACCAGAGCCCATTGGAGTATTCATTGCTTTACAATTGTACATATCAAACTTTTTCAATAATTCTTTGCAATACTTAGATTGGTTGATGAAGATTCCATCTTCTAGTTGCTTGATTTGTAGTCCAAGAAAGTAGTTAATCTTTCCCATCATAGACATCTCGAATTCTCCTTGCATCATCAATGAGAATTCCTCACACATTTCTTTGTTAGTCGATCCAAAAATGATATCATCAACATAGACTTGAACCAATAAAGTGTTACTTTGGATTTTCTTAATGAACAAGGTTTTATCAACCTTACCCTTTTTGAAACCTTTTTCACACATAAAATTGCTAAGTCTATCATACCATGCTCTTGGTGCTTGCTTTAAGCCATAAAGAGCCTTTCTCAACTTAAAGACATGTGAAGGATGTTTGAAGTCTTCAAATCCCGGGGGTTGTTTGACATAGACTTCCTCATTGATGTATCCATTCAAGAATGCGCTTTTGACGTCCATTTGAAAAAGCTGAAAATTTAATGAACAAGCATAAGCAAGTAAAAGACGTATAGCTTCTAACCTTGCAATCGGAGCAAATGTTTCTTCAAAGTCGATTCCTTCCTCTTGATTGTAACCTTGGGCAACTAACCTTGCTTTGTTTCGAACAATTAGACCATTCTCATCAAGTTTGTTCTTAAACACCCATCAGGTACCTATGATGTGTTTACCACTTGGTCTAAGAACAAGTTCCCAAACTTGATTTCTCTCGAATTGATTTAATTCTTCTTGCATAGCAATAATCCATTGATCATCTCCTAAGGCTTCATCAACTTTGGTAGGTTCAATTTGAGAAACAAACTCCATGTTTAAGCAAGCATCTTTTAGATTCAATCTTGTTGATACTCCTTGGCTAATGTCACCAATAATTTTGTCAATAGGATGGTCTCTATGAGTTCTCCATTCTTTTGGTAGATCATTGGTGTTTGAATCTTGTTGTACCATGTTTTCTTGATTTTCTGGTGATTTCTTAATTTGATCAATTGAAAGATCTTCCGGGGGTAAATCTATAGGATCATCATCATCACAAACAACTACTTCCTCCTTGGAGGGGTTAGTTTCATCAAAATATACATGCATAGATTCTTCAATAGTTAAAGTTCTTTTATTATAAATTCCATATGCTTTACTAGAAAGCGAATAACCAAGAAATATACCTTCGTCGGATTTTTCGTCAAACTTACCGAGATTATCTTTGTCATTATTAAGAACAAAGCACTTGCATCCAAAAATGTGAAAGTGAGCAATATTTGGCTTTCTTCCTTTGAAGAGTTCATATGGAGTCTTCTTTATTATAGGTCTAATGATAACTCGATTTCCAACATAGCATGTCGTACTAACCGCATCCGCCCAAAAATATTTAGGAAGATTTGCATCACTAAGCATTGTTCTTGCAAGTTCCACTAGAAACCTATTCTTTCTTTCAACTACTCCATTTTGTTGTGGAGTTCTAGGTGCTGAAAAATTATGAGAGATACCATGTTCTTCACAAAATTCTTCAAATTGAGCATTTTGGAATTCTCCACCATGATCACTTCTTATGGATACAATATTTAGGGATTTTTCATTTTGGATTTGCTTAGCATACTTCTTAAAAGCTTTAAAAGCATCACTTTTCTGCACAAGAAACAAAGTCCAAGAATATCTAGAAAAATCATCAATAATGACTAAAGCGTATACATTACCTCCGAAGCTTTTTGTTCTTGATGGACCAAAGAGATCCATGTGTAACAATTGTAGTGGCCTTGTAGTAGACACCACATTCTTAGATTTGAAAGTTGTTTTGGTCTGTTTGCCCTTTTGGCATGCATTACATAATTTGTCTTTGATGAACTTCATCTTTGGTAGACCAATAACTAAGTCATGCTTAACCAATTTGTTCAAGTGCTCCATGTGAATGTGAGCGATCCTCTTGTGCCATAACCAAGCGTCATTGTTGTTTACCATAAGACATTGTACCTTCAGAGACAAATCATCTAAAGTAATCATAAAAATATTGTTAGTTATTATACCTTTGAGTTTTACCTCATTGGTTGCCTCATCCATAATGAGACATTCATCTTTGTTTAATTTGATCTTGAACCCTCTATCGCAAAGTTGACTTATGCTAAGAAGATTGTGCTTTAATCCTTCAACATAGAGAACATCCTCAATTTGAATGGATGGAGGTGTGCCAACTACTCCAACGCCAAGAATCTTTCCTTTGGTGTTGTCTCCATAGGTGACATACCCTTTGGCTTTATGTACTAGATATGAAAATTGGTGTACATCTCCTATCATATGCTTTGAACATCCACTATCAAGATACCAAACATTTGATGTGGATTTCAAGCATACCTACACAAACAAATTATTCGTTGTTAGGTACCCAAGTTGCCTTGGGTCCTTCATAGTTAGTTCCCTTTTTCACCCATACATAATGCCCACTTGCTATACTAAAGTTTCTAACATAGCAAGCATTAGGTGTATGGCCTTTAATACCACAATAAAAACAAGTAGGTTCAAAGTTACTTCTATATCTAGAAGGATAAGATTTCTTCTTAGGAAATGTTTTCTTTTTCGATACATTAGTCTTTTTCTTTTGATGATTATGAACAACTTGCTTCTTTTCTACTTTCTTGGGATTGGAACTATTACTAGCCTTTACAAAAATAGTGGGATTGTTACTTGGTTTCTTAGAATTCACATAACCAAGACCCCTTTTATTATTTGGATAACGTTGTTGGCTTAGTAATCCTTCCAATCCTATTTGTCCTTTTTCATATCGTTCAATGACTCTTTTCAATTGAACAATTTGAAAGACATTTGATTCACACTTGGAGCATGCAAAGTTTTCTTTTTCTTTAATAAAATTCGGTTTTTGAAGATCAAAATCTTTAGTCATGGTGTCAATTTTTTCTAAACAAATTAGAAGTTCTTTTTCTTGATTTGACACCTTTTTGTATAAACTTTTGCATTCTTTCAAGAGTTCATCAATAGCATCTTGAACATGATCATCAAAAAGATTAAATTCATTACTAACCTCTTCTTCATCGTCGGAGTGATGTGAAGCCATTAATGCTAGATTTGCACATTCCTCGCTTTCCGAATCGGATGAAGAGCTTATCTCATTATCTTCCCATGAAACATAAGCCTTTTTGTTCTTGAACTCCTTTTTGCCTTTGAATCCATTTTTCTTGGAGAGTTTTGGACAATCCGGCTTTATGTGACCTTGCTTTCCACATTCATAACATGTGACATCTTGTGTTGATGTGGAGGCTTCTTTATCTTTATGATTATAAAATTTCTTCCTTTTGACAAAGTTAGCATTATGAAGATTATTTTTATGACCAAAATATTTTCCTAACCTTTTTACAAGAAGCAAGAAGTTTTCATCTTCCTCCGATGCATCTTTATCTTGACTTTCCTTTGAATCAACTTTCAAGGCAATGCCTTTGGATTTCTTCTCTAAATTTTCATGTTTTTCAAGTCTACCGAGTTCCGTTTCATATTCTTGAAGTTTGCCAAATAATGTAGTTGAAGTCATTGCGGAGAGACTCTTCTTTTCCGAGATTGCCGTTACCTTTGGTTGCCATTCCCTAGTCAATGATCTAAGGATTTTCAAGTTGAGTTCATCATTTGTCAAGGTTTTACCAAGAGCATTTAAGTGATTTGTCAAATGCACAAATCTCTTTTGTAAGTCAAGAATGGATTCTCCGGGCTGCATTCGAAATAGTTCATATTCTTGACTCAAGGTATTTAGCCTTGATCTTTTTACTTCAGCCGTTCCTTCATGAGTTTGAACCAGGGTATCCCATATTTCTTTTGATGTCTTGCAGTTCGAGACACGGAAAAATTCGTCCATACTGAGTGCACCTTGAAGAAGGTTTATTGCCTTTTTGTCATAGAGAACTTTCTTTTTATCATCGTCGTCCCATGCAGTTTTAGGCTTTGCAGAACCAATGCCATTGATTACTGATATCGGGATAAATGGACCATTTTCAATAGCATCCCATACTTCCTCTCCTTGTGCTTCTAAATGCGCCTTCATGCGTATTTTCCAGAAGTCAAAATATTCACCACAGAATAGAGGAGGCTTGTTGTTACTACCACCATCTCTGAAAAGTGGTTGATGATTTGCGGAAGCCATTCTGGATCTTTAGGAACAAGTTACCTATAACTTGCTCTGATGCCAATTGTAAGTCTTAGAGTGCCTAAGAGGGGGGGGGGGGTGAATTAGGTCTTATAAAATTTATTCGGTTTTATGAGAATGCTTGGTAGTAATTTTGGTTAAGTGTTTGAAGGTTTTGATTATATCTTTATCTTTTCCTGATTATGGTGATGAAAGCGATAAATGCCGAAAAGTAAAGAACATGGTGATATATCCTGGTTCCCCTCACAATCCGAGAGTACTCCAGTCCCCTTTCCAACACGAAAGTGATTTCACTATAGTTAGAATGATTGTACAGCCTATGCTTACTATCTAACCTATAGGGTGATCAAAGGTTCTTAACACCTTTAAGACCAAACAAACACTAATGTGAATGAAGAACAATCCTCTTCAAATTACAACACTTACTTCCAACAATCCTGGATAGTAAGGAAAAACCTTTAAGTAATACAATGATTAATTTTGAAGTATATGGAGAGCTTTATAAATCTTCAATTGATCTTCTTCTTCAAGATAAAACAATTCTCAACAATGTATATAAATGTTCATAATGTATGAATGAAACTTGTAATGATAATGAAAGTGTATATGGCAAGTTTCACAAAATTATGAACACATGAAAGTTTATGTGCAATTTGAATGAATGAGAAAAATGTTTATTGAAGAAGTATATTTGTTAATTTGAAAATTGAAGCATTGTTTTTTGAAATAAGAAAAAATCTGCATTTTATAAAGTCATAAGAACCTCTTCATTCATGCCAATTCATATGAAAAGTTGCAATGCATTCATGAAAAGATACCACTTGAAAAATGTTCAAAAAACAAAGTAAAAGTTGCACTGGTTCGCTAGGAACCGGTTCCGACACTGACAGAACACGGTTCTTAGTGAACGTTATAAGTTGGAATTCAAAAATATCACGCAGGAACCGGTTCCCCTATTGGTACAACCCGGTTCCTGGTACAAAAACCAGGGACATGTTTTTTGAGAAATTCTGGAACCCGGTTCCCTGTTAGGGAGGAACCGGTTCCTAAAAGGTTATTTTCAAAAATACTTTTTGAAAGATATTTCAAACAAAGTTTTCTTGATCTTAAAGTTATGGAATATGTATATGTTGATGAATGCATATTGTGAACATCTATATTCAAGATCTTAAGAATTATTTATACCATATTTGACATTTGATGATTCTTCAATAATTCTTCATAATTCTTCAAGACTTTTATATGATGTTGATAAGCTTTTTGCACATTCTTTGAATGTTGATGTCCATGTTGTCTTCATCAAAACACATGCTTTAAATATGACTTGAGAAGCTTGCAATTACATATTTCGCATAGATGTCTTTTCTTTATAGAAGTTTTCATTTTTACAACGACATTCTCTTACTAGGATGTTCGTCTCTTTGTACAAAAATACTTATTCAAGTTAATACAAGAATATTCCTTTGAAAGTGCAAAACTTTCTGTCTCTCTTTTACTATTCCTGTTTTGTTTGCAAAAAACATCCAGTATCTATTTTTGAACATATGCATTTGAATGTAATTACTGTTTATAAATGAGCACCTAAAAAAGGAAAACTAAATAGAAAGACAATTACTAATGTCCTTAAGGAACAGGGTAACATCTATGTGTTATTCCATAAGGCCCCCGTAATTACTTTCTCTAACAGAGCAGAAGCGAGAACATCCTATTACCGGATCTTTGACATATCCCCAACATGTAGTCTAATGGTGTCTTTTGCCTTCATGTCCCCGACGAAGCAAAACTTCTGGTAACCACCTTAAAGATTCCCCAGCAAAAGTTGCCTAGCTTCTCAGGATTTCCCAGCAGGATTTCATAAAGCCACGGGCAATACACAGTGTTTCTCTTCCCCAGCAGAGTTTATTTCTCTAACAATGGGAACCCATTCATCAACACTTCAACTTCAACAAAATATGAAAACTTACACTCCTCATTCCCAGCAGCAGTCAAGGATTTATTTTCCCTAATCCGACAATACTGCAGCAGAATAACTTACATGCGCATACATCACATCCATACATCATAAACATCGATGACACAAATGCATATATCGCAATCTCATTGCACTATGCATTTCATGCATCATGGCATCACATACAACTAACTCTTTACCTTTTTCAGGAAAGATCCACCAATAGAAAAATTTTATCAAATTTTCAACAAGATAAGGCAAATATCTATGAACAAATCAATTGAAGATCAATTCTCGAAACAAGACGAGGTGACTATCCACATGACAAATACTATTTTCCAGACCCCTGTTGGTTCAGTTTAAATCTCTCAACGGTTTATGCTGATTCTTTCCTGCTGACATCTTCTCTGGTTCAGATAAATCACTCCAAGATTTATTCTGATTCTTTTCTAGTCCTCTGCTTGTTCAGTTTAAATCTCTCAACAGTTTATCCTGATTCTTTCCTGCAAACATATTCTCTGGTTCAGATAAGTCACTCCAAGATTTATTCTGATTCTTTTCCAGCCCCCTGCTGGTTCAGTTTAAATCTCTCAATGGTTTATCCTTATTCTTTCCTGCAGACATCTTCTCTGGTTCAGATAAGTCACTCCAAGATTTATTCTGATTCTTTTCCAGACCCCTGCTGGTTCAGTTTAAACATCTCAATGGTTTATCATGATTCTTTCCTGCAAACATCTTCTGTTGTTCAGATAAGTTGCTCCAAGATTTATTTTGATTCTTTTCCATACCCCTACTGGTTCAGTTTAAATCTTTCAACGGTTTATTCTGATTCTTTCCCGCAGACATATTCTCTGGTTCAGATAAATCGCTCCAAGATTTATTCTGATTCTTTTCCATACCCCTATCGGTTCAGTTTAAATCTCTCAACAATTTATTCTGATTCTTTCTCGCATACATCTTCTCTGGTTCAGATAAATTGCTCCAAGATTTATTCTGATTCTTTTCCAAACCCTTGCTGGTTCAGTTTAAATCTCTAAATGGTTTATCCTAATGCTTTCCCAAGTTAGACGCTTTCTCTGGTTCAGATAAACTACTCCAAAGTTTTATTCTGATTCTTTTCCCGTTTGAAGTCAAACTTAGATTCAGCCTAATTTCTGTCAATAATGACCTCTGGGTGGCATCTATAAGCCCATCTCCGCCAACTCTCCAGCATTTCTCCAAATGGAATCTTTAAGTCCATTCCTTACACCTCAACCTCCGAGTCCTCAGAGGGAAAATTTCTGGGCACTCTAGTGTTCAATCATGTTCCACCTTCAAGTCACGAATGGCAGATTCGCCAATCTAACTCTTCAGGTTTAAGAAGATTGAACAGGGGCAGCTGTTGTACCCCAAAATTTGCCCTCTCATTTATCAAAGGATCATCTTGGACCCTCAGGTTTGCTTCTATCAAGTTTCAAGTCTTGGATTACAATTTTCCAAAAAAGTCATTCACAAGGGCAAAATGGTCAAAAGCATACTAAAAAGTCAAACTTTGACTTTTGGATCCAAAATCAAGTTTCAACAATTATATTTCATCAAAACATGAAATTAGTTCACCAAAATAAGAAGTTAGAAATTACTTTGAAAAAATCAAATTTCTAAACATTTGGAAAATTTTCTAAGTGTTAGGAGAATATAACACTTCAGAACTTCTGGGCCAGCCTCCACACAAGTGCAATCAGAATTTGTAAAGACGGTTCAGAATATGACCCTTCAATCAGAACAAATGGGAGCAATGTTCTTTGGTCAGAACATGACTCTTCAGCATATGGAGGCTACGTTTCTGGTCTTTTACGATCAGAACAACACCAATTCCCAAAACCTCGTTTAAGCAACCTGCTTCCCTGCTGTAACACAGTCCTGCAACCGGCTGCAAATCCAGTCCACGCCTGCACTTTCTGAAACCCCATATTTGAACCAAATTAGCATACAAAAGCTGTGATTAAAAAGCAATGGAACAGTATACCAAAAAGGTTTAAATCCCATTTGTTTTCCCCCTAAAACCACAACAAACTCACCTATAAATAAGTTGCCCCATCACACGTTCAACGGGCTGGCTTTTGAAAAGAGACAATTATCAAATACCTAAAAGGAGAGAAGAGAAAACAGTAAAGCATTCGTAAACTCATAATTCCTAAACAAAACCAAAACCTTTGTTCTTCCCTTTGATCAAAGAACATGGCATTTTCTGTTCCATTGTTCTTACTGACTCCAGAACATCTGAAGGCAGCAACTGAAGTCCCAAACACATGTTCTAGATTCAAGGTAAGTCTTTCTAACTTTGAATCTTTTCATTCCTAACATTATTAAATATGTAAATATCATAGTATTGATGCTTTCCATATCATTGCATAAGTAGACAAAACTATGGATCAGAACTTCTTGAATAAAGCTAGGCTCAGAATTAGGATTAGAACTTCTATAAACTATTGTGCTTTTATCTGTCTGATTTTGCTGTTGTTAAGAACTGAAAAAGTTGATAATGATCTGAATAATGTAAGGGAGGAGTTGAAGTGTAACACAAAACTTATGGGTTTTTCATTCCCATTGTTTTAGCATAACACAAAACTTATGAGTTCTCCTCACTGTTTAAACACAAAACTTCTAGACTTTCTCACTGTTTTGACCCCGCATAGAACTTCTGAGTTCTCCCCACTGTTTTAACACACAGAACTTCTTATTAGCACAACACAAAACTTCTGATTTTCACTCATTGTTTAACACAAACACATAACTTCTGGCTTTTCACTCACTATTTAACACAACACAAAATTTCTTACTTTTTGCCCATTGTCTAAACACAACCCATAACTTATGTTTTTGCCCTCTAACATTTCTTTCAGGATTCCAATGGTATCAACCTAGATCTTCTGATCACCTCTGACGTTTCATTCTGAACCACAACGCGCCTGGCATCAGAACTTTTGATCCCCTTTGTTTTGCTTTCAGCAACATGCTGATCCTATTTCTCTTTATTTTTCTTTTTTTCTCTTTTATTTTATTATTAGTGCTATTTTTATTAATATAAAAAAGACATAAAAATATTTTCTTTTTATTAACTATTTATTTCCTTTTTTTCTTCTAAATCATTAAGACAAAAAAACATTTTTAAAACAAGTCTTTTCCTTTTCGTTTGGTTGTTATAGATAATTAGGATTTAAATTCTTACAAATCCCCATTTGTAATTATGTACCCCCATTCCTAAATGATGTAATAGCGTAGGACTTTACATTTCCATAATTTATTGCTTTCAAATATAAATCCTAGTAATTAGGGTTTGTATGGTAAGACATAAAATCAACAAGTAGATAACCCTAATCAAAGACAAAATGAATGTAAATAAAAAATACTTGCAAACTAGCACCTCTATGGTGATCTCACTTTGTTTCCTTTCGGAAAATAGTCATGTACCTCGAATATGGGTGTTTTAGCAAAGACCCTCGATAAAAGATTATAGTCCCTCGATGATCCACAATGTTGCCTTCGGTAAATGATCTAGTCCCTAAATGATATTTCTAAAACGTACCATAGGTTGCCTTCTATGACTATACAAAAAATTCCTGCGCCCGTCCCTTCACATCTAATGATGGGGTTTCTTACCAAAACAATGGTAAGATAACAACATCTAAAGGAGGAGGAAAAGAACATTTAAGACCTTTTGAGTAAGTACGTTACTCCTAGTTGCTCGCTTGCGCACAACAAAAACATTTTACACCCACAACTTCATTTTGAAACTTTTTTCAAAAGACAAAACACTTTGTACACGTTCTTATATAGACGAGAACCATTACAAAGACATTCCTTTTCAAAATACTTTTGAAACCCACATCACAAACACATTTTCAAACAAAAAGCAAGTGATCTAGCAAGCAACTAAGAGCCCGTAGATAACTACAGATGAAAAGGATGCTAACACCTTCCCTTTTCATAACCTACCCCCTGAACTCAAGAAAATATCTCGAAAGGTCTTTCCTTTTCTTTTCAACCTTTCCTTATTGGATAAAATAAAAGTCAGTGGCGACTCTTGCTATCCGCAACAATTGGGATAAAATGCAAAACATCTCAAGTCAGTTTTCCCACCGTGTTACACTTTGGTACTGGGAAAATATTGCCAATCCACTGAGGTACACTGATGTCACAAGAAAACTGGCATTAATCTGCTTTAAAACTTCTTCTTTGATTTTTACTGCCATATCTGGGTGAGTTCTTCGCAACTTTTGTTTGATTGGCGGGCACTCTAGCTTCAGTGGTAAATGGTGCTCTACAATATCTGTATCTAAACCAGGCATATCTTGGTAAGACCAAGCAAAAATAATCACATACTCTTTCAATATCTCAATCAACCTGCTCTTCACATCAGGATGCGGTAATGCTCCAATATTGACTTCCTTCAGATCTTCTTCTGAACCCAAATTGATTACTTCCAATTGCTCTTTATATGGCTGAATGGAATTCTCCTCGCGCTCAAGAAACCGTGAGACCTCTTATGGAATATCATCATAGTCTTCTTCTTTGGCCCCACACACAAGACATTCAAAGTTGGGAGAGGGTGCATGGTCATTGTATTCAACAATTTTTTTAATTAATTTGCACATATAATTTATGATTGCTTTTAGAAACTGACACATATAACAAGTGATCATGCATATTAAATTTCAGTTATTATTTATTTTGAAAGGTTTTTTCTGATTACCATTTTCCAAAAAAAAAAGAAATAAATAAAAACACAATTTGGGAAACAAAGACAACTTTTATTATTGATTTTAAAAATCAAAGCAAACAGATAAGCCCATACAATACTTTCACCTTGGGCAAAGTGAAAGATTTTCAAAAAGATTAACAAAAACAAATTACTTAGAAACATGTATGCAAGAAGGAACATCAATGGTGATCCAATTCTGAACTCTAACTCCGTGCGTCACATAATTTGGCATTTCTGGTTCTGCTTCATCTTCCATAATGGCATTAATCCCGGAAATAGTTGGATGAAGATAACCCCCGCTACGAAAGATGTCTTAATACTTGCCTGCAGCAGACTTCAGCTTCATGCTCTTACCTTTATCATTCTTAACAGAGAACCCCAAGCCAGCTCTATTCTTGTTTACAGGTGGATCAACAATCTGTCCCCATACTTCACTATGTCCATTACGCACAACTTGCTGAGCATCCTTAAACGAAGCCATAGAATTATCATTTCCTCTTATATTATCAATGGATAAAGCTTGGAACTGGGTTCCAACAGCAGCTTCATCTGCCTCCACAATGCTGAAAAAGGACAAATGAGATATCAATAATTCATGTTCTCCATTTATAATTACCCCTTTTCCTTCACGCACAAGCTTCAAATTCTGGTGTAAAGTCGAAGTGACAACCCTTGCCTCATGTATCCATGGCCGTTCCAGCAAGCAGCTATAAGCGGGTACAATATCCATGACCTGGAAAGTAATCTGAAACAAATGTGGGCCTATATAGGCAAGTCCACTTCACTAATAACAGATTTCCTTGGTCCATCAAACGATTTCACAATAATGCCACTTGGGCGCATGGGCGTTCCTTGATATTTCAACTTCATAAGTGTGTTCCTCGGTATAACGTTCAATGCGGATCCATTATCAATTAACACGTTGGATAATGAATCAATCTTGCAGTTCATAGAGATGTGGAAGGCCAGATTGTGATTCCTTCCTCCATCGGATAGTTCATCGTCACAGAAACTCAAGTTATTACATTATGTAATATTCCCTACCACACTGCTGAATTGGTCTACTGGCATATCACTTTCCACGAAAGCTTGGTCCAATACCCTCATCAAAGATTCTCTATGAGTAGCAGAGTTCATCAATAAAGCCAAGATATATATTTTTGAAGGAGTCTACAGTAGCTGATCTACAATTCTGTAGTCGCTCATCTTGATTATCTTCAAAATATCATCCACCTCTTTTTCTAGCGTAGCTCCACTAGATTCACCTGCAACCTTCTTGGGTTCAACATCTTCAATAGTTTTCTTTCCAGCATTATCATTTCCACGAACAATTGGTGCAAATACATGACCACTGCGAGTCACTCTACTAGTCTCAGTAATATTTCCAACATTAGGCATAGGCTGGATGGGAACTTCCACACCATCCTCTAAAATTGTAGCATTATACTTGTAGGGTACAACCTTGTCTGACTTGTAGGGGACAGGACCCAGTAAGCTAATCACCAATGGAGTAATAACTGGCTTGCCATGATATTCAACTTCAAAAGGGGTGGGTGCACCAAAATAAGGAACCATAAAATTTACTCCCTCTTTAACACATTCAGTCATTACAGAGTCATCTCTAGAAAACATATCTTCATCTGAGGAGAAGAACTCATCCGCAGAGGCATACTCATCATCTGACTCTTCTTCAGCCAAACAAACCTCAATCTCATTAACTGCATGGTAATCATCCCTTTGTCCTGTAACCTTGATAGTTCCATTATCCAATAACAACTGAATACATTTCCTTACAATTGAACATCCTCGGGAGTCCCGACAACAAATTCGGCAAGATCCATATTGATGTTCTACCTGACCATCCATGTGGCAGAAAGTAGCATGCAATTGTACAAGATCTTCATTCATATGTTCCACTTCAAAGATTCTGAACTCTCTAGGACATCCAGAAACCATGTTTACATCCTCTTCATACTCTGCCCTAGGCCTAATTATGTGAATGAGACCCTCATCCATAATCTCTTGCAAATCAGCCCTTATCTTGTCACAACCTTGTATATTAGTACTACAGATACTACAACCACCATGGTTATGAGTGTAGTAACTAAACTCGCAGAGGTCAACATGCATTTTTACCAAATCTCCTCTAACCAAATTAATATTGAAAATCCAGAAGTCACCTGGACAACCAGCCACCATGTTCACAACATTTTCTCCTCCATGCTTTGGAAAATGATTATTTTTCACATTAGGGCCAACATCTTTGAAGGATAAGATACCGGACCTCACCAATTTTTATACTTCAGTTTTCAAAGGATATCAGTTCTCAACATTGTGCCCTGGTGCTCCCTGATGAAAAGCATATGTTTGGTCTGCCTTGTAATACCAAGGAAACGATGATGGTATAGCGGGAGGTGATCCGGTATGAACCAAATTCTTTTGAATTAACGCCGGAAGTAATTCTACATAACTCATATGAATAGGGTCATAACTCCCCGTTCTCTGATTATTCCCTTGATTCCCCTGATGGGATGGTCTCTGATAAGCAACGGTGGTTGGAGCTAAACCAACAACTGTAGTCACTGAGGCAACTTGTTGATGATGCTGATAATTTCTTCTAGGATGATTAACCATCCTCTCTTGCATAACAACATTTATATCTCCTTCCTTATTATTGGCAAACTCATAGGATGGCTTTTTCGTATTTCTGGAACTTTCACTTTTTGTTAAATGGCCCTCTCTTATAGCCTCTTCCAAACGGATACCCATGCCCACCATTTCAGTAAAGTCACTTGGCGCACTCGCTACCATCCTCTCATAGTAGAAAGCACCCAGAGTCTTCAGGAAAATCTTAGTCATCTCCTTTTCTTCCATGGGAGGAATCACTTGGACGGCTACCTCACGCCATCTCTATGCATATTATTTGAATGATTCCCTGTCCTTTTGGAACATGGCCCTGAGTTGATCACGGTCAGGTGCCATGTCCATGTTGTATTTGTATTGTCGGATAAATTCTTCTCCCAAGTCATTAAAAGTATGGATATTGACGATGTCCAAACTCAAATACCACTTCAATGCAGCACCAGTCAAACTATCCTGAAAAAAGTGAATCAACAAACGATGATCATCAGTGTGGGTAGACATTCTTCTTACATACATCACAATATGAGAAAGAGGACAAGTGTTACCCTTGTACTTCTCGAATTCCGGGACTTTAAACTTTGTAGGTATCTTGACATTCGAGACCAAGCATAAATCAATAACATTCTGCCCAAATAATTCCTTTCTCCTAAGGGCCTTCATCTCCCTCTGCATCTTGTCAAGCTGATCTTGAAAATCATCCATTCGATCATAGAGACCCAAGCCTTCACTTGGTGGAGGAAAAGGATGATACATATCATCATTAGCAAATGGGACCATATTCGCCGAAGGAGGTGCAACAGGAGTAGCATGCACCACATGAGGTACAGGAGTAATAGTAGTCTGAACAACTGGAGTATCTTGAGGACCAAGATTGAAACCTTCAGGAACAAAGATTTCTAGCATTCCCCATGGATAACCTTGAGGCATGCGATTTTGAACAACAACTGGAGTAACAGACACAGGAACAGTTGGAGCTTCAGTAGTAACCTTTGTCTGTTGAGGTTGAACATTTGGTGGCTAATTTTGAGCAGCCACTAGAGATTCCATCAGATCAGTGAGATTGGCCATGCCGGCCTTCAGAGCAGAAACTTCCTCGCGCAGCTCGTGATTCTCTTGTTCTAAGTTGTCCATCTTCCTTTTGAAATTAGCTCGGGTATTGTACTGGTGAGACAACTTGCTGAACAAAGTAAAGAAGCTTGGTAAGACACCTGTATATGCATAAAAAATGCAATAAATATGTGCAATATGATGCATGATATGCAACTCACGTGATTTATTTTATTATTAATATTTCAAGGGACTTAAAGATTTAAAGACACATTGCAAATATCAAAGTAATAACACATTTGAAATACTGAATTTTTTTATTATAATAACTTAAAAATGGATTACAAGTTTCAATAATCCCAATTACAAGATGAAAATAAAGTCTAAAACCCTAAGAAGTAAAGCTGATGGAGATCACTCTATACGCCAGCACTTCCCTGTAAGCCTGGAAATTTGAGCCTTCAACCTCTAGTTTTCTTCCGCATATCTGGTGGCAACCTCCTTCCAATCACCTAAATTAGGAAGTGAGCAACAAGCATCTGACTGAGGCTTAGAGGAAAATAAATCCCCTTGCCTCTCCATTGTCTCTATAGACCGACTCTCAAGAATCTCAATCAAGTCATCTTTCTCCTTCAAGTCTGCTCTATAGGAAATCTCTAAAGTTTGGCACTTATTCTTCCAAACTTCCTTTTCTTGCTGCATTCTGACTAAAGCAAGTTGTAGCTCTTCCACATCATCCAATAAGGGAGGATTGGTCTTCACAAAGAAACCATGCATAAGTGCTTCCCGGGAATACGGCATCTTCAACTGAATAGCTCTCGTTTGGACCCACTGAAGATAAGGCTCCAAGGAAATAGCCCCCCTAGGTCCCAAGTCTTTCCTACTCTTCCTATGAATGTGACGCCAGGACTTTTCAATCTTCTCCCTAGCTTCCTTATGGTCTTCTCCCTCCTTCAGGAATAAACTACTCAAATGAATACTATTTGGTTTATCCCTCATCGGATAACCAAGATGTCATCGTGCAAGAACAGGGTTGTAGTTAATTCCTCCCTTTGTACCAAGAAGAGGTACATTGGGGAAACTACCACAACTGTCAACAATTTCTACATCATGGTAAGCCCGATGATACCAAACAATATTTGAGTGAGTAAGTTCCATGATCTTAGGATCCCAACGGGGTTCCTTCCTGACGTCCTAGAAAGCATCATACTGAGGCACATGAGAAGTAAACCATCGGTACAATAGAGGCGTGCGACAGATAATCATCCCCCCATGATACGAATTCTAAAGATGAATAGAGTAATAAACATCACCCAACAATGTAGGAATTGGGTTTCCAATCATGAAGATCCTGATAGCATTAATGTCAACAAACTTGTCCACATTAGGAAATAAAAACAACTCGTAAGCAAGTAAAGCAAAGATGGCCTCAAAAGCGACTGTACTCTTCATCCTGGCCAAGTAACAAGCTTTCTCCAATAAGAACCGAGCTGGTAATCCTCTAATCCCTCCTTTAGTAGTCATATGGGCTTCAACCTCATACTTCCCCAGATGGACCAAAGCAGCAATCTCGTGTGGTTTTGGCTCACCCTCCAAACCAGTAAAAGGAACACGATCGGTAATAGGAAAATCCAGCAGATAAGAATACTCCTCTAGTGTAGGAATCAACTGATAGTCAGAGAAAGTAAATAAATGATACATCGGATCATAGAACTGGACCAAGGTCGAGAGAATATCCTCATTCGTCCTAAGCTTTATGAGAGAAATGATAGACCCATACTTCCTTCAAAAATCTGCAGAACACGCAATCTCGGGAATTAGACTGATCAACTCATTTATCTTGGGATCTTTGAAACTATATTTTTTGGTCTTTCTTTTTCCAGAATCCATGGTGTGATCGGTGGATCTGGAACTGACTGTTTAACGCTGGTTTGCGAAATGTCGCGGAAGCAAGAGTCGCCACCGTCTTTTATTTTCTCCAAATGGAAAGGACAAAAGCACAGAAAAATTCCTTAAAGAGATTGCTCTCGGTTCGGGAGGTAGATTATAGAAAGGGAAGGTGTTAGCACCCTTTCTATCCATGGTTATCCATGGGCTCTTAGATACTTGCTCATTTGTGTTTTCAAAAATGGTTTGTTTGCTTTTCAACTGTGGGTTTTAAAAAGTTTCTTTGAAAATTTCAGTTCGACTCTTGTATCGGTCCTCAAGAGTGTTTGAAAAATGCTTTCGAAAGCTTTTTGAAAATGTGTTGGTGTGAAAAGTATTTTTGATTTGTTTTGTTTTGAATTAGAGCAAGTATCCACGAGTCGTCTACCTACCCTAAGGAATTCGTCTGTGTAAATGTCCTTTAAAGCAGTGCCATCCCACCATTGAGAGGTAGGTAGCACCACCGTCGGAGGTATTCGGGTCAATTCGAGGTTGTAGGGACATGGTGATCACCAGAGCAATGGGAAGACACCTTAGAAGCTACCCTCATGCCAGGTTCCCGGATCATGAGGACTTACTAAGACATCCTCTACTCGACGATCACCTTTCGAGGCAAGGCAACAGTGAGGCGTACCCTAGGGGTGGTGTGTGATTCGTGTGTCAGATTCAAATATTTTATCTTGTCATGTTATTAGTGATCTATGCGTTTGTTTTTATTTTTTTGTCATTCATTCTTGCATGCATTTTATTAGCAGTTAAAAAGATGCGGAAAATTAAAAGTTCTAAACTATTACAAAAGGCGCGGGTCCACATCGCCAAATTAAAATCCAGGACCCGATTTGACAGAAAGTAAATAAAGTGCGAGAAATAAAATGTCCGAGTTTACAAGGCTTTGGGAGAATTACATTAATATTTACAAGAAATAAATAAAATGCACGAATTGAATAAAAAATCGCAAGCGAGGGCGTTGGACCCTTTTTAAGGAAATTAAATTATGATAATTAAATTAATGAAATAAGAATGAAAAAAGAAATTATTTTGAGATTTTTGTATTTATGGTTTTTTATGAGAGAATTAAATGAAATCTAACCCTATTTCTAGTTGTTTTTTAATTTATTAAGAAAACATATTAAAATTAAACCTAAGATTAATCTAATTATTTACATGGTAATTTAATTACAAAAATAATATTTAATAATTAATTATTGTGAAAGAAAAGAAAAAAAAAGATAAAAATTGATTAAAACCTAATTCTACCAATTTTAAGTTTATTAAGAAAAATGTTTGAATTAAACCTAATTTTACAAAGCTAAAATTAATTAGTGATATTTATTTACAAAAAAAAATAACATTAAATAAAAATACTTATTTTTTTGTCTTTTTTCTGATTTTTATATTATTTTATTTTTTTATGAAAATAAATTAAATTAAAGGAACTAATTAAAAAAGAAATAATTGAAACAAATAAAATAAAGAAAAGAAAAGAAATACAATACCTTGGGGGGTTCTGTCCCCAATTGGAGGTGAATTGGGGTGGTTTGGCCATGTACTGGTGTCATGCATAAGTTGTTCTACTTTGGCCATTTGGCTTTTGGCTTTTGGCCATTTGCGTTTTGGCTTTTGGCCATTTGTGTTCTGGCTTCAACGTTCCTTAATGTCTGGCTTAATGTCTGCCTCGCCATGTATTTGACTTTTGGCTTTTGACTTTTGGCCATTTGGCCATTTGGCTTTTGGCCTCAACGTCCCTTAATGAACCTGCATGGGATCCTGTCTAAACCTGTAGTGTTGAATCTCATGAAAATATTAAAAAAAATCATAAAATGCAAATAAAGCCAATATATGAAGAAATTTAATGTTTAGGCACAATATGGCATGTATGAATGATTATACCCTTTTGATCATGGAGATCAAATCAACCTTACCCTTACTGGAAAAGTAGTGACATGAATGCTTTTATGCCCTTTGGATCATGGAGATCAAGCCAGCCTTACCCTTACTGAAGAAGTAATAAGATGTTGGTTTGTAACTGAGATGGCTTGTTTGTAGTGAGAGAGAGATTTGTAATAAGGATTTCAAGGTTTTAGGGTTCTTGAAATAGTTTGATATTCTAACAGTGTTGTGGCAAGGTTTTTTCTCTCTTTTTCTCTTCTCCTCTTTTTTCTCCTCCTCTTTTTCTCCTCTTCTTTTTCTCCTCTCTGGTTTGTGTGAAAAGAAGGTGTTTATATAATGGAAATTAGGGTAAAGAAAATGGGCTTTGAATGTGCAATTGGGCCTCCCATATTCACTTGAATTCGTCACTTTACAGGCTAAATCGCAGGGACTTAAGTGCATTTTTTGAAGTTGAAATGTGAAAACAAAATCTAGCCGACATCGAGAACTAACTCCTGTCCGAAAATCGACTCAATCGGATAAACAGTGAATTAGTTATGAATTTTTGAAGTTTCAGCTCAGACAAACTTATTTTGGGCTCTAGTGTCGACTCTGACACGTTCTTCAATAAAAAACTGGTATTGATCGGTGCATAATTTGGTCTCGACTTTTGAAACAAAGTTGTAGATCTATGAGTCAGGGACCTTGTGTAAAAGTATGAGCCCAATCCGATAAAAATTGACCGAGTTATGAATTTTCGAAGTTTCGGCCCAGATGAAATAATATTCAGCATTCAGGATTTTCAGCGTGTCACGCACTCTGAGCAAAAAACGAAGGCCTTTTGAATACCGTTTGAACTCAATACCTTCTGTGAAAATGTAGCCAACTCAATTTGTGAAATTTTGGCACCGGAACCAGCTCGATATGATGAAAATCGACCAAGTTATGATTTTTTGAACCTGACGCAAATAAACTTCTGTCACAAATTTTCTGCACGAAAATACTTGATAAATCCACATTTTTGAAGACCTTCTGATCGAAATTGGCTTCCAGCCGTGAGAGATGAAAACGTAGATAATATCAAGACGGAATTTTGGCCACTGAAACGGGTTCAAAACGAGTCACGATCTTCAAGTTATGAATTTTTTAGCGCGTAAAAACTGCACTTTCAACACACTTTTTCACCATATTTCTTCGAGAAAACTTGCACATTCGGATACCTTCTTTAAAGAATTGACTCTTGAGCCGAACCTGAATTTGAGAATACGTTATCAGAGATATCTTGGCGAAAGAATACCTGAATATGACGCGCCGGGTTGGACTTGTGAATTTTTCTTGAAATATTTTGAGAAATATGGGAGGGCAAATTTTGGGGTACAACAGTTGCCCCTGTTCAATCTTCTTAGACCTGAGGATGCAGATTGGCTGACGTGCCTTTCGTAATCCGAGGGTGGAAGATGATTGAACACTAGAGTGCCCAGAAATTTGCGCTCACATAGTAGCAGTGATGGTGGAATGGGCTTATAGATGCCATTTAGAGGTTGCTGGATAGGATGATGGGCTTATAGATGCCATCTGGATGTTGATCGCGTAAGAGATTCCTTAGCGAGAACCTACATACCTGCAAAAGAAACAATGAGTACCTGACACGTTGCAGGAGCTGATTTCAGATGCTTGATATAGATATGTCCTGACTGGTTACAGGAGCTGGGTTTGGAGCTTCAAAAGATGATGAATGAACCAGGGATGGTTACCATCTTAGTATGAACGGTAAGAGAACCTTGGGCGACTTTAACTTCAACAACGCTCGTTGAGAAAAATCTTGGGTGTCTTCTACTGGGATAAGCATCAGGGAGATCTTAGGGTCGATCTGACTGAACAAGAGAAGGTCTTTGACTGGTTAAGCATCAGGAAAATCTTAGGGTCGATTTAACTGAACCGGATAAGGTCTTGGAATATCTTCAACTGGATAAGAATCATGGAGATCTTAGGGTCGATCTGACTGAACCAGAGAAGGCCTTTGACTGGATAAGCATCAGGAAAATCTTAGGGTCGATTTAACTGAACCGGACAAGGTCTTGGAATCTTTAACTGGATAAGCATCAGGGAGATCTTAGGGTCGATCTGACTGAACCAGAGAAGGCCTTTGACTGGATAAGCATCAGGAAAATCTTAGGTCGATTTAACTGAACCGGACAAGGTCTTGAAATATCTTCAACTGGGTAAGCATCAGGGAGATCTTAGGGTCGATCTGACTGAACCAGAGAAGGCCTTTGACTGGATAAGCATCAGGAAAATCTTAGGTCGATTTAACTGAACCGAACAAGGTCTTGGAATATCTTCAACTGGATAAGCATCAGGGAGATCTTAGGGTCGATCTGACTGAACCAGAGAAGGCCTTTGACTGGATAAGCATCAGGAAAATCTTAGGGTCGATTTAACTGAACCGGACAAGGTCTTGGAATATCTTCAACTGGATAAGCATCAGGGAGATCTTAGGGTCGATCTGACTGAACCAGAGAAGGCCTTTGACTGGATAAGCATCAGGAAAATCTTAGGGTCGATTTAACTGAACCGGACAAGGTCTTGGAATATCTTCAACTGGATAAGCATCAGGGAGATCTTAGGGTCGATCTGACTGAACCAGAGAAGGCCTTTGACTGGATAAGCATCAGGAAAATCTTAGGGTCGATTTAACTGAACCGGACAAGGTCTTGGAATATCTTCAACTGGATAAGTATCAGGGAGATCTTAGGGTCGATCTGACTGAACCAGAGAAGGCCTTTGACTGGATAAGCATCAGGAAAATCTTAGGGTCGATTTAACTGAACCGGACAAGGTCTTGGAATATCTTCAACTGGATAAGCATCAGGGAGATCTTAGGGTCGATCTGACTGAACCAGAGAAGGCCTTTGACTGGATAAGCATCAGGAAAATCTTAGGGTCGATTTAACTGAACCGGACAAGGTCTTGGAATCTTTAACTGGATAAGCATCAGGGAGATCTTAGGGTCGATCTGACTGAACCAGAGAAGGCCTTTGACTGGATAAGCATCAGGAAAATCTTAGGTCGATTTAACTGAACCGGACAAGGTCTTGAAATATCTTCAACTGGGTAAGCATCAGGGAGATCTTAGGGTCGATCTGACTGAACCAGAGAAGGCCTTTGACTGGATAAGCATCAGGAAAATCTTAGGTCGATTTAACTGAACCGAACAAGGTCTTGGAATATCTTCAACTGGATAAGCATCAGGGAGATCTTAGGGTCGATCTGACTGAACCAGAGAAGGCCTTTGACTGGATAAGCATCAGGAAAATCTTAGGGTCGATTTAACTGAACCGGACAAGGTCTTGGAATATCTTCAACTGGATAAGCATCAGGGAGATCTTAGGGTCGATCTGACTGAACCAGAGAAGGCCTTTGACTGGATAAGCATCAGGAAAATCTTAGGGTCGATTTAACTGAACCGGACAAGGTCTTGGAATATCTTCAACTGGATAAGCATCAGGGAGATCTTAGGGTCGATCTGACTGAACCAGAGAAGGCCTTTGACTGGATAAGCATCAGGAAAATCTTAGGGTCGATTTAACTGAACCGGACAAGGTCTTGGAATATCTTCAACTGGATAAGTATCAGGGAGATCTTAGGGTCGATCTGACTGAACCAGAGAAGGCCTTTGACTGGATAAGCATCAGGAAAATCTTAGGGTCGATTTAACTGAACCGGACAAGGTCTTGGAATATCTTCAACTGGATAAGCATCAGGGAGATCTTAGGGTCGATCTGACTGAACCAGAGAAGGCCTTTGACTGGATAAGCATCAGGAAAATCTTAGGATCGATTTAACTGAACTGGACAAGGTCTTGGAATATCTTCAACTGGATAAGCATCAGGGAGATCTTAGGGTCGATCTGACTGAACCAGAGAAGGCCTTTGACTGGATAAGCATCAGGAAAATCTTAGGGTCGATTTAACTGAACCAGACAAGGTCTTGGAATATCTTCAACTGGATAAGCATCAGGGAGATCTTAGAGTCGATCTGACTGAACCAGAGAAGGCCTTTGACTGGATAAGCATCAGGAAAATCTTAGGGTCGATTTAACTGAACCGGACAAGGTCTTGGAATATCTTCAACTGGATAAGCATCAGGGAGATCTTAGGGTCGATCTGACTGAACCAGAGAAGGCCTTTGACTGGATAAGCATCAGGAAAATATTAGGATCGATTTAACTGAACCGGACAAGGTCTTGGAATATCTTCAACTGGATAAGCATCAGGGAGATCTTAGGGTCGATCTGACTGAACCAGAGAAGGCCTTTGACTGGATAAGAATCAGGAAAATCTTAGGGTCGATTTAACTGAACCGGACAAGGTCTTGGAATATCTTCAACTAGATAAGAATCAGGGAGATCTTAGGGTCGATCTGACTGAACCAGAGAAGGCCTTTGACTGGATAAGCATCAGGAAAATCTTAGGGTCGATTTAACTGAACCGGACAAGGTCTTGGAATATCTTCAACTGGATAAGCATCAGGGAGATCTTAGGGTCGATCTGACTGAACCAGAGAAGGCCTTTGACTGGATAAGAATCAGGAAAATCTTTGGGAGTCGATTTAACTGAACCAGACAAGGTCTTTGGAGTCTTCAACTGAGTCTTCAAAAGAAAAACCTTTAGGAGTCGGTTTAACTAGACCAGAGAACGCCTTTGACTGGATAATAACCAGGAAAATCTTTGGAGTCGATTTAACTGAACCAGACAAGGTCTTTGGAGTCTAGCTTGAGAACTTAACTGAATCTTTCCTGAAAGGTAAAGGTCAGTCATATGCAATGCATGATATGGATCAAGCAATGATGTTCTCCACATAAATGAGATTTAAGATATGATGCGTATATGCATGCTATAATGTATGAGAATGTGATGTTTTGGAATGTATGTTTTCGTCTAGGAAAGTAAATCCTTGAAGGGTGTCGGGAAGTCACTCCTGGGCTGATGTTGAAGTATTGATTTATTGCTTCCGCTGGGGATGATAGTTGCAAGAATACCGGCAGGAGAAGATGACTCCGTTGGGGCATAAACTTGGCGAATGGAATATTCTGCGGGGAGAAAAGTACTCTAATGATCTTGCTGGAGAGCAATACTCTGTGGGGAGAGAGGTACTTTACTGGGTTATTGGTAACTTCGCTGGGGATACCCTTGTTGTGTTGGAAGTATTGATAGACTTTGATGGGGATAAGAAGGCTTCGTCGAGGACGATCTTTCCGTGGCTTTTAGCTGAGGATAACCCAGTTATATCCTGGTAAGGGCATAACTCTTTGAATAAAGCCGGACGACGTGTTCGTGCTCTGCGAGGGATAAGCTTCCAGAATCTACTGGGGATAAGCTTACTGCTTGGGGAGATGGATTCCAACTTTTCCTGGGGAAACTGGATTGGACTCTCCTGGGGAAGTTTTGAGATGTATCGGGGAAGTGATTCCACTGAATACTGGTATACCGCCGGGGAACAATCTTTAGACCAAGACTACCGGGGATGCTTGTTAAGAACGCATATATACTGTTGGGGAATGTTGAGCTCTGCGGGAGGATACCCAACTTCCTTAAGTTTGATAATAGCTTCGCTTGAGGAGAGTGTACTGACTTGCTGGCTCACTCTCTGGGGAATTAAGATATACTGGTTATGTTCTTCAGCTGAACCTACCTTGGTACTTTGGAGGACAGAACAATTAGATTGTTTAGACAACTCTTTATTGCCCCTGTTTCAGTGGGAGAGGAAGATACCTGTGGAGGTGCTTGATAGTTGTTGATGGACAAACCTTCTTCTGGTAGGCCAGTGACAAGATGACAGGACATAGTCGTACGCTATGATCCCTAATTTTTGCCTGGACCGCCCTTTCAGGTTTTCAGTCCACCGGGATACCCATTTTTGCCCAAGCCGCCTTTTCAGGTTTTCGACTTGCCGGGTGTACAAATTTTTCATTTTCATCCCTTATTTTGCCCGAACCCTTTTGGTTCGCCGGGAGGCCCTTATTTTTGCCTAGGTGTGTCAACCTAGCGGGTCTTTGATTATGCGTAGTATTTTTTCAGACTATGTCCATGCTCTCTGGATGTAGGGAGTTGCCCCTGTTAGAAGTGTTTTGCCATGCCACCAGAAGATGTTTGATCAGGCAAGATTCGTTGTTGGGATGCCCCAAGTGACTCAGGTGGAGATTTGCCCCAGGCTATTTGGCCTTTGAGAGATTCTCCGAATCTTGATTGGACTGCCCCAGATGATGGACCGTAGTCATACCTGCCCCTTGATTGGACGTGCTTTTGTTCACTAGGTATTCATCGTGCGAATTTTCCTGCTGTTCAAACAAAAAGTCATATGCAAACAAAGTTATGTTAAAAATGCAAAGCTTATGTCTGTCTTGAAGATTTTGAAAATGCATTCTTTTTCCATAAAACAAATGAATGTTTGTAAAACGTGATGTCAACTCCGTATTTTATCGTAGGCCTTCAGGAGTCAGGATACCTTTCGTAACAGTATGCTTTCGAACTAACCCATGCTTCAGCTAGGACTTTTGAGGGTTATAACGTGGCCTGGTTCACGGTTTAAGAAACAAAGGATAAAGGCTCAAATTATTTGTACCCACCCGCTCTTCGTGATGTTCTCCAAACCTAAACTCAGTTGATCATACGTTAGACCTTGTTTGAGTCTTTGCTCTAATTTTCTGGTGATGATTCGGATGTTGATAACTTATTTTGAATAGGCAGTCATTCCTTTCTTGTTGAGGGTTGGTAAGACCTCTTTCTTGTCTGATTATTTTTTGTTATCCCTTTCTTTTTTTGCCTGAATTGTTTCCTTTTTTGGAATTACAGTCAGCGGGATGCCCCAGTTTTGTAAGTCTCCTTCATGGGTTTTGACTTAATGGGTTTTTTTTTTTGAAAGATAATGACTGCCTTTCTTTATTGATCATTCGGAACCATCACTGTCTTTCTTTGTTTTGTAAGGATCTTTTTGGTGCCATTCGTTATGCACTTGGATCAACTGAGAGAACTACCCTGCCCCAGGTTATGATGAAGGGTTTTGAATTTCGAAAAGAAAAACTCCTACTTCTTTGGCTCAGAGGGGTTGACGAGGGATTATAATCCTTATAACTCCAGTGTTTAGGGATTGAAACAATGCCTGTACCTCATCAGCGGGGTCTGTTCAAAAGCATACTGTAGATTATGGTATCGTTTTCGTCATCCTCCCTCAAGAGGCTTAGAATTATTAATTGAGAGTTGACATCAGAAAAAATATGAAGATAATTTGCATATAGTGAATACGAATATATTGTTTCAGAACAGACATATGCGACGCATTAATGAAATAACAATGTTTAACATGAGTAAATGTTTGAACAAAAGAAAATTGCAACTTGAACATTCGAATGAACAAAAATTTCTCAATCCTAGCCATGATTTGGCAAGGGAGCAGTGATTATGTTCGGAGTCTCAGGTACTTCAAACTGAATCTCTCCAGCGTCGATCATGTCTTGAATCTTGTTTTTGAGAGGCCAGCAGTTATCCGTAGTATGCCCCGGGCTATCAGAATGGTATGCGCACCTATCGTTGGGATGATAGTTAGGAGCATAAGTGTTTGGATTCCGGAGAGGAGCCCTTAAGGTGATCAGCCCTGCCTCCAACATTTGTTGTAGTGCTTGATCCAGCGACATATTGATCTTGGTGAACTGCCTTTTAGGCTTGTCTGACCTGTTCTGATCAACCCGCTGTTCTTGGCGCGGTCGTTGTTGGACCTGAGAAGTAGTAGCAACTCCGAGAGGTCTATTCATTGGACCCGACCTTTGCCTTCTTGGAAGCTGTTCTATGACCTGGTCCCTAATTTGGGCTGGTTGCTTCATGCCTTGAGGAAGTTGGCTGATCATGGCTCTCAGCTCTCCTTGCTCCTAAGCTAAACCTTGAATGAGGGCCCTTTGCCCCAGCATCTGGGTTTTCAATGTGTCTACCTCAGCTTGTAGACGTTTCAGCTGTTCGTCCTTGTCATCTTCAGGACTCTTTCTGATCAGATTCCCCATGAGGAGTGTCCTCAACTCTTCCTGCCCCTTGGATAGGCTTAGGAAGATCTCTTTGAACTGAGTCTCTTGAGTGTGAAGGTCCTGGTTATCTTGTTGGGAAGCCATGGCTGAAATAAACAACAGGGAGGGTAAGTGACCTGCAACAAGGGTACCTGTTATGCAATGATATGTATGATATGCATGCAATGTTTTCAAGGATCTCGCGGGGTAAACAAGAAATTTGTTAGAGCTGGGATCCGGTAGCTTGATTGAAGGAACTTCATATTTGTTGAGAGTCCTTTTTTAAGGGTCAAAGGCTCACCATATCCAGTGGGTCATAGCCTCTGACAACTTTGGCTAGAGGAAAATAAATCCTCTTTGCCCCTTGCTAGATGTTTGATTCATCATGACCTACATCACAAGCCCTTGAGATCCTTGAAATGGGTTAGGATGTATGCAATGGTATGATGTCATGATGCATGGGGTAATATGAATAAACCCTGTTATGAGCCCTTATTAAGGACTATAAACAGAAACCTGCAAGAAACTCAAGTAAAACCTGTCATGAGTCCCAGTTAAGGACTAAAAAACAAAACCTGCAAGAAACTCGGTAAACCCTGTTATGAGTCCTAATCTGCAAACCAAAACCTGTAAGAAACTTAGTATACCCTGTTATGAGTCCCGATTAAGGACTATAAACAAAACCTGCAAGTAGTTCATGTGTCAGGTAACAAGCATGCAAGTAGTCAAGTACGAAGGCACACAAGTCACACAAAAGAGCCCTTAGAGTTTAGGCCAGCATGAGGTCTAGGTATTACCCTCTTTCAGTTTGTTGGTTCATACCTGTCCTATCAAAGTAACCGGGTTCTTAGAGGATCCCAATATCATTGACTACCCTCAATCGGTCATAACTCCAGCATCGCAATCTTTTCTTGCGGCCAGAACCATCACGAGAGTTTAGCCTCAATGGGCGTAGCATACTGCTACTGTTCTAATGGCCAAGTTGTGTCATTTAAGGTTCTAAGGTCTGTTGGTGCTTAATGACTCCTTGGAAGACCCATATTCTCCCCGTTTCAACACGAGGGATATCGGTACAGACCAAGGCGCCACACCAACGTAGCCACTGCTTCACCCATGTCGGTATACGCCGGACAGGTCCCTCACAGCTTATGCTACCTAAACAGGGTATCCCCAGATCCGGGTTAGGATCTATGTAACTCCCATGCAACCCACAAATTTAAAGCAAACAAGTCAATACAATTGAAAACACAGTTATGAACTAACCCTAAGGTACACCTCACTTTAAGTATTGCTCCCCAGCAGAGTCGCCAGTTCTGTGATCGGTGGATCTGGAACTGACTGTTTAACGCTGGTTCGCGAAATGTCGCGGAAGCAAGAGTCGCCACCGTCTTTTATTTTCTCCAAATGGAAAGGACAAAAGCACAGAAAAATTCCTTAAAGAGATTGCTCTCGGTTCGGGAGGTAGATTATAGAAAGGGAAGGTGTTAGCACCCTTTCTATCCATGGTTATCCATGGGCTCTTAGATACTTGCTCATTTGTGTTTTCAAAAATGGTTTGTTTGCTTTTCAACTGTGGGTTTTAAAAAGTTTCTTTGAAAATTTCAGTTCGACTCTTGTATCGGTCCTCAAGAGTGTTTGAAAAATGCTTTCGAAAGCTTTTTGAAAATGTGTTGGTGTGAAAAGTATTTTTGATTTGTTTTGTTTTGAATTAGAGCAAGTATCCACGAGTCGTCTACCTACCCTAAGGAATTCGTCTGTGTAAATGTCCTTTAAAGCAGTGCCATCCCACCATTGAGAGGTAGGTAGCACCACCGTCGGAGGTATTCAGGTCAATTCGAGGTTGTAGGGACATGGTGATCACCAGAGCAATGGGAAGACACCTAAGAAGCTACCCTCATGCCAGGTTCCCGGATCATGAGGACTTACTAAGACATCCTCTACTCGACGATCACCTTTCGAGGCAAGGCAACAGTGAGGCGTACCCTAGGGGTGGTGTGTGATTCGTGTGTCAGATTCAAATATTTTATCTTGTCATGTTATTAGTGATCTATGCGTTTGTTTTTATTTTTTTGTCATTCATTCTTGCATGCATTTTATTAGCAGTTAAAAAGATGCGGAAAATTAAAAGTTCTAAACTATTACAAAAGGCGCGGGTCCACATCGCCAAATTAAAATCCAGGACCCGATTTGACAGAAAGTAAATAAAGTGCGAGAAATAAAATGTCCGAGTTTACAAGGCTTTGGGAGAATTACATTAATATTTACAAGAAATAAATAAAATGCACGAATTGAATAAAAAATCGCAAGCGAGGGCGTTGGACCCTTTTTAAGGAAATTAAATTATGATAATTAAATTAATGAAATAAGAATGAAAAAAGAAATTATTTTGAGATTTTTGTATTTATGGTTTTTTATGAGAGAATTAAATGAAATCTAACCCTATTTCTAGTTATTTTTTAATTTATTAAGAAAACATATTAAAATTAAACCTAAGATTAATCTAATTATTTACATGGTAATTTAATTACAAAAATAATATTTAATAATTAATTATTGTGAAAGAAAAGAAAAAAAAAGATAAAAATTGATTAAAACCTAATTCTACCAATTTTAAGTTTATTAAGAAAAATGTTTGAATTAAACCTAATTTTACAAAGCTAAAATTAATTAGTGATATTTATTTACAAAAAAAAATAACATTAAATAAAAATACTTATTTTTTTGTCTTTTTTCTGATTTTTATATTATTTTATTTTTTTATGAAAATAAATTAAATTAAAGGAACTAATTAAAAAAGAAATAATTGAAACAAATAAAATAAAGAAAAGAAAAGAAATACAATACCTTGGGGGGTTCTGTCCCCAATTGGAGGTGAATTGGGGTGGTTTGGCCATGTACTGGTGTCATGCATAAGTTGTTCTACTTTGGCCATTTGGCTTTTGGCTTTTGGCCATTTGCGTTTTGGCTTTTGGCCATTTGTGTTCTGGCTTCAACGTTCCTTAATGTCTGGCTTAATGTCTGCCTCGTCATGTATTTGACTTTTGGCTTTTGGCCTTTTGGCTTTTGACTTTTGGCCATTTGGCTTTTGGCCTCAACGTCCCTTAATGAACCTGCATGGGATCCTGTCTAAACCTGTAGTGTTGAATCTCATGAAAACATTAAAAAAAAATCATAAAATGCAAATAAAGCCAATATATGAAGAAATTTAATGTTTAGGCACAATATGGCATGTATGAATGATTATACCCTTTTGATCATGGAGATCAAATCAACCTTACCCTTACTGGAAAAGTAGTGACATGAATGTTTTTATGCCCTTTGGATCATGGAGATCAAGCCAGCCTTACCCTTACTGAAGAAGTAATAAGATGTTGGTTTGTAACTGAGATGACTTGTTTGTAGTGAGAGAGGGATTTGTAATAAGGATTTCAAGGTTTTAGGGTTCTTGAAATAGTTTGATATTCTAACAGTGTTGTGGCAAGGTTTTTTCTCTCTTTTTCTCTTCTCCTCTTTTTTCTCCTCCTCTTTTTCTCCTCTTCTTTTTCTCCTCTCTCGTTTGTGTGAAAAGAAGGTGTTTATATAATGGAAATTAGGGTAAAGAAAATGGGCTTTGAATGTGCAATTGGGCCTCCCATATTCACTTGAATTCGTCACTTTACAGGCTAAATCGCAGGGACTTAAGTGCATTTTTTGAAGTTGAAATGTGAAAACAAAATGTAGCCGACATCGAGAACTAACTCCTGTCCGAAAATCGACTCAATCGGATAAACGGTGAATTAGTTATGAATTTTTGAAGTTTCAGCTCAGACAAACTTATTTTGGGCTTCAGTGTCGACTCTGACACGTTCTTCAATAAAAATCTGGTATTGATCGGTGCATAATTTGGTCTCGACTTTTGAAGCAAAGTTGTAGATCTATGAGTCAGGGACCTTGTGTAAAAGTATGAGCCCAATCCGATAAAAATTGACCGAGTTATGAATTTTCGAAGTTTCGGCCCAGATGAAATAATATTCAGCATTCAGGATTTTCAGCGTGTCACGCACTCTGAGCAAAAAACGAAGGCCTTTTGAATACCGTTTGAACTCAATACCTTCTGTGAAAATGTAACCAACTCAATTTGTGAAATTTTGGCACCGGAACCAGCTCGATATGATGAAAATCGACCAAGTTATGATTTTTTGAACCTGACGCAAATAAACTTCTGTCACAAATTTTCTGCACGAAAATACTTGATAAATCCACATTTTTGAAGACCTTCTGATCGAAATTGGCTTCCAGCCGTGAGAGATGAAAACGTAGATAATATCAAGACGGAATTTTGGCCACTGAAACGGGTTCAAAACGAGTCACGATCTTCAAGTGATGAATTTTTTAGCGCGTAAAAACTGCACTTTCAACACACTTTTTCACCATATTTCTTCGAGAAAACTTGCACATTCGGATACCTTCTTTAAAGAATTGACTCTTGAGCCGAACCTGAATTTGAGAATACGTTATCAGAGATATCTTGGCGAAAGAATACCTGAATATGACGCGCCGGGTTGGACTTGTGAATTTTTCTTGAAATATTTTGAGAAATATGGGAGGGCAAATTTTGGGGTACAACACATGATCAAAAGGAACCTGAGATATTCACAAATGGTCAACTTTTAAGTCCCTTGAAATAAAAATTTCTTCAAAAGGTGCTTATGAGTGCATGGATGCATGATGCAATAATCACACACAAGATCATAAACATAGGGTTCATAGGTTCAACATCACGAGCATGAGGCCGAAGGTACTACCCATAAGGTATGGTCTAAAAGTTATCACATGCCGGACAAGGTTCTAGAGGTTCCCAGAGTCTACATCCTTCCTTCGGATATTACCAAATTCCCGATTAACTAAGTAATTAGTAATATTCTCAAGAAAAACTCGTCCGAGTGTAGTATCGCGTGACAACTATTTCGGGATTACTCCATCATAGCTTCCGCACTACACCTAAAAGGCCAAGATGGGTTAGGTATTCTATGGTCCTCAGCTTCAGCAGGTTCCCAGGTCGAAAGCAGCACGTCTTCCAGATTACTCGGTAAACGACACTAAAATCAAAGGGGCCTCCACTGAGTGGGGGATCTCATGCCTCCTTTTTTGGGATTACTCCCTCAAAGTTAACATGACTATACTTCCCGTCCTATCTTAAGTTTTCCCAAGTCCAGGTATAGGAATTATGTGAAATCACCAAGCACCCTGAAAACCAGGAAAGTCCATACAAACTGATATACAACATATAATATATAACAAATAATAGCACATATACATATATAAACACAGATAGGTTTAACCCACGTAGGGATGGACCAGCAAGAGGTAAATTTGTCCCCAGTGAAGTCTCAATTTTTATTCTGTAGCAGTAGAAATATTTAAGACTAAGCCATTGTATTGACTAGACTTATATAGATCAAAATAAAAATCGCCACCATGCTTTATTATTTCCAAAGGAATGGGAAAAGAGTGAATAACCCAAAAGAGGGGGAAAGATTCAAGGTAAGGGGGTTGGTTATGCAAAGGGAAGGTATTAGCACCCTAAACATCTACGGTACTCCACAGGAACCTCTTTGAAAAATCTGTATATTTTGGATATAAAATGTTGTATGTAAAATATATGGTGGAGGTGAGAAAAGAAATATATTTTTTTATGATTTTTCACCCGCCGCGGTTGTGAATCTTTAGCCTACATACCACCTTCCATGCAATAGGGGATAAGGGTACTCGTAGTTCACCTTTAAAAATTTGAAAATACAAGTGTGTTGGTTAATTTTATGAGATAAGACATCATCTTCATTGTCCGTGTGGAAAACAACTTACTACCCACAATCATGAGAAAGGAGAATTTGCATCATCTCAAAGTGGAGGATATGGCTTGGATTTTAAAAATCAACAAAACCTCACTCAACACCCTAGTGGAAAATATCTCTCTTCATTACATATTGTAGAAGTATAATTGTTTGCATCACTACAAGGATTGACAAGAGTCAAATCTTTTGAGAAAGGTTTTAAAATAAAAAGCCAAAGTGGAAAAATGGTTTGAAATGATATTGATTGACTTTTAGTCTTCTCACAAAAAATGTCAAGGTATTATTAAGTTGATTGATGTTTATTTATGAAAATGTTTTGAAAATGCATGGACCTAAGTCCAATTTTATTATAAAAATGGTTCAAGTTTCAAAACAAGAAGAGTTTTCAAAAGGAGGAAGAATATTTTTGAAATTGAAGAAGATGGAAGGAGATGAAGGGACTATCCTAAAGAATCACGTAAAAGATAAGGAGAAGAACCATCTAACCAACAAGAAGCCAATACTTGACATAATGAGTCAAGATAGAATTCCCATTCTTTGGATTGAAACCTAGCAAGCAAAAATACTATACCTCTTGAGAGAACCAAACTTCAAGTGTATTAAGTCTTCACAAAAATTGGGCAAAGTAACGGCTGTATACGGGTGAATTCCATATTATAAACAAAGTATGTAATCACAATAACCTACACACAAAACAAACAAACAACCCAATGTCTTGAGGTAAACCTCAAGAACTCCAGACAAAATATCAATTAAGGTCACAAGGTCTCTAATCCTAAGTCCAAGAAGTCCAATACTCCATAATTCCAAGGACAATAATTGTTGCACCCTAAAATTTTCTCTCTCATTTTACTCAAAACATACTCCTATAGGTCCTCAATTGCTCAAGTTGACTAAGGACTGACTAGACAAATCCTCCTCCTAGGACAATGAGCCTCAAACTAGGGTTTCACTAATCATCAAGATGTTTGAGTTCCAAGGGTTCTAAATGGTTTCCATTGCCCTAATATGTCTTCAAGATCATCCATGCCAATTTTCATGCCTTACACAAGAAGTTTGCTCAGTCAACTGCTCAAATGTCTGAAAATCAACTATACTGGGTCAAAAGTCAATTGTGACCCACATACAGTCAAACTTCAAGATTTTTGGTCAACATCAACATTTTTAAGTGATATCCATCATTTGATCAAGGGTTGATCACGATTCTTCAAGGAATGCTCCTAATTCATAAAAACTCAAAAGTTGCTAAATTAGGGTTTTTATAGGAAAAGTCAACCAAACTTTGACTAGGCATAAATTTCTCATACTTTACCATAAATTTCTCATCCAAGGCTCATTTTGAAGAGAATCCAATTCCCTACAACTCATCTTCAGCCCTCAAGTTCAAGAAATGCATTCATGAAAAGATATAAATTCAGACATTATAGGTCCTTTTCAAAAGTCAACAAAAACACATTTTGGGTCAAAGCTTCTTACATAAACATGGAAGATCAAATTGAAACCAAAGAGGATGCTTAGGAGACATCCTAAGCTTTCTAAAAAGTCCAAGAACATCCTCTTAGGGTCAAAATTGAGAGAGATATGCATTGTCAAAGTTGGCCATTTTTTAAAATTTGCACAAAGTCAACAATGCTCAAAATTGCATTTTCTCCACATGGGCCCATCTTTTTCAAGATTGAATGTTATCCCTATCATGGTCCACGACCCATGGGACCCTCCTTGTCTCATTTATTTATTTATCTAATTTATTTTGATTTTATTTTATTTAAAATTAAAATTAAATAAAATTAAATAAAATTAAATAAAAAATAAATCAAATAAATGGGATAAGTTTTGTTTTGGCATTGATTGAATATCTCATGAGCTATCAAATAGCCAAACAAATCGTGCAAGTTTGAGAAGGGGAAGAAATCTCCATGTTTGGAAAGATTGGAAGCAAACTTAAAGACCATAACATGTTTTGATTATTTCCAATTCTATTACCCTAGATTGATTCACTACTTAAACCAGGACACTAAAGACCTAAAGGACAAGAGAACAGATGCACAACTAGCCTCAAAATAGAGAGAAAAATTCCAAATTTTCCAACAAAAAGTGCAGATAGGTTTCACTTCTAGAGGCTGATTCAAGTTGTTCTAAGGATCAAACAATAATCCTTGGACAACTAGGAAGCTATCACGATCATTCCCAAAGCTTGTAGTGTCCAAAATCGCGCCCTTGCACTCACAGTTTGTTCTTATCTTTTCTAATCTTGATTTCACTCATTCATCCATTATAAATATGATTTGACTTCATATTTTTGTTCATGATCATCATGTGAATGTTTCTGGATATTTCAATTCAAGCTTGAGCGCAGGTACAACCATTCGCCATTGTTAGGGTTCCGAAGCTCAAAATTAGGGAACCCTAACTAGAGGAAAAATTGGACAAAATTAGGGGTGGTATTAAATTCAAGCATGAGCAATTGATTCATGCCTTTGGTTCTGATTAATATTGCTTGTATTGCGTTTTGAGATGTTGCAGGGTTATAGTTATGGACAAAAACTGTCACTACAACTTTTAGTGACAATTTTGTCCGTAGGTAAAGGTCTGGTGTCAAAAGAGACAGCCCCATGAAGAAGAAGATCAGGTGGCAGCATCCCATTGGAGGGTTTGAATCCACGCGCGTTTTTCTGGGCATGCTACTTTGTTTGGCTTATGTTTTATTTGTTTATTATATGAACAAACAAGCTTTCCAGCACAGTTGGTCCAGGCGTTGCCCTTTGAGAGGAAGGACCTAAGTTCGATCCCAGGTCTCTACATTTTCCTATTTTTTGAGTTATTTCTTGCAGATCCCATGTGCCTCACCATCAAATTTCCAGCATGCGCCCATGATCTTAAGCATTAAGTCCATCACCTGATCAGATCCAACATACAGCAAGCTAAGAACATGGTAGACCCTCCAAAGGTGATTCCCATTGGATCATGCGCAAATAGAAGGGCCAACAAGCTTGGGCCTGTAAAATTTCAGCCATGCACCCCCCCCCCCCCCCCAAAATGCTTCTCATATCAGGCCCATCCTATTTTCTTTGGCTTTTAATTTCTTCAAAATTTTTATTGTTTTATTTATTTTAAATTGTTTAAAAAAAATCTTTTTTTAATTACATCTTAAAATCATAAAAACACAAAAAAACATTAGAATTGAGTTTTTCTTCATAAAATATTTAATTTCATCAATTAATTAGGTTAGTTAGGTTAATTAGGATAATTCAAATTCCTTTTTTTATAATTGAATTAATTAGAAATTAGGTTAATTTGTAAAATTAGTTATTTTCTCAAAAATCCAAAAAAAAATTTTTTTTTCTTTATTCACTAATTAAATGTCTTTGAATTTAATTTTAATTCCCCGTTTTTAATTTTGTCCCGCGTATTCTTTTTCCATTATTTTTTTTTATTATTGTATCTGCTCCAAAGTTTTAATAGTTTTAATAGTTTTAATTAAGTTTATTTTACTGTTTTCATTTATTGTTTTCCCCAAGCTTGGTTATGTAACCCCCTTCCCAAGGCCTTGTAATAGCTAGGTTTAAACTTCTCGCACTTTTACTTTCAGTTATTATAAACTGTTAGATGTATGTGTAGGATTGTATGCAAAAGATCAATGTTTAAAACAGTAGAAAACCCTAACTGTGCAAAGATAAACAAATTGAAATCAAACACTTGCACATGCTCACTCCTAGGGTTTTTCCACACTTCGGTTGCCTTCGGAAAATGGTCACTATTCTCGAAACATGAGAATTTTTAGTGGTTGTCCTCTAATTCAAAAGATCACTAGTCCCACGATGACCCTTTCGACGTTGCTTCGGTAAAAAAGTGATCTTAGAGTTTTAGGACAATTACTAATAGATCTTGCCTAGTTGCCTTAGTTACCGTAAACGTCCCTTTCGATTGTCCCTCAAACTCCAACGATGGAGCTACCTACTCCTTAATAGTAGGATAGCGCTGTCTAAAGGAAATAAGAAAAACAAACAGTCTTTTTCGAGTAGGTAGAAACTCTTAAGTACTTGCTCAAAATAATCTTTTACACCATACACTTTCAAATAAACTTTTCAAACAAAAGTTTTCAAAAACGCTTTATCACACTCTTGAGGACTGATACAAGGGTTATCATAAAGTGAATCGCCGCACTAAGGCAATTCTAAAACTTTTTTTAAGCACACAAACACATAAAAGCAATTTCAAAATGAGCAAGTACCTAAGATTCCATGGAAAACCATGGATAGAAAGGGTTCTAACACCTTCCCTTTCTATAATCTACCCCCGTACTCAGAAACATCTCTAAAAAGGTTTTTTTGTTCTTTTTCCCTTTTCCTTTATTGGATAAAATAAGCCGGTGGCGACTCTTGCTTACCGTACATTTGCGAACAAAAAACTCATAACCAGTAGTGTTGTACCCCAAATTTTTCACTCTCACTTATCAAGAATTTGCTCACAAGATCTCCTTGGGCTCAAGACTGCACTAGGGTTTGATAAGCTTAAGACACCTCCTTAGGCACTAATGACCAAAATTAGGGTTTGAGTTTGCAAAAGGATTTTTGAATTATCAATGCTTCATTTGACTTTCATGGACCATTGTGGACCCCCAAGATTACTCATGTCAAGTTTCAAGCCTTGGATCACACTTTTGATCAGTCAATTGAATAGTTGACCTAAAAATCAACTATATTGGGGAAAAAGTCAACCATGGTCAATCTACAGTCAAACCTCATAAGTTTTGATCCACATCAACATTTTTAACTCATAGGAACCATTTGATCAAGTTTGGACCATAACTCCTCAAGAAATTTGATCAAATCTCCAAAAGGGCAAAATGGTCAAAATTAGGGTTTTGACTGGGAAAGGGCAATTTTTGATTTTTAACCTAGCAATTGGTCAATTGGTTTAAGGCATGATCTCAAGAGTCCAATTGCACCATTTTGACCTAATGACATAGTTCAAAACATTGCAAGTCCATTGGATTGACAGATGAATTTTGCAGTCAACTAATCAAAAGTCAACTGTATACTGAAAAGTCAAACTTTGACTTTATGGTCAAATTCAAGTTCCAAAGATCATGATTCATCAAAACATGCCAAAATATGAAACTTGTTCATCAAGAAATCAAGAATTCAAGATTTCATCTTGAAATGTTAAAATTTCTTAACTTAGAAAATTTTCTTATTTTTTCATAACTTTAAGCCAAAATTTTACCATGATACAGGATGATTCAAGATAAACTTCCAACATGAAAGTTGTATATCTCCATGCAATCTACAACTTTTCTTCACACAACTTCTTCCAAAAGTGCTTGGATCTCAAGTTATAATTTCAAGAACATAGGGTCATGAAACTAAACACTTAGTGAAATTTTGCCCTAATTTGGTCAGGATTTTAACCTAACTTCATGGCACTCTTTCACATAGTTCCAAGGGGAGTCTTCAAAAGAAATTCAAATATGGGTTGTAGAGAACATTGCAAGCTTTCCAAAATGTTTAGGAACTCCTTGAGATAATTCTTTAGTAGGGATAATAGAAGAGATGAAGTTGGTGTTTTGTCACTTGAATTACAAGGCATTTTGTGATGAACAAATCTAATTTCAAACCTATGCTGCACAATCTTGTTTTGCAAGTTTCTAAACCTCAAGATATCTCCATAATCAGAAGATTTCACTTTCTTTTGAGCTATTATCCAAATGTTCCAAGCATTGTCCAAGCCAATTTGCCATTTTTGGAAGAAAGTTACCATTCCACTCTTGAAAAGTTGCATTAATCACAAAGTTAACTTGTCTTGAGCTTCTAACTTGTTCTTTCTGCACACATAACCCCTATAATTCAAAATCAAGGTGTCTAAGGCCTGAAGAAGCCCAGGACATGCTTGTACAGCATTTGAGATTTGTCATTTCACTTTTCTTCAAAGGCAAGTTATAGAGCCATAACCCTATAACTCAAAAGCCTGGAGTGATTTTATGCTCTAATATTTTCCATACATATTAACAAATTCATTGCAACCTAAGACACAATTCCAAGCATCCAAAAACTCTCCAAAACACCATTGCTGCACAAATCTGCCTAACTTGACAATTTTAAGCCAAAACTCATCATCTTCATTTCCACTCGTGCGTTTTGAAAACCAATCACTCAAACACCTTCTATACATAATACCAAAGTAATCCAGGCCCATGTTTCAAGATTGTAACCCCTCCATCACTATCCACCATTTTCAAATATCAAGCTGGCAGGTTGACTTGAGTAGGGAGATTCAGGGACTTTCAAAGCAAAGTAAGAGTTGGAATATACTCAAGGAGGTCTAGAAAAGCTAAACAGATCACCATGCCATCTCCAAAGTTGCTCAAACTCCATTCACGACTCCAGCTGCAAGAGGTAAGTTTTCAAACTTCCACCTCTTCATACAAGCATCATTTGTTTCTGATTTGTGAAGATAAAATGTAGATATCATTGCTCTAAAACTAACCATGTTCATAGTTTTCATTTATATTGATTGTATGTAGAGAATTTCAGATTTGAAATTTCTGAAAAAATTAGGTTTCAATTTAGGGCCAGAAAAATTAATCTTCATCTTTGACTTTTGGCTTACATAAGTTATATGGTTAGATTCGTGAGGAAAAATAACACAACTTTCATGTTTGCATTTTCCATTTTTGTTGAGAAATGAATGAGATACAGGTGGTCCGGTTGGCTGAAGGTTGAAGACGAAGTACAGGTCATGGAGACGTTTTACCTTAAGTATTTATTGTTTCATTTGTATTAACGGATGTACAACCACCCCAATGGCAAAGGTAGCGCGCGCGTGTATGGAAGGTCATGGGTTTGATACCCAGCGCTACATTTTGCCATCATTTTTTAGCATTTTTCTCATTTTTGTTCAACTAGGCGCTTGGGCTTCCAATAAGTGGGCCTTGTGTTTTTTTGCTGACTCCTAATCCCTGCTTTACTTCAGCACCCCCCTGACCCATTATTTCTTTATTTCATTTTTTATATATTTTATTTTACTTTTATATTTGCTTTTATTATTTTTATTATTACTATTAACATTACTTTTATTATTATTAACAAAAGTCCAAAAAATATTTATTTTATTATTTTTTGCATTCATATTTATTTTATTTTCTTATAAAACAAAAAGGCCAAAAACATTTTCTTTTAACAAATTAACTTTTTTTTTTAATAATTAATATTTAGGTTTAGGTTTAAATATTATATTATTTTCTTGTAAATAAAATTAATTTAGAACTTAGGTTTTTTTTAATTTATCAATTTCCTTATTATTTTATTAATTTAAAACCTTTTCATAAAAAAACCCTAAAAATACTTTTTTAATTTAATTTCTTTCTTAATTAGCTTAATTAATTTTAATTAATCATTTTTTAAATAGATTTAGGTTAAAACCTTTTCATGAAAACCAAATAAAAATCATTTCTTTTCCATTTGCATTTGTGCATTTTTATTCAATTCTTGTACATTTATTCAATATGGTTGTAATAGTTAATTAGATTTAATTTTCTTGCAAAATCCCCATTTGTAAATTTGTACACCCCTCCCCTAAATGATGTAATAGCATAGTAATTTGTTATCGCTTTATATACAAATGGTAGTAATTGGGGTTTTGTATGGAAAGATTAAAACCAACCAAATAGAAAACCCTAATAAAAGACAAACCAATGCATGTAAATCAATACATTTGCACACATACACCCTTAGGGTAAACCCACTTTGTTGCCTTACAAAAATGACCATATTACACATGTGAGATATCTTAGTAAAACAAACGAATACAAGATCATAGTCCCTCAATGACGCTATATAAGTTGCCTTATAAATGATCTTTGTCCCTAAAAGAGAATGCTAAGATACCTTGCAATATTGCTAATCATGGTTATAAGATGACCCACGCCCGTCCCATTTACATCCAAAGATAGGGTTACTTACCAAATCAATGGTAAGATACCAATGTCAAAGGAAATAGGAAATGAACATGAAAGACTTTTGATTAGGTAGAATGCTCCTAATCACTTGCTCAATTTTCAAAACAAACATCCTTGCTATTTTCAAAACAAACATCTACACATTTCAAAACATCTTACAAACTTGAAAACATTTTCAAAAGATCAACATCTTTGTATACATTCTTACGAACGAGAATCATTACAAAGATTGCCTAAACAATGGCCTCTTTACAAAATACTTTCAAAAATCACACAAAGCATAATTTTCAAACAAAAGCAAGTGATCTAGAAAGTAACTAAGAGCCCATGGAAAACCATGGATGAAAATGATTCTAATACCTTCCCTTTTCATAATCTAACCCCCGAACTCAAGAAATAATCTCAAAGGTCTTTCCTGTGCTTTTTCACCTTTCCTTTTGGATAAAAGAAAAGTCGGTGGCGACTCTTCCTAACCGCAACATTTGCGATCAAAATTGAAATTCTGGCAGCAGATACTCAATGTAACAGTGAATGTTATGACACCGTATCTGACTTTCTATAAGACAGTAAATAAAAACAGTAAAGAACACAGTCAATTGTTTATCCAGTTCAGTGTGAAACAACACCTACTCTGGGGGCTACCAAGCCAGGAAGGAAATCCACTATAAGAGATATTAATTCAGGAATAAACCAACCAGTTTATCTCCTTCATTTAAGACCTACCCAATGCAACTTCAATCTAAGTTCAACTTAAACCTGAGTTCCTACTCACTCCCCCTCAATCACAGCAGTGATACTTAAAACAATTGACTAATGAATTAATGAAGACACTCTTCAGAACATACACTTGATTATGCTTCACAGCTTTTTAATCAAGTAGCACAAACACTCGTGCTTCACAGCTTTGAGTGATACATAAACCTAACATGACTTTGCTTCAAAGCTTTAGTCAAGAGACACAAACACTCTTGCTTCAAAGCTTTGAGTGATACAAAAACCCTTACAATCAAAACCTATTCCAAGTCACTTATCACAATGATAATTACTTGGATTACAGCAGTTAAAACTATACAGCTCCTAATTGATCTTCAGTCAAAAGAGATACTTTGCAACCAGCATTCCTGTTGAATATATATGCAGTTGTTTCTTCAGTTAGGGTTTCCACAAAAAGCTAGGGTTAACCTCAAGACTTGGTCACAAGACTTTATCAACCAGATTAGGGTTGAGCTAGGTTAACCTAAGGTCCACGCAAGATTCTGTTCTGGAAAGAATGACTCAACTTCCTGAAAAATCTCAGAATTAACCAAACTGCATAACTGTTAGATCAGTACAGGATGTCTTAACATTTGTTATGACATCAGAATTCCTGTTTACTGATTTTGGTAGAAGGCAATAAATGTGATCATTGCAAATTGCTCAGATACACACTTATAAACAGTAGCTACTGTATGCCATAATTTTTCTGCATAAAGTACCTAATAAACCAGAATGTTATGACATCAGTCATGACATTGACACACCTGGTTTTACCAAAAAACATGCCAATAACTAAACACTTACAAACTCCCCCTTTGGCAGATTTTTGGCTAAAACCCCTAAGCAAACAGAGAATAGAGAGCAACAGAATGAATATGACTGCAGAAAAATATAATGTCTACCAAGAAATTAACACAAAATATCTCCCCCTCTATAGCCACAAATAGGCCAAAGATACATGTACTTAAATGTTATACAGTCATCCAAAATGAGTAAGAAAAGCAACAAATAAAATTTGAAAACACTTGCATCAACAGCATCAGCATCAGGCTTGTCAATTCCACCAAACTTTAAGCACTGTCACCTTCAGAGGAGCTACTTTCTTCAGCATTGAGCTGATCTTCAGCAGCACCCTCTTCCCTTCTGTTTCCTTCAGTCTCCTCCTGTTCTAATTTGGCAATTAGGTTTTCTAGAGTATTTTTCCTTGTCTCCAGCTCTTTGCAGGTCTCTTTCAATACAACTATAACATCAGATGTCTTGGACTGAGTTTTTACAGATGATGTCTCAGCTGATGTTATGACAATGTCAGGAACATGAGATCCCTGAAACAACTTGTAGTGTAACCCAAGAGCATGAGCTCTTTTGCAAGCAGTGTCTCTTTCCACCAGGATATCAGGGTACTGAGCAAGGATGATTCCACATAGGAGGGAGGGAAAGGCAATTGGGCCTTTAACAGCATAGCTTCCAGCATGTTTTAAAGTTTGTTCAAAAATATACCTGCCATAGTCAAATTCAGTCCTGGTACCAACAGCATAAATGAATCTCCCCAATCTTGTAGAGATGGTTGATTTATGGTTTGTAGGGACCCAGTTGGCTGCACCAATCTTGTGCAGGATGGCAAATTTTATGCTTAGCTTGCTAGCATTTAGCTTGCATATTGAGGGCCAGCACTTGACTTGTCTTGCTGTGATGGTTTGGCATACTTCATTGTCAGTAACTTCCAGTTCAGGGCATGCCTCATTTGATCTTCCAATAAATTTGTTAATTTCAGATGGAGAGAAATTAACCCTTCTTCCTCTCACATATACACATTCAAAGTCAGCTGACCTTCCATCAGCATAATCATCAGACAAATTCACTATGAATTCCTTGACCAGATTTTCATAGCATTTGGTAAATTTTACCACAGTCTTCATTAGTCCAGCAGCTTTGATCAGGTCCATGATTTCCTTGCAATCCATGGCACCATTGTTTAGTTCTCTTTCCAAGGCTATTCTCTTCAAGCAAACATACTTCCATCTGTTGGCATTTTCAGGGTGGTGAAATGAAATGTTGTCAGTGGGGACTTCAGGAACTCTAGCCATTTTGCTGGAAGGGAGTTACCTTCTGAGAGAAATGTCTTCAGCATCAATTTCAAATTCTGATTCCTCATCAGAATCAATAGGCTCAGGTTCTTTTCTCTTCTTTGTTATTGGTTGCCTTGCAGGCTTTGAGAGACTCCCAGTATGCACTTGGGCTTTCACCTTCCCTTTGGACTGTCCAGTCTTCACAGTTTCTACACCAGTCTTGCCTTCAGACCTGGTTTTCTTATCAGCAGGTTTCTCTTTGGTCAGACATTTTGCAGCATCTTGATTACCCTTCCTGTTCATCATTCTCCTAGCTACGCTAGGGTTGATATTTGAAATTAGGTCATTGTATGAGTATTCCTCATCCACATCAATAACAGGTGGTTCAACATTCTTCTCTGAAGGGTTCTGAATATCATCCAGGTTTTCAGATGGTTTTTGAATGTTGTCATTTGGTGTCTCAACATTCTCAGAGACATCTGGATTTGCTTCAACATTTGGGCTTGTTGATTCTTGATTTAATGGAACAGAAATCCCCGGTACAGAGTGGTTCTCACTCAGGATTCTTGTAACAAGCCTAGCTATTGCTTGATGTACATAAGCTGATCCTTCCCTATTAGGTACAGAAGATGAAGGTTGAGAGGGATTACCGGATGACGTAGCCTGAGACCTTCCTGCATGCCTTATTCTCAGCTTTTTGACCTTGGAAGGGTTAGTTGCTATTTCTCTAAGAGGAGTAATCTCCAGGACTTCAGAATCCATGCAAGAGGTGATTGCCTGAGAATCTTGATCAGATGATGAAGATGAAACAGTCGTCTTGGATGAGGATGATGTTTGAGACATCTTGATAGTCTTAGAAAACCAGTACCAACTATAGAGAAAACTTTGATTGAGAGAATGGGAGTTGTTGCAAAGTCGAGAGAGGAAGGAGGCAAATGTGTGTCTATTCAACTTCTTAATAATTTTGAAAGAATTGGGGAAATATATGATTAACCCACTTAAAATAGACTTAACAAAAATAACTCCTTCAACCCTTGTTTTGAGCAAAATTAATTGCTATAATTTCTCATGTTGGCAAATACCCAACTTGCCCCTCAAGTTTTCAAATTGATTTGCATCAAGATCCTTGGTAAAAATGTCAGCCAGCTGTAGCTTAATGGCAACATGTTCCAGTTTAGTTGTCTTCTCCTCTACAAGGTCTCTGATAAAGTAATTTTTAAGGTCAATGTGCTTGGTCCTGCTATGCTGAATAGGGTTCTTGGAAATATTGATTGTACTCAGATTGTCACAGTACAATGTCACAACATCTTGTGAGACATTATACTCAGTGAGCATCTGTTTTATCCAGATAATTTGAGAACAGCTACTACCAGCTGCAATGTATTCAGTTTCAACACAAATTTGAAAAGGAATTCTTTTGGCATGAATCATAGCTCTGGCAGATTCCTGTATGATCCTATTTTTCCTCTTTTCAACTCCATTTTGTTGAGGAGTTATAGGAGAAGAGAATTCATGACTAATTCCTTCTGAGGAACAGAACTTATTAAACTTGTTGTTTTCAAATTCCTTGTCATGATCACTTCTGATTCTGACAATACACCCTTCTCTTTGAATTCTTTTGCACAGTTCTTTAAAAACTTCAAAGTCATCCACCACAACATAGGCATATCTCTTTCCACCAAGTCTTTCCACCTGCATTGGTCCTATATGAAGAAGTTCTAGAACCTTAGAGGTGGTCAGATGTCTTGACTTTGGATGTGACATCCTAGTCTGCTTACCAACCTGACATTCACCACAAACTCTCCTTTCATCAATTTGCAGTCTTGGAATCCCTCTGACTGCCTCCATGGAGATACTCTTTTTTTTTCTTCTTAGATGAAGATGGCCAAGTTTTTGGTGCCACAGTTTCACCTCTTTTTCTTCTTTGGCAATAGAACACACAATGGAGTAATTAGTGTTCTCAGGCTCCCACAAGTAACAATTGTCTTTAGATCTGACTCCTTTCATTACAACTTCTTGTTTTTCATTAATTACATGACATTCAGATTTTGAGAAGTTGACCTTGAATCCTAGATCACATAATTGACTGATACTAATGAGATTAGCAGTCAGGCCTTTTACCAATAGAACTTCATTCAGATTTGGACCTCCAGGGAAGTCCAACTTACCAACTCCTTTGATTTCACTTCTAGCACCATCTCCAAAGGTCACATAACTAGTGGTGTGAGGTTTAACATTATTGAGAATGTTCTTGATTCCAGTCATGTGCTTAGAACACCCACTGTCAAAGTACCAGTCTTCCTTTGCAGAGACTCTCAGGGAAGTGTGGGCTATCAGGGCAGTAGCCTTTTTCTTCCATTGAGGAGTATGTGGTACCCTGTTAGCCTTAGGTTTGACACCTGGGTTCTGATTAGGGTATCCATACAATCTGAAGCAAAAAGGCTTTATGTGACCAAACCTCCCACAATGATGACATCTCCATCTTTGGTACCTTTTCTTCATATTTCTCTGTTCCCGATGTTGAGTGTTATGTTGAGACATCTGCTTTGACATTTGTTTATCAGACCTGATCTTCTTGTCTGCACCAGATTTCTTTGCTGCCACAAATCCTAGACCAGACTTGTTTCTCACATTTTGTCCAACCTGAAGGATTTCTTCCAATTTGTCAGTTCCATTTGTCAGCATCTTGACAGATTTGGTCATCTGGTTCAGTTTTGAGTTCAGCATTTGAACTTCCCTTTCTAGATGACTTATAGTTTCAAGGTCTGCCCTTTTTTCAGCCTCCAACTTTATGATGAGTTTTGTTTGTCTCTCATTTTGCACACAGACTTCAGCACTTCTGATACACAATTTCTTGTAAGTATCAGCCAGTTCTTCAAATGTCACTTCCTCATCACTAGTGTCACTTTCAGAGGTACAAACACCAGTTAGTGCAGTAACTAGTTTGGCAGATTCTTCTTCAAAATTACTTTCTGAATCATAGTCAGACCAGGTAGCAGACATTCCTTTCTTTTGTTTCTTAAGAAAGGTAGGACATTCAACTCGAATATGCCCATATCCTTCACAACCATGGCATTGAATTCCTCTGCCTTGATTTCCCTTCTCTTCAGACATTGGTCTTCTGCTGGAGTCATAAGATCTGTTAATGTCAGAGGGGATTGTGATACGGTGGGAGAACTGACTAGGGTTTTGCGTTTTTTTCCGCAAATGTTTCGGTTGAGCAAGAGTCGCCACCGACTTTTTATTTTATCCTAAGGAAAGGTTTAAAAAGCACAGCAAAAACCTTTGAGATTTTTCTTGGGTTCGGGGAGTAGATTATAGAAAGGGAAGGTATTAGCACCCTTTCTATCCATGGTTATCCATGGGCTCTTAGGTACTTGCTTAGATTAACTTGCCTTGGTTTTCAATTGTTTGAAATGGTGCTTTGTGGTTTTGAAAATGCTTTGAAAAGATGCCTTGTATAGGCTACCCTTGTAACAATTCTTTACTCGAATGTTTTATAAGAGGTGTTTTGTCTTTTGAAAAGATGTTTCAAGGTTTTTTGAAAGTTGGTTTTGAAAGTGTTTGTGAAGTGTGGTTTGAAATTAGGCAAGTGTTTTCTTTGCAAATTGACAAGTACTTAAGAGTTATCTACTGTTGTACCCCGGAATTTGCCCTCCCTTTCTTCAGGAAACCATCTTGGATTTTCAAAGTCCCTCTGAAACAAATCCAAGTCCTGAGTTATCCTTTTGCCCAAGCAAGCCACTTACAAGAGCAAGATGATCTCACGAACTCCAAAAACAACGCTTTTATCTTGAGAAAAATCAAATTCTAAGTACTTAGAACGTTTCTCTAAAATGAGTGTTTAAGAAAAAATCAGCGCTTCAGAACTTCTGGACCCATTCCAGAATAAAAACGGTCAGAAGTTGCAAGCTTGGCTCAGCATGGTCAGAAGTTGGCTTTTCAACAGCTACATCAGTTCAATCAGAAGTTGTAAACGTGGTTCAGTAGGTAAGCCTCAAACAGAACATGCCCCTTCAGCAGTTACACAAGCTCAGTCAGAATTTGCTAAAGGAATGCAAGAGAAGCAGGGAAGTCTGAAGGCTCCTTCAGAACAGGTTGAAATCAGAAGATGAAAGGTCAGAAGAATGGGTGTTACACTGATACAGAATCTCTAAGCCCAGGAGGTCCAGAAGTAAACCCAAGGAACGTACCAGAAAGCCAGAAGAATCTCCAGAGCTTACAGGAAGCCAAGGCCAGAGCATGGTCTACGCTGCTGATTCAACGTTGGTTTCCATTACCAGAATGTTGATGTTGATAGGTCTTATCACCATTTAATGCCCATTAATGCTTCCAACCACTCCTGAGCATTCACGTGTGGCTTGGAAAACGCTTTTGCACAGATTCTGGCATGGGTCTTCACGCCACCGCCCACTTCAGAGGTCACTTCTCCCCAATCTACGCCTGCTGCTGCAACCTAGGCTGAAAGCTAGCTGTTATCACAACTTCCCAGGAATTTCTGTCAAAGAACAAATTCAAACTCTGTTGGCGCCTTAAATGTTCAAGGCATCCACAAGAACTTTGCCTATAAATAGAGAGTCTTCACCACTGCAAAAGGCGTTCAGAAAAAGAAACAGAAAAATTGCTAAGTGAGAAACAGAACTCTTAGCAACATAGCGTTCTGAAACTCTGCCAAAATCTCCAGTTTTGTTTCATAACTTTGAGTTTCTCACCTTCAACTTCATCAAATATCCAGTTTTTTCTGTAAACCAAAAACACCCTTTCCAAACTTCTGACCCTGCATACGTATACACCTTTACTTCCCCTTTTCAAAGAAAATCTGTCCAGAACACCACTAGAACTAAAAGCTAACTTTCACCCACAAACTCTCCCAACAGTCAGGTAAGCACCTGCTGACCCTCATCACGCTGTTAAGCATCATCAGCTGTGCATATTCAAATAAACATAATGTAAATATCATGTTGTTAGTGTTTATGTTCTGAGGATTTTCATACCTCAGAACGTTCTGAGCCAGTATAGGATTTACCTATGACCTTGGTGGTTCTGACCTCTAAAACATTTTTTTTGTATTTGTTGGATCTGTTCCAAATATGTTTCCTGTTTTGTGAAGTAACAACAGGATTGCAGATGTTCTGATTAGTATAGGGAAAAGCCAAATGCTGACTTTGACGTTAGCATATCTGAAGCCTGTTTTGCTGTCAATGATATCAGAACCTCTGAGAGTTATTGCCTTTTAAAGAGAATCAGAACTTCTGGTCTCTCCACTAACAAACTTCTGTCTTGCAGCACAGGGAAATCAGAACTTCTGATTTCCCCACTAACAAAGTTCTGTTTTGCAGGTGCCAGAGTCAGAAGTTCTGACTCATCCAGTTTCACTAGCAGGTTGATCATCTGGCAGCGGATCTGAGTCAGAACTTCTGATAACCTCCCAGCAGCGCGCGGGCTCCCTCTCTCTCTCTCTCTCTCTCTCTCTATATCTTGTTTTTTTCTATTTTCTTTTTTGTCTATTTTTCTCGTTGAAACCCCCATGTACAAATGTGTATCCCCCTCCCCTAATTGTTGTAATAGCGTAGGATTTTATATTTCCGCTTCTTATTGCTAGTAATTAGGACATGTATGGCAAGATAAAATCAATGAAATAGAAAAACCTAATTCAAAGAAAAAAAACTCTTGTATGCAATAAAACACACTTACACACTAACACCCCTAGGGTTACATCCACTTGTTGCCTTTCAAAAATTGGGCCATATTGCATGTTAGGTCTCTTTGGGCAAAACAAATAACTCAAATGATCATAGTCCCTCGATGACGCTTTCGAAAGTTTCCTAAAATGATCAAAGTCCCTTTCAAAGAAAAATTGCCCAAGGATACTTAACACTATTGCAATTATGGTCTAAACGATGACCCGCGCCCGTCCCTTTCACATCCTAACACAAGATTGTCCACCAAATTCAATGGTGGAACAAAATTGTTAAAAGAGTTAAAACATAACAAAAATCTTTGAGAACTTTAGGGTAGATCGCTCTTAAGTACTTGTCAACTTGCAAAACAAAAACACTTGCCTGTTTTTAAACCACACCTCACAACACTTTCAAAACAACTTTCAAAAACAAATGAAAACCTTTTCAAAAGACATATACCTTTGTATACATCCCAACATGGATCATTACCAAGGTTGCCACCACATTGGCCTCTTTTCAAAACATTTTTCAAAACCCACACACAAAGCATCATTTCAAACAATTGAAAACCAAGGCAAGTTGATCTAAGCCAGTAACTAAGAGCCCATGGATAACCATGGATAAAAAGGGTGCTAATACCTTCCCTTTCTATAATCTACTCCCCGAACCCAAGAAAAATCTCAAAGGTTTTTTGCTGTGCTTTTTAAACCTTTCCTTAGGATAAAATAAAAAGTCGGTGGCGACTCTTGCTCAACCGAAACATTTGCAAAAACAAACGCAAAACTATAGTCAGTTTTCCCACCGTATCACATCTACCCTAAAGTTTTCTCAAAGATTTTTGTTATGTTTTGAACCTTTTGACAATTTTGTTCCACCATTGCATTTGGTGGACAATCTTGTATTAGGAGGTAAAAGGGACGGGCGTGGGTCATCGTTTAGACCATAATTGCAATAGTGTTAGATGTCTTTGGGCAATTTTTCTTTGAAAGGGATTTGATCATTTTAGGCAACTTTTGAAAGCGTCATCGAGGGACTTATGATCATTTGATTGTTTGTTTTGCCCAAAGAAACCCAACATGCAACATGGCCCAATTATTTGAAGGCAACAAAGTGGAATACCCTAGGGGTGCAAGTGTGAGATGTGTTGTCCATTTTCATACTTGTTTATCTTGAAATTAGGTCAAACTATTTTGTTCGTTTTATTCGCATACAAACCCTAATTCTAGCATGGCATATTTAAAAGAGCGTTAAAGTGCGAAATTTAAATTCCTACACTATTACAACACAATAATATGTGGAGGGGGGTACAAATGTTTCAAATGGGGATTGTTTAGAAAAGAATTTAAATCTAGCTATTACATCATTTTATTTGAATATTTGCAATATAATTAAAAGCATAAATTAAATAGAAATAAAACAAATATGCAAGAATGCAAAAAGAATTTTTATATGTATGAAAAAAAAGTATTATTTATGTAAAATAAAAAGAAATAAAAAAAAGGCATTATTTTTTGAGTATTTTCATATTTAGGGCAAAACCCTAGTTTTAATCAAAAGGGTATTAATTATTTAATATATATAATATTTACTATTTATATATATATATATATATATATATATATATATATATATATATATATATATATATATATATATATATATATATATATATATATATATATATATATATATATATATATATATATATATATATATATATATATATATATATATATATATATATATATATATATATATATATATATATATATATATATATATATATATATATATATATTTATACTATTTGCAAAATATATTAAATATGCACAAAATAATAATATTTAATTTTATAAAAAAGGTATTTTTTATACAAAATGTTTCAAAAGCGAAAAATGAAATAAAAATCAGAAATACAATATGTTTACATTATTAATAATATTTCTAAATAATAGTATATATATATTTATGTATAATAGTATATATAAACAAATAAATACTTAAAAAATGCAAAAATGGTGTAAAAATGATTTTTCAGGTTTTAAACATTATTAGAAAAAATAAATGAGTCAAAATAAAAAAAGAAAAATCAAAAAACATTAAATCAAGCAAATGGGCTCAGGGGGGTATGAATCAAAAAGTATGGTGTAAGAAGCAAAACAAAAGCTGGCCCAGCCCATGAGGCACCTTCTTCAACCTCTGAACAACATTATTCAAAAAAACGCGCGCCCTGTTCTTCCATCCAAACATCCTGATTCCTGGCTTATTAATTAAAACTCATAACATAAAAAATGTTCAGCATCAAGAGACGAATCCAACCATATGCAGAACTTGATCTAACTCTCTAAGATGAGAGAGAATTTCTTCTCCCCCAAATCCTGACCTAGATTTTCTACCATTTTCAAACCTTAAATTCTCACAGCTCAGGCAAAAGAAATGAAAAGTAAAAGCATGTACAGGTTCAGTGGCATGAGTAGAACATTGCTTATTCACAAACTTAGAGCTAATGATGCCTAATAAGAGAGATAGAAGTTCACCAAAATATCTGTTCAGTTGAAGTTCTATCTGGCAATGGGGGAGATTTCAGTGCAAGATAATGGTGTGTATAGCTTCCTTAAGGTGTGGTGATGTTGTTCCAATATTTACTTTGCCTTGAGACACCTTGAATTGAGCTCATTGAGGGTAGATACTCGATACTACACTCATTGAGGGTTGTTTTCTTGGAATATTTTGGTCGCTAGTTAAGTGGCTAAACCAAAACAATGAACATTGAAAACAATCCAATGATATTGAGCTCCTTAGAACCCGGTTACTATTTATAGGACAGGTTTTTAAGCCAACTACACTCAAGAGGGTACTTACCTATGAAACCCCATGCAAGCCTGAAACTAGGGTTTGGTGTGATGTGCTTGTACATATGTTTTGTGCATGCATCATAAACATCATAAAGCATCATATGCATTCACTAACCATTTCAAGGGTTTTGGATCTTCATCTTTGTTCCTGTTTTGTAGGTCATGAAAGTTCCTCGCAGAAAAACCATTCAAGTCAACCTTGTGAGAATCTCTCCTCAACTCAAGGAGCTCACCTCAAGAATTCCGGAAAGCTCATCCTTCAGTGAAAGACACGGTAGACTGCTCAACCTAGTCAACACCAACATTGAAGAAGACATGATAAAAGTGCTATTCCAGTTCTTTGACCCTCTTCACCACTGTTTCACTTTCCCCGATTACCAGTTGGTGCCCACTTTGGAGGAGTTTTCTCAACTCCTAAGAATCCCTATCCTTAATCAACTACCCTTCAACGGTACGGAAAAGGAACCAAAGCCGGAAGATGTTGCTCAAGCATTACATCTACAACCATCCGACATCAAGGGGCATTGGGAAACCAGAAGCGGCGTCAAAGGATTCTTAGCAAAATTTTTGTTTGAGAAGGCACAAGAATGTTGGAATTCATTGGACCTACAAGCCTTTGAAGAGATTGTGGCACTCCTTATCTATGGGTTGGTCTTGTTCCCAAATCCTGACCAATTGGTAGATGTCAATGCCGTCAAAATCTTCTTGTCCAGAAATCCAATACCAACATTGCTTGGGGACATCCTTCACTCATTTTACACACGAACAATGAGAAAGAGGGGTGTTCTCATGTGCTGTACTCCTCTCCTTGCAAGGTGGTTTATTTCGCACCTTCCACAATCTGTCTTGAAGAACGACCAAGGCTCAAGGTGGTTCCAACGGTTGATGACTCTTACTCACTCGGATGTACATTGGTGTTCTCGGTCCAGAGAAAATGTCATCATCGTCGACCGTTGCGGAGAATTTCCTAATGTTCCTTTACTTGGAATTAAAGGAGGTATCACCTACAACCCTTGCCTAGCTTTGAGGCAATTTGGATACGCACGGAGGGATGGCCCTCATGACATGTTGATTCCTGACCTAGTGTTTGACTTTGACAACGATGCGCAAGGACTTCGCCAAAGATTCATCAGAGCTTGGGGAAAACTCAACAAGGTTGATCGCAAGACTCTGGGACACAAGAACTCCATCCCTCTTGAGCCTTATCTCAAGTGGGTACGAGCCCGAGCCCAAAGTTTGATGATGCCTTATCCTCATATTCTCCCTGTGATTAAAGAGCCCGTCAATGAAGGAGAGGTTCCCTATACCATCCTACATCCAGACATGCCTACATCATGGGAGGAAATGCAGAAAAGTTGGATCCAGCTCAAGGAGGAACGGAATACTTTTGAAGCTAGCTTCTACGCCAGTGAGAAGAAGGTTCTACAGCTTACCCGCCGACTCCAGGAGCAAGAGGCCCTCAACACCTACATCGCACCAAAGAGGATGCGCAATGTCTTTTTGCCTTGAGAAGTTATTTTGTAATATTTGACCCATGGGGCATTTATGTACTAACAAATTTCTTCTTATTAATATGACGTGCGTTCTTCTTTGTCTGAAACAATTTTGAATGTTCTAAATCCTTGAATGCATTGCATACATAAGCATACCATTCATCATGTGAATAAGCAGGTCTCACTCCAGGTTTCCTTATCTGTCTGCTGTTTATTTCAGCAGAATGGATCTCGAGCAAACAGTCAAAGACCTACAAGCTCAGAATGCACAGTTTCAGCAACTCCTTATGACCTTGGCTAAGGGTCAGGAGGATATCAAGACTCAATTGGGGAACAAAGACCCAGTAAAAAAGAAGAAAAAGAGACTCGGGATGGCTACTTTGGGGAGAAGATTTGACGGAGAAGCTCGGAGAGTGCTTGAATTTCCTCCTATCTCTGATGAAGGAACCAGCAAAGGAGGTGGAGCTGCGGTACCTTCCGAGTCTGATGCGGAAGAGGAGGAGGTCGAAGAGGATGAAGATTATACCGATCAGCAATACCCTCCAGCTGATGATAAATACAAAGGGCTAGAAGACAGGTTGGCCGCCATGGAGCTACAAAGAGTACCGGGTTTGGATTTTGAAGACTTGGGTTTGGTTGTCGGGATCGTGATTCCCCCAAAATTCAAAGTGCCAGTATTTGTGAGGTATGATGGGATGTCCTGTCCCAAAATGCATCTTAGGTCCTACGTAAGAAAAATTCAACCCTATACGGCAGATAAAAACCTTTGGATTCATTTCTTTCAAGACAGTCTTTCTGGAGCTCAGTTGGAGTGGTTTTATCAGCTAGAAGGAACCAACGTTTGAAATTGGGAAGATTTGGCCACCGCTTTCTACAAACAATACCAATACAATTCTAACCTTGCCCCTACTCGTACCCAACTTCAGGGTATGTCGTTAGGAACAGGCGAAGGATTCAAAGAGTACGCACAAAAATGGAGGGATTTGGCTGGCAGGGTGCAGCCTCCTTTAACCGATCTTGAACTTGTTGATATGTTTCTAGGGACCCTATCTGGGCCATTTTTCAATCATCTGATTGGTAACTCTTCCGCGGGGTTTACCGATTTGATCTTAACGGGCGAAAGAATAGAAGTTGGCATCAAGTCAGGAAAGATTCAGAAGGGTGTTGATGCAAGTACTGAGAGGAGGCCTTTTAAGAAGGAAGCAAGTGTCGTCTATGGTCCTAGAAGACAAGTCAAGCCAGAAAGTCGCCAAGCCGTCAATGCTCTGGTCATTTCAAAACCTGTTGCTGCTCCTCAGCAGTACAATCAACAAAGAGGTGAAAGACCCAAGAGACAGTATACTCGGTTGAGTATGACCTTGTCACAAATTTTACCCCAACTGTTATCAACCAACTTGGTGACCATCAAAGAAGCTCCTAAAGTCGTGAATACTGCATCTCCTAAGTATAACCCAAATGCCCGTTGTGCTTATCATTCTGATAGCCCCGGGCATACTACTGATGATTGCTGGGCCTTGAGAAACAAAGTGCAAGATCTTATTGACGCAAAGGAAATTCAGTTTGAAGCGCCTAAAAGACCGAATGTTGTGACTGCTCCTATGCCCCAGCATAGAGTAAATGCCATTGAAGAAGAGTTGTATGCTGTTTCAGTGAATGATGTTGCTACCCCTCTGTTGACTGTTAAGAGGAACTTACTACTAGCCGGTTTATTTCCGGGTTGTAGTAAGGGTTGCCTCCTGTGTGTTGTTATCCCTACCAGTTGTCCACTGCTGAAATCAGGCATCCAAAGCCTGATGGATAGCAAGGAAATTCTGTTCAAGAAAATTGTTGTTCCGTTTGTTTCCGTTGAAGAAATATATGTTGTCACAATTTACAATCCTGCCAAAGCTCCCATGAAAAAACCAGTCCAAATCATGTATGTTGCACCCATTACTATTACTGTACCGGGGCCTCTCCCCTATGAGTCTGATAAAGCGGTCCCATGGCATTATGGGGCCGACGTGTATGTGCTTGGGGTGAAGCAGAAGTTTAACACCAATACCAGTATCAGTAACATCACTGGTCCCGCCAAGATTACCCGCAGTGGCAGGCTCTTCATGCCTGACATTGCACCGCCAGTTATCCGAAAACCTCTCACCATCACACCCGCAAGTGTGCATGTTCCAATTCAAGTTCCTGTGTCTACTACTGTCGCCGAGTCCTTTGATACTCGGGGCAAAGAAGTTGCTACCGATTTGCCCGCCAGGACGGAGGCACCAAAAAAGACTGCTGTAGAAGCCTCCCAACAAGAAATGGAGGAAATTCTTAAAATCATCAAAAAGAGTGACTTTAACGTTGTTGAACAGTTGGGGCATACTCCCTCCAAAATCTCTATGCTATCATTGCTGCTATGCTCAGAGGCCCATTCAAAAGCCCTGATTTCATTTCTGAAAACGGCCCACGTACCGCAAGAGACCTTCGCGGACCAATTCACCGACTGTGTGGCTAATTTAACAGCTGACAATGGCTTGGGGTTCTCAGATGCTGACCTTACCGCCAAAGGGAAAAATCATGATGATGCCCTGCATGTTTCCATAGAATACAGGGGCACTACTCTCGCACACGTGTTAGTGGATATCGGTTCTTCCCTGAATGTTTTGCCTAAGAAGGCATTGGATCGCTTGGATTGTGAGGATTTGGAATTAAAGCCTAGTAACATCATTGTTAGAGCCTTTGACGGTTCTAAGAGAATGGTGCACGGCGGGGTAGACATTCCTATTCGTGTAGGTTCCCAAGTCTTTGACTCAACGTTCTATGTAATGGATATTCGCCCATCTTACTCCTGCTTATTGGGTCGACCCTGGATTCACAAGGCTGAGGCAGTAACCTCCACTCTACACCAAAAGCTCAAATACCCTGTCAAAGGGAAGATTGTTACTGTGCAGGGTGAGGAGGAATACATGGTTAGTCACTTGAATTCATTCTGGTATATCGAGATGTATGGGGAGTTTATTGAAACCCCTTTTCAGCATTTTGAGGAGGTACCTCCAACATTGGCATCGGCTGAGGCAGTGAGTGAAGAAGACTTTCCGTTGAAGATGGCATCCTTAAAGGATGCCCGGGCTGTAATCGAGAAAGGCAATTGTGCGAACTGGGGTCAGCTTCCTGACTTCACTCAAAAGAACGACAAGTTTGGGTTGGGCTTTACTACAGAGGCTCAGAGGGCTGTGCGCAAGGAAAAGATCAGAAAGACTCCAGTGTTTATCACCAGTCCAAGGGTGAATGCTATTGAGGGGGATGTAGAGGAAGCGGAGTTTGACAGTTGGATCTATCCAACCACCAGCAACGGACCAAGAAACTGGACGGCAAAGGATTTTACACCTATCACATTTGTCACACAGTAATTAATTCTTTTAAATTCCAATTTGTAACAAACAATATGTTAAAACTTTATTGGCTCGGTGTCCTACCCGGGGCATCGTAGCTCCATTTGTGAAGGCTTTTTGTATGACATTTCCATATATCATCAATCAAAACATTGGACGTTTGTTGCATTTAAAATCTTGTGCTCTTTTTCTCTCTGTGTTATATATTGCAAAACAGCTATATTTACACACACTCACTTATACAAGTTTCAATCCACTCTGGATCTCACTGGTAACAGCTCTGCTACCGCCAGTTATGACTTCGAGAATCCGATCAACTTGGCCGAGGACGAAGGTGAAGATGATTGCGAAGTGCCTGGTGAACTCGCAAGACTACTACTCCAGGAAGAAAGGGCTATTCAACCACATGAAGAGCTTGTGGAAACGATTAACCTGGGTACGGAGACAGATAGGAAAGAGGTCAAGATTGGGGCTAATCTAGAGCTCAGCGTGAAGCGACGATTGATCCAGATGCTACATGATTACATGGAGGTAATTGCTTGGTCCTATGAAGATATGCCTGGTTTGGATGCCGACATTGTATTTCATCACCTGCCAACCAAGGAAGACTGCCCTCCGGTAAAGCAAAAGGTTCGCCGCATGCGCCCAGAGATGTCTGAAAAGATCAAGGCCGAGGTTATGAAGCAATTCGATGCCGGATTTCTAGCAGTAACTTCTTACCCTCAGTGGGTTGCCAATATGGTGCCAGTGCCAAAGAAGGACGGTAAAGTCAGAATGTGTGTTGACTACAGGGATTTAAACAGGGCAAGCCCCAAGGATGATTTTACTCTACCTCACATTGACGTTCTCGTTGACAATACTGCTCAACATAAGGTTTTCTCCTTCATGGACGGTTTTTCAGGGTATAATCAGATCAAGATGGCCTCGGAAGATATGGAAAAGACTACCTTTGTGACTCAGTGGGGCACCTTCTGCTACAAGGTCATGCCATTCGGATTGAAAAATGTTGGGGCAACCTATCAACGTGCCATGGTTGCTTTATTTCATGATATGATCCATCATGAGATTGAGGTATACGTTGATGACATGATTGCAAGGTCTCAAACTGAGGAGGAGCACCTTGATCATCTAAGGAAGCTATTTGACCGACTGAAGTTATATAAGCTGAGGTTGAATCCCAACAAATGCACCTTTGGGGTGAGGTCCGGAAAATTGCTAGGTTTCATTGTGAGTGATAAAGGTATTCAGATGGACCCTGCCAAGGTAAAAGCCATACAAGAGATGCCAACTCCAAGGACAGAGAAAGAAGTCAGAGGCTTCCTGGGACGACTGAATTACATTGCCCGATTCATCTCACATCTAACTGCTACCTGTGAGCCAATCTTCAAATTACTGAAGAAAGATCAAGTAGTACGCTGGAACGATGAATGTCAGGCTGCCTTTGAAAAGATAAAGGAATATCTCCAAGAGCCACCCATTCTTATGCCGCCAGTGGAAGGAAGACCTCTAATACTATATTTAACAGTACTTGACAATTCAATGGGGTGTGTGCTGGGACAGCATGACGAGTCCGGCCGAAAAGAGCACGCCATTTATTACTTGAGCAAAAAGTTTACCGACTGTGAGTCTCGTTACTCACTGCTTGAGAAAACTTGCTGCGCTCTAGTATGGGCTGCTCGCCGGCTGAGACAGTATATGCTGACTCACACCACTTTGTTGATTTCAAAGATGGATCCCATCAAGTATATATTTGAAAAGCCCGCTCTGACAGGAAGAATAGCAAGATGGCAAATGATCTTAACAGAATATGATATCCAGTATACAACTCAGAAAGCAATTAAAGGAAGTGTACTGGCAGATCATTTTGCACACCAACCTGTGGACGATTACCAATCATTGAACTTTGATTTTCCGGACGAAGACATCATGGTGGTAACTGACTGCGAAGTACCTGGACCGGATGAAGGACCTGAGGAAGGATCCCGATGGTCTATGCATTTTGACGGAGCCTCCAATGCTTTGGGTAACGGCATCGGCGCTGTAATCATATCTCCCAAAGGAACTCATACTCCACTCACCGCCCGATTATGTTTCAACTGCACCAACAACATGGCAGAATATGAGGCATGTATCATGGGTCTACAAGCTGCAATCGATTTAAGGATCAAATTCCTGAGTGTCTTCGGAGATTCTGCTCTCGTGATCAATCAGATCAAAGGCGAGTGGGATACAAAACACCCAAATCTTATTCCTTACAAGGAGTATGTGTCAACCTTGCTTCCCCACTTTGAAGAAATAACTTTTGAGCACTTCCCAAGAGAGGAGAATCAGCTAGCGGACGCACTGGCTACGATGTCTTCAATGTTCAAGGTTAAATGGGACGATGAGTCTCCCCGGATCATCATCTGGAAGTTGGACGAACCGGCATACTGCTGCGACCTCGAGGCCGAGAAGGCAACTGAAAAACCCTGGTATCATGAGGTGAAGAGGTACTTGGAAGCTCAGGAATACCCTGAAGGTGCATCTATCAATGACAAGAAGTTCATGAGGAGGTTTGTGGAAAAATTCTTCCTCAGCAACGGCATCCTCTACAAACGGAATCACGATTCGACTCTACTATGTTGTGTGGATAAGGCTGAAGCAGAGAAAATCATGATAGAACTGCATGAAGGTACATTCGGAACACATTCCAGTGGACACACCATGGCAAAGAAAATCCTTCGGGCAGGATATTTCTGGTCCACCATGGAAGCCGACTGTTACCAACATTCTCGAACTTGTCACAAATGCCAGATCTATGCTGACAAGGTGCACATCCCTCCGGTTCCTCTGAACGTCCTGACGGCGCCTTGGCCTTTTGCAATGTGGGGCATTGATATGATCGGTGAGATCCGACCGACGGCATCCAACGGGCATCGCTTCATCTTGGTAGCGATCGATTACTTCACGAAGTGGGTTGAGGCAGCTTCCTACGCAACGGTAACCAAGAGCGTCGTGGCACGTTTCATCCGGCATAATCTGATCTGTCGATACGGCGTCCTGGAAAGAACCATCACGGACAATGGTACCAACCTCAATAACAAAATGATCACTGAACTCTATGAACAATTCAAGATACAACACCACAATTCTTCTCCCTACCGGCCGAAGATGAATGGGGCTGTAGAAGCGGCGAATAAGAATATCAAGAAAATTGTACAGAAGATAACAGTGACCTATAAAGATTGGCACGAGATGTTACCGTTCGTTCTTCACGGGTACCGTACCTCAACGAGGACGTTAACCGGGGCAACTCCTTTCTCCTTGGTCTATGGCATGGAGGCAGTCTTGCCCATTGAAGTCCAGATACCTTCTCTCTGGATAATGAAAGATGCAGACTTAAATGAAGATGACTGGATCCAGACTCGACTTGACCAATTAAACCTAATTGACAAAAAGAGGCTCACCGCTATCTGTCATGGTCAGACGTATCAAAAACGAATGATCAGGGCATTTAACAAGAAGGTCAGACCACAAGAGTATTAGGTTGGGGACCTGGTAATCAAGCGCATCATCCTTCCTCAAAGTGATCCCCGGGGCAAATGGACCCCTACTTACGAAGGGCCATTTGTGGTTAAACATGTGTTCTCAGGAGGAGCCATGATCCTAACCACCATGGATGGTGACGACCTCCCTCACCCCGCCAATGCAGACATAGTGAAAAGATACTACGCATGAATAAAAGACACGCTAGGTTGACATACCTAGGCAAAAATAAGGGCTTCCCGGCGAACCAAAAGGGTTCGGGCAAAAATAAGGGATGAAATGAAAAAAAATCTGTACACCCGGCAAGTCAAAAACCTGAAAAGGCGGCTTGGGCAAAAATGGGTATCCCGGTGGACTGAAAACCCGAAAGGGCGGTCCAGGAAAAAGTTAGGGATAAAGCGTAACACTATGTCTCATTGGATCACTTCGCATCCGGAATTCGGCATCAACTATCTGGCTCAGATTTCGACATCGACCAATCAACTTCATTTTAAACTAGGCAGTAAAGCGATGAGACACTTGGGGACATAAAGGCGATAGCAGAATTGGAACCCAGTGGGATTGTTCACATAGCTGTTTTGTTTTCAAAATTGTAAATTATGGGTTATTCGGCGACGCCCTCTTACTAGGATGTCAGCCTCTTGTACAAAAACGCCTTTTTCCCAGGCAAAATTCAAATCAATACAAAGTCACTTGTCATACAAATCGCCATTGTTTTTCCTTTTTCTGTTTTGTCTTGCGAAGAACGTCCAATGTTCATTTTTGATATATGCATTTGACATTAAATTGCTGATTCATAAATATTTGCAAAAGATTGATTACAGGTGACATCAGGAACAGGGGGAATGTAAGGTTGTCTGATGAAGTCTGTTTGCTTTGTCCGCCAAGGTACCAAGGTAAATTCGACTGAAGAATGTGACCAAATCATCTCTCTCCCCACAGATTAAGACAAGATTCCGCAATGCTTTCCCCAAGCGGAGTTGACTCCCCGTCAATCCTGAAAAGGCACAACTTTCCCCGGCAGGTCTTAAAGCTTATCCCCAGCAGATTCTGGAAGCTTGTTCCCTGCAGAATACGGACGTCTCTCTCGAGCTTTATTCAGAGTTATTCCTCACAAGGGCTTATAACTGGGTTATCCTCAGCTAATCGCCACGGAAGATCGCCCCCAACAAAGTTCTTTCAATCCCCAGCGGAGTTTATCTTTCAATCCCTAGCGGAGTTTATCTTTGGTATCCCCAACAGAGTTTATCATCATTATCCCCGGCGGAATTCATCATTGAAGTCGTCCTCAGCAGGCCTCTCATCAAAAACTTCAGTAGAATATCTCTTCCAAAAAACAATTCCCCGGCCGATTGTCAAGGATTTATTTTCCTAAGGCGAAAATACATTCATAAACATTTCATGTTTTCATACATCCTGCTTACATACATGATAAAGTGCATACAACACTGTCTCATGTTAAAACATCATGCATCATGACATTGCATACAACTTATGTTTCGCCTTTTCAGGGAAAAAGACAATCCCAAAGACAATTGCCTTCAACTACAACATTTCCAGACTCGATTCCTGTATCTAGCCAGGGCACGTCTGAGGAGTTCGAAGATTCAATTCCTGTATCCAGCCAGGGCACATCTATCAACTACAACATTTCCAGATTCGATTCCTGTACCCAGCCAGGGCATATCTGTTGACAACATTCCCAGACTCGATTCCTGTATCTAGCCAGGGCACGTCTGAAGAGTTCGAAGATTCGATTCCTGTATCCAGCCAGGGCACATCTATCAACTACAACATTTCCAGATTCGATTCCTGTATCCAGCCAGGGCATATCTGTTGACCACATTCCCAGACTTGATTCCTGTATCTAGCCAGGGCACGTCTGAAGAGTTCGAAGATTCGATCCCTGTATCTAGCCAGGGCATATCTACTGACGACTATTTCCGAATTCGATACCTGTATCCAGCCAGCGCACATCTGTGAGCCACCGATTGTAGATTCGATACCTGTATCCAGCCAGGGCATATCTGCATAAGGAGATTGAAGATCAAACACCTGTAACAAGCCAGGAAAACATCTGCCTTTCTCAAGATACATAAAGTTCTCGCTAAGGAATCTCTTGTGCGATCAACACTTCCAAATGGCATCTGTAAGCCCATTCACGACAAGGTTCTGTCACATCTCTAAATGGCATCCATAAGCTCATCTCCCTATCCACCACCTCTCCAAATGGCATCTATAAGCCCATTCCCGCCATCACATTCGCTGATACTCTACTATGCGAGTGCAAATTTCCGGGCACTCTAGTGTCGAATCTCCTTTTACCTTCGAGTCGCGAAAGGCAAACTTGCCAATCTAACTCTTCAGGTTCAAGAAGATTGAACAGGGGCAACTGTTGTACCCCGAAATTTGCCCTCCATTTCTTCAGGAAACCATCTTGGATTTTCAAAGTCCCTCTGAAACAAATCCAAGTCCTGAGTTATCCTTTTGCCCAAGCAAGCCACTTACAAGAGCAAGATGATCTCACGAACTCCAAAAACAACGCTTTTATCTTGAGAAAAATCAAATTCTAAGTACTTAGAACGTTTCTCTAAAATGAGTGTTTAAGAAAAAATCAGCGCTTCAGAACTTCTGGACCCATTCCAGAATAAAAACGGTCAGAAGTTGCAAGCTTGGCTCAGCATGGTCAGAAGTTGGCTTTTCAACAGCTACATCAGTTCAATCAGAAGTTGTAAACGTGGTTCAGTAGGTAAGCCTCAAACAGAACATGCCCCTTCAGCAGTTACACAAGCTCAGTCAGAATTTGCTAAAGGAATGCAAGAGAAGCAGGGAAGTCTGAAGGCTCCTTCAGAACAGGTTGAAATCAGAAGATGAAAGGTCAGAAGAATGGGTGTTACACTGATACAGAATCTCTAAGCCCAGGAGGTCCAGAAGTAAACCCAAGGAACGTACCAGAAAGCCAGAAGAATCTCCAGAGCTTACAGGAAGCCAAGGCCAGAGCATGGTCTACGCTGCTGATTCAACGTTGGTTTCCATTACCAGAATGTTGATGTTGATAGGTCTTGTCACCATTTAATGCCCATTAATGCTTCCAACCACTCCTGAGCATTCACGTGTGGCTTGGAAAACGCTTTTGCACAGATTCTGGCATGGGTCTTCACGCCACCGCCCACTTCAGAGGTCACTTCTCCCCAATCTACGCCTGCTGCTGCAACCTAGGCTGAAAGCTAGCTGTTATCACAACTTCCCAGGAATTTCTGTCAAAGAACAAATTCAAACTCTGTTGGCGCCTTAAATGTTCAAGGCATCCACAAGAACTTTGCCTATAAATAGAGAGTCTTCACCACTGCAAAAGGCGTTCAGAAAAAGAAACAGAAAAATTGCTAAGTGAGAAACATAACTCTTAGCAACATAGCGTTCTGAAACTCTGCCAAAATCTCCAGTTTTGTTTCATAACTTTGAGTTTCTCACCTTCAACTTCATCAAATATCCAGTTTTTTCTGTAAACCAAAAACACCCTTTCCAAACTTCTGACCCTGCATACGTATACACCTTTACTTCCCCTTTTCAAAGAAAATTTGTCCAGAAGACCACTAGAACCAAAAGCTAACTTTCACCCACAAACTCTCCCAACAGTCAGGTAAGCACCTGCTGACCCTCATCACGCTGTTAAGCATCATCAGTTGTGGTTATTCAAATAAACATAATGTAAATATCTTGTTGTTACTGTTTATGTTCTGAGGATTTTCATACCTCAGAACGTTCTGAGCCAGTATAGGATTTACTTGTGACCTTGGTGGTTCTGACCTCTGAAACATTTTTTTTGTATTTGCTGGATCTGTTCCAAATATGTTTCCTGTTTTGTGGAGTAACAACAGGATTGCAGATGTTCTGATTAGTACAGGGAAAAGCCAAATGCTGACTTTGACGTTAGCATATCTGAAGCCTGTTTTGCTGTCAATGATATCAGAACCTCTGAGAGTTATTGCCTTTTCAACAGAATCAGAACTTCTGGTCTCTCCACTAACAAACTTCTGTCTTGCAGCGCAGGGAAATCAGAACTTCTGATTTCCCCACTAACAAGGTTCTGTTTGGCAGGTGCCAGAGTCAGAAGTTCTGACTCATCCAGTTTCACGAACAGGTTGATCATCTGGCAGCGGATCTGAGTCAGAACTTCTGATGACCTCCCAGCAGCGTGCGGGCTCCCTCTCTCTCTCTCTCTATATCTTGTTTTTTGCTATTTTCTTTTTTGTCTATTTTTCTCGTTGAACCCCCCATGTACAAATGTGTATCCCCCTCCCCTAATTGTTGTAATAGTGTAGGATTTTATATTTCCGCTTCTTATTGCTAGTAATTAGGACATGTATGGCAAGATAAAATCAATGAAATAGAAAAACCTAATTCAAATATAAAAAAACTCTTGTATGCAATAAAACACACTTGCACACTAACACCCCTAGGGTTACATCCACTTGTTGCCTTTCAAAAATTGGGCCATATTACATGTTAGGTCTCTTTGGGCAAAACAAATAACTCAAATGATCATAGTCCCTCGATGACGCTTTCGAAAGTTGCCTAAAATGATCAAAGTCCCTTTCAAAGAAAAATTGCCCAAGGATACTTAACACTATTGCAATTATGGTCTAAACGATGACCCGCGCTCGTCCCTTTCACATCCTAACACAAGATTGTCCACCAAATTCAATGGTGGAACAAAATTGTTAAAAGAGTTAAAACATAACAAAAATCTTTGAGAACTTTAGGGTAGATCGCTCTTAAGTACTTGTCAACTTGCAAAACAAAAACACTTGCCTGTTTTTAAACCACACCTCACAACACTTTCAAAACAACTTTCAAAAACAAATGAAAACCTTTTCAAAAGACATACACCTTTGTATACATCCCAACATGGATCATTACCAAGGTTGCCACCACATTGGCCTCTTTTCAAAACATTTTTCAAAACCCACACATAAAGCATCATTTCAAACAATTGAAAACTAAGGCAAGTTGATCTAAGCAAGTAACTAAGAGCCCATGGATAACCATGGATAAAAAGGGTGCTAATACCTTCCCTTTCTATAATCTACTCCCCGAACCCAAGAAAAATATCAAAGGTTTTTTGTTGTGCTTTTTAAACCTTTCCTTAGGATAAAATAAAAAGTCGGTGGTGACTCTTGCTCAACCGAAACATTTGCGAAAACAAACGCAAAACCATAGTCAGTTCTCCCACCGTATCACATCTACCCTAAAGTTTTCTCAAAGATTTTTGTTATGTTTTGAACCTTTTGACAATTTTGTTCCACCATTGCATTTGGTGGACAATCTTGTATTAGGAGGTAAAAGGGACGGGCGTGGGTCATCGTTTAGACCATAATTGCAATAGTGTTAGATGTCTTTGGGCAATTTTTCTTTGAAAGGGATTTGATCATTTTAGGCAACTTTTGAAAGCGACATCGAGGGACTTATGATCATTTGATTGTTTGTTTTGCCCAAAGAAACCCAACATGCAACATGGCCCAATTATTTGAAGGCAACAAAGTGGAATACCCTAGGGGTGCAAGTGTGAGATGTGTTGTCCATTTTCATACTTGTTTATCTTGAAATTAGGTCAAACTATTTTGTTCATTTTATTCGCATACAAACCCTAATTCTAGCATGGCATATTTAAAAGAGCGTTAAAGTGCGAAATTTAAATTCCTACACTATTACAACACAATAATATGTGGAGGGGGGTACAAATGTTTCAAATGGGGATTGTTTAGACAAGAATTTAAATCTAGCTATTACATCATTTTCTTTGAATATTTACAATATAATTAAAAGCATAAATTAAATAGAAATAAAACAAATATGCAAGAATGCAAAAAGAATTTTTATATGTATGAAAAAAAAGTATTATTTATGTAAAATAAAAAGAAATAAAAAAAGGCATTATTTTTTGAGTATTTTCATATTTAGGGCAAAACCCTAGTTTTAATCAAAAGGGTATTAATTATTTAATATATATAATATTTACTATTTATATACAAAAATAAAATAAAATATAGTATATTTATAAAAATGTATTTTTAGTGTTAAAAAGTAAAAATAAAAGATGTATATTTTTGGTATTTTACCCTAAGTGTGTTACTATATATATATATATATATATATATATATATATATATATATATATATATATATATATATATATATATATATATATATATATATATATATATATATATATATATATATATATATATATATATATATATATATATATATATATATATATATATATATATATATATATATATATATATATATATATATATATATATATATATATATATATATATATATATATATATATATATATATTTATTTATACTATTTGCAAAATATATTAAATATGCACAAAATAATAATATTTAATTTTATAAAAAAAGTATTTTTTATACAAAATGTTTCAAAAGGGAAAAATGAAATAAAAATCAGAAATACAATATGTTTACATTATTAATAATATTTCTAAATAATAGTATATATATATTTATGTATAATAGTATATATAAACAAATAAATACTTAAAAAATGCAAAAATGGTGTAAAAATGATTTTTCAGGTTTTAAACATTATTAGAAAAAATAAATGAGTCAAAATAAAAAAAGAAAAATCAAAAAAACATTAAATCAAGCAAATGGGCTTAGGGGGGTATGAATAAAAAAGTATGTTGTAAGAAGCAAAACAAAAGCTGGCCCAGCCCATGAGGCACCTTCTTCAACCTCTGAACAACATTATTCAAAAAAACGCGCGCCCTGTTCTTCCATCCAAACATCCTGATTCCTGGCTTATTAATGAAAACTCATAACATAAAAAATGTTCAGCATCAAGAGACGAATCCAACCATATGCAGAACTTGATCTAACTCTCTAAGATGAGAGAGAATTTCTTCTCCCCCAAATCCTGACCTAGATTTTCTGCCATTTTCAAACCTTAAATTCTCACAGCTCAGGCAAAAGAAATGAAAAGTAAAAGCATGTACAGGTTCAGTGGCATGAGTAGAACATTGCTTATTCACAAACTTAGAGCTAATGATGCCTAATAAGAGAGATAGAAGTTCACCAAAATACCTGTTCAGTTGAAGTTATATCTGGAAATGGGGGAGATTTCAGTGCAAGATAATGGTTGGTATAGCTTCCTTGAGGTGTGGTGATGTTGTTCCAATATTTACTTTGCCTTGAGACACCTTGAATTGAGCTGTAGAACTTCAAACTTTAAGCAACAAATGCCCAAGTTGTGTTCTAGGTCAGTAGAGGCCCCCTAATGTGCTGCATAATCTCTCCTTGATCAGAGTGTTTTGCTCATAATCTTGTGCCAATTAGATCTCAACTGTACTTCTTGGATTTTCAATTGGACATAAAGCTTAACTTTTCAAAAATGGTTATTTTGCTTTTTCCATAAATGGATTAAACTTGTATGTAACGCTTGAACTCAAAGAACAATGCTTTAACACAATGAACATGCATTAAATTATTGAGTGTTGGATGGTTTAAGGACCTGTAATCAAGGGGCATGCTGGTTTGAGAAGTTTGTACAAACTATGAACATGGAAAATAGTCAACTCAAAAGTGAGTTTTTGCTATATTGTGAAATTCGATTCTCTCAAGTTATGAGGTTGTTTGAGAAGTTCTTGGACATTTTGGAAAGCTTGGAATGTGTACTACAATCCATCTTTGAAATGCAAATTGAAATTCCAAGTGGAAGTGTGTGGAAAATGGCCTTGAAGTTGGGGAGAAAACCTTGTCAAAATAGGTTAAAATTTCACTAAGTTAAGAATGGTTTAGTGCCCTTATTCAAAAATTTGTAACTTGAGATACAAGCCTCATTTGGGAAAACTTTGTGAATCAAAGTTGTAGATTATGCAACAAGCTACAACTTTCATGTTTTGACTTTTGTTTGAATCCAAATGGATCTTGGTGAGAAAGTGGGGCAAAGTTGGGAAAAAATTAGGGTTTTTCATAACTTAGAAAAATTCTAAGTTATGAAAAATTCCCATTTCAAACCCTAATTTGCAATTTTTGGTTTCTTGGTGAACAAGTTTCATGATTTGGCATGTTTTGATGAAAAATGAATCTTGACTCTTGATTTTGACCAAAAAGTCAAAGTTTGACTTTTCAGTATACAGTCAAAATTGATCAATTGACTAGGAAATTCAACTGTTAGTCTTGTGTACTTGGGATCTTTTGAGGTTGTTGAGCATGTCAAGATAATCCCATGGGGTCCTTGAGTCCATATGTGAGCTTGGTTTGCCATTGGCTAGGTCAAACAGTCAAAAATTGCCTTTGTGCAATCAAAACCCTAAAAATGACCATTTTGCCCTTTTAGTGGTCTGATCAAATTTCTTGTGGAATGGTGATCCAAACTTGATCAACTGGTCCATGTGAGTTCATAATGTTGATGTGGGTCAATTTTCATGAGATTTGACTGTCAATTGGCCACAGTTGACTTTTTTCCCCAATACAGTTGATTTCTAGGTCAACTGTCCAATTGACTGGGCAAAACTTGAAATCAAGACTTGAAACTTGATATGGATAAACTTGGGAGTTCAATATGAAGCAAGAAAGTCATCTTAGGCATTTTAGGTCAAAATATCTTTGTGCAAACACAAACCCTAATTTGGGTCCACAGTGCAAGGAGAAGTCTTGAGTAGATGAAACCCTAACTGGATCTTGAGCTTCAAGGGCTTTGTGGTTAGAAATCATTGAGAAAATGGGAGGGAAAATTTTGGGGTACAACAGTTGCCCCTGTTCAATCTTCTTGAATCCGAAGAGTTAGATTGGTAGGTTTTCCTTTCGTGATTCGAGGGTAAAAGGAGATTGGACACTAGAGTGCCCAGAAATTTGCACTCGTCAAAGCAATGGATGCGAGAATGGGATTAGAGATGCCATCCGGAGGGGTGACAGAAACTTGTTGGGGATGGGCTTAAAGATGCCATCTGGAATGAGTATCAGGAAGGCGTCCATGCTTTGGACCATCTTCAAACTGGGGGTCTGAATAAGCAATAGATCGACATTCGTTGTTGGGAGGAATCCGTAAACTGTTTTCAAAGGTGCATCTGAACAAGTGATAGATTATCATCCGTTGTTGGGAAGAATCCATAGACTGTTTTCAGAAGTCTTGAGAAGAAACTGAACAAGCGATAGGTTAACATCCGTTACTTGGAGAACCCGTAAACTGTTTTCAGAAGTCTTGGAGTTGAATAGGAACCGATATAGGGTTGCTTGATGATGAGTCCGTGTAAAACTGCATCTGAAACTGTTAAGGATAGCTTCTTATTCTTATCCTGAAAAGGACAAAATGTTAGCTAGGCACAAAATTATGTTGCATGAAATGTATGATGCAATATATGTTACATCAATGTTTATGATATGAATGTAATGAATGCGCATGTAAGCTGATGAGCTGTCTTGCTGGGGATAGATGAATCCTGGATGGCTGAAGATAAAAACATCCTGACTGTTGCCGGGAAGAATAATTCCTTGGCTGTGACTGGGGGAATAAGGAGCTTGAGTTGTATACCAAACCTCTGGGGAATTCCTGATGACTTCTACTGGGGGAGTACCAATCTAGTAGGCTCATGCTGGGGATGCAAGACTGAGAATCTTCAGTTTGGCGGGGACATCTCTGGCGACTTCACTGGGGAACTCAAGATTTGCTCTCCTAAAACTCTGTAGGGAGAAGGTTCATTAGCCTGGCTTCGCTGGGGATTCTGAAACTTAAATTTTGGGGGGGAATTGAATTCCCGAGGACCCTCTGGCTGGGGAATTGTAAAGATAAGTTACCGCTGGGGAATTTGATGAACTCCGCTGGGGATAGGAAGAATTTTGGCGAGTGCGATCTTCCGAGGAAATAAGCTGAGGATAACCCAGTTATAAGCCCTTGTAAGGAATAACTTTGAATAAAACTCGGGAGAGACGTCTGTACTCCGTAGGGGATAAGCTTTCAGAATCTACTGGGGATTTCCTTTGAAGGGGTATCAAGATATCCAATTGTACCTTTGACTCATCAGTAATCCTCTTTCTTGGTTCATAAGGAGATGATTATGTTCAAATGCATATGTCTATTTAACGAAACATTGGACGTTTCTCAAAATAAAACAATAGTGCAAGAGAAAAGAAAAGGAAATGACACAAATTTCTGGGAAAAGTATTTGTATTGATTTTCTATGAGTATTTTTGTACAAAGGAGACAATCATCCTAGTAAGAGGATGTTGTCGTAAATATTTGAAAGATTTATACAAAATAAAGATGGCTATATGAAATAATTCTACGGGATTCCATTCTGCTATAGCGTTCACAAATCTGAATATCTGTCCATTCAATGCTTCGCTTGACGATGACTGGATTGATCAGAAGCCTGGAACCGGTTGATGAAGAGATTGTCTTTGAAGTGATCCGACGAGACATAGTCATACACTTTAATTCCCTAATTTTTGCCTGAATCGCCCTTTCGGGTTTTCGATCCACCGGGAAACCCCTTTTTGCCCAAGCCGCCCTTTCGGGTTTTCAACTTGCCGGGTGTACAGATTTTTTTGTTTTTATCCCTAATTTTTGCCTGAATCGCCCTTTCAGGTTTTCGATCCACCGGGATGCCCATTTTTGCCCAAGCCGCCCTTTCGGGTTTTCGAATTGTCGGGTTATTCTATGCGTAGTATCTTTTAACTATGTCTGCATTCGCAGGGTGCGGCAAATCGTCGCCGTCCATGGTGGTCAGAATCATTGCACCACCAGAAAATATGCTCTTGATCACAAATGGTCCTTCATATGTAGGAGTCCATTTTCCCCTGGGATCACTTTGCGGAAAGATAATCCGCTTGATTACGAGATCTCCGACTTGATACACTTGACGTTTGACTTTCTTATTGAAGGCCTTGATCATCCGCTTTTGATACGTCTGACCATGGCATATAGCAGCAAGTCGCTTTTCGTCGATCAGATTGAGTTGATCAAGTCGGGTCTGCATCCAATCATCTTCATCCAAACCTGCATCCTTCATAATCCTTAAAGAAGGGATCTGGACTTCCATAGGCAAAACAGCTTCCATGCCATAAACCAAAGAAAATGGGGTTGCCCCAGTTGAAGTACGTGTCGTCGTACGGTATCCATGCAGAGCAAACGGTAACATCTCATGTCAGTCTTTGTAAGTGACTGTCATTTTCTGAATGATCTTCTTAATGTTTTTGTTCGCAGCTTCAACAACACCGTTCATCTTCGGCCGATAGGGAGATGAATTGTGATGATAAATCTTGAACTGTTCGCACAAAACGGTGATCATTGTGTTATTCAGATTTGTACCGTTGTCTGTGATGATCCTGTCTGGAACACCATACCGACATATGAGATTTTGCTTGATAAAGCGGGCAACCATATTTTTAGTAACAGAGGCGAAGGAAGCTGCTTCGACCCATTTGGTGAAATAGTCAATGGCAACCAGGATGAAACGATGTCCGTTGGAAGCCGTGGGTTTGATCTCTCCAATCATATCAATGCCCCACATTGCAAAGGGCCACGGAGCAGTCAGGACGTTGAGAGGAACCGGAGGGATATGAACTTTGTCAGCATAGACTTGACACTTATGGCAAGTACGGGAATGTTGATGGCAGTCAGCTTCCATGGTAGACCAGTAATAGCCTGCCCTTAGGATCTTCTTAGCCATTGTATGCCCGCTCAAGTGAGTGCCAAATGTGCCACTGTGTATATCAGTCATGATCAGCTCTGCTTCAGCTTTATCTACGCATCGGAGTAATACACAATCATGGCTTCGTTTGTAAAGGATGTCGTTGCTCAGGAAGAACTTAGCAGCGAATTTCCTTAAGAACTTCTTGTCATTTACGGAAGCTCCTTCAGGATAATCTCTAGTCTCGAGATACCTTTTGATTTCATGGAACCAGTGTTGTTTCACTACTTCTTCGGTATTAATCTCGTGACAATGCGCAGGTTCATCCATTCGCTCGATGGTGATTTGGGGAGCCTCGTTATCCCAGTTGAGTTTAAACATGGAGGACATTATGGCCAGAGCATCTGCTAGCTGATTCTCTTCTCGCGGGAAATGCTCGAAGGTAATTTGCTCGAAATGAGGAAACAATGTCAAGACATGTTCTTTGTATGGGATAAGATTAGGATGCTTGGTATCCCACTCTCCTTTGATTTGACTGATAACCAAAGCCGAGTCCCCGAATACGATCAAAGATTTGATCTCCAAGTCTATAGCAGCCTTGAGACCAAAGATGCAAGCTTCATACTCAGCCATGTTGTTTGTGCAGCTGAAGCAAAGTCGGGCCGTGAAAAGAGTGTGACAACCTTCTGGAGAAATGAGTACCGCACCGATACCATTTCCAAGTGCATTTGAAGCACCATCAAAGTACAGGGTCCATCGGGATCCCTTTTCGGGTCCGTCATACGGTCCGTTACCTTCAATGTTGTCCAAATTCATGATGTCCTCGTCCGGGAAATCAAATCTCATGGGTTGATAATCTTCGATAGCCTGATGAGCTAGATGGTCAGCTAGTACACTCCCTTTTATAGCTTTTTGGGTGGTGTACTGGATGTCATACTCAGTTAAGATCATTTGCCATCTAGCTATCCTTCCAGATAAAGCGGGCTTTTCGAAGATATACTTGATAGGATCCATTTTGGAAATCAACAAGGTAGTATGAGTCAACATATATTGTCTTAGTCGGCGAGCAGCCCATACCAAAGCGCAGCAAGTTTTCTCGAGCAGTGAGTAGCGAGTCTCACAGTCGGTAAACTTTTTGCTAAGGTAATAAATAGCATGCTCTTTTCGACCAGACTCGTCATGCTGGCCCAAAACACACCCCATTGAGTTATCCAAGACGGTCAAATACATGATCAATGGTCTTCCTTCGACGGGTGGCATCAGAATAGGAGGTTCTAGCAAATACTCATTGATTCTATCAAAAGCAGCTTGACAATCGTCGTTCCATTCGATTACCTGATCTTTTTTCAAGAGTTTGAAAATTGGCTCACAGGTAGAAGTCAGATGTGAGATGAATCTGGCAATATAGTTTAAGCGCTCCAAGAATCCTCTAACTTCCTTCTCAGTACGGGGAGCAGGCATCTCTTGTATTGCTTTTACTTTTGCGGGATCGACTTCAATGCCTTTGTTGCTTACAATGAATCTCAGGAGTTTACCAGACCTAACTCCAAAAGTGCATTTACTTGGATTCAGCCTGAGCTTGTATTCTTTCAATCTACCAAACAGCTTCTCCAGATGTTCAAGGTGCTCTTCCTCTGTTTGTGACCGAGCTATCATATCGTCTACGTAAACTTCAATCTCATGATGTATCATATCATGAAATAAAGCTACCATGGCGCGTTGATAAGTTGCCCCTGCGTTCTTCAGCCCGAACGGCATCACCTTGTAACAGAAAGTGCCCCATTGTGTGACGAAAGTAGTTTTCTCCATGTCCTCGGGGGCCATTTTGATTTTATTGTAGCCCGAGAATCCATCCATGAAGGAAAACACTTTATGCTGAGCTGTATTGTCGATCAAGATGTCAATATGAGGTAGCGGGAAATCATCTTTAGGGCTGGCCCTATTCAAATCCCGGTAGTCCAAACACATCCTGACTTTGCCATCTTTCTTAGGTACAGGCACAATGTTAGCGACCCATTGAGGATAGGACGTAACAGCCAGAAAGCCAGCATCGAATTGCTTCATTACTTCTGCTTTGATCTTTTCAGACATGTCAGGCCTCATTCGGCGAACTTTTTGCTTGATCGGTGGACAGTCTTCTCTTGTGGGGAGACGGTGAACCACGATGTCCGTGTCTAAACCCGACATGTCTTCATAAGACCAAGCAAAGATTTCAACATACTCATTCAACAACTGTATCAGGCTTTCCTTGACATTTGGTTTCAAATTGGCACCCACTTGCACCTCCTTCCGGTCTTCCTCGGTCCCTAAGTTGACAGTTTCTAATGGCTCTTCATGCGGTAAGATGGCCCTTTCCTCTTGTTGCAGAAGTCTGGCTAGTTCCCCGGGTACTTCATAACCTTCGTCATCTTCGTACTCGGCTAGATTGACCAGATCTTCAGAGTTATTGAAAGATATAGCAGAATAGTCACCCATGGAATCCGGAGTGGATGGGTACCTGCATTGGTGAGTGTGGGTGTGTGTAAGGGATAGCCATCCTTAAACAAAAAATGCAAAAGGAAAGAAAATGAACACAAGCAGTTTATCACATGAAAAACGTCCAATGAATCATTAAACATGGCATATGGATATGAAAAATAATCAAAACCCTTACAGGTGGACCTACATGCCCCGGGCAAGGCAGGAGGTGAAAAGATAGTGTACGGATTGTTTGAAAGTAAATATTACAGACCAAATAAGAAATGTTTAACAGATAAATTACTGATGAATAAAAGTGATGGGGACAAAGTCTTTTGCCTCCCAGTTGCTCAATCCTCCCTTGATAGTTGGGTAAATCCACTCTTCAATGTTGCTCTCTTTGTCTTTGTTCTCCAAAGTGTTGATTCCATAGGGAGAAATTTTAACTGGCGCCCTTTCAATCTTCGCCCGGCGCATAGCTTTCTGGCCAGCGGCTGTGAACCCTAATCCAAACTTTTCAGTCTTATGTGGAATGTCAGGTAACTGCCCCCATGCTGAATTCTTCCCTTCTTTTATTGTGGCCCTTGCGTCCTCCAGAGATGCCATCCTGGCCATCTGTCTCGGTGTCTCAGCTGCCAACTTTTCTACTGCTATTTTAGGAAGGACTTCTTCGAAATGTTGAAACGGTGTCTCAATGAACTCTCCTTCAACCTCCACATACCGGAAAGAATTTAAGTGGCTAATCATGTACTCTTCTTCGCCATGGACAGTGATGATCTTTCCCTTGACAGGATACTTCAACATCTGATGTAAGGAGGAGGTGACTGCCCCAGCATGGTGTATCCAAGGTCTACCCAGCAGGCAAGAGTATGATGGACGGATGTCCATCACATAGAAAATGGATTTAAACACCTCGGTGCCTATCTAGATGGGAATTTCAACCTCTCCATGGACCATTCTCTTCGAACCATCGAAAGCTCTGACAACAATATCACTCGGCTTCAATTCCAACCCTTCACAATCTAGTCGGTCCAAGGCCTTCTTAGGTAAAACATTCAGCGACGAACCAGTGTCGACCAAGACGTGTGCGAGAGTAGTTCCTCGACACTCGACTGAAATGTGCAAAGCATCATAGTGGTTTCTGCCTTTAGGAGTTAGGTCGGCATCAGAAAAACCTAATCCATTGTCCGCAGTCAGGCTAGCCACGCAATTTTGAAATTGATCCGTAGAGGTTTCCTGGGGCACATGGGCTGCCTTTAGGAATTTTATCAGAGCTTTAGCGTGCGCTTCCGAGCAAAGTAGTAGTGCCAGCATGGAAATCTTGGAAGGGGTTTGCCCCAGCTGTTCTACCACATCGTAATCACTTCTCTTGATTATCCTCAAAATCTCATCCATTTTCCTCTTGGAGGTTTCCGGGATTACCAAGGGTTGAGCCCTCTTCTTGACGGGCTCATCTTGGATTCCCTTACCTTTGTCAGCAGCGGTAGGAGAGACAGTACTAGGAACAACAACATCTTCAATCAAAGGAGTTCTAGCAGAAAGTTTTATTGGTGCAGGGACGACCTTGTCAGCTGATGAGGGTCCAAAGACTGCTCTTGGAGGGGCAATCTCTGGAGAAAATATTCTCCCGCTCCTGGTGATTTTGCTGGTGCCCGCAATGTTACTAATGCCGGCTTCTTCATCATCCAAACTTTCTTCAGTTATTTCTATTTGTTTGATACCATGGTAGTAGACGTCACCGCCATAGTTCCAAGGTATCGACTTCTCAGAGACATAGGGAACAGGCCCTGGAATTGTTATCTTCAAAGGAACAGATTTCGTAGCTGGTGTAATCTTAACAGGCTTTTTGACGGCCTTGGAAAGATTGGCGTGAATGGTTATGATTGAGACATTTTCAGTATGAACTGGAACAGCAGAAACTTTTTCAAACAAAATTTTTCGACTATCCATAAGGCCTTGGATGCCTTTCTTCAGTAGTGGACAATCAAACGGCAGAGAGTAACAACAATAGCAATCTTCATTACAACCAGGGAAGATCTCGGCCCTTAACAGATTCAACTTAATGGTTAGCAGTGGAGTGGTCAGATCACTGACATCAGCAACATACAAATCTCCTTCAATGGCATTGACATTTCGGCCGTGCTTCGGCATGGGTGCAGATATCACATTAGGCTTCTCTGGAGCGTCAAACTCTACCTCCTTAGCCTCTATCAGGTCTTGGATTTTATGCTTGAGTGCCCAACAATCATTGGTGTCGTGTCCAATACTGTCTGAATGGTAGGCGCATTTAGCATTGGCATGATAATGCGGAGAGGACGTATTCACATTCTTTGGTGCCTCCTTGATGGTGGCGAGATTCAACTTCAATAGATGGGGAAACACTTGCGCTGGAGTCATATTAATACGGGTGAACTGCCGTTGTGGCCGTTCCACTCGTTGTTGATTTGGTCTGGACTGGTTATAGCGAGGCTGCTCAATTGGAGTGTTTTGAATCATTATGGCCCCCACAGTTGGCCGACGCTCCGTCTTCACTGCTCTTCTCTGAGAATATACCATAGCTATCTCCTTCTTAAAAGGCTTCTTCTCAACACTTGCAGCAACACCCTTCTGAATCTTTCCTGACTTGATGCCAGCTTCTATTCTTTCGCCTGTTAAGATCAAATCGGTAAACCCCGCGGAAGAGTTACCAATTAGATGATTAAAAAATGGCCCAGATAGGGTCCCAAGAAACATAAACGAGTTCACGGTCGGTCAAAGGAGGCTGCACCCTGCCAGCCAAATCCCTCCATTTTTGTGCATATTCTTTGAATCCCTCGCATGTTCCTAACGACATACCCTGAAGTTGGGTATGAGTAGGAGCAAGGTCAGAATTATACTGGTATTGCTTGTAGAAAGCGGTGGCCAAATCTTCCCAATTTCTGACACTGGTTCCTTCTAGCTGATAGAACCACTCCAACTGAGCTCCCGAAAGGCTGTCTTGAAAGAAATGAATCCAGAGATTTTTATCTGCCGTATAGGGTTGAATCTTCCTCACGTAGGACCTGAGATGAATTTTGGGACAGGACAGCCCATCATACCTCACAAACACTGGCACTTTGAATTTTGGGGGAATCACAATCCCGGCAACCAAGCCCAAGTCTTCAAAATCCAAACCCGGTACTCTTTGTAATTCCATGGTGGCCAATCTGTCTTCTAAACCCTTGTATTTATCATCAGCTGGAGGGTATTGCTGGTCAGAATAATCTTCATCCTCTTCAACCTCTTCTTCTTCCGCATCAGACTCGGAAGGCACCGCAGCTCCATCTCTTTTACTGGTCCCTTCATCAGAAGTAGGAGGAAATTCAAGCACTCTCCGAGCTTCTCCGTCAAATCTTCTCCCCAAAGTAGCCACCCCAATCCTCTTTTTCTTCTTTTTCACTGGGTCCTTATTCCCCAATTGAGTCTTGATATCCTCCTGACCCTTAGCCAAGGTCATCAGGAGTTGCTGGAACTGTGCATTCTGAGCTTGTAGGTCTTTGACTGTTTGCTCGAGATCCATCCTACTGAAATAAACAACAGACAGATAAGGAAACCTGGAGTGAGACCTGCTTATGCACATGATGAATGGTATGCTTATGTATGCAATGCATTCAAGGATTTAGAAAATTCAAAATCGTTTCAGACAAATAAGAACGCACGTCATATTAATAAGAAGAAATTTGTTAGTACATAAATGCCCCATGGGCCAAATATTACAAAATAACTTCTCAAGGCAAAAAGACATTGCGCATCCTCTTTGGTGCGATATAGGTGTTAAGGGCCTCTTGCTCATGGAGTCGGCGGGTAAGCTCTAGAACCTTCTTCTCACTGGCGTAGAAGCTAGCTTCAAAAGTATTCCGTTCCTCCTTGAGCTGAATCCAACTTTTCTGCATTTCCTCCCACGATGTAGGCATGTCTAGGTGTAGGATGGTGTAGGGAACCTCTCCTTCACTGACGGGCTCTTTAATCACAGGGAGTACATGAGGATAAGGCATCATTATACTTTGGGCTCGGGCTCGTACCCACTTGAGATAGGGCTCAAGAGGGATGGAGTTCTTGTGTCCCAGAGTCTTGCTATCAACCTTGTTGAGTTTTCCCCAAGCTCTGATGAATCTTTGGCGAAGTCCTTGCGCATCGTTGTCGAAGTCAAAAACTAGGTCAGGAATCAACATGTCATGAGGGCCATCCCTCCGTGCATATCCAAATTGCCTCAAAGCTAGGAAAGGGTTGTAGGTGATACCTCCCCTAATTCCAAGTAAAGGAACATTAGGAAACTCTCCGCAATGATCGACGATGATGACATTTTCTCTGGACCGAGAACACCAATGTACATCAGAGTGAGTAAGAGTCATCAACCGTTGGGACCACCTTGAGCCTTGGTCATTCTTCAAGACATATTATGGAAGGTGCGAAATAAACCACCTTGCAAGGAGAGGAGTACAGCACATGAGAACACCCCTCTTTCTCATTGTTCGTGTGTAAAATGAGTGAAGAATGTCCCCAAGCAACGTTGGTATTGGATTTCTGGACAAGAAGATTTTGACGGCGTTGACATCTATTAATTGGTCAGAGTTTGGGAACAAGACCAACCCATAGATAAGGAGTGCCACAATCTCTTCAAAGGCTTGCAGGTTTAATGAGTTCCAACATTCTTGTGCCTTCTCAAACAAGAATTTTGTTAAGAATCCTTTGACGCCGCTTCTGGTTTCCCAATTCCCCTTGATGTCGGATGGTTGTAGATGTAATGCTCGAGCAACATCTTTCGGCTTTGGTTCCTTTTCCGTACCGTTGAATGGTAGTTGATTAAGGATAGGGATTCTTAGGAGTTGAGAAAACTCCTCCAAAGTGGGCACCAACTGATAATCAGGGAAAGTGAAACAGTGGTGAAGAGGGTCAAAGAACTGGAATAGCACCTTCATCATGTCTTCTTCAATGTTGGTGTTGACTAGGCTGAGCAGTCTTCCATGTCTTTCACTGAAGGATGAATTTTCCGGAATTCTTGAAGTGAGCTCCTTGAGTTGAGGAGAGATCTTCACAAGGTTGACTTGAATGGTATTTCTGCGAGGAATTTCCATGACCTACAAAACAAGAACAAAGATGAAGATCCAAAACCCTTGAAATGGTTAGTGAATGCATATGATGTTTTATGATGTTTATGATGTTTATGATGTATGCACAAAACATATGTACAAGCAAATCACACCAAACCCTAATTTCAGGCTTGCATGGGGTTTCATAGGTAAGTACCCTCTTGAGTGTAGTTGGCTTAAAAAACTTGTCCTATAAATAGTAACCGGGTTCTAAAGAGCTCAATATCATTGGATTGTTTTCATTGTTCATTGTTTTGGTTTAGCCACTTAACTAGCGACCAAAATATTCCAAGAAAACAACCCTCAATGAGTGTAGTATCGAGTATCTACCAACTTCGGACTGCACCAAAGCCGGTCATCTCACTACCCCTAATAAAAGGCCAAGATGGTCAAGTAAGGTTCTAGGTCATTAGTGCTTAGTGACATCACTCAGCGGCCCCGTACTCTCCTTGATTAAACTCAAGGGTTACCGGTACTCACAAATATGTCGCACTAATATAGCTATTGCTTCGACCGTGTCGGTATACCCCGCACAGTTTCCACAACGTATTGCTATCTATGAATGTTTCCCAAAATCCGGGTGTAGGATTGTAAACCCAAACAATAGAGCCAAGATATAAAGCAAACAATTCAAACAATTTGTCATGCAAGAAGGTGATCAAAGCCCTAAGGTTACTCCACTTTTAAAATTGTCCCCAGCAGAGTCGCCAGTTCTGTGATACGGTGGGAGAACTGACTAGGGTTTTGCGTTTGTTTTCGCAAATGTTTCGGTTGAGCAAGAGTCGCCACTGACTTTTTATTTTATCCTAAGGAAAGGTTTAAAAAGCACAGCAAAAACCTTTGAGATTTTTCTTGGGTTCGGGGAGTAGATTATATAAAGGGAAGGTATTAGCACCCTTTCTATCCATGGTTATCCATGGGCTCTTAGGTACTTGCTTAGATTAACTTGCCTTGGTTTTCAATTGTTTGAAATGGTGCTTTGTGGTTTTGAAAATGCTTTGAAAAGATGCCTTGTATAGGCTACCCTTGTAACAATTCTTTACTCGAATGTTTTACAAGAGGTGTTTTGTCTTTTGAAAAGATGTTTCAAGGTTTTTTGAAAGTTGGTTTTGAAAGTGTTTGTGAAGTGTGGTTTGAAATTAGGCAAGTGTTTTCTTTGCAAATTGACAAGTACTTAAGAGTTATCTACCCTAAAGTTTTCTCAAAGATTTTTGTTATGTTTTGAACCTTTTGACAATTTTGTTCCACCATTGCATTTGGTGGACAATCTTGTATTAGGAGGTAAAAGGGACGGGCGTGGGTCATTGTTTAGACCATAATTGCAATAGTGTTAGATGTCTTTGGGCAATTTTTCTTTGAAAGGGATTTGGTCATTTTAGGCAACTTTTGAAAGCGTCATCGAGGGACTTATGATCATTTGATTGTTTGTTTTGCCCAAAGAAACCCAACATGCAACATGGCCCAATTATTTGAAGGCAACAAAGTGGAATACCCTAGGGGTGCAAGTGTGAGATGTGTTGTCCATTTTCATACTTGTTTATCTTGAAATTAGGTCAAACTATTTTGTTCGTTTTATTAGCATACAAACCCTAATTCTAGCATGGCATATTTAAAAGAGCGTTAAAGTGCGAAATTTAAATTCCTACACTATTACAACACAATAATATGGGGAGGGGGGTACAAATGTTTCAAATGGGGATTATTTAGACAAAAATTTAAATCTAGCTATTACATCATTTTCTTTGAATATTTACAATATAATTAAAAGCATAAATTAAATAGAAATAAAACAAATATGCAAGAATGCAAAAAGAATTTTTATATGTATGAAAAAAAAGTATTATTTATGTAAAATAAAAAGAAATAAAAAAAAGGCATTATTTTTTGAGTATTTTCATATTTAGGGCAAAACCCTAGTTTTAATCAAAAGGGTATTAATTATTTAATATATATAATATTTACTATTTATATACAAAAATAAAATAAAATATAGTATATTTATAAAAATGTATTTTTAGTGTTAAAAAGTAAAAATAAAAGATGTATATTTTTGGTATTTTACCCTAAGTGTGTTACTATATATATATATATATATATATATATATATATATATATATATATATATATATATATATATATATATATATATATATATATATATATATATATATATATATATATATATATATATATATATATATATATATATATATATATATATATATATATATATATATATATATATATATATATATATATATATGTATATTTATACTATTTGCAAAATATATTAAATATGCACAAAATAATAATATTTAATTTTATAAAAAAAGTATTTTTTATACAAAACGTTTCAAAAGGGAAAAATGAAATAAAAATCAGAAATACAATATGTTTACATTATTAATAATATTTTTAAATAATAGTATATATATATTTATGTATAATAGTATATATAAACAAATAAATACTTAAAAAATGCAAAAATGGTGTAAAAATGATTTTTCAGGTTTTAAACATTATTAGAAAAAATAAATGAGTCAAAATAAAAAAAGAAAAATCAAAAAAACATTAAATCAAGCAAAAGAAATGAAAAGTAAAAGCATGTACAGGTTCAGTGGCATGAGTAGAACATTGCTTATTCACAAACTTAGAGCTAATGATGCCTAATAAGAGAGATAGAAGTTCACCAAAATACCTGTTCAGTTGAAGTTCTATCTGGCAATGGGGGAGCTTTCAGTGCAAGATAATGGTTGGTATAGCTTCCTTGAGGTGTGGTGATGTTGTTCCAATATTTACTTTGCCTTGAGACACCTTGAATTGAGCTGTAGAACTTCAAACTTTAAGCAACAAATGCCCAAGTTGTGTTCTAGGTCAGTAGAGGCCCCCTAATGTGCTGCATAATCTCTCCTTGATCAGAGTGTTTTGCTCATAATCTTGTGCCAATTAGATCTCAACTGTACTTCTTGGATTTTCAATTGGACATAAAGCTTAACTTTTCAAAAATGGTTATTTTGCTTTTTCCATAAATGGATTAAACTTGTATGTAATGCTTGAACTCAAAGAACAATGCTTTAGCACAATGAACATGCATTAAATTATTGAGTGCTGGATGGTTTAAGGACCTGTAATCAAGGGGCATGCTGGTTTGAGAAGTTTGTACAAACTATGAACATGGAAAATAGTCAATTCAAAAGTGAGTTTTTGCTATATTGTGAAATTCGATTCTCTCGAGTTATGAGGTTGTTTGAGAATTTCTTGGATATTTTGGAAATCTTGGAATGTGTACTACAATCCATCTTTGAAATGAAAATTGAAATTCCAAGTGGAAGTGTGTGTAAAATGGCCTTGAAGTTGGGGAGAAAACCTTGTCAAAATAGGTTAAAATTTCATTAAGTTAAGAATGGTTTAGTGCCCTTATTCAAAAATTTGTAACTTGAGATACAAGCCTCATTTGGGAAAACTTTGTGAATCAAAGTTGTAGATTATGCAACAAGCTACAACTTTCATGTTTTGACTTTTGTTTGAATCCAAATGGATCTTGGTGAGAAAGTGGGGCAAAGTTGGGAAAAAATTAGGGTTTTTCATAACTTAGAAAAATTCTAAGTTATGAAAAATTCCCATTTCAAACCCTAATTTGCAATTTTTGGTTTCTTGGTGAACAAGTTTCATGATTTGGCATGTTTTGATGAAAAATGAATCTTGACTCTTGATTTTGACCAAAAAGTCAAAGTTTGACTTTTCAGTATACAGTCAAAATTGATCAATTGACTGGGAAATTCAACTGTTAGTCTTGTGTACTTGGGATCTTTTGAGGTTGTTGAGCATGTCAAGATAATCCCATGGGGTCCTTGAGTCCATATGTGAGCTTGGTTTGCCATTGGCTAGGTCAAACAGTCAAAAATTGCCTTTGTGCAGTCAAACCCTAAAAATGACCATTTTGCCCTTTTAGTGGTCTGATCAAATTTCTTGTGGAATGGTGATCCAAACTTGATCAACTGGTCCATGTGAGTTCATAATGTTGATGTGGGTCAATTTTCATGAGATTTGACTGTCAATTGGCCACAGTTGACTTTTTTCCCCAATACAGTTGATTTCTAGGTCAACTGTCCAATTGACTGGGCAAAACTTGAAATCAAGACATGAAACTTGATATGGATAAACTTGGGAGTTCAATATGAAGCAAGAAAGTCATCTTAGGCATTTTAGGTCAAAATATCTTTGTGCAAACACAAACCCTAATTTGGGTCCACAGTGCAAGGAGAAGTCTTGAGTAGATGAAACCCTAACTGGATCTTGAGCTTCAAGGGCTTTGTGGTGAGAAATCATTGAGAAAATGGGAGGGAAAATTTTGGGGTACAACAGGGATGTTCTCAACATTTTACCTTGACTTTGGATCCATTCTCTTGATGAGTTTGTTGAATTGTCTTCCAAGCATGGCTATAGCTTCTGAAATATTTTCTTCTTCATCCTCCTTGTCTTTATCTTCAGAGTTGGATACAAGTGCTATGCTCTTGTTTTTATTGTCAACATTGTCACTGATCCCCATTTCAAAAGTCTGAAGAGACCCAATGAGTTTATCCACTTTTAACTTGCTGATATCCTGGGCTTCCTCTATAGCAGTTACCTTCATTGCAAATCTTTTAGGCAGGGATCTGAGAATCTTTCTCACCAGTTTTTCTTCATACATCTTTTCTCCCAATGCTCCTGAGGTGTTGGCAATCTCCAAGATGTTCATGTGAAACTCATGAATGGTTTCATCTTCCTTCATCCTTAGGTTCTCAAACTTGGTAGTTAGCATCTGAAGCCTTGACATTTTTACTTTGGATGTGCCCTCATGGGTTGTTTTGAGAGTGTCCCACACTTCCTTGGCCAGTTCACATTGATGTACTAGTCTGAATATGTTTCTATCAATTCCATTGAACAAGGCATTTAAAGCTTTGGAATTACCCAGGGCTAACTCATCTTCTTCTTTGCTCCATTCTTCCTCAGGCTTCAGACTGATTGTTCCATCTTTCTCGGTTATGGTGGGATGGTTCCATCCTTTGTCAGCGGCTCTCCAAGCCTTTTTGTCCAGTGATTTTAAGAAGGCAATCATACGAGGTTTCCAGTAGTCATAATTTGTTCCAGCCAGAATGGGTGGTCTATTTCCAAAAACTCCTTCTTTGTCCATAGTGACAGAAAGTGATATCCCTAGACCTCACCCAGTAATACAGGCAGGGTGCCTGCTCTGATGCCAATTGAAATTCTGGCAGCAGATACTCAATGCCACAGTGAATGTTATGACACCGTATCTGACTTTCTATAAGACAGTAAATAAAAACAGTAAAGAACACAGTCAATTGTTTACCCAGTTCAGTGTGAAACAACACCTACTCTGGGGGCTACCAAGCCAGGGAGGAAATCCACTATAAGAGATATTAATTCAGGAATAAACCAACCAGTTTATCTCCTTCACTTAAGACCTACCCAATGCAACTTCAATCTAAGTTCAACTTAAACCTGAGTTCCTACTCACTCCCCCTCAATCACAGCAGTGATACTTAAAACAATTGACTAATGAATTAATGAAGACACTCTTCAGAATATACACTTGATTATGCTTCACAGCTTTTTAATCAAGTAACACAAACACTCGTGCTTCACAGCTTTGAGTGATACATAAACCTAACTTGACTTTGCTTCAAAGCTTTAGTCAAGAGACACAAACACTCTTGCTTCAAAGCTTTGAGTGATACAAAAACCCTTACAATCAAAACCTATTCCGAGTCACTTATCACAATGATAATTACTTGGATTACAGCAGTTAAAACTATACAGCTCCTAATTGATCTTCAGTCAAAAGAGATACTTTGCAACCAGCATTCCTGTTGAATATATATGCAGTTGTTTCTTCAGTTAGGGTTTCCACAAAAAGCTAGGGTTAACCTTAAGACTTGGTCACAAGACTTTATCAACCAGATTAGGGTTGAGCTAGGTTAACCTAAGGTCCACGCAAGATTCTGTTCTGGAAAGAATGACTCAACTTCTTGAAAAATCTCAGAATTAACCAAACTGCACAACTGTTAGATCAGTACAGGATGTCTTAACATTTGTTATGACATCAGAATTCCTGTTTACTGATTTTGGTAGAAGGCAATAAATGTGATCATTGCAAATTGCTCAGATACACACTTATAAACAGTAGCTACTGTATGCCATAATTTTTCTGCATAAAGTACCTAATAAACCAGAATGTTATGACATCAGTCATGACATTCACACACCTGGTTTTACCAAAAAATATGCCAATAACTAAACACTTACAAAAATGCAAAACCTTCAAGTCAGTTCTCCCACCGTATCACAGAACTGGCGACTCTGCTAGGGATAATTCTAAAAGTGGGGTTACCTTAGGGTTAGATCACATTTACTTGCTTACATTGTTTGACTTGTATGCTTTACATTATGGTTCTTTGTTTGGGTTTGAATCCTCTACCCGGATTTGGGATACATTATAGGTAAGTAGCAATACTTTGTGGAAACTGTGCGGGGTATACCGACATGGTCTAAGCAATAGCTATGTTAGTGCGACATATTCGTGGGTACGGGTAGCCTTTGAGTTAATCAAAGAGAATACGGGGACGCTGAGTGATGTCATGAAGCACTAATGAACTTTTAGAACCTTTACTTGACCAACTTGGCCTTTAGGATGTAGTGAGATGACCGACTTTGGTGTAGTCCGAAGTTGGTAGATACTCGATACTACACTCATTGAGGTTTGGTTTCTTGGGATATTTCGATCACCATTAAAGAGGCTTGAGCTGAAACAATGACCAAGGAAACAATCCAATGATATTTAGCTCCTTAGAACCCGATTACTATTACTAGGACAGGTTTAAGCCAACTAAACTTCAAGAGGGTACTTACCTATAAAACTCCATGCAAGCCTAAACCTAAGGATTTGTTTGCTTTATTTGTATATACATACTTGTGCATAACATCATGAACATCATGAACATCATATACATTCACTAACCATTTCAAGGATTTTTGGGATTCATCTTTGTTCTTGTTTTGTAGGATATGGATTCAGTTCGCAGGAAAACTATTCAAGCCAATCTTGCAAGGATCCCTCCACAACTTAAGGAGCTAGCTTCAAGGATTCCTGAAAACTCTCCATTTACCGAAAGACATGGTCGCCTACTCAACTTGGTCACCTCTAACATAAATGAGGACATGATGAAGGTGCTCTTTCAGTTATTTGATCCTTTACACCATTGCTTCACATTTCCCGACTATCAACTTGTGCCTACTTTGGAAGAATTCTCCCAACTCTTGAGGATTCCCGTTCTCAATCAACTACCTTTTAACGGTATGGAAAGAGACCAAAAGCCAAAAGAGATTTCTCAAGCTCTACACTTGCACTCATCTGATGTCACAACTCATTTGGAAACAAGGAGTGGTGTCAAGGGTTTCCTAGAAAAGTTCCTATTTGAGAAAGCCCAAAGTTGTTGGAATTCCTTGGATATGCAAGCCTTTGAGGAAATTGTGGCTCTCCTCATATATGGGATGGTTTTGTTTCCAAACCCTGACCAACTCACAGATCTGAACACTGTCAAAATCTTCATATCCGGTAATCCGGTGCCTACTTTGCTAGGAGACATCCTACACTTTTTCACACTCGCACAATGAGGAAAATAGGTGTCCTTATGTGTTTCACTCCTCTCCTGGCAAGATGGTTTATTTCTCATCTTCCCCAATCTGTATTAAAGAAGGAGCAAGGTTCAAGGTGGTCACAAAGGTTGATGACACTCAAACATTCAGACATTCATTGGTGCTCTCAATCTAAAGAGAATGTTATCATTATCGACCATTGTGGAGAATTCCCTAATGTACCTTTACTTGGCATTAGGGGAGGTATCACCTACAACCCATGCTTAGCTTTAAGACAGTTTGGTTACGCCCAAAGGGATGGCCCGCACTAGATGCTGATTCAAGGTTTGGTATTTGACTACGACAACGACGATCAAGGTCTTCGCCAGAGATTTATCCAAGCATGGAGGATGTTTAACAAGGTGGATAGCAAGACTTTGGGGCACAAGAATTCCATCCCTCTTGAGCCTTACCTCAAATGGGTACGAACTCGCGCTCAAATTCTTATGATTCCTTATCCCTCTGTTCTCCGGGTAATGATTGAGCCTGTGATGGAAGGATATGTTCCATACACTATCCTACATCCTGACATGCCCACCTCTCTTGAAGACCTACAAATGGATTGGATACAATTCAAGGGGGAGAGAGATACCTTCGAAGCCCAATTCTACGCAAGCGAGAAGAATGTTTTGGAACTCAGTAGGCTACTTCATGAGGAGAAAACTCTGAATGCCTACATTGCACCAAAGAGGATGCGCACTACCTTTTTATCTTAGAGTTTCTTGTATTTGTTTTTCCCAAGAAGGAATTATTGTACTCGATCTTTAATCCATTAATATAACGTGTATTTCCTTTTTGTCTAAAACAAATTTGAATCTTAAAATCCTTGAAATCATTGCATACGCATTTACCATTCATCATAACATAAGCAGGTTTCTTGCAACAAGTCTCCTCATCTCTCTATTGTTTATTTCAGTAAGATGGATCTCGAGCAAAAAGTGAAGGACCTCCAAGCTCAGAATGCACAGTTTCAACAGTTGTTCTAGACCCTAGCTAAAGGACAAGAAGAGTTGAAGACTTTGTTGGATGAGGAGAAGAAAAAAAAGACAAAGAAGGTAATCGGAGTCCTAAACATGGGAAGAAGATTTCATGAGCAGAAAAGAAGGACCCTAGACTTCACAACAACATCAGGTGAGAAAGGAAATCAAGATGGGAAAGGCAAGGAAACAGTTGTCCCGTCAGAATCAGAAGGGGAAGAGGAAGAGGAAGACTATTCCGAAGAACAATACCCTCTAGCCGATGACAAGTATAAACATCTCGAAGAGCAGTTGCGCACAATGGAGATCCAAAAAGTGTCTGGCTTGGACTTTGAGGAATTGAATTTAGTATCGGGGATTATTATTCCTCCGAAATTCAAAGTACCCGTGTTCGCCAAATATGACGGAGTTTCATGCCCAAAAATGCATCTCCAGTCCTATGTGAGGAAAATCCAGCCCCATACTGCTGATAAAGACTTATGGGCACACTTCTTCCAAGATAGTCTGTCTGGAACTCAACTTGACTGGTTTTACCAACTAGAAAGAGCCAACATTCATAATTGGGAAGATCTTGCGGTAGACTTCTATAAACAATACCAATACAATGCTGATCTTGCGCCTACCCGTACTCAACTCCAGAGTATGGCCGTGGTTTCTAATGAAGTTTTCAAGGACTATGCGCAAAAATGGAGAGACTTGGCTAGAAGAGTTCAACCTCCCCTATCTGAAAGAGAGTTAGTAGACATGTTTTTGGGCACCTTGTCGGGTCCCTTCTTCAATCACCTAATTGGGAGTTCATCGACGGGTTTTACTGAACTGATATTGACCGGAGAAAGGGTAGAAGCAGAGATAAAGAGTGTAAATATTAAGAAAGATACATCATCTGCTGCTGTAAGGAAGCCATTTATCAAAAAAAAGAAGTGGTTTCTATTTATCCTCGGAGAAATCAGGATAGGGCCGAACGCCGTCCAATGGTGGGGGCTGTTATGATTCCTAAACCCGCGCCTGATCAGCAAAGAAACAATCAGCCAAGGATGGAAACACCAGTCAGACAATTCACCAGAATTAACATGACCCTATCTCAAGTTTTGCTGCATCTGTTAAGATCCAACCTGGTGACTTTGAAAGAAGCTCCAAAGAACACTAATACAACATCTCCGCACTATCATCCCAATGCCCGTTGCACATATCACTCTGAGAGTCCCGGCCATGACACTAATAATTGTTGGGCTCTAAAGAACAAAATACAAGACCTCATTGAAGCCAAAGAGATTGAATTCGATGCACCCGAAAAGTCAAATGTCATTTCTTCCCCTATGCCCAAATATGGCCATAATACCAATGCCATTGAAGAAGAAATGTTTGTTACTTCAGTTGATGAACTTATGACCCCACTCTTGGCTGTTAAAGTGAACTTGATGAATGTCGGTGTGTTCCCGGGCTGGGATGAAGGCCGTCATTTCTGTTCGTCCTCACCAACCAGCTGTCCTTTGTTGAAAACAGGCGTTCAGTGCCTAATAGATAACAAATAAATTTTGTTTGAAAAGACTTCAGTTCCACCTGTTCCTTTTAAAGATGTTTCTATCATTACCATTTCCACCAATTCTTCCAAGGTCTCCACCAAAAGACCCGTTAGAATTACATCAGTTCCAAAAGCAACTCCTTTGATAATTACAATGCTTGGACCAGTCCCGTATACGCAGACAAGACCGTACCATAGAATTATGGAGGGGATGTCTACTACCACGGTATTAACCAAGATTGGCCAGATGCCGAAGATTCAAGTTATGAGAAAGTGGATTCCGACTTCAGTAATATTGCAGGGACTAGTAAGATTACCCGAAGCGGTAGGATCTTCTCTCTAGAAATTGCTCCCCCAAAGGCCGTTTTTGCACCCGTAATCATTTTTGTTGTTGTTCCAAAGGTTACTCCCAATCCCATAATCATCTCTGCAAGTACTCCTATTGACGAAGCCGTTACAATCCCTGTTATCACCCCTACTGATACTCCGGATTCCGAGTTAACCGAGACTCGAGGAAAAAGTGTTCTGATTGAGCCTGTCCGGACGAAGGCACAATCATTGACTATCCCTGAGACCTCCAGGAAGGAGATGGAGGAGATTCTAAAAATCATAAAAAGAAGCGACTACGATGTAGTTGAACAACTGGGGAAAAATCCATCTAAAATCTCCATGCTGTCTTTACTACTGTGTTCCGAGGCGCATGCGAAATCCTTGGTAAAATTCTTGAAAACTGCCCATGTACCCCAAGAGACATCTGCCGATCAGTTCCAAGACTGTGTAGCCAGCTTGACTGCAGATAATGGTCTAGGTTTTTTGGATGATGATTTAACGCCAAGAGGAAGGAAGCATAATGAGGCATTTCATGTCTCAGTAGAATATAGGGGCACAATCCTGGCTCATGTTTTGGTGGACACTGGCTCATCTCTGAATGTATTACCTAAAAAAGCTCTTGATAGACTTGACTGTGAGAGATTGACATTAAAGCCAAGCAACATAGTAGTAAGGGCTTTTGACGGCTAGAAAAGGATGGAGCATGGGGAAATGGATATCCCCATAAAGGTTGGAACCCAAACTTTTGAGTCAACTTTTTATGTAATGGACATCCGCCCTTCATATTGTTGCTTGCTAGGCCGACCATGGATCCACAATGCTGGCGTTGTTACTTCTATGTTACACTAAATGCTGAAGTATCCAATTCAAGGAAAGATTATCATCATTCATGGAGAAGAAGAGTATATGATCAGTCATTTCAATTCCTTCTGGTATATGGAATTAGATGGTGAATTTATTGAAACTCCATTTTAACACTTTGAAGAAGTCCCCCAGGATGTGGCAGTGACCAAGGTTGTGTCTCAGGTTCCCAAGATTACAAGGCCTCCACTCCAGATGTCATCTCTGAAGGATACCAAAGAAGTGGTAAGAGAAGGTGGGTGCACTATCTGGGGACAACTCTCAGATATCCCATATAAGTCAGACAAGTTTGGCCTAGGTTTCACTTCAAGTGCTCATAAGGCTATACGCCGCGCTAATGCTGGAGGACCACCCATGAAGATCAGCAACCGTGAAGTCAAAGCGGTAGAGAATGATGAAGTTGGTTGCAAACTGGACGATTGGATCTTCCCAACTGTCAATGGAAGGCTCAACAATCGGGAGGCTAGAGATTTTGTCCCGATCACTTTTATCCCACAGTAATTTGTCTTTACATTTTGTTGGATCTGTAATATTAAAACAATTCGCACTCTTAAAACCTTGTGTCTTACCCGAGGCACAATGGTCCATTTGTAAGGGTTATTATCTCATTTTCATATGACATCAATGAATCATGGACGTTTTCGCATAAAACTTTTGTGCTCATTGTTTTTCTTTTAAATTTTTATTTCTTTCAAAGATAGTTATACCCTTACACACACCCACACTCCTAATGCAGGTATACATCCCTTCGGGATCCCATGGGTAACAATACTGCTATGGCCTTTTGTGACTCTGAGAATCTAATCTACCAAGCCGAAGACGAAGGTGAGGAAGATTGTGAAGTACCAGGGGAACTTGCCAGATTACTACTACAAGAAGAGAGAACCATCCAACCTCACGAGGAACCCGTGGATACAATCAACCTAGGTACCGAAGAAGACAAAAAAGAGGTCAAGGTGGGTGCCAATCTGGAACCCAGTGTCAAGGAGCGTCTGATTCAGTTGTTACACGATTATGTTGAAGTCTTTTCCTGGTCGTATGAAGACATTTCGGGACTTGATGCAGACATTGTGGTACATCGTCTTCCTACAAGAGAAGATTGTCCGCCAGTAAAGCAAATGGTTCGCTGCATGAGGCCTGATATGTCAGAAAAGATTAAAGTAGAAGTCATGAAGCAATTCAACGCTGCATTCTTGGTTGTCACCTCTTATACCCAATGGGTTGCCAATATCGTTCCCATGCCCAAAAAAGATGGCAAAGTGCAAATGTGTGTGGACTACAAAGATTTGAATAGGGCAAGCCCTAAGGATGATTTTCCACTCCCCCACATTGACATCCTAGTTGACAATACGGTGCAACACAAAGTGTTTTCTTTTATGGACGTATTCTCAGGCTACAACCAAATTAAAATGGCGCCTGAGGACATGGAGAAAACAACATTTTTCACACAGTGGGGGACATTCTGCTATAAGGTGATGCCATTCAGACTGAAGAACACTGGGGCAACCTATCAACGTGCCATGGTAGCTCTATTTAACGACATGATACATCACGAAATAGAGGTCTATGTGGACGACATGATATCTAGATATCAAATAGAAGAAGAGCATATTGATCATTTACAAAAACTATTTGAGAGTCTAAAGAAGTACAAGCTGAGGTTGAACCCAAATAAATGCACGTTTGGAGTAAGGTCTGGAAAACTCTTAGGTTTTGTCGTCAGCAACAAGGGTATTGAAGTAGATTCTGCCAAGGTAAAAGCGATACAAGAGATGCCTGCTCCTCGTACTATGAAGGAAGTCAGAGGATTCTTGGGACATTTAAACTACATTGCCAGATTCATTTCTCACCTGACAGCTACTTGTAAGCCAATCTTCAAACTATTGAAGAAAGATCAAGTAGTCAAATGGAATGATGAATGCCAAACTGCTTTCGACAAGATTAAAGAATACCTACAAGAGCCTCCTATTTTAATTCCACCAGTCGAGGGAAGACCATTAATCATGTATCTAACTGTTTTAGAAAATTCAATGGGGTGTGTGCTGGGGCAGCATGACGAGTCTGGCCGAAAAGAGCACGATATTTATTACCTGAGCAAAAAGTTTACCGACTGTGAAACAAGATATTCACTGCTTGAGAAAACTTGCTACGCTCTGGCATGGGCTGCTCACCAACTAAGACAGTATATGCTGACTCATACTACCCTGTTGATATCTAAAATGGATCCGATAAAATACATCTTTGAGAAGCCTGCTCTCTCTGGGAGAATAGCGAGATGGCAGATGATCTTGACAGAATATGACATGCAATATACTACCCAGAAAGAAATAAAGGGAAGTGTATTAGCTGATCACCTTGCTCGCCAAGCTGTAGAAGACTACCAGTCCATGAACTTCAAATTTCCGGATAAAGACATCATGACGTTAGACAACTGTAAAGAATTCAGATGGACCCTTATCTTTGATGGGGCATCCTGCGCACTTGGAAATGGTATCGGTGTTATACTCATATCTCCTAAAGGGTGTCACACTCCCTTTACCGCAAGAATCTGCTTCAATTGTACAAACAACATGGCAGAATACGAAGCATGCATCTTTGGTCTCAGAGCTGCCATAGACTTAGGGATCAAATCCTTAAATGTATTTGGAGATTCAGCTTTGGTCATCAGTCAGATCAAAGGGGAATGAGACACCAAACACCCTAACCTTATCCCTTATAAAGAACATGTTTTGACATTGCTACCATATTTTGAGAAGATTACCTTCGAGTATTTCCCGTGAGAAGAAAATCAGCTAATAGACGCACTAACCACAATGTCATCTATGTTTAAACTTAATTGGGATAATGAGTCTCCCCAGATCACCATTGAACGAATGGATGAACCTGCACACTGTCACGAGATTAATACTGAATAAGTAGTGGACCAGCCTTGGTTTCACGAAGTCAAGAGGTATCCCGAGGCTCAAGAATATCCAGAAGGAGCTTCAGTAAATGATAATAAGTTCTTAAGAAGATTCTCTACTAAGTTCTTCCTTAGTAACGACATCCTGTACAAACGTAATCATGACTCTGTGTTACTTCGGTGCGTAGATAAGGTTGAAGCTGAAAGGATCATGGATGAATTGCATGAAGGCACTTTTGGCACCCAATTTAGTGGGCATACGATGGCAAAGAAAATCCTACGGGCAGGCTATTACTAGTCTACCATGGAAGCATATTGTTATCAACACTCTCGAACCTGCCATAAGTGTCAGATTTATGCTGACAAGGTGCACGTACCTTCGGTTCCTCTGAATGTATTGATGGCTCCTTGGCCCTTTGCTATGTGGGGGATTGATAGGATTGGGGAAATCAAGCCAATAACCTCCAATGGACACCGCTTCATCCTAGTGGACATTGACTATTTTACAAAGTGGGTTGAAGCAGCCTCCTTCGCCTCCGTTACCAAGAATGTTGTTGCCCGTTTCATCAAGCAAAATCTCATTTTCTGGTACCGTATCCCGGAAAGGGTCATCACTAACAATGGTACAAATCTGAACAACACTATGATCACCGCCTTGTGCAAGGAATTCAAGATTCAACATCACAATTCTTCTCCTTACCGGCCGAAGATGAATGGTGTTGTCGAAGCTGCAAATAAGAACATTAAAAAGATCATAGAGAAAATGATAGTCACATACAAAGACTGGCATGAGATGCTACCATTCGCTCTCCACGGGTATCGTACCACAGCTCGCACATCAATCGGGGCAACACCCTATTCTCTGGTTTATGGCGTGGAGGCTGTCTTGCCTATTAAGGTCCAGATCCCCTCTTTGAGGATTATGAAGGATGCAGGGTTGAACAAAGACGATTGGATCCAGACTCGAGTTGATCAACTGAACTTGATTGATGAGAAGAGACTTACTGCTGTTTTCCATGGTCAAATGTATCAAAAACAGATGATCAAGGCTTTCAACAAGAAAGTCATACGCCAAGTGTATCAAGTTGGGGATCTAGTGATCAAACGCATCATACTGCCATAAGGTGATCCCATGGGAAAATGGACTCCTACCTATGAAGGACCATTTGTAATAAAAAACATATTCTCTGGTGGGGCAATGATCTTGACCACCATGGATGGCGACGACCTGCCGCACCCTGCGAACGTGGACATAGTCTAAAGATACTACGTATAAGAGACCCGCTAGGTTGACATACCTAGGCAAAACAAGGGCATCCCGGTGAACCAAAAAGGTTCAGGAAAAATTAGGGATAAAACAAAAAAATTTGTACACCCGACAAGTTGAAAACCTGAAAGGACGACTTGGGCAAAAAAGGGTTTCCCGATGGACTGAAAACCCGAAAGGGCGGTCCAGGCAAAAGTCAGGGAATTAAAGCGTATGACTATGTCCTGTTGGATCACCTTACGGACAACTTGCAAACTCGAAATTCCTGACCAATTCAATCATCTTCGGACAAGGCAACAAATAGACAAGATGCTCAGAGATACGAAGGCTATAGCAGAATGGGAACCCCATGGGGTGATTACACATATCTATCTTTTCTTTGTATTAAAAATTTCATTTTTTACGACGGCGTTCTCCTAATAGAATGTTTGTCTCACAGTATAAAAATACTTGCTCAAAGTAAAGATATTCCTTTCAAAGTGAAAAATTATCTGTTTTTCTTTACTCTTGTGTTTTGTTTATAAAAACATCTAATGATTCATTGTTGAACATATGCATTTGAACATAATTATTGTTTACAAATAAACAAAATAAAAGACAATTACTGATGGCTTTAAGGGATAGGGAAATCTCTCCAAGTTATTTTCCATAAAAAATTTTCCCCCCGCATTGTGTAGTTTAATCCTCAGCGGAACAAAGCTTCCAGTTATCAATCCCCAGTATAAGTCGTTCAATTTCTCAGGATTTTACAAGCAGTACATGGCATTTCCCTTACAACAGAGTTTATTTCTCTGAACGAAAATTCATCAACACTTTGACTTTAAGACATGAATACATACATATCCTCAACAACATTCAAGGATTTATTTTCCCCAATCCAACAAACAGGGCAATAGACTAGCTCACATACGCATACATTGCATCCATATATCATAAACATTCATAAAACAAATGCATTATAGCATACGCTTCATATAACATGACTTTCCATTTTAGTTAACAATTTACCCTTTTCATGATAAGATTAGCAGCTATCATTAACAATGTTCAGCGTTTTCAGACACAGTTCAGATACGCTCCAGACACGGATGCCATTCTGATACTAATTCAGATTCAACTTTCAGATACAATTCAGATACGCTCCAAATACCGATGCCATCCTGATACTCATTCAGATTCAGTTTTCAGATACAGTACAAATACGCTCTAGACGCAGATGTCATTCTGATACTCATTCAGAGCCTCTTCTAGATACAGTTTAGATGCGCTCCATACACGGATGCCATTCTGATACTTATTCAAAATCAGCCTACAAATGCGGTACAGATACGCTCCAGACACAGATGCCATTCTGATACTCATTCTTTCAGCTTACAAATTACAATTCAGCAATTACTTTAGATGGCATCTACAAGCCGATCCCCAACAAATTTCTATCACCTCTCTAAATGGTATCTTTAAGCCCATTCCCTCAACCTTCACATCGTCGAGTGCAAATTTCTGGGCACTCTAGTGTCCAATCATCTTCGACCTTCGAGTCACGAACGACAAAGCTTTCCAATCTAACTCTTCAGGCTTATGAAGATTGAACAGAGGAAGTTGTTGTACCCTAAAATTTACCCTCTCACTTATCAATAATTTTCTCACAAGTTCTCCTTGGGCTCAAGACTACACTAGGGTTTGATCAGCTCAAGACACCTCCTTAGGCACTGATGACCAAAATTAGGGTTTGAGTTTGCACAAGGATTTTTGAATTACCAATGCTTTATTTAACTTTCATGGACCATTTTGGATCCCCAAGATTACTCATGTCAAGTTTCAAGCCTTGGATCACACTTTTGATCAGTCAATTGAATAATTGACCTAAAAATCAACTATATTGGGGAAAAAGTCAACCATGGCCAATCTACAGTCAAGCCTCATAATTTTTGATCCACATCAACATTTTTAACTCATAGTAACCATTTGATCAAGTTTGGACCACAACTACTCAAGAAATTTGATCAAATCTCCAAAAGGGTAAAATGGTCAAAATTAAGGTTTTGACTGGGAAATGGTAATTTCTGATTTTTAACCTAGCAATTGGTCAATTGGTTTAAGACATGATCTCAAGAGTCCAATTGCACCATTTTGACCTAATTACATGGTTCAAAACATTGCAACTCCATTGGATTGACAGATGAATTTTGCAGTCAACTATTCAAAAGTCAACTGTATACTAAAAAGTCAAACTTTGACTTTTTTGTCAAATTCAAAAGCCAAAGATCATGATTCATCAAAACATGCCAAAATATGAAACTTGTTCATCAAGAAATCAAGAATTCAATATTTCATCTTGAAATGTTAAAATTTCTTAACTTAGAAATTTTTCTAAGTATGAAAATTTTCTTATTTTTTCATAACTTTAGGCCAAATTTTCACCATGATACAAGATGATTCAAGAGAAACTTCCATCATGAAAGTTGTAGATCTACAACTTTTCTTCACACAACTTCTTTCAAAAGTGCTTGGATCTCAAGTTATAATTTCAAGCACATTGGGTCATGAAACTAAACACCTAGTGAAATTTTGCCCTAATTTGGTCAGGATTTTGACCTAACTTCATCGCACTTTTTCACATAGTTCTAAGGGGAGTCTTCAAAATAAATTCAAATATGGGTCGCAGATCATATTGCAAGCTTTCCAAAATGTCCAAGAACTCCTTGAGATAATTCTTGAGTAGGGAGAATCGAAGAGAGGAAGTTGGTGTTTTATCACTTGAATTACAAGGCATTTTGTGATGAACAAAAATCCAATTTCAAACCTATGCTGCACAATCTTGTTTTTCAGGTTTCTAAACCTCAAGATCTCTCCATAATCATAAGATTACATTTGCTTTTGAGCTATTATCCAAGTGTTCCAAGCATTGTCCAAGCCAATTTGCCATTTTTGGAAGAAAGTTACCATTCCACTCTTGAAAAGTTGCTTTAATCATAAAGTCAACTTTTCTTGAGCTTCTAACTTATTATTTCTCCACACACAACCCCTATAATCCAAAATCAAGGTTTCTAAGGCCTGAAGAAGCTCAGGACATGCTTGTACAACATTTGAGATTTGTCATTTCACTTTTCTTCAAAAGCAAGTTATAGAGCCATAACCCTATAACTGATAAGCCTGAAGTGATTTTACGCTCTAATATTTTCCATACATATTACCAAGTTCATTGCAATCTAAGACACAATTCCAAGCATCCAAAAACTCTCCAAAACACCATTGCTGCACAAAACTGCCTAACTTAACAGTTTTGAGCCAAAACTCATCATCTTCATTTCCACTTGTGCGTTTTGAAAACCAATCATTCAAAAACCTTCTATACATCATATCAAAGCAATCCAGGCCCCTGTTTTAAGACTGTAACCCCTCCATCACTATCCACCATTTTCAAATATCAAGCTTGCAAGTTGACTTGAGTAGGGAGACTCAGGGACTTTCAAAGCAATGTAAGAGTTGGAATATACTCAAGGAGGTCCAGGAAAGCTACACAGATCATCAGGCCATCTCCAAAGTTGCTCAAACTCCATTCACGACTCCAGCTGCAAGAGGTAAGTTTTCAAATTTCCATCTCTTCATACATGTATTATTTGTTTTTGATTTGTGAATATAAAATATAGATATCATTGCTCCAAAACTAACCATGTTCATAGTTTTCATTTATATTGATTGTATGTAGAGAATTTCATATTTGAACTTTCTGAAAAAATTAGGTTTCAATTTAGGGCCAGCAAAATTAATCTTCATCTTTGACTTTTAGCTTACATAAGTTATATCGTTAGATTCGTGAGGAAAAATAACACAACTTTCATGTTTGCGTTTTCCATTTTCGTTGAGAAATGAATGAGATACAGATGGATCGGCTGGCTGAAGGTTGAAGACGAAGTACAGGTCATGGAGATGTTTTACCTTATGTGTTTATTGTTTTATTTGTATTAACGGATGTACAGCCATCCCAGTGGCAAAGGTAGCGCGCGTATGTATGGAAGATCATAGGTTCGATACCCAGCGCTACCTTTTGCCATCATTTTTTAGAGTTTTTCTCATTTTTGTTCAACTAGGCGCCTGGGCTTCCAATAAGTGGGCCTTGTGTTTTTTTGCTGACTCCTAATCCCTGCTTTACTTCAGCACCCCCCTGACCCATTATTTCTTTATTTCATTTTTTATATATTTTATTTTACTTTTATATTTGCTTTTATTATTTTTATTATTACTATTGACATTACTTTTATTATTATTAACAAAAGTCCAAAAAATATTTATTTTATTATTTTTTGCATTCATATTTATTTTATTTTCTTATAAAACAAAAAGGCCAAAAACATTTTCTTTTAACAAATTAACTTCTTTTTTTTAATAATTAATATTTAGGTTTAGGTTTAAATATTATATTATTTTCTTGTAAATAAAATTAATTTAGAACTTAGGTTTTTTTTTTAATTTATCAATTTCCTTATTATTTTATTAATTTAAAACCTTTTCATAAAAAACCCTAAAAATACTTTTTTTAATTTAATTTCTTTCTTAATTAACTTAATTAATTTTAATTAATCATTTTTTAATTAGATTTAGGTTAAAACCTTTTCATGAAAACCAAATAAAAATCATTTCTTTTCCATTTGCATTTGTGCATTTTTGTTCAATTCTTGTACATTTATTCAATATGGTTGTAATAGTTAATTAGATTTAGTTTTCTTGCAAAATCCCCATTTGTAAATTTGTACACCCCTCCCCTAAATTATGTAATAGCATAGTAATTTTAATTCCCGCAATTTATCGCTTTATATACAAATGCTAGTAATTAGGGTTTTGTATGGAAAGATTAAAACCAACCAAATAGAAAACCCTAATCAAAGACAAACCAATGCATGTAAATCAATACATTTGCACACATACACCCTTAGGGTAAATCCACTTTGTTGCCTTACAAAAATGGGCATATTACGCATGTGAGATATCTTAGTAAAACAAACGAATACAAGATCATAGTCCCTCGATGACGCTATATAAGTTGCCTTACAAATGATCTTAGTCCCTAAAATAGAATGCTAAGATACCTTGCAATATTGCTAATCATGGTTATACGATGACCCACGCCCTTCCCATTTACATCCAAAGATAGGGTTACTTACTAAATCAATAGTAAGATAACAATGTCAAAGGAAATAGGAAATGAACATGAAACACTTTTGAGTAGGTAGAATGCTCCTAATCACTTGCTTAATTTTCAAAATAAACATCCTTGCTATTTTAAAAAAAAAACACCTACACATTTCAAAACATCTTACAAACTTGAAAACATTTTCAAAAGATTAACATCTTCGTATAAATTCTTACGAACAAGAATCATTACAAAGATTTCCTAAACAATGGCCTCTTTACAAAATACTTTCAAAAATCACACAAAGAATAATTTTCAAACAAAAGCAAGTGATCTAGCAAGTAACTAAGAGCCCATGGAAAACCATGGATGAAAAGGATGTTAATACCTTCCCTTTTCATAATCTACCCCCCGAACTCAAGAAATAATCTAAGGTCTTTCCTGTTCTTTTTCACCTTTCCTTTTGGATAAAAGAAAAGTCGGTGGCGACTCTTGCTAACCACAACATTTGCAATCAAAATGCAAAACCTTCAAGTCAGTTCTCCCATCGTATCATAAGTAGTAACTAAAAAACAGTCAGTTCTTCCACTGTATCACAGAATTGGCGACTCTGTTGGGGAAAATAAAAAAGTGGGGTTTACCTTAGGATCTAGTTCATTTTAATTGCTTCTTTGGCTTGTCTTGTTTGATTTACTTTTAATGGTATCTATTTGGGTTGTTTGGATCCTAAACCCAGATCGGGGAATTCCTTTTAGGTAAGTAGCAATAAACTGTGAGGGAGTTGTGTGGAGTATACCGACACGGTTGAAATAGTAGCTACGTTGATGCGATACTTTGGTGTGTATCGGTAGCCCTTGAGTAATCAAGGAGAATACAATAAAGAAGTGAAAAACACAAGAAGGGGTGGTTGAATTGAAAACTTAAAATCAAATGCGCAAGGACACAATATTTTTATCCTGGTTTGTTTGATCTAAAACTACTCCAGTCCACCCGTCAAGGTGATTTCGCCTCTCTCCAACAAGGACTTAATCCACTAATCAAAAACTGATTACAATCACTACTTTGACAAATGTCAAAGTCCTCTTAATTACAACCACAATCTGGTCAATCTCAAGGGAAAACTATCTTAATCAAGATAAAGGAATTTTGTGTATGGTTGTTTTTTGTTACAAAAACAGTTATCACAACTGTGATATTTTACACAATTTAGAGCGTAGAAAAGAGTAGTAAGCTTGCAGCGTTTTTGAGATGTATTGCAGTCGTGTTGAAAATCATAAACGATTTGATCTCTTATCTTGTTTATATAGGCAAAGGAATTTTGTCCAACATTAAGAGTGATAATGGACATTTAAACAGTTTCCATATTGCGAAGATCTTGTCTGAATGAAGCCGTTGTATGTGATGATGTCTTGATTGAATAGTAACGCTTCAGAATCTTACAATCTTGCATGTTGCAGATGCTTCAGAACATTGATGACTTAGAGAAGTGAGGATATGATTGTTTATGATCCTTCTGTTCAGAATCAAAGTTTTCTTCACTTCAACGCAGGTTCTGATCATCATTCTTCAATGCAAATTTTGATTACCTCAGCGTGAAAGCTTCTATAGCTTAACTTCTGATGTTGCTTTGGTCAGAACTTCTGCATACCAAATAACATAAATTTAGAGTGCATATTTTTTCTTTGTGTTTGTTATCATCAAAACTCTAATTAAGGTTTGTAGAATCAAACTATGTTCTAACAATCTCCCCCTTTTTGATGATGACAAAAACTAGATTTTTCAATGAAAAATAGAGAACAAAAAAGCTTAAGAGAGACTCCCCCTGAGTTGGTTACTTCCCTGAAGGTCCTTCTCATTAGAGCTTTTGATGCATCTCCTATCAGAATGTGTTCCTGTTCAAACTTTTCAGAAAGTAGAGATTAAAATATTCAGAATGTTTAAGACTTTGTCCCGGTATACTGTTATTGAAAATATCTTACTTTTTCCCCCTTTTTATCATGTATCAAAAAGCAATATAATCATAGTCAAAAAGAAGAATTATATTGAAAACAAAATGCAATGACAAGTTTCAGAAACAAGGAGGTAAAGATAAAAAATTACAGATAAACAGTTTTAAAGAAAATCTAAGAAGGAGAGAGAAGACGTGTGAACAACGCTTCCAACAAGCTCTGGATCTGAGTGCTTGACTCTTCCTGCTTTCCCAGAGTGTCTTTGATTTCTTTTGTAGTATCTTCTTGTTTATACAGAATACCCTTGATCTCTTTGTTCGTATCTTCTTGCTTATCTAGTCTGGCATGGATTAAGACATTCTCTTTCTTCAACTCTTCCAGAGTTTGCATGACTAGAGACGAAGTTGGTGTATCTTCAGGGGTTGCATGTTATTCATAACATTCTGCAGCCTCTTCTGATTGAACTAATTCTTCTACTACAATCATGTCTTCTAGAGCAATAGTTAGAGAGAGACTATATGAATCTAGTTCAGCGACTTCTAAAGGATGGTGCTCTTTCCAGGGAGCATTATACAGCGGGAGGATTTCTTTCTTGCACCATTGGCTCAGAACTTGATATTGGAATGCTTTCAGCTGATCACTGAAGTTCTGTTGAGCCCTTTCATAACCCAATTCCTTCAGCTTTTGAGTTTCAGAGTTGAGCCATTTTCTGAATCTTTCCCACTGAGAATTAGAAGCAGCAGGATTAGGAATCTCTTGGCTTTCTTGCTTCAAATAATTGATCCACTCCTGCATTTCTGTTTCAAAAATAAACAGGCTCTTACCAACATCTGATTTGGTTGCGGTTGGTTTAGGTTTGGGAATGGAAATTTTGTGTGAGGTGGAATCTAGTCGGTTCAACACTTGTGGATCAATGACAAGTCTGAGGTTGTCAGTTGGACGGTTGATGGGTGATGGAGTGGAAGAGTCAGAAATAAGAATTGGTGTGTTAAGGGTGTTTGGTGATATGGATTCATATGATGAAGGGATTTCTGGAATATCATGAATAGTGAGAGGTAAGCGAATGGTAAGAGGTTCTGTTATTCCAGGGATTGGGATAGTGGTATCAGAATCTGAAGGAGAGTCTTCAGATTGGTTTGCGTTAGCGCGTTGAGTTCCTGGTTCAAGAATTTCAGAAGATGGGTTTTCAGAAGGTAGAGAGAGACGATGTCTATTTTCTGGTTGTGGTGAGTTGCGGTTCAGATGTTCTGGTTGAGGAGAGTGTGGTTGTGGATTTTCTGATTGTTGTTGAGTGTTTGGATTTTCTGGTATTGGAGAGGAAAAGTCTTGATCAAACAGTTCAATGTCAGATAAAACTTTGGCAAGTTCTGGTTGATGATGTTTTGGGTTTGGATTTTGATTGGGGGAGTGAGGTTCATTCAAAAAGTTTCCTAGAGTTACAGATGGATCAAACTCTATGTCAAAATCTTCAAAAGTTTGGGGTGAAGGATTTTCTGTTGGTTGAGGGGGAATGGTTTCAGATGTTGGAACAACTATTGATTCTATAACAGAAACAAAAGATGGATTACCTTTCTTCGCAGCTTTAGGTGTCCTCTGAGAAGATTATTCTCCTGCTGCCTTCCTCTTTTTGGATTTCTTTAGCACAACCTCTGGAGCTGGCTTGTGTAGATCTTGAATGTTGATTTCTGAAGCAATCCCATCAGCCTTGCAAGCTTCAAGGTATCTAACTATGATTTTTAGGGTGGCATCTATTTCAGAAAATAGTGGAAAATTCTTCAGAGGGATTCTCCTAGAAGTGATGGTCTCATGAGAAGAAATAGTTGATTCCTTCTTAATGTTCTCATGATCTTCATTTTCTGCAGATTCTTGGCGTTCAAAGGTTTCCCAATGATTACTTCCAGAGTGCTTATTTCTTGAGCCCCTGTCAAATGTTCTATCAGTCTGTTTTCTGTTAGAATATCTGATATCAGTCTTCCTAGGGGAATCCAATCCCTCTTAGTCCTTTCGTCTTCTCTTGTCTCTTTCACACTTGTTCTGAGATGGTTGAAGAGCAGGTCTGGAAGGTTTATCTTAGTCTTCTTTGCAATGAAATAAATCAGAAATTGCTGATGAATATTGATGTAATCAGGAGAGCTTGTGGGCTTCCTGTGATTGATACATCCCAGAATGATTCTGGCCCAGATTCTGTGATGATCCTTCAAGTCTCTGATCTTGATGGATGACTGTCCAGAAGTGAAGATTTCCCTGGCAATTGATTTTAGCTCAGAACACCTATAAGCCATATCAATGCATCTGACTCCACCACCATTGTATCCAATGATTTTCCCAATTAAATCTTCTGTTATCACTATTTTCTTTCCCATAACATATGAAGTAACTTGGTGGTTGGATGAGGTAGCATGAATCTAGAACTCTTTGATGAGAATGGGAGACATTGGACCCAATAGACGGTCAAAATATCTGTTCCATCCCTGTGCAGTTACGTCTTCATAGAGATTAAACCCATTTTCTTGTAAACTCTCAAAATCAATGATCAGTTCAGAGAGAACTTCCAGGTTGTCAACAGCAGTGAGAAGCATTCTAATGGGTTCTTCATATTGTTCTGTCGATGAACATTCAGGAGCACTGAGATTCTTGAGACTTGATGATGATGCCATTGTTCACATGGGTTCGTTGAAGAAAATGGAAAGGGTTTTTGAAAACGAAAAATGAAACAAGAGAGAATATAGAAGAGAGTAAAATGTGAATGAATGAAATAGTAATTTGAGTTTATATAGGTTTTTGAAAACGTAAACAGTAAGCAAGAAAATAAGTAATGATTATATGCATTAATGAAACCTGAAATTAGGGGATTTAGAAAGATATTGAACAGTTACCACTGACAAGTGTCTCAATGCATCCATTCAGAGCCTTGGACCCTTCAGAATTTGAACGTGTGTTCAGACTCAGAAGGTAGCTTGTGAGAGGATGACAGATGTTTGATGATGTGAACTGCACGCCTCTATCCTTGAAATGAAACGTTCAGATCTTCATAGATAAATTCTGAGGAAACTATACTTCTAACTTCTGAAGACAGGTTGATCAGATGTTCACGGAAAACAATAAAGTTCTGAGGGTTAAGATATGCAAATAAAACATTTTATTCTTGGCATAACTTCATGCTTAGATGTTTCAGAATGAAGTTGAATCTATCTTCAGAAAGGGGTTTTAGAAATACATTAGCCCATCGATGGTTTGTGTCAATAAATTTTAAGGTAATAATTCCTTTCTGAATATAGTCCCTAATAAAGTGATGTTTTATTTCTATTCTAACAGGAAGTTAATTAGTCTTTCAAACCAAGCTCTGGGAGCTTGTTTCAGACCATAGAGTGACTTCTTTAGTTTGAAAATATATTTTGGGTGTTTGGAATTCTCAAACCCAGGGGGTTGGTGCACATATACCTCTTCATCTATATAGCCATTTAGGAATGAACTTTTGACATCCATCTGATACAGAGTGATGCCATTGTTTACAGCAAATGAGATTAAGAGTCTGATAGATTCTAACCTGGTGATTGGAGCAAAGGTTTCTGTATAATCTATTACCTCTTGCTGACTATAACCTTGTGCCACTAGTCGTGCTTTATTTCTGATGACTTCTCCTTGCTCGTTCAGTTTGTTTCTAAACACCCACTTTGTTCCAATAACGTTGAATCCTTTCGGTTTGGGAACAAGATCCCATACGTCATTTGTGGTGAACTGATTTAATTCCTCCTGCATTACCAGAATCCAGTCATTGTCCAGAAGCACTTCATCAATTGTTGTTGGTTCAATCAGAGAGATCAATCCCATGAGGGATTCTTCAGAGTTTCTGAATGTTGATCTTGTTCTGATTGGATCATCCTTATTTCCCATGATCTTATCTTTTGGGTGAGCTATGCTACTTCTGGATAGCCTTTTCTGAAGTTTATCAACGGAAGGTGCTGTATTGCTTGTAACATTTCTTTCTGAGGTTGTTGGAGCATCTCTGTTGAGAAATTCTGATGAGTTGTCTTCAATACCTGTGAATTCAACTTCTATATCTGCAAAGAATTCATTCTGCTTTGACTTTTGAGGGTCAAGCTTATCATCAAATCTAACACTGATTGACTCTTCAACAATCTGTGTTTCTGTATTGTATACTCTGTACCCTCTTGAGCGTTTAGTGTATCCTAACATGATACACTTTTGTGCTTTAGATTCAAACTTGTTCAGATGATTTTTAGTATTCAGAATGAAACAAGTGCATCCAAAAGGATGGAAATAAGAAATGTTGGGCTTTCTGTTGTTCCACAGTTCATATGGAGTCTTTTCCAGAATAGGTCTTATAGAGATTCTATTCTGAATGTAACACACTGTGTTAATTGCTTCTGCCCAGAAGATCTTAGCAATGTTAGTCTCATTGATCATAGTTCTGGCCATTTCTTGCAGTGTTCTATTCTTTCGTTCTACAACTCCATTTTGTTGGGGAGTTCTAGGACAAGAGAAGTCATGCAAGATGCCTTTTTCATTAAAAAATGATTCAAAATTTTTATTTTCAAATTCTCCACCATGATCACTTCTGACTTTGACAATTCTAAGATCCTTTTCATTCTGAACTTGGTTACAGAATGCAACGAACACAGAGTGTGACTCATCCTTGTGTCTTAAGAACTTTACCCATATCCATCTGTTATAGTCATCTACGATCACTAACACATACTTCTTGCCACTGACAGACACAATTTTTACTGGTCCAAATAAGTCTATGTGCAGAAGTTCTAATAGCTTAGAGGTGGAAACAACATTTTTAAATTTAAAATCAGGTTTTGCAAATTTTCCTTTTTGACATGCTTCACACAGAGCATCTGAGCTTAACTTCAAATTAGGAAGTCCTCTGACCAGATTGAGTTTGTTAATCTGAGATATTCTTCTCATACTAACATGCCCCAATCTTCTGTGCCAGACCCATTGCTCGTTGTTAACAGAGAGAATACATTTTATATTCTGACTCTTTAGTTCAGAAAGTTTTATCTTATAAATGTTATTTTTCCTCTTTCCATTAAAAAGGATAGTTCCATCTTTCTGACTAACATCTTTGCATGAATTTTGATTAAAGATTATATCATAACCGTTATCACTTAATTGACTTATGGATAACAGGTTATGCATTAATCCATCAACTAAGAGAACATTATTTATAGAGGGAAGATTTCCATTACCTACCATTCCAGAGCCAATGATCTTTCCTCTTTGGTTTCCTCCAAAGCCCACGTAGCCTTCAGGTTTAAGTTCCAGGCTTGGGAACATATGATTTCTTCCCGTCATGTGTCGAGAGCATACAGAGTCCAGGTACCATGAATGGTGTTTTAGCCTTGCTGCTAAAGATATCTGCTACATATATAATTTTGTCCTTAGGTACCCATATCCTCTTGGGTCCAGGTTTATTAGTTTTACCAAAATTCTGGTTGAATTTTGGTTTGACAGAGTAATCATTGCTAGTGTATTTTAGCTTATGTGTGTGCCCATATATGAAGTGTGATTTAAGTGGTGTGAATTTTATGAATAGGTCCTTGACTTTCTTAGGTGTAGATACCTTACCTTGATATCATATCCCTTTTCTGCCATTCCTGCTAACTCCATAGATCATTGAAGCCATCTTGCTTCTATTTATGTTTTTAGCCAGAAACTTTTGAAAGTTGTGATCATACTCTTTGATGATCTCATCAGCATTACTGGGAGTCTCTGAGATTATTTCCTTCTGAGATTTTTGCAAATTGTTTTCTAATTTTGAAACCTTTTCTTTTAACTCAGAATTTTCTAATCTGAGACTCTCAGTCTTTTCAGAGTCAGAGACAAGATCCCTTTTTAGGTTCTTGAATTTGACTCTGATTTGTTGATACCTTTCCAGAATTTCATTTAGACTTTCTGCAAGTTCAACCTTAGTGAAATTAATAGTGAAGTCAGGGAATACCTCTTCAGTGTCTGATTCTGGGTCTGAACCAGAAGCTTCACTGTCTTCTGACATGTTTTCCATGAGAGCTATGTTTGCTCTTTCATCATCTGACTCTGAGTCAGCATTAGAAGTGTCTAAATCGTCCCATGTTGCCATAAGGCTTTTCTTCTTCTCCTTGAAGAACTTCTTTTTGGGCTTCTCCTTCGGAAGCCTTGGACAATGACTTTTGTAGTGCCCTTTCTCATTGCACTCATAACAGATGATGTCCTTGTTATTTGACTTTCGGTGTCCTGAAGAACCTTCAGATCTTCTATGTCTAGAGGAAGACTCAGACTTTCTGTATCTGGAGGAGGATTCATTTTGATTCTCTGATCTTATAGGATTTCTCGATTTCCTTTGTCTCTGCTTCCATAGTTGATTCACCCTTCTGAAGAGGAGAGACAATTCATCTTCTTCTGATGAGGATCCATCAGAGGTTTCTTACATAGCTTGCAAAACCTTAGAATCATATTTTTTTATTAGATTTTAATGTTAGTGGCTTACCTTGCTTTTGAGGCTCATCTTCTTCTAGCTCTATCTCGTGACTTCTGAGGGAGCTGACAAGTTCCTCCAGAGATATCTTGTTGAGATCTTTAGCTATCTTAAGTGTTGTGACCATTGGCCTTCGTTGCTTGGGTATACTTCTGATGATCTTCTTTACGTGATCAACAGTAGAGTATCCTTTGTCAAGAACCTTCAGCCCAGCAACAGGGATCTAGAATCTTGAGAACATTGCTTCTATGGATTTACTATCTTCCATCTTGAATGCCTTATACTTCTGAATGAGCGCAATGGCCTTGGTTTCTTTGACTTGTATGTTGCCTCCATGCGTCATTCTTAGAGAGTCAAACATGTTTTTGGCTGTCTCTCTGTTTGAGATTTTCTCATATTCTTAGTATGAGATAGCACTGAGGAGTATTGTTCTGGATTTATGATGGTTTCTGAAATCACGTTTTTGCTGGTCAGACATCATTTTTCTGTCTATCTTCTGACCACTTCCATCCACTGGATTTGTGTATCCATCAATTACCATGTCCCATAGATAAGCATTATGGGCCATAAAGAAGCTCTCAATTTTGTCTTTCCAATAGTAAAAATTTTCTCCATCAAAGACTGGAGGTTTGCCACTGATTCTGTCTTTGTCTTCATGATAGTCATTGTTGATGTTTTGGCTTGGTCCCACCATAGTGTTTTTCTAAAGCTTGGATCTTGTACTGACACGGTTAAGTGTATTAACTCAGAACTAGGCGCTCTGATACCAATTGAAGAAGTGAAAAACACAAGAAGGGGGGTTTAATTGAAAAGTTAAAATCAAATGCGCAAGGACAGAATATTTTTATCCTGGTTCATTTAATCTCAAACTACTCCATTCCACCCGTCAAGGTAATTTCTCCTCTCTCCAACAAGGACTTAATCCACTAATTAAAAACTGATTACAATCACTACTTTGACAACTGTCAAAGTCCTCTTGAGTACAACCAAAATCCGGTCAATCTCAAGGAAAAACAGTCTTAATCAAGATAAAGTAATTCTATGTATGGTTATTTTTCGTTACAAAAATAGTTATCACAACTGTGATATTTTACAAAATTCAGAGCATAGAAAAGAGTAGTAAGCTTGCAACGTTTTTGAGATATATTGTAGTCGTGTTGAAAATCGTAAATGATTTGATCTCTTATCTTGTTTATATAGGCAAAGGAATCATGTCTAACATTAAGCATGATAATGGACATTTAAACAGTTTCCATATTGAGAAGATCTTGTCTGAATGAAGCCGTTGTATGTGATGCTGTCTTGATTGAATAGTAACGCTTCAGAATCTTACAATCTTGCATGTTGTAGATGCTTCAGAACATTGATGACTTAGAGAAGTGAGGATCTGATTGTTTATGATCCTTCTGTTCAGAATCAGAGTTTTCTTCACTTCAACACAGGTTTTGATCATCATTCTTCAGTGTAAAATTTGGAGGAAAGATTGGTGATATTGAGATCCCTTAGAACCCGGTTACTTTATTTAGGATAGGTTGAACCAACCCAACTTCAAGAGGGTATTACCTTAAAATCCATGCAAGCCTTAAATCTAAGGTCTCTGTGATTTGCTTGTGTTTGCTATATCTGCTATATCTGAGCATAATCATGACATCATAACATAGCATATCATACTAACCATTTCAAGGATTCTTAGTGTTTATTTTTGTCTTGTTTTGTAGGACATGGCCCTCGCCCGCAGATTCACTATCCAAGTCAGTCTGGTAAAGGTACCTCCTCAGCTTAAGGAATTGGTATCAAGGGTTCCTGAAAGCTCTCCCTTCACTGAAATACATGGTCTACTTCTCAGCTTGGTCACCCCAAACCCTGATGAAGAAATGTTAAAAGTGCTCTTTCAGTTCTTTGATCCTCTACATCACTGCTTCACTTTTCCAGATTACCAGTTAGTGCCTACTATGAAGGAGTTTTCTATGATACTGGGGGTGCCTATCTTTAACAAGGTGCCTTTCAATGGTATGGAAAGAGACCCTAAACCTGAAGATATTGCTAAAGCTCTGTCCTTACAACGGTCTGACGTAGTAGCAAATTGGGAAACCAAGAGAGGTCTCAAGGGTTTTTTGGCTAAGTTCTTGTTTAACAAAGTTCATCATTTTTGGGATACCCTAGACTTACAAGATTTTGAAGAGGTGTTAGCCCTTCTCATCTATGAGTTGGTACTGTTTCCTAATCCGAACCATCTCATAGACGTGAATACGACTAAGGTTTTCCTGTCACACAATCCGGTACCTACTCTGCTTGGAGATATCCTACATTCTCTACATACTCGCACTATAAAGAAAAGAGGGACCCTTATGTGTTGCACTCCTATTTTAGCTAGGTGTTTTATTTCGCACCTGCCCCGATTCTTCTTGAAGAATGAACAGGGTTTGAGATGGTCTCATAGGCTAATGACTCTTACACATTCAGGTATTCATTGGTGTCCTCGATCCTAGGAGAATGTTACCATAATTGATCGATGTGGAGAATTCCCTAATGTCCCTCTCATAGGCGTTAGGGGAGGAATCCCTTACAATCCTTGTTTGGCACTGTGATAGTTTGGATATGCGAGAAGGGATGGTCCTCATGATACACTTATCCATGGAATCACCTTCGACTATGAGAATGATGCTCAGGGTTACCGTAAAAGGTTCATGCGAGCTTGGGGCATGGTACATAAAGTTGATAGCAAGACACTGGGGCACAAGAATCCAATCCCTCTCGAGCCTTATCTCAAATGGGTACAAGCCTGTGCTCAAAGTCTTATGACGCCTTACCCCGCCATCCTACCCATGATTATGGAACCGATTGCTGAAGGAGACACTCCTTATCTTGTTCTTCATCTTGACATGCCAACTGATCATGAGGAGTTACAAAAATCCTAGGTTCAACTTAAGGAGGAGCGGGATACGTTTGAAGCTCAATTCTACACCAGCGAGAAGAAAGTCTTGGAACTCACTAGGCTACTTCATGAAGAGAGGAATATAAATGCCTACATTGCACCAAAGAGGATGCGCTTATGGGAAACTTAATTTTCTTTTTGCTTTAAGTTTTATTTTGTTTGATTGTAATCCTGAAGGGAACTCTTTGTAACAATTCGACCTTATTAATATAATTAACATGTGTTTCTTTTGTTTAAGCAAATTTGATTCTGTAAGAATCCTTGAAATCATTGCATACACATATCATCCATGGCATTGCATAAACAGGTTTCATAACAGGTTTCTCATCTTCTTCGCTGTTTATTTCAGCAATAACGAATTCTGAACAAAGTATCAAGGATCTCCAGGCAAAAATGCCCAATTTCAGCAAATGTTCGTAGCTTTGGATAAAGGGAAGGAAGATCTAAAGGCCCTTATTCTAAAAGATAGAAAGAAGAAGGCGAAGAAGACCACTGGTGTGCTGAATTTGGGCAGAAGATTCAAGGGACCGTTGAAGCAAACAGTTGATCTGACCTCTTCATCCAAAGAAGGGGAGAACCAAAAGGGTGATACAAGGGAGGAAGAACCTAGTCCAAGGGTTTCTGAGGATGAATCTGATTACAATGATGAACAGTATCCTCCCACAGAGGTTAGATACAAACAGTTAGAGGATTTTCTGAACGCAATGGAGATCCAAAGAGTACCATGGCTGGATTTTGAAGAGCTGGGTTTGGTATCTAGGGTTTTCATCCCACAGAAGTTCAAGGTTCCGGTATTCTCAATGTATGATATAGTTTCTTGTCCCATGCTTCATCTCCGTTCTTATGTGAGGAAGATTCATCCTCACACTTCTGATAGGAACTTGTGGGTCCATTTCTTTCAAGACAGTATGTTAGGGACTCAGCTTGGTGGTTCTATCAGCTAGAGGGAATCAATATCCGCAACTGGGAAGATCTGGCTTCTACTTTTTATAAGCAATATCAATATAACACTGGCCTTACTCCTACCCATACTCAAATCCAGAATATGTCTATGGGTACAAGCAAAGGTTTTAAGGACTACGCTAAGAAGTTGAGAGATTTGGAAGGGAGAGTCCAACCCCCTTTGTCTGATAGGGAGTTGGTGGACATGTTTCTTGGTACGCTATCTGGTCCGTTCTTCAATCACACTATTGGCAGCTCCTCAGCTGGTTTTACTGAGCTGATATTGACTGGAGAAAGGGTAGAAGCTGGGATCCAAAGTGGCAAGATCCAGAAAGACACCTCTTCAAGTATAGTGAAAAATCCATTCATGGGTAAGGAGGAGGTCAATGCTATTTACAATCCAAGATGTCAGAATAGAACCGAGCACCGTACAACGGTAGGGGCTGTCATGATCTCCAAGTCTGAACCTACCCAACAAAGGAATAATCAATCGAGGACAGAAAGGTCGGTAAGACAATTTACTCGGATAAACATGAATTTGTCTCAAATCTTGCCACAATTATTGAAGACCAATCTGGTAACCCTGAGGGAAGCTCCCAAGAACCCCCAACACCATATCTCCTCGTTACAATCCAAACGCTCAGTGTGCTTACCACTCTGAAAGTCCAGGCCATCATACCAACAACTGCTGGGCTTTGAAGAACAAGGTGCAGGATCTGATCGAGGCAAAGGATATTGAATTCGATCCCCCTGAGACTCCCAACGTCATAACTTCACCCATGCCCAAGCATGAATCGGGAATCAATTCTATTGAGGTTTTCTCCACCACGGAAGATGCTGACAATGAGTATGACACGGATAGTTGGATCTTCGCTACTACCAATGGTGAACCTAGTAACTGGACGGCCAAAGATTTTGTGTCGATTACTTTTGTTCAGCAGTAATTGGCTTACTTGTTTTTCGGATTTGTAATAAACAATATAAACTCTATGGGCTTGTGTCTTACCCGAGGCACAATGGTTTATTTGTGAGGGTTATTATATGTCATTATCATATGTTATCAATAAAACATTGGATGTTCTTGCATACAAATTTTGCACTCTATGTTTTTGTTTTCTGCTTTTCACTTTACCAATACAGCTATGCTCTTACACACACTCACATATCAAACTGCAGATCTATATCCAATCTGGATCCCATTGATAAGAGTTTTGTTATTTCCAGTTATAACTTCGAAAATCCGATCAACCAACCCGAGGACGAAGGTGAGGAAGATTGTGAAGTACCTGTAGAACTTGCTAGACTGTTACAGTAGGAAGAGAGAGCTATACAACCTTATGAAGATCCAGTTGAGACAATAAACTTGGGCATAGAGGTAGACAGAAAAGAAGTCAAGATTGGCGAAAATCTGGAGCTTGGTGTCAAACAGCGGTTGGTACAGATGTTGCACGATTATGTTGAGTTCTTTTCCTGGTCATATGAAGACATGTCAGGACTAGACACAGATATAGTGGTTCATCGTCTTCCGACTAAAGAAGATTGCCCTCCGGTAAAGCAAAAGGTCCACCGTATGCGCCCTGAAATGTTAGAGAAGATCAAAGTAGAGGTTATGAAACAATTCAAAGCTGGATTCTTAGTTGTCACCTCTTATCCGCAGTGGGTTGCTAATGTGGTCCCGATACCTAAGAAAGACGATAAAGTTTGAATGTGTGTGGACTATAGAGACCTGAACAGAGCAAGCCCCAAGGATGACTTCCCGCTTCCCCACATCGATGTTCTGGTTGAAAACACCACACAACATAAAATCTTTTTTTTCAGGGATGGTTTCTCTGGCTACAACCAGATCAAGATGGCACCCAAAGACATGGAGAAGACAACCTTCATCACACAGTGGGGCACTTTCTGTTACAAGGTGATTCCTTTTGGGTTGAAGAATGTTGGGGCAACTTATCAGTGAGCCATGGTATCTTTGTTCAACGATATGATTCACCATGAGATAGAGGTTTATGTTGATGACATGATATCCAGGTCCCAAACTGAGGAAGAACACCTTGATCATCTACAAAGGTTGTTTGACAGGTTGAAGACATACAAGCTGAGGTTGAATCCGAACAAGTGCACCTTCGGGGTAAGGTCTGGTAAGCTGCTAGGTTTCATTGTCAGTGACAAGGGCATTCAGGTGGACCCTGCAAAAGTAAAGGATATACAAGAGATGATGGCTCCCCGTACTGAGAAGGAAGTTAGAGGTTTCTTAGGATTCCTAAATTATATCGCCAGGTTCATTTCACATCTGACTACTACTTGTGAGCCAATCTTCAAACTTCTGAAGAAAGATCAAGTGGTAAAGTGGAATGACGAATTCCAGACTGCCTTCGAAAGGATCAAGGAGTACCTTCAAGAACCACCAATTCTGATACCTCTGGTTTAAGGAAGACCTTTGATAATGTACTTAAGAGTGTTAGACAATTCAATGGGGTGTGTGTTGGGACAGCATGATGAGTCTGGTCGAAAATAGCATGCAATATACTATCTTAGCAAAAAGTTTACCGACTATGAGACAAGATACTCACTGCTTGAGAAAACTTGCTGCACTTTGGCTTAGGCTGCTCGCCGACTGAGACAGTATATGTTGACCCATACTACTTTGTTGATATCTAAGATGGATCCAATCAAGTACATCTTCGAGAATCCCGCTCTCTCCGAAAGAATAGAAAGATGGCAGATGATCTTAACCGAATATGATATCCAATATACAACCCAGAAAGTAATCAAGGGAAGTGTATTAGCTGATCATTTGGCTCATCAGGCCATGGATGACTACCAATCCATGAATTTTGAGTTCCTGGACAAGAATATTATGCTAGTGACTGACTATAAAGAACCTAGACCGGATGAAGGACCTAAAGAAGGATCACGATGGACTATGGTTTTTGATGGAGCTTCGAACGTACTCAGTAATAGTATTGGTGTTGTAATCATATCCCCAGAAGGCTGTCATACTCCTTTCACTGCCCGACTATGCTTCAACTGTACTAATAACATGGCGGAGTATGAAGCATGCATCATGGGACTCAAAGCTGCTATCGACCTAAGGATCAAGTTCTTAAACGTTTTTTGGGATTCAACCTTGGTGATAAGTCAGATCAAAGGAGAGTGGGATACGAAGCATTCGAATCTCATCTCGTACAAAGAACATGTGCTGACATTGCTTCCACACTTTGAGGAGGTAACCTTTGAACATTTCCCACGAGAGGAGAATCAGTTAGCGGATGCGCTAGTTACCATGTCTTATATGTTTAAGGTCAGGGGGGACAACGAAGCTCCCTGAATCACCATTGAGAGGTTGGATGAACCAGCGTACTACTGTGAGATTGATACTGAATAGGTAGAAGACAAACCTTGGTTTCACGAAGTAAAAAGGTATCTCGAGGCTCAAGAATACCCAGAGGGGGCATCTGTCAACGACAAAAGGTTTCTTAGAAGGTTCGCCGCAAAATTCTTCCTTAGTAATGGAATCCTCTACAAGCACAACCATGAATCTACTCTACTTCGATGCATAGACAAGAGCGAAGCGGAGAGGATTATGACATATTTACACGAAGGTACCTTCGGAACCCATTCGAGTGGACATACCATGGCTAAAAAGATCATACGGGCAAGACTGCTATCAGCATTCCCGAACTTGTCACAAATGCTAGATTTATGCTGATAAGGTGCATGTGCCTCCGTTTCCTTTGAATGTCTTGACAGCTCCCTGGACCTTTGTAATGTGGGGAATTTACATGATCAGAGATATTAGACCTACTGCTTCCAATGGACATCGCTTCATCCTAGTGGCCATTGATTACTTCACGAAGTGGGTTGAAGTTGCCTCTTTTGCTATTGTTACCAAGAACATTGTGGCGCGGTTTATCAAGCATAAACTGGTTTGTCGTTACGGTGTCCCTAGAAGAATCATCACGGACAATGGTACGAATCTCAATAACACGATGATCACCAAACTCTGTAAGCAATTCAAGATACAACATCATGACTCTTCTCCCTACCGGCTGAAGATGAATGGCGCTGTCAAAGCTGCTAATAAGAACATCAAAAAGATCATACAGAAGATGACGGTGACATATAAATACTAGCACGAGATGCTACCATTTTCTCTTCATGGGTATCGCACCTCCGCACGAACATCGACAGGGGCAACGCCCTACTCTCTGGTATATGGCGTGGAGGTTGTCCTACCTAATGAGGTCCAGATCCCTTCTCTGAGAATTATGAAGGATGCAGGTTTGAACAAAGATGAATGGATCCAGACTCGACTTGATCAACTGAATGTGATCGATGAAAAGAGACTTACTCTGTCTGTCATGGTCAAATGTATCAAAAACGGATGATCAATGCTTTCAACAAAAAAGTCAGACGCCAAGTATATCAAGTCGGGGATCTAGTGATCAAGCGCATCAAACTGCCGCAAGGTGATCCCAGGGGAAAATGGACCCCCACATACGAAGGGACATTTGTGATCAAAAATATATTTTTTTGGTGGAGCCGTGATTCTGACCACCATGGACGGTGATGACCTTCCTCACCCTGTCAATGCGGACATAGTGAAAAGATACTACACATGATTAAAGACCCGCTAACTTGACTTGCCTAAGCAAAAATAAGGGCTTCCCGGTGAACCAAAAGGGTTCGTGAAAAACTTAGGGATGAAAAACAAAAAAAACCTATACACCCGGCAAGTCGAAAACCTAAAAAGGCGGCTTGGGAAAAAAAGGGTATCCCGGTGGACTGAAAACCCAAAAGGGTGGTCCAAGAAAAAGTTAGGGATGTAAAGCGTATCCCTATGTCCCATTGGATCACCTTGCGACCTGACTTCAGTATCAATTATCAAGTTCAAACGGCACCAATCAATCTAGTCATCTTCATACAAGCAACAAAGTGATGAGACGCTCGAAGACATAGCGGCAATAGCAGAATTAAAACTCAATGGGATTATTACACATAGCTGTTTTCTTCTCTTTGTATACAATATTGTATAGCTTTCATTTTCACGACAGCGTTCTCTTACTAGAGCGTCAGCTTCCTTGTACAAAAATGCTTGTTATAGGCCAACATCAGAAATTAATACAAGTCATTTTTACAAAACCATTTGTTTTTCTTTTTCTGTTTTGTTTTTCAAAAATGTCCAATGATTTATTCTTGACATATGCATTTGAATATGATTTCTATTCACAAATATTTGCATAAGAAACGGAAAGACAACTGCTTATAACTTAAGAAACAGGGGCAGGTATAGTTTTGAAACAAGGTCACCATTACATGCGACCCGTGACATCTACACTCTCCACAAAGTAGAGGCAACCAAAACTTTGACATCGGCTTCCCCAAACAGGAGCTACTTTCCCCATCAAAGTTCCTTCAGAGAGCCGACATCTATATTCCCCATCCGAATTTTATAATCGCAAGTGGTTCATAAAGTTTTCTCTCTAGCAGAGTTTATTTCTCTGAATACAGAAGCTCAATTCCCAACAGTGTTTATTCCTCCAGCTATGGAAAATCTTCTAGAAGAGCATCTCCTCTCTCAAACAGAGATATTCCCCTGCAGAGTTATTCTCAAGCAGAGTCTCTCCCCGGCCGATAATTCACAAACAAAAAGGAGTAAATCCACGGCATAGTCATCTCCGTTCACCATCCCCAGCGGAAGTGAAAGAACAACTTTTTCTACAACGGTCAGGAATTCAATTTCCTGTACTCTCCAACAGCAGTCAGGGGTTTATTTTTCCAGACTCGGATATTTCACATTAGTATTTCATGTTCATACATCATGACATGCGCATACATATTGCATACAACATAATCGCATTTATTTTGAGAACATCGTCACACAATGCATTTCATGCATCACATATAATTAATCCTGTACCTTTTCAGGAAAGATGGTTATCATCAACAATTCTAATAGTTCAAGATTAAATCCATGAAGCTATACATGTCATATCTATAGACAACTAATGGAAAATCAGTTCTTGAAACCAAATAGGTCAACTGATCTACGTGATCAGATAAAGCAGCCCTACTACTCAGGCTTTATTCCAAAGTAACCGTACTACCCAGGTTCCTTCTCACAGCCCTACTACCCAGGCTTTATTCCGAAGTAACCCTACTACCCAGGTTCCTTCTCATAGCCCCACCACCCAGGCTTTATTCCGAAGCAGCCCTACTACCCAGGCTTTATTTCGAAGTAACCCTACTACCCAGGTTCCTTCTCATAGCCCTACTACCCAGGCTTTCAGTTCAAAGTAACCCTACTATCCAGGTTCCTTCTCATAGCCCTACTACCTAGTCTTTCATTTCAAAGTAACCCTACTATCCAGGTTCCTTCTCATAGCCCTACTACCTAGGCTTTATTCTGAAGTAACCCTACTACTCAGGTTCCTTCTCATAGCCCTACTACCCAAGCTTTTATTTCGAAGTAACCCTACTACTCAGGTTCCTTCTCATAGCCCTACTACCAAGGCTTTCATTTCAAAGTAACCCTACTATCCAGGTTACTTCTCATAGCCCTACTACCCAGGCTTTCATTTCAAAGTAACCCTACTATCCAGGTTCCTTCTCACAGCCTTACTACCCAGGCTACATTTCGAAGTAACCCTACTACCCAGGTTCCTTCTCATAGCCCTACTATCTAGGCTCCTTTTCATGAATTACCTGACGTAGTTTTACATGGACTTGTCCCAAGAAAGCCATATACAGGCTCCTTCCCTTTTATCTATGGACAAAAGTTTTAAACATTATAAAACCTAGACCCGACCAGATACGGTCGATTTCATATTCCCTACTAGAGTAATGGACAACCTAAGCTCCTAGACTCTATTTCCCAGGACTTAAATCAACATTCCCCGATGAAGTCCTCCTCAACGGCAGGTACAGGAGTTCTCACAAAGGAATCTCTTATGCAACCGATGTCTTTTTTGGATGGCATCTTTAAGCCCATCTCCGATGATTCTCAGTTTCCTTCCAAATGATATCTATAAGCCCATTCCCGATATTATCGATCGACATTCACTTCATGCGAGTGCAAATTTCTGGGCACTCTAATGTTCAATCATCTTCCACCATCAGATCATGAAAGGCAGACAAGCAAATATACATCCTCAGGTATAAGAATATTGAACAGGGGAAGTTGTTGCACCCTAAAATTTTCCCTCTCATTTTACTCAACATACTCCTAGAGGTCCTCAATTGCTCAAGTTAACTAAGGATTGACTAGACAAATCCTCCTCCTAGGACAATGAGCCTCAAACTAGGGTTTCACACCTCATCAAGATGTTTGAGTTCCAAGGGTCATAAATGGTTTGCATTTCCCTAATATGTCCTCAAGATCATCCATGCATAGTTTCATGCCTTGCACAAGAACTTTGCTCAGTCAACTGCTCAAATGCCTGAAAATCAACTATACTAGGTCAAAAGTCAATTGTGACCCACATACAGTCAAACTTCAAGATTTTTTGTCAACATAAACATTTTGAAGTGATATCCATCATTTGATCAAGGTTTTATCATGATTCTTCAAGTAATGCTCCTAATTCATCAAAACTCAAAAGTTCCTAAATTAGGGTTCCTATAGGAAAAGTCAACCAAACTTTGACCAGACATAACTTTCTCATACTTTATCAGAAATTTCTCATCCAAGGCTCATTTTGAATAGAATCCAATTCCCTACAACTCATCTTCATCCCTCAAGTTCAAGAAATGCACTCATGAAAAGATATAAATTCATACATTATAGGTCCTTTTCAAAAGTCAACAAAAACACCTTTTGGGTCAAAGCTTCTTATATAAACATGGAAGATCCAATTGATATGAATCCAAATAGGTTGCTTAGGGGACATCCTAAGCTTTCTAAAAAGTCCAAGAACATCCTCTTAGGGTCAAAATTGAGAGAGATATGCATTGTCAAAGTTGGCCATTTTTGGAAATTTGCACAGTCAACAATGCTCAAAATTGCATTTTTTCCACATGGGCCCATCTTTTTCAAGATTGAATCTTATCCCTAGCATGGTCCATGAACCATGGGACCCTCCTTGCCTCGTTTATTTATTTATCTAATTTATTTTGATTTCCTTTATTTAAAATTCAAATAAAATCAAATAAAATCTAAATAAATCAAATAAATGGGATAAGATTTGTTTTGGCATTGATTGAATATCTCATGAACTGTAAAATAGCCAAACAAATCGTGCAAGTTTGAGAAGGGGAAGAAATCTCCATGTTTGGAAAGATTAGAATCAAACTTAAATACCATAACATCTTTTGATTCTTTCCAATTTTGTTACCCTAGATTAATTCACTACTTATACCAGGACACTCAAGACCTAGAGGACAAGAGAACATATGTGCAGTTAGCCTCAAAACAGAGAGAAAAATTCCAAATTTTCCAACAAAAAGTGCAGATTGGTTTCACTTCTGGAGGCCGATTCAAGTTGTTCTAAGAATCAAAAATAATCATTGGACATCTAGGTAGCTATCACGATAATTCCCAAAGCTTGTAGTGTCCAGAACCGCGCCCTTGAACTCACGGTTTGTTCTTATCTTTTATAATCTCGATTTCACCCATTCGTCCATTATAAATATGATTTGACTGCATATTTGTGTTCATGATCATCATGTGAGCGTTTCTGGATATTTCAATTCAAGCTTGAGCACAAGTACAGCCATTCGCCATTGTTAGGGTTCCGAAGCTCAAAATTGGGGAACCCTAACTAGAGGTAAAATTGGACAAAAATAGGGGTGGTATTGAATTCAGGAGGTCATGAGCAATTGATTCATGCCTTTGGTTCTGATTAATATTTCTTGTATTGCATTTTGAGATGTTGCAAGGTTATAGCTATGGACAAAAACTGTCACTATAGCTTTTAGTGAAAATTTTGTCCGTAGGTAAAGGTTTGGTATCAAAAGCGACAGCCCGATGAAGAAGAAGGTCAGGTGGCAGCATCCCAGTGAAAGGTTTGAATCCACGCGCATTTTTTTGGGCATGCTACTTTGTTTGGCTTATGTTTTATTTGTTTATTATATTAACAAACAAGATTTCTAGCACAGTTGGTCCAGGCGATGTACCTGGGTTCGACCCAGGTCTCAACATTTTCCTATTTTCTGAGTTATTTCTTGCAGATCCCATGTGCCTCACCATCAAATGTCTAGCATGCACCCCTGATCTCAACCATCAAGTCCATCACCTGATCAGATCCAACATACAGCAAGCTAAGAACATGGTAGACCCTCCAAAGGTGATCCCCATTAGATCATGCGCAGATAGAAGGTCCAGCAAGCTTGGGCCTGGAAAATTTCAACCATGCACCCCCCAAATTGCTTCTCATATCAGGCCCATCCTATTTTCTTTGGCTTTTAATTTCTTCAACATTTTTATTGTTTTATTTATTTTTAATTGTTTTAAAAAAATCTTTTTTTAATTAAATCTTAAAATCATAAAAACACAAAAAACATTAGAATTAGGTTTTTCTTCATAAAATATTTAATTTCATTAATTAATTAGGTTAATTAGGTTAATTAGGATAATTTAAATTCCTTTTTCATAATTAAATTAATTAGAAATTAGGTTAATTTGTAAAATTAGTTACTGTCTCAAAAATCCAAAAATATAATAATATTTTTTCTTTATTCACTAATTAAATGTCTTTGAATTTAATTGTTAATTCCCCGTATTTAATTTTGTCGTGCGTATTCTTTTTCCATTATTTTTTTTAATTATTGTATCTGCTCCAAAGTTGTAATAATTTTAATTAGGTTTATTTTACTGTTTTCATTTATTGTTTTCCCCAAGCTTGGTTATGTAACCCCCTCTCCAAGGCCTTGTAATAGTTAGGTTCAAACTTCTCGCACTTTTACTTTCCGTCATTATAAACTGTTTGATGTATGTGAAGGATTGCATGCAAAAGATCAATGTTTAAAATAATAGAAAACCCTAACTGTGCAAAGATAAACAAATTGAAATCAAACACTTGCACATGCTCACTCCTAGGGGTTTTCCCCACTTCGGTTGCCTTCGGAAAACGGTCACTATTCTCGAAATGTGAGAATTTTTAGTGGTTGTCCTCTAATTCAAAAGATCACTAGTCCCACGATGACCCTTTCAACGTTCCCTTGGTAAAAAAGTGATCTTAGAGTTTTAGGATAATTACTAACAGATCTTGCCCAATTGCCTTAGTAACCGTAAACGTCCCTTTCGATTATCCCTCAAACTCCAATGATGGAGCTATCTACTCCTTAATAGTAGGATAGCACTGTCTAAAGGAAATAAGAAAAACGAACAGTCTTTTTTGAGTAGGTAGAAACTCTTAAGTACTTGCTCAAAATAATCTTTTACACCATACACTTTCAAACAAACTTTTCAAACAAAAGTTTTCAAAAACGCTTTATCACACTCTTGAGGACTGATACAAGGGTGTTGTACCCCAAAATTTGCCTTCCAATTTTTCATGCAAGATGCTTACCCTAGGGTTCTCGTACACTCAATTGGCTCAAAGGTCGACCAGACAGATTCTCTTCCTAGGCAGCAAATCAATAATTAGGGTTTGGGATTTCTCAGAGATAATTGAGTCTTCAAAATATCAAATGTTCTTAAAGACAATTTACTGAAGTTTGTTAATTCTACAAAGCTGATGAATGTTCTTAAAACATGTTTGACAGACAATGAAGTCCTGTTTGAATCAAGAGTGACATGCAAACTCATTTTGATTACCAGTTAGCTATTGGACAAGAATTCAAGATTAAGACTTTTGACCATAAGTATTTGAAGTTAAGTTAATCAAGTGGAATTAAAATTCTTAAACATTTATTTTGTTTTAGAAGTTTGATTGGAGTACAAAGTGTTTTGTTTTGCTTGATCATCTTTGGTGATTGCTTGAAATACAAGTTATTCAAAACAAGGTATTTTACTCAAATCATTCAAATAAGAATTCCAAAATTCAAAGTTGAGATTGGTACAATATTTTCATTTCACACAAATTTTATTCAGAGGCATTGTATTCGTTACATTACAAGTTTGAATTTACAAAAATTGTCTTGTCTACAAATGAAATAAATTACAAAGATCCGTTTACAAAAAAGAAGAGAGAAATTATATTTCTTCAAAGTCTTCAACCTCAAGCAACCACTCCAATCTTCGCTTTCCATCCATGCCTCATGTTTATGAAAAAGAAAGGGAGAACTTTGTTAGTAACTTAAACATCCAGAAATGAACAAAAAAATACAAAGTATTCTAATTCATCATTAGGGTGGTTTTTGTTGAATCATAAAATAAGGGTTTTGTGTTCTAAGACCTCATACAATTCTTGTTTAATCATTGCCCTGAGAATTTTTGGTTTGCAAATCACAAGGTACAAGCTTGGTTCACAAACAAGGTAAAACAAAAACCAACAAAACAGGCTGCATAACAGAACAAGCTGCATAACAGCAAAATAGGCTGCATAACATAACAAACAAAACCAGCAAACAGGGCATAGTAGGAAGTAAGCAACAACAATGCTGCAAACTTCCAAAACAAAACAAGCAAACAAGCTGCATATTAGGCAAACAGGGCATAGCAGGCAACAAGCAACAACAATGCTGCAAACTGCCAAAACAAAACCAGCAAACAAGCTGCATAGCAGGCAAACAGGGCATAACAGACATCAAGCAACAACAATACTACAAAATGCCAAGACCAAAACCTGTGCAAAAAAAAATCTAAAGAGTAACAAAGTATCAAGAGTTCAGAAAAGGAGGTCTTGTGTTCTAAGGCCTCAAACAATGTCAAATTTTATCATGGGCCCATTATCATTGCAAACCTCAAAACAAAACTTGGCCCACAATAAACAAATTCAAAAGAATTCCAACCATACTCCCAGTCCACTAGCAAAAGATTCAAATCAAGAAATTCAAGCCCAATAGAGGCCTCAAAATAGTGTCCATACATTGGCTTAAAGATATGTTTGCAAATCACAAAAACTTGGTTCACAAACAAGGGAAAACAGAAAATCAAGCCTCATACAAAATGGATTTAATCATGGGCCTAGAACTTTTGCAAATCTCAATTGAATTGGTTCACAATAGACAAAATGAATTCAAATCAGATTCAAGCCCAACTGAATTTTACTTCAAAGGAAAAGCCTCATACATGTTTCACAAAGACATAACTACATCATTGGCTTAGAAAATGTTATCTTTTGCAAATCACAAAGACAAAGTTGGTTCACAAAAAGTATAAAGGATCAAATCAGATTTCAAAGAAAAGACTCATCATGTTCTCACGCAACCAAAAGATAAAAAAAGCCTCATGTTGTTTCAAATCAGAAAATATCAAATCAATAAGCAAAAGCCTCATGTTGTTTCATATAATAAAATATCAAATCAACAATCAAAAAAGCCTCAAATTTGCAAAGTCATGTCATAGGCCTAGAGTATTTCACTACAAATCTCAAAACAAATTTGTTTGATTCATAGCAAAAGTCCACAAGCAACTAGTACAAAAGTACAACAAAAGCAACCAGCAAAGTCAGAAAAGTATAACAACAAGTACAAAAAACTGTAAAAGGAAAAGACAATATAGCAGACATTGTACCAGCAACCAACAAGCAAAGTCAACTAGCAAAGTTGATTTATCAAAAAACCAGTACAAGCAACAAAGCCAGCAGTATTTTATCACTATCACAAATCAACCAATATAAAAGGGCAACAATACTGTGCAAGAAGGAGGGTTTTTTTCCAGCAAGAAGAATATACAGAAAAGATAAAAGTCCAGCCACTGTTTTCATCCCTCAAAGATCACTGTCAACAAGCCACAAGATACCAAAACACATCAACAAAGCAAAGTAATTTCTCAAACTATTTTCAGATTCTTTTCATAGAAATATACAAAACTTTTGAAACTTTTTCTTAGCTTTATTTTACAAAACATACATTTTAGGGTCAATTAAAAGCCAAATAGAACACATAGGAATAGGAAAACTTGTAACAGAAGTGAACACAAAGCCATCATTCAATTATCTCAAGAAATCATCAGTAAACCCCATTATCACCAAAGGGCCAAACATCATTTTTCTTTTCAGTTTTACAAAGAAAAACATACAAAGATTCCAAACCCTCAAAAATCATTTCAATTTCTTTTTCCAGCAAGTCAACAAGATATACAAGATATATAAAACATCATTACCAGCAAACAGAACCAAAACCCTTCAAACTCACATCATAATAAATATGCACAAACCCAAAATATTTTCACCATAAAAGGATATACACAGCTCAAAAATACAGAAGCAAAAACTTGTACAGAACATCAACAACATCAAGCCCTTTTCATTCTTTTTCCGGCCAAAGGAAGTATACAAACATACGCAGATAAAAAACCAAAACCATGATTCCAATTTTCCAACACATAAACTCCTCAAAAATCATTTTTTAAACAGAGTTCAAGAAATGAAATATACAGAAGCCAACATCACCAGTTTTGCAAACCCAAACCCTTTATCAAAAAAATTTCTTTCACTGAGAAACATGCAAACAGAAATCCAAACCCTAAACATTGTTTTTACCATCATTTTCAAAAGAAACGCAACCCTTCAGAATTAGCAAAGAGAGGAAAGTTAGAAAGATCTCACCCAAATATCGAGGGGGTTCCGATTTCCCCCTTTTAAATCTATGTGAAACTAAGCGAAATCTGCAAAAATAAGCACCAGATTAGGATAGAGGAGAGAAAGACGAGTAAGATAATGTAAAAAATGTACAGATTTGAGCCTAGCCGCCGCCGTCACTGCCGTGAGGCGATTTCCGGTGTGGCTTCAGTTTCTTCTCTGGCAAGGGAACCATAGAGAGAGTGAGAGAACGAGAGAGTCAGAGAAGTGAGAGAGAGAAACATTTTGTCCAAATGAGACTGGGTCTCATAACCTGGTTGTTTTGTTCAAAACAACCAGGCCCTTCATTAGCCAGGCCTAAAATCTATTTTACTACCACGCACCCCCCCCCCCCCCCCATTTCCCATATACCACGCATGCCCATTTAAAGTTTTTTATTGTTTTTGTTTGCTGCTAACAAAAAAACACTAATGGGCCAAATGAAAATCTTTTTTCTAACAAACAACATAATCTAATTTTCACACCCCAAAAATCTTTTCTATATTTTATTTTCTTATCATTTATTTTTACTATTATTAATACTAATTTTATTACTATTTATATTAATAAAAAAAACAAAAATATTTATTTATCATGTAGTTAGTAATATATGTATTTATTTTCATTATTTTTTAGGTTAAAGACGATAAATATATTCTTTTTTGAAATAAATTTAGCTCTTTTTAAATTTAGGTTTATTTTAATAAAAAAAAATTAAATTAGAATTTAGAACTTTTATTTCATTAATTTTATTTATTTACTAATTTAATTAAATTCCTAAAAAAACCCTAAAAAACAAAAAAACTTGTTTTCTTTGATAAATTAGTTCTTTTATTAATTTAACTTTCATTTTAGTTAATTATTTTCTTTTAATTAAGTGAAAATCTTTAACACAAAAATACACTCTATATTCATTCCATTGCTTGTATATTATATTCATATCATTATTTATATATTATATCATTATTTGTATATTCCATTTCTGGTACATAATGTTTATTTCGATTTTTGTACAAATTCAATTTGGTTGTAATAGATTAATTAGGTTTATATTATTGCAATCCCCATTCATAAATTATATACCCCCTCCCACAAGTGTTATAATAGCGTAGTAATTTTTAATTTCGCAATTTATCGCTTTTACATAATATGCTAGTAATTAGGATTTGTATGGAAAGATAAAAATCAATCAAATAGAAAACCCTAATTCAAGACAAAAACAAGCATGAAAATGACACACTTGCACACAAACACCCCTAGGGTTACTCCACTTGGTTGCCTTATATAAAAATGGTCATATTACGCATGTAAGGTATCTTAGCAAAAACAAACAAATACAAGATCATAGTCCCTCGATGACGCTATTCAAAGTTGACTTATAAAAATGATCTTAGCCCCTCACAATGCTAAGATACTTTGCAATATGTCTAATCATGGCTATACGATGACCCACACCCGTCCCGTTCACATCCAAAGATAGGGTTACTTACCAAATCAATGGTAAGACAACAATATCATAGGAAAAGAAAATGAACAAGAAAGACATTTGAGTAGGTAGATTGCTCTTAATTACTTGCTCCATTTCAAAACAAATATCCTTGTTATTTTCAAAACAAACACACACATTTCTAAACATCTTACAAACATTGAAGACATTTTCAAAAAAGATCAACATCTTTGTATACATTCTTACGAACGAGAATCATTACAAAATACTTTCAACAACCATACAAAGCACAATTTCAAACGAAAGCAAGTGATCTAGCAAGTAACTAAGAGCCCGTAGAAAACCATGGATGAAAAGGGTGCTAATACCTTCCCTTTTCATAACCTACCCCCCGAACTCAAGAAACAATCTCAAGGGTCTTTCCTGTGCTTTTTCACCTTTTCTTTTGGATAAAAGAAAAGTCGTTGGTGACTCTTGCATACCACAACATTTGCGATAAAACACAAAACAATCAAGTCAGTTCTCCCACCGTATCACAGAACTGGCGACTCTGCTGGGGAAAATTCTAAAAGTGGGGTTACCTTAGGGTTAGATCACATTTACTTGCTTTCTTTGTTTGACTTGTATGCTTTACATTATGGTTCTTTGTTTGGGTTTGAATCCTCTACCCGGATTTGGGATACATTACAGGTAAGTAGCAATATGTTGTGGAAATTGTGTAGGGTATACCGACATGGTCTAAGCAATAGCTATGTTAGTGTGATATATTTGTGGGTACCAGTATCCTTTGAGTTAATCAAAGAGAATACGGGGCCGCTGAGTGATGTCATGAAGCAGTAATGAACTTTTAGAACCTTTACCTCACCAACTTGGCCTTTAGGATGTAGTGAGATGACCGACTTTGGTGTAGTCCGAAGATTGTAGATACTCGATACTACACTCATTGAGGTTTGGTTTCTTGGGATATTTCGGTCGCCGTTAAAGAGGCTTGAGCTGAAACAATGACCAAGGAAACAAACTGGTGATATTGAGCTCTTTAGAACCCGGTTACTATTAGTAGGACAGGTTTAAGCCAACTAAACTTCAAGAGGGTACTTACCTATAAAACTCAATACAAGCCTAAACTAAGGATTTGTTTGCTTTGTTTGTATATACATACTTGTACATAACATCATGGACATCATAACATCATATACATCCACTAACCATTTCAAGGATTTTTGGATTCATCTTTGTTCTTGTTTTGTAGGATATGGATTCACTTCGCGGGAAAACTATTCAAGTCAACCTTGTGAGGATCCCTCCATAACTTAAGGAGCTAGCTTCAAGAATTCCTGAAAACTCTCCATTCACCGAGAGACATGGTCGTCTACTCAACTTGGTCACCTCTAACACATATGAGGATATGATGAAGGTTCTCTTTCAGTTCTTTGATCCTTTACACCATTGCTTCACATTTCCCGACTATCAACTTGTGCCTACTTTGGAAGAATTCTCCCAAATCTTAAGGATTCCCATTCTCAATCAACTACCTTTCAACGGTACGGAAAGAGACCCAAAGCCAGAGGAGATAGCTCAAGCTCTACACTTTCACTCATCTGATGTCACAACCCATTGGGAAACAAGGAGTGGTGTCAAAGGGTTCCTAGCAAAGATCCTGTTTGAGAAAGCCCAAAGCTGTTGGAATTCCTTAGACTTGCAAGCCTTTGAGGAAATTATGGCTCTCCTCATCTAGGGAATGGTTTTGTTTCCAAATCCTGACCAACTCATAGATGTGAACGTCGTTAAAATCTTCATATGACGCAACCCGGTGCCTACATTACTAGGGGATATCCTACACTGTTTTCACACTCGCACAATGAGGAAAAGAGGTGTCCTTATGTGTTGCACTCCTATCTTGGCAAGATGGTTTATTTCTCATCTTCCCCAATCTATATTAAAGAATGAGCAAGGTTCAAGGTGGTCACAAAGGTTGATGACGCTCAAACACTCAGACATTCATTGGTGCTCTCGATCCAAAGAGAATGTTATCATTGTCGACCGTTGTGGAGAATTCCCTAATATCCCTCTACTTGGAATAAGGGGAGGTATCACCTACAACCCATGTTTAGCCTTAAGACAGTTTGGTTACGCCCGAAGGGATGGCCCGCACGAGATGTTGATTCAAGGTTTGGTATTTGACTACGACAACGACGATCAAGGTCTTCTCAATAGATTTATCCGAACTTGGAGGATGTTAAACAAGGTGGATAGCAAGACTTTGGGGCACAAGAATTTCGTACCTCTTGTGCCTTACCTCAAATGGGTACGAACTCGTTCTCAGAGTCTTATGATGCCTTACCCCTCCATTCTCCTGGTAATCATTGAGCCTATCATGGAGGGAGATGTTCCATACACTATCCTACATCCTGACATGCCCACATCTCTTGAAGACCTACAAAGGGATTGGATACAACTCAAAGGAGAGCGAGATACTTTTGAAGCCAAATTCTACGCAAGAGAGAAGAAGGTTTTGGAACTAACTAGGCTACTTCATGAGGAGCAGACTCTGAATGCCCACATTGCACCAAAGACGATGCATACTACCTTTTTATCTTAGAATTTTTGTATTATTTTTCCCAAGGGGCATTGATGTATTCAAACTTTATCTTAATAATATAACGTGTGTTTCCTTTTTGTCAAAAACAAATTTGAATCTTTGAAATCCTTGAAAACATTGCATATGCATATACCATTCATCATAACATAAGCAAGTCTTTTGCAACAACTCTCTTCATCTCTCTATTGCTTATTTCAGTAAGATGGATCTCGAGTAAACAGTGAAGGATCTCCAAGCTCAGATCACGCAGTTTCAACAGTTGCTCATGACCCTAGCCAAGGGACAAGAAGAATTGAAAACTTTGTTGGCTGAAGAGAGGAAAAAGAAGACAAAGAAGGTAATCGGATTCTTAAACATGGGGAGAAGATTTCATGAGTAGACAAGAAGGACCCTGAACTTCGCAACAACATCGGAGAAAAAGACAATCAGGAAGGGAAGGGGAAAGAAACAGTTGTCCCGTCAGAATCGGAAGAGGAAGAGGAAGAAGAGGACTACTCTGAGGAACAGTATCCTCCAGCTGATGACAAGTACAGACATCTCGAAGAGCAGGTAAGCGCGATGGAAATCCAAAAGGTGCCAGGCTTGGACTTTGAGGAATTGGGTTTAGTGTTGGGGATTGTGATTCCTCTGAAATTCAAAGCACCTATATTTGCCAAATATGATGGAGTTTCATGCTCTAAAATTCATCTCTGGTCATATGTAATGAGAATCCAACCCCATACCGTTGATAAAGACTTATGGGTGCACTTCTTCCAAGACAGTCTGTCTGGAACTCAACTTAACTAGTTTTACCAACTAGAAAGAGCCAACGTTCATAATTGGGAAGATCTTGCCGCAACTTTCTACAAGAAATATCAATACAATGCTAATTTGGTGCCTACCCGTACTAAACTCCAGAGTATGGCCATGGCCTCCAATTAAGGTTTCAAGGACTATGAGCAAAAATGGAAAGACTTGGATGGAAGAGTTCAACCCCTTTCATCTGAGAGAGAGTTGGTAGACATGTTCTTGGGCACTTTGTCTGGTCTCTTCTTCAACCATTTAATTTGAAGTTCGTCTGCAGGCTTTACTGAACTAATATTGACCGGAGAGAGGGTAGAAGTCGGTATAAAAAGTGGAAAGATTCAGAAAGATACATCTTCTTCTACAGCTTTAAGGATGCCTTATATCGTGAAGAAAGAGGTAGCTGCTGTATATCCGCAAAGAAACTAAGATAGGGCCGAACGTCGACCAATGGTGGGGGATGTTATGATTCCTAAGCCTACGTCTGATCAACAAAGAAGTAATCAACCAAGGGTGGTGTGATCGGTGGGAATAGAACTGACTGTTTTTGGAATGCTGGTTCACGTTGTGTTTGTTTTTGCAAAATGTCGCGGTAAGCAAGAGTCGCCACCGTCTTTTATTTTATCCAACAAGGAAAGTAAAGAAGCACAGAAAAATTCCTTTTTCGAGATGTTTCTCGGGTCCGGGAGGTAGATTATAGAAAGGGAAGGTGTTAGCACCCTTTCTATCTGTGGTTATCCACAGGCTCTTACGTACTTGCTCAAAGTGTTTTCAAAATTTGCTTTTCTTTGTGTTTATGGGTTTGAAAGAAGTTTTTGTTTTGAAAGGAGTGTAAGTGCGAAAAGTTTTGTTTTGTTTTAAGAGAGCAAGTACTTAAGAACCATCTACCTACTCGAAAAAGGAATTAATCTGTACAAATGTCCTTTAGACAATGCTAGCCCACTATTGATGAGTAGGTAGCATCGTCGTTGGAGCTTTAAGGGTCAATTCGATTAAGGGACGTGTGGTCACTAAAGCAACGTTAGGACGCCTTAGCGGTAACCCTAATGTCTTAGATCATTTTATCTGAGGCAACCGTTTCGAGGTAACTATGATCTTTGGACAAGAGGGCGACCTCTAAAACTTCCTATACTCAATGACCACGTTCGAAGGCAACAAAGTGAGGTGTACCCTAAGAGTGCGCATGTGCGAGTGTATTGTTTCGGTTAATTTATCTCTGTACATGTCATGGGTGGGCTATGTTGATTTTAAGTTCATACATTGGATCTTGTCATGCATTCCCTATTATCAAGCATCTAACAGTTAATAGTTTGCGGAATTTAAATTGCGGAAATTAAATCTAAACTATTACAAGGCGTCGGGTATTTACATCGCCAAAAGCAACCCTTTAATTTAAATTGCGGAAAATAAAAGAAAGCGATAAAATAATGTCCTAATTAAAAGCTATTACATACCGGAAGCAATTACAATATTGGTAAAATGGACCGCGTGCGAGAAATTAAATCGGTGCATTTTTTAGGGATTTGACCCTTTTTTATTAAAGAAAAGATTTTTGTTTATTTTTGAATTAAATGGAAATTAAATTAGGTCAAACTTAATTAATTAATTAATAAAAATATTTTTGAGTTCTTGAATATTTAAGGAAATAAAATAAAATGGATTAATGTTAGTAAAACCTAATTATATAAATTAATTTTAATTTATTGCAAAAGATGTTAAAAGTTAAACCTATTTTAAAACTAAATTAATTAGGTTAATCTTTATTTACAAAAATAAAATAATGAAATTAATAAAAATAATATTTTTTATGTTTTCTGATTTTATGAGAAAAAATATTAATTGGTTAATTAACAATAAAAATAATAAAACAATTTAAATAAAAGAAATATAGAAAAGTGAAGAAATAAACCAAAGGGAGTGTGGGCCTGATTCTGAATGTGAGAATAACAATTCCAAGCCCATTTACTGCAAGCCTGCTTTTACTTTTCCCAATTCCATGCACGCATTTGACTTGAGAGTATGGTGAGTATTCAATTCTGGCCATTGGATCTGGTCTACAGGCCATCTGGATAATATCTGGATGAGGGCGTATGATGCACTGCAAGGCCTAAAACGCATTGGAATATCTGGAAACAAAATATAGAAAATAAGTTGGGGACCTGGGATTCGAACCCAGGTCCCATGAGACTTTCCACTAGCGCGCTTGCCACTGCATCACTTTGTTCTTTTTGTTATTAAATTACACATCAATTATTATATATCAAACAAACAATTATGCATGGAAAAAAAGCGCGTTGATTTGAAATTGTCCAATGGAGAGAAGACACCTAGTCTTCTTCTTCGTTGATAAACCTGGATATTTACCTGCGAATTTTATTCGCAGCTAAATTCCTAGGTTTGTCCTAAAATTAACCCTAGGCTATAGAAATGCAATCCAAAGCCATGGTTCGCTTTGTCTCTCCTTCCTGAGCATCTCTATACCAATTATTTGTCCCAACTTTTCCTGCACAGCAAACGCCTAAAAACAAGGAATGGAAACCCTAGGTCCGGGTGTTATGTTACAGGCTATGAAAACAAAATCAAATAATGTAGAAATGTTCCAAATAGACCGATTAGCATGATTGTACAAAGATTTTGGCAAAAAGATGCAAGAATAAGAGGTTATGTTTTCGTGTACAAAGGCATGTTCATGAGTACTTACAACGCGATTGAGGAGGTTTCAAGGCTTGGTTTTAATCCCAATAGATCCAGTGGACGTCCAGCAAGAGATTAGTGTGAAGTTTTTGCCTTGGAAACACCTCTAAGATCGTTTTCAGATTCAAGCTTTTTTCCAAGTTTGGTTTCTTGATTTTGGGCAGCTTCAGGTCGTGTTCTCGTGTGCTCTAGCTTGTGTGAGTATATTAGAAGTAATTAGGTTAAAAATTGGGCCTTGAATCCTTGTGAATTGATGACTTTGGATATGATATGATTCCTCCATTAAAGGCCTTCAAATTCTTTCCAAATCCAAGATTTTGTGCATGATATGGCTTGGCACGAATTTTATTGTGTTCATGATGTTAATCGAAAGCTGTATCAATCAAAAAGATCACAAGTTATTAATATTGAGATTTTATTTTGATTTAAATTGATTAAAAATGAATTAAATCAATAAAAATCAAATAAAATAGAAAAAATAATAATTGGTCATGAAATTGAAGATATAACACGTTTGTGGTGTGACAAGATCAAATCAAGTGGAAACAAGTGGGCCTATTTGTCAAAAATTGGAGTTTTGGGGATAGTTGACTTTTGGCAATTTTGGGGAAATGCCTAACTTCAACCATGCATAACTTCTTCAATTTTGAACTTTTGGAAGTGTTATTGGACTTTTTAGAAACCTTGAGATGTCCTCTAACCAACATTTTTGGTATCATATCATTTTTATATTCCATGCTCAAGTTATAAGCTTTGGCAAAAAAGGTGTTTTTGTTGAGTTTCAAAAATGACCTATAATGTCCAAATTTGTAACTTTTTGTGAGTGCATTTCTTGATCTTGGGGTGTGAATATGGATTGTATGAAATTTCACCCTCTTAAAAATGAGCTTTGGATGGGTCATTTCTCATAAAGTATGAGAAAGTTATGCTTGGTCAAAGTTGAGTTGACTTTTCCTACAAAACCCTAATTTAGCAACTTTTGAATCTTGACGAAACTTGAGCAATCCTTGATTAATCATGATAAACCCTTGATAAAATGATGAATTATCCTTCAAAATGAGAATGTTGACAAAAAATCTTGAAGTTTGACTGTATTTGGGACACCGTTGACTTTTGCCCTAGCACAGTCGATTTTTGGACCTTTTGAGCAATTGACTGGCCAAACTTCCTCTGCAAGGCCTGAAATTTGACATGGATGGTCTTGAGAAAATATTAGGACATTGGGGAGAACTTGAGGCCATTTGGATGCAAGGACCTTGATGTAACACAAAACCCTAATTTGGGGTTGACTGCCTTAGGAGGTGATTTGACTCTCCAATTCTTGAGCAATCTTGATCCATTTGGAGATTCTTCTTGACATGTCTTGAGAAATATGGGAGGGCAAATTTTGGGGTACAACAGGAGGAAAGGCCAGTCAGGCAGTTCACTAGAATTAACATGACTTTGTCTTAAGTATTACCGCATCTTTTGAGATCCAATTTGGTAACCTTGAAAGAAGCTCCGAAAAACCCCAATACAACATCTCCTCATTATCATCCCAATTCCCGTTGCGCATATCACTCTGAAAGTTGTGGTCACGATACTAATAACTCTTGGGCTTTGAAGAACAAAATACAAGACCTCATTGAAGCAAAAGAAATTGAGTTTGATGCGCCCGAAAAGCCAAACGTCATTTTTGCTCCTATGCCCAGACATGGCCACAATACTAATGCCATTGAGGAAGACTTGTTTGTTACCTCAGTTGATGAACTCATTACCCCACTTCCGACTATTAAAATGAATTTTTTGAATTCCGGTGTGTTCCTGGGTTGTGATAAAGTTTTCCATCTCTGTTTGTCCTCACCAACTGACTGTCCCTTGTTGAAAGTAGGCGTTCAGTGCCTGATAGAAAATAAGGAAATTTTATTCGAGAAGACTCTTGTTCCACCTATTCCTGTTGAAGATGTTTCTATCATTACCATTTCCGCCAATTCATCAAGGGTCTCCACCAAAAGACCCATTAGAATTACATCAGTTCCGAAAGAAGCTCCTTTAATAATCACAATGCCTGGGCCAGTCCCATATGTTTCAGACAAAACCGTGTCGTGGAATTATGGAGGGGAGGTCTACTATCATGGTATCAAGCAAGACTAGTCGGACACCAAAGAGATAAATTCTGAGAAAGAAGATTCTGACGTCAGTAATATTGCAGGAACTTGCAAAATTACCCAAAGCAGTAGGTTCTTCTCTCCAGAAATTGCTCCCCCAAAGGCTATTTTGGACCCGTAATCATCCTTCTGACTGCTCCAAAGGTTACTCCCATACCCATAATTATCTCTGCAAGTACTCCTATTGATGAAGCCGTTACAACCCATATTATCATTCAAACCAACACTCCTACTGCCGAAACTCGAGGAAAAAGTATTTTGGTTGAGCCTGTCCGGACGAAGGCCCAGTCATTGACTATCCTTGAGACTTCCAAGAAAGAAATGGAGGAGATCTTAAAAATTATAAAGAGGAGCGACTACGACGTAGTTGAACAATTGGGGAAAACTCCCTCTAAAATCTCCATGCTGGCATTACTACTATGTTCTGAGGCACATGCAAAAGCCTTGGTAAAGTTCTTAAAAACTGCCATGTACCTCAAGAGACGTCTGCTGATCAATTCCAAGATTGCATAGCCAGCTTGACAGCAGATAATGGCCTAGGTTTTTTGGATGTTGATTTGACACCGAGGGGAAGAAAGCATAATGAGGAATTGCATGTCTCGATTGAATGTATGGGCACAACCTTGGCTCATGTTTTGGTGGACACCGGCTCATCTCTGAACGTATTACCGAAAAAGGCTCTTGATAGACTTGACTGCGAGGGACTGACATTAAAGCCAGGCAACATAATAGTAAGGGCATTTGCGGCTCGAAGAGGATGGTGCATGGGGAAGTGGACATCCCCATAAAGGTTGGAACCCAAACTTTCAATTCGACCTTTTATGTAATGGACATCCTCCCTTCATACTCCTACTTGCGAGGCCGACCATGGATTTACAATGTTGGCGCTGTTACCTGTACATTGCACCAGATGATTAAGTATCCGGTTCAAGGTAAGATTATCACTGTCCATGGAGAGGAAGAATACATGATCAGCCATCTCAATTCCTTCAGATATATGGAGTTGGACGGTGAATTCATTGAAACTCCATTTCAACACTTTGAAGAGGTCCCCCAAGATGTGGCAGTGACCAAGGCTGTGTCTCAGATTCCCAAGATTACAAGGCCTCCACTCTGGATGTCATATTTGAAGGATGCCAAAGCAGTGGTAGAGGAAGGTGGATGCACTATCTGGGGGAAACTTCCAGATATCCCATATAAGTCTGATAAGATTGGCCTAGGCTTCACTTCAAGTGCTCAAAAGGCTGTACGCCGTGCCCGTGCGAGAGGACCACCCTTGAAGACCAGCAACCGTGAAGTCAACGCGGTAGAAGATGGTGAAGATGGTTGCAACTTGGAGGACTGGATATTCCCGACTGTCAATGGAGGACTCGACAATTGGGAGGCTAGAGACTTTGTCCCGATCACTTTTATCCCACAGTAATTCGTCTTTACATTTTATTGGATCTGTAATATTGAAACAATTTGCACTCTTAAAACCTTGTGTCTTACCTGAGGTACAATGGTCCATTTATAAGGGTTATTATCTCATTTTCATATGACATCAATGAATCATGGACGTTTTCGCATACAAACTTTTGTGCTCATTTTTTTTCTTTTACATTTTATTTTCTTTCAAAGATAGCTATACCCTCACACACACCCGCACTCACAATGCAGGTATACATCCATTCTGGATCCCATGGGTAACGATACTAGTATGGCCTTTTGTGACTCTGAGAATCTAATCTACCAAGCCGAAGATGAAGGTGAGGAAGATTGTGAGGTACCAGGGGAACTTGCCAGACTGCTACAACAAGAGGAGAGAACCATTCAACCTCACGAGGAACCTGTGGATACAATCAACCTGGGTACCGAAGAGGATAAAAAAGAGGTCAAGGTATGTGCTAATTTGGAACCCAGTGTCAAGGAGCGTCTGATTCAGTTGTTACACGACTACGTTGAAGTCTTCGCTTGGTCATATGAAGACATGTCGGGACTTGATGCAGACATTGTGGTACATCGTTTGCCTACAAGAGAAGATTGTCTGCCAGTGAAGCAAAAGGTTCACCGCATGAGACATGATATGTCAGAAAAGATTAAAGCAGACGTCATTAAGCAATTCAACGCAGGATTCTTGGTTGTCACCTCTTACCCTAAATGGGTTGCCAACATTGTTCCCGTACCCAAAAAAGATGGCAAAGTGCGAATGTGTGTGGACTACAGAGATTTGAATAGGTCAAGCCCTAAGGATGATTTTCCACTCCCCCACATTGATATCCTAGTTTACAATATGGCACAACACAAAGTGTTTTCCTTCATGGACAGATTCTTAAGTTACAACCAAATCAAAATGGCGCCTGAGGACATGGAGAAAACAACATTTGTCACACAATGGGGCACATTCTGCTACAAGGTGATGCCATTCGGGCTGAAGAATGTTGGGGCAACCTATCAGCGTGCCATGGTAGCTTTATTTCATGACATGATACATCACGAAATAGAGGTCTACGTAGACGATATGATAGCCATATCGCAAACAGAGGAAGAGCATCTTGATCACTTACAAAAACTGTTTGAGAGATTGAAGAAGTACAAGCTGAGGTTGAATCCAAACCAATTCACATTTGGGGTACGGTCTGGTAAACTCTTAGGATTTTTCATCAGCAACAAAGGTATCGAGGTCGATCCTGCCAAAGTTAAAGCAATACAAGAGATTCCTGCGCCTTGTACTGAAAAGGAAGTCAGAGGATTCTTGGGACGTTTGAACTATATTGCCAGATTCATTTCCCACCTAACAGCTACTTGTGAGCCAATCTTCAAACTATTGAAGAAAGATCAAGTAGTCAAATGGAATGATGAATTCCAAATAGCTTTTGACAAAATCAAATAATACTTACAAGAGCCTCCTGTGTTGATTCCACCAGTTGAGGGAAGACAATTGATCATGTATCTGACTATTTTAGAAAACTCAATAGGGTGTGTATTGGGGCAGCATGACGAGTCTGGCCGAAAAGAGAATGCTATTTACTACCTGAGCAAAAAGTTTACCGACTGTGAAACAAGATATTCACTGCTCGAGAAAACTTGTTGCGCTCTGGCATGGGCTGCTCGCCGGCTAAGACAGTATATGATGACTCATACTACCTTGTTGATATCTAAAATGGATCTGATAAAATACATTTTCGAGAAGCCTGCTCTTTCTGGGAGAATAGCAAGATGGCAGATGATCTTTACAGAATATGACATACAGTATACTACCCAGAAATCTATAAAGGGCGGTGTACTAGCTTATCACCTCGCTCATCAAGCTATAGAAGACTACCAGTCCCTGAAGTTCGAATTTCCAGATGAAGATATCATGACATTAGACAACTGTGAAGAATTCAGGCCATATGACGGACCTGAACAAGGATCCCGATGGACCCTGTTCTTTGATGGAGCCTTCAATGCACTTGGACATGGTATTAGTGTTGTACTCATATCTCTGGAAGGGTGTCATACTCCCTTTACCGCAAGACTCTGCCTTAATTGTACAAACAACATGGTGGAATACGAAGCGTGCATCTTCGGTCTCAAAGCTTCCATAGACTTAAGGATCAAATCATTGGATGTATTCGGAGATTCATCTTTGGTCATCAGTCAGATCAAGGGGGAATGGGACACCAAACACCCTAACCTTATCCCTTACAAAGAACATGTTTTGACATTACTACCAAATTTTGAGAAGATTACCTTCGAGCATTTCCCGCGAGAAGAAAATCAGCTACCAGACGCACTAGCCACAATGTCATATATGTTTAAACTTAATTGGGATAATGAGGCTCCCCAGATCACCATCGAACAAATGGATGAACCAGCACACTGTCACGAGATTAATACTGAAGAAGTAGTGGACCAGCCTTGGTTTCACGAAGTCAAGAGGTATCTCGAGGTTCAAGAATATCCAGAAGGAGCTTCAATCAATGATAAGAAGTTCTTAAGGAGATTTTCTGCTAAATTCTTCCTTAGTAATGGCATCCTGTACAAACGCAATCATGACTCTGTGTTGCTTCGTTGCGTAGATAAGGTCAAACCTGAAAGGATCATGGCTGAATTCCATGAAGGCACCTTTGGCACCCATTCCAATGGGTATACAATGGCAAAGAAGAGCCTACGAGCAGGCTATTACTGGTCTACCATGGAAGCAGATTGTTATCAACACTCTCGAACCTGCCATAAGTGTCAAATTTATGCTGACAAAGTGCATGTACCTCCGGTTCCTCTGAATGTTTTGAAAGCTCCTTGGCCCTTTGCTATGTGCGGGATTGATATGATTGGGGAAATCAAGCCGACAGCTTCTAATGGACACCGCTTCATCCTAGTGGCCATTGACTATTTTACAAAATGGGTGGAGGCAGTTTCCTTCACTTCCGTTACCAAGAATGTTGTTCCCCGTTTCATCAAGCAAAACCTTATTTTCTGGTACGGTATCCCGGAAAGGATCATCACTGATAATGGTACAAATCTCAACAACACTATGATCACCGCCTTGTGCGAGCAATTCAAGATTCAGCATCACAATTCTTCTCCCTATCGGCCAAAGATGAATGGTGTTGTCGAAGCTGAAAATAAAAACATTAAAAAGATCATACAGAAAATGACAGTCACATACAAAGACTGGCATGAGATGTTACCATTCGCTCTCCATGGGTATCGTACCACGACTCGTACATCAACTGGGGCAACACCCTATTCTTTGGTATACAGCATGGAAGTCGTCTTGCCTATTGATGTTCAGATCCCCTCTCTAAGGATTATGAAATATGCAGGATTGAACAAAGACGATTGGATCCGGACTCGACTCGATCAACTGAATTTGATTGATGAAAAGAGACTTACTACTGTTTGCCATGGTCAAATGTATCAAAAATGGATGATCAAGGCTTTCAACAAGAAAGTCAGGCGCCAAGTGTATCAAGTGGGGGACCTAGTGATCAAACACATCATATTGCCACAAGGTGATCCCATGGGCAAATGGACTCCTACCTATGAAGGACCGTTTGTAATCAAAAACATATTCTCCTGTGGGGCAATGATCTTGACCACCATGGATGGGGACGACCTGCCACACCCTGTGAACACGGACATAGTCAAAAGATACTATGCATAAGAGACCCGCTAGGTTGACACACCTAGGCAAAACAAGGGCATCCCGACGAATCAAAAAGGTTCGGGCAAAAGTTAGGGATAAAACAAAAAATCTGTACACCTGGTAAGTTGAAAATCCGAAAGGGCGACTTGGGCAAAAAAGGGTTTCCCGATGGACTGAACACCCGAAAGGGCGGTCCAAGAAAAAGTTAGGGGATTAAGGTGTACGACTATGTCCCGTTGGATCACTTTATGGACAAACTTTGGCTTCCACTGAGATTCTGATCAATTCAATCATCTTCGGGCGAGGCAACAAATAGACAAGATGCTTAGAGATACGGAGGCTATAGTAGAACGGAAACCCCATGGGATTATTACACATAGCTATCTTTTCTTTGTATCAAATTTTCATTTTTTATGACAGCATTCCCTTACCACAATGTTTGTCTCCTTGTACAAAAATACTTACTCAAAGTCAATACAAAGATATCCCTTTGAAATTGCAAAAACTATTTTTCTTTTCTTTACGCTTGTGTTTTGTTTACAAAAACGTCCAATGATTCATTGATGAACATATGCATTTGAACATAATTATTGTTTACAAATAAACAAGATGAAAAGAGGCAATTACTGATAGGTTGAAATGATAGGAAAATATCTCTAGGCTATTCTATAAGTAATCCCCTGCAGTACGTCGTTTAAATCCCCAGCGGAACGAAGCTTCAAATTGTCGATCCCCAGTAGAGGTCGTCAAATTTCTCAGGATTCCCTAATAGGATTTTATAAGCAGTATACGACATTCCCATTACAATAGAGCTTATTTCTCAAAATGTTCTTAAAGACAATTTGCTGAAGTTTGTTAATTCTACAGGGCTGACGAATGTTCTTAAAACATGTTTGATAGACAATGAAGTCTTGTTTGAATCAAGAGTGACATGCGAACTCATTTTGATTAACAGTTAGCTATTGGACAAGAATTGAAGATTAATACTTTTGACCATAAGTCTTTGAAGTTAAGTTAATCAAGTGGAATTAAAATTCTTAAACATTTATTTTGTTTTAGAAGTTTGATTGGAGTACAAAGTGTTTTGTTTTGCTTGATCATCTTTGGTGATTGCTTGAAATACAAGTTATTCAAAACAAGGTATTTTACTCAAAGCATTCAAATAAGAATTCCAAAATTCAAAGTTGAGATTGGTACAACATTTTCATTTCACACAAAGTTTATTCAGAGGCATTAAATTCATTACATTACAAGTTTGAATTTACAAAAATTGTCTTGTCTACAAATGCAATAAATTACAAAGATCCGCTTACAAAAAAGAAGAGAGAAATTCTATTTCTTCAAAGTCTTCATCCTCAAGCAACCACTCCAATCTTCGCTTGCCATCCATGCCTCATGTTTATGAAAAAGAAAGGGAGAAGTTTGTTAGTAACTTAAACATTCAAAAATGAACAAAAAAAATACAAAGTATTCTAATTCATCATTAGGGTGATTTTTGTTGAATCGGAAAAGAAGGGTTTTGTGTTCTAAGACCTCATACAATTCTTGTTTAATCATTGGCCTGAGAATTTTTGGTTTGCAAATCACAAGGTACATGCTTGGTTCACAAACAAGGTAAAACAAAAATGAGCAAAACAGGCTGCATAACAGAACAAGCTACATAGCAGCAAAACAGACTGCATAACAGAACAAACAAAACCAGCAAACAGGGCATAGCAGGTAGCAAGCAACAACAATGTTGCAAACTGCCAAAACAAAACCAGCAAATAAGCTGCATAGCAGGCAAACAGGGCATAGTAGGCAGCAAGCAGCAACAATGCTGCAAGCTGCCAAAACAAAACCAGCAATAAAGCTGCATAGCAGGCAAACAGGGCATAGCAGGCAGCAAGCAACAACAATACTACAAACTGCCAAGACCAAAACCTGTGCAAAAAAAATCTAAAGAGGAAAAAAGTATCAAGAGTTCAGAAAAGGAGGTTTTGTGTTCTAAGGCCTCAAACAATGTCAAATTTTATCATGGGCCCATTGTCATTGCAAACCACAAAACAAAACTTGGCCCACAATAAACAAATTCAAAAGAATTCCAACCATACTCCCAGTCCACTAGAAAAAGATTCAAATCAAGAAATTCAAGCCCAATAGAGGCCTCAAAATAGTGTCCTATCATTGGCCTAAAGATATGTTTGCAAATCACAAAAACTTGGTTCACAGACAAGGGAAAACAGAAAATCAAGCCTCATACAAAATGGATTTAATCATGGGCCTAGAACTTTTGCAAATCTCAATTGAATTGGTTCACAATAGACAAAATGAATTCAAATCAGATTCAAGCCCAACTGAATTTTACTTCAAAGGAAAAGCCTCATACATGTTTCACAAAGACATAACTACATCATTGGCTTAGAAAATGTTATCTTTTGCAAATCACAAAGACAAAGTTGGTTCACAAAAAGTACAAATGATCAAATCAGATTTCAAAGAAAAGACTCATCATGTTCTCACGCAACCAAAAGATAAAAAAAGCCTCATGTTGTTTCAAATCAGAAAATATCAAATCAATAAGCAAAAGCCTCATGTTGTTTCAAATCATAAAATATCAAATCAACAATCAAAAAAGCCTCAAATTTGCAAAGTCATGTCATAGGACTATAGTATTTCACTACAAATCTCAAAACAAATTTGTTTGGTTCATAGCAAAAGTCCACAAGAAACTAGTACAAAAGTACAACAAAAGCAACCAGCAAAGTCGGAAAAGTATAACAACAAGTACAAAAAACTTTAAAAGGAAAAGACAGTATAGCAGACACTGTACCAGCAACCAACAAGCAAAGTCAACTAGCAAAGTTGATTTATCAAAAAACCAGTACAAGCAACAAAGCCAGCAGTATTTTATCACTATCACAAATCAACCAATATAAAAGGGCAACAATACTGTGCAAGAAGGAGGGTTTTTTTCCAGCAAGAAGAATATACAGAAAAGATAAAAGTCCAGCCACTGTTTTCATCCCTCAAAGATCACTGTCAACAAGCCACAAGATACCAAAACACATCAACAAAGAAAAGAAGTAATTTCTCAAACTATTTTTAGATTCTTTTCATAGAAATATACAAAACTTTTGAAACTTTTTCTTAGCTTTCTTTTACAAAACATACATTTTAGGGTCAATTAAAAGCAAAATAGAACACATAGGAATAGGAAAACTTGTAACAGAAGTGAACACAAAGCCATCATTCAATTATCTCAAGAAATCATCAGTAAACCCCATTGTCACCAAAGGGCCAAACATCATTTTTCTTTTTAGTTTTACAAAGAAAAACATACAGAGATTCCAAACCCTCAAAAATCATTTCAATTTCTTTTTCCAGCAAGTCAACAAGATATACAAGATATACAAAACATCATTACCAGCAAATAGAACCAAAACCCTTCAAACTCACATCATAACAAATATACACAAACCAAAAATATTTTCACCATAAAAGGATATACACAGCTCAAAAATACAGAGGCAAAAACTTGTACAGAACAACAACAACATCAAGCCCTTTTCATTCTTTTTCCGGCCAAAGGAAGTATACAAACATACGTAGATAAAAAACCAAAACCATGATTCCAATTTTCCAACATATAAACTCCTCAAAAATCATTTTTTAAACAGAGTTCAAGAAATGAAATACACATAAGCCAACATCACCAGTTTTGCAAACCCAAACCCATTATCAAAAAAAGAAATTTCACTGAGAAACATGCAAACAGAAACCCAAACCCTAAACTTTTTTTTTACCATCATTTTTAAAAGAAACGCAACCATTCAGAATTAGCAAAGAGAGGAAACTTAGAAAGATCTCACCCAAATATCGAGTGATCCTCGCGATAAGAACCGTTAGGATTCCGATTTCCCCCTTTTAGATCTATGCGAAACTAAGCGAAATCTGCAAAAATAAGCACCAGATTAGGATAGAGGAGAGAAAGACGAGTAAGATAATGTAATAAAAATTAAGATTTGAGCCCAGCCGCCGACGTCACCTCCGTGAGGCAATTTCCGACGCGATTTCTGTTTCTTCTCCGGTGAGGGAACCATAGAGAGAGAGAGAGTCAGAGAAGTGAGAGAGAGAAACATTTTGGCCAAATGAAATTGGGTCTCATAACCTGGTTGTTTTGTTCAAAACAACCAGGCCCTTCATTAGCTAGGCCCAAAATCTATTTTACTACCGTGCACCCCCCCAACCATTTCCTATATACCATGCAGACCCATTTTCAGTTTTTTATTGTTTTTGTTTGCTGCTAACAAAAAAACACTAATGGGCCAAATGAAAATCTTTTTTCTAACAAACAACATAATCTAATTTTCACACCCCAAAAATCTTTTCTATATTTTATTTTCTTATCATTTATTTTTACAATTATCAATACTAATTTTATTACTATTTATATTAATAAAATTAAAACAAAATATATGTATTTATTTTCATTATTTTCTAGGTTAAAGACGCTAAATATATTCTTTTTTGAAATAAATTTAGCTCTTTTTAAACTTAGGTTTATTTTAATAAAAAAAATTAAATTAGAATTTAGAACTTTTATTTCATTAATTTTATTTATTTACTAATTTAATTAAATTCCCAAAAAACCCTAAAAAACAAAAAAAAACTTGTTTTCTTTGATAAATTTGTTCTTTTATTAATTTCATTTTCATTTTAGTTAATTATTTTCTTTTAATTAAGTCAAAATCTTTAACACAAAAATACACTCTACATTCATTTCATTGCTTGTATATTATATTCATATCATTATTTATACATTATATCATTATTTATATATTCCATTTCTGGTACATAATGTTTATTTCGATTTTTGTACAAATTCAATTTGGTTGTAATAGATTAATTAGGTTTATATTATTGCAATCTCCATTCATAAATTGTATATCCCCCTCCCACAAGTGTTGTAATAGTGTAGTAATTTTTAATTTCGCAATTTATCACTTTTACATAATATGCTAGTAATTACGGTTTGTATGAGAAGATAAAAATCAATCAAATAGAAAACCCTAATTCAAGACAAAAACAAGCATGAAAATGACACACTTGCATGCAAACACCCCTAGGGTTACTCCACTTGGTTTCCTTATACAAAAATGGTCATATTACGCATGCAAGGTATCTTAGCAAAAACAAACAAATACAAGATCATAGTCCCTCGATGACGCTATTCAAAGTTTCCTTACAAAAATGATCATAGTCCCTCACAATGCTAAGATACTTTGCAATATTGCTAATCATGGCTATACGATGACCCACGCCCGTCCTATTCACATCTAAAGATAGGGTTTCTTACCAAATCAATGGTAAGACAACAATATCAAAGGAAAAGAAAATGAACAAGAAAGACATTTGAGTAGGTAGATTGCTCTTAATTACTTGCTCCATTTCAAAACAAATATCCTTGCTATTTTCAAAATAAACACACATTTCTAAACATCTTACAAACATTGAAAAAAATTTCAAAAAATATCAACATCTTTGTATACATTCGTACGAACGAGAATCATTACAAAGATCTCCTAAACAATGGCCTCTTTACAAAATATTTTCAACAATCACACAAAGCACAATTTCAAACGAAAGCAAGTGATCTAGTAAGTAACTAAGAGCCCATGGAAAACCATGGATGAAAAGGGTGCTAATACCTTCCCTTTTCATAACCTACCCCCCAAACTCAAGAAACAATCTCAAATGTATTTCCTGTGCTTTTTCACCTTTCCATTTGGATAAAAGAAAAGTCGGTGGCGACTCTTGCTAACTGGAACATTTGCGATAAAACGCAAAACAATCAAGTCATTTCTCCCACCGTATCAAAAAGGGTTATCATAAAGTGAATCGTCGCACTAAGGCAATTCCACAATTTTTTTAAGCACACAAACACATAAAAGCAATTTCAAAATGAGCAAGTACCTAAGAGTCCATGGAAAACCATGGATAGAAAGGGTGCTAACACCTTCCCTTTATATAATTTACCCCCCGTACTCAGAAACATCTCGAAAAAGGTTTTTTCTGTTATTTTTCCCTTTTCCTTTGTTGGATAAAATAAAAGATGGTGGCGACTCTTGCTTACCGTGCATTTGCAAACAATAAACGCAAAACCAGTAGTAACTAAAAAATAGTCAGTTCTGCCACCGTATCACAGTAAACAAATAGTCCAAGTATCATTAAAGTTTTTTATGGTTCATGTTAATTATTAAGTGTCTTGAAAAGGAAAAGAAAAGCTCAAGTGAGAAAAATAAAAATGACATAAAAGTAAATGCTCAAGTGAGCAAAATAAAAATAGCATAAGAATAAATGCTCAAGTGAGCAAAATAAAAATGGCATGAAATGTAAATTCTTAAAGTAAATGGTACATAAAGTAAAGATCACAAAATAAAGGCATAAAATAAAGTCAATTGTTAGAAATTAGTGCTTAGTTGGATGACCATCTTGAAACTTGCATTTGGAACTTATTAGAGGATTGGAGAACCAAAGCCTCAACATAACAAGTTGAATTTGCTTTTTTTCAAGTATATCATCCATTTTGGAATCCTCAAAAGTAACATTTAATGATCAATAATGTTTAAGTAATCTGTGTTGACCAAAAGTGATGTAGATCCATTAGAGGATTGGTAGAACCAAAGCCTCCACATAGTGAATCTCAATATTATTGGATCAAAGAGATCAAATTAACATACTTGGGCTTGCAAACATAGGTTTGGGCCACGAATGATCATGTATTCGAATCAGGATAAAATTTAGCGCTATATTAAGCAATCGTAAGTGGACTTATGTAGAAGTCGCGTCTATTTTGAGGCCAGACAATAGCAATCTATGTACTTCATGTTTGGATAAATGATATAGAGATAATCATCCCTTAACATGTAGCACAATTAAAAAATAAATGGATAAGATGAAGAGGGAGGGGAATGATAAGCTAATTTGGATCACTACCTCAAATTTCTTTTATCTTTAAATTCAATCACTCATCTAGATGGATTAAAGCACTAAACATATCATTAATCTAATGCACCAAAAATGAATTAAATAATTCACTCATTGGTAGATTTGAATTTATGAACATTTATCCAACTTCATCTACATCACAAAGTCCATTGAATTTAAAGAGAAATTGGACATTTGAAATTGCAATCCAAACCAACAATCAAAAGGAGTGAGTAGAAAAACATTTATGGATCAAAACAGCCCCAAAACAAGGCCAAAAAATGCATTTTGTCTCTGTGCAACTTGATTGCACTACAGTGTAAATCGATTTGCACAGTGTTTTTTTTCCAAAATTTGCGCGAAATTCATTTAGTGCAATCGATTGCACTGTTACAGCAATCGATTGCACGTTGTTACAAATAGCAAAACAACATTTTAAAAGGCTAAATTCTTGTTCAAACCATCCATCAAATACCTTATGATCATGGATCCAATTGAGCACGAAAATTACATCAAAGTATGAGAAGATAGCGCCATTGAAATCACAAAATAATGCTCAATGAATCAACCCCAAAGATCAACAAGAGATCACATTATGAAAGATGAATTATCCAACTTACCAAAGGTAGATCTAGAGAATTATCAAAACAACTTCAATAATTTGCTTCAATTCAACTACAAGAATCAATTGCCCAAGCTTGGATGTAGAGAATTAATGAAGAAAAAGTATTTGGATGAAGGTTTAGCTCAAAGATTAGTAAGATTCAATGTAAATCTTACTAACTTTTTTTTTAAAATGGAGCTTACTAACTTATTTGCCAGATGCTTTGACTTGGTACCTACAAAACACAAATATGCAAAGACAAAGACATATTTTTTTTTATTTTGATTAGAAGTTAGTTAACAACACATATACAAAATACACAACTAAGGTGCTTGGAGATTCCTCAAGGGAAAACTTAAAGATAGGAGATAGAAAAAGAGGAATAACCAACCCTAATATGATCTTGTTATGATCGAGTTGATATGATATGATAGAGGAATCTTAGGGGAAAAACATGGGGTACAACAGCTGCCCTTATTTAAGTGTCTTCTATCCGGAGATACGAAGGTTAAGAATCTTTGTGTCAACACGATTGAAGATACTTAAATATAAAACAAGCCCTATTTTTGTCCCTAAGATGCCATGCAATGCTTATGGTTATGAATGCAAATGGACAAATATAAAGAGACGCAAGACACCACTGGGGATGTAGAAAAGGAAACAAAAATTGAAAAGAAACCCAACCAGGAAAATAAATCACTGGTGAATCAAAAGACCCGACTCTATTGGTTTAAAACCCAAAGAAGAGATAAGGTAGCATCAACTCAGCTAAAGAGGAAATAGTACAGTATAAAAGTGATTGACAGCCAACTGTGAACTAGCAACTCAATAGTCGAAGGTAGAAGATCGAAAAGATATTGACTCATAGATGACAGTAAACTACCAACTCATAGTTAAAGGTAGAAGATCAAAAAGATACTGACTCTTAGATGATGGTAAAATATCTGAAGGCGAAACTAACAACGTTCACTGAAGGTAGAAAGAGAAAAGAATAACAACACCGACATTCATTGATGGTGAACTGCCAACATTCACTGAAGGTAGAAAGAAAGCAATAATCACCAATGTTCACTGAAGGTAGAAAGAAAGCAATAATCACCAGTGTTCACTGAAGGTGAGCTACCCACATTCACTGAAGGTAGAAATAAAAGAACATAACACCAATATTCACTGATGATGAACCACCAACGTTCACTGAAGGTATAAAAAAGAATAACACTGACGTTTACTGACAGTGAGCTACCAACGTTCACTGAAGGTAGAAAGAATAGAATAACACTATCGTTCACTGACGATGAACTACCAACATTCATTAAAGGTAGAAAGAGAATAATATAACACCAATATTCACTGATGGTGAACTACCAACATTCATTGATGGTAGAAGAAAGAAATATAACGCCGTCATTCACTGAAGGTAGAAAGAAAAGAATAATACTAATGTTCACTGAAGGTGAAATACCAACGTTCGTTGAAGGTAGTAAGAGAATAACATCGACGTTCACTGAGGATGAACTACCAACTTTAACTGAAGGTAGATAGAAAAGAAATATAGCCCCGACGTTCAATAACAGTGAGCTACCAACGTTCATTGAAGGTAGCAAAAAGATAACACCCATGTTCACTGTAGGTGAACTACCAACATTCAGTGAAGGTAGTAAGAGAATAACATCGACGTTCACTGACAATGAACTACTAACTTTCACTGAAGGTAGAGAGAAAATAAATATGGCACCGACGTTCACTAGTGCTGAACTACCAACGTTCACTGAAGGTAGCAAAAAGATAACACCAATGTTCACTGAAGGTGAACTACCAACATTCACTGAAGGTAGTAAGAGAATAACATTGACGTTCACTAACAATGAACTACAACTTTCACTGAAGGTAGATAGAAAATAAATATAGCACCGATGTTCACTGATGGTGAACTACCAACTTTCATTGAAGGTAGAAAAAAGATAACACCCATGTTCACTGAAGGTGAACTACCAACGTTCACTGAAGGTAGTAAGAGAATAACATCGACGTTCACTAACGATGAACTACCATATTTCACTGAAGTTAGAGAGAAAATAACATAGCACCTACGTTCACTGACGGTAAAATACCAACGTTCACTGAAGGTAGCAAAAGATAACAAGTTTCCCCAAAATTTCGGCGTTTCACCTAGAACGGGTCTTAACTTCTTCTTTAATAAAGGCATTCCGCCTGGAAAGAGTAATATATAAGCTGTCTCAAATAAAGAGACTACCACTTACAAAGATTTCTTAATGAATTGTCTCTGTCATATTGAAAAGACTTGCCATCCATTAGAGTAATTTGACAACGAACTGCAAACTATCTACTCAAAAAGAAGATAGCAAAAACGTAACGCCAACTTTTAGAGGGAAGTATAAGTTTCTAAAATAAAGAGACCTGCTACTTGCTGTTATAGGAAGGATTAAAAAATGACTTCATGGGGAATGAATCATGACTTCCTGGGGAATGAATCATGACTTCCTGGGGAATGAATCATGACTTTGTGATCGGTGGAAATAGAACTGACTGTTTTGGAATGCTGGTTCGCGTTTGCGTTTTGCAAAATGTCGCCGTAAGCAAGAGTCGCCACCATCTTTTATTTTCTCCAATAAGGAAAGGACAAAAGCACAACAAAATTCCTTTTCGAGATGTTTCTCGGGTTCGGGAGGTAGATTATAGAAAGGGAAGGTGTTAGCACCCTTTCTATCCGTGGTTATCCACGGGCTCTTAGGTACTTGCTCACTATGTTTTCAAAAAAAATTTCTTTTCTTGTGTTTGTGGGTTTTGGAAAAAGTTTTGTTTGAAAACTTCGATTTAACTCTTGTATCTGTCCTCAAGAGCGTATGAAGTGTTTTTTGAAAAGTGTAAGTGCGAAAAGTATTTTTGTTTTGAAAGAGCAAGTACCTGAGAACCTCTACCTACTCAAAAGAAATTAAGCTGTGTAAATGTCCTTTAGACAGTACTATCCCACTATTGAGAAGTAGGTAGCACCGTCGTTGGAGTTTCGGGTCAATTCGATTATAGGGACATGTGGTCACCAAAGCAATAGTAGGACGCCTTAGCGGTAACCCTAATGTCTTAGATCGTTTTTTATCAAGGCAACCGTTCCGAGGCAACTTTGATCTTTAGACAGGAGGGCGACCTCTAAAACACCCTATACTCAATGACCACGTCGAGGCAACCAGTGAGGCGTACCCTAGGAGTGGCATGTGCATGTGTGTTGTTTTCATGTTATATTATCTTGTACATGCATTTGTGAGCTACTGATTGATTTTATTTGTCATACAAGTCTTTCATGCATATTAACAGTTAAGAGTGCGGAAAATAAAGTGCGGAAAGGTAAATCTACGCTATTACAAGGCGCGGGTCTATACATCGCCAAAAACAAAACCCGTTTGGAAAATAAATGCGAGAAAGTAAAAGAAAGCAATAAAATCCTAATTAACTATTACATCCTCGGAAACAGTTACATCAATATAATCAAAAGGAATTAAAGCGCGAAAGAAATTAATCGGGACGTCCTTAGGGTTTTGACCCTTTTTGAGAAAAGAATTGAGTTTGGTCCTTTTTGCAATCAATTAAATATTAAACCTAAACCTAATTAATTAAATAATTACAAGAAAAAGTGTTTTTGAGTTTTTTATGTTTTAATGAAAATAAAATAAAGGAATTAAAATTGTCAAAAGAAACACCTAATTCTATGTTAATTTTATTTATTAAAAAAAAATATCAAAGTTAACCTAATTAACTAAATTAATTAATTCACATTTATTTACAAAATATTATTAGTAGTGAAAATAATAATAAATAATATTTACATTTTTCAGAATTTGTTATGAAAATAATTTATTAGGTTAATTAAATAATAATAATAATAATAGTTATTAAAGAAAATAAAAATAAAGAAAATAAAAAAAGAAATAGAAACCAGGGGGGTTGATGGACCCAATTAGGAGGTTTTGCTGGAAATTTTAGGCCCAATAACACTCAAGCCTGTTGACTTCTGGAATTGTCCACGTGCATGTTGACTGAGGAACCATGATCCTCCATCTCTGGCCTTTGGGTTGGTATTATGTGACACATGGCGTGATGATGCCTGGAGCGCATGATGGAACACGTTTAGGAAGTTGCATGCAATCACGTTAGAAAAAATAATATGGAGCTTTTGGGGGACCTGGGAATCGAACCCAGGTCCCAATGATGAACATCCAGCGCACCAACCACTACTCCACTCGCCTGCGTTTGATATTATAGTGGCCATTGAAAATAATATATAAAAATAAAACACATGCTGTACAACAAAACAAACGCGCGCATTTTTCGAATGTTCCAATGGCATGCTGGAAACGCATCATCGTCCTCGTTGAACACCTGCAAAACAAAGAAAATAGCGGGGGGTTTTAACCCCCACAACCTGCATGGCCTTGACGAATTCGCGAGGGTTGTGTTTGATTCTTCTGGCCTTGACGAATTCAACCATAGGCGTGAGAAGGTCCAATTTTTTTTGTACAGCAAAGCCCTATTTTGAAAGCTTCGGAACCCTAATACTTGTTAATGGCATCTTTTGATTCAGGGCTCCATAATCAAATTAATCTGTACCATTAGCTTTAGAGAGGTTCTAGCAATGCAAAGCACACAAAAAATCACATTAATAATGCATGAATTATGAATTTCGATTATGAGAAAGAAAGCTAAACTGTGCGACTGTGTAGAGTGATTTCTTGAGGTTAAACGCTTGGTTTTGATTGCAATGCGTTTTTGGGAGTCCCTGCAACGTGTTAGAAGAAATTAAATTGCCTTGAATTGGCTTGGAGTATGAAGATCAGTTTCAAGCTTTCTTTGAATTTTTTCAATATGGTAATGGCTCTTTGCAGCAGTTTTGCACGTGTATGGCATTAGGGTTAGGTTCAACATATATAGTATAATGGATTTAGGTTACAATCTTGGCCAAGAATCCATGGAATTCATGTTTCCAATATTTGATTTCAATCAAATCTTTTTGCATAATTTTAATTGGAAAACCTTGACAAATTGGGAGATTTTGTCCCCTTGATGTGTACACGAAATCTCCAGCTTGTCTTGAGCTTATTTGCATCACAAAAGATTGAGAAGAACATATCTTGATATTTCCCTACATTTTAAATCAATTAAATGAATTAATATTAATAAAAAATCCAATTAATTAATAGAAAATGAGAAAATAAATTCAAATAATCCCAATGGGTCGTGCATAGGCCTTGGACAATGTTTCAAGAAGAAATTTGAGGCCCATTAGCAAAAATGAGGTGTTTTGAGCAAAGTTGACTATTGCAAATTCATGAAAATTTCCCAACTTCTCCAATGCACATCTTGCTCCATTTTGATCATATGAACATGTTCTTGGACATTTTGGAAAGGTCTTGAAGTCCTCTAAACAATTCATTTGGTCCCATGTCATTTTGATTTACCAATCTCAAGTTGTGGTCTTTGACTTGAAATGCCTTTTTGTTGACTTTTGAAATTGACCTATAATGTAGAAATTGATAACTTTTTGTGAGAGCATTTCTTGGACTTGGAATGTGAAGATGTGTTGTAGGAAATGTCATCCCCTTCAAAATGAGCATTGGATGGGATTTTTCTGATGAACCATGAAAAAGTTTTGCATCTTGATGATTTTTGAGCCATGCTTGTGGAATCATGATCAAGACTTGATAAAATGATGATTGTGAGCTCAAAATAAGATGTTGACCAAAAATTCTGACTTTTGACCGTCAAATGACCATTTTGCCCCTGCAGTTGATTGTGAACCAAATAGGGCTTTTGACTGTGCAATTTGACCCTGTGAGTCTTGAGACTTGACATGTAGATGCTTGGAAATGTTTATAGGCATATGGGACTTGTTTGAGCCACTGAAAACCTCAACTTCCTTGCAAGAACCAAAACCCTAATTTTGACTGGCTTAGGAGGCAGTTGGACTGTGCAATCTTTGAGAAGTCTTGAACCATTTGAGGATGATTCTTGATAAACTTTGAAGAATATGGGAGGGAAAATTTTGGGGTAGAACAGTTGCCCCTGTTCAATCTTCTTAAACCTGAGGATGTAGATTGGCTTGCGTGCATTTCGTGATCCGAAGGTGGAAGATGATTGAACACTAGAGTGCCCAGAAATTTGCACTCGCATAGTAGGATATCAGCAATGTGATGGCGGGAATGGGCTTACAGATGCCATTTGGAGATATGATGGATAGGAGGATGGGCTTATAGATGCCATCTGGAAGTGTGACAGAACCTTGTTGGGAATAGGCTTATAGATTCCATTTGGAAATGTCATGGATAGTTGAATCTGAATAAGAAACAGAATGGCTTCCGTGTCTGGAGCATATCTAGTCTATATCTAATTGCTGACGTCTGAATAAATAGTAGAATGACCGCCGCGTCTGGGGTATAACCATATTATATATGAGTGAGTTACAGAGTGTCATCCGAATCTGGATCGTATCTGGAATGTCTTTTGAATGAATCTGGACTAAACAATAGAATAGCATCCGGGTTTGGAGCATTTCTAAGTTGTCTTTAGAAGTTTGAATCTGAATAAGCAGTAGAATAGCATCCGGGTCTGGAGCATCTCTAAGCTATCTCTGAAAGGGAATCTGAATAAGCAATAGAATATCATCCGCGTCGGGATTATCTCTAAGCTATCTCTGAAAGTGAATATGGAATAAGTATCAGAATGTAGCCATATCTGGGTCGCATCTGAACCATCTCTAGAAGGGAATCTGGAATAAGTATCAGAATGTAGCCATATCTAGGTCGCATCTGAACCATATCTAGAAGGAATCTCTGAGTAAACAATAGAATAACATCCGTGGTTGGAGCATCTCTAAGTTATCTTTAGGAGTTTGAATCGGAATAAACAATAGAATAGCGTCCGGGTCAGGAGCATCTCTAAGCCATCTCTGAAAAATAAATCTGGAATAAGTATCAGAATATCGCCATGTCTGGGTCGCATCTGAACCATCTCTAGAAGGGAATCTGGAAAAAGTATTAGAATGTAGCCATATCTGGATCGCATCTGAACCATCTCTAGAAGGGAATCTGGAATAAGTATCAGAATGTAGCTATATCTGGGTCGCATTTGAACCATATCTAGAAGGAATCTCTGAGTAAACAATAGAATAACATCCGTGGTTGGAGCATCTCTAAGTTATCTTTAGGAGTTTGAATCGGAATAAACAATAGAATAGCATCCGGGTCAGGAGCATCTCTAAGCCATCTCTGAAAAGAAATCTGGAATAAGTATCAGAATATCGCCATGTCTGGGTCGTATCTGAACCATCTCTAGAAGGGAATCTGGAATAAGTATCAAAATGTAGCCATATCTGGATCGCATCTGAACCATCTCTAGAAGGGAATCTGGAATAAGTATTAGAATGTAGCTATATCTGGGTCGCATCTGAACCATATCTAGAAGGAATCTCTGAGTAAACAATAGAATAGCATACGTGGTTAGAGCATATCTAAGTTATCTTTAGGAGTTTGAATCGGAATAAACAATAGAATAACGTCCAGGTCAGGAGCATCTCTAAGCCATCTCTGAAAAGAAACCCTGAATAAGCAAAAGAATAGCATCCATATCTGGAGCATTTCCAAGCTATCTCTGAGAAGAAACTGTGAATAAGCAAAAAAATAGCATCCATATCTGGAGCATTTCTAAGCCATTTCTGGGAAGAAACTCTGAATAAGCGATAGAATAACATCCGAATCTGGAGTATCTCTAAGCCATCTCTGAAAGGAAACTCTGAATAAGCAAAAGAATAGCATCCATATCTGGAGCATTTCCAAGCTATCTCCGAAAGGAAACTCTGAATAAGCAAAAGAATAGCATCCATATCTGGAGCATTTCCAAGCTATCTCCGAGAGGAAACTCTGAATAAGCAAAAGAACGCGTCCATATCCGGAGCATTTCCAAGCTATCTCCGAGAAGAAACGTTGAATAAGCAAAAGAATAGCATCCATATCTGGAGCATTTCCAAGCTATCTCCGAAAGGAAACTCTGAATAAGCAAAAGAATAACATCCATATTTGGAGCATTTCCAAGCTATCTCCGAGAGGAAACTCTGAATAAGCAAAAGAATAGCATCCATATCTGGAGCATTTCCAAGCTATCTCCGAGAGGAAACTCCGAATAAGCAAAAGAACGGCGTCCATATCTGGAGCATCTCTAAGCTATCTCTGAGATCTCTTTAATGTAGATATGCCCTGGCCAGATACAGGTATCGAATCCACACTCAATCGCTCACAGATATGCCCTGGCTAGATACAGGTATCGAATCTGGAACTGCGACAGTTGATAGTAATCATCTTTGGATTGACCTTTTTCCTGAAAAGGCAAAACATCAGTTGTATGCAATGTCATGATGCATGATGTCAAAAATGAGATAGTGTCGTATGCACTTCATCATGTATGTAAGCAGGATGTATAAAGTGTGAAATGTTTATGAATGTATTTTCGTCTGGGAAAATAAATCCTTGACGAATGCCGGGAGTTTGTTAAATCCTGGGCTGATGTTGAAGAGTAGAGTTCTTCGTTTCCGCTGGGGATGTTGATTGCAAGAATAAACTGGTAGGAGAAGATGACTCCATTGGGGAATAAACTTGGTGAAGAGATTACTCTGTGGGGAATTACTCTGTGGGAAGAGATATTTCACTGAGGTTTTGATGAGAACTCCGCTGGGGATTCCGTTGATAAGTTATGTTGGGGAATCTGATGAACTCCGCTGGGGATAGGAAGAACTTCGTCGAGGACGATCTTTCTGTGGCAATTAGCTGAGGATAACCCAGTTATAAGCTCTGGTGGGGAATAACCTTTTCATATGGTCGGGGAGAGACGTATGTACTCTGCAGGTGATAAGCTTCCAGAATCTATTGGGGATAAGCTTCCAGAATCTACTGGGGAGGATGATTCAACTCTCCTGGGGAAGCTTTTTAGACTGTACTGGGGAATGGCTCCACTGGGGTGTCTGGTATTCCACCGGGGAAAAATCTTATATTAAGACTGCCGGGGAGGCTTGCTTAGGAACATCTGCATACTCCGCTGGGGAATGTTGAGATTTTATGGGGGTACCCAACTTCCTTAAGGTTAACAGTAGATTAACTCTGCTTGGGGAGAGTGTTGCTGACTCGCTGGAGATACTGTGCCTTTTCGGGGCTGACGGGAGATCAACTCTGCTCGGGGGAGAGTTTTGTTGATTTGTCTTACTCTACGGGGAGTGGAGGTAACTTGGTCATGTTCTTCAGCTGAACTTACCTTAGTACCTCGGTGGACAGAGCAACTAGATCGCTTAGACAATTCTTATTGCCCCAGTTTCTGCGGGAGAAGGTACCTGTGGAGGTGTTTGATGATTGCCGACTGACAAATCTTCTTCTGGTAGGCAAGTGACGAGATGACAGGACATAATCGTACGCTTTGATCCCTAACTTTTGCCTGGACCGCCCTTTCGGGTTTTCAGTCCACCGGGATACCCATTTTTTCCCAAGCCGCCTTTTCAGGTTTTCGACTTGTCGGGTGTACAGATTTTTCATTTTCATCCCTGATTTTTCCCGAACCCTTTTGGTTCGCCGGGAAGCCCTTATTTTTGCCTAGGTGTGTCAACCTAGCAGGTCTTTGATTATGCGCAGTATTTTTTCGACTATGTCCATGCTCTCAGGATATAGGGAGTTGTCACTGTCAGTAGTGTTGTGTTTCCATACTACCAGAAGATGTTTGGTCATGCAAGATTCGTTGCTGGAATTCCTGTTCAATGCCCCAAGTGACTCAGGCGGAGATCTGCCCCTGGCTCTTTGGCATTTTGAGAGATTCTCTTAATCTTGACTTAACTGCCCCAGATGATGGACAATGATCATGCCATGCCCTTGATTGGAGGTGCTTTTGTTCATTAGACATTCGTCGTGCGAACTTCTATGTTGTTCAAACAAATAGTCATATGCAAGCAATGTTATATTAAAAATGCAAAGCTTATGTCTGTCTTGAAGTTTTTGAAAATGCATTTTTTCATAAAAACAAGTGAATTTTTTGTAAACTGTGATGTCAACTCGTTATTTTACCGCAAGCCTTAAGGAGTCAGGATACCTTTCGTAACAGTATACTTTCGAACTAACTCATGCTTCAGCTAGGACTTTTAAGGGTTATAACATGGCCTGGTTCACGGTTTAAGAAACAAAGGATAAAGGCTCAAATTATATTTGTACCCACCCGCTCTTCGTGATGTTCTTTGATCCTAAACTCAGCTTATCGTGCATTAGACCTTGTTTGAGTCTTTGTTCTGATATTCCGGTGATGGTTCGGATGTTGACAATTTATTTTGAATAGGCAGCCATTTTTGTTGAGAGTTTGCAGGATCTCTTCCCTTTTGATTTTTGTTATCCCTGTTTTTTGCCTGAACTGTTTCTTTTTGAATTTACAGTCAGCGGGATGCCCCAGTTTTTGTAAGTCTCCTTCATAGGTTTTGACTTATTGGGATTTTATTTCTGTGAAATGATGACTGCCTGTCTTTATGATTATTCGGAACCATCACTGTCTTTTGTTTCAAAAGGACTTCTTTTGATGTCATTCGTTATGCACTTGGATCAACTGAGAGAACTACCCTGCCCCAGGTTATGATTAAGGGTTTTTAATTTTTGAAAAGAAAAACTCCTACTTCTTTGGCTCAAAGGGGTTGACGAGGGATTATCTTCCTTATAACTCCAGTGTTTAGGAATTGAAACAATGCTTGTACCTCATCAGCGGGGTCTGTTCAAAAGCATACTGTAGATTGTGGTATTGTTTTCGTCATCCTCCCTCAAGAGGCTTAGAATTATTAATCGAGCGTTGAACATCACAAAAAATGAAAGCAATTTTGAATATAATGAATACAAATAGATTAATTCAAACAGACATATGCGATGCATTAATGGAATAAACAAGTTTGCTATGACATTAATTGTTTGTATAAGCAAAGAAAATTACAACTCGGAAATTCAAATAAAACAAAAGCCTTCAGTGATTTGGCAAAGGAGCAGTGATTATGTTTGGAGTATCTGGTGCTTCAAACTGGATTTCCTTGGCATCAATCATGTCTTGGACCTTGTTCTTCAGAGCCCAACAGTTGTCCGTAGTATGCCCCGGGCTATCAGAGTGGTATGCACACCTTTCGTTGGGATGATAGTTAGGAGCAGAAGTGTTTGGATTCCGGAGAGGAGCCCTTAAGGTAATCAGCCCTGCCTTCAACATTTGCTGTAGCGCTTGATCCAGTGACATGTTGATCTTAGTGAACTGTCGTTTGGGTGCGACCTCCTTACGTTGCTGCCCCTGTCTTTGCTGAGCAGGCATAGGATTAGAGATCTAGGTTTCCCCTACATGTTGATCATGACGACTCTTTTTACCATGGACAACATTGGACTCCTTCTTCCCACTGTAAGGCTTTTTCTGAGCATCCGAAGGTGTAGCTTCTTGAATCTTCCCAGCCTTGATACCAGCTTCAATTCTCTCCCAAGTCAGAATGAGGTCTCTAAACCCTGCAGAAGAATTACTAATCATATGGTTGAAGAACGGACCAGACAGGGTCCCCAAGAACATGTCCACGAGTTCACGGTCAGTCAACGGTAGCTGCACCCTTCCAGCCAGGTCCCTCCATTTTTGCGCATACTCCTTAAAACCTTCACCCGTCCCTAACGACATACCCTGGAGTTGGGTATGCGTAGGAGCGAGGTCGGAATTGTACTGATACTGCTTGTAAAATGCAGTAGCCAATTCCTCCCAGTTTCGAATATTGGTTCCATCCAGCTGATAGAACCATTCGAGTTGAGCCCCTGAAAGGCTATCCTGGAAGAAATGGATCCATAAGTTCTTGTCTGCAGTATACGGTTGGATCTTCCTTACATAAGAACGGAGGTGCAGCTTAGGGCAGGAAGCTCCGTCATACTTCGCAAAAGAAGGTGCCTTGAACTTGTGTGGGATCACCACCCCGGAAGATAAACCTAGATCTCCAAAATCCAACCCGGGCACATGCTGAATCTCCATAGCACTCAGACGATCCTCTAGTTGCTTGTACCTGTCCTCAGCAGGAGGGTACTGTTCATCATTGAAATCCGTCTCGTTGTCGGAGACCACGGGACTAGGAACCCTTCTCTCTTGGGGACTGTCTTTCCCTATAGAGGAAGTAGCCTCGTTTTGTGATCCATTCCCAGATCTGCGTCTAGGATTGAACAAAACAGTCCTCTTCTTCTTCTTCTTATGTATCAGAGTCTTCAACTCCTGTTGACCCTGGGCTAGACTCATTACCAACTCTTGGAACTGGGAGTTCTGGGCCTGGAGGGCCTTGATATCTTGTTCAGCGGAAGGTTCAGAAGACATGATGATTGCTGAAATAAACAGTGAAGAAGGTAAGTGACCTTTCAAATGAATACATGTAGTGATATGTATGTATGCATGCAATGTTTTCAAGGGTCTCGCGGGGTAAACAAGAAAATTGTTAGAATTTTCATTTTGTAGCTTGATGGAAGGCACTGCATATTGTTGAGAGTCCTTCTTCAAGAGTTAAGGCTCACCATATAGAGTGGGTCATCGCCCCTGACTCAAGTCATCAACCTGGCTATAGGAAAATAAATCCCCTTTGCCCCTTGCTAGACATTTTGGTTCATCATGACCTGCATCACAAGCCCTTGAGATCCTTGAAATGGGTTAGTCCTTATGCAGGATGTATGCAATGGTATGATGGTATGATGTTATGCTATGCATGGAGTGATGTAAGTAAACCCTGTTATGAGTCCAGATTAAGGACTGTAAACAAACACCTGCAAGGAACTCATGTGTCAGATAACAAGTATGTGCAAGTAATTCAAGTTAGAAGGCACATAAGTCACACAGAGAGCCCTTTAGAGTTTAGGCCAGCATGAAGTTCGGGGTACTACCCTCTGGAAGTTGGTGGGCTCAAAACCTGTCCTATCAAAAGTAACCGGGTTCTAAGTAGCTCAATATCATTGGGTTGTTTTCTATGTTCATTGTTTTGGTTTAGCCACTGAACTGGCGACCAAAATATTCCAAGAAAACAACCCTCAATGAGTGTAGTATCGAGTATCTACCAACTTCGGACTGCACCAAAGTCGGTCATCTCACTACCCCTAAAGAGGCCAGGATGGTCAAGTAAGGTTCCTAAGGTCAGTTGATGCTTCACGACACCACACGGCGGCCCCGTACTCTCCTTGACTTGACTCAAGGGTTACCGATACTCACCAAAGTGCCACATCAATGTAGCAACTGCTTCAACCGTGTCGGTATACCCCGCACAGTTCCCTCACAGTTTGTTGCTACTTCTAAAAGGTATCCCCCAGATCCAGGTTAGGATCTATGAAACTCCAAGACAGGCCCACAATATTAAAGCAAACAAGCAATTGAAAACATAAGAGTGGTCTAATCCTAAGGTACACCTCACTTATTAAAACTCCCCAGCAGAGTCGCCAGTTCTGTGATCGGTGGAAATAGAATTGACTGTTTTGGAATGTTGGTTCGCGTTTGTGTTTTGCAAAATGTCGCGGTAAGCAAGAGTCGCCACCGTCTTTTATTTTCTCCAATAAGGAAAGGACAAAAGCACATCAAAATTCCTTTTCGAGATGTTTCTCGGGTTCGGGAGGTAGATTATAGAAAGGGAAGGTGTTAGCACCCTTTCTATCTGTGGTTATCCACGGGCTCTTAGGTACTTGCTCACTATGTTTTCAAAAAGTTTTGCTTTTCTTGTGTTTGTGGGTTTTTGAAAAAGTTTTGTTTGAAAACTTCGATTTAACTCTTGTATCTGTCCTCAAGAGCGTATGAAGTGTTGTTTGAAAACTTTTGTTTTGAAAAGTGTAAGTGCGAAAAGTATTTTTGTTTTGACAGAGCAAGTACTTGAGAACCTCTACCGACTCAAAAGAAATTAAGCTGTGTAAATGTCCTTTATACAGTACTATCCCACTATTGAGAAGTAGGTAGCACCGTTGTTGGAGTTTCGGGTCAATTCGATTATAGGGACATGTGGTCACCAAAGCAATAGTAGGACGCCTTAGTGGTAACCCTAATGTCTTAGATCGTTTTTTATCGAGGCAACCGTTCCGAGGCAACTTTGATCTTTAGACAGGAGGGCGACCTCTAAAACACCCTATACTCAATGACCACATCGAGGCAACCACTGAGGCGTACCCTAGGAGTAGCATGTGCATGTGTGTTGTTTTCATGTTATATTATCTTGTACATGCATTTGTGAGCTACGGATTGATTTTATTTGTCACACAAGTCTTTCATGCATATTAACAGTTAAGAGTGCGGAAAATAAAGTGCGGAAAGGTAAATCTACGCTATTACAAGGTGCGGGTCTATACATCGCCAAAAACAAAACCCGTTTGGAAAATAAATGCGAGAAAGTAAAAGAAAGCAATAAAATCCTAATTAACTATTACATCCTCGGAAACAGTTACATCAATATAATCAAAAGGAATTAAAGCGCGAAAGAAATTAATCGGGACGTCCTTAGGGTTTTGACCCTTTTTGAGAAAAGAATTGAGTTTGGTCCTTTTTGCAATCAATTAAATATTAAACCTAAACCTAATTAATTAAATAATTACAAGAAAAAGTGTTTTTGAGTTTTTTATGTTTTAATGAAAATAAAATAAAGGAATTAAAATTGTCAAAAGAAACACCTAATTCTATGTTAATTTTATTTATTAAAAAAAAATCAAAGTTAACCTAATTAACTAAATTAATTAATTCACATTTATTTACAAAATATTATTAGTAGTGAAAATAATAATAAATAATATTTACATTTTTCAGAATTTGTTATGAAAATAATTTGTTAGGTTAATTAAATAATAATAATAATAGTTATTAAAGAAAATAAAAAGAAAGAAAATAAAAAATGAAATAGAAACCAGGGGGGTTGATGGACCCAATTAGGAGGTTTTGCTGGAAATTTTAGGCCCAATAGCACTCAAGCCTGTTGACTTCTGGAATTGTCCACGTGCATGTTGACTGAGGAACACCATGATCCTCCATCTCTGGCCTTTGGGTTGGTATTATGTGACACATGGCGTGATGATGCCTGGGGCGCATGATGGAACACGTTTAGGAAGCTGCATGCAATCACGTTAGAAAAAATAATATGGAGCTTTTGGGGGACCTGTTAATCGAACCCAGGTCCCAATGATGAACATCCAGTGCACCAACCACTACTCCACTCGCTTGCGTTTGATATTATAGTGGCCATTGAAAATAATATATAAAAACAAAACATATGGTGTACAACAAAACAAACGCGCGCATTTTTTGAATGTTCCAATGGCATGCTGGCAACGCATCATGGTCCTCGTTGAACACCTGCAAAACAAAGAAAATAGCGGGGGTTTTTAACCCCCACAACCTGCATGGACAAAAAATAGCGAACAGGCCTATGTTGTATATAAATTGTTCGCGAGGGTTGTGTTTGATTCGTCTGGCCTTGACGAATTCAACCATAGGCGTGAGAAGGTCCAATTTTTTCTGTACAACAAAGCCCTATTTTGAAAGCTTCGGAACCCTAATACTTGTTAATGGCATCTTTTGTTTCAGGGCTCCATAATCAAATTAATCTGTACCATTAGCTTCAGAGAGGTTCTAGCAATGCAAAGCACACAAAAAATCACATTAATAATGCATGAATTATGAATTTCGATTATGAGAAAGAAAGCTAAACCGTGCGACTGTGTAGAGTGATTTCTTGAGGTTAAACGCTTGGTTTTGATTGCAATGCGTTTCTGGGAGTCCCTGCAACGTGTTAGAAGAAATTAAATTGCCTTGAATTGGCCTGGAGTATGAAGATCAGTTTCAAGCTTTCTTTGAATTTTTTCAATATGGTAATGGCTCTTTGCAGCAGTTTTGCACGTGTATGGCATTAGGGTTAGGTTCAGCATATATAGTATAATGGATTTAGGTTACAATCTTGGCCAAGAATCCATGGAATTCATGTTTTCAATATTTGATTTCAATCAAATCTTTTTGCATAATTTTGATTGGAAAACCTTGACGAATTGGGAGATTTTGTCCCTTTGAAGTGTACACGAAATCTCCAGCTTGTCTTGAGCTTATTTGCATCACAAAAGATTGAGAAGAACATATCTTGATATTTCCCTACATTTTAAATCAATTAAATGAATTAATATTAATAAAAAATCCAATTAATTAGTAGAAAATGAGAAAATAAATTCAAATAATCCCAATGGGTCGTGCATAGGCCTTGGACAATGTTTCAAGATGAAATTTGAGGCCCATTAGCAAAAATGAGGTGTTTTGAGCAAAGTTGACTTTTGCAAATTCATGAAAATTTCCCAACTTCTCCAATGCACATCTTGCTCCATTTTGATCATATGAACATGTTCTTGGACATTTTGGAAAGGTCTTGAAGTCCTCTAACCAATGCCTTTGGTCCCATGTCATTTTGATTTACCAATCTCAAGTTATGGTCTTTGACTTGAAATGTCTTTTTGTTTACTTTTGAAATTGACCTATAATGTAGAAATCGATAACTTTTTGTGAGAGCATTTCTTGGACTTGGAATGTGAAGATGAGTTGTAGGAAATGTCATCCCCTTCAAAATGAGCATTGGATGGTATTTTTCTGATGAACCATGAAAAAGTTATGCCCTGGTCAAGTTACAGTTGACTTTTCAACTGTCCAAAAATAGAAACTTTTGCATCTTGATGATTTTTGAGCCATGCTTGTGGAATCATGATCAAGACTTGATCAAATGATGATTGCGAGCTCAAAATAAGATGTTGACCAAAAATTCTGACTTTTGACTATCAAATGACTATTTTGCCCCTGCAGTTGATTGTGAACCAAATAGGGCTTTTGACTGTGCAATTTGACCCTGTGAGTCTTGAGACTTGACATGTAGATGCTTGGAAATGTTTATAGGCATATGGGACTTGATTGAGCCACTAAAAACCTCAACTTCCTTGCAAGAACCAAAACCCTAATTTTGACTGGCTTAGGAGGCAGTTGGACTGTGCAATCTTTGAGAAGTCTTGAACCATTTGAGGATGATTCTTGATAAACTTTGAAGAATATGGGAGGGAAAATTTTGGGGTACAACAGACTTCATGGGGAAAAACATATGGCTTCCTAAGGAAAGAAATATGACTTCCTAGGGAAAAACATATGACTTCCTGGGGAAAGAAATATGACTTCCTGGGGAATGAAATATGGCTTCCTGGGGACATGCCAACATATTCGTGCTGAGGAGATAAAAGTTTTCTCGTGCCAAAATAAATGCACTTTATCAAACCAAGGCTTGAAGCTTGCAGAGATCAAAAGTAATAATATTACTGGGGATCATATATTAAAACCAGAAATAAACCGGAATGAATCAGTCAACCAAAAATACATCCTTTGAGAAATAAACTCAAAAGGGAAACCCAAATCATCCAGACAAAGAGTTGTACAGGAATCATAAATAAAAAATCTTCCACGAGGGACAACTCAGTGGGGAAATTGAAAAAATATACATTTTCTGCTTAAGGTTTACACTCTATTAGAGAGAGGACAACACGACTCTGCAAAACAGGGTAATATGTCAACAAAAAATTAATGAATGCAAATGAGCAATGATTTTCTAAATTCAACTATATATGATGTATGTATGATTGTATGAGTGTTATTATGTATATGCTGACAAAACAGACATATAACACTGGGGATAACCAGACAAAACCAACTCGGGTACAGTCAATACTCGGCTAAGTCACATCCAAGATGAAAATTCCATAAGAAAATAAGCACCAACTGAGGAGACAGATTCCTATTTCACGGCTTAACTTCACTGGAAAGGAATATAATCCGGAAATAATCAAATCACAACAATAAATCAGTATAGATACAGGGATATGAAATCCTTCTCCAGGCTTCACTGGGGAATAACACACATAATTCAATGGGGAAAAAAATGTTTCACGGTCCGTACTCCTACTGGGGATTGCAATACTGATTTCAAATAAAGCGGATGAAAACCATATCGTCAAATCATCAACTAAGGATCTCGTGCTGACTTCACTGGGGACATATCATGCAGACCTCCCTAGGGGAGATAGTGCCTCATCTTCGAGACTCTGGATGGTCATTTACTTCATTGTTCTTTCCTTCTTGATTGTCTCCTTCACCTGACGAGGTTGCGAAATCTAGAGTTCACCTGGCTGGTCCTTTGAAGCTTCTTCCCAGATTCAAAACACCGATTGGTTTCTTCGCTTTCTTCTTCTTCTCTTTGATCATCAAGGTTTTAAAATCCTCTTGTCCTTTTTCCAAAGTCAAGAATATTTGTTGGAATTGAGTGTTCTGCGCTTGGAGATCCTTTACTGTCTGTTCAATATCCATCTCACTGAAATAAACAGTAGAAAGATAAGGAGACCTGTTGTAAGAAACCTGTTTTTGTTATGATGAATGAAAATGCATATGCAAATGACTTCAAGGAAATTAGAGATTTAAATTTTTTTAGACAAAAAGGAAAGACATGTTATATTAATAAACCCAAGTTTTGCGTACATCATGCCTCTTGGGGCTTACAATGGAAGAAATAAAATACAGAAATAAAATTCCTAAGATAAAAAGGTTGAACGCATCCTCTTTGGCGCGATGTAGGCGTTCAGACTCCATTCTTCATGAAGCTGCTTGGTGAGTTCCAGAACCTTCTTCTCACTGGCATAAAATTGGGCTTCGAAGATGTCTCGTTCTTCCTTTAGTGGAATCCAACCCTTTTGCAAGTCTTCAAGAGAGGTAGGCATGTTGGGGTGAAGGACAGTATACGATACATCTCCTTCAGCAATAAGCTCCATGATAACGGGGAGGATGGATGGGTAAGGAATTACGAGACTCTAAGCATGAGCTCGCACCCACCTAAGATAAGGCTCGAGAGGGATAGAGTTTTTGTGTCCCAATTTCTTACTATCCACCTTGTTCACTATCCTCGAAGCTCGTACAAACCTCTGACAGTAGCCTTGATTGTCACTCTCGTAGTCGAACACCACACCTTGGATGAGCATATCATGAGGACCATATCTTCGGGCATACCCAAACTATCATAAAGCTAAGCAAGGGTTGTAAGTGACACCTCCCCTAATGCCAAGCAGAGGGACATTAGGGAATTCCCTACATCGGTTAATGACAGAGGTATCTTCCAAGGATCGAGAACACCAATAAATGTCAGAGTGTGTAAGAGACATCATCCTTTGAGACCATGGCAATCCTTGCTCGTTCTTTAATACCTCTTTTCTTCATAATGCGAGTATGGAAACAATGTAAGATGTCTCTGAGAAAAGTAGGTATAGGATTACGAGAGAGAAATATTTTGATGGCGTTCACATCTATGAATTGGTCCGAATTGGGAAATAGAACCAAACCATAGATTAGAAGGGCTAGGATATCTTCAAAGGCTTGAAAATCCATGTCTTCCCAGAATGAATGAGCCTTCTTCAATAGAAACTTGGCTAGGAACCCTTTGACTCTGCTTCTTGTCTCCCAGTTTGCTATAATGTAGGTTCTCTTCAGATGCAAGGCTTTGGAAATGACTTCAGGTTTCGGAATCCCTTCTAGACCAGTGAACGGTATCTGATCAAGCATGGGAACTCATAATAGTAGAGAGAACTCTTCTAGTGTAGGAACCAACTAATAGTCAGGAAAGGTGAAACAATGATGTATGGGATCAAATAATTGGAAGAGCACACACATCATTTACTCTTGGAAATTGGAGGTATCTAAACTCAGGAGTCAACCATATTTTTTGGAAAAAGGAGAATCTCCGGGCACCCTTGACGCTAAATCTTGGAGTTGAGGGTGTGCTTTCACGAAGCTAATTCGGATGGTATTCCTTCGGACGGGATTCATGGCCTACAAAACAAGGCAAAGATAAATTCCTAAATCCATGAAATGGTTAGTGAGAATGCTTATGATGTTATGATGTTTATGATATTATGTACAAGTATGCAAAGCAAGTTATTATGTACACACAAAACAAACAAGTCCTTAGGTTCAGGCTTGCATGGAGTTTGTAGGTAAGTACCATCTTGAAGTTTGGTTGGCTCAACCTGTCCTAGAAAGTAACCGGGTTCTAGGGGATCTCAATATCACTGACTTTTCTTTTAGGCATTGTCTCGGCATAATCAATATTTTCTTGCGGCCAAGATATCCCAAAATTCTGGTCTCAATGAGTGTAGTATCAAGTATCAATAAATTTTGAGATTTCCACCGAAACCGGTCATCTCACTACTTCCTAATGGCCAAGTTGTTCAATTAAGGTTCTAAAGTCATTTAGTGCTTCATGACGCTGCTCAGAGGCCCCATATTCTCCTTGATTCAACACAAGGGATACTGGTGCCAACAAATGCGTCACACTAACGTAGCCATTGCTTCAACCATATCGGTCTATGTCGTACAGTTTCCATAATCTATTGCTACTTACCTTAAAAAGGTGTCCAAATCCCGGTAGAGGATCAAAATAAACCCAAACAAGGAACCATAATGTAAAGCAGGCAAATCAAACAATGGAAAGCAAGTAAAGGTGATCTAGCCCTAAGGTAACCCCACTTTAAAGTAATTCCCCAATAGAGTCGCCAGTTCTATAATATGGTAGGAGAACTGACTTGGTTGTTTTGCGTTTGATCGCAATTATTGCATATAGCAAGAGTCGCCACCGACTTTTTATTTATCCAAAAGGAAAGCTTGAAAGGAACATGAAAGACCTTTCGAGATATTTTCTTGAGTTCGGGGGGTAGGTTATGAAAAGGGAAGTTATTAGCACCATTTTCATCCATAGTTATCTACGGGCTCTTAGTTATTTGCTAGATCACTTGCTTTTTGTTTGAAGTTGTGTTTGTGATGTGGGTTTTGAAAGTATTTTGAAACAGAGTGTCATTGTAATGGTTCTCGTCTCTAAAAGAACGTGTACAAAGTGTTTTGTCTTTTGAAAAAGTTTCAAGGTGAAATTGTGGGTGTATAAAAATGTTTTTATTCTGAGCAAGCAAGCAACTAAAAGCAATCTACCTACTCAAAAGGTCTTAAATGTTCTTTTCTTGTTACTTTAGATGTTGTTATCTCACCATTGTTTTGGTAAGAAACCCTATCATTGGATGTGAAGGGACAGGCACGGGACCTTTTGTATAGTCATAGAAGGAAACTTATGGGACGTTTTAGCAATGTCGTTTAGGGACTAGATCGTTTACCGAAGGAAACATTGAGGGTCATCGAGGGACTACGATCCTTTATCGAGGGTCTTTGCTAAAACACCCATTTTCGAGGGACATGACTATTTTCCAAAAGGCAACAAAGTGAGATTATCCTAGAGGTGCTAGTATGCAAGTGTGTTTGATTTACATGCATTTAGTCTTTGATTAGGTTTATCTATTCATTGATTTTATCTTGCCATACATCCTAAAGACTAACAATATATGGAAGCAAATAAAAGGCAGAAAAATAAATTCTAAGATATTACATCATTTCGGGGATGGGGGTACATATTTAAAAATGGGGATTTACAAGAATTTAAATCTTAATTATCTATTACAACCATATTGAATTGTATAATACAAGAAAAGGAAAGGATTTGTTTTGAAAAAAAAAATTTGTCTTAATGAATTAAAAGGAAAATAATTAGTTAATAAAAGAAAATATTTTTTTATGCCTTTTTTATATTAATAAAAATAATATTTATGCTGAAAATAATAAGAATAAGAATGAAAAGGAAAGAGCAACGAAAACAGGATCAGCACGTTGCTGGAAAAAAATGAAAGGGACCAGAAGTTCTGATGTTAGTCATGCTATAGTTCAGAAAGAAACGTTAGATGGGACCAGAAGTTCTGGGTTGTTGTGTGCTGAAGTTCTGAAAGAAACGTTAGAGGAAACCAGAAGTTCTGTGTTGTGTTAAAACAGTAAGAAAGCCTAGAAGTTATGTGTGTGTTAAAACAGTAAGAAAGCCTAGAAGTTCTGTGTGTGTTAAAACAGTAAGAAAGCCTAGAAGTTCTGATGTTGTGTCATAACGGTGATAAAGCCTAGAAGTTCTGATGTTGTGTCATAATAGTGAGAAATCCTAGAAGTTATGATGTTGTGTCATAACAGTGTAAAAAAAACTAGAAGTTATGTGTTGTGCTAAAGCAGTGAGAAAAAATCTAGAAGTTCTGATGTTGTGTTATGAGAGTGTGAAAAACACTAGAAGTTCTAATACTGTGTCAAAACAGTGGGAAAGAAGACTCAGAAGTTATGTGTTACACTTCACCTCCCTCCTTACATTATCCAAAACATCTACAACTTATTCAGTTCTTAACAACAGCAAATCGGGGAAATAAAAGCACGTTTGTTTATAGAAGTTCTAATTCTAATTCTGAGCCTAGTTTTCTTCAAGAAGTTCTGATCCATAGTTTTTCTACTTATGCAATAATATGGACAGTATTAACACTATGATATTTACATGTTTAATGATGTTCTCAATAAAAATTTCAAAGTCAGAAGGACTTACCTTGAATTTGAAGCGTACATTTGAGACCTAAGTTGCTGCCTTTGAATGTTCTGGGGTCAGCAAGAAACAGAACAGAAAATGTTATGTTTTTTTATTCAAAAGGGAAGAACAAAGGTATTGTTTTGGGAATTCTGGTTTTAAGAATGTTGGAATGTATGCTTTTCTCTCTTTTTTTTGTTTGATCACTCTCTCTTTTCAAAAGCCAGCCCATTAAGCGTGTGATGGAACAACTTATTTTTAGATGAGTTTGTTGTGGTTTTGGGGGGAAAAACAAATGGGATTTAAAACCTTTTTGGCATACGGTTCCATTTCTTTTTAAGCACAATTTTTATATGCTAATTTGGTGCAACTTTTGGGACAGGCACGGGACCTTTTGTATAGTCATAGAAGGCAACTTATGGGACGTTTTAGCAATGTCGTTTAGGGACTAGATCGTTTACTGAAGGAAACATTGAGGGTCATCGAGGGACTACGATCCTTTATCGAGGGTCTTTTCTAAAACACCCATATTCGAGGGACATGACTATTTTCCGAAAGGCAACAAAGTGAGATTACCCTAGAGGTGCTAGTATGCAAGTGTGTTTGATTTACATGCATTTAGTCTTTGATTAGGTTTATCTATTCATTGATTTTATCTTGCCATACATCCTAATTACTAACAATATATGGAAGCAAATAAAAGGCAGAAAAATAAATCCTAAGATATTACATCATTTCGGGGATGGGGGTACATATTTAAAAAAGGGGATTTACAAGAATTTAAATCTTAATTATCTATTACAACTATATTGAATTGTACAATACAAGAAAAGGAAAGGATTTATTTTGAAAATGTTTTTTTGTCTTAATGAATTAAAAGGAAAATAATTAGTTAATAAAAGAAAATATTTTTTATGCCTTTTTTATATTAATAAAAATAATATTTATGCTGAAAATAATAAGAATAAGAATGAAAAGGAAAAAACATCGAAAACAGGATCAACACGTTGCTGGAAAACAAATGAAAGGGACCAGAAGTTCTGATGCTAGGCATGTTATAGTTCAAAAAGAAACGTTAGATGGGACCAGAAGTTCTGGGTTGTTGCGCGCTGAAGTTCTAAAAGAAACGTTAGAGGAAACCAGAAGTTTTGTGTTGTGTTAAAATAGTAAGAAAGCCTAGAAGTTATGTGTGTGTGTTAAAACAGTAAGAAAGCCTAGAAGTTATGTGTGTGTTAAAACAGTAAGAAAGCCTAGAAGTTCTGATGTTGTGTCATAACGGTGATAAAGCCTAGAAGTTATGATGTTGTGTCATAATAGTGAAAAATCCTAGAAGTTATGATGTTGTGTCATAACAATGTCAAAAAAAAACTAGAAGTTATGTGTTGTGCTAAAGCTGTGAGAAAAAATCTAGAAGTTCTGATGTTGTGTCATGACAGTGTGAAAAACACTAGAAGTTCTAATACTGTGTCAAAACAGTGGGAAAGAAGACTCAGAAGTTATGTGTTACACTTCACCTCCCTCCTTACATTATCCAAAACATCTGCAACTTATTCAGTTCTTAACAACAACAAATCGGGGAAATAAAAGCACGTTTGTTATAGAAGTTCTAATTCTAATTCTGAGCCTAGTTTTCTTCAAGAAGTTCTGATCCATAGTTTTTCTACTTATGCAATAATATGGACAATATCAACACTATGATATTTACATGTTTAATGATATTCTGAATGAAAAGTTCAAAGTCAGAAGGACTTACCTTGAATCTGAAGCGTGCATTTGAGACCTAAGTTGCTGCCTTTGAATGTTCTAGGGTCAGCAAGAAACAGAACAAAAAATGTTATGTTTTTTTATTCAAAAGGGAAGAACAAAGGTATTGTTTTGGGAATTCTGGTTTTAAGAATGTTGGAATGTATGATTTTCTCTCTTTTTTTTGTTTGATCACTCTCTCTTTTCAAAAGCCATCCCCTTAAGCGTGTGATGGAACAACTTATTTATAAATAAGTTTGTTGTGGTTTTGGGGGAAAAACAAATGGGATTTAAAACCTTTTTGGCATACTATTCCATTGCTTTTTAAACACAATTTTTATATGCTAATTTGGTGCAACTTATGGGACAGGCACAGGACCTTTTGTATAGTCATAGAAGGCAACTTATGGGAGGTTTTAGAAATGTCGTTTAGGGACTAGATCGTTTACCGAAGGAAACATTGAGGGTCATCGAGGGTCTTTGCTAAAACACCCATATTCGAGGGACATGACTATTTTCCGAAAGACAACAAAGTGAGATTACCCTAGAGGTGCTAGTATGCAAGTGTGTTTGATTTACATGCATTTAGTCTTTGATTAGGTTTATCTATTCATTGATTTTATCTTGCCATACATCCTAATTACTAACAATATATGGAAGCAAATAAAAGGCAGAAAAATAAATCCTAAGATATTACATCATTTCGGGGATGGGGGTACATATTTAAAAATGGGGATTTACAAGAATTTAAATCTTAATTATCTATTACAACCATATTGAATTGTACAATACAAGAAAAGGAAAGGATTTATTTTGAAAATGTTTTTTTGTCTTAATGAATTAAAAGGAAAATAATTAGTTAATAAAAGAAAATATTTTTTTATTCCTTTTATATATTAATAAAAATAATATTTATGCTGAAAATAATAAGAATAAGAATGAAAAGGAAAAAGCAACGAAAACAGGATCAGCACGTTGCTGGGAAAAAAATGAAAGGGACCAGAAGTTCTGATGCTAGGCATGCTATAGTTCATAAAGAAACGTTAGATGGGACCAGAAGTTCTGGGTTGTTGCGCGCTGAAGTTCTAAAAGAAACGTTAGAGGAAACCAGAAGTTTTGTGTTGTGTTAAAATAGTAAGAAAGCCTAGAAGTTATGTGTGTGTGTTAAAACAGTAAGAAAGCCTAGAAGTTATGTGTGTGTTAAAACAGTAAGAAAGCCTAGAAGTTCTGATGTTGTGTCATAACGGTGATAAATCCTAGAAGTTCTGATGTTGTGTCATAATAGTGAGAAATCCTAGAAGTTATGATGCTGTGTCATAACAGTGTCAAAAAAAAACTAGAAGTTGTGTTGTGCTAAAGCAGTGAGAAAAAATCTAGAAGTTCTGATGTTGTGTCGTGACAGTGTGAAAAACACTAGAAGTTCTAATACTGTGTCAAAACAGTGGGAAAGAAGACTCAGAAGTTATGTGTTACACTTCACCTCCCTCCTTACATTATCCAAAACATCTGCAACTTAATCAGTTCTTAACAACAGCAAATCGGGGAAATGAAAGCACGTTTGTTTATAGAAGTTCTAATTCTAATTTTGAGCCTAGTTTTCTTCAAGAAGTTCTGATCCATAGTTTTTCTACTTAGGCAATAATATGGAGAGTATCAACACTATGATATTTACATGTTTAATGATGTTCTGAATGAAAAGTTCAAAGTCAGAAGGACTTACCTTGAATCTGAAGCGTGCATTTGAGACCTAAGTTGCTGCCTTTGAATGTTCTGGGGTCAGCAAGAGACAGAACATAAAATGTTATGTTTTTTTATTCAAAAGGGAAGAACAAAGGTATTGTTTTGGAAATTATGGTTTTAAGAATGTTGGAATGTATGCTTTTCTCTCTTTTTTTTTGTTTGTTCACTCTCTCTTTTCAAAAGCCAGCCCCTTAAGCGTGTGATGGAACAACTTATTTATAGATTAGTTTGTTGTGGTTTTGGGGGAAAAACAAATGGGATTTAAAACCTTTTTGGCATACTATTCCATTGCTTTTTAAACACAATTTTATATGCTAATTTGGTGCAAATATGGGGTTTGAACAAAATGCAGGCGTGGACTGGATCAGCAGCAATTTGGAGTGTTGTGGTAGCTGGATGCAGACTATGCCATAGCAGTGCAGCAGACTGTTCAAACGAGGTTTTGGGGATTAGTGATGTTCTGATCGAAGAAGACCAAAATGAGATTCGAAGGTTGATGTTCTGATCGAAGGGTAGAACATAGTCTCCATATGCTGAAGAGTCATGTTCTGATCGAAGAACACAGTTTCCATATGTTCTGATTTAAGAGTCATGTTCTGAACCATCTTTGCAAATTATTATTGTACTTGCATGAAATCTGGCCCAGAGATTCTGAAATTGTCATATTTTCTTATCACTTAGAAATTTTTCTAAGTGTTTAGAAATTTGATTTTTTTTCAAAGTAATTTCTGACTTTTGATTTCTTGAGGAACCAATTTCATATCTTGATGAAATATGATTGTTGAAACTTGATTTTTTGCTCAAAAGATCAAAGTTTGACTTTTCAGTATGCTTTTTGACCATTTAGCCCTTGTGAATGACTTTCTTGGAAGATTGTAATCCAAGACTTGAAACTTGACAGAAGCAAACCTGAGGGTCCAGGATGATCATTTGAGAAATGAGAGGGAAAATTTTGGGGTACAACACACAACAATTGTGATAAAATGCAAAACATCCAAGTCATTTCTCCCACTGTATTATAGAATTGGCGACTCTGCTGGGGAATAACTTAAAAGTGGGGTTACCTTAGAGACTAGGTCACCTTTAAATGCTTTCTATGTTTGACTTGCTTGCTTTATATTATGGGTTATGTTTGGTTTTTATATAGATCCTCTACCCGGATCTAGGAACATTATTAGGTAAGTAGCAATAGATTGTAGATACTTTACGACATAAATCAATAAGGTTGAAGCAATAGCTATGTTAGTGTGACACATGTGTGGATACCGGTATCCCTTGTGGCGAATCGAGGAGATTACGGGGCCGCTGTGCGGTGTCATGAAGCACTAACTGACCATAGAACCTTTAGTTGAACAACTTGGCCATTAGGAAGTACTGAGATAGCCGACTTTGGTGAAAAGATGAAGATTGGTTGATACTCGATACTACACTCATTGAGATTGGACTTTTAGGATATTTTGGCTGCAACAAAAGATTGATTGTTCTAAAAAATTCCTAATGAAGAAAGATCAATGATATTGAGATTCCCTAGAACCAATTTACTTTCTAGGACGGGTTGAAGCAACTAAACTTCAAGAGGGTACTTACCTATGAAACCCATGCAAGCCAAAACCTAAGGTCTTCTTGTGCTTTGTTTGTGATTATTATTCTTTACATCATAAACATCATAATATCATAAGCATTCTCACTAACCATTTCAAGGATTTAGGAATTTATCTTTGTTCTATTTTGTAGGACATGGCTTCCACTTGTAGAAATACCATCCGAGTCAGCTTCGTGAAAGTGCTTCCTTAACTTCAAGAGTTAGCATCGAGGGTACCTGTAGATTCTCCCTTCACCAAGAAATATGGTCGACTTCTCAACTTGGCTACCTCAAACTTCCAAGAAGAAATGATGTGTGTGCTCTTCCAATTCTTTGATCCTATGTACCATTGCTTTACCTTTCCCCGACTACAAATTGGTGCCTACATTAGAAGAATTCTCTCAACTACTAGGAGTTCCTATGCTTGATCAAATACCATTCACCAATTTAGAGGAAACTCCAAAGCCTGAAGTCATTGCCAAAACCTTGGATTTGAAGAGATCTGACATTGTGGCAAATTGGGAAACAAGAAGTGGGGTTAAAGGTTTCTTAGCCAAGTTTCTTTTGGAGAAGGCTCGTTTGTTTTGGGAAGATATGTAATTCCAAGCTTTTGAAGATGTCTTGGCCCTTCTAATCTATGGTGTGGTTCTATTTCCAAATCCGGACCAACTCGTAGATGTGAATGCCTTCATGGTTTTTCTCTCTCGTAATCGCGTACCTAATTTGCTTGGAGACATTCTACATTGTTTCCACACTCGCACAATGAAGAAAAGATGAATTATTTTGTGTTGTATTCCATTTCTGCCTAGGTGGTTTATTTCGCACCTACCTCGATCAACATTGAATAATGAACGAGGCTTGACATGGTCTCAAAGGATGATGTCGCTCTCACACTCGGATATTAATTGGTGTTCCCGATCTTTAGAGGATATTACTGTCATTTACCGTAATAGGGATTTCCTTAACGTTCCCCTCTTGGGAATTATGGGAGGTATTACCTATAACCCTTCTCTTGCATTACGACAGTTTGGGTATGCGCGAAGAGATGGTCTCCATGATGCGCTCATCCAAGGTTTGGTATTCGACTATGAAGGAGACATCCAAGGCTATTGTCAAAGTTTCATACGAGCTTGGAGAATGGTAAACAAGGTGGATAGCAAGACTCTGAGGCATAAAAATTCCATCCCTTTTAAGCCTTACCTCAAGTGGGTACGGACTCGTGCTCAAAATCTCATGATGCCTTACCCAACCATCCTACCTCTGATTATGGAGTCCGTTGTTGAGGGAGACACCCCTTACACTCTTCTTCATCTTAATATGCCTACCAACTTCGAGGAATTGCAAAGATCATGGATTTAACTCAAAGGGGAACGAGATACCTTTGAAGCACAATTCTATGCAAGCGAGAAGAAAGTTTTGGAGCTCACAAGGCAAATTCATGAAGAGCAAAGCTTGAATGCCTACATTGCACCAAAGAGGATGCGCCCATGGGAAACTTAAGCTTTTCTTTTTTGTTTTAGGAGTTTATTTTGTAACCTTTGTAATCCCAAGAGGCATTTGTAATTCATGAACTTATTAATGAAATTAATGTTTTTTGTATTCTCTTTGTCTAGAAAATTTAAATTCCATAAAATCCTCGAAAACATTGCATTCACATAACATGCATCATATCATAAGCAGGTTTTCTGACACATGTATCCTCATCTTTTTACTGTTTATTTCAGTACAAAATGGATCTCGAGCAAACTGTGAAGGACTTGCAGACTTAAAACTCTCAGTTTCAAGAAACTCTGCTCAACTTAGCAAAGGGGCAGCAAGAAATGATGACACTTCTTGTCACGAAAAAGAAGACAAAGAAGAAAGTTGTAATCAACATGGGGAAGAGATTCAAAGGCCCCATCTGACAAGTTCAAGTTGAAGAAGACTCCTCCGAGGAGGATGAGAATCAAGATGAAGACGAACATTATTTTGATGAGCAATATCCACCGGCGGACGACAAGTATAAGCAACTAGAAGACAGATTAAAGGCTGTAGAAATCCAAGTTGTCCCTGGCTTGGACTTTGGTGATTTGGGTTTGGTGCTCGGGGTAGTCATTCCCCCCAAATTCAAAATCCATGCTTTTGCCAAATATGATGGTGTTTCATGTCCGAAGTTTCACCTAAGATCTTATGTCTGCAAAATTCAGCCGCATACCGCTGATAAGAAACTGTGGGTGCACTTTTTCAAGAAATTCTATCTGGGACGTTGTTGTAGTGGTTTTACCAATTGTAAGGGACTAACATCCATGCTTGGGAGGATTTGGCCACTGCTTTTTACCGCCAATATCAATATAACACTGATCTTGCACCAACAAGGGTGCAATTGCAAGGAATGACCATGGGATCAAATGAGGGCTTCAAAGAATACACTAAAAAATGGAGAGACTTGGCTGGCAAGGTGCAACCACCTTTAGCTGATAGAGAGTTGGTAGATATCTTAATAGGAACATTGATTGGACCATTTTTCAAATTGCTAATTGGAAGTTTATCATTCAGATTCACTAAATTGATCTTGACTGGTGAGAGGGTTGAAAGCGGGATTAAAAGCGGAAAGATACCCATGTCCTCCACCTCAAATGTTGTGAAAAATCCATTTATTGGTAAAAAAATAGACTAATGTTGTGTACGGGTCAAGAAGCCATGCTAAGAATGACTGTCATCATTCAGTAAGGGTAGTACTGATTTCAAATCCAATTCTAACTCAATGACCATGTCAACAAAATAGTCAACAAAGACCGAATGTTCAAAGAATACAGTTTACTATAATCAATATGCAACTATCTCAAGCTCAGCAACACCTATTGAAAGCTGATTTGGTGACCTTACGAGATCCCCCTTCCAACCCTAATACTGCTTCTCCAAAATACAACCCCAACGACAAATTCGCTTACCACTCTATTGTACCCCAAAATTTTCCCTCCCATTTTTCATTCAAGATGCTATCTTAGGGTTTCTCAAATACTCAAAATGACTTAGGGTTTGATCCGACAGATTCTTCTTCTAGGAATTAAGTCAGCAACTGGGGTTTGTTATTTCTCAAGCAAATTTGAGTTTTCGAGGTTTCAAATGGTCTTCATGGTTCTTCATGTATTCTCAAGGATGTTTGTGTCAATTTTTCAAGCCTTGCATCGCAAGTTTGCTCAGTCATTAGTTCAGATGACTGAAAATGACTGCATTGACCCAAAAATCGACCTTTGCAAGATCAAGTTCAAACGATTGTAACTTCTTCATTATTTGATATTTTTGAGCGATTCTATTTGCATATGACTCTCCTTAACATCATCTCCAAATTCTCTTCACAAGTCAAGAGCTGATTACATGCGAAAGATCATCAGAAAAATTCGAATACTTTAGAAGTCAATTTGAAAATTTGACCTAATCACAAGAAACTCTTGTACAATTTTCGAGATTCATAACTTCTCTAATTCTCAACGTCCTGAGGCGATTCTTTTTTCGAAGTATCACAAATAGAATTGTCTATGATATTACTTCAAAGATCGAGGTTAAATTATGCTTGGTTCAATTTATGTCATAGACGTTTCTCAAAGGATACTTGTCGCCTACTTCAAGTAATTTGCAAGTGAACATTAGCGATCATTGGATTAACAAGAAGATTTGAGGAACAATTTGAATAATTCTTTTTTTGATTTCAAGTCGATTTAAGTGTGTGAGGCGCAATTCATTCATATGAATTTTCTTTTGGGTTCAAGATATACGAAAGAACTAATTTCTCATGATGCAAGTTTGCTCAATTTTGAAGATCAGCTCATGTAATTTGTTTGGAATTCTAGGAGCAGATACAAGATGTTCATTCATTATTCAAAATTCATTCAAGAAGTCTGAAATTCATTCAAGGATGAAATAATAATTCAATGTTCATCATTCAAGTTTGATTCAATTTCATCCAAGTCACATTTAACAAAATTCCAAGTTACAATTACAAAGAATTGAGGAAATATATTCAAGACAAGTTACATTCATGTTACAAATTTATTTGAGTTATTATTACAAAGTTACAAAGAAGTTACAAGTCTGTACAAAATATATTTCCAACATTCTAAAATTCAGCCCAACAAGTTGCTGTAATGCAACACATTTTCCAGCCCAATTTTGTTGTATTTTGCTGCCCAGAAATGCAGTAAGCCAGCCCAGAAATGCAGCAATAATAGTCCCAAAAAAGGTGCTGTAAAAATGATACAAACAGTCTAAAATAAACAACAACATGCAATAATCCCAAATACTGCCAAAATCTGTTGTAAACTACTATACAGTCTGCTCTAACTTGCATCAAAACAGCCACAAAATTACATCAAAATGGTTAAAGGAAATTGTGTGAACAAAGCATGAAAACAGCTTACCAAAATAGTTCAAAACTCCATTGTTTCCCCCTCCCCCCTAAATGCTTTGTTATTCCCCTATATAAAGTCCTCTTAGACATAAAGGATATACAAAAAACTGAGGGAAGAAAATCAGGAACATATACAAAGAAAATTCAGCAAGATAACACAGAAAATTCAAGAGGTTTAACAGGAGAATAAACAGAAAAAGGAAAAGCTTGTTCGAAGTTTTAACAGCAGGAGAATAAATAGAGGAGAGAAACTTACTATTTTTTTCCTAGAAGCCCCATCGGAGAGACTCCGATAAGCATTTTTTTTCTTCCTCTCTATCAGCATATATCCATGTTTGAATCTTCTTCTGCGCCATTTTTCCTGCCATACTATGCTTGCTTTATCATACCTTATTTGCTGTATTTTTTGTATTGTTGCATTTGTTGATTTTAAAATGTTTAAAAGTAAGTGTGATAATAAAAAAAACAGCATACCTAAATGTGCAGTAAAATAACATATTTTAAAGATAAAAATACCTTTTTTTCCTCTGCTCAAACACTGGATTGCAAGCCTGATTCCGAACCTACAGCAGCTGGCTGCAACAAATGCATCATTTCCACATGTTCAAGCACAAGTTCCCAGGACCAACACTTTCATTTCTTTCTGTTCTGACAATCTTGTAAATTAAAAACAGTATAAAAGGGATGAGTAAATCAAGGGTATTAATCAATCAAATAAACACAACCTAACGATTTCATATCAATAATTCTAAAACAAGCCAAATCAGTCACCTAAACCATTTGAAACAACTTCAATATCCACTCTCTCACTCTCATTCATCAATTCACCTTTTGCTTTTAACTTCAACAGCAATAGCTAGTCACCTTTCTGCGGAGAGCTCTTTTCCATGATATGCTAATCCAACACTGAATTCAACCATTTTTGTTTTACTCACAAATCAGCTTTCTTTAACCACTTTCAGCAGCAACATCAGTTTAACCTGTAACAACAGAAAACAACTTTCTAACACTACCAAAAAAACAACCCCACCCTCATTTTCTCTTCTTACTCCGATAGCAACTCTTTCCACTGTTCAAACAACAACCACGAATTATCCCTCTGCTTAATTGCAATATGGCCAACACACTCTCCCTTCATCCCATATCCAATATCCATCATCCAGCGTACCAACTTTTGTTTCCTCTTCTTCAAACAATCACAACAATTGTAACACCAACCTACCACCGTCACAATCACCCCTCATCAAACCTCTTTCTTCTGTAACCTCCCTCCTCCGCTCGCCTTTCCCTTACAGCCTCCCTTTATTCCTTCTTCTCCAAACAGAATCACCATTTCCGATCTCGCTTCTCATCTCCAAACCTTCAACCTTCTCTAACCCATAACTGTAAACCCCTTCAAACTCCTCTCAACTGAACCGGTAATTGCTGCCTCCCAACCTGCTAGTGCCATCCACAAATCCCACTTCACCTTCGAACCTCACCGGACAAACTCAACCTCAACCATGGCGATTATATCCAATTTCCAGGAAGAAAACCGAACCAGCAAACAATCCCCTTCATCTTGCCAACCCAAGCCAAGGTCTATTCCATTCATTTCCACCTTCGATTCATCCAACCCTGTTGCGGCTGAGAAGGAAAAAATGGCTGCGGAGGAGAAGGCAAAGACTGAGAAGGCGACGATGGTTGCAAAGAGAGATAAGGAGGTGGACGGGAAAGACGATGAAGAGAAGCATAGAAGATAAATATTTGGGAACAGGGTAGAAAGTATTGAATTTTGTTTTTTTCACAATAAAACCTAGGAATTAGAATTATTGGGAACCAAATTTCATATGTTTTTTTTCTTCCCCATAACAAGCAACCAGGCGCCTTGTTCTGTTTAGGTATTTTTTCAAAATTTTCTTTTGTTTCTTCTAAACCGGGTCAGCCCATTGGGCCTGTTGGCCCAATCACCTTTTCGTTTTTCCCTTATATTTCAATTAACACGTAGATATAACAAATAAATAGCAATAGTTCATTGGCAAGGCATGTTTTTTGTAACTTAAAGGACTCGGGTTCAACTCACAGCTAGGCCCTTTATTATTTTTTTCTTTATTCTTTTATCCTTATCTTCAAATTTTATTACATATTTGATAACAAAATTAGTTTAGGTTTACTTTTAGTTTTTAGAATTCAATTAAATAAAAAATATATAATTTTCAAAATTAGTTAATTTAGTTTAGGTGTTAGTGAATAATTTTATTAATTAACTTTTTTAGTTAACATTCTTTTAAATTGTTTAATTTCTTTTAGTCAATTGTTTTATTTTTTAGAATAGGTTTTATTTTCTCTTCGAAATTTCTCACAAACAAAAATACCAAGAATTTTATTTCCATATTTTCATTTTGCTAATTAATTCTATTTTATAAGATTGTTGTAGTTTTAATTAATTTTCTGATTCGATTGGATTATATTGATTGCTTACTCAGAATTTTAGTCTCATTGTCGATTCGATCCATCCCCATTTATAAATTTGTATTCCCCATTCTCGAAAGCTTTGTAATAGCGTATAATTTTAATTTCTGCAATTTATTGTTTTACTTTAAATTGTATAGTAATTAGGCATGAATGGAATGATTTAAAATCAATCGCTAGACAACCCTAATCAAATAAGAATTAACTTGAATCAAACACACTTTTCACATGCGCACCTCTAGGGTAGCCTCGTTTGTTGCCTCAGAAAAACAGTTATGTCCCTCGAATGTGAGACGCTTTAGCAAAGACCCTTCGATAAAAAAATATCGTAGCCCCTCGATGTATCTCAATGTTACCTTTGGTAAACGATCTAGTCCCTTACGAAAATTGCTAAAGCGTCTCACAAGTTGCCTTCTTTGACTATATGATTGACCAGTGCTCGTCCCTTCACATTCAACGATGGGGCTTCTTATCAATCAATGGTAAGATATCAACATCTAAAGGAGGAGAAAAAGAACAAGGACCTTTTTTGAGTAGGTAGGTCGCTCGTAGTTGCTTGCTCGCAAAGTAAAAACCATTTTTCCACACTTACACTTTCAAAAAACACCTTAAAAAATAAACATCTCTTTGAACTATTTTCAAAACCAACACTTTGTATGCATTCTTATAGAGACGAGAATCATTACAAAGTTTGCCGCACAAAGGCATTTTGCAAAATATTTTCAAAATTACACCCATCACAAAACAACTTTTCAAACAAAGCATTTTCAAGTGATCTAGCACGCAACTAAGAGCCCGTAGATAACTACAGATGAAAAGGGTGCTAACACCTTGCCTTTTAATAACCTACCCCTTGAACTCAAGAAAATAATTTCAAAGGTCTTTCCTGTTCTTTTCACCCTTTCCATAATTGGATAAAAGAAAAGTCGGTGGCAACTCTTGCTATCTGCAACAATTGCGATAAAACGCAAAACACTCAAGTCAGTTCTCCCACCGTATTACTGAACTGGCGACTCTGCTGGGGAGGTCCTTAAAAGTGGGGTTACCTTAGAGTTAGATCACACTTACTTGCTTTCATTTGTTTGATTTGTTTGCTTTACATTTATGGGGTCCTTGTTTGGGTTTTTGATCCTACACCCGGATTTGGGGAACCTTTTTAGGTAAGTAGCAAAGATTGTGGAAACTGTACGGCTTTGTTGTACCCAAAAATTTTCCCTCTCATTTATCAAGTATTTTCTCACAAGATCTCCTTTGGTTCAAGACTGCACAAAGGTTAATCAGCTCAAGACACCTCCTTAAGCATAGATGACTGAAATTAGGGTTTGAGATTGCACAAGGATAATTGAACTTTTAATGCCTCATATGACTTTCATGGATCATTATGGATCCCCAAGATTACTCATGTCAAGTTTCAAGCTATGGATCTCATTTTTGCCCAGTCAACTAACCAGTTGACCTAAAAATCAGTTGTATTGGGGAAAAAGTCAACTGTGGCCAATTTACAGTCAAACTTCATAATTTTTTACCCATATCCACATTATAAACTCATATGTCATTTGATCAGGTTTGGACCATAATTCCTCAAGAAAATTGATCAAATAATCAAAAGAGCAAAATGGTCAAAATTAGGGTTTTGACTAAGAAAGGGCATTTTTTATTTTTGATCTAGCAAATGGTTAATTGGTTTGAGGCATGATCTCAAGAATTCAATTGCATCATTTTGACCTAATGGCATGACTCAAAAAATTGCTCAAGTCCATTTAATTGACAGATGAATTTTCAGTCAACTGATCAAATATCAATTGTATACTAAAAAGTCAAACTTTGACTTTTTGGTCAACATCAAGTATCAAAGATCAAAATCCATCAAAACATGTCAAAATATGAAACTTGTTTATCAAGATATCAAAAAGTCAAGATTTAATTTGAAAAGTCAAAATTTCCAAACTTAGAAATTTTTTTAAGTGTTGAAAACTTCATGTTTTTTCACAACTTTGAGCCAATTTTTCACCATGATGCAAGATGATTCAAAAGAAACTTTCAACATGAAAGTTGTAGATCTCCATGAGATCTACAACACTGATTTACACAACTTCTCCTAGAAATGCTTGGATCTCAAGTTATTAATCCATGAAGTCATGGTCATTAAACAAAACACTTAGTGAAATTTTGAGCATTTTAGGTTAAGATTTTGACCTAACTTCTGACCCTAGTTTCACCTAGTTCCATTTGGATTTTGCAAAAGTGATTCAAAGAGGGGTTATAGAGAACATTACAATATTTCTAAAAAGTCAAAGAACTCCTTGAGATCATTTGTTAGCAAGGAGAATCGAAGGTCAGAAGTTAGGGTTTCAAGTTGTTTTACAAGGAAAATTTTGTGATGAACAAAATTCAAATCTCAAACCTATGCTGCATAATCTTTGCTTTGCAGGCCTCAAACTTGTTAGGCACTCCATAATTAAATTCTTGAATAGTTGTTAGAGGCTTCAACTTAAGCATTCAATGCAATGCCCATGCTTTATGTCTATTTTAAGAAGAAAGTGCACAATGCCATTTTGAAAAAAGTGGCTTTATACACAAAACTTGTTCTTGAGCCTTGCAATTTTTTTCTTCTGATCATACACGACCTATAACTCAAAAGAAGTTTGTCTCAAGCCTCACAATCACTCAGCCCATGCTTGTACTTCATCTTGGAACCATTCTCCCACTTTTCTTCAAAATCAAGTAACATAGCAATCAACCTATATCTTGTACTTCTGACCCTCACAAGCACTCAAACCTTCTCATTACTTATGCCCAAGTCCTTCGCATCAAAACACACGCATACACAAGCCCAAAAACTCTCAAGAACTCAGAGTTGTAACACATACTACCGTTCTTGCATAACCTGACCAAAAGTTTGAAACTCACATCTCCCTCGTGCATTTTCAAGCCTTTTGGTTCCTAAAGCTTCTAAACATCATTTAGAACTCATCCCATGCCCTGTTACAAGACTGTAACACCATTAACACCATCCTCTATTTTCAAAAACAGAGCTTTGCACTTGGACTTCTCCAGCACGATTCAGCCATCTCCAGTACAAACTTAACATTGCATTAGCTTCCTGGGACCTCAGTGGAGCTATTCTTATCATCAAAACACCTTGAGGAGTGCTCAAACTCAGAATACGATTTCCAGTTTTTAGGTAAGTTTCCTTAACTTGGAACTCTTTATACAAGCATCATTAATGTTTAATTTGTGAATGAAAAATGTAGATATCATTGCCTTGAAGCTATCCATGTCCATAGTTTTCATTTATGTTGCTTGAGCTTAGAGAATTTTAAGATTGAAATTTCTGGAAAAGTTAGGGTTCAGATTAGGGCCATTAAAATTCATGTTTGTCTTTGATATATAGTTTTAATGCTTTACATTTCTGAAATCGTGAGGAAATTTTCCACAAGATTCATGTTTACACTTTTGAAAATGGATGAGAAATGAGCAAGATGCAGGTGGTTTGGCCAGGCGTGAGGTTGAAGATGAAGTTTGTCTTCAGGAAGCAGTTTCTAATATATATTTATGGTTTGACATAAGTTAACAGATGTATAGCCACCCCAGTGATAAGGGAGCACGCTGGTAACCAAGAGGTCATGGGTTTGAACCTCAGCGCGCTACCTTTTGCATTTTTCACATTTTCTCACATTTTTTTACTTTTGCAGTGCCTGGGCCTCCATTTTTTTGGGCCTTGTTTTTTTTTTGCTATGTTCTAACCCCTGCCTTGTTGTTTACACTCCTGGCCCATTTTTTTTTCTTTTGTTTATTTTATTTTTTTTTATTTTTTTATTTTCTTTATTATTATTTTCATAAATATGAAAAATTCAAAAAATATATATATTTTTATTATTTATATTTATTTAGTTTATTTTTCTTCACAAAAACAAAAGAACAAAAATATTTCCTTTACATAATTTAATTTACCTTTTTTTTCAAAATAATTAGGTAATATAATTTTGATCATTATATTATTATATTTTTCTTATAAAAATCAATTTAGAATTTAGGATTTTTATTTAATTTACTAGTTTAATTAAATTCATAAAAACCCTAAAAAATACTTTTCTTTAAATTAATTTATTTTACTAACTTAATCTTTATTTTCTTATTTTTAGTTAATTATTATTTTTTTAATTATGTAGCTCAAAACCCTCTTTTAATAATAAAAAACAAAGAATCACATTTCATTTTACATTTACATTCTTGCATTTTTATTTTAGTACATTTATTCAAATTCAATATGGTTGTAATATTTATTTAGATTTAATTTCTTGCAATTTCCCATTTGTAATTTGTACATCCCTTTCCCTAAATCATGTAATAGCTTAGTATTTTTATTTTCTGCAATTTAAATGTTTTATATACAAATGCTAGTAATTAGGGTTTTGTATGGAAAGATTAAAATCAATGCTTAGGAAACCTTAATCAAAGACAAATCAAGCATGTAAATTAATACACTTGCACACAAACACCCATAGGGTAAATCCACTTGGTTGCCTTACAAAAATGGCCATATTATGCATGTGAGGTATCTTAGCAAAAACAAGCAAAATATAAGATCATAGTCCCTCGAGGACGTTATCCATGTTGCCTTTCAAAATTGTCTTAGTCCCTAAATAATATGCTAAGATATCTTACAACATTACTAATCATGGTTATACGATGACCCTTTCCCATCCCTTTTACTTCCAAAGATAGGGTTACTTACCAAATCAATGGTAAGATAACAATGTCAAAGGAAAGAGGAAATAAACATGAAAAGACTTTTGAGTAGGTAGATTACTCCTAGTTACTTGCTCAATTTCAAAACAAAAACATCCTTGCTATTTTCAAAACAAACACCAACACTTTCAAAACATCTTTCAAACTTGGAAACATTTTCAAAAGATCAAACATTTTGTATACATTCTTACGAACGAGAATCATTACAAAGTTCGTGTAAACGATGGCGCCTTTTCAAAATACTTTCAAAAAACCACTCAAAGCACATTTTCAAACAAAAGCAAGTGATCTAGAAAGTAACTAAGAGCCCATGGAAAACCATAGATGAAAAGGGTGCTAATACCTTCCCTTTCCATAATCTACCCCCCGAACTCAAGAAAACATGTCAAAGGTCTTTCCTGTGCTTTTTCACCTTTCCTTTTGGATAAAAGAAAAGTCAGTGGCGACTCTTGCTAACCGCGATATTTACGATCAAGCACAAAACAACCAAGTCAGTTCTCCCACCGTATCACAGAATTGGCGACTCTGTTGGGGAATATTTTAAAAGTGGGGTTACCTTAGGGTTAGATCACATTTATTTGCTTTCATTGTTTGACTTGTATGTTTTACATTTTGGTTCTTTGTTTGGGTTTGAATCCTCTACTCGGATTTTGGATACCTTATAGGTAAGTAGCAATACGTTATGGAAACTGTGCTGGGTATACCGACATGGAGAATACAGGGCCACTGAGTGATGTCATGAAGCACTAACTAACTTCTAGAACCTTTACTTGACCAACTTGGCCATTAGGACGTAGTGAGATGACCGACTTTGGTACAGTCCGAAGTTGGTTGATACTTGATACTACACTCATTGAGGTTTGGTTTTTTGGGATATTTCGGTCGCCATTAAAGAGGCTTGCGCTGAAATAATACCCGAGAAAACAAACCAGTGATATTGAGCTCTCTAGAACCAGGTTACTATTACTAGGACAAGTTTGAGCCAACTAAACTTCAAGAGGGTACTTACCTATGAGACTCCATGCAAGCCTAAACCTAAGGACTTGTTTGCTTTGTTTGTATATATATACTTGTACATAAAATCATAAACATCATAACATCATACTCATATTCACTAACCATTTCAAGGATCTTGGTATTTATCTTTGTTCTGTTTTGTAGGACATGGATTCTATTCGTAGGAAAAACATTCAAGTCAATCTTGTAAGGATCCCTCCTCAACTTAAAGAGCTAGCATCAAGGGTTCCTGAAAATTATCCATTTTCCGAAAGACATGGTCGCCTATTAAACTTGGTTACCTCCAACACTGATGAGGACATGATGATGGTGTTCTTCCAGTTCTTTGATCCTTTACACCATTGCTTCACATTTCCCGATTATCAACTTGTGCCAACTTTGGAAGAATTCTCCAAACTCTTGAGGAATCCCATTCTCAATCAACTACCTTTCAACGGTACGGAAAGAGATTCAAATCCAGAAGAGATCGCTCAAGCCCTACACTTTCAATCATCTGATATCACAGCTAATTGGGAAACAAGGAGTGGTGTCAAAGGTTTCTTATCCAAGTTCTTGTTTGAAAAAGCCCAAAATTGTTGGAACTCGTAGATGTGAACACCGTCAAAATCTTCATGTCTCGTAACCCGGTGCCTACTTTGCTAGGAGACATCCTACATTACTGTCACACTCGCACTATGAGGAAAAGAGGTATCCTAATGTGTTGTACTCGTATTTTAGCAAGATAGTTTATTTTGCATCTTCCCCGATCTGTATTGAAGAACGAGCAAGGTTCAAGGTGGTCACATAGGTTGATGACACTCAAACATTCAGACATTCATTGGTGTTCCCGATCTATAGAGAATGTTACTATCGTCGACCATTGTGGAGAATTCCATAATGTCCCCTTACTTGGCATTAGAGGAGGTATCACCCACAACCTATGCTTAGCCTTAAGACGGTTTGGTTACGCCTGAAGGGATGGTCCACATGAAATGCTTATTCAAGGTTTGGTATTTGACTGCGAGAATGACGATCAAGGTCACCGCCAGAGGTTTATTCGAGCTTGGAGAATGTTGAACAAGTTAGATAGCAAGACATTGAGGCATAAGAATTCCATCCCTCTTGAGCCTTACCTCAAGTGGGTACAAACTCGTGCTCAAAGTCTTATGATGCCTTACCCCTCCATTCTCCCGGTTATCAAAGAGCATGTTGTGGAAGGAGGTGTTCCATACACTATCCTGCATCCTGACATGCCCACCCCTCTCGAAGACTTACAAATGAATTAGATACAGCTTAAGGGGGGGCGAGACACTTTTGAGGCCCAATTCTACTCCAGCGAGAAGAAGGTTTTGGAACTCACCAAGAAGCTTCATGAGGAGCGGAGTCTGAACGCCTACATCGCACCAAAGAGGAAGTGTACAACTTTCTTATCTTAGAGATTTTGTATTTCTTTGTAAGCCCAAAATAGGCATGATGTACTCAAACTTTGATTTATTAATACAACATGTGTTCCTTTTTGGTCTAAAGCAAATTTAAATCTCTAATTTCCTTGAAATCATTGCATATGCATCTACCATTCATCATAACATAAGCAGGTTTCTTAAAACAAGTATCCTCATATTTCTACTGTTTATTTCAGTAAGATGGATCTCGAGCAGACAGTAAAAGACCTCTAGTCGCAGAATGCTCAGTTTCAACAGATGTTCTTGACTCTAGCCAAAGGACAAGAGGATTTGAAAACTTTGCTGATTGAAGAAAAGAAGAAGAAAGCAAAGAAGGCAACCGGTGTTCTGAATTTATGAAGAAGGTTCCCAGGGGCAGCCAGAAAGATTTTAGACTTCGCAACATCATCTGGTGAAAAATACAATCAAGAAGAGAAAGGCAAGGAAGAAATTGCCCAACCATAATCTAAAGAGGAAGAAGAAGAAGAGGATTACTCTGAAAAGTAGTATCCCCCGGCCGACGACAAATACAAACATCTAGAAGAATGACTAAGTGCAATGGAGATTCAGAAATTGCCTGGGCTGGACTTTGAAGAGATGGGTTTAGTGTCTGGGATTGTTATTCCAAAAAAATTAAAAGAACCAGTATTTTCTAAGTACGACGGGGTTTCGTGTCCCAAGATGCATCTCTGATTTTATGTGAGGAAGATACAGCCTCACACTGCTGACAGAGATTTGTGGGTCCACTTCTTTCAAGACAGCCTATTTGGGACTCAACTAGATTGGTTGTATCAACTGGAAAGGGCCAATATCAATAATTGGGAAGACCTTGCCACTTCTTTCTATAAACAGTATCAACATAACGCAGACCTTGCTCCCACCCGTACTCAACTCCAGAGTATGGTTATGGTTTCAAGTGAAGGTTTCAAATACTACGCTCAGAAATGGAGGGACTTAGCAGGAAGATTCCAGCATACCCTTTCTGAAAGAGAGCTAGTAGACATGTTTCTAGGTACCTTGTTCGGTCCTTTCTTTAATAATTTAATTGGAAGCTCCTCAACAGGCTTCACTGAATTAATCTTGACCGGGGAAAGAGTGGAAGCCGGGATTAAGAGTGGGAAGATCCAAAAAGACGCATCCTCCGCTGTTGTAAGAAAACCATTTATTAGGAAGAAAGAAGTTGGTGCTGTGTATCCTCAAAGGAATCAAGATAGAACTGAACATCGTCCAATGGTGGGGGTTGTCCTGATCCCTAAACATGCGCCTACTCAACAAAAGAGCAATCAGCCTAGAACAGAAAGACCGGTAAGACAGTCTACCTGGATAAATATGACATTATCTCAAGTCCTTCCACATTTGTTGAGATCTAATCTGGTAACATTGAAAGAAGCTCCGAAGAATCCCAATACAACATCTCCTCGTTACCATCCTAATGCTCGTTGTTCTTACCATTCAGAAAGCCTAGGCCATGATACCAACAAATATTGGGCTTTGAAAAACAAGGTGCAAGACCTTCTTGAAGTAAAAGAAATTGAATTTGATGCTCCTGAAATCCCAAATGTTATCACTGCTCCTATGCCCAAGCATGGCCGTGATGTTAACGATGTTGAAGATGATATGTTTGTTACTGCTATTGATGAACTTGTTACTCCTCTCCTGACTATCAAGAGGAACCTGTTGAGGGCCGGTTTATTTCTGGGTTGTGACGAAAGATGCCACCTATGTTCATCCCTACCAACTGGTTGTCATTTATTGAAAGCAGGTGTCCCACGCCTAATGGATGACAAAGAGATTTTATTTGAAAAGACTCCCGTTCCAATCGTTTCATACAATGATGTTTCAATAGTAACCATTTCCGCCAATCTTTCTAGGGTCTCCACCAAAAGACCCATTAGGATTACATCAGTTCCTAAAATGGATCCACTGATAATTAATATGCCAGGGCCGATCCCGTACTCATCAGATAAAACTGTCCCCTGGAATTATGGGGGTGATGTCTACTATCACGGCGTCAAGCAGGATTGCCTGGATGATGAAGACTCAATTTTTGAGAAGGTTGATCCCGACATCAGCAATATTGCGGGAACCAGCAAGATAACCCAAAGTGGTAATGTATTCTCTCCCTAGATTTCTCCTCCAAAAGCTGTTACTGGTCATGTGATCATCCCTATTTTTGTTTCTGTCGACACTACTACTACTACAATCCCTATGGTTACCCCTACTGACACTCTGACTATCGAGTCAATCGAGACTCGGGGCAAAGGCGTTCTGGTTGAGCCTGTCCGGATGAAGGCGCAATCAGTATCAATCCTGGTAGCCTCCTAAAAGGAGATGGAAAAAATTCTGAAAATTATAAAGAGAATCGACTACAACGTAGTCGAACAGCTATGGCAAACTCCGTCAAAGATTTCTATGCTAGCTTTACTGTTATGCTCTGAGGCTCATGCGAAGGCCTTGGTGAAATTTCTTAAAACTTCCCATGTACCACAAGAAACCTCTGTTGATCAGTTCCAAGACTGTGTGTCCAATTTAACCGCTGATAATTGTTTAGGCTTTTCTGATGCTGACATGACACCTAGAGGGAGGAAGCACAACGAGGAATTTCATGTCTCTGTCGAATTCCGGGGCACAACTTTGGCCCATGTTTTGGTTGACACCGGTTCTTCTTTGAATGTGATGCCTAAGAAGGATCTTGATAGACTAGACTATGAAGGTTTGACCTTAAAACCCAGCAACATAGTGGTAAGGGCCTTCGATGATTCAAAGAGGATGGTGCATGGGGAGGTGGACATCCCCATAAAAGTTGGAACTCAAACCTTTGATTCAACTTTTTACGTGATGGACATTCGCCCTTCCTATTCCTGTTTGTTGGGCCGACCATGGATTCAAAACGCTGGTGCCGTCACTTCCACATTACATCAAATGCTGAAATACCCAACCAAGGGGAAAATCATTATTGTCTATAGAGAAGAGGAATATATGGTCAATCACTTAAACTCCTTCAGATATGTGGAATTGGATGGTGAATTCATTGAAACTCCGCTTCAGCACTTCGAGGAAGTCCCATAAACCGTGGCAGTAACCAAGACTATTTCCCAAATCCCGAAGATTACAAGACCTCCGCTAAAGATGTCTCCTCTGAAAGATGCCAGGGAAGTGGTCGAAGAAGGTGGGTGTACTATTAAGGGCCAACTCTCAGATATCCCTTACAAATATGACAAATTTGGTTTGGGTTTCACTTCAGGAGCCTAGAAAGTTGTACGTCGTGCTCGTGTCGGGGGACCACCTTTGAATATCAGCAACCACGGAGTCAATGTAATAGAGGATGATGATGACAATTGTGACTTAAGAGATTGAATTTTCCCAACCATCAAAGGAGGAATCAGCAACTAGGAAGCTAAAGCTTTTGTCCCAATTACTTTTATCCAATAGTAATTGTCTTTAAATTTTGTCGGACTTGTAATAATTAGACAATTCAGACTTTTAAAATCTCGTGTCTTACCCGAGGCACAACGGTCCATTTGTAAGGGTTGTTACCTCATTTTCATATGTCATCAATGAATCATGGACGTTTTTGCATACAAACTTTGTGCTCTTTGTCTTTCTTTTCTACATTTTTATTTCTTTCAAAGATAGCTATACTCTTACACACACTCACATTTAAAATGCAGATCTACATCCATTTGGGATCCCATGGGTAACAGTTCTGCTATGGTCTTTTGTGACTCTGAAAATCTAATCTACCAAGCCAAAGACGAAGGTGAGAAAGATAGTGAAGTTCCAGGGGAACTAGCCAGGTTACTACAACAAGAAGAAAGGACCATACAGCCCCACGAAGAACCAATGGTCACAGTTAACCTAGGTACCGAAGAGGACAAGAAAGAAGTCAAGGTGGGTGCCAATCTGGAACGCAGTGTTAAAAAGCGTCTAACTCAGTTGCTACATGATTTTGTTGAGGTCTTTGCCTTGTCGTACGAAGACATGCCAGGACTTGATGCTGATATCGTGGTCCATCCTCTACCGACACAAGAAGACTGCCCACCGGTAAAACAGAAAGTTCATCGCATGCGGCCAGACATGTCAGAGAATATCAAGACTGAAGTCATGAAACAATTCAACGCCGGATTCTTAGCCGTTACCTCCTATCCACAATGGGTCGCCAATGTTGTTCCAGTGCCTAAAAAGGACGGTAAAGTACGCATGTGTGTGGACTACAGAGATTTGAATAGGGCAAGCCCTAAAGACAAATTCCCACTTCCCCACATTGATATTCTGGTTGACAATACCGCACAGCATAAAGTGTTCTCATTTATTGATTGTTTCTCAAGCTACAACCAAATTAAAATGGCACCTGAGGACATGGATAAAACGACCTTTGTCACACAGTGGGGCACATTATGTTACAAGGTTATGCCATTCGGGTTGAAGAATGTTGGGGAAACCTATCAACGTGCCATGGTAGCTCTATTTCACGACATGATACATCACGAAATAGAAGTCTATGTTGACAAAATGATAGCCAGATCTCAAACTAAAGAGGAACATCTTGACCATTTGCAGAAACTATTTTAGAGACTAGAGAAATACAAACTGAGATTGAACCCGAATAAATGCACATTTGGGGTGAGGTCCGGTAAACTCCTAGGCTTCCTCGTCAGCGGTAAAGGTATCAAAGTGGACCCTGCCAAGGTGAAAGCAATACAAGAAATGCCTGCTCCTCGCACCGAGAAGGATGTCAGAGGATTCTTAGGACGGCTAAACTACATTTCCAGATTCATTTCTCACCTGACTGCTACTTGTGAACCAATCTTCAAATTACTGAAGAAAGATCAAGTAGTCAAATGGAATGATGAATGCCAAACTGCCTTCGATAAGATCAAAGAGTACCTACAAGAGCCTCCTATTTTGATGCCACCAGTCGAGGGAAGACCCTTGATCATGTATCTAACTATCTTGGAAAATTCAATGGTGTGTGTGCTGGGGCAGCATGACGAGTCTGGCTGAAAAGAGCATGCTATTTACTACCTGAGCAAAAATTTTACCGACTGTGAAACAAGATATTCACTGCTCGAGAAAACTTACTGCACTCTGGCATGGGCTGCTCGCCGGCTAAGACAATATATGTTAAACTATACTACCTTATTGATATACAAGATGGATCCAATAAAATACATATTCGAGAAGCCTGCCCTCTCTGGGAGAATAGCAAGATGGCAGATGATCCTGACTGAATACGACATTCAGTACACTACCCAAAAAGTAATAAAGGGAAGTGTGCTAGCCGATCACCTTGCTCATCAAGCTGTGGATGACTATCAGCCCATGAAGTTCGAATTCCCAAATGAAGACATCATGATGATAAACAACTGTGAGGAACTCAGACCATATGACGTACCTGAACAAGGATCCCGATGGACCCTGGTTTTTGACAGAGCCTTCAACGCGCTCGGTAATGGAATAGGTGTTGTAATCATATCCCGTGAAGGATGTCATACCCACTTCACTGCAAGACTTTGTTTCAACTGTACAAACAACATGGCAGAATACGAAGCGTGTATTTTTGGTCTCAAAGCTGCCATAGATTTGGGAATCAAGTCCTAAAGTGTGTTCGGAGACTCAGCCTTAGTCATCAGCCAAATCAAAGGAGAATGGGATACGAAGCACCCTAACCTCATCCCCTACAAAGAACATGTGTTTACATTAATCCCATATTTTGAACAATTACCTTCGAGCCTTTTCCACGAGAGGAAAATCAACTAGCAGACGCGCTAGCCACAATGTTATCCATGTTTAAACTCAAGTGGGGTAACGAGGCACCCCGGCTCACCATTGAGCGGATGGATGAACCAAATTACTGTGACGAGGTCGATACTGAAAAAGTAGTGGACAAGCCTTGGTTCCATGAAGTTAAGAGGTATCTCGAGCCTCAAGAGTATCCGAAAGGAGCTTCAGTCAACGATAAGAAGTTCTTAAGGAGATTCTCTGCTAAGTTCTTCATCAGTAATGGCGTCCTCTACAAACGAAACCACGACTCTATTTTGCTTCGTTGCATAGACAAGGCTGGGGCAGAAAAGATCATGGATGATCTACATGAAGGCACTTTTGGCACCCATTCCAGTGGGCATACGATGGCTAAGAAAATTCTACGGGCAGGTTATTACTGGTCAACCATGGAAGCAGATTGCTATCAGCATTCTCGAACCTATCATAAGTGTCAGATCTACGCTGATAAAGTGCATGGGCCTCCAATCCCTCTAAATGTCCTGACGACTCCCTGGCCATTCGCGATGTGGGGCATCGATATGATTGGAGAAATTAAACCTACGACTTCTAATGAACATCTCTTCATCCTGGTGGTCATTGACTATTTCACAATGTGGGTTGAGCCAGCTTCTTTCGCTTCCGTTACCAAGAATGTTGTGGACCGTTTCATCAAACAAAATCTCATTTGTCGGTACGGCATCCCAGAGAGAATCATCACAGAAAATGGTACGAATCTCAGCAATACTATGATCACCGCACTATGCATGCAATTCAAGGTCCAGCACCACAATTCTTCTCCTTACCGACCAAAGATGAATGGTGTTGTCGAAGCCGCAAATAAGAACATCAAGAAGATCATACAAAAAATTAAAGTAACCTACAAGGACTGGCATGAGATGTTACCATTCTCTCTCCACGGTTACCGTACCACAGCACGCACATCAACAGGGGCAACTCCCTTCTCCTTGGTATACGACATGGAAGTTGTCTTACCAATTGAGGTCCAAATACCTTCTCTAATAATCATAAAGTATGCGTGGTTGAATGAAGACGATTGGACCCAAACTCAGCTTAACCATTTGAATTTAATTGATGAGAAGAGGCTTATGGCTGTCTGTCACAGCCAGATGTACCAAAATTGCATGATCAAAGCTTTTAACAAAAAGGTCAGACGTCAGGTATATCAAGTTGGTGACTTGGTAATCAAGCGTATCATATTACCACAAGGTGATCCCAGGGGAAAATGGACTCCTACGTATGAAGGACCGTTTGTGATCAAAAGCATATTCTTTGGTGGAGCAATGATCTTAACCACTATGGATAGCGACGACCTTCCACACCCTGTGAACACAGACATAATCAAAAGATACTACGTATAAGAGACCCGTTAGGTTGACACACCTAGGCAAAACAAGGGCATCCAAGCGAACCACAAGGTTCGGGCAAAAATTAGGGATAAAACAAAAAACAATTGTACACCCGGCAAGTCGAAAACCCGAAAGGGAGACTTAGGCTAAAAAGGGTATCCCGGTGGACTGAAAACCCGAAAGGTTGGTCCAGGCAAAAGTTATGGAATTAAAGCGTATGACTATGTCCCGTTGGATCACCTTACAGACAACCTTTAGCTTCGACTGGAAAACTCAATGGTCCTAATCAATCCAATCAACTTCGGACAAGGCAGCAAGTGGACAAGACGCTCAGAGACACGAAGGCTATAGCAGAATGGGAACCCCATGGGATTAATGCACATAGCTAACTTTTCTTTGTATCAAATTTTCATTTTTTTTTACAATGACATTCTCTTACTATAATGATCGTCTCATTGTACAAAAATACTTATTCAAAGTTAATACAAAAATACTCCTTTGAAAGTACAAAACTATCTGTTTTTCTTTATTTCTATGTTTTGTTTACAAATACGTCCAATGATTTATTTTTGAACATATCCATTTGAGTGTAACTACGTTTTACAAATGAGCAAAAGGAGTATAGAAAATAGAAAGACAATCACTAATGGCTTTAAGAAATAGGATAATATATTTAGACTATAAAATCCCCTATAATGTGCAACTTAATGATATCAAGCTCTCTCACATCCCTGGAGGAACAAAACTTCCAGTTATCACTCCCTAGTAGAAGTCGCCCAATTTCTCTGGATTTCACAAGCAATACACAGTGTTTCCCTTACAACATAGTTTATTTCTCTAACAAATAGAAGCTCGTCAACTCATCAGCACTTCAAAACATGAAGACTTACACTCCACATCCCCATCAGCAGTTAGGGATTTATTTTCCCTAATCCAACAACATTACAGCAGAATAGCTTACATGCCCATACATCACATCCATACGTCATAACATTGATAGCACAAATACATACGGCACAATCTCATTTATTTTGAGAACATAATTACACCATGCATTTCATACATCATGACATTGCATACAACTAACCTTTCATCTTTTTCAAGAAAGATCAATCAACGGAAAATTATCGTCAAAATTTAAACAAGTCAATTCCCAAGAAAGGATTGGTCAACCATCCACACAACAGATGTTTCTTACAGACTCCTTCCAGTTCATTTTAAATCTCTCAGCGATTTATTCTGATTCTTTTCCCACAGCTGTCTTCTCTGGTTCAGATAAATATCTCAATGATTTGTTCTGATTCTTCTCCAGATCCCTGTCGGTTTAGATAGATCCCTTAAAGATTTACACTGATTCTTTCTCGCAGACACTTTCTCTGGTTCAAATAAATCTCACAAAGATTTACTCTCATTCTTTCCAGTTAAAGAATATTCAAGATCTCTTTTGGTTCAGTTTAAACCCCTTGACGGTTCATCCTGATACTTCCCAAAAAGAATACTTCAGGTTCAGATAAATCCCTCAACGATTTATCCTGATACTTTCCAAAGGAACCTTTCAGGATTAGATAAAATCTATCAATGATTTATTCTGATTCTTTCCCACAGACACTTTCTCTGATTCAGATAAATCGCACAAAGATTTACTCTGATTCTTTCCAGTTAAAGAATGTTCAAGATCTCTTTTGGTTCAGTTTAAACCCCTTAACGGTTCATCCTGATACTTCCTAAAAAGAATACTTCGGGTTTAGATAAATCTCTCAACGATTTATTCTGATTCTTCCCAGTCAAACAACATACAAGATTTCTTCTGGTTCAGATAAGTCGCTCCAAATATTTAATCTGATTCTATTCCAGTTGAAATCAAGTTCAAACTTAGTATAGTCTCTGTCAACAGTCACCTTTGGATGGAATCTACAAGCCCATCTCCGGAAAATATCCATCATTCCTCCAAATGGAATCTATAATACCATTCCCATTTTATCTTCGAGTGCAAATTTCTGGGCACTCTAGTGTCCAATCATCTTCCACCTTCAAGTCACGAATGGCGGATCTGCCAATCTAACTCTTCATGTTTAAGAAGATTGAATAGGGGCAGTTGTTGTACCCCAAAATTTTCCCTCTCATTTATCAAGTATTTTCTGATAAGATCTCCTATGGTTCAAGATTGCACAAAGGTTAATCATCTCAAGACACCTCCTTAAGCACTGATGATTGAAATTAGGGTTTGACATTGCACAAGGATAATTGAACTTTTAAAAATCAACTATATTGGGGGAAAAGTCAACTGTGGCCAATTTACAGTCAAACTTTATAATTTTTGACCCATATCCACATTATAAACTCATATGTATCATTTGATCAAGTTTGGACCATAATTCCTCAAGAAAATTGATCAAATCATCAAAAGGGCAAAATGGTAAAAATTAGGGTTTTGACTGAGAAAGTGCAATTTTTTATTTTTGACCTAGAAAATGATTAACTTGTTTGAGGCATGATCTCAAGAATTAAATTGCATCATTTTTACCTAATGGCATGACTTAAAACATTGCTCAAGTCCATTTAATTGACAGATGGATTTTCAGTCAACTGATCAAATATCAACTGTATACTGAAAAGTCAAACTTTGACTTTTTGGTCAATGTCAAGTATCAAAGATCACAATTCATCAAAACATGTCAAAATATGAAACTTGTTCAACAAGAAATCAAAAAGTCAAGATTTCATTTTGAAAAGTCAAAATTTCCAAACTTAGAAATTTTTCTAAGTGTTGAAAACTTCATGTTTTTTCATAACTTTGAGCCAATTTTTCACCATGATGCAAGATGATTCAAAAGAAACTTTAACCATGAAAGTTGTAGATATCCATGATATCTACCACATTAATTTACACAACTTCTCCTAGAAATTCTTGGATCTCAAGTTATCAATCCATGAAGTCATGGTCATGAAACAAAACACTTAGTGAAATTTTGAGCATTTTAGGTCAGGATTTTGACCTAACTTATGACCCAAGTTTCACCTAGTTCCATTTGGATTTTGCAAAATTGATTCAAAGAGGGGTTTTATAGTACATTACAAGCTTTCTAATAAGTCCAATAACTCCTTGAGATCATTTGTGAGCAAGGAGAATCGAAGGTCAGAAGTTGGGGTTTCAAGTTATTTTACAAGGCAAATTTTGTGATGAAAAAAATTCAAATCTCAAACCAATGCTGAATAATCTTTGCTTTGTAGGTCTCAAACTTGTTAGGCACTCCATAATTAAATGCTTTCACAACTGTTAGAGGCTTCAACTCAAGCATTCAATGCAATGCCCATGCTTTATGTCCATTTTAGGAAGAAAGTGTACAATGCCATTTTGAAAAAGTGGCTTTATACACAACACTTGTTCTTGAGCCTTGCAATTGTTTTCTTCTGATCATACATGACCTATAACTCAGAAGAAGTTTATCTCAAGCCTCAAAATAATTCAGCCCATGCTTGTACTTCATCTTGGAACCATGCTCCCACTTTTCTTCAAAATCAAGTAACATAGCAATCAACCTATATCTTGTACTTCTGACCCTCTCAAGCACTAAAACCTTCTCATTACTTATGTACAAGTCCTTGGCATCAAAACACACACATGCACAAGCCCAATATCTCTCAAGAACTCAGAGCTGTAACACATACTTCCATTCTTGCATAACCTGACCAAAAGTTTAAAACTCACGTCTCCCTTGTGCGTTTTCAATCCTTTTGGTTCCTAAAGCTTCTAAACATCATTTAGAACTCATCCCACACCCTGTTACAAGACTGTAACACCATTAACACCATCCTCCTTTTTCAAAAATAGAGCTTTGCACTTGGAATTCTCCAACACGATTCAGCCATCTCTAGTACAAACTCAACATTGCACTAGTTTCCTGGGACCTCAGTGGAGCTATTCTGATCATCATAACACCTTGAGGAGTGCTCAAAATCAGAATACGATTTCCAGTTTTGAGGTAAGTTTCCTTAACTTGGAACATTGCATTTGTCTTTGATATATAGTTTTAATGCTTTACATTTCTGAAATCGCGAGGATATTTACCACAAGATTCATGTTTACACTTTTGCAAATGGATGAGAAATGAGCAAGATGCAGGTGGTCTGGCCAGGCGCGAGGTTAAAGATGAAGTTTGTCTTCAGGAAGCAGTTTCTAATATATATATTCATGGTTTGACATAAGTTAACGGATGTATAGCCACCCCAGTGGTAAGGCAGCGTGCTGGTAACCAAGAGATCATGGGTTCGAACTTCAGCGCGCTGCCTTTTGCATTTTTTTCACATTTTTTTACTTTTGCAGCGCCTGGGCCTCCATTTGTTTGGGCCTTATTTTTTTTGCTATGTTCTAACCCCCTGCCTTGCTGTTTACACTCCTGGCCCATTTATTTTTCTTTTGTTTTCTTTTTTATTTTCATTTTACATTTTCTTTATTATTATTATTATTATTATTATTATTATTATTATTATTATTATTATTATTATTATTATTATTATTATTATTATTATTATTATTATTATTATTTTCATAAATATAAAAAATCCAAAAAATATTTATATTTTTATTATTTATATTTATTTAGTTTATTTTTCTTCACAAAAATAAAAGAACAAAAATATTTCCTTTACATAATTTAATTTACCTTTTTTTTCAAAATACTTAGGTAACTTAATTTTGATCATTATATTATTATATTTTCTTATAAAAATCAATTTATAATTTAAGATTTTTATTTAATTAACTATTTTAATTAAATTCAGAAAACCCCTAAAAAATACTTTTCTTTAAATTAATTTATTTTACTAACTTAATCTTAATTTTCTTATTTTTAGTTAATTATTTTATTTTTAATTAATTAGGTCAAAACCCTTTTTTAATAAAAAAAACAAACAAACATGGTTATACGATGACCCTTTTCCGTCCCTTTTACATCCAAAGACAGGGTTACTTACCAAATCAATGGTAAGATAACAATATTAAAAGAAAGAGGAAATAAACATGAAAAGACTTTTGAGTAGGTAGATTACTCGTAGTTACTTGCTCAATTTCAAAACAAAAACATCCTTGCTATTTTCAAAACAAACACCAACATTTTCAAAACATCTTTCAAACTTGGAAACATTTTCAGAAGATCAAACATTTTGTATACATTCTTACGAACAAGAATCATTACAAAGTTTGCCTAAACGATGGCGCCTTTTCAAAATACTTTCAAAAAATCACACAAAGCACATTTTCAAACAAAAGCAAGTGATCTAGCAAGTAACTAAGAGCCCATGAAAAACCATGGATGAAAAGGGTGCTAATACCTTCCCTTTTCATAATCTACCCCCCGAACTCAAGAAAACATCTCAAAGGTCTTTCTTGTGCTTTTTCACCTTTCCTTTTGGATAAATGAAAAGTCGGTGGCGACTCTTGATAACCGCAACATTTGCGATCAAACGCAAAACAACCAAGTTAGTTCTCCCACCGTATCACAGAACTGGAGACTCTGGTGGGGAATATTTTAAAAGTGGGTTTACCTTAGGGTTAGATCACATTTATTTGCTTTCATTGTTTAACTTGTCTGCTTTACATTTTGGTTCTTTGTTTGGGTTTGAATCCTCTACCCGGATTTAAGATACCTTATAGGTAAGTAGAAATACATTATGGAAACTATGCGGGGTATATCGACATGGTCTAAGCAATAGCTACGTTAGTGTGACATATTTGTGGGTACCGGTATCCCTTGAGTAGTCAAGGAGAATACGGGGCCGCTGAGTGATGTCATGAAGCACTAACTAACTTCTACAACCTTTACTTGACCAACTTGGCCATTAGGACGTAGTGAGATGACCGGATTTGGTGCAGTCTGAAGTTGGTAGATACTTGATACTACACTCATTGAGTTTTAGTTTTTTGAGATATTTCGGTCACCATTAAAGAGGCTTATGCTGAAACAATGCCCGAGAAAACAAACCAGTGATATTGAGCTCCTTAGTACCCGGTTACTATTACTAGGACAAGTTCGAGCTAACTAAACATCAAGAGGGTACTTACCTATGAGACTCCATTCAAGCCTAAACCTAAGGACTTGTTTGCTTTGTTTGTATATATATACTTGTACATAACATCATAAACATCATAACATCATACTCATATTCACTAACCATTTCAAGGATCTTGGTATTTATCTTTGTTCTGTTTTGTAGGACATGGATTCTATTCGCAGGAAAACCATTCAAGTCAATCTTGTAAGGATCCCTCCTCAACTTAAAGATCTAACATCAAGGGTTCCTGAAAATTCTCCATTTACCGAAATACATAGTCTCCTACTAAACTTGGTTACCTCCAACACTGATGAGGACATGATGAAGGTTCTCTTCCAGTTCTTTGATCCTTTACACCATTGCTTCACATTTCCTGATTATCAACTTGTGCCAACTTTGGAAGAATTCTCCCAACTCTTGAGAATTACCATTCTCAATCAACTACCTTTCAAAGGTACGGAAAGATATCCAAAGCCAGAAGAGATTGCTCAAGCCCTACACTTGCAATCATCTGATATCACGGCTAATTGGGAAACAAGGTGTGGTGTCAAAGGTTTCTTAGCCAAGTTCTTGTTTGAGAAAGCCTAAAACTGTTGGAACTCCTTGGATTTGCAAGCTTTTGAGGAAATTGTGGCTCTCCTCATCTATGGTATGGTTTTGTTTCCAAATCTTGACCAACTCATAGATGTGAACACCGTCAAAATCTTCATGTCTCGTAACCCGGTGCCTACTTTGCTAGGAGACATCCTACATTCTTTTCACACTCCCACTATGAGGAAAAGAGGTATCCTTATGTGTCGTACTCCTATTTTGGAAAGATGGTTTATTTCTCATCTTCCCCAATCTGTATTGAAGAACGAGCAAGGTTCAAGGTGGTCACATTGGTTGATGACACTCACACATTTAGACATTCATTGGTGTTCCCGATCTATTGATAATGTTACTATCGTCAACCATTATGGAGAATTTCCTAATGTCCCCTTACTTGGCATTAGAGGAGGTATCACCTATAACCCTTTCTTTGCCTTAAGACAGTTTGGTTACGCCCGAAGGGATGGTCCACATGAAATTCTTATTCAAGGATTGGTATTTGACTACGAGAACGACGATCAAGGTCACCGCCAGAGGTTTATCCGAGCTTGGAGGATATTGAACAAGGTAGATAGCAAGACATTGGGGCCTAAGAATTCCATCCATCTTGAGCCTTACCTCAAGTGGGTACGAAATCATGCTCAAAGTCTTATCATGCCTTACCCCTCCATTCTCCCGGTTATCAAAGAGCCTGTTGTGGAAGGAGATGTTCAATACACTATCCTGCATCTTGACATGCCCACCTCTCTCGAAGACTTACAAAGGGATTGGATACATCTTAAGGGGGAGCAAGACACTTTCGACGCCCAATTCTACACCAACGAGAAGAAGGTTTTGGAACTCACCAAGAAGCTTCATGAGGAGTAGAGTCTGAACGCCTACATCGGACCAAAGAGGATGCGTACAACTTTATTATCTTAGAGTTTTTGTATTTCTTTTTAAGCCTAAAAGAGGCATGATGTACTCAAACTTTGATTTACTAATATAACGTGTGTTCCTTTTTAGTCTAAAGCAAATTTAAATCTCTAATTTCCCTGAAATCATTGCATATGCATCTACCATTCATCATAACATAAGCAGGTTTCTTACAACAAGTCTCCTCATCTTTCTATTTTTTATTTCAGTAAGATGGATCTTGAGCAGACAGTAAAAGACCTCTAGGCGCATAATGCTCATTTTCAACAGATGTTCTTGACTCTAGCCAAAGGAAAAGAGGATTTGAAAACTTTGTTGATTAAAGAAAAGAAGAAGAAAGCAAAGAAATAAATCGGTGTTCTAAATCTAGGAAGAAGGTTCCCAGGGGAAGCCAGAAAGAACTTAGACTTCGCAACATCATCTGGTGAAAAAGACAATCAAGAAGGGAAATGCAAGGAAGCAACTACCCAGCCAGAATCTGAAGAGGAAGAAGAAGAAGAGGATTACTCTAAAGAGCAGTATCCCCCGGCCGACGACAAATACAAACATCTGGAAGAATGACTAAGTGCAATGAAGATTTAGAAAGTGCATGGGCTGGACTTTGAAGAGCTGGGTTTAGTGTCTGGGATTGTTATTCCACCAAAATTCAAAGCACCAGTATTTGTTAAGTACGATGGGGTTTCGTGTCCCAAGATGCATCTTCGATCTTATATGAGAAAGATACAACCTCACACTGCTGACAGAGATTTGTGGGTCCACTTCTTCCAAGACAGTCTATCTAGGATTAAGCTAGATTGGTTCTATCAACTGGAAAGGGCCAATATCCATAATTGGGAAGACCTTGTCGCTGCTTTCTATAAACAGTATCAATACAATGCAGACCTTGCTACCACCCGTACTCAACTCCAGAGTATAGCTATGGTTTCAACTGAATGTTTCAAAGACTATGCTCAGAAATGGAGGGACTTAGTAGGAAGATTCCAGCCTCCCGTTTCTGAAAGAGAGCTAGTAGACATGTTTCTGGATACCCTGTCCGGTCCTTTCTTTAATCATTTATTGGAAGCTCCTCAGCATGCTTCACTGAATTAATTTTGACCGGGGAAAAAGTGGAAGCCATGATTGAGAGTGGGAAGATCCAAAAAGACGCATCCTCCGCTGTTGTAAGAAAAATATTTATTGGGAAGAAAATAAGTCGGTGTTACATATCCTCAAAGGAATCAAGATAGAACTGAATTCCGTCCAATGGTGGGGGCTGTCCTGATCCCTAAACCTGCGCCTACTCAACAAAGGAGCAATCATCCTAGAACAGAAAGACTGGTAAGACAGTTTACCCAGATAAATATGACATTATCTCAAGTTCTGCCACATTTGTTGAGATATAATCTGGTAACATTGAAAGAAGCTCCGAAGAATCCCAACACCACATCTCCTCATTACCATCCTAATGCTCGATGTGCTTACCATTCAGAAAGCCCAGGCCATGATACCAACAATTGTTGGGCTTTGAAAAACAAGGTGCAAGACCTTCTTGAAGCAAAATAAATTGAATTTGATGCTCCTGAAATCCCAAATGTTATCACCGCTCCTATGCCCAAGCATGGTCGTGATGTTAACGCTGTTGAAGATGATATGTTTGTTACTGTTGTTGATGAACTTTTTACTCCTCTCCTGACTGTCAAGAGAAACCTGTTGAGGGCCGGTTTATTTCCGGGATGTGATGAAAGCTTCCACCTCTGTTCATCCCTACCAACTGGTTATCATTTATTAAAAATAGGTGTCCAACGCCTAATGGATGATAAAGAGATTTTATTTAAAAAGACTCTCGTTCCAACCGTTTCTTACAATGATGTTTCAATAGTAACCATTGTCTCCAATCCTTTCAGGGTCTCCATCAAAAGACTCGCTAGGATTACATCAGTTCGTAAAGTGGCTCCACTGATAATTACTATGCCAGGGCCGAACCCGTACTCATCAGATAAAACTGTCCCCTGGAATTATGGGGGTGATGTCTACTATCACGGTGTCAAGCAGGATTAGCTAGCTGATGAAGACTCAATTTTTGAGAAGGTTGACCCCGACATCAGAAATATTGCAGGAACTAGCAAGATAACCCGAAGTGGTAGATTATTATCTCCCGAGATTGCTCCTCCGAAAGTTGTTACCGATCCTGTGATCATCCCTATTTTTTTTCCTGTTGACACTACTACTACTACAATCCCTATGGTTACCCCTGCTGACACTCCTATCGCCGAGTCAAACAAGACTCAGGGCAAAGGAGTTTTGGTTGAGCCTGTCTGAATGAAGGCGCAATCAGTATCTATTCTGGAAGTCTCCCAAAAGGAGATGGAAGAAATTCTAAAAATTATAAAGAGAAGCGACTACAACGTAGACGAACAACTAGGGCTAACTCCGTCAAAGATTTCTATGCTAGCTTTAATGTTGTGCTCTGAGGCTCATGCGAAGGCCTTGGTGAAATTTCTTAAAACTGCCCACATACCACAAGAAACCTCTGTTGATCAGTTCCAAGACTATGTGGCCAGTTTAACTGCTGACAATGGTTTAGGCTTTTCTAATGCATACTTGACACCTAGAGGGAGGAAGCACAACGAGGCATTGCATGTATCTATTGAATGTCAGGGCACAACTTTGGCCCATGTTTTGGTTGACACCGGTTCGTCTTTGAATGTGCTTCCTAAGAAGGATCTTGATAGACTCGACTGTGAAGGTTTGACCTTAAAACCCAGCAACATAGTGGCAAGGGCCTTGGACGGTTCAAAGACGATGGTGCATGGGGAGGTGGACATCCCCATAAAAGTTGGAACTCAAACCTTTGATTCAACTTTTTACGTGATGGACATTCGCCCTTCCCATTCCTGTTTGTTGTGCCAACCATGGATTCACAATGCTGGTGCTGTCACTTCCACATTACATCAAATGCTGAAATACCCAACCAAGGGGAAAATCATTACTTTCCATGGAGAAGAGGAATATATGGTCAGTCACTTAAACTCCTTCAGATACGTAGAATTGGATGGTGAATTCATTGAAAATCTGTTTCAGCACTTTGAGGAAGTCCCACAAACCTTGGCAGTAACCAAGACTATTTCCCAAATCCCAAAGATTACAAGACCTCCGCTAAAGATGTCTCCTCTGAAAGATGCCAGGGCAGTGGTCGAAGAAGGTGGGTGTACTATTTGGGGCCAACTCCCGGATATCCCTTACAAATCTAACAAATTTGGTTTGGGTTTCACTTTAGGAGCCTAGAAAGTTGTACGCCGTGCTCGTGCCGGGGGACCACCTTTGAAGATCAGCAACCACGGAGTCAACACAGTGGAGGATGATGATGACAGTTGTGACTTAGAAGATTCAATTTTTCCAACCATCAATGGAGGACTCAGAAACTGGGAAGCTAAAGATTTTGTCCGAATTACTTTTATCCAACAGTAATTATCTTTAAATTTTGTCAGACTTGTAATAATTAAACAATTCAGACTTTTAAAACCTTGTGTCTTACCCGAGGCACAACAGTCCATTTGTAAGGGCTGTTATCTCATTTTAATATGTCATCAATGAATCATGGACGTTTTTGCATACAAACTTTGTGCTATTTGTCTTTCTTTTCTACATTTTTATTTCTTTCAAAGATAGTTATACTCATCCCACACCCTGTTACAAGACTGTAACACCATTAACACCATCCTCCATTTTCAAAAATAGATCTTTGCACTTGGACTTCTCCAGCAAGATTCAACCATCTCCAGTATAAACTCAACATTGCCTTAGCTTCCTGGGACCTCAGTGGAGCTATTCTGATCATCACAACACCTTGAGGAGTGCTGAAACTCATAATACAATTTCCAGTTTTGAGGTAAGTTTCCTTAACTTGGAACTCTTCATACAAGCATCATTAATGTTTAATTTGTGAATGAAAAATGTAGATATCATTGCCCTGAAGCTAACCATGTCCATAGTTTTCATTTATGTTGCTTGAGCTTAGAGAATTTTAAGATTGACATTTATGGAAAAGTTAGGGTTCATATTAGGGCATTAAAATTCATGTTTGTCTTTGATATATAGTTTTAATGCTTTAGATTTCTAAAATCATGAGGAAATTTGCCACAAGATTAATGTTTACACTTTTGCAAATGGATGAGAAATGAGCAAGATGCAGGTGTCTGGCCAGGCGCGAGGTTGAAGATGAAGTTTGTCTTCAGGAAGGAGTTTCTAATATATATTTATGGTTTGACATAAGTTAACGGATGTATAGCCATCCCAGTGGTAAGGCAGCGCGCTGGTACCCAAGAAGTCATGGGTTCGAACCTCAGCGCGCTGCCTTTTGCATTTTTTTTCACATTTTCCAACATTTTTTGACTTTTGCAGCACCTGGGCCTCCATTTGTTTGGGCCTTATTTTTTTGCTATGTTCTAACCCCCTGCCTTGTTGTTTACACTCCTGGCCCATTTATTTTTCTTTTGTTTTTTTATTTTATTTTCTTTTTTTATTTTATTTTCATTTTACATTTTCTTTATTATTATTTTTATTATTATTTTCATAAATATAAAAAAATCCAAAAAATATTTATATTTATATTATTTATATTTATTTAGTTTATTTTTCTTCACAAAAACAAAAGAACAAAAATATTTCGTTTACATAATTTAATTTACCTTTTTTTTCAAAATACTTAGGTAATTTAATTTTGATCATTATATTATTATATTTTTCTTATAAAAATCAATTTAGAATTTAGGATTTTTATTTAATTTACTAGTTTAATTAAATTCACAAAAACCCTAAAAAATACTTTTCTTTAAACTAATTTATTTTACTAACTTAATCTTAATTTTCTTATTTTTAGTTAATTATTTTATTTTTAATTAATTAGGTCAAAACCCTCTTTTAATAAAAAAAACAAACAAAGAATCACATTTCATTTTACATTTACATTCTTGCATTTTTATTTTAGTACATTTATTCAAATTCGACATGGTTGTAATCTTTATTTAGATTTAATTTCTTACAATTCCTCATTTGTAATTTGTACACCCCTTCTCCTAAATCATGTAATAGCTTAGTATTTTTATTTTCTGTAATTTAAATGGCTTTATATACAAATGCTAGTAATTAGGGTATTGTCTGGAAAAATTAAAATTAATGCTTAGCAAACCCTAATCAAAGACAAATCAAGCATGTAAATCAATAGACTTGCACACAAACACCCCTAGGGTAAATCCAATTGGTTTCCTTACAAAAATTGCCATATTATGCATGTGAGGTATGTTAGCAATAACAAGCAAAATACAAGATCATAGTCCCTCGAAGACGTTATCCATGTTGTCTTTCAAAATGGTCTTAGTCCCTAAAGAATATGCTAAGATATCTTACAACATTGCTAATCATGGTTATACGATGACCCTTGCCCGTTCCTTTTACATCCAAAGATAGGGTTACTTACCAAATCAATGGTAAGATAACAATGTCAAAGGAAAGAGGAAATAAACATGAAAAGACTTTTGAGTAGGTAGATTACTCCTAGTTACTTGCTAAATTTCAAAACAAAAACATCCTTGATATTTTTTAAACAAACACCAACACTTTCAAAATATCTTTCAAACTTGGAAACATTTTCAAAAGATCAAACATTTTGTATACATTCTTACGAACGAGAGTCATTACAAAGTTCGCCCAAACAATGACGCCTTTTCAAAAAACCACACAAAGCACAATTTCAAACAAAAGCAAGTGATCTAGCAAGTAACTAAGAGCCCATGGAAAACCATGGATGAAAAAGGTTCTAATACCTTCCCTTTTCATAATCTACCCCCCGAACTCAAGAAAATAACTCAAAGGTCTTTCCTGTGCTTTTTCACCTTTCCTTTTGGATAAAAGAAAAGTCGGTGGCGACTCTTGCTAACTGCAACATTTGCGATCAAACACAAAACAACCAAGTTAGTTCTCCCACCGTATCACAGGTATAGACCAATATGGTTGAAGCAATGGCTACGTTAGTGTGACACATTTGTTGGTACCCTTATCCCTTGAATCAAGGAGAATACGGGGCCGTTGAGCGGTGTCATGAAACACTAATTGACCTTAGAACCTTAATTGAATAACTTGGCCATTAGGAAGTAGTGTGATAGTCGACTTTGGTGTAAAGCGTAAGATTGGTTGATACTCGATACTACACTCATTGAGATCAGACTTTTGGGATATCTCGGTCGCAAGAAAAGATTGATTGTGCTGAGACAATGCCCGATGAAGAAAGATCAGTGATATTGAGATCCCCTAGAACCCAGTTACTTTTTAGGACAGGTTGAGCCAACTAAACTTCAAGAGGGTACTTACCTATAAAACTCCATGCAAGCCAAAACCTAAGGAGTTGTGTGTTTTATTTGATTATTTGTACATAAAGACTTGTTTGCTTTGTTCACCTGTACATAACATCATAACATCATAAGCATGCTCACTAACCATTTCATGGATTTAGGAATTTATCTTTCTTCCGTTTTGTAGGCCATGATTTCCATTCGTAGGAATACCATCTGAGTCAGCTTCGTGAAAGCGCATCCTCAACTTCAAGAATTAGCATGAAGGGTTCCTGGAGATTCTCCATTCACCAAGAAATATGGTCGACTTCTCAACTTGGCAACCTTAAACTTCCAAAAGGAAATGATGTGTGTGCTTTTCCAATTCTTTGATCCCATGCATCATTACTTCACCTTTCCTGACTACCCATTGGTGCCTACATTAGAAGAACTCTCTTAACTGTTAGGAGTGCATGTGCTTGACCAAATACCGTTCACCGGTTTAGAGGAGACTCCAAAGCCTAAAGTCATTGCCGAAGCCTTGCATTTGAAGAGATCTGACATTATAAAAAATTGGGAGACGAGAAGTGGAGTTAAGGGTTTCTTAGCCAAGTTTCTGTTGGAGAAGGCTCGTTCATTCTGGGAGGATATGGATTTTAAAGCTTTTGAATATGTGTTGTTGGCCCTTATAATCAATGGTTTGGTTCTATTTCCAAAACTGGACCAACTCGTAGATATGAATGCTATCAAGGTCTTTCTCTCTCGTAATCTTGTACCTACCCTGGTTGGAGACATTCTACATTGTTTCCATACTCGCACCATGAAGAAAAGAGGTACTCTCTTGTGTTGCATTACCTTACTTTCTAGGTGGTTTATTTTGCACCTACCTCGATCAACGTTGAAGAATGAGCAAGGCTTAACATGGTCTCAAAGGATGATGTCACTCACACATTCTGATAGTCATTGGTGTTCTTGATCTTTGGAGGATATTACTATCATCGACTGTTGTGGGGAATTCCCTAATGTCTCTTTGCTTGGCATTAGGGTAGGTATTACCTACAACCCTTGTTTGGATTTACGATAGTTTGGGTATACACAAAGAGATGGCCCCATGATGCACTCATCCAAGGTTTGATATTCGATTACGAGGGCGACCACCAAGGCTATCATTATAGGTTCATACGAGCTTAGAGAATGGTAAACAAGGTGGAAAGAAAGACATTGGGGCATAAGAACTCTATTCCTTTGGAGCCTTATCTTAAGTGGGTACGAACTCGTGCTCAAAGTCTCGTTATGCCATACCCCACCATCTTACCTATCATCATGGAGCCTATTGTCAAATGAGATGTTCCATATATTGTCCTTTATCCTGATATGCCTACTTCTCTTGAAGATTTGCAAAGAGCTTTGATTCAGCTAAAGGGGGAACGAGACACTTTTAAAGCCCAGTTTTATACAAGCGAGAAGAGAACATTGGAGCTCACGAGACAACTTCATGAGGAGAGGAGCCTGAATGCATATATTTCTCCAAAGAGGAAGCATCCATAGGAGATTGGATTCATTTTTATTGTATTTTGTTCCTTTGTAAGCCCAAGAGGCATGTTGTAATCAATTTGAAATTATTAATGCAATGTTTGTTCCTTTTGTCTAAACAAGTTTAAATCTCCCAAGTCCTTAAAATCATTTGCATATGCATTTTCATGCATCATGACATAAACAGGTTTTCCACAACAGGTTTCCTTATCTTTATACTGTTTATTTCAGTAAGATGGATATCGAACAAACAGTGAAGGACTTGCAAGCCAAGAATTAAAAGTTCCAAGCAACCTTGCTCACCCTAACCAATGGACAACAAGATATGATGACACTGCTAACAACCAAAAAGAAGACTAAAAGGAAGGCCTTCATTAACACGGGTAGGAGATTCAACGGTCCGGTTCGTCAGGTACAGATAGTCGAAGAGTCGTCTGAGGAGGACAAAAATCAAGACGAAGAGGAAAGGAGAACCTGTGTTGGGGGTGTAAATGATCAAGCTTCTGAAGATGAAGACTATTTTGATGAGTAATACCCTCCAGTCGAGGATAAATACAAACAGTTAGAGGATAAGCTAAAACCTGTTGAAATTCAAGCTGTACCTGGTTTGGATTTTAGTGAGTTGGGTTTAGTACCTGGGGTCGTCATCCCCTATAAGTTAAAAATATCGTTCTTTTCCAAGTATGACGAAGTTTCCTGCCCAAAACTTCATCTAAAGTCTTACGTGCACAAGCTGCAACCGCACACTACCGATAAAAAGCTCTGGATCCATTTCTTCCAAGAGAGTCTGGCTGGGACTCAACTAGAATGGTTCTATCAATTGGAGGGTTCCCACATCCACACATGGGAAGATCTAGCCACTGCTTTTTATCATTAGTATCAATATAACGCCAATCTGGCACCAACCAGAGTCCAACTTCAAGGTATGACAATGGGTACCAATGAAGGGTTCAAGGAGTACGCACAAAAATTGAGGGATCTTACCGGTAGGGTCCAACCACCACTAACTAACAGAGAACTAATTGAAATGTTCATGGGTACATTGACCGGCCCATTTTTCAACCTATTGACTGGCATTTCTTCGTCCAGTTTCACCGAGTTGATCCTAACTGCTGAAAGAGTTGAAAGTGGCATTAAGAGCGGAAAGATTCCCATGACATCTTCTTCCGCATCCAACGTTGTAAAGAAGCCTTTCAATGGAAGAAGGAAACAAATGTTTTGTATGGGGCAAGGGCCCATACCAAGAAGGATTCTTGATCCTCTGTTAATGTTGTGTTAATCTCCAACCCTCCACCCGCTCAAAGACAATCATCCAACAATAAACGATCTGAAGTTCCTCGAAGACATCTCACAAGAATAAGCATGTCGCTGCCTCAAGCCTTACAACATTTTTCGAAGGCCAACTTAGTTACATTGCGCAATCCACCATCTAATCCAGACATTTCATCACCTAAATACAATCTGAATGCCAGGTGTGTGTATCATTCCAACAGTCTTGGGCATGAAACTGATCAGTGTTGGGCTCTAAAGAATAAGATTCAAGATCTAATAGACAACAAAACAATCGAATTTGATCCTCCAGCTACTCCAAATGTGATAATCGCACCAATGTTGAATCATGGCAAAGGTGTTAACGCAACTGATAATGATACTTTTGTTTCCTCCATTGAAGATTTAACAACCTCATTAACTACTGTGAAGGTTAATTTGTTGAGAGCTAGGGTGTTCCCTGGTTTTTCTAAAGATTGTGTTCATTGTTATCAACAAATAAATGGGTGTAAACGACTGAAGAAAGGTGTGCAACGCCTGATAAATAGCCATGAGACTCTATTTAAAAATATTCCTACCATCAAGAGTTTGACCAACAAAGCTAAAGACCTGTCTATAGTAACCATTTCCAATAAGCCGCTTATGATTCCCTCAAAGGGTCCTATTAGAATTTCAAATGAACCGACCATCACTCCATTAATAATCACTGTCGTTGGGCCTATCCCTTACTCCTCTGAAAAAAGCAGTTCCATGGAACTATGGTGTCGAGGTTTATTATCATGGGATAAAACAAGGTTCTTGGATCAACAAAGATGAAGCTGATTTCCTTAATATTGCAGGTTATAGTAAAGTCACAAGAACAGGGAGGATCTTTTCCCCTGATATCTCGTCACCCACTACTACAACAACTTACGTCCGCATAAATAATGACAAGTCTAGTGCCAATGCTAAGGGCAAAGAAAAATAAGGTGAACCTGCTGGGATAGAGTCAACTACCAAAGATATCGATGCAAAGAGCCTTCCACTTGAGAGATGGAGGAAATCCTAAAAATCATAAAGAAGAGCGACTTCGAAATAGTTGAGCAACTAAGGCAAACCCCATCCAAGATCTCCATGATGTCATTGTTACTCTGTTCGGATGCTCATGCTCAGGCCCTAATCAAGTTTTTGAAGAAAGCCCACGTGCCCCAAGAAACCACAACTGGCCAGTTCAAGAACTGTGTAGCAAGTTTGACGGCTGACAAAAGATTAGGGTTCTCTGACGCTGATTTGACTCCTATGGGAAAGAAACACAACAAAGCCTCACATGTCTCTGTTGAGTGTAAGGTGTAACACGATCGGAGAACTGAATTGGTTGTTTGCATTTGATTGCAATTGTGCGGATAGAAAGAGTCGCCACCGACTTTTCTTTTATCCAATAAGGAAAGGCTGAAAAGAACAGGAAAGACCTTTCGAGACTATTTCTTGACTTCGGGGGGTAGGTTATGAAAAGGGAAGGTGTTAGCACCCTTTTCATCCGTATTTATCTACGAGCTCTTAGTTGCTTACTAGATCACTTGGTTTTTTTTTTAAAATGTATTGGTGATGTGGGTTTTTGAAAGTATTTTGAAAATGAATGACTTTGTAATGGTTCTCGTCTCTATAAGAACGCGTACAAAGTGTTTTGTCCTTTTAAAATGTTTCAAATGAAAGTGTTGGTGTATAAAATGTTTTTGTTGGGAGCAAGCGAGCAACTAGGGGAAACCTACCTACTCAAAAGGTTTTAAACGTTCTTTTCCTCCTCCTTTAGATGTTGTTATCTTACCATTGTCTTGGTAAGAAATCTCATCATTGGATATGAAGGGACGGGCATGGGACGTTTGTATAGTCATAGAAGGCAACTTATGGGATGTTTTAGCAATATCGTTTAGGGACTAGATCGTTTACCGAAGGCAACATTTAGGGTCATCGAGGGACTATGATCTTTTATCGAGGGTCTTTTATAAAACTCCCATATTCGAGGGACGTGACTATTTTTTGAAAGGCAACAAAGTGAGATTACCCTAGAGGTGCTAGTGTGCGAGTGTGTTTGATTGCGTGCATTTTGTCTTGTATTTAAGGGTTGTCTACTTGTTAATTTTATCTTGTCATACACATTAATTACTAACAATATGAAAACAAATAAAATGTGGAAAACAAATTGTTGTACCCCAAAATTTTCCCTCCCATATTTCTCCAAACATTTCAAGAAAGATCCTCAAGTTGCTCAAGGAAGTCCAAGGGTTGGCCAGACAAGCTCTCTCCTAAGACAGTCTACCTTAAATTAGGGTTTCATGTTGCATCAAGATAATTGAGTCCAAGGTATCCCAAATTCTCACCAATGTCCTAATATGTTCTCAAGATCATCCATGTCAATTTTCAAGCCTTGCAGAGAAAGTTTGCTCAGTCAATTGCTCAAAGGCCTGAAAATCGACGATGCTAGGGAAAAAGTCAATTGTGGCCTACATACGGTCAAACTTCAATATTTTTGGTCAACATCATCATTTTGAAGTATATTTCATCATTTGATCAAGGGTTGATCATGATTCATCAAGGATTGCTCATAATTCATCAAGAACCAAAAGTTGCTAAATTAGGGTTTTGCAGGAAAATTCAACTCAACTTTGACCAAGCATAACTTTCTCATACTTTATGAGAAATGCCCCATCCAAAGATCATTTTTAAGAGGATGAAATGCTCCACAATCCATCTTCAGCTCCCAAGTTCAAAATATACACTCACAAGAAGTTATGAATTTGAACATTATAGGTCATTTTGAAAAGTAAACAAAAACACCTTTTTTGTCAAAGCTTCATACATGAGCATGGAATATAAAATTGATATGAGACCAAATGGGTTGCTTAAAGGACATCTCAAGCTTTACAAAAAGTCTAAGAACACATTCAAAGAGTCAAAATTGAGGAAGTTGTGCATTGGTGAAGTTGGCCCTTTTTGCAAAATTGTCAAACGTCAACTATGCCTAAAACTTCAATTTTTGCCAAATGGGACCAATCTTTTTCACTTGTTTTAAGTTGGCAACATGGTCCATGATCCCTATCCTTTTCCACTTGTCATTATCTTTTTTTTATTATTTATTTTGATTTTTATTTGAATTAAATCATTTTAAATCAAAACAAATCATAGAAAATCCAAAATATTGAAAACACAAGATTTTTTACTTGTTTCAGGTCTTAAATTCCAGCTAGCATGAGATCAAATTCGTGTAAAGGCATGAGGTGCACAAAAATATTGGATTTGAACTATTTTTGGAATGATTTTCAAAGGAATCAAATCAAAATCAAATGCATTGATGGAAGAAGGTTGTGATCATTCTTTCAACCCTAACTCATTCTTTAGTACATAAAGAACATATGCATACCTAGAACAAGGCTAGAGGGAGGCAGATGAAGCAGAACCAAACTTGAAAAAATACCAAAAAAGTGCAAACACGAATTAATACTTCCAGGCATCCTCAAGGCCTTCTAGCTGTCCCAATCGCTTCCTGGTAGTGTAAGCAAGCGAAAGCAATCAAGAACAAGCATTCCCAAGCCCTGAAACCCGTTGTAAGGGATTCACGATATTGCATTTTTCTTGAATTTGGTTTACACAATTCTTGCACATTCATCAAATTCTAATCATATATTTTTGTTCACCATCACATATGCAAGCTTTCTGTATCGTTTAATTTCATTTTCATGGCATGTATATGATTTCACCATTGTTAGGGTTTTATGGCTCGATTTAGGATTTCTTCATATAAGTGAAATTGGGCCATGAAAGGGACACCATTGAACACAGTAGGTCCAGACGAAGTTATCCATGGCCTTCGTTTTTGTTTATCACGCTTGTATTGATTTTTGAGATTTATAGGACTTGTAGTGACGGACAAACGTCCGTAGATAAAAGTCTGGGACTTTTACCAACGGTACAAGGAGGGAGACGAAGACGTGGCAAGCCATCACTCTTCCAGTTGAATTTTCGCGCAAATATTTTATTATTTCGTTTGTTTTATATATAATAATTTATGTTTATATTATATACAACAAAAACAAGTGGCGCAGTTGGTTACAGGGTATGTGCAAAACGCTTCAGGACCTGGGTTCGAATCCTAGGTCCCCCACTTTCTTCATATATTTTTCTTTTAGGTAATCCAGTGCATACCTAAGGCCAATGACCATCATGGTCCATCAGCATCCAGTCTGTCAAGTGGCCAGATGGCCAAATCCAAAGGCCATCAATGGAAGAACACCATAAGGCCTAGTCAATGTAACACACTGAATTCAGGAAGTCAACATGGACTTCAGATTGTTGGTCCCAAGCTTGCTATCTACACCCCCTCCAAATTACTTCCAGGCCCAATAACTCTTTCTATATTTCTTTTTATATTTGTTTTATTTAATTTAGTTAATTCTTTTACTAACACAATTAATTATTTCTTTTATCAAAAATCATAAAAATAATATTTTTCACCCAATGAGGATTAAGTTTATATTTATCAAAAATTAATTAATTTAATTAGGTTGTTAATTATAGATAACTTTAATTTCTTTTTGTAAATAAATTTAAAAATCAATTAGAATAATTAGGGTTTTAATTTAATTATATTTTCATTTCCTAAAATTAACCAAAAAAACATAAAAAATAGGCCATTTTTTATTTTCATTGGTTAATTTAATTAAACTAATTAATTGCATATTAAATTTAGAAAACTTAATTCTTTCCTTAAAAAAAACAACAAAAACATTTTTCTTTTAATTAGGTTAGAAAGGGTCAAAACCCTAGTTCGCTCTCGTTCTAATTTTCATCGCGCGCGCTTTATTGTTTTAATTTTTATCCTATTATTGTAATTGCTCACAAGTTGTAATAGTTAATTAGGACTTTTACTTTCATTTATCGCTTTATATTTTAAGGGTTTGTTTTTTGCTATGTAAATACCCAAAGCCTTGTAATAGCTTAGTTTAATTTCCGCACTTTAAATTCCGCAAAATATTGAACTGTTAAATGTATGATATTAAGATGCATGACAAGGATGTATGATTAACTTTAAAACGGTTAGATAACCCTAAATATGCAAAGATAAATAATCTGAAATTGAATCACTCACACATGCTCACTCATAGGGTACACTCCCACTAGGTTGCCTTCGATAAACGGTCATTGAGTATAGGATGCTTTAGTGGTCGTCCTTTTGTCTAAACAAAGATCAAAGTCCCGATTCGGAAAAGTTGCCTCGGAATGGTTGCCTCGAAATTGTTGCCTCGAATAATTGATCTAAGACATTAGGGTTACTACTAAGACGTCCTAATATTACTTTAGTGACCATACGTCCCTTTCGAATTGACCCTTAAAACTCCAACGACGGTGCTACCTACTCACTAATAGTGGGATAGCATTGTCTAAAGGAAACAAACATAGAAAAATTCTCTTTTTCGAGTAGGTAGATTAGTTCTTAAGTACTTGCTCAATCAAAACAAACTTTTTTCGCACTTACACTCCTTTTCAAAACAAAGTTTTCAAAAACACTTCATTACACTCTTGAAGACAGAAGCAAGAGTTAAATCAAAGTCAAAACAAAATCTTTTCAAATCACACAAACACACAAAGAAGCAATTTTGAAAATGATGAGAAAGTTCCTAAGAGCCCGTAGATAACTACGGATAGAAAGGGTGCTAATACCTTCCCTTTCTATAATCTACCCCCGTACTCAGAAATATCTCGAAAAAGGAATTTTTCTGTGCTTTTTTCCTTTCCTTATTGAATAAAATAAAAGTCGGTGGCGACTCTTGCTTACCGCGACATTTTGAAAACAAAAACGCAAAACGCAAACCAGCAATTCCTAAAAAAGGGGAAACAGTCCCGGTTCTGGCCACCGTGTCACAGAACTGGCGACTATGATAGGGACTTTATAAGTGGGGTGTACCTTAGGATTAGTTCATCAGATTGTTTTCTATTGTTTGATTTGATTGCTTTATCTTTGTGGGCTTTGTATCGGAGTTACTATAGATCCTAACCCAGATCTGGGGGATACCTTTTAGGTAAGTAGCAATAGACTGTGAGGGAACTGTACGGCATAGACCAATACGGTTGAAGCAGTAGCTAAGTTGATGTGGCACATTAGTTGGTAATGATGTCCCTTGTGGAGCAACAAGGAGAGTATGGGGCTGCTATATGGGTCATTAAGCATCAAATGACCTTAGAACCTATAATTGACCAACTTGGCCATAGGAAGTAGTGATATGCTACACTCATTGAGACCATACTCTCGAGATGGTTCCGGCTGCAAGAAAAGATTGCGTGACTGGAATTATGACCGATGGAGGATGGTCAGTGATATTGAGAACCTCTTGAACCCGGTTACTATTATTAGGACAGGTTAAACTAACTAAACTGCAAGAGGGTAGTACCTAAACTCCATGCCATCTTGAAATTTAAGGGCTCTTGTTGTGACTTGTTTGCCTTTACCATGTTTGCTATCTGTGATACATGTTGTTTGTTTTTATCATGACATCATGCATCATGACATGGCATACATATTTCATTAGACTAACCATTTCAAAGACCGAGGGGATTCATCTTTGTTCTGTTTTATAGATCATGGCTTCTATGCGCAGAAATATCATTCGAATCAACTTTGTGCAAATCCCCGCTCAGCTCAGAGAGTTAGTCTCAAAGGTCCGTGATACTTCTTCATTTGTTAGAAGACATGGTCACCTCCTTAGCTTGATCACTTTAAAGTTGGATGAGCAAATGATGAGTGTGTTATTCCAGTTCTTTGACCTGTTGCATCATTGTTTTACCTTCTCGGACTATCAGCTAGTCCCTACTTTGGAGGAGTTTTTTGATTTACTAGGCATATCCGTTCTTGAGCAGACACCCATCACCGGTTTAGAGGAGGTTCCTATGCCTGAGGACATTACTTTAGCTTTACACTTGACAAAGGCTGATATAGTGTCTAACTGGGAGAATCGGAGTGGGGTTAAAGGTTTCTTGGCTAAGTTTTTGATCGATCAAGCTCAACTGCTCTGGGATAACTTAGATTTTCAAGCATTTGAAGACATCTTGGCTCTCCTTATCTACGGCCTGGTTCTCTTCCCAAATCCAGATTCTTTCATAGATGTGCACCCAGTTAAGATCTTCATGTCTCGTAACCCGGTGCCTACTCTTCTAGGTGATATTCTACATGCTCTCTATACCCGTACTGTGCGGAGAAGGGGAACTCTCATGTGTTGTACACCGCTGCTGGCGAGGTGGTTTATTTCGCACCTCCCTAAATCTGTATTGAAGAATGAGGAAGGCGTAGGTTGGGCTTACAGAATCATGTCCCTTGCTCATATGGACATCCTTTGGAGTTCTAAGGATATGGAGAAGGTAGCTATCATTGATCGATGTGGGGAATACCCTAATGTTCCATTACTTGGAACTAGAGGGGGTATCACCTACAACCCTTGTTTGGCTTTATGATAGTTTGGACACGCTCGGAGAGATGGTCCCCATGAGTTGCTGCTTACAGGCATTGTCTTTGACTATAAGGGGGATTTTGAGGGACATCGCCGCAGGTTTATAAGAGCTTGGGGCGTGGTGAACAGGTCTGACCCCCATGAGCTAGGAATGAAGACTTCTCTCCTGATGCAACCATATCTCCAGTGGGTTCGAGCCCGTGCTCAAAAGCTGGGGATGCCTTATGAAGCTGTTTTGCCGGTGATCATAGAGCATATTGATGAAGAAGGTGTTCCTTATACCGTCCTCCATCCATACATGCCTACTGATCTTGGGGCATTGAAGAGATCTTGGATCCAGCTAAAGGAAGAAAGGGATACCTACAGAGAAAAGTATCATGAGCAGAAGAGGAAGATCTTGAGGCTTACAAGGCAACTTGAGAAAGAGAGGACAATCAACGATTATGTCAACACGAAGGGAAAACGACCATGGGATTTCTTATGTCTTTCATTGTTTATAGTTTAGATTTTCTTTTCAGTATTTCTTTTGTAACGCCTTAAAGGCATTGTTAAACATTGTTACGAGTTTTATCTAATAAAGTGTGTTTTATTTTGGTTTACAAATTTGAAACTCCCAAAGTCTTCGAAATCATTTCATACGCATTCCATTCCCATGCACCTCATTACAGGTACCATTACAGGTTTCTCATCTTCTTCGCTGTTTATTTCAGCAATCATGTCTTCTGAAACACCTACTGATCAAGCCATCAAGGCTCTTCAGGCTCAGAATGCTCAATTTCAAGAGATGTTCTTGAATTTGGCCAAAGGGCAGCAAGATTTGAAGTCTCTCATCTTTAAAGAGAAGAAGAAGAAGAAGAAGAAGAAGAAGAAGAAGAAGGTGGTCCTCCTAAACATGGGTCGCAGATTCAGAAACAATTTGCGACAGAAAACTGATTTGTCCCATTCATCTGGAGGGGGAGAGAATCAAGAGGAAAGAAAGGGGCCTAGTCTTGTGGTCTCTGATAATGACACGGATTTTGATGAAGACCAGTATCCTCCTGCCGAGGATAGATATAAGTAACTTGAAGACCGGTTGAGTGCAATGGAGATCCAGAAGATACCTGGGTTGGACTTCGGAGATTTGGGTTTCGCATCTGGGGTGGTGATCCCACACAAGTTTAAAGCTCCTGTCTTTGCTAAGTACAATGGGGTATCTTGCCAGAAGCTACACCTCCGCTCGTATGTCAGAAAGATTCAACCATATACTGCTGATAGGAACTTGTGGGTTCATTTCTTTCAAGATAGTCTGTCAGGGACTCAACTTGAATGGTTCTATCAACTGGAAGGAGCTAATGTCCGCAACTGGGAGGACCTCGCTGCTGCTTTTTATAAGCAATACCAATATAATGTCGACCTTGCTCTCACGCGTACCCAACTTCAGGGTATGTCTATGGGTACAGGCGAAGGCTTTAAGGACTATGCTCAGAAGTGGAGAGATCTTGCTGGAAGAGTCCAACCCCCTCTGTCTGATAGGGAGTTGGTGGATATGTTTCTTGGGACTTTGTCGGGTCCATATTTTAATCATTTGATCGGTAGTTCATTGTCTGGGTTCACTAAATTAATTTTGACTGGGGAGAGAGTTGAAGTCGGTATCAAAAGTGGCAAGATATAGAAAGGTGCTTCGTCAAGTACAGAAAAGAAGCCTTTCAAAAAAGAAGCTAGTGCAGTTTACAGCTCGAGGAGCCAAAACCGACCCGAATGCCGCCAAGCAGTGAATGCGGTGGTAATTTCAAGACCAACTATTTCCCCACAACGCAACAATCAGCAAAGAGTAGAGAGACCGCAAAGACAGTATACTCGGCTTAGTATGACTTTATCTTAAATTTTGCCGCAATTGTTGAAAACCAACTTGGTGACTCTGAGGGAAGCCCCCAAGAATCCCAGCACTACATCACCGCTGTATAATCCGAACGCCCGCTGCGCCTATCACTCTGATAGCCCAGGGCATGATACGAACAACTGTTGGGCCTTGAGGAATAAGGTACAAGATTTGATTGAAGCTAAAGAGATTGAATTTGACGTGCCAGAAAAGCCTAATGTCATGATTTCTCCTATGTCCAAGCATGGAGTAAATGTTGTGGATGATGATTCATTTGTAACCTCTGTGGAAGACGTTTCTACTCCGTTGATGACAGTGAAGAAGAACCTATTATCAGCCAGTTTATTTCCGGGTTGTGGCGAAGGTTGCCACCTATGTTCCATCCTACCTACTGGTTGCCATTTATTGAAGTCAGGTGTTCAGCGCCTGATGGACAACCAAGAGATCCTTTTCGAGAAAACTTTGGTTCCATTGATTCCTACTGAAGATGTTTCCATAATAACCATTTCCTCCAATCCTTCCAAGGCTTCCTCGAGAAAGCCTGTTAGGATTACATCCGTTACAAGAGTTGCTCCATTGATCATTACTATCCCTGGCCCTATCCTGTACACTTCGGATAAGGCTGTCCCATGGCACTATGAGACCAATGTGTATTATCATGGGATCAAACAAGACTTGAAGGTTGAAGAGGCCGATACTGATGTCAGCAATATCGTCGGGTCTAGCAAGGTCACCCGAAGCGGAAGACTTTTCTATCCTGAGATTTCCCCACCAACTGTTCGAAAACCTGTTGCTACTCCACCTGCCAGTACATCTGCTACTATCCCTGTTCATGTTCCAATAATTACCCCTGTCGCCGAGTCATCTGACGCTCGGGGAAAAGAGATCACTGGTGAGCCTGCCCGGACGGAGGCACCGAAGAAGATTATTGTTGAAACCTCTAGGCAGGAGATAGAGGAAATTTTGAAGATCATCAAGAAAAGAGACTACAACGTAGTCGAACAGTTGGGGCAAACCCCGTCGAAGATCTCCATGCTATCTTTATTATTGTGCTCAGAAGCCCACGCAAAGGCTTTAATTGCTTTCCTGAAAACGGTGCATGTGCCGCAGGAAACATCTGTTGATCAATTCAAAGACTGTGTGGCTAGTTTGACCGCTGACAATGGGTTGGGTTTCTTCGACGCAGATCTAACTGCCAAAGGAAAGAATCACAATGACGCTTTGCATGTTTCAATCGAGTGAATGGGCACTACTCTGGCTCACGTGCTGGTGGATACTGGGTCCTCGTTAAATGTTTTACCCAAGAAAGCTTTAGATCGGTTGGACTGTGAAGGGTTGGTTCTGAAGCCAAGTAATATTATGGTTAGGGCCTTTGACGGGTCCAAAAGGATGGTACATGGGGAGGTGGATGTCCCTGTTAAAGTTGGTTCCAAGACTTTCGCATCTACGTTCTATGTAATGGACATTCGACCATCTTATTCTTGCTTGCTAGGTCGCCCATGGATTCATAAAGCTGGGGCAGTGACTTCCACGCTCTATCAGATGTTGAAATACCTAGTGAAGGGGAAATTGTTACAGTACGAGGAGAAGAGGAGTACATGGTGAGTCACCTTAACTCTTTTCGGTATGTGGAGATAGATGGGGAGTTCATTGAAACCCCGTATCAAAACTTTGAAGAAGTCCCCCGGACTCTGGTGTTGACTGAAACTGTTGATGAAGATCCTCCAATGAAGATGGCTTCCCTCAAGGATGCCTGGGCTGTTATTGAAAAAGGTGGGTGTGCGAATTGGGGCCAACTCCTTGACTTTTCACACAAGACTGACAAGTTTGGTTTGGGTTTTACTGCATAAGCTCAAAGGGTTGTTCGGCATGCGCGGATTGGAAGACCTCACCTGTGTATCAGTAATTCAGAAGTGAATGCAATTAAAGATGATGATGAAGAGTCTGAGTTTGACAGCTGGATTTACCCGACTACCGACGACGAATTAAGCAATTGGACGGTTAAGGACTTCATGCCCATTTCTTTTATTACACAGTAATAGACTTTTGTTTTGAGTTTTGTAACAGAAAATTTAAAACTTTATGGCCCGGTGTCTTACCCGAGGCACCGTGGCTTTGTTTGTGAGGGCTTAATATTTGTCATTTCCATATATCATCAATAAAGCATTGGACGTTCTCTTGCATTACAAATTTTGCGCTCCTTGTTTTTCTATCTTGCACTTTATTAAATCAGCTATAGTCTTACATACACTCACATATCATAATACAGGTCCATATCCACTCTGGATCCCATTGATAATGACTCTGCTACTGCCGGTTATGACTTTGAAATTCCAATCAACCAAGCTGAGGACGAAGGTGAGGACGATTGTGAAGTGCCTGGTGAACTTGCTAGACTGTTACTTCATGAAGAGAGGGCTATACAGCCCCATGAAGAGCCAGTGGAATCAGTGAATCTGGGTACATAAGAAAATAAGAAAGAGGTCAAGATTGGTGCAAATCTGGAGTCTAGTGTCAAGCAATGGTTGATACAGATGTTGCGTGACTGTGTTGAGATCTTTTCCTGGTCTTATGAGGATATGCCTGGGTTGGATACCGATATTGTGGTTCACCGCTTGCCAACTAAAGAAGAATGTGCTCCAGTGAAACAGAAAGTTCGCCAAATGCTCCCAGAGATGTCTGAGAAAATCAAAGTGGAGGTCATGAAACAAGTTTGACGCTGGTTTTCTAGCAGTTACTTCTTACCCGCAGTGGGTCACCAACGTGGTTCCAGTGCCGAAGAAAGATGGTAAAGTTTGAATGTGTGTTGACTATAGGGATCTGAACAGGGCAAGCCCCAAGGACGATTTCCCTCTACCTCACATTGATGTTTTGGTCGATAACACCGCACAACATAAGGTCTTCTCCTTCATGGATGGCTTCTCCGGTTACAATCAGATTAAGATGGCTCCCGAGGATATGGAGAAGACAACCTTTGCCACACAGTGGGGTACCTTTTGCTACAAGGTCATGTCGTTTGGTTTGAAGAATGTTGGGGCAGCGTATCAGCGCGCCATGGTCGCTTTGTTCCACGACATGATTCATCATGAGATTGAAGTATACGTTGACGACATGATTGCAAGATCCCAGACTGAAGAGGATCATCTTGACCACCTCCAGAAGCTATTTGACAGGTTGAAGTTGTACAAGCTGAGGTTAAACCCGAACAAGTGCACCTTCAGGGTGAGGTCTGGTAAGCTGTTGGGTTTCTTCATTAGTGATAAAGGTATTCAAGTGGATCCTCAAAAGGTGAAGGCTATACAGGAAATGCCAGCTCCCCGAACAGAAAAAGAAGTCAGAGGCTTTTTGGGACGTCTGAACTATATTTCCCGATTCATTTCGCACCTGACTGCTACTTGTGAACCAATCTTCAAGCTGTTGAAGAAAGATCAAGTGGTAAGATGGAACGATGAATGTCAGGCCGCTTTCGAAAGGATCAAGGAATATCTCCAAGAGCCTCTTATTCTGATGCCTCCAGTTGAAGGGAGACCTTTAATCCTATACTTAACAGTACTCGACAATTCAATGGGGTGCGTGCTGGGGAAGCATGACGAGTCTGGCCAAAAAGAGCATGTTATTTACTACCTTAGCAAAAAGTTTACCGACTGTGAGACCCGATACTCACTGCTTGAGAAAACTTGTTGCGCTTTGGCATGGGCTGCTCGCCGGCAGAGACAGTATATGCTGACTCACACTACTCTATTGATATCAAAGATGGATCCAATCAAGTATATCTTCGAAAAGCATGCCTTGTCCGGAAGAATAGCAAGATGGAAATGATCTTGACTGAGTATGACATCCAATACACGACCCAAAAAGCAATCAAGGGGAGTGTGTTGGCAGACCATTTGGCACATCAGGCCGTGGACGATTACCAGTCTATGAATTTCGAGTTTCCGGATGAGAGTATCATGTTGGTGACTGACTGTGAAACACCTGGACCGGATGAAGGACCTGAGGAAGGATCCCAATGGTCTATGTATTTTGACAGAGCTTCAAATGCTTTGGGTAATGGCATTGGCGCCGTGATCATATCTCCTGAAGGCTGTCATACTTCATTCACCGCCCGATTATGTTTTAACTCCACCAACAATATGGAGGAGTATGAAGCGTGCATCATGGGTCTTTGAGCAGCTATTGACCTAAGGATTAAGTTCTTAAGTGTATTCGGAGATTCCGCTCTCGTGATCAATCAGATCAAAGGCGAGTGGGATACGAAGCACCCAAATCTTATTCCTTACAAAGAGTATGTATTGACGTTGCTTCCGCACTTCGAGGAGATAACCTTTGAACACTTCCCAAGAGAGGATAATCAGTTAGCGGATGTGCTAGCTACCATGTCTTCTATGTTCAAGGTCAGGTGGGACAATGAAGCTCCCCAGATTACCATTGAGAGGTTGGACGAACCCGCACATTGCTGTGACATTGAGACTGAAGAGGTAACAGATAAACCCTGGTTTCACGAGGTAAAGAGGTATCTTGAGGCTCAGGAGTACGCCGAGGGTGCATCTATAAATGATAAGAAGTTTCTGAGGAGGTTCGCTGCGAAGTTCTTCATCAGCAATGGTATCCTTTACAAGCGTAACCATGACTCAACCTTAGTGCGATGTGTGGATAAGAACGAGGCAGAAAGGATTATGGTAGAGTTACATGAAGGTACTTTCGGGACTCATTCCAGTGGACACACCATGGCAAAGAAAATCCTACGTGCATGATATTATTGGTCTACTATGGAAGCCGACTGTTATCAGCATTCTCAGACCTGTCATAAGTGCCAAGTCTATGCTGATAAGGTACACATACCTCCAGTTCCTCTGAACGTCTTGACAGCACCTTGGCCTTTTGCAATGTGGGGCATCGATATGATCGGCGAGATCAGACCTACTGCGTCCAACGGGAATTGTTTCATCCTGGTAGAAATTGATTACTTTACAAAATGGGTTGAGGCAGCTTCCTTTGCTACAGTGACCAAGAACGTCGTGGCACGGTTTATTCGGCATAATCTGATCTGTCGATACGGTGTACCAGAGAGGATCATTACGGACAATGGTACAAATCTTAACAATACGATGATCACCGAGCTCTACAAATAGTTTAAGATACAGCATCACAACTCTTCTCCTTACCGGCCGAAGATGAATGGGGCTGTTGAAGCGGCTAATAAGCACATCAAGAAGATTGTGCAGAAGATGATGGTGACCTACAAAGATTGGCACGAGATGTTACCGTTTGCTCTTCATGGGTACCGAACCTCAGCACGGACTTCAACAGGGGCAACACCCTACTCTTTGGTGTATGTCATGGAAGCAGTCTTACCTATCGAAGTTCAGATACCCTCTCTTCGAATTATGAAGGATGCAGGCTTGAGCGAGGATGATTGGATCCAGACCCGGCTTGATCAGCTGAACTTAATCGACGAAAAGAGACTTACTGCTATTTGTCATGGTCAAACGTATCAAAAGCAGATGATCAAGGCATTTAACAAGAAAGTTAGACGACAAGAGTATCAAGTTGGGGATCTGGTGATCAAACGTATCATACTACCTCAAGGTAATCCCAGGGGCAAATGGACCCCTACGTATGAAGGGCCATTTGTGGTTAAGAACATTTTCTCAGGAGGAGCCATGATTCTAACCACCATGGATGGTAACGACCTTCCTCACCCCGTCAATGCAGACATAGTGTAAAAATACTATGCATAATCAAAGACCCGCTAGGTTGACTGGCCTAGGCAAAAATAAGGGCTTCTCGGCGAACCAAAAGGGTTCGGGAAAAAATAAGGGATGAAAATTTAAAAAAATTTGTACACCCGACAAGTTGAAAACCTGAAAAGGCGGCTTGGGCAAAAAAGGGTATCCCGGTGGACTGAAAACCCAAAAGGGAGGTCCAGGAAAAAATTAGGGATTAAGGCGTAACACTATGTCTCATTGGATCACCTTGCAATCAGACTTCGGTATCGACTATCAAGCTCGGACGACGCTAATCAAATCTGATCTACCTTCAACCAAGTAGCAAAGTGATGAGATTCTCGAGGATATAAAGGCAATAGCAGAGTTGGAACCCAGTGGGATTGTTCACATAGTTGTTTTTCTTTGTTCTTCACAAACTGTATAAATTCTATTGTTCGGCGGAATTCTCTTACTAGGACGTCAGCCTCTTGTACAAAAAACTCCTATTTACAGGCCGACTTTAAAATCAATGCAATTCATTTTCACAAAGAAATTCCAAATTATTTTCCTTTTTCTGTTTTGTTTTGCAAGAACGTCCAATGGTTTCTTCTTGATATATGCATTTGACAATAATTTCTGCTCATAAATATTTACATGCAAAACAAAAGACGATTACTCGTAATATCAGGAACAGGGGCAAACGAGAAATGTCCAAACCATACAGTTGCTCTATCCACCAGATATAGGGATAAACCTAGTTGGAGAAAACGAATGAAGGTACATTCACTCCCCGTAGAGTAAGGAAAAGACAGTGATACTAAGCAGTCCCGAACAAGACACTACTCCCCAACTGAGGCTCACAACCGCGAATGAGTCGGCAATATTCTCCCCAAGCAGAGTTTATCTATCATCAGCACTAGAAAATTATCCCCAGTAGAGTCTGGAGGATTGTCCCCAGGAGTGTAAAAGATTATCCCTAGTGAAGTCGCCACTGGAAAATCATCCCCAGCGGAGTTCATTCCTTTCACCAACAGAAACTCAATTCCCAACAGAGTTCATCATCGCCAACAACGGTAATTCATCCCCAACCGAGGTTATTTCTCCAAATCAACAGATCCTCTGACAGAGTATATGCTCCCCACATAGTCATTTCCTCGTCAGTTTATTCCCCAATGGAGTTATTCTTTCCCATAAGATTATTTCCTCGTCGGTTTTTTCTACAGCAGGATTATTCTCACAATCACCTTCATTCACTATCCCCAGCAGAAACGAAGAATTTAACCCTTTCCTCCGGCAGCAATCCAGGATTTATTTTCCCCAGCTAGAGGATATCATAAAAACATTGCATGTCCATACATTATGACATACGCATAGACATCATACAACACAATCTCATTTATTTTGAGAACATCGTTGCTTGATACATGTCATGAATTACATACAATTAACCTTTACCTTTCAGCAAACATACAATCAAATTCTCACAAAGTTCAAGCTATGAAGCCCGGGTACGACCGGATAGTATCTTGATCTCTACAGCATATTGTGAATCCCGGATTACGACCGGATAGCAGTATCAAAAACTCCGCGAAGCCTGGATTCGACCAGATAGGGGTTTATCTCTAAGCTATGAAGCCCAGATTCGACCGGATAATAGTTTAATCCCCAGCAAGCCGTGAAGCTCGGATTACAATCGGATAACAGTTGAGCCAGTTACTATGAAGCCTGGATTACGACCAGATAGCAGTCCGAGACACCATTAAGCTTGGATTCGACCAGATAGTGGTTTATCATAAATGCAAGCCGTGAAGCCCGAATTACGACCGGATAACAGCTCGGCAAGTTATTGTGAAGCCTGGATTACGACCAGATAGCAATACAAGTTTTTGTGAAGCCTGGATTACGACCAGATAGAAGCCAAAGACACTGTGAAGCCTGGATTATGACCAGATAACAGTAAGGGATACTGTGAAGCTTGGATTACGACCAAATAGCAGTTCACCTGGCCAGATACTATGAAGCCCGGATTACGACTGGATATTGGTAGGCCCAAAGCCAAAGGGAAGCCCGGATTATAACCGAATAACCATTTGATCTCTTCTGAAGCCTGGATTACGACCAGATAAGAAGTAAAGTATTGTGAAGCCTGTATTACGACCAGATAGTAGTACAGAACACCATAAAGCCTGGACTCGACCAGATAATGTTATAAAGCATCGTGAAGCCTGGATTATGACCGGATAATGATAAAAGGACTGAAGCCTGGGTTACGACCAGATAACAGTACAAGACACTACGAAGCTTGGATTACAACCAAATAGCAGTTTACTTGGACAGTTACTAAGAAGCCCGGAGTTGACCGGATATTAGTGTGCCCTAAGTTCAACTTGAAGCCCGGATGCGATCGGATAACAACTCATTTCCTTCTGAATCCTGGATTACGACCAGATAAGAATTGAGAAATTGCGAAGCCTGGATCACGACCGGATAGTAAGTTTAATCTCATCTCCCCAGTACGTCACTGTAAATCCTGGATTACAACTGGATAGCAGTCGGTCTTATTACTATGAAGCCTGGATCGCGACCAGATAGTAGTTTATTGTCACCTCTTCGAAGAAGAAATGATTCCTCAACAAGAATAACGGACGACCGAAGTTCCTAAAATTCAACTTTTCTCAAAAAAACAGGGACGATTTCCCAGTAGAATAACGGACGACCGAAGCTCCTAAAATTATATTTCTCTCAAGACAGAGATCAGCATTCCCCAGCGGAATCTTCCTCAACAATAGGTATACAAGCTCTCGCTAAGGAATCTCTTATGCGATCGACACTCCTTCGGATGGAATCTTTAAGCCTATTCCCCATCGGCAATTTCCAAATGGCATATGTAATCCCATTCCAACATCGCAAGACAGACACCACTTCATGCGAGTGCAAATTTCTAGGAACTCTAGTGTTCAATCATCTTCCACCTTCGGATCATGAAAGGCAAAAAATCCAATATATATCCTCAGGTTTAAGAAGATTGAACAGGGGAAGCTGTTGTACCCCAAAACTTTCCCTCCCATATTTCTCCAAACATTTCAAGAAAGATCCTCAAGTTGGTCAAGGAAGTCCAAGGGTTGGCCAAACAAGCTCTCTCCTAAGACAGTCTACCTAAAATTAGGGTTTCATGTTGCATCAAGATACTTGATTCCAAGGGATACCAAATGCTCACCAATGTCCTAATATGTTCTCAAGATCATCCATGTCGTGTTTCAAGCCTTGCAGAGAAAGTATGCCCAGTCAATTGCTCAAAGGCCTGAAAATGGACTGTGCTAGGGAAAAAGTCAATTGTGGCCTACATACAGTCAAACTTCAAGATTTTTGGTCAACATCCTCATTTTTAAGTATATTTCATCATTTGATCAAGGGTTGATCATGATTCATCAAGGATTGCTCATAATTCATCAAGAACCAAAAGTTGCTAAATTAGGGTTTTGTAGGAAAAGTCAACTCAACTTTGACCAAGCATAACTTTCTCATACTTTATGATAAATGACCCATCCAAAGCTCATTTTGAATAGGATTCAATGCTCCATGATCCATCTTCATCTCCCAAGTTCAAAATATGCACTCACAATAAGTTATGAATTTGGACATTATAGGTCATTTTGAAAAGTCAACAAAAACACCTTTTTTGTAAAAGATTCATACATGAGCATGGAATATCAAATTGAGATGAGACTAAAAGGGTTGCTTATAGGACATATCAATCTTTCTAAAAAGTCCAAGAACACCTTCAAAGAGTCAAAATTGAGGAAGTTGTGCATTTGTGAAGTTGGCCCTTTTTGCAAAATTGTCAAACGTCAACTATGCGTAAAACTTCAATTTTTGCCAAATGGGCCCAATCTTTTTCACTTGTTTTAAGTTGGCAACATGGTCCAAAAGCCCTATCCTTTGCCACTTGTCATTATCTTGTTTTTATTATTTATTTTGATTTTTATTTGAATTAAATCATTTTAAATCAAAACAAATCATAGAAAATCCAAAATACTGAAAACACAAGATTTTGTACTTGTTTCAGGTCTTAAATTCTAGCTAGCATGAGATCAAATTCGTGTAAAGGCATGAGGTGCACAAAAAGATTGGATTTGAACTATTTTTGGAATGATTTTCAAAGGAATCAAATCAAAATCAAATGAATTGATGGAAGAAGATTGTGATCATTCTTTCAACCCTAATTCATTCTTTAGTACATAAAGAACATATGCAGACCTAGAACAAGGCTAGAGGGAGGCAGATGAAGCAGAACCAAACTTGAAAAAATACCAAAAAAGTGCAAACACGAATTGATACTTCCAGGAATCCTCAAGGCCTTCTAGTTGTCCCAATCGCTTCCTGGTAGTGTAAGCAAGCGAAAGCAATCAAGAACAAGCATTCCCAAGCCCTGAAACTCGCTGTAAGGAATTCACGATATTGCATTTTTCTTGAATTCGGTTTACACAATTCTTGCACATTCATCAAATTCTAATCATATATTTTTGTTCACCATTGTAGTTGTTTAGGTATTGGCATGCATTTTTGGTAAAACCAGGTGTGTGAATGTCATGACTAATGTCATAACATTCTGATTTATTAGGTACTGGTTTATTAGGTACCTTTGCAGAAAAATAGTGGTATATAGGTACTGATGTTTATGAGTGTGTATCTGAGAATTTTGAAAAATGATCACATTTACCAAAATCAGTAAACAGGAATTCAGATGTCATAACAAATGTTAAGACATCCTGTTCTGAACTAACAGTTATGCAGTTTGGTTAATTCTGAGTTTTTTCAGGAAAATGACTCAGTCTTTCCAGAACAGAATCTCTCGTGGACTTGGGGTTAACCTAGCTCAACCCTAACCTGGTTGATAAAGTCCTGTGACCAAGTCTTAAGGTCAAACAGAATTAACCCTAGCTTTTTGTGGAAACCCTAACTGAAGAAGCAGCTGCTATATATTCAACAGGGCTGCTGTTTGGAATTTATCCCTTTTTGACAGAAGATCATTTAGAAGCTGTATAGTTTTAACTATTGTAATCCAAGCAAGTATCATTGTGATAAGTGACTTGGAATAGGTTTTAATTGTAAGGGTTTTCTATCACTCAAAGCTTTGAAGCAAGAGTGTTTTGTGTCTCTTGACTAAAGCTTTGAAGCAAAGTCAAGTTAGATTTATGTATCACTCAAAGCTGTAAAGAAAGAGTTTTTGTGTTGCTTGATTAAAAAGCTGTGAAGCATAATCAAGTGTATGTTTTGAAGAGTGTCTTCATTAAATCACTAGTCAATTGTTTTAAGTATCACTGCTGTGATTGAGGGGGAGTGAGTAGGAACTCAGGTTTAAGTTGTACTTAGATTGAAGTTGCATTGGGTAGGTCTTAAGTGAAGGAGATAAACTGGTTGGTTTATTCCTGAATTAATATCTCTTATAGTGGATTTCCTCCCTGGCTTGGTAGCCCCCATAGTAGGTGTTGTTGCACACTGAACTGGGTAAACAATTGATTGTGTTCTTTACTGTTTTGGTATTTACTGTCTTGTAGAAAGTCAGATACGGTGTCATAACATTGATCGTGACATTGAGTATCTGCAGCCAGAATTTCAATTGGTATCAGAGCAGGCACCCTGCCTGTATTACTGGGTGAGATCTAGGGATATCACTTTCTGGAAATATGGACAAAGAAGGAGTTTTTGGAAATAGACCACCCATTCTGGATGGAACAAATTATGACTACTGGAAACCTCGTATGATTTCCTTCTTAAAATCTCTGGACAAAAAGGCTTGGAGAGCAGCTGACAAAGGATGGAACCATCCCACCATAACTGAGAAAGATGGGACAATCAGTCTGAAGCCTGAGGAAGAATGGAGTAAAGAAGAAGATGAGTTAGCCCTGGGTAATTCCAAAGCTTTAAATGCCTTGTTCAATGGAATTGATAGAAACATATTCAGACTAGTACATCAATATGAACTGGCCAAGGAAGTTTGGGACACTCTCAAAACTACCCATGAGGGCACTTCCAAAGTAAAAATGTCAAGGCTTCAGATGCTGACTACCAAGTTTGAGAATCTAAAAATGATGGAAGATGAAACCATTCATGAGTTTCACATGAACATCTTGGAGATTGCCAACACCTCAGGAGCATTGGGAGAAAAGATGTCAGAAGAAAAACTGGTGAGAAAGATTCTCAGATCCTTGCCTAAAAGATTTGCAATGAAGGTAACTGCTATAGAGGAAGCCCAGGATATCAGCAAGTTGAAAGTGGATGAACTCATTGGGTCTCTTCAGACTTTTGAGATGGGGATCACTGAAAATGTTGACAAGAAGAACAAGAGCATAACACTTGTATCCAACACTGAAGATGAAGACAAGGAGGATGAAGAAGAAAATATTTCAGAAGCTATAGCCATGCTTGGAAGACAATTCAACAAACTCATCAAAAGAATAGATCCAAAGTCAAGGTCTAATGTTCATAACATTCCCTATGACATTGACAGTTCTAGCAGAAGACCAAGGTCAGAAGAGAAGGGAAATCAAGGCAGAGGAATTCAATGCCATGGTTGTGAAGGATATGGGCATATTCGAGCTGAATGTCCTACCTTTCTTAAGAAACAAAAGAAAGGAATGAATGTTACTTGGTCTGACTGTGATTCAGAAAGTAATTCTGAAGAAGAATTTGCCAAACTAGTTACTGCTCTAACTGGTGTTTGTACCTCTGAAAGTGACACTAGTGATGAAGAAGTGACATTTGAAGAACTGGCTGATACTTACAAGAAATTGTGTATCAGAAGTGCTGAAGTCTGTGTGCAGAATGAGAAACAATTAAAACTCATCATAAAGCTGGAGGCTGAAAAAAGGGCAGACCTTGAAACTATAAGTCATCTAGAAGGGGAAGTTCAATTGCTGAACTCACAACTGAACCAAATGACCAAATCTGTCAAGATGCTGACAAATGGAACAGACAAATTGGAAGAAATCCTTCAGGTTGGACAAAATGTGGGAAACAAATCTGGACTAGGATTTGTGGAAGCAAAGAAATCTAATACAGACAAGAAGATCAGGCCTGTTAAACAAATGTCAAAGCAGATGTCTCAACACAACTCTCAACATCAGGAACAGAGATATATGAAGAAAAAGTACCAAAGATGGAGATGTCATCATTATGGGAGGTATGGTCACATTAAGCCTTTCTGCTTCAGATTGTATGGATACCCTAATCAGAGCCCAGGTGTTAAACCTAAGTCAAAAATGGTACCACATACTCCTCAATGGAAGAAAAAGGCTATTGCCCTGATAGCCCACACTTCCCTGAGAGTCTCTACAAAGGAAGGCTGGTACTTTGACAGTGGGTGCTCTAAGCACATGACTGGAATAAAGAACATTCTCAATCATGTTAAACCTCACACCACTAGTTATGTGACCTTTGGAGATGGTGCTAAAGGTGAAATCAAAGGAGTTGGTAATTTGGACTGCCCTGAAGTTCCAAATCTGAATGAAGTACTATTGGTAAAAGGCCTGACTGCTAATCTCATTAGTATCAGTCAATTGTGTGATCTAGGATTCAAGGTCAACTTCTCAAAATCTGAATGTCTAGTAATTAATGAAAAACTAGAAGTTGTAATGAAAGGAATCAGATCTAAAGATAACTGTTACTTGTGGCAGCCTGAGAACACTAATAACTCCACTATGTGTTCTATTACCAAAGAAGAAAAAGAGATGAAAGTGTGGCACCAAAAACTTGGCCATCTTCATCTAAGAAGAATGAAAAGAACTATCTCTATGGAAGCAGTCAGAAGGATTCCAAGACTGCAAATTGATAAAAGGAGGGTTTGTGGTGAACATCAAATTGAAAGGCTTGGTAAAAAGAGATATGTCTATGATGTGGTGAATAACCTTGAAGTTTTTAGAGAACTGTGCAAAAGAACTCAAAAAGAAGGATGTATTGTCATAATCAGAAGTGATCATGACAAGGAATTTGGAAACAACAAGTTTAATAAATTCTGTTTCTCAGAAGGAATGAGTCATGAAGTCTCTTCTCCTATAACTCCTCATCAAAATGGAGTTGACAGAAGGAAAAATAGGATCATACAGGAATCTGCCAGAGCTATGATTCATGTCAAAAGAATGCCTTTTCAACTCTGTGCTGAAATAGTTGCAGCTGGTAGTAGTTGTTCTCAAATTATCTGGACAAAACAGATGCTCACTGAGTATAATGTCTCACAAGATGTTGTGACATTGTATTGTGACAATTTGAATACAATCAATATTTCCAAGAACCCTATTCAGCATAGCAGGACCAAGCACATTGACCTTGTAAAGAAGAAGACAATTAAACTGGAACATGGTGTCATTAAGCTACAGCTGGCTGATTTTTTTACCAAGGCTCTTGATGGAAATCAACTTGAAAACTTGAAGGGCAAGATGGGTATTTGCCAACATGAGAAATTATAGAAATTAATTTTGCTTAAAGCAAGGGTTGAAGGAGTTATTTTTGTTAAGTCTATTTTTAGTGGGTTAATCATATGTTTTTTCCAATTCTTTCAAAATTATTAAGAAGTTGAATAGACTCTCATTTGCCTCCTACCTCTCTCGACTTTGCAACCTATTCCTTTATCTCAATCAAAGTTTTCTCTCAAATTGCTACTGGTGCTCTAAGTCAATCAAAATGTCTCAAACATCATCTTCAACCAAGGCGACCACTTCATCTTCATCATCTGATCAAGATTCTCGAGCAATCACCACATGCATAGATTCTGAAGTCCTGGAGATCACTCCTCTCATAGAAATGGCAACTGACCCCTCCAAAGTCAAAAAGCTGAGAACTAGGCATGCAGGAAGATCTCAAGCTACTGCTTCTGGTAATCCTTCTCATCCTTCTTCTTCTTCTGTACCAAATAGGGAAGGATCAGCTCAAGTACATCAAGCAATTGCTAGTCTTGTTACAAGAATACTAAGCAAAAACCACTCTGTACCGGGGATTTCTGTCCCATTAAATCAACAATCAACAAGCCCAAATGTTAAAGCAAATGCAGATGTCTCTGAGAATGTTGTGACACCAAATGACAACATTCAGAAATCATCTGAAATCCTTGATGATATTCAGAACCCTTCAGAGAAGACTGTTGATCCACCTGTCATTGATGTGGATGAGGAATACTCAGACAATGAACTAATTGCCAATGTAAACCCTAGCATAGCTAGGAGAATGATGAAAAGAAAGGGTAATCAGAATGCTGCAAAATGTATGACCAAAAAGAAACCTGATGATAAGAAATCCAAGGCTGAAGGCAAGACTGGGGTAGAATCTGTTAAAATTGGTCTGTCCAAAGGGAAGGTGAAAGCCCAAGTGCATACTGGAAGACAACCAATTACAAAGAAGAGAAAAGAACCTGAGTCTTTTGATTCTGATGAGGAATCAGAATTTGAAATTGAGGCTGAAGAAATTTCTATCAGAAGGAAACTCCCTTCCAGCAAAATGGCTAGAGTCCCTGAAGTCCCAACAGACAACATCTCTTTTCACCATCTTGACAATGCCAACAGATGGAAGTATGTTTGCTTGAAGAGAATAGCGTTAGAAAGAGAGCTAAACAATGGTGCCATGGATTGCAAGGAAATCATGGACCTGATTAAAACTGCTGGACTGATGAAGACTGTGGTAAAATTTACCAAGTGCTATGAAAATCTGGTCAAGGAATTTATAGTGAACTTGTATGATGAATGTGCTGATGGAAGGTCAGCTGACTTTGAATGTGTTTATGTTAGAGGAAGAAGGGTTAATTTCTCTCCATCAGAAATTAACAAATTTCTTGGAAGATCAAATGAGGATTGCCCTGAACTGGAAGTCACTGACAATGAAGTATGTCAAACCATCACATCAAGACAAGTCAAGTGCTGGCCCTTGAAAGGTAAGCTGAATGCCAGCAAACTAAGCATGAAATTTGCCATCCTGCACAAGATTGGTGCAGCCAACTGGGTCCCTACAAACCATAAATAAACTATCTCCACAGGATTGGGGAGATTTATTTATGTTGTGGGAACCAAGACTGATTTTGACTATGGAAGGTATATTTTTGAACAAACTTTAAAACATGCTGGTAGTTATGCTGTCAAAGGCCCTATTGCCTTTCCCTCCCTCCTTTGTGGAATTATCCTTGCACAATACCCTGATATCCTGGTGGCAAGAGATACTGCTTGCAAAAGAGCTCCTGCTCTTGGGTTACACTATAAGCTTTTTCAGGGATCTCATGTTCCTGATATTGTTATAACATCAGCTGAGACATCATCTGTAAAGACTCAGTCCAAAACATCTGATGTTATAGCTATACTGAAAGAGACCTGCAAAGAGCTGGAGACTAGGAAAAAGACTCTTGAAAACCTAATTTCCAGGTTAGAACAGGAGGAGGCTGAAGGAAATAGAAGGGAAGAGGGTGCTGCTGAAGATCAACTCAATACTGAAGAAAGTAGCTCCTCTGAAGGGGACAGTGCATAAAGGTTGGTGGAGTTGCTGCTGGTTCCTGGTGGAGTTTGCAAGTGTGTTCAGTTTTTAGTTGTTGTTTTCATTACTTTTTATGGATGACTGTATAAACATTTAAGTACATGTAATCTTTAGCCCATTTGTGGCTAAAGAGGGGGAGATATATTTTGGTAGACATTATTAGACTCTATTTTTCTGCAGTCATATTTATTCTGCTGCTATCTATTCTCTGATTGCTTAGGGGCTTTAGCCAAAAATCTGCCAAAGGGGGAGTTTGTAGTTGTTTAGGTATTGGAATGCATTTTTGGTAAAACCAGGTGTGTGAATGTCATGACTAATGTCATAACATTCTGATTTATTAGGTACTGGTTTATTAGGTACCTTTGCAGAAAATAGTGGTATACAGGTACTGATGTTTATGAGTGTGTATCTGAGCATTTTGCAAAATGATCACATTTACCAAAATCAGTAAACAGGAATTCAGATGTCATAACAAATGTTAAGACATCCTGTTCTGAACTAACAGTTATGCAGTTTGGTTAATTCTGAGTTTTTTCAGGAAAATGACTCAGTCTTTCCAGAACAGAATCTCTCGTGGACTTGGGGTTAACCTAGCTCAACCCTAACCTGGTTGATAAAGTCCTGTGACCAAGTCTTAAGGTCAAACAGAATTAACCCTAGCTTTTTGTGGAAACCCTAACTGAAGAAGCAGCTGTTATATATTCAACAGGGCTGCTGTTTGGAATTTATCCCTTTTTGACAGAAGATCATTTAGAAGCTGTATAGTTTTAACTATTGTAATCCAAGCAAGTATCATTGTGATAAGTGACTTGGAATAGGTTTTAATTGTAAGGGTTTTGTATCACTCAAAGCTTTGAAGCAAGAGTGTTTTGTGTCTCTTGACTAAATCTTTGAAGCAAAGTCAAGTTAGGTTTATGTATCACTCAAAGCTGTGAAGCAAGAGTTTTTGTGTTGCTTGATTAAAAAGTTGTGAAGCATAATCAAGTGTATGTTTTGAAGAGTGTCTTCATTAAATCATTAGTCAATTGTTTTAAGTATTACTGCTGTGATTGAGGGGGAGTGAGTAGGAACTCAAGTTTAAGTTGTACTTAGATTGAAGTTGCATTGGGTAGGTCTTAAGTGAAGGAGATAAACTGGTTGGTTTATTCCTGAATTAATATCTCTTATAGTGGATTTCCTCCCTGGCTTGGTATCCCCCAGAGTAGGTGTTGTTGCACACTGAACTGGGTAAACAATTAACTGTGTTCTTTACTGTTTTTGTATTTACTGTCTTGTAGAAAGTCAGATACGGTGTCATAACATTGATCGTGACATTGAGTATCTACAGCCAGAATTTCAACCATCACATATGCAAGCTTTCTGTATCATTTAATTTCAATTTCATGGCTTGTATATGATTTCACCATTGTTAGGGTTTTATGGCTCGATTTAGGATTTCTTCATATAAGTGAAATTGGGCCATGAAAGGGCCACCATTGAACACAGCATGTCCAGACGAAGTTATCCATGGCCTTCGTTTTTGTTTATCACGCTTGTATTGAGTTTTGAGATTTACAGGACTTGTAGTGACGGACAAACATTCGTAGGTAAAAGTCTGGGACTTTCACCAATGGTGCAAGGAGGGAGACGAAGACGTGGCAAGCCATCACTCGTCCATTTGAATTTTCGCGCAAATATTTTATTATTTCGTTTGTTTTATATATAATAATTGATGTTTATATTATCTACAACAAAAATAAGTGGTGCAATTGGTTACAGGGTATGTGCAAAACGCTTCAGGACCTGGGTTCGAATCCCAGGTCCCCTACTTTCTTCAAATATTTTTCTTTCAGGTAATCAAGTGCATACCTAAGGCCAGTGACCATCATGGTCCATCAGCATCCAGTCTGCCAAGCCAAATCCAAAGGCCATCAATGGAAGAACACCATGAGGCCTAGTCAACGCAACACAATGAATTCAGGAAGTCAACGTGGACTTCAGATTGTTAGGCCCAAGCTTGCTATCTGCAAACCCCTCCAAATTACTTCCAGGCCCAATAACTCTTTCTCTATTTCTTTTTATATTTGTTTTATTTAATTTATTTAATTCTTTTACTAACACAATTAATTATTTCTTTTATCAAAAATCATAAAAATAATACTTTTCACCCAATTAGGATTAAGTTTATTTTTATCAAAAATTAATTAATTTAATTAGGTTGTTAATTATAGATAACTTTAATTTCTTTTTGTAAATAAATTTAAAAATCAATTAGAATAATTAGGGTTTTAATTTAATTATATTTTCTTTTCCTAAAATTAATCAAAAAAACATAAAAAATAGGCCATTTATTATTTTCATTGATTAATTTAATTAAACTAATTAATTGCATATTTAATTTAGAAAACTTAATTCTTTCCTTAAAAAAAACAACAAAAACATTTTTCTAGGTTAGAAAGGGTCAAAACCCTAGTTCGCTCTCGTTCTAATTTTCATCGGGCGCGCTTTATTGTTTTAATTTTTATCCTATTATTGTAATTGCTCACAAGTTGTAATAGTAAATTAGGACTTTTACTTTCATTTATCGCTTTATATTTTAAGGGTTTGTTTTTGGCTATGTAAATACCTGAAGCCTTGTAATAGCTTAGTTTAATTTCCGCACTTTAAATTCCGCAAAATATTGAACTGTTAAATGTATGATATTAAGATGCATGACAAGAATGTATGATTAACTTTAAAACGGTTAGATAACCCTAAATGTGCAAAGATAAATAATCTGAAATTGAATCACTCGCACATGCACACTCCTAGGGTACACTTCCACTTGGTTGCCTTTGGTAAACGGTCATTGAGTATAGGATGCTTTAGTGGTCGTCCTCTTGTCTAAACAAAGATCAAAGTCCCGATTCAGAAAAGTTGCCTCGGAATGGTTTCCTCGGAATTGTTGCCTCGAATAATTGATCTAAGACATTAGGGTTACTACTAGGACGTCCTAATATTTCTTTAGTGACCGTACATCCCTTTTGAATTGACCCTAAAAACTCCAACGACGGTGCTACCTACTCACTAATAGAGGGATAGCATTGTCTAAAGGAAACAAACATAGAACAATTATCTTTTTCGAGTAGGTAGATTAGTTCTTAAGTACTTGCTCAATCAAAACAAACTTTTTTCGCACTTACACTCCTTTTCAAAACAAAGTTTTCAAAAACACTTCATTACACTCTTGAAGACAAAAGTAAGAGTTAAATCGAAGTCAAAACAAAAACTTTTCAAATCCCACAAACACACAAAGAAGCAATTTTGAAAATGATGAGCATGTTCCTAAGAGCTCGTAGATAACTACGGATAGAAAGGGTGTTAATACCTTCCCTTTCTATAATCTACCCCCCGTACTCAGAAATATCTCGAAAAAGAATTTTTTTGTGCTTTTTTCCTTTCCTTATTGGATAAAATAAAAGTCGGTGTCAAATCTTGCTTACCGCGACATTTTGCAAACACAAACGCTAAACGCAAACCAACAATTCCTACAAAAGGGGAAACAGTCCCGGTTTTGGCCACTGTATCACACAAATCCTAAACTATTACATCATTTCAGGGATGGGGGTACATATTTACAAATGGGGATTTGCAGGAATTTAAATCCTAATTATCTATTACAGCCATATTGAATTGTACCATACAAGAAAAAGGAAAGGATTTGTTTTGAAAATGGTTTTTTGTCTTAAAAAATGAAAATAATTAATTAATAAAAATAAAATATTTTTTATGTCTTGTTATATTAAAAAAAGGTATTAATGCTGAAAGTAATAAGAATAAAAAAAGAAAGGAAAGATAACGAGAATAGGATCAACATATTGCTAAAAAACAAAAATAAGAGGGATCAGAAGTTCCGATGTCATGCCCGCCGTAGGTTAGAGGGAACCAAAAGTTTTGGATTGCTGCATGCTGAAGTCCTGAAAGAGACATTAGAGGAAAACAGAAGTTCTGGGTTGCTTCTCGCTGAAGTTGAGTATTCTGTGTGTGTTAAAACAGTAAGAAAGCCTAGAAGTTTTGTGTGTGTTAAAACAATAAGAAAGCCTAGAATTTTTGGTGTGTTAAAACAGTAAGAAAACCTAGAAGTTCTATGTATGTTAAAGCAGTAAGAGAAAATCAAAAGTTCTGATATGGTGTTGAAATAGTGAGAAAAAATCTAGAAGTTATGATCTTGTGCTAAAACAGTGAGAATGAATATAGAAATTCTGATGTTTTGACAAAACAGTGGGAAAGAAAACTCAGAAATTTGGTTGTTACACTTCGCCTCCTTTCTTACATTAGCCAAAGCATCTGCAATTTAATCAGTTCTTAACAACAGCAAAACAGGAAGATGGAAGCACGAAAGTTTATAGAAGTTCTAATCCTAATTCTGAGCCTAGTTTTCTTCAAGAAGTTTTTATCCACAGTTTTCTTACTTAGGAAATGATATGGACAGTACCAACACTATGATATTTACATATTTGATGATGTTATGAATGAAAGATTCAAAGTCAGAATGACTTACCTTAAATCTGAAGTGTGTGTTTGGGATCTGAGTTGCCGCCTCTGAATGTTCTGGGGTCAGCAAGAAACAGAACATAAAATGTTATGTTCTTTGATTCAAAGGTATGAACAAAAGTTTGATTTTGTTTGGGAATTTTGGGTCTACGAATGTTTGATTATTTTATTTTCTCTCTTTGATAATTCTCTCTTTTCAAAAGCCAGCCCCTTGAACGTGTGATGGAGCAAATTATTTATAGGTGGATTTGTTGTGGTTTTGAGGGGAAAAACAAATGGGATTTAAACCTTTTTAGCATACTGTTCCATTGCTTTTTAATCACAACTTTTGTATGCTAATTTGGTGCAAATATGGGGTTTGAGAAAGTGCAGGCGTGGACTGGATCAGCAGCACTTTGGAGTATTGTGGCAGCTGGATGCAGGACTATGTTATAGCAGTGCAGCAGGCTGCTCAAACGAGGTTTTGGGATTTGGTGATGTTTTGATCGAAGAAGACCAGAATGAGACTCGAAGGGTGATGTTCTGACCGAAGCGTTTAACATAGCTTTCATATGCTGAAGAGCCATGTTCTGATTGAAGAATACAGTTTCCAAATGTTTTGATTGAAAATTCATGTTCTGAACCGTCTATGCAAATTCTGATTGCGCTTGCGTGAAATCTGGCCCAGAAGTTCTGAAGTTGCCATATTTTCTCAACATTTAGAAATTTTCCAAGTGTTTAGCAATTTGATTTTTTCAAAGTAATTTCTGACTTTTGATTTCTTGAGGAACCAATTTCATGTCTTGATAAAATATGGTTGTTGAAACTTGATTTTTTGATCCAAAAGTCAAAGTTTGACTTTTCAGTATGCTTTTGACAATTTTGCCCTTGTGAATGACTTTCTTGGAAAATTGTACTCCAAGACTTTAAACTTGATAGAAGCAAACCTGAGGGTCCAGGATGATCCTTTGAGAAATGAGAGGGAAAATTTTGGGATACAACAACTGCCCCTGTTCAATCTTCTTAAACCTGAAGAGTTAGATTGGCGAATCTGCCATTCGTGACTTGAAGGTGGAAGATGATTGAACATTAGAGTGCCCAGAAATTTGCACTCTAATGATTTTGAGGCTGAGGTGTAAGGAATGGGCTTAAAGATGAAATTTGGAGAAATGATGGTGAGTTGGTGGAGATGGGCTTATAGATGCCATCCAGAGGTAATTGTTGACAGAAATTTAGACTAAGTCTAAGCATGACTTCAGCAGGGAAAAGAATTGGAATAAACCTTTGGTCAATGTAAAACTGAACCTGGCATAAGCCTTGAATAATATTTGACTGGGAAGAATCAGAATAAATCTTGGAGTGACTTATTTGAACAAGGGAAAGCGTCTATTTGGAAATTATCAAGATAAACCCTTGAGAGGTTTAAACTAAACCAGCAAGGGCCTGGAAAAGACCTCAGAATAAATCTTAGAGCAATTTATCTGAACCAGAAAAGATGTCTGTAGGAAAGAATCAAGATAAACCGTTGAGAGATTTAAACTGAACCGGCATGGGTCTGGAAAAAGAATCAGAATAAATCTTAGAGTGATTTATCTGAACCAGAGAAGATGTCTACGAGAAAGAATCAGGATAAATCATTGAGAGATTTAAACTGAACCAGCAAGGGTCTGGAAACAAACTCAGAATAAATCTTGGAGCGATTTATCTGAACCAGAGAAGATGTCTACAGGACAGAATCAGGATAAACTGTTCAGAGATTTAAACTGAACCAGCAAGGGTCTGGAAAAAGAATCAGAATAAATCTTGGAGTGATTTATCTGAACCAGAGAAGATGTCTGCGGGAAAGAATCAGGGTAAACCGTTGAGAGATTTAAACTAAACCAACAGGGGTCTAGAAAAGAATCGGAATAAATCTTGGAGCGATTTATCTGAACCATAGAAGATGTCTACGGGAAAAAAAATCAGGAAAAACTGTTGAGAGATTTAAACTGAATCGACAGGGGTCTGGAAAAGAATCAGAATAAATATTCGGAGTGATTTGTCTGAACCAGAGAGAATGTCTTCGAGAAAGAATCAGGATAAAACTTTGAGAGATTTAAACTGAACCGACGAAGGTCTTGAATATTCTTTAACTGGAAAGAATCAGGATGAATCCTAGAGCGATTTATCTGAACCAGAGAAAAAATATCTGTGGGAAAGAATCACGATAAACTGTTGAGAGATTTAAACCGAACCAGCAGGGGTCTGGATAAGTATCAAAATAAATCTTGGAGAAATTTATCTGAACCAGCGAAGATGTCTGCCGGAAAGAATCGGGATAAACCGTTGAGAGATTTAAACTGAACTGGCAGGGGTCTGGAAAAGAATCAGAATAAATCTTCGGAGTGATTTGTCTGAACCAGAGAGAATGTCTTCGGGAAAGAATCAGGATAAACCGTTGAGAGATTTAAGCTGAACCGACGGAGGTCTTGAATATTCCTTAATTGGAAATAATCAGGATGAATCCTAGAGCGATTTATCTGAACCAGAGAAAAAATATCTGCGGGAAAGAATCAGGATAAACCGTTGAGAGATTTAAACTGAACCGACAGGGGTCTAGAAAAGAATCAGAATAAATCTTGGAGCGACTTATCTGAACCAGAGAAGATGTCTTCGGGAAAGAATCAGGATAAACCGTTGAGAGATTTAAACTGAACCAGCAGGGGTCTGGAAAAGAATAAAAATAAATCTTGGAGTGACTTATCTGAACCAGAGAAGATGTCTGCAGGAATGAATCAGGATAAACCATTGAGAGATTTAAACTAAATTGGCAGAGGTCTGGAAAAGAATCAGAATAAATCTTGGAGCGACTTATCTGAACCAGAGAGAATGTCTTGTTGAAAATCTGATGATAATTTTATGTTGATTGAGCTTTCCTAAAAAAGGTAAAGAGTTAGTTGTATGTAATACCATGATGTATGAAATGCATAGTGCAATGATGTTCCTCAAAATAAATGATATTTTGACATATGAATTTGTATTTCTATTGTCTATGATATATGAATGTAATGTATGCACATATTAGTTGTTCTGCTGCAATGTTTTTGGACTGGGGAAAATAAATCCCTGACTGTTGTTGTGACTGTGGAGGGTAAGCCTTTATACTTTGTTGAAGTTGAAGTTTTTATGGATGGGTTTCCAAAATTAGATAAATAAACTCTGTTGGGGAAGAGAAACGTCGTGCATTGCTTGTGGGCTTCGCGAAATCCTGCTGGGAAATCTTGAGAAGCTGGGCGACTTTTAGTGGGGAATCTTTGAGGTGGTAACTGAAAGTTTGGATTCGTCGGAGATATGAAGGAAAAAGGCACCATTAGGCTACATGCTGGGGATATGACAATGATCCTATAATAGGATGTTCTTGTTTCTGCTCTGTTTATAGAAAGAATCTGCGAGGTTTCTTGGGATGGCCCATGGATGTTGTCCTGTTTCTTAAAGCCATTAGCAATTGTCTTTCTATTTAGTTTTCCCCTTTTTATGCGCTCATTTATAAACAGTAATTAAATTCAAATGCATATGTTCAAAAATAAACACTGGACGTTTTTGCAAACAAAATAGGAATAGTAAAAGAAAAACAGATAGTTTTACACTTTCAAAGGAATATCTTTGTATTAACTTGAATAAGTATTTTTGTACAAAGAGACGAACATCCTAGTAAGAGAATATTGTCGTAAAAATGAAAACTGATACAAAGAAAAGACAGCTATGTGAAATAATCCCATGGGGTTCCCACTCTTCTATAGCCTTCATGTCTTTGAGCGTCTCACCCACTTGCTGCTTTGTTCGAAGCTGGTTGGATTGATTAGAACCGTTTGAATTTGACGATTGATGCTGAAGATTGGTTGTAAGGTGATCCAACGGGACATATTCATACGCTTTAAAATCCCTACCTTTTGCCTGGACCTCCCTTTCGGGTTTTCAGTCCATCGGGATACCCTTTTTAGCCCAAGCCGCCTTTTCAGGTTTTCATCTTGCCGGGTGTACAAATTGTTTTGTATTTTATCCCTACTTTTTTCCCGAACCCTTTTGGTCCGCCGGGATGCCCTCATTTTTTCCTAGGCCAGTCGACCTAGCGGGTCTTTGTTTATGCATAGTATCTTTTAACTATGTCCGTGTTTACAGGGTGCGGAAGGTCGTCGCCGTCCATAGTGGTTAAGATCATTGCCCCACCAGAAAAAAGGTTTTTTTATCACAAACGGCCCTTCGCATGTAGGAGTCTATTTGCCCCTGGGATCACCTGACGTCTACCCTTCTTGTTGAAAGCTTTAATCATCTATTTTTGGTACATATGGCCATGGCAGACAACCGTAAGTCTCTTCTCATCAATCAAGTTTAACTGGTCAAGTCGAGTTTGAATCTATTCATCTTCATTCATCCATGCATCCTTTATGATTCTTAGAGAAGGTATCTGGACTTCAATTGGTAGGACAGCTTCCATGCCATAAACCAAAGAGAAAGGAGTTTCCCTTGTTGATGTGCGCGACGTGGTAAGGTAACCATGGAGAGCGAATGGTAACATCTCATGCCAGTCCTTGAAGGTCACTGTCATTTTTTGTATGATCTTCTTGATGTTTTTATTAGAGGCTTCTATAACGCCATTCATCTTTGGCCAGTAAGGGGGAAGAGTTATGATGCTGGATCTTGAATTACGCGCATAGTGCGGTGATCATAGTATTGTTGAGATTGGTACCATTATCTGTAATGATTCTCTCTGGAATACCATATCGGTAGATAAGGTTCTGTTTGATGAATCGGGCCACAACATTCTTGGTAACATAAGCGAATGAATCTGCCTCAACCCACTTAGTGAAGTAATCAATGGCAACCAAGATAAAGCGGTGTCTGTTAGAAGTTGTCGACTTGATCTCTTCAATCATGTCAATGCACCACATTGTGAATGGCCAAGGAGCAGTTAGGAAGTTTAGAGGAACTGGAGGCACGTGTACCTTTTCAGCAAAGATCTGACACTTGTGACAGGTTCGTGAATGCTGATGACAATCTGCTTCCATGGTGGACCAATAGTATCCTGCCCGTAGGATCTTTTTAGCCATTGTGTGCCCACTAGAATGGGTACCAAAGGTACCTTCATGTAAATCACTCATGATCTTTTCTGCCTCACTCTTGTCTATGCATCGAAGCAAAGTAGATTCGTGGTTACGTTTGTAGAGAATCCCGTTACTGAGGAAGAACTTAGCAAAGAATCTTCTCATGAATTTCTTGTCATTGACTGAAGCTCCCTTCGGATATTCTTGGGCCTCGAGATATCTCTTAATTTCATGGAACCACGGCTTGGCCACTACTTCATTAGTATCGATCTCATGACAGTAAGTTGGTTCGTCCATCCGCTCAATAGTGATCTGAGGAGCCTCATTATCCCACCTCATTTTGAGCATGGACAACATAATGGCTAGCGCGTCTACTAGTTAATTTTCCTCTCGTGGAAAATGCTTGAAGGTAAGTTCCTCAAAATATGGGATTAATGTCAACATATGTTCTTTGTAAGGGATGAGATTAGGATTCTTCGTGTCCCATTCTCCTTTGATCTGACTGATGACTAAGGCTGAATCTCCAAATACACTGAAGGACTTGATTCCCAAATCTATGGCAGCTTTGAGGCCCATAATACACGCTTCATATTTCACCATATTAATGGTACAGTTGAAACACAATCTAGTATTGAAGGGAGTATGACAGCTTTCAGGGGATATGATCACAACACCTATTCTGTTTCCGAGTGCGTTGGAAGCTTGGGGAAAAACCATGTTCCATCAGGATCCTTGTTCAGGTCCGTCATATGGTCTGAGTTCTTCACAATTGTTTACCAACATGATGTCTTCGTATGGGAATTCGAATTTCATGGACTGATAGTCATCCACAGCCTAATGAGCAAGGTGATAGACTAGCACACTGCCCTTTATTTCTTTCTGGGTCGTGTATTGAATGTCATATTCAGTCAGGATCATCTGCCATCTGTTATCCTTCCCGAGAGGGAGGGCTTCTCGAATATGTATTAAATTGGATCCATCTTGGATATCAATAAGGTAGTATGGGTCAACATATATTGTCTTAGCCGGAGAGCAACCCATGCCAGAGCGCAGCAAGTTTTCTCGAGCAGTGAATATCTGGTTTCACATTCGGTAAACTTTTTGCTCAGGTAGTATATTGCATGCTCTTTTCGGCCAGATTCGTCATGCTGCCCCAACACACACCCCCATTGAATTTTCCAATACAGTTAGATACATGATCAAAGGTCTTCCCTCGACTGGCGGCATCAAAACGGGAGGCTCTTGAAGGTACTCTTTGATCCTGTCGAAAGCAGCCTGGAAGTCGTTGTTCCATTCCACCACTTGATCTTTCTTCAGTAATTTGAAGATTGGTTCACAAGTAGCAGTTAAGTGAGAAATGAATCTGGAGATGTAGTTTATCCATCGTAAGAATCCTCTGACTTCCTTCTCCGTGTGAGGAGTATGCATTTCTTGTATTGCTTTTACCTTTGCAGGGTCCACTTCGATACCTTTGCCGCTGACAATGAAGCCTAAGATTTTACCGGACGTCACTCCAAAAGTGAATTTATTCGGGTTCAGCGTTAGTTTGTATTTCTTCAATCTTTCAAACTGTTTTTGTAGATGGTCAAGGTGTTCCTCTTCAGTTTGAGATCTGGCTATCATGTCGTGAAACAGAGCTACCATGGCACGCTGATAGGTTACCCCAGCGTTCTTCAACCCGAATGGCATAACTTTATAATAGAATGTACCCCACTGTGTGATGAAGTTCGTTTTTTCCATGTCCTCAGGTGCCATATTGATCTGGTTATATTCAGAGAAACCATCCATGAAGTAAAATACTTTATGTTGTGCGGTGTTGTTAACTAGAATATCGATGTGGGGAAGCGGGAAGTCATCCTTGGGGCTTGCCTTATTCAAGTCTTTGTAGTCCACACACATACGTACCTTACCGTCCTTTTTAGGCACTGGAACAACATTGGCGACTCATTGTGGATAGGAGGTGACGGCTAAGAATCTGGTGTTGAACTGCTTCATGACTTCAGTCTTGATTTTCTCTTACATTTCTGGCCACATGCGACGGACTTTCTATTTTACCAGAGGGCAGTCTTCTATTGTCGGCAGACGATGAACCACGATATCAGTGTCGAGTTCTGGCATGTCTTTGTATGACCAGGCAAAGACCTCAACATAGTCATGTAGTAACCGAGTTAAGAGCTTTTTGACACTAGGCTCCAGGTTGGCACCTACCTTGACTTCTTTCTTGTCCTCTTTAGTATCTAGGTTAACTGTTTCCACTGGCTCTTCGTGGGGTTGTATGGTCCTTTCTTCCTATTGTAATAACCTAGATAATTCCCCTGGTATCTCCCAATCTTCCTCACCTTCGTCTTTGGCTTGGTAGATCGGATTTTCAAAGTCATGATAGGCCATAGCAGAATCATTACCCATGGGATCCTGAGTGGATGTGGATCTGCATTTTGATATGTGAGTGTGTGTAAGAGCATAACTATCTTTGAAAAATAAAAAGGTAGAAAAAGAAGAACAAAGAGCATAAAATTTTCATGCAAAAACATCCATGATTTATTGATGACATATGAAGATGAAATAACAACCCTCACAAATGGACAGTTGTGCCTTGGGTAAGACACGAGGTTTTAAAGTTTAAATTGTTTAATTATTACAAGTTCGACAAAAAATTTAAAGACAATTACTCTTCGATAAAAAGAAATAGGGACAAATTCTTTTGCCTCCCAATTGTTGAGTCCTCTGCTGATGGTTGGAAAAATCCACCCGTCTATGTCACATTTTCCATCATTGTCTTCCACTATGTTGACTCCCTGATTACTGATACGTAAAGGTGCCCCCCGACGTGAGTTCTTCGAACAGCTCTTTATGCTTCCGAAGTAAATGCCAAACCAAATTTGTTGGATTTGTAAGGAATATCCAGAAGTTAACCCAGATAGTGCATCCACCTTCTTCAATCACTGCTCTAGCATCTTTCAAAGAGGCAGACCATTTTCAATGGCGGTCTGGTAACTTTTGGAGTCTCTATAGTAGTCTTGGTTGCCGCAACTGTTTGTGGGACCTCCTCAAAGTTCTGACATGGAGTCTCAATGAACTCACCATCCATTTCCACGTACCTGAAAGAATTCAGGTGGCTAACCATGTATTCCTCCTCCCCATGGATAGTGATGATTTTTCCCTTGATCGGGTACTTCAGCATCTGATGTAAGGTAGAGGTGGCGGCACCAACGCCATGAATCCAGGGTCGGCCCAATAGACAGGAATAGGAAAGGCAGATATCCATCATATAGAAAGTTGAATCAAAAGTCTGAGTTCCAACTATAGGGATGTTAACTTCTCCGTGCATTGTCCTGTTAGAACCATCAAAGGCCCTCACCATAATTTTTCTAGGCTTTAAAGTGAGTCCCTCGCAATCTAGCCGGTCAAGAGAATTTTTAGGAAAGACATTCAGCGATGATCCCGTTGTTGTACCCCAAAATTTTCCCTCTCATATTTCTCAAAACATTGCAAGAAAAATCTCCAAGTGGCTTAAGCTTGCTCGAGAGTTGGTCAGACAAGCTATCTCCTAAGACAGTCAACCCCAAATTAGGGTTTGTGTTGCATCAAGATCCTTGAGTCCAAATGACCTCAAATGCTCAACATTGTCCTAATATGTTCTCAAGGTCATCCATGTCAAGTTTCAATCCTTGCAGAGGAAGTTTGCTCAATCAATTGCTCAAAGGGTCCAAAAATCGACTGTGCTAGATCTTGATGAAGATGTTTCCCTCAGTCGAAGACCTGGCCGGCTCTTAAATCTCAAATGAATTATTCTCGGTTGAATTACAGATAAGGTTCTCAATCTCGACAATTTTCCTCCGTTGAAGTGTGGACGAGTTCTTAAATCTCAACAGAATTATTCTCCGTTGAAGTAAACAGACAATCCTAGATCTTGATGAAGTTGTTTCCCTCAGTCGAAGACCTAGCCGACTCTTAAATCTCAACTGAATTATTCTCGGTTGAATTACAGATAAGGTTCTCAATCTCGACAATTTTCCTCCGTCGAAGTGTGGACGAGTTCTTAAATCTCAACAGAATTATTCTCCGTTGAAGTCCGTTGAAGTAAACAGACAGTCTTAGATCTTGATGAAGATGTTTCCCTCAGTCGAAGACCTGACCGGCTCTTAAATCTCAACTGAATTATTCTCGGTTGAATTACAAATAAGGTTTTCAATCTCAACAATTTTCCTCCGTCGAAGTGTGGACGAGTTCTTAAATCTCAACAGAATTATTCTCCCCGCCTACTAGATCCATGGGACATGGGCAGTAACATACACCCTTCATCAAAAATTAAAGTATCCAGCCAAAGGGAGGATCATTACTATTAGCGGCAAAGAATAATTTATTGCGAGCCATCTTAATTCCTTCAAGTATTTGGAAATGGATGGTGAATTCATAGAGACTCTGTGCCAGGCCTTCAAGATTGTTCCTCCCATGGTTGCCTCCACTAAATTCTCCTCCAACATATCAAAAGCCGATAAAGTTATACCAAGAATGATCTCGCTTAAAGATGCTTGTGTCGTGGTCGAAGATGGAAATTGTACTATCTGGGGATAACTTCCCGACATTCCATTTAAAGCAGGTAAATTTGGTTTGGGCTTCACCGTCAAAGCTCAGAAAGAAGTCAGACGCACTCGTGTGGGAAAGCCACCTCTTCGCATCAGGAATCATGAAGTGAACACCGTGGAAGACTCTAATGATGAAAACATTTTTGAAGATTAGATCTATCCTACTGTCGAAGGAAAGATCAATAATTGGCATGAAAAGGATTGCACTCCCATCTCCTTCATCGAGGAGTAATTACTGTTTACTATTTTCTTTTAATTCAAAGAACTTCTGCCTGTAATCTTAATTTCCAAAACAATGACTTTTAAGTCATGTGCCTCGCCCGGGGCACTGTGGTCCATTTGTTAAGGATTGTGTTCATGTTCATTTATCATATGATCATTTAATATAAACCATTGGACCTTTTGCATTTCAAAATTTGTGTTCATTGTCTTTCTTTTTCTTTATTACATTTTTTTCAATAGACATGTATCTTACACACACACACACACACTTGCAGATCTTCATCCACTCTGGATCTCATTGCCAACGACTCTACTATTGTCAGTTATGACTTCGAACATCCAATTTACCAAGCCGAAGACGAAGGCAAGGAAGATTTCGAAATACTAGGGGAACTAGCTAGACTTCTAATGCAAGAGGAAAAAGCTATTCAACCTCATGAAAAGCTAGTTTAGATTATCAATTTAGGTACCGAGGAAGATAAGAAAGAAGTCAAGATCGGTGCCAACCTAGAAGATGGTATCAAGAGTATATTGGTCCAGATGTTAGATGACTATGTTGAAGTGTTTTGTTGGTCGTATAAAGATATGCCAGGATTGGATACTGACATTGTGGTTCATCGTCTGCCAATGAAGGAAGATTGTCCCCTTATTAAGCAAAAGTTTCATCGTATGCGGCCTGACATGTCTGAAAAGATAAAAGCTGAAGTGATGAAACAATTTGATGCATGTTTTCTAGTTGTTACATCTTATCCTCAATGTGTTGCTAATATGGTCCCCATTCCAAAGAAAGATGGAAAGGTTTGCATGTGTGTAGATTATAGAGATCTGAATAGGGAAAGCCCCAAAGATGATTTTCCTCTACCACATATTGACGTCTTGGTTGACAACACCGCTCAACATAAAGTCTTCTCCTTCATGGATGGATTTTTTGGCTACAACCAAATCAAGATGGCTCCCGAGGACATGGAAAAGACTACTTTTGTTACATAATGGGGCACCTTTTGCTACAAAGTCATGCCATTAAGATTGAAGAATATCGGGGCAACATATCAAAGAGCTATGGTAGCTTTATTCCATGATATGATTCATCACAAAATAGAAGTCTATGTGGATGATATGATTTCAATATCGCAAACCAAAGAGGAGCATCTCGATCACCTATACAAGTTATTTGAGAGGCTGAAGAAGTACAAGTTGAGGTTGAACCCTAATAAGTGAAAATTCGGAGTACGGTCTGGAAAGCTTCTAGGTTTTTGTCGTCAATAATAAAGGTATCGAAGTTGATCCTGCAAAGGTAAGATCCATTCAAGAGATGTCGGCTCCCCACTCTGAAAAAGAGTTTAGAGGATTCTTAGGTCGTCTTAACTACATTGCTCGCTTCATCTCTCACTTAACTGCTACTTGTGAGCCAATCTTCAAACTCTTAAAGAAAGATCAAGTAGTCAGATGGAACAATGATTGTCAAGCTGCCTTTGATAAAATCAAGGAATATTTGCAAGAACCTCAAATCCTTATGCCTCTAGTGGAAGGAAGACCATTGATCATGTATTTGATTGTGCTAGAGAAATCTATGGGGTATGTGTTGGGTCAACATGATAAGTTTGGTCGAAAAGAGCATGCAATATACTATGTGAGCAAAATGTTTACCAACTATGAAACTAGATATTCACTGCTCGAGAAAACTTGTTGCGCTCTGGCATGGGCTGCTCGCCGAGTAAGACAGTATATGTTGACTCGCACCACTCTATTGATTTCTAAAATGGACCTTATCAAGTACATCTTCGAGAATCCCGCTCTCTCCAGACTGATAGCTAGATGGCAAATGATTCTGACTGAATATGATATTCAATATGCAACACAAATGGATATCAAAGGAAGTATATTGGCAGATCATTTGGCTCATCAGGATGTTGATGACTATCAATCTATGAACTTTGACTTCGCAGATGAGAATATCATGTTAGTGACCAACTGTGCAAAACCTGGACCATATGACAGACCCGAACAAGGATCCCAATGGACTATGATTTTTGACGGAGCTTCTAATGCTCTGGGTAATGGAATTGGTGTTGTGATAATTTCTCCGGAAGGTTGGCACACTCCTTTCACTGCTAGACTTTGCAGCGTGCATCTTAGGTTTGAAGGCTGCTGTCGTTTTAAGGATCAAGCATATAAATGTATTTGGAGATTCTGCTCTAGTGATCAGTCAAGTCAAAGGGGAATGGGACACTAAGCACCTTAACCTTATTCCTTACAAGGAGCTGGTATTAAACCTAATACCATACTTCAAGGAGATCACTTTCGAACATTTTCCTAGAGAAGAAAATCAATTAGCTGACGCCTTAGCAATAATGTCTTCTATGTTCAAAGTCAAATGGGACAACGAAGGTCCTATGATAAAAATCGAAAGATTTGACAAACCTGCACAATGCTATGAGCTTAACACTGAAGAAGATAAGCCATGGTACCAAGATTGATAACAAGCCAATTGAATTTGACCCTCCACCAACTCCTAACGTAATCACCGCACCCATGCCAAATCATGGTAAGGGTGTCAATGCTATTGAAGATGCCTCTTTTGTTGCCTCAATCACTTGACCACTCCTTTGAAGACTGTTAAAGAGAATTTGTTGAAAGCCAAGGTATTCCTTGGTTGCCTTGAAGACCGTTGCTACTGTGTTGTACAAATTAATGGTTGTGAGTGGCTGAAGAAAGGTGTCCAACACTTGATGGATATCCATGAGATTCTATTTTAAAGAACTCCTTATGTAAAAAGTTTGACTGAAGTTGTATATCAAGAATTTGAAGACGTGCCCATAATTACTATCTCAAACAAACCTATTAAGATCATCTCAAAAGGTCCTATTAGGATTCCCATTAAACCAAGAATAGCTCCACTAATTATCACCACACTGAGGCCAGTACCCTACTCTACTGATAAGGTTGTGCCCTGGAATTATGGGGCGGAAGTGTACTACCATGGTATCAAACAAGATTTGTGGATTGATGAAGATGAAACTGCTGACATTATAAACATTGTTGGATCAAGTAAAGTTACTAGGACGGGGAGGATCTTCTCTCCATAAATTTCACCTCCAACAAATACTACTATACCCATTCGTATTACTGTTATTAAACCTATTGTTGATACTCGAGGAAAGGAAAAAATGTCTGAGCCTGCCCTGATGGAGGAGCCAGCAAAAGATATCACCATTGGGAACCCATGTACCCAAGAGATGGAGGAGATTCTAAAAATCATCAGAAAAAGTGATTACAAGATAGTGGAACAGTTGGGGAAAACACCCTCAAAGATTTCTATGATGTCTTTGTTGCTATGTTCTGAGGCGCATGCCCAAGCACTGATAAAGTTCCTGAAAAATGCACATGTCCCACAAGAAACTACCGCTGACCAATTTGAAAACTGTGTAGCAAGCTTGACTGCCGATAATGTTTTAGGGTTCTCTGATGTAGATCTGACTCGGTGGGAAAAAATCACAACAAAGCTCTCCACATCTCCATAGAATTCAAGGGAACTACCATGGCACATGTATTAATGGATATTGGATCTTCTCTCAATGTCTTACTTAAAGTAGCTTTGGATAGACTAGACTGTGATGGACTGGTGTTGAAACCTAGCGACATTGTAGTAAGGGCTTTCGATGGTTCTAAGAGGATGGTCCATGGAGAGGTTGATCTCCCTATCAAGGTTGGGTCTTAAGTATTCAACTCAACATTCTATGTGATGGATATCCGTCCTGCTTATTCGTGCCTGCTTGGATGACCATGGATACATGGGGCAGGTGCGGTGACCTCCATACTACATCAAAAGCTAAAGTATTCGGTCAAGGGGAAAATTTTCATTGTATGCGGAGAAGAAGAGTTTATGATCAGGCATCTAAATTCATTTAAGTATGTTGAAATGGATGGCGAGTTCATTAAAACTTCTTGTAAAGCTTTTGAAGTGGTCTCTCCCATGGTTGTTATTTCCACGACCATTCTTGACATTCTAGAAGTTGCTAAAAATATACCAAGGATGGCTTCTTTCAAAGATGCTCGTGTTGTTGTAGAAGAAGGAGGTTGCACCATTTGGGGACAGCTTCCTGATTTCCCTTTCAAGTCAGACAAATTTGGATTGGGCTTCACTTCCAAAGCTCAAAATGAAGTTCGACATGCTCGTGCATGGAAACCACCTCTCTGCATTACTAACCATGAGGTTAATTCCCTTGAAGACTCTAATGCTGATAGTGACTTTGATGACTAGATCTACCCGACTGCTGTTGGAGGACTCAACAACTGGAAGACCAAGGATTTAATTCCAATCTCCTAAATCCAGGAGTAATTTCCATTTATTGTTTTTATTACTTTAAGAACTTTGTCTGTAATTTTCATTAAAACAATGACTTTAAGCCGTGTGCCTTGCCCGGGGCACAATGGTCCATTTGTTAAGGGTTTGTCATTTTCATATGCCATATGCTCATTTTAATGAAAAACATTGGACTATTTTGCATTCAAATTTTGCGCTCTTTGCATTTCTTTACTTTATTGCATTTTCAAAAAAAATAGTCGTGTGACCTTACATGCACACACACATTTGTAGATCTACGTCCACTCCGGATCTCATTGAAAATGACTCTGCTATTTCCATCTATAACTTTGAAAATCCAATCTATCAATCCAAAGACAAAGGTGATGAAGATTATGAAATAGTGAAGGAACTCGTCAGACTTCTGTTACAAGAGGAAAATTCCATTCAACCACACGAGGAGTCAGTTGAAGTGATAAATCTAGGTATTGAGGCAGACAAGAAGGAAGTCAAGATCGATACCAACTTGAAAGACTGTGTCAAGAGAAGATTGGTCCAGATGTTACACGACTATGTTGAAGTGTCCGCTTGGTCATATGAAGATATGTCGGGCCTTGATACTGATATCGTAGTTCATCGTCTACCAATAAAGGAAGATTGTCCTTCGGTCAAGCAAAAGGTTCGTCGCATGCGGCCAGACATGTCTGAGAAAATAAAAGCTAAGGTAATGAAACAGTTTGATGCATGTTTCCTGGCAGTGACGTCATATCCCCAATGGGTGTCAAATGTTGTTCTGGTGCCGAAGAATGATGGAAAAGTTCGTATGTGCATAGACTATAGGGATTTGAATAGGGCAAGCCCCAAAGGTGATTTCCCACTACCGCATATTGATGTTTTGTTCGATAATATTGCTCAACATAAAGTTTTCTCCTTTATGGATGGCTTCTCCGGTTACAATCAAATTAAAATGGCTCTCGAAGACATGGAGAAGACCACTTTTGTCACACTGTGGGGAACCTTCTGTTATAAGGCCGTGCCTTTTGGTTTTAAGAATGCAGGAGCAACCTACCAATGGGCTATGGTAGCTTTATTTCATGATATGATTCATCATGAGATATAAGTTTATGTTGATGACATGATTTCAAGGTCGCAAACTGAGGAAGAACACCTTGATCACCTCTACAAGCTATTTGAGAGGTTGAAGAAATACAAGTTGAGGCTGAATCCTAACAAGTGCATCTTCGGAGTGAGGTCTGGAAAACTCCTTGGCTTCGTCATCAGTGGAAAAGGTATCGAAGTCGACCTTGCAAAAGTCAAAGCCATACAAGAAATGCGTGCTCCCTGTACTGAGAAGGAAGTCAGAGGTTTCTTAGGTCGACTCAACTATATTTCCCGGTTCATATCTCACTTAACTGCTACTTGTGAGACAATATTCAAACTGTTGAAGAAAGATCAAGTAGTCAGATGGAATGACGATTTCCAAGCAGCTTTTGACAAGATCAAGGAGTACCTACAAGAACCTCCAATCCTGATGCCTCTAGTTGAAGGAAGACCTATGATTATATACTTGATTGTATTAGAGAATTCAATAGGGTGTGTGTTGGGCCAACATGACGAGTCTGGCCGAAAAGAGCATGCAATATACTACCTTAGCAAAAAGTTTACCAATTGCAAAACTAGATATTCATTGCTCAAGAAAACTTGTTGCGCTTTGGCATGGGTTGCTCGCTGGCTAAGACAGTATATGTTGACTCACACCACTTTATTGATTTCTAAGATGGATTCCATCAAGTATATCATCGAAAAGCCAACTCTCTTCGAATGAATAGCTAGATGGCAAATTATTTTAACTGAATACGATATCCAGTACACTACACAAAAAGAAATAAAGGTAAGTGTATTGGCAGATCATTTGGCCCATCAAGTTGTTGAGGACTACCAATCCATGAACTTTTAATTCCCGAACGAGAATATCATGCTGATAACCGACTGTGAAAAGCCTAGACCATATGACGGGCCTGAACAAGGATCCCGATGGACTATGGTTTTTTATGGAGCTTCCAATGCTTTGGGTAACGAAATTGGTGTTGTGATCATTTCCCCTAAAGGTTATCATACGCCTTTCACTTACAGACTGTGCTTTGATTATACAAACAACATGGTCGAGTATGAAGCGTGCATCTTGGGTCTAAAGGCTTCCATTGACTTAAAAACAAATTTTTTAGCGTGTACGAAGACTCATCTCTGGTAATCAGTTAAGTTAAAGGAGAGTGGGATACTAAACATCCAAATCTGATCCTCTACAAAGAGCTTGTGCTAACATTGATCCCATACTTTGAAAAAGTCACTTTTGAACACTTTCCAAGGGAAGAAAATCAGTTTCCAGATGCCTTAGCAACTATGTCGTCTATGTTCAAGGTCAATTGGGACAACGAAGCTCGTAGAATTACTATCGAAAGATTTGACGAACCTGCACACTGTTATGAAATTGAAACTGATGAAGAGAAGCCTTTGTATCATGAAGTGAGGATGTACCTTGAAGCACAAGAATATCTTGAGGGAGCCTCAATCAATGACAAGAAATTCCTGCGAAGGTTCTCATCCAAATTCTTCCTAAGCAATGGGATTATGTACAAGCGCAACCATGATTCTACTCTGCTCCGTTGTATAGACAAGAAGGAGGCAGAGAAAATTATGGAGGACATGCATGAAGGTGTCTTTGGAACTCACTCTAGCGGGCATACTATGGCTAAGAAGATTCTGAGGGCTGGTTATTATTGTTCAACTATGGAAACTGATTGCCACCATCACTCGAGGACTTTCCATAAGTGTCAAATATATACCGACAAGGTTCATATGCCTCCAATTCCTTTAAATGTCATGACTGCTCCGTGGCCATTTGAAATGTGGGGCATTGACATGATTGGAGAGATCAAGCTCACTGCCTCTAATGGGCATCGCTTCATCTTCGTCGCCATTGATTACTTCACCAAATGGGTCGAAGCTGCTTCATTTTCCTCAGCCACTAAGAACGTTGTAGCCCGAATCATCAAGAATAACCTCATCTTCCGGTACGGTATCCCTGAAAGGATCATCATCGATAATGGAACCAACCTCAACAATTCCATGATTACTAAACTCTGTATGCAGTTCAAAACCAAGTATCACAACTCTTCTCCTTACAGGCCTAAGATGAATGGTGTGGTGGAAGCTGCCAATAAAAACACAAAGAAGATTGTGCAAAAGATGGTCGTGATCTACAAAGATTGGCATGAGATTCTACCATTTGCTCTTCATGGCTACCGTACCTCGGCACGAATGTCAACCGGGACAACCCCATTCTCCTTAGTCTATGGCATGGAAGTTATCCTGCCTATCGAAGTTCAGATTCCTTCCTTAAGGATTATGAAAGAAGCAGACTTAGGCGAAGATGAACAGGTTCAGACATGATTGGATTAGTTGAATTTGATTGATGAGAAGGCATCGATTGCTGTCTGTCATGGTCAAATGTATCAAAAGCGTATGATCAAGGCTTTCAACAAGAAGATAAAACCTCGAGTATACCAGGCTGGCGACTTGGTAATAAAGCGCATCATTTTACCACAAGGAGATCCTAGGGGAAAACGGACTCCCACTTACAAAGGGTTGTTTGTTGTCAAGAAAGTATTCTCTGGAGGAGGTATGATTCTAACCACTATGGACGATGAAGATTTCTCGCAACCTATGAACACGGACATAGTCAACAAATACTATGCATAAAGAATGACCCGCTAGGTTGACATACCTAGGCAAAAATAAGGACATCTCGATGAACCAAAAGGGTTCAGGAAAAAATTAGGGATATATACAAAAGATTATACACCCGGCATGTCAAAAACCTGAAAGGGAGGCTTGGGTAAAAAAGGGTATCGTGGTGGACTGAAAACCCGAAAGGGTGGTCCAGGCAAAAATTAAGGATTAAAGCGTACGACTATGTCTCGTTAAATCACTATAGCCATCTTATTTACCAAGGTAAAAAGTTTAAATGGTACGAGATCAATTCCATCAACTTCTCTCAACGACAAGAGATGATGTTCGAAGAAATAGGGGCAATAACGGAGTTGGAACCCAATGAAATCACTTCCACATGGCTATATAATTTTTGTTTTCGCTTTGTATTCTTTTCATTTTTTGAAGAATTCCTCTTACTAGGATTTCCGTCTCCCTGTACAAAAAATGCTTGTTTATAGGCAGATTATCCATACAAATATATTTCGAAGTGCAAACTTTTTGTTTTTTCTGTTTGATTGCAAAAACGTCCAATGACTAAAATTGAATAAACATATGCATATGAACATGATTAACTGTTAATAAATGTACGCACAAGAATAGTAATAAGTATTTACTCAAGGATTTGGGGTATCCCCACAGAGTTACTTCAACAAGATTATCCCCACTGAGTGAATTCATACATCCAGACTTCCAATCAGCATATTTCCTAGAAATTCTCTTCCCCGGCCAAGTAATTCTTCCAGATGAATTTATTTCCCCAGTAAGATCTTCATAATACCTTCCTCGACAGGGTTTATTTCCCCAACAGACTACAATCTCCCCAGCTTCAGCTTACTTCTCAGACTATTACAAATAAACGGACAACACCCCTTGTCCCCAGCAGAGTTGATACTATCCCAAGAAAGTTACTACAAAGCCTGGAACCCGACCAAATACTAGTCAACTTTTATCCTCTCCAGATAGGTCAGAAGATTATCCATCTCTTTTATCCCCAGTCAGGGTATATAATAATTCCTCAGTAGACTAATGGTCAACCAAGCTCATAAATTCTACTCCCCAAGCAGAAGTCAACATTCCCCGCAGAGTTTCACATAATAGCAAACAGGAATTCCCAGCAGAAACATTCTAAACAAGGTTGATGAGATACATACTCTTCATCATCAGCAGTAATCCAGGATTTAGTTTCCCAAAAACTCCCCAGCAGTTGTCAAGAATTTATTTTGCCAGACAAAGATACACTTCAAATAAAATTTCACATTCATACATCATGACATATGCATACAAAATGCATATAGAA